>JAQQTP010000029.1:0-2400000 GCA_029884605.1 Ormosia emarginata
ATCATCGCCATCATTTAGATCCATAGAAGCATAAATGAGGAAATTTAAGTTAATTTTATCTTTTGAACTAGATTTTAAGATTACCGAGTTATTTAATACTTTGATTTAGATCTGAGATGATTATCAATTATTAAATCATATTTTAACCGATTAAGTCCTTAGTTAAGCCCAGATCTACAGCCACCGCAAGTATTTACCAGATCTTGGATCATGGTCACCACCATACCCAAACTTTCACCTCCTGTGGAAGCATCGTCGAATTAGACTTACTGCTTACTTCTCCATAGGGTCTTTTGCTGCTACTGCCCCCCACAAGACAGTTCCAAAGCGGGTATTATGTAAGCCCAATCCAAGATAGGGTAACATTAAACTGCATACTTTCCAGATCTACAATTAAGTTCCAGTTTTAACAGGTTACAACATGATTTAACAAAGAAATAAGCAGATCAGATAAACATCAAAGCATCGTCTAGTGGGGTGATCTTATATATATATATATATATATATATATATATATATATATATATATATATATATATATATATAAGATCCATGCTTAATTATTTCTCATAATTAACATAACAAATCATTCTTGATTTCTAACATTTCTCACTTCACTAAATATTCTTATTAGAGTCTCAATACTTATTAAGATGCATAAAAGAAGAAACCACACCTTTACTAGGCTCCATTGCATCACATTTCAACTCCTCTTCAAGTTTGGAAGCCATGCCTAGGCGCCACCCTTCCACGCCTAGGTGTGAGGGTGGCAGGGTAATAGCCTTGTAACTTCCTGAAAACCACGCCTAGGTGTAGCTTTGTCACGCCTAGGCGTGACAATCTCGGTCTCACTCACGCCTAGGTGCGATTCAGTCATGCCTAGGTGTGACCTTTCGATAGAGAATTCTGCAGAAGACAACCACTATTCCATTGGGAACAGGTAGCCTTTCCATCACTTAATCCTCAAAATCCAAGTGATTTCCAACACCTCACAAGGTCCATGAACATGTTGTAACTCATATACAACTTTAACTTACTCCAAAATGGATTAATGAATCATTCATCATCCTAAAAACCTAAAACCCCTCTCTTAGCTCAAGTGAGGTTATGAGTGTTTAGGAGATGAAAAATCCATCACCAAGCATAGAACAAACCACAAACAAACCATCCTCAAGTTCTACAACAAGATTTAAGTCAAGAATACCAAAAACAGCTCAAAACCTAAAACACTACATCAAGCCTAACTCATGAACAAGATGAAGAAAATAGAAAAATGAGAAAATTAAGGTTTTCCCCTACCTCAAAATCAGAAATTGAAGTAACTAAATAATTCCAATCTTTCCTTTCCTTCCTCCTCCCCTTGGTTGCTTGATTCTTTTCCCTTTGCTCCTTGTTTCCCTTTCTCTTTTCCCTTTCCTGCTTGCAACCATGAGAAGAGATGAGAAACGAGGCAATTGTCTCATATAAGGGCATATAATTGCCTAATAGGAAAAAGAGAGAAATGTGATGCTCTTAGCCTCTTAAGATATTTAACTTAAAACTCCGATCTGCTAATAACACTTAGATTTCACCAAATCTAGTTTTCTCACTTCCAACAAGTTACAAATAAATCATAAGATTCATGAAAAATCTGTTTTCACCATTTTCATATTTTTCCATATCTGATGGGGTTTAATTTGGCATTAAAACACACAACCAGTATGTTTAAAAATGCCAAACCAACTCCTATTAACCTCAAATTTTAATTGTAGCACAGTTCAAACATTTGTGACCTAAAAATAAAATCTCCACATTTATTTCCACTAACTAAGGAATGTAAGTCATTTCCGGAGCTAAAAACAATTATTTTCCACACATAGCGTTGCAGCAAAGTGCCTAGACATGCTCAGAAAGTCACAAAACTTAACAAACATGATAATCAAGTATTAAGCTACCTCCATAACCGTATACAAGTTTATCATGTTTTCACAGGTGTTACATGGCTCATATCCACGATGTAGCCCTCAAGCAAAGGACAGCGACTAGATACAACAAGAAGGTGGTCCCAAAGAAGTTCCAACTAGGAGACTTAGTACTCAGGAGAGCAAACATTGAAGGAAAAAATGCCTTCCTAGGGAAACTAGCCCCTAACTGGGAAAACCCCTACCCTATTGTTGTAAGCACCGACAAAGGAGCTTATACACTAGAAACGTTAACTGGCAAAGAGATCAAGAACTATTGGAATGTAGATAAACTTAGAAAATACTATAGCTAGACGCCTATCATGACCTAGTCTTTTATCAAAATAATGTTTGATCTATCCCAGTTTTGCTCTGTATAGACTTCTGTCCCCCCCCCACGATTTATCAATGAAACAGAGTTATTCAGATATTATCTTTCACATAAGACATTAAAAGCCTAGGTCAAGAGGTATAATACACCAAGTTATGGTAGCAATTTATAGAGTCAACACCCAACCTCAATACTTGGCATCAACCGTCTAAAGGTCCATAAGAGGCAGTGTGGATTCAATGATCCATTGTCAACCTTTATACCTAAGCCAGGTGGAATCCCATAAAACCAACACGGTTAATGAAGGACCCCGAGTAAGGTCTAATAATAATACATGCCTAAGGCTAAAGGGATCATGAGTGCCAAGTCTTCTCGGACATTAAACCCTAAGCTAAAGTGTTAATTCTACCTAAGTCCAAAATTCCAAATGCCTAGTATAATAGGCATTGGTCTAGAGACTAAGGTGTTAATTTTGCCTAAGTCCAAAATTCCAAGTGATTGCTATCATGGGTGTTGGATTGTAGACTAAGGCGTTACTTTTACCTAAGCCAAGTGGAATGCTACGTACCGGTATTCTGGGTATGGGATCCCAGACCATGGTTCCCTCCATTTTTATGAAAAATTTCCTAAGTCCACAGCATGGTTACGATAGAAACCATAATGGGCGTTGGACCCAAAATGGACTATGGAAAGCAAATAAATAAACAAAGGTGAAACAAATAGCAAAAGTGTATAAAATTAAAAAACCCCGGTTACTGAGGTAATTGTCTTTACAAATTTTTAAAATGCATCACAAGGGGCAAAAGAAAAAAGAAAGAAAGATTCAAATTTCAGCTTCCTCTCTCTTCGGAACCTGGGCAGCATCAAGGGCAGCACTAGGATTGGCCCAAGCAAGATCCTTCACAAAGACGAGTTGGCTGTCGTGGAAAACCTTTTTTGAATTAAGGCCTTCAAAGGCAAGGGTAATGCCAGGGTTGAAGTGCTGAATCTGGGCCACAACATTTTGAAATTGTTCTCCACCGATATCCCTAGAAATTGCATCCAGCTTGTCCACATCCTTCTCGAGCTAAACTATATGGGCACGGAGGCCGGCATTGGTTTTATTAACTTGGAGCACCTTCTCAGCAAGCTCTTTTCTCGCCAAATCAGAGGCAACCAAAGGTTTCTCAAGATCGGTAATCCTCACTTGAGTGTCCTCATTTAGCTTAAGGGTAGCATTGAGCTTTTGGCCGACCTCCTCATCTTTCTTCCTGAACTCCTCCGCCACCCTCCTGTCGGGTTCCTAGACAGACTTCTCGATATAGCGGATTTCAGCAGTGGCACGGAGAGTTAAAATCTAAAGATCTGCCAAAGTTTGGGCCAGGCTTCGTTGAGAGATATGCTTCATCACTTCACCACTCAGAAGCCATTCATCAACAAACGACCCAGCAGCTTCCCGCCCCGTGATAATTGGCATAGGGTTCGTCCTCTCCTCATTACTGCCATCCGAAGCCACCCCTTTACCTCTGTCAGAGGGGCCTTCAGTAGCCCTTCTCTTCCTCCTTTAAAGATCACAGGTAGGAGATCCCGACTGCTCAGAGACCTCCTCGATCACCACGCCCTAGTCATAAGATGCCGGTGCGGGGGGTGGAGGAGCACTCGAGGACCCCGATCCCTTCATCTTGGACATTGAAGCTCGTAGTGCAACGAGAAAAGGCCCTGGCCACATGTTGCTCACTAAAAGAAGACAAGAGAAACAAGTTAGAAGTTAGGGAACCAAAATTGCAAGTATAAATGCCCCATGATGCAAAAAGCCTAAGGTAGACTACGGATGATTACAGGAAATAACATCTTAATTCCAACTTAACAAAGCATAGAGAAAATCATCACCAAGGGTATCAAAGACGTCTCTGATGTTGATAAACTTATTCTTCTTGATGTACTGGGTTATGAACTTAACACATTTCAGCTCGTCTAGATTAAGGTCCTTTTCTTCTTTTTCAAGCGGTACAGTAGGGGTACTCCAAGCATCTGGGGTCCTGTACAGTGGGAACTTTGGCTCCCCATCATCCTTAAGGAAAAAGGGGTAATAGCCTTCCGCCACTATAAGTTTGAAAAACTTAGTTTTAAACCCTTTGAAACTGTCTTGAAAGACATCAAAGGATTTTCAGCCAAGTCTAGACCGAATAGTAAGCCAACTATTTTGGGACAACGAACCCTTGGGGTTCATTCGGAGGTAAAAATAGAAAAAAGTATTCGTCGAATACCACAACCCCATTATCCAACAAAATCTTTCAAAAGCAATAATATAGCCTCAGCCATTAGGATGGATCTGGGGTGGAGCCGCACACTGACGAGCACCGAACTCAGTCAAAATTATAACCGAAGTTATTACCTAAGCTTGTAGCACAGTGACAACACCGGATCGTCTCCTCAAGGATCGTAGATGCAATTTGATCAAATCAAGTGAAAGTTAGCAAAAAGTTCGAGTTTAAGATTGTACTTAACAAAATTAAAGGAAGAAATAACAATTAAAGCAAGCGATCAATTTAGAAACCTATCCAAGATTGGGTGGATTCAATCATAGACGCTTCATAGAACACTTGAAGGGGAGCTTAGCCCTCCATTACCATGAAGGGGAGCATCAAAATATACAAAACTATGAGAAACTATGAAGAAGCAAGAAGAAACTTAGAGAGAAATGAAGGAAATTAATGTTGTTCATGATAAATGGTGCCTTTTATAGAAGTTTAAGGTAACAAAATGACAAAGGGAAGTGGGTGGATGAGTGGGTGAGTGAGTGGAGTGTTTGAGTGGATGGATTAGTGAGTTGGTTTAGTGGATTGGTTTAGTGGATGAGTGAGTGGAATGGTTGAGTGGTTGAATTAGTGAAAAATGCCAAAGGACTTTTGGTGAGTGGGAAATTATGGACATGAATGGGTGAGTGGATGGATTAGTGGATGAGTGGGTAGAGTGGTTAAGTGGTTGGATTAGTGTATAAGTGGATGAGTGGGTGAGTTAGTGGATGAGTGGATGAGTGGATGAGTGGATTAGTGGATGGATGAGTGGATTAGTGGATGGATGAGTGGGTGGTTGAGGACAAAAATTTCGTGTCTGAAAGCCAAAAACTCTCAGAATCACGAAAAGTGTTCTCATGAAAGTTGTAGATCCTTGTCTTGGCTATAAAATGGATAGCTGGTTCGTCCAATTTCTTCCTTAAGCCCAATATAGTCCCAAATACCGTAGGTTGCTCAAACCTAACTTCAGCTCCTCTGTTCCGACTTGCAAGCTCAAAATGACCTACTAGACTTCTTTTTCTCAAAATGTGTTCTTCATGAAAGTTGTTTATTTGGATCTTGACTATCCACTGTCCAAATTTCAGCCCATCTTCATTATTACATCTTGAGATATGATTTTATGAGTGCACATTCTGACTGTTCTCATACCTGTGTCTTGTTCTGACTTCCATGTAAACTTAGGTCCCTTAGACATCTGAATCGGACTTCGAGCTCTTCATCAAAGTTGTAGAGCTTCCTCTTAGCTTTCCTACAAGGTAAAATTCATGTTCATCAGATATTAGGAACTCAAGTTATGGCCAAAATACAGAAACAGTTGAAATCTCAATAATGCTGAAAATATTCAATTAGGACCAATTTGAGCTCAAACTCACAAAATCATACCAAACTCAATCAATTAAGAATATGGAGAGTGTAAATGACTAAACATAAAGTCCTAGCTTAACAAAAAAAGACTCATACAGAAACATGAAATGCGACCCCGCTTCCCGGCATGAACAAACCCTCTCATTGTTCTCTAGACACAAAACTTGGAACTCATTGTCTCGAGCCTTTCCCTCTGTCAGATGCAGGTAATCCAATGATTGCCTAAGTGCACCCTTGGAAGAAAACTTCGAAAGACACTTCCAGACGTCGTCTCTTACCCATGGGCACACTAACCCCGAACCACGATGGATTCGGATGAGCTCCTCCTCAGTCGGTTCACGGACTTCGGGAACTAGCACTTCGACTCTAGCCCCCCTCCTGCCTTTCGCCATGAAGACCCTGAGAACACCCAAAGAGGCTAGTAAGTAATTGCCAGAATCATTTAAATAAGAGATTCGGACACAGAAAAGGGAGAACAAAGCATTTCACACCCACATATCAGCCTCATTTCCCTCTAAAAACTTGAAGTTTCAAAAGGATACCTCCGCCGTGCATGGCGCGATGTAGACGAAGTTCCCAGGGGGGCAAGCCACTTGGAGAATGTTATAAATCCTAACTCTACTCCATGAAAGAAGAAGGACAGAAATGCATTCCTTGCGTTCCACTAACGAACACATGACTATTATATTATCCAAGAACAGTAAAAGCAAAAAGAAGAAAAACATCAGCGAAATTGAAAAAGGGTATTTACCTCGAAAGTAAAGATGGTTGAAGAAGAAACTTGAAAGGGATGAAGAACACCAAGCAACAACTTTGACACCCCGAAGCTTTCAGAAGAACACTCAGAAATGGTAAAAGGTGAACGATAAACCCCTAACCTCTATTTATAAAGGCTAAACAGTTAGGGGGCATTTTCGTCTCCGTGGCATAATTTTCAAAATGGTGCTCATCATGGCGTGCAAAGCACCAGGCACGTCCATCCGTTTAAATTGCGCCTGAATCCTGTCCAAAGTCTGGTATCTTGACACTCAATTGTCCCATTTAAGTGCCAAACTGGGGGCAACTGTTCTAGATCGTGATCCGGGATCCCCTCCAGAAGGATTAAATTGGCATACGCTCTACCAAACTCCGCCATATACATACCGGCTAGGCCATCTGACCACAACCTTCAGCTGTGGGCCATAACAACAATCATTAGATATGTGCAAATTCTAACAACTTTCAAATCATGATCTTGCGAGTATGGGGCCCGTAACTGCCTGCAACATGGAATGGTCACTACTACGACATCCCGAAAGTTCAGGGATTTACCTCAACAATCGTGGGAGGGCACCCTCCGTCAGGCCACAATCCTAAAGATACCTGCACCCCACACGGATTACTTGAGGACTCTACATATACTTTATAAAAACCAGGCTAAGCCACTCTAACAGAGAGATTTCATTATCTGTTACCTTATTGCATATACCCTACTTGTGAGCCACCTGACTTGAGCGTTGGAGTCCCTTTTGCAGGTACCCAACTCCCTGGTTCAACACTCTTGGTTGCGGCTGCACAAGGAGGAATCCATCATACGTGCCTACTTCAGGCACCCCTCTAGTTCTATATCAGAACAATTTCCAAACATTAGTAAAATATTATATGACCCTCAAAATTTTAGCCTAAGATCTACCACTAAAAAAAAGTTGTTCACAATAATTGCACCAAATGAAAAAAAGTCATGTTCAGAAGGTATTGCTCTAAGTGTCGTAAAAATTGAAGGAAAAAATTAGGTGGTTTTATCTTGGACTTTATTGTCAAAGATCTATCCATGGACCTTTTGACTTTACTCATTATATTGAGATTTAAATTTTGCAGGAAAGGTTTAACTTTTTATTTTTGTCAAAGCTTTTCAATTACTGATTTTTTCTACATTAACCCTTTACAATTTTTTTATTATAACTTTGAAAAGAAAGCCTTCATCATCATCATTATCATCATCGTCTATGTGATCCTCCTCTTCTTTCACATCTATTCCCATTCTTTCTTCATCATCCTCACTTGTTCCAATAAGCTTATGCATATCAGTTGCCATGATCCCTTATCTAAACTTCTAATTTAATTAAAAACTACACTAATGGTTTATTGATTACCAATGTCATCAAAGCTTATGAATGGCCTCCATTTCAAACTAAAGAAGCCAACTGATAGTGATTATGAAATTCATAGGCTGCGCCAAACCAAAAATAGCAGTTAGTACTTCATTATTAGTACACACCATAACACCATGTCACAATTCATTTTCCTCTGCATTCTTTCAATTTTCAAGTCTTCATCAGCCCATATCAATAACAAACCCAAAAAAAGGAAAAAAAAATCTTAAAGTTGAACACTCTGCACTAATTTCACTATATTTCATTGCTCAATCAACATAATTTCATTTTCTCTCAAGAAAATTTATCTCAAAATCCTCAATAGCACATAAGTCTTACAGAAAAACTATAAAAAAAAATGTGTTAATATTCATTATTTTGAGATCAAACTTACCTTGCTACTTGAAATCATAGCTCAGTTGATCAAAATTGCTGCAAATCCATGTTCTCCTTTCTGAACTCTTCACAATCTCATTGGAATTCAAGAAATGAGGACGTGGAGGTCCAACATTAATTCACTACGAAGGGAGGAAATCCATGAGGATTGGGATCGAAAGAGGAGATGGAGGTGTCAATGAGTGGTCGGCAGCGAGTGAAAGGTGAGGTGTACGATTGACGAGGGAAAAATGTGCGTGCATGCGAAATTGCTCGCCAATGCGGCATACCCTGTGAGTAGCCATAACTACAACCATTAAGCTTACTGCCATTCAAGCCCCTATTCACGTTGCCACCAGTGATGCCTCTATGACTTTGCTCTTTCCTCTTCTGGTTTCCAGAAAGAACAATGGTTTGAGATCTTAAATTCTTTTTTATTCAAAGACCATTTTATAATTATGAAGTCTAAACAAGTTACCTACTCATCATATTACTGATAATGAATCTTTACCATTGATCTCTTTGAATTGATATCCAACGACTACAACCTCAAAGACCATCCATGGTCCCTAAATATTAAGATCCATAATACAACGACCCTTATTTGTCTTGTACTATTGTTTTGACAAATTTCTTTTCTCAAATTTGTGACACAAGAAATAGTATTTATGGTATTCTAGCTCAACTGAGAACGAAAAATTGAGACTCGCTTCGACATGAGAGGTATTCTGTTTCCACCACAGACATCTTACAAAAAATTGTGAGCCTCAACCGATTTTGGCCGAAGATAATACGACATGTGCGAGCATGAGCTCAACAAGTATTTTACTTTTATCATTTAATATTATGTTTCTTTTGGATTTCTGTTAACGCTAACAAGCGTTTACAGTTCTTCCAACAAGCGTTTACTTTTTCATAACCGTTCTCCTTCACGCGGGAAGCATTTCTCTCCAGAGAATCCAAATTCAGAGACAAGCCAAACATATATTATGTATGAAGAGAGAGTATGTGTGTTTCTTGTGTGTGTAGCTGAAAATGTACAAGACGAAGCTGCAAGAGCTGTGCCACCAGAGAAGGTGGGGTTTGCCCAAGTACTCCGCCATGAAAGACGGTCCAGATCACATGCCAAGCTTCAAGGCCTCCGTCTCCGTCAACGGTGTCACTTTCAGTTCTCCCGGTACCTTCAGTTCCTCCAAAGAAGCTCACAACCAAGCCGCCATGCTCGCTTTCCTCAGCTTCTCTTCTGCTCCACCGGGTACCCGAACATTCTCTCTTTCTAGGTTCTGTTTGTTTCCCGGGAAAGTTGCTTTCTTGACTGTTTTTTCTATGTGGGGAATGATGCTCTTGAGGTTGGGAATTCTGGTTTGGAGAAATGGGTTCTCAGTTTGATTCCTTGGATTGTTGAGTTGTGTTTTTATAGAGTCATAGCTGATTGGGATTGTTCTCTGATTATAATTTGTGTACATATTTGTATATTTTTGGAAGGTTTAGTTGAGAGTGATCACTTAATGCAATAATTGTGAGAAAATATTTTGGGAAATTAAAAACTGTTTGATGAGCAGAGGATGATATGTTGCATTGTTGTTGAAGAGTTGTGCATTTCTTTCTTTTCTTTTTTTTAATATACATAATTAAAGGGGTGATAATTTTTTGTTCTTGCATTAGCGCTGATAGACTTTACTTCCTAATCCTCACTGATTTAATAATAAACAAACTGGAATTTTGGTATGTAATTTACATCAAATATTCTACAACATTGTAGAATCAATTTGTTTAAACTATTCTGGTTCTTGTATAGAAATCTACCCTGATTAGTATGATGGGTATCCGTGATTGGCATCCTTGAAATGACAACAGGATGGGGAAAACAATATGATGGTTCGTAAGTAGTAATGTTATATCAACTTCCTAGGGTAGAAGATGTTGCCCAATATTTGTAATCTATGATTTGTACTTTGTGACTGTCTAGGCTCTTCAACACCAACTGCTGAATGTGATACAAAAGAGCAAATTGGAGCAGAAAAACCTCAGGACGTTCAACTTCCTGCAGATTCTTCAGTTATCATAAATGGTGAAAAATTTCATTCCTCATTACTTTTTGAATTTAGTTTGTAAGCTTTGCAATAGCTTCAACCTTGTTCACAAAATTTAATTAGTTTCAATTTTGTACCCAATATCTGGGTGCTAATGTTCTGATAAAGAAAATTACTACTTTTAATTTCCAACTAGTTCCATTGCTAACGGACAAGATATTTTATACCTCTCCAAACACCTGATTGCCTTCCCTTATTAGTAGAATATAGTCATTGAAACTGTCTGGAGTCACTCTAGGCATTTAAATTAGGAAAGTGACAGTGTCATATAGATCCCAGACCATTTTTGAAATTGTAGTTCTACGTACTTTTCCTCAAGTTTACTTGATCATGTTAAATATCATCTTTCCAAGTCAAATACTATGGTACAGTTGCTTCTGGATTTTTTTCGCTCAACAAATATAAAATGTATGCAATGCATTTTTGTCTATATGTTTATTTCAACTGCAATTTGCTTATGTTTCTCTCCAAATTTCTGGTCAGTATTTCAAATGTTATTATCTGTGTCTCAAGGAACAAACACATCCCCAACTTTCAGAGCCATCAACTATTACGGCAGTTCCTGCATCTATATACAACGCATATTAACTTACATAACACATATTTTATTGTATTCTGGTGGAACCTTCAGATGAATAACTTTCTTTCATTTTATTCACTATTGTACTTGTAAATCTTTGACAGTTTTGTTATGATTGCTTCAAATTTTTCGGTGCTGTCTCTTTTTCATTCCAATTGACTGTTTTCCATTTCAACATTTATCCAACACTCAACAATCAAATCATTCCTCCAGATATGGATCATCTATGCAAAAGCCAGGTTCAGACCTATGCTCAAAGGAACAATCTTGATCCACCTATTTTTACAAGTAAAACTAAGGGCCCACCTCATGCAGCTCACTTTAAGGCTACAGTCATAGTTGATGGGCAATCTTTTGAAAGCCCTGCATTTTTCAACACTATAAAGGAGGCAAAGCAGGCTGCTGCAAAAGTTGCTTTGATGTCATTGTCACTTGATATCTTTGAGAAGGCAAATGTCCTTATAAATTTCTGCTGTGGTTCCTAATTAACATTTTTGGATGCTTTATGATCATTAAATTGATAGCTAGATGTTGAATGATAGAGAAAAAATTTCTGAGCTATATAGTGCCAAGAAGGAATCCTATTTGATTCCAACTAACAAGTATTTCTTACAATATTTAAAACTTTAGCACAACAGTAAACTCTCCTTATTACGAACAAATTTTTTATCTGAAGTGATTTTGATGGAGTAACATCTAGCATTAATTAAGATAGCATTCCGATTCTTAAATTAATGTTTGTGCTTAATTACCTGATGTTTTCCAGGAAAAATATGTAGCATGTGAGAGTATCTTTTTTTTTTTTTCTTATATTTAATAGAATGTCTATGTACTGTAAGATTTTTCAGTTTAAGAATAGTTGATGGATCTTTGTATTATATATTCTTTCTTGAATGTTTACTTATTATTCGGTATAAAGCAAAGTTGAGTTACAAAAGATATTTATATTTTAATAGATAATCACCTGACTTATAAGTAATTGTAGTTCAACCGTGTTCACAGGTCAAATTTATTCTTGTGCATGTTTGTGTGATCAATCTGCATTAAAAATTGTTATAATTGAATTTGGATTTATATCCTCCTTATCAGGGTGACTCTGGTCCCTTCAAGAATTTACTTCTGGAATTAACTCAGAGAGAAGGCTTTTGCAAACCAACATATAAAACTATACAGTCTGGTTCTCCTCATATGCCAACTTTCTTCTCTACTGTGGAAGTAGAGGGCAAGGAATTTCATGGAAAGGCAGGTAAATCCAAGAAACAGGCAGAACAGGATGCTGCAAAGGTTGCTTACATTGCTTTGAAAGAGTGTAAGTTTTCAATGGCGTGCATCTCTGATTTTTCTGTCATGCTTATGAACCATTTTGAAGGAAACTTTTGATATATCACCATAAAATTGACCTCTATTCTTATATATCTTGAATGACATTAACATTTTGTGTCTTATCTATCCCTGTATTTCTGTACACAAGTGCAGAAGTGCTGCAATATTTTGAATAATGCTTTGAACATTGTATTTAGCTAACTACACATGGATTACTCTTAGAAGATAACTTCACATGAGACACAATGCCACTCATACCTATAACTATAAGGCCATACAAATACTGCAAACATTAATATTTTATCGGTTTAGTTGATAGACAGGCTTATGATTTTGACTTCCAGGTAGCTGAAGGAACCTCTGTGTAGAGAGTAGAGGTTTTTCATTTCCTCTAAGGCATGGCATAATCATTTTGGTATATTAATAATGTTTTATTAAAACATTACAACTCCTTTTCCTTTCCGTGTAAAACTTGATAGTTTCTTAGGCTAGACCTTAAATTATGTATTCTGACTAAAAACATACACTGAATTGTTATGCTTCATAAATAAAGAAAAGAATATGGTCTCAATGTCTCACTCGTTTTACAATTATCTTACACAGTTCTTAATACAACAATTGTCTCTGTGAGGTTAAAATGTGTTGAAAACGTGTAAATATCTTTTGTATTTATGTAGTTTTCTTGTATAAGCTAATCAAATCATAAAGGCTAATCAAATCATAACAGTAATCTTTGTATTTATTGTCATAGATCTATATAAACTGCTCTCCGTCGTGTAGTTGAGACATGCGGTTTCTCAATCCCTATGCTTCTATTTTTCTCTCTTAACATGGTATCTAGAGCCTAAACAGAGGCAATCTTAGAACCGCGCATACCCGGTGGGTCCACTGCCCTCCGGTGAAATTTTTTTCTGGCCAACCGTGTTTTCATTCCAGTTTGCCGGCCTTTCTCCCTTGTCGTGACGTCTTTTCGGCCTTTTTCCTCCTTTCTCCATCGCTGTCACCACCGTCTGCTGTCGTCCGCCGCCTCCTTTCCGGCTGCTGACCTCACCATCGGAGCCGTCTCCCGCCGACCGGCCAAACCCCAGAAGCCCAGCCCCAACGCCGTTGGGACGCGCCCCCACGAGCTGCCCTTCGCCGCAACTAAATAGCCACTGCGCAGCCTGTTTTCCGACACGTGACGGAGCGTCCGGTCGCCTCTCCGGCCGCCGATCCTCTCGCCTGAATTGTCTCACTCTCCTCTATGCCGATCTACCCTCAGATCCTCCATCAAACATCTCTGTCCCTTTGTTCCCTTGTGTTGGGACCTTTAAGTACCTTGTGTTTTCCATTTTTGCCCTTTGTATTCTGACCTATGGCGAGTTCTACCTTCCCAGATGGCTCTAAAGACAACCCAAAGGCTGAGCCTTCAGTTTTCACAAGTTATCTCAATACCCCTTTATCCGCTGATAAGTTAGATGGCAACAACTATGATACTTGGGCTTCAGACATCAAGTTGTGGCTTGAAAGTCAAGGCTATGAAGACCACCTCACCACGGACCTTACCTCTGTGCCTGCGGAAGAACAACCCAGGTGGAAGAAGATTGACAAACAGTTGTGCGTTGTCATCAAGTCCACCATTCACTCATCTCTCAAGCAGATCTTCCGTGCTCAGACTACTTGTGCTTCTGTTTGGGAGCAAGCCAAGGTTCTTTACACTAATGACACTCAACGGCTATATGGGGTTTGTCACAACCTCATGAGTGTTATTGCTTCTCGTCAGTTTGATGGACCTATGTCTGCTTACTTGGGAAAGGTTCACGATGCTCTCCATGATTTCAATGAGTTACTACCCCCTGCTGCTACCCTAGCGCAAGAACTCGAGCAACGCAACACCTTCTTCATGATCATGGCTTTCTATGGTTTGCCTCCAGAATATTCTGTCAACCGTGATCAGATTTTGGGTTCGCCTACTATCCCCACTCTGTCCTCCGCTTGGTCTACTTTGCTTTGGGTCCCGGCTAAGCAGCCTTCTGGTTCTGTCCTAGCCCCGGCTCTGGTTGATACTTCTGCCCTCGTCTCCCAAAGTGCCAATCGTGGTCGTTCTCGCACTGGCACCTCGGGTAGGCCTCGTCTAAAGTGTACATTCTATAACAGGTTGGGTCATACTGAGGATCGATGTTGGACCAAACATGGCCGTCCTCCACGAGCTGCCAATGTTGCCCAGGCTGCTGTACCTGATTTACCTGAGCCTTCTGCACCACCGTCCCTATCTCTGGCTGCCTATGCAGATTTTCTGAAATGGTTTGAGCAACAGCAGGCTTCTAACTCTACTGCATTTGTTGAGCACACTGGTAATGCATTTGCTTGTCTCTCTTAATCACCACCCTTAGGTCCTTGACTCTGGTGCATCTGACCATATCTCTGGTAATAAGCATCTTTTCTCCAAATTTTCTAACTCTAGCTATTTACTTATAATTACTTTAGCAAATGGTTCCCACACAGCCCGAAGGGATTGGCACTGTCCATCCCCTCCCTTCTCTGTCTGTTGATTCAGTTCTTTATGACCCTGGATGTCCTTTGAATTTACTATCTATTAGTCGTTTGACACGTTCTTTAGATTGTCGCATTAGTTTCACTAAAGACTCTGTCATTTTACAGGACTGGAGTTCGGGGCGGATGATTGACGCCGGATGTGAGTCTAATGGCCTTTACCAACTCTCTGCCACTTCTCGTGTGTGCTCTGTTACGGATTCCCCTCTCACCATTCATGCTCAGTTGGGTCATCCTAGCCTTGCCAAACTACAACAAATGGTGCCGAACTTTTCTAAGTTATCTAGTTTACCTTGTGAGTCGTGTCAACTTGGGAAACACACCCGTAGTCCGTTTCCCGATAGAGTGTGTCGTCGAGCTGCATCTCCTTTTGCTTTAGTGCATTTTGATATTTGGGGTCCTAGTCGTGTTGAGTCTACTTTTGGGTTCAAATACTTTGTTACTTTTATTGATGATTATTCTCAGTGTACTTGGTTATTTTTAATGAAAAACAGATCAGAGTTGTTTTTAATTTTTCAGTCCTTTTATCATGAAATAAAAACTCATTTTGGTGTTCCGATTCGTATTTTGCGTAGTGACAATGCCCGTGAATTTTTATCTCAAAATTTTCAAGCTTTTATGGCATCTCATGGCATTCTTCACCAAACATCATGTGCCTATACTCCTCAATAAAATGGGGTTGCTGAGCACAAAAATAGACATCTTATTGAAACAACTCGAACCTTTTTGTATCATGGTCGTGTTCCCTTCCATTTTTGGGGCGATGCAGTTCTCACTGCTTGCTATTTGATTAATCGTATGCCCTCTTCTGTTCTTGATAACCGAGTACCCCATTCTGTTTTGTTCCCTCACCAAACCCTCCACTCTCTGTCGCCTCGTGTCTTTGGATCGACATGTTTTGTCCATAATGTCACTCTAGGTCTTGACAAACTGTCTGCTTGTTCCATCAAATGTGTTTTTCTCGGTTACCATCGGTCTCAAAAGGGTTATCGGTGTTTTTCACTCACTCTTAAGCGCTATCTAGTCTTTGTCGATGTCACATTCTTCGAGTCTGTTCCTTTCTTTGAGTCTCTTGACTTGTCCCTTACACCCATTACTGAGGTCCTTCCTATTTTTTCTCCTCTTGTCCCCGTTGACCCTGCTCCATCACCACCTTCCCCTGTTGGTGCCCCGGTCCCTACTACTGGCCCTATCCAGGTCTATCATCGTCTGCCACAGCCACCACCACTTTCGCCACCACCATCAAAGGTTGTAGAGGTTACTGAGGCCCCTGTGGACTCTCATCCGGCACCACCTCTTTTACCAACTCCGGAACTGCCTCCTGCGTTAGACCTTCCCATTGCTCTTCGAAAAGGTATTAGATCCACTCGTAACCCTTCTCCTCACTATGTTACTCTAAGTTACCATTGCCTCTCTTTATTGCATTATGCTTGTCTTTCCACCTTGTCTTCTGTGTCTATTCCTAAATCTCTAGGTGAAGCTTTATCCTATCCTGGGTGGTGACAAGCAATGATTGATGAAATGTGTGCACTTCAGAGCAGTGGTACTTGGGACCTTGTTCCTCTTCCTTCTGGGAAGTCTATTGTAGGTTGCCGGTGAATTTATACAGTCAATGTTGGCCCTGATGGCACTCTTGATCGCCTAAAGGCTCGTTTAGTGGCAAAAGGATATACTCAGATATTTGGTTTAGATTATGGCGACACTTTCTCACCAGTTGCGAAGATGGCTTCTGTTTGGCTTTTTCTGTCTATGGCCATTATTCGCCATTGGTCCCTTCATCAGCTAGATATCAAGAATGTTTTTCTTCATGGTGATGTGGAAGAAGTCTACATGGAGCAACCTCCAAGGTTTGTTGCTCAGGGGGAGTCTTCTGGCCTCGTTTGTCGTCTACACAAGTCCTTGTATGGTCTCGAACAATCTCCCCGGGCTTGGTTTGGTTGATTTAGTACTGTTGTTCAGTAGTTTGGTATGACTCGCTGTGAGGCTGACTACTCTGTCTTCTATCGCCATACAGTTCGAGGCTGTATCTATTTGATTGTGTATGTGGACGACATTGTTATCACAGGCAGCGATCACCAAGGTATAACTCAGATAAAACAACACCTCTGTCATCACTTTCAGACCAAAGATCTTGGCAAACTTTGTTATTTCTTGGGAATTGAAGTGGCACAATCCAAGGATGGCATAGTAATCTCACAAAGGAAGTATGCTATGGACATTCTTGAGGAAACATGACTATTGAATGCAAAGCCGGTTGACACCCCTATGGATCCCAATGTTAGACTTTTACCGGATCAGGGGGAGCCACTTTCAGACCAAGGAAGATATAAACGATTGGTTGGAAAACTTAACTATCTTATTGTTACCCGTCCAGATATCTCCTTTGCGGTGAGTGTAGTAAGCCAATTTCTAAACTCACCTTGTGAAGGATATTGGGATGCAGTGATTCGTATTCTCAGATATATTAAGGGAGCTCTAGGAAACGGCCTTGTCTATGAAGACAAAGGACACACTCAGATTGTAGGGTACTCGGATACTGATTGGGCAGGTTCTCCTACTGATAGGAGATCCACTTCTGGTTATTGTGTATCCATTGGGGATAATCTGATATCCTGGAAGAGTAAGAAACAAAATGTGGTTGCAAGATCAAGTACCGAAGCAGAATATCGAGCCATAGCTTCAACTACTTGCGAGCTCATTTGGTTAAAACAAACTTCTTAAAGAGCTTCGGTTTGGAAACGCTTATTGTATGCAAATGACTTTATTTGTAATAAGCTTGCATGATTGCATATCGCTTCCAATCCAGTATTTCACGAGAGGACCAAACACATTGAGATAGACTGTCACTTTATTAGAGAGAAAATCTTGTCTGGAGACATCACCACTAGCTTTGTCAATTCAAATGATCAACTGGCAGATGTTTTCACTAAGTCTTTGAGAGGTCCTCGAGTAAACTATATTTGTAACAAGCTTGGTGCATATGACTTTTATGCTCCAGCTTGAGGGGGAGTGTTGAAAATGTGTAAATATCTTTTGTATTTATGTAGTTTCCTTGTATAAGCTAATCAAATCATAAAGGCTAATCAAATCATAACAGTAATCTTTGTATTTATTGTCATAGATCTATATAAACTGCTCTCCGTCGTGTAGTTGAGACACGCAGTTTCTCAATCCCTATGCTTATGTTTTTCTCTCTTAACAAAATGGAACACTATTTTACCACTCTAATTTTATTTCTTTTTTCATGATTGCCATGACTTTGTTGTTATAAACCTGTTTGATCGTAAAAAATTAGATAGTATGTTTCATTAATGAGTTGGACTGATTATGTTAAAATGATATATGTTAGAGAATATTAAGAATATTTTTATATTATTTTAGAGTATCTTTTATGATTTATTATTTTATTTAATTAGGTTATTGTTCTTATCGTTAATGAGCTTGGACTTGTATTAATGGTATAAGTATTTCTCCTAATTATCAATATATATATGATAGTAGGTTATGGTTTTGTATCATATATAATTCTTATAAATAATATTATTAGTTTATTATTGTTTAGTTGTCTTTCTCTCTTTTCATTTCCTTAACTCTAAACTCATAATTCTTCAACATAATATCAGCGCGATATCATTCTAACATAAGACTGATGAAAAAAAGAACAAAAAACCTTACGAATTAATTATCTTAATATCATCTACATCATATCCACCATAACCTGTGTGTCTAGCTTATGCTGAAATGAGTTCCATGGAACACTTTTAGTTTTTTTTTTCTGTTTTCCCTTAAATCTGGTTTTTCCTTAATCCTTATTTACTTTTTTTTTTTGGTAATATAGGAACTAATTTCTGTGTTAAAGAAAAAGAAAAGAAAAGAAAAAAAGACAGAAGAGTATCGTGAGGTTGGGCAGCTGTCATTGTGGCTACCATCTCATTTCTCAGGCAGTCGGTGAGTTGTCGTCGGTGACAGATTGGTCCGGCGTCAGGTGGGTTGCCGGCGTCAGATTCGTCAACGGCCGGCGGAGGAGCTAGATCGTTCGTTGGTTTCAGACAAGTTTTGTGGGTTCTGTTAGGGGGACGTTTGCAGTGTATATGATGTCCTAGTATTGTGAGTGGTCGGCAGCTGAAGATTCTTGTAACGTCCTAATACAGACATCTGTATATATCCGGATTTTATAGAGATAAACAGTACTAGCCACGTCACTTAAAACACAACTGGCTAATAATATATCCATAGTTACAACCAAGTAATTATAGAGAGCCTTGAGAAAATGCGAAAAATATAAACTCATAGATATATATATATACAACACTAGCCACAGAAGGGCATATTGTGATACATAGCTCGTAAACATACAAAGCAAATATAAACTATATACATAAGCTTTGTCTAGGAAGCAATAAAACTTGAAAGCAGAGGTTCTCTGAATGAAACTCTGATCTGTCTATTCATGATAAAAAGATTACAATATATACACTAAAGAAAGCTAGTTGTCAGGCTGAAAAAGGGAAGGAATAATTTCCATAATTTCAGCCAATATCAAATTACTACCTAAAATAGAAAAAGAAACAACTATACCCCTAATAATTACACATTTACAGTAAATAATCCCATAATTAATTCAATGCCTTAATCATAGGGATTTCACGTCAACAACCTCCCTCAAGCTGGTGAATAGATGTCAATCATTCCCAGCTTGCTAACATTTGAGTGAAATTCTGACTTCAGTAAAGGTTTTGTAAACATATCAGCTTCTTGTGACTTGGTAGACACATAATGTAGGCTGAAAGTTCCATTTCAATTTCTGATTTTATGAAGTTCTTGTCAATTCTCACATGCTTCATCTTATCGTGTTGCATAGGATTATGAACTATGCTAATAGTTGATTTACTATCACTGAACAATTTCATAGGGCCTTCAAGTGGAATAAATAGGTCTTGTAGTAACCTACTTATCCAAATAAGTTCACAAACTCCTTGTCCAATTGCCCTATATTCTGCTTCAGCACTACTTCTTGCAACAACAGTTTGTTTCTTGCTTCTCTAAGTCACAACATTTCCCCACACTTTAGTGCAGTACCCAGTAGTTAACTTTGCATCTTCTACAGAACCTGCCCAGTCTGCGTCTGCGTAGCACTCAATCTCTCGGTGATCATTTTTTTTGAACCACAGTCCTTTGCCAGGAGTCCCTTTTAGGATGCGAAAGATCTGGTTTACAGCTTCTAAATGTCTCTTGGTAGGAGAATGCATAAACTGACTCACTACACTTACATTATAAGTAATGTCAGGTCTAGTATAGGTGGATCATCTTTCCTTCTAAGCGCTGGTAGGATTCCCTCTCCACAGGAGGATCTTCTTCATTAAGGTTATGTTTCCAATTTCTGTCTAGTGGCGTTCTAACAGCCTTACACCCCAGTTTTCCTGTCTCCTTTAGCAGATCAAGGGTATATTTCCTTTGGGAAATGAAAATACCTTTCTTGCTCCTTGCTATTTCCATCCTAAGAAAGTATTTTAAGTGTCCAAGGTCTTTTACCTTAAATTCTGCCTGAAGCTGACTTTTAAGTCTTTCAATTCCTTGGGTGTCATCTCCAGTAATGACTATATCATCTACATAGACAATAAGAACTGCCTTTTTCCCATTTTCAGCCTGTTTGACAAAGAGGGTGTGATCTGCCTATCCTTGTGTATACTCAAATTGTTTCATAGCCAAGCTGAATTTGGTGAACCAGGCTCTAGGAGACTGTTTTAGTATAAAGAATTTTTCAACTTGCACACCATACCTGATTTATGTTCTTCTTCAAAGTCTGGAGGGAACTTCATATAAACTTCTTCCTCCAAGTTTCCATTTAGGAATGCATTCATCACATCCATTTGGTGTAATTCCCAATCAAGATTCGCAGCAAGAGAGATGAGGACTCTAATAGAGTTTAATTTGGCTACTGGAGCGAAAGTTTCTTCATAGTCAATATCATAGGTTTGAGTATACCCTTGAGCTACTAACCTTTCCTTGTATCGATCTATGTTTCCATCAGCTCCTATTTTTATGGTAACGATCCATGTTGGAATCCATCGTCCAAAGGTTCATCCATCGTCCAATGGTTCATGGACTGCCATTAAGAGTTTAGGAAATAGTTATTGTATTTAATTAAGTTCATGTATTCTCTGGTTCATGAACTTAGGAAATGTTTTTACCTTAGGGAATAGGTGCCACATTTATTTGTCTTGTAATTATCTGTTGTATTTAATTCTTCTAGTGTATAAATACAATACCACTATGCTGTGTGAATATTACACAAGCAAATCAGAAAATACTTGTTTTTGTTCCTCCTTTCAATTTGGTATCAGAGCCCTGACCTGGGAGTCTCTGTTTCTTCTTCCGCTGCCTTAGCCTTCATTGCTAAGTTTCATTAGGTGCCTTGCCTTCATTGCAGGACCTGTTCTTCTGTTGTGCCTTCATTGCACGTGTATCTTTTGTCAAAGAGCCTTCATTGCTCTGTTTTTTGAGTTCGTCCCTTCCTATTCCCAAACCCAGCCTTCACCTTTCAAACACCAAACCCATTTTTAACTCAATTTATCATCAAACAACAACCACCAACTCTCTCAGAAAGCTCCGACCGACCAAACCCAAAAAACCCACTTCCTGAAACCGCCGCACGCGCCTCCATGCGCCACCGCACCGCCTGCCCCTGTCCGCATGTGAGCTCCACGCGCCGCCTTTCCGACATCCGTTCAACGCCGTTCTTGCTCAGATCTACTCGCTGGCGTCCCCTTGTTCTGTTCCACCCACCGTTCCACCCACCATTTCTAACCCCGCCATAAAAACGAATCAACCTTAGTGGTTTGAGAACCCTGACCTTCCAGGCAAATTCTTCAACCAGTTTGTCATAAAAACATTATTTTTCCATTTGTTGAACCACTATGAAGGGAAGGCTCGATATGCAAAGTCTTGAACTCTCTCGTGACTTTTTGGAACTCCATGATTCCCGAAATTTGCAGAAATTGTATGTTGCGTCCTTTGTTCATGTCCATTTCCATGAAAAATCGGGGCAAACTTGACACTAAACAAGGATCCTCGTGCTCTGAATGGATTATTAAATGCATGTTCATTGGTTATGCCCCGACAAGAAAGGATACAAATGTTATCACCTTGCCTCTCGTCGAGTGTATGTCTCTATGGATGTCACCTTCCAAGAAAATCAATCTTTCTTCTTCATCCTCCTTCTCTATCGTTGGTGCTATTGGGGGAGAATAATACATAGCCGCACGATTTAGAAGTACTACCCCGAGATGGAGATCCTTCTAGATAGCAACATTCCCAAATTTGCTCCAAACTTCGGATATGAATTTTCTAAACACCATCGGGTGAGTTTTCCTTCAAATGGTAATAGAAGCAATGAACCTTTTTCTCTTATCCTGATGTGTACAGCTCTGTTCCTAACCATGATATTCGGATATGCCTTCGAAAGGAAAAATCGACACTTGCTTGAAATTACTAGGGCCTTATTGTTTCAAATGTCCGTTCCAAATTCATATTGGGGGAAAATTTGTTTTGATGCTGTTGCATATTTAATAAATCGGTTACCCTCTAGAATGAGCTGTTCATGTCATAAAAACATTTTTTTCATTTGTTCCTATTATGCAAAGTCTTGAATCTCGTAGCAAGCTCAAGACGGGCAAACTTGACTCTCGTGCTATTAAATGGTGTATAAGAAAGGATACAATCACCTTGCCTCTCCGATCATGGATTGTCCAAGAAAATCAATCTTTCTCTCTGGCCATGTCATGCTTAGCTTCGTGGGGAGAATAATACATCTGATTTAGAAGCTGAGATCCTTCTAGATAAGCAACATTCCCTTGCTCCAAACTTCGGATATGCCCTTACTCCAATATTCGGATATGCCTTCGATCGATACACAAGAATTAGCTCGAGACTAGAGCAAGCTCGCCAAAACCGGTGTATAAGGGAAAAAACAACCCGAACGATCCAGCCGCAACCCCAAATATCCGAACCCATGGTAAGTACTGAAAACACTAGTCTCATTCATTTTGAATCTATTCATTCTGAACCTATTCCTTTGGATAATTGTGATCCTAATGTTGATGATGACTTACCTATTGCATTGAGAAAAGGGAAAAGATTTTGTGCTAAGTACCCTATTTCCACATTTGTTTCCTCCCCAAACCTTTCTTTGCAGCATCAAAGCTTTATTGCAGCCATTGACTCTATCAGAATCCCTAGAACAGTACAAGAAGCATTGAAGGATAAGAATTGGGTTCAAGCCATGAATGAGGAGATGCAAGCTCTGGAAAGAAATGGAACATGGGAAATTGTTGAGAAACCAAAGGAAAAGAGACCAGTGGAGAGTAGATGGATTTACACTGTAAAGTACCGGTCAGATGGTACTCTAGACAGGTATAAAGCAAGATTAGTGGCAAAGGGATACACTCAGATCTATGACATTGATTATGAGGAGACATTTGCTCCAGTGGCAAAGATGAACACTGTTCGTATTTTACTCTCTCTTGCTGCCCACTTTGGGTAGGAACTACACCAGTTTGATGTCAAAAATGCTTTCTTGCATGGAGACTTAGAGGAGGAGGTATACATGGAGATTACCCCAGGGTTTGGTCCCACAAATGGAACAAATAAAGCTTTATTGGGCTAAAATAGTCTCCCCGAGCATGGTTTGGAAGATTTACAAAAGCTATGTTATTGCTGGGTTACAAGTAATGCCAAGGAGATCATACACTTTTCTTCAAACATTCACAAGAAGGAAAACTGACTGTACTTCTTATTTATGTTGATGATATAATTATTACAAGAGAAGACCTTTGAGAGACAATCGCAAAAGTTATTTGTTGAGATGAAGGACCTTAGGAAACTGAAGTATTTCTTGGGAATTGAAGTGACTTACTTAAAACAAGGCATTTTTATCTCTCAAAGGAAGTATGTGCTTGATCTTTTGAAGGAAATAGGGAAACTTAGATATAAACCTGCAAGTGTTCCCATCGAGTAAAATCACAGGATGAGCACTGAAGAAGAGAGTGCCAAGGTTGACAAGGTCCAATATCAGAGACTTGTGGGGAAGTTGATTTACTTGGCACACACTAGACCAGATCTAGCATATGCGGTCAGTGTTGTGAGTCAGTTCATGCATGATCCGAGGGAGAGACACTTATAGGCTGTAGAACGTATATTGCAGTATCTCAAAGCCACTCCAGGAAGAGGACTCTTGTTCAAGAGAAGTGGAAACTTGACTATGGAGGCTTATCGATGCGAGACTATGCGAGTGGTGCGGTAAGTAATGAGAAGATCCACATCAGGTTATTACATGTTCTTATGTGGGAACCTTGTTACCTGGAGAAGTAAGAAGCAAAGTGTAGTGGCTCGATCAAGCGCAGAGGCAGAATTTAGAGCTATGGCACAAGGAATCTGTGAATTGTTATGGATGAAAATTGTGCTTGATGACTTGAAGATAAAGTGTGAAGGCCCTATGAAGTTGTTTTGTGATAATAAATCGGCTATCAGTATTGCTCATAATCCTGTTCAGCATGACAAGACAAAACACATTGAGATAGATCGACGCTTTATCAAGGAAAAGTTGGATAGTGGAATGATAACAACAACCTACATTCCCTCTGGGCAGCAGCTAGCAGATGTGTTAACGAAGGGTTTGCCAACGGATCGATTCAACCAACTTACTTGCAAGCTGGGAATGATTGATATCCATTTCCCAGCTTGAGGGGGAGTGTTGGAATCCACCGTCCAAAGGTGAATCCACCGTCCAATGGTTCATGGACTGCCATTAAGAGTTTAGGAAATAGCTATTGTATTTAATTAAGTTCATGTATTCTCTGGTTTATGAACTTAGGAAATGTTTTTACCTTATGGAATAGGTGCCACATTTATTTGTCTTGTAATTATTTGTTGTATTTAATTCTTCTAGTGTATAAATACAATACCACTATGCTGCGTGAATATTACACAAGCAAATCAGAAAATACTTGTTTTTGTTCCTCCTTTCAATTATCCATTTGCATCCCACCACTTTTTTTTCTTCAAGAAGGTCTACTACATCCCATGTCTTGTTTTCATTTAGAGCATTCATTTCCTCCGTTACAACACTTCACCATTTCGAATCTTGAAGAGCATCATGAACGTTTTTAGGAACCTCCATTTGATCAATCTTTGTGATGAAAGCCCTGTACTTTGATGACAGCTTAGAATAAGAGAGGTAATTAGATATGAGATGTTGAGTGCAGGACCTAACTCCCTTTCTAACAGCAATAGGAACATCAAGATCATCAATAGTAGCATTTAAATCATTAACTATGCAATTACCTTAATCAATCTGTATGCCTTCCACTAAATTTGGCCCCAGTTCTGGTGTTTGGTTTTGCTGAGGAATTTGTGGTCTCCTATAGTAAACCCGAAGTCCACCTTGCACTTGTTTATCAGGTTCTTCTCCTTGAGGTATAAGCTGTATGAGTTTAGGATTTTGAATGGTAGGCTCCTCTGAAGATGAAATGGGAAGTAAGATAGGAAGGGATATGGAGGGATCCCAATGTTTATCTTCACTTGAGTTCTCCCCCTAAAGGGAAACATTGGGAAAGAAATGTTGATGTTCAAGGAAGGTGGTGTCATATGAGATATGAAATCTTTGTGTGGAAGGACAGTAGCACTTGTACCTTTTCTGAGAGGGTGAGTAACCAACAAATATGTACTTAATGGCTTTAGGATCAAGCTTGCCCTGAGTGGGACTAGAGTTATGAACAAACACAGTACACCCAAAGACTTTAGGAGGAAGTGACTCAAGGAGTCTGACATAGGGAAAACATTTGTGTAAGCAACTCAAAGGGGTTTGAAAATTAAGAGTTCTAGAAGGAAGCCTATTGATAAGATATGTAGAGGTTAAAACAACTTCACCCCAAGAGGAATGTGGGACATTACTTGCAATCATGAGGGAAGGAGCAACTTCAAGAATATGACGGTTTTTTCATTCAGCTATACCATTTTGCTAAGGAGTGTAAACACATGTACTTTAATGGAATATGCCATGCTCAGTAAGGTATTTTGCTAGTTCATGACAAAAATATTCTTTGCCATTGTCAGTTCGAAAAATTTGAATAGTGGATTGAAACACGTTTTTGACAAGGTTATGAAATTGTTTGAAGATGACACTTGTCTCAGATTTGTCTTTCATAAGATAGGTCCAACATATTCGTGTGTGGTCATCAATAAAGGTAATGAACCATCTTGTTCCAGTAAGGTTAGAAACTCGAGCAGGACCCCATATGTCACTATGGATAAGGTGAAATGGTTTAGAATTTTGATGAGAGTGCTCAGGATGATGTTTTCTAGGTTGTTTTGCAATAATATAGTTTTCACATTGGAAAGAAGAAACATCTTTATTGAGAAACAACTTTGGATACAAGAATTTAAGATAATTGAAACTAGGATGACCTAGGCGTTTGTGCCAAAGCATTACATCAGAATCTAAAATAGTAGACAAGGAAACCTTTGATTGTACTTGAAATTTTAAAGAAGAACCAAAGAAAAAATAGAGACCACTTCATTCCTCAGTATTGCCAATCATCATCCCCTTGTCCAAATCCTGAAATTCACAACTAGTAGGAGAAAAAGTTACTGCACAGTTTTGATCCTTGGAAAGTTTGCTAACTGAAATTAGATTGTATTTCAAGTTAGGAACATAAAGAACATATTTCAAACTTAAACCACACAAATTCAGATCACCAAAACCAGCCACAAGGGAGGAACTTCCGTCTTCCACTGTAATTTTTATCTCACCATCACACCTTTTATAGGAAGAAAACAGATTTGCAGATCCAGTCATGTGGTTTGACGCTCCTGAATCAACAATCCATTCTGCAGAATTTTCCTATTTTGAAAGAAAAAAGTTACCTTGTTGTGCAACATGAGCAGAAGAGTTTGCAGGTGTAGACTGTTTGGTTTTGGACTGCCGGAGCATGTCCTTTAGCATTTCCATTTCTTCAATAGTGAATGGAGATGTGTTTGGAGTATTGTGCTCTGCATTAGTTTTAGCCACATGTGCAGAATTATTTTGTCTCCGTTGACTGCGAGGCTTCCAATCCGTGGGTTTTCTGTGGATGTTCCAACATGTTTCCTTGGTTTTGGCAGTGATCACACCACAGCTTGCTATCTTTGGAGTGGTGGCTCTTGTTGGACTCCTCCCAGTTTGAGAATAAAGTTGAGCCAAGTTGGTGGCTTTCTTCCATAGTTGGAGTTATGTTCAACATTACTTTCCTTCAGCTTTCTTCCCTCCTAACTTCAGTGAAGACTTCCCTGATTATAGGCAGTGGCTTAGCTCCAATGATACGACCTCTCACTTCATTAAGATCTTTGTTAAGTCCATGAAGAAAATCAAAGACCCTTTCCTTTTCAAGCATTTTACTGTATAGTTGGCTGTCTTCAGTGCACTTCCACTGTATGGTATAGAAAAGATCTATTTATTGCCATAATGCAACTAATACATCATAGTGTTCAATCACAGACTTTCTTCCTTGCTGTGTATTGCGAAGTGTAGATCAGATTTCAAAACATTGAGATGAATTCTGGAGGTCCGAGTACATTTCTTGGACAGTTTTCCAAATTTCGTGAGCTGTGTTGTAGAATAAGTAGGTCCAGCCAATTTTAGGTTCCATCGAGTTGATCAACCATGTCATCACAATAGAGTTCTCTGCTTCCCATGTCCGACAATTCAGATCTGTTAAAGCTGGTGGAGAGATGTCTCCAGTGAGATAGCCCATCTTCCCTTTCCCTTTGATCACTAGAAGAACAGATTCGTACCATTCTCGAAAATTTAACCCAGTGAGTTTATGCTTGGGTTATTTGGCAGGGATGGCTGATGTCGGTAGAGAAACTGGGTGCTGTGTTTTGCTGCATGGTGGGGTTTGGTTGGAGGGTCTGTGTGCATGAGGCATCAGCAGACCTGGGTGTTTAAGTGTCGGCCATGGGAGAAACTTGGCCCTATTTTTGGACTCACGGTTACAGGATAACCGTAGCTCTGAATACCATGAAAGCAGAGGTTCTCTGAATGAAACTTTGATCTGTCTATTCAAGATAAAAAGATTACAATATATACACTAAAGAAAGCTAGTTGTCAGGCTGAAAAAGGGAAGGAATAATTTCCTTAATTTCAACCAATATCAAATTACTACCTAAAATAGAAAAGGAAACAACTATACACCTAATAATTACACATTTACAGCAAATAATCCGATAATTATGGGATTAATTCAATCCCTTAATCATAGGGATTTCATGTCAACAGAACTAAACTAGTCTTCATGCTTCACCTTCCTTTCCTTAGTAGGGTCTTAACCTGGATTTACATGGAAATACAAACGGGGTGAGAATTATAATTCTCAATAAAAGCAATTCCCATACTAGTTAGTTATAACCTTGTATAAACAATTCTAATAACTAATATAGGAGTTTCCTCCACTATTACTCATAACTGCACACTTTCCTGTAGTGTGGTTTAAAATTGAAACCGAGATACTATTGATACTAAACTACTGCCCATACAATTGAAAAGATCAACAGTAACAGACAATTGCCCATACAACTGTCTTTAAATGTAATGCTTGTGATGTGCAATATGATTATGCCTAAGCAATGTCCTATAATTATGCCAATGCATGGTTTTATTTTGAAATACATGCAAAGTTTTGTTTTGGAAACCATGAGTACCTGCTCATTCCGGGAACCTGAATGTTCCATGTAATCTACTATGGTAGGGAGGAAGAGCTGCAACCTCAACCTACCTATAATCCTTGCTCTATGAGAATATAGTACTAGTCCTCATCCAAAGGAGCTTTTCGACTTTCCTATTATCTCCTTGGCCAATGATCAATCTGCTATGGTAGGGAGGAAGAGTTGCAACCTCAACCTACACCGTAACACTTGGTTCTCACGAGAATTTACTAGTCCTCATCCTATTATCTCCTTGGCCAATGATTGTGCACATCATATAGGTTACTATACATTGGAAGAGCAAGCAAAAACATGCAGTGATATATATATTAAAAACATACACATCACAAATCTTTCCTATAGACCCAACTCAACCTAATGAAAGAGTCTATCATAGCTAATGCTTCATTTTAATCCAACTTATGGAAATAAATGAACATTTCTCTGAAAATTTGCATACTTAACTCAACTTTTACTAATAAAGGAGTTAATGCATATTTCTGCTACACTTCATGAATATGACAAGCTTACTAGTCACAATTCATCTTATTGTGTATTTAGTAATGTACAAGATCCCACTTGCCTAGAGAACTTAGTACATAAAACATCCCCTCGCTGGGAACTAAATATACAACTCTTTCTCCACTCAAGTAAATCTAGTGCAAGAGTAGTTAGAGAATGCAACACTTCGTTGCTTAAGCTCCTAGATACCTTTCCAAGGTAATCCCTCGCTTTTGGATAACCTAACGTTCATACCTTTCACATACATACTAGAGTAAATACTACTAATCTATCCTAGTATACTTGCATCTAATACACCACATCATCACATCTTAAGTGATATTTGATGCAACACTAAGTTGCCTAAGGTGCTAGATACTTACCTAGGGCAAACCATAAATATTGGATGCTCTAAGGTTTACATATTTTCTTTACATACTAAAAATATGCATAAGAACTTCTATTCAATCATAGGTATTCATTACCTAACTTAAACAAGCTTTACATGAAGTCCAAGAATGAAAAACTATGCTTTCATAAGTCTCATATCCTTATCCCCCTTAGAAAGTTGGTTATGGAAAGCCAAATTCTAATTTTTGACTTGTCATAATCGGTTATGGGACTCTAATAATCAGTTATGCCTTGAAATAACCTATTATCACATCTAAAATCATGTTTTGGTCAAGTTCAATAACCTATTATTACTATTTAATATCCTGTTATTCGTTTACTATAGCCTTCTGCCACAACCAAATAACCTGTTATTGGTTTCTGATAATCGGTTATTACTATTCACTAACTTGTTATTTGGTGCGTTCCACACCAGAAAAATAGGGAGAACTCTTCTCTTTTTCGTTTGATTCATCAACTCATGGGTTATATGTGATTTCTAACCACAACTAAGGTTCCTAATCATATAGTAACCCTCAAACAAACTTCTAATTCATCTAGCACGAATTTATGACTAAGAACCACAACCACAAACACCCATTTCTCAACTTCCTTCACAAAGAGCTTCAAGGATATTTCTAATTTATGGCTAAGAACCACAACCATGCTACTAACAATTTATGATGAATCATAACTAGATTTCCTACAAGTTAATCCAACTCAAAACATGGAAAAACCACTCAAAACTCACCCGTAACCCTAATCAAGCTTAACCCAAGCATGAAAAGAGAATAGAAAGAGTGAGAGTTTGAAGGAAAACACCCATACCTCTTGAAGATGAAGCTCAAACCTTAGCCTTCAAGGTCTTGTCTAGCCTTCCTTCTTCTTACTCCTTTCCTCTTCCTCTTTTCCTTCTTTCTTTCCTTCTCTTTTCTCCTCTGTTTTTCTTACGTATTGGCCTCTATTTTTCTGCTGCCAAAACCGATTAAATAGAGAGAAAGAGGCGTGGAAAGTCAACAAAAGAACGATAAGATCAATGGCTCATGGAGTCATTATGATATTTTGCTAAAACTCTTTATCTCTTAGGAATACTTTAATCTCACAAATTCAAGTTTTCTAACTTCCATAAGTATTAGAATAAATCCTAAGATTCATCTAAATACCAAAAACACAATTTCCATAATTTTCTTTATTTGCTACCTGTCAATCTGGTATACTAAGCCAATTCCGATTTCCTTGAAACTTTAACTACATCCTCTTACATATATTTGTGACCTAGAAATAAATTATCCATATTTATTTCCCTCAACTTAGCCTTTAAAGCCATAATTTGAGTCATTTTAAGCTATTTTCTACTTTTTATGTTGCAACAAAGTACTTAAACTAACTCAGTTTGTCACAAAACTTAACTAACATGTTATACAAGTAATATGCTACCTTTGTAACCATTTACAAGTCTAACATGTTTTCCAGGATGTTACGATTCCGGCCCAGACAGGTAGGCACAGTTGTCAGGGAACCTCGTCGGCGACTGCAGGTTCGTCAATGTTGCTGGGGTGTGCAGTTTCAGGCCTGGATTAGGCGTTTTCCTTTGCACATTTTTGGAGGCTGTGCGTCCTCTGTTGGGCATTTGTTCATGGCTGGGTATTCTCTTTTATGGCACAGATTAGGTTGCCGGTGACAGGAGCTTCGCTGACAACTCCAATGAGCAGATTTTAGGTCTGTTTTGGCTGGTTTTGGTTCGATTTCCTCCCCCTTTAGAACGTTCTCAGGGACACTGTTGGTTCTGTTTATGCTGGATTTTGGTTCTGATTTCGCAGTTTGTGCTTCGGATTGGTGAGTATAGGTGATGATAATTCTGATTTTGTGACTGGAATCGGAGAACGGTGAGGAGTTGACGTTCACTGTAACTAACGGTGATTGGTCGGATCTCCGGTGAGGGTTTCGGCAAGGGGTGTTTCAGGTGACCGAAGACCCTTTTGGTTTTGCTGAATCCGAAAGGTGGCTACTTGAAATTTGAAGGGAATGGGTGGTTTGATTGTTGTTCTACTTAGTTTCTCTATTCTTCTTGTGTATCTTTGTTTTTCTTGGTATACCTTGAGCTTGAAGGAAAGGGCTGCCTGATTAAAGGCAAAGAGCCACCAACGAGGTGGAATCGCCCCAAAGATGTTAGGAGAAAGGGTTGCCCGTTAGATGGAGCTTCCAGGAGGAAAGGGTTATCGGCGAGGTGTAGCCGCCTTAGATTCTAATTAGTGATGGTGTTTCAAGTAAGAGTTTTTCAGTTTCTCTTCTCTCTTCTCTTCTTTTAGGACATTGGGTAGTATAACATTACTACTCAGCGGATCAACATCTTCTCTTCTTCCTTATGCCATGCTTGAATGGTTCAACATCTACCGAGTTTCTCTCTTATAGTTTTGAATAAAAAATGAGTTTTGTTATTTGTTTTATATTTATGAGTTTATTACTTATAACAAGTTAAAACTTAATAGTTTTTAACTTAGAAGGACAGTGTTAGAGAATATTAAAAATATCTTTATATTATCTTAGAATATCTTTTATAATTTGTTTTCTTATTTAATTAAGTTATTAATCTTATGATTAATGGGTTTAGGCTTGTATTAGTGGTATTTATCCTAGTTATTAGTATATATAAAATAATAAGTTATGATTTTGTATCATATATAATTCCTATCAATAATATTTTTAATCTACTATTGTTTAGTCATTTTTTTTCTTTTTCCTAACTCTGAACTAGTAATTCTTCAACAATATACAAGTATAAGAAGTAGGTAAGCTTGTCACTTGCAGGAAGTATTGGGTGCATGAAGTTTCCAGATGAACGTCCTAGATGAAATTTTAGTTTTTCCTGGAAACCTAATATGTATTTTAGACAGTAATTGATATCATCCTATGCATACTCTCCGCTCATTCTTTCTAGTTTCCTCACATCCCTGATCTGTGTACTTAAATCAACTCACTGGTATATATACAAATTATTTAATTGGTCCAAAGTTATTGTGTCCATTGCCAATTTGATATGGCCTACCACATCTCTACTGGAAACCATTTGTATATAAAAGCTACCCCATGTAAATTATGATATCTACTAGTAATTCTAAGCTGGTTTAGTTAAAACGAGGCAGATTCTGCTTAAGTGGCTCAGGATGAGAAAATAATTAATTGAAGGAAACCTGTTGAATATTATCTGTTTACTACTTCAGAATAAAGATCATTATTGTCAGTTGCAACAAAAGTGGTACCTTTTCCCTTATTGCTTTCATTTATTTCAAAAATCAAACTGTGATATGTTGCTCCTTTGCCCATATGCAGTGGCATATTGCAGAATATCCAGAGATATGATTATGTTCTGATAATATTTATGTCCTGCATAGGTGGATTTAATATGAATGCTGCTTTTTCTTCTCATTTCATAGAAAATAAAGCCGTACAATCAATTCATAGCTCAGACATCATTAAATCCAAGCAGAACCTCGAACATGAAGGTCTGTTTCTTTCTTCTTTTGCCAAAAACGAAGGTCAAACTTGTTCAATCCTTGATATAATATATCTTACTTATCAGGCACTTATTTGAATCATTATGGAACTTTTAAAGTTGGAAAGGTCCAAGACACTGACCATTGCATATTTATGGCATTCTGTTCTAACAGATGAACTTAAGGAGCTGGACTTAAACCAGATATTACCTGCTAATGTCAAAGTCAGCACTGAGCTGTACAATCCATCTTTTCCACAGCCACCTGAGGAAGACATGATGAGCAATAAGAGCACGTCATCTCCATTTTCACAGCTTGACCTTTCTTGTCTCTCAATTTCAGAGTCCAACAATACTAAGACTCCCGAAACAAGTAGTTACCTGATCTGTAACAGGTTCAAGGTGTATACATGCTTCCCAAATATTGCATTCCCTGAGGGAATTGCAGTGCTGCCTATTAGTGACAATAAGTGGGTTGCTGTGAGCCTGGAATTCCCAAATGACTAAGGTCTTTGATTTTACTGAAAGAAAAACTTGATGACTTTGCTTTAAGTATCCAAAAAACTTGATTTTAACTGTATGTGGTACCTAAGTAAAACTTTTGATGACTTTATTAACAACTTAAGCGTGTCTTTTCCTAGCAAACGCTTATGGTCCCATGGAAGGGATATCATGTGAAATTAAAGTTTGGGTTTGGGAGACATGAGAAGAGATAATAAGGGAAAAAGAATGGAAATATGGGATATAATTAAATCAACAGGGTTACTAAAGGGGCTGATGCTGACACATTATTTGCTCGGCTCACTTCCATTCAAACATTATTCTACCAAAAAGAAAGTAAGAGTTTGAATGCACCCTAAGAAGAAAGTTAAAGGTTGAAGTACAGTGTGTGAAACGGGATTATCCTTATAATGGTTGATTAATTGAATGATTTGCTCAAAGGCAAAGGGGTTTATATATATCATTTTAGAAGGCAAGGCAAAATGAAAATAAACAAGGCAATCCGATATTATACAACTCTCACTATGCTTGAGTTCAGAAATGGGTCAAACCCGTTATGTGAATCTATAATAGGAACCTTTATTTTGCATTTGTTAGAGGTTAATTCTACAACTCAAACCTGTAACCTCCAGGATCACATGATGACCATTACCTCAAGGCTCCCCTTCTTAAAATGAAATTAATTAGTCACAATTAATTTTTCCTTCCAATCTACCTTATGAAAGTTAAATCAAATCAAAGTGAAAGTGTAATGTCCCCTTCTTACATGCTTTTGCTTGGGAGTGACTATTAAGATATCGAGCCCTTTTTCCTATTGGTACTAGGGTGATGTAATAACTTGCTTATTTTAGATAGTGAATTTTTTTTTTAAAATCTTTTGTTCCCTAAGTTGACCAATCCTTTTGTTTGGTCATACTTACTTTTACCGATCTCATTAATCCTAACTACCGCACCAACTAATTGGTAAGGGAGTTCTTAATTTTATCTCCCATCTATTTTTATACTAAGTGATTCAGGCATATACTAGTCGAGTTGTATAAAGATAAACACAACAATTTCATAAGTAGTGGCACACATCATAAACATTAGTTCATACAAGAGTCAACATGTTTGATAATCTATTGACATAAAATAAATTGGTAGCACCTATCTAGAATCAGGCACCACAGGCTCTGACACTTGTACACCATATACAAAAAGGGTTTAATAGTATAGCTAATCCCTACATAGTGGTGCAATCTCAAAAAGATAGATTTAGTTCATGTTAGGCGCTAGTGGTACATCGTAACTACTCGTCAACAGAACATATAATAAAAGCAACTACAGCTCGTACAAAACCATCAAGCTCCGGGATGTGAACCCAAACATAGTGAATCTCCACAGTAACGGTAATGACAAGCATCTTCATTTCTAGCTATCTGGAAACATTAGACTATGGGGGTGAAAATCATAAATTCTCAATAGGAAAGAAAATCCTGTAGAAAATCTCATTTTGAACTATAATGCTTCCAGTTATGTCTGAACGCATAAAACATTTTTCATTTTCATCAAAACACCTCATGCACATCATAATTTAATTCAAGAGAGAAACTCATCAATTCATACAGAATTAGGCAATTGCACATTTAATAAGACATATCAGAATGCATGATAATTTTAGTTCTCTTGTAATCCTTTTTATCTTTTCTTTCTTTTATTCTGGAGATAAGTCTCATTCTCTTTCTTTTCTTGATTGGTTAACCTGGGGCATCCCCCATTCCCTAGTCACATGTGCAAGGTCATGAACTCACTTTCTGGTCAAGGACGTCCCCCCGACATTCATTTTTCTCTTTTTTGAGTACATGGACAACTCTATGGATCACCCCCCTTACTGAGGGTGAGGATCATATTTGAGGCCTCCTCTGCCCATACAGAGAGAATCTCAATGGGCCTTTCCACTTTGATTATCATTTTTTTTATATAAATAATCATTTTATTTGTGTGCATCATATAATTCAAATTGAAGCAAAGTCATAAAATCACATTTCCTACTATGTCATGATCGAATACCAAAATTACTCATCACCAATTACCCTACTCAATGGCCTCATGTTATATGTATACACTTTATGATAATTAATAATGCATTCACCATATTTCAAGAACACAAGTATATACAATCAGCATCTCATATTAAAATTAATTTATACATACCTAGAAGTCGAATGGCATCTATGTGCCTAAGCCCTAACTTTTCCCTTGCTAAGATTTTATCTTGCATGATTATAAAATCATTATCTCCTCATTTCTAGCTATGGCCAAATGGCCCATTGAAATTATGTAAGTATGGTTTTTGCTTCTATTATTTGAAACAATAAAATCTTTTAATTTCTTAATTTAATATTAACATTGGCCAAGTGTCTAATGTGTAAGAGCTCATGTTCTTATTCCTCTAGGCATCTAGTGTCTAGGTTTGTGTGGGTAGAAGGAACAATCATCCTTGATTCTTCTTGGAACTCATCCTATTGGTTCATCCCAAAAAGCTACTTTTCATTAAATGTTACATTTTTCTCTCTTATACTTTTTCTTACAACACCCAAAACCAACCAATCATTTTGCATTGCTTCTAATCTCTAGGATATATCTTGTTAATTAGTATCTAGCCTTTATTTTTTAATTAGAATTAGATGAAATTTGAAAGATCTCCTTCCTTTATCTTCCTACCTTGGCCGAACCTAGCATAAATCTTGGGATGGGAATTTTAATTAGTTTTAAGTTTCATGTTTCCACTTTTTAAGACACCTAGATGTAGTTATCATGTTTTAATTTATTGATCTCCTCTTTCCCTTGTAGATCAAGCTTTAAAAGTCAAGGCCCTTCCTAGACTAGGCTGCAGTTTCCTACGCTCTACAAGCACCATAATTTTCAGTTTTGCATCTTCATTATTCATCAAACATAACTAACAATTAATAAAGCAATCAAAGAATCATCAACCATTCCCATCAAGGATCCATCACATGTTCTTCTAAGGCTTTAAACTAAGGAAATATTTCCATTTTTCAAGTGATAAAACACTCTAATTTCATTTCCAAAATCCTTGTACTAAATCAAATTATATTTTCACTTTGAAAATCACTTTGTTTCATAAAACCAAGGCATTTACAAGCCTTCAAAACCATGGTACTTGGCCATTGAAACCATCAAATATTTTTCCTTCTAAATCAATTATGTACCATTCTTGTTTTTACACAAACAAAACTATTAAAATTTCCTTCAAAAACCGTGGGACTCTTGGTCTTTGAAACCAATTCATTTGTTCATTTTCATGTTCACTTTCTTTGCAAATCCTTAAAATCATCAACGTATTACCCTTTTCATCTAATCTCATGATTAATAAAATGTTTAGAATCTTTTGCTCCAAAAATATTCTTGAGGCCGTGTGCCTCTATGGTTCTTTGGAACCAAAAATTATTTTCCTTTCCATCATCAAATTATAGCATACATATACATATTCATCATATATATCACAAGCATGCCATAAACAAAAGCAATAAATCATGCAAAAATCATATCAAGCATGAACAAATAAATCAAACACATAAACACCCACAAATAATTATATGACCATGGATATGAATCCTCACATGGATTCACCATCCATCAAATACAAAATCATCTCTCACCACCATACTTGGTTGGTGAGATGGATCTCCCTCTTACCTCTTGAAGAACCTCAAAAGCTCCTTGGTTTGCTTCTTTTTCCAAGTCCTTCACCACCAAAAGCTTCTCAAATACAAAATAAAACACAAGTTTATTAGCATATCAAGGTTGAATAAGGAGAACCATGGATCAAACATGGCTTAGAACATGAAAAAGAGATAAGAAATGAAGTTTCCTTACACTTCACCATAAAAACCCTATAACTTTGTTCTTGAAGAAAGTCCTTGAATATGATAGATTTAGAACTTGCTCCAAACTATAAAGTGTCTTAGAATGGGGTATAGATTCAAGAAATAAGGTTGTATGAAATTAAAGAGTGATGGAAAATGGATTTAGGGTGCTTGGCCGAACCATGCCTGAAGAGAAAGGAGAGAAAATTTTTGAAGAGCTTTAGCTTTTGGAAATGATCAATAATGATCAATAATGACCAAGACAACTAATAATGGTCTTTAAACTATGCTTTAGCTCCTAAATCAACACCAAAATTGTCCCCCCCTTCTTGCTTCTTTAAAATGTGACCAATCTCACTAGCCACCATTTTAAGCCTTCTTAGCTATTGATTAGATCAATGGTTATGATGAATGTAGATTCTAGGTTTAGCTTTAGATTAGAAGACTTAATCTAGGCCAATGGATCTTTCCTCCTTGAAATCCTAGCCATTAGATGTATCTCCAAAATGAAGGGTCAAGATTACTCCTTCAAACTTTACATCTAATGGTCATAAATGGTCCTAGTCATTTTATAAGACCAAATCTCCACCCTTGATTAAATCAATGGTGGATATCCAAACCACCAATGTTGACTACACAATGCAATATTTATTTTTTTATCTGCTATAACCCTACGAATAATATTTTTATGGTATTTTTATCACCCGATAATTTAATACAGTACAAAACATAGTAAAAGAAAATTTTAAAAACTGTTTCTGGATTCAGGTTTAGTAAGATCCCCCGTCTCTGTCTTAACAGTACAAATTTTTCTAGTCGCAGAAAATTTTTCACTTTTCAGGACCCACCTAAGCCCATATACAGCCCCCTTGAGCCCACATACAACCCATGGATAATGTTAAAATAATCAGAGAAACATAAAAATTTCATAATCATCCACAAAATCATAAAAATTATAAAACTTATGAAAATCAAATCAGATTACGTAAAATAATTAAGACTTAACAGTAATAATTAAATTACGTAAGATTTTCTCCGGCCTAAAATTATTATTTTCTTGACACGAAGTAAATCACACAAAACGATCAAATGTACTCACGAAATACTCAAAATAATTTTACAGTATACAGAAATTACTAAGCAGTAGAATTCTGTTAACTGTTAAAATTACTATCAAATAGTTAAAAAATTTGGGGTGTTACAGGGTTGATTATTGAGTGGGTGGATGAGTCGGTGGAGTGGTTGGATGAGTGGTGGAGTGGTTGGATGAGTGGTTGGATTATTAAGATTCTTTATCTCTGAAATCATTCATTACTTAACTCATGGATGCCGTCATCAAATAGAAAAGTGCTCTTCATGAAAGTTGTAGATCTGGGTCTTAACTTTCAGATGTCTAAATTTCAGCTCATTTCACCACCTACAGCTCGAGATATGGCCCAATTACTAAACAGTGTTCAGGCCCAAGTACAGCACCTCTGTTCTGACTTTAAAGTCCGATATCACCTTCAAGAAGTCCGATCTGAGTTTTGTTTTCTTCATGAAAGTTGTAGATATGGGTCTTAACTTTCAAATATCTAAATTTCAGCCCAAGAAAGTTCGTACAGCCCGAGTTATGCTCTGATTACTGTATACTATTCAGGTTTCATTCACAAAACCTGTGTTTTGACTTCCAAGCCCATTTAGCTCCTCTAGATGTCCATATTTTACTTGGAGCTCTCATGAAAGTTGTAGAGCTCTCTCTTATCTTTCCTACAAGGTAAGATACATAATTTTTACACATCTAGAACTCAAGATATGGCGAAAATACAGAAGCAGTGTAAGACCCAATTAATACTAGAAAAATCAATTAAGTCCAATTTGAGTCTAAACTTATAAAACATAACTAAACTCAATCAATTAAGTACATCGAGAGTGTAAATGACTAAAAATGAGGGTTTATTAATGTATAAATATGTGATTATCACTAAAAAATCACATGAAATGTCTAAGATTACATACTTTACAAAACTAGCCGAATAGACTTAATTACATAACCATAAATTTAAGTACAAACTCAATATATATCTACATGAATACTTTATTAAGTCTTCTTCACCTTGCCTTGCGCTTGCCTTGGTCCTTTGCTGGATTTATCATGGAAACAAAAAAACTAGGGTGAGAATTAGAAATCCTCAGTAGTACATTTTAAAAACATGACATCACAACAAATCCAGCTGCTTCGAGAAAAAATCAGTTATATATAAATATATTTTAAAAAAGTGGCATAAGTCAAAACTCAGTCCTTTCCCTTCCCGAGGTAGACAATTCATTTAATTATAAAAACATTGTAAACATCACATTATGACCAACATAAGTAAACATACTTCCTCATAAAGTATGAAAGATAATTTAATCAGTACATTATAATACAACTTGAGCAAACATATTTGTTCACCACAAATTATGATTGCAATGTACATATAAAACATAAGCACTCCTCTTCACTCTAGGAGTAATATCCATTCTTCCTTTGTATTACTTCTAAGTCAACCTTCATTCTTGGTTCTTACCATTTTGGAAAAATAAGACAATTGCCCATACAATTGTCATTTTATGCAATGCATTATGATGTATGATTATGCAGGGTTGGCAAAAAAATCCATTAATTTTTAATCCATCCAATCCATCCATATTAAAATTAGTCTAGTCTATCCAATTAGAATAATGTATTTTATTGGATTGGATCTAATGGATTAAATTTAGTTATGGATAGTTAGTAATCTAACAAAAATATTCATTGGATCCATTGGATATCCGTTGGATGTCCAATTAAAAACCAATCCAATGGATATCCAATTTATTTTATCTTTTTTTTTATTTCAATACTTTTGCTTTCACTAAAGCCTAAAAGTTCATAACACAAAGTGTTGAGTCCCAAAATTTTTAGATAGAATTTTTTAGAGAGAGAAAGAGAAATTTTAGAGAGAGAAACATTTTTCAGAGAGAGAGATATTTTTTAGAGAGATAGAGAAAATTTTTAGAGAGAGAAATATTTTTAGAGAGAGTATAAAAATTTTTAGAGAGAGAATGAAAATTGTTAGAGAGAGAGAAATATTTTTTAGAGAGAGAATGAAAATTTTTTTAGAGAGAGAAACATTTTTTAGAGAGAGAATGAAAAATATTAGAAAGATAGAGAAATATTTTTTAGAGAGAGAATGAAAACTTTTAGAGAGAAAAAAATTTTAGAGATAGATAATTTTTTTTTCAAATGTCCATCCAATCCGTTAAAATGGATTAATGGATGGATTGAATATCCATCCGTTAAATTGGGTCATGGATGGATTGGATAATATTAAGCATTTTGTAATTGATCTTAAATGAATTAATAGTTTATTTTGGATCCATCCATTATGATCCAATCTAAAATCAAACAAATTCATCCATTTGACACTTATGCCTAACGCATACCCTAAAATATGCTTAAGTAATGATTTTAAAAGATTTTATTTTGAAAAAAACACATGATATTTGCATATTCCTAGGAAAACCTTTTTTCCTAGTATTTACTCTAGGCATTGGGAAAACCTTTGATCCTAGGTAAAATGAGGTATTGGAAAACCTTTGTTCCTTGACCTCCTTTAGTATCATACCCTGGCATTAAGAGCACCTTTGGCTCAAGCCAAATATGTGGAAATAGCAAACAACAAGTTTGAAAACTAAAAACATGCAAGAATATTTAAAACTACTCATTCATTTACCTTTCACATAATCAAGACTTTCCTTGCATAATAATCAAGTAGAACCTCAATCATCAAACTTTTCATTTATACATTACATTATATTCGTGTAGAAAGGGAATGACTCACTCAATCTCAATCTACCCTTATTATTCTTTTATTATTATGCTCCTCAACTTCATTTACACATATCATTTGTTCCATACAAGGTGCATACAATGATTCTCACAAGAATTAATAAAATAAAGAGAGCAATTAAAGCAATGAAATATTTTCAAAGTCCAAGCTTGGCCATAATCAACATGACACAAAACAATTCAATTCAAAGTCAATAAAAATGGCACAATAAGTCTTTACATAATTACGGTCAAAGTACTTCTTTCATGACCATCATCATAGTTTCATTAATCAATCAATTTCCTAATTTAATCAACAAGCAACATTGTAAACTATAGGTAACTTAACCTTAATATTTTCAATCCATATTCACTATCAATACATGACAAAAATTGCATTTAAATCATGGAAAATACAAGACAACACTCTACCATGTGTAACAATCACATTTCAAGCCAAAATGTCATCCACAAAGCTTCACAATTCTAGTCACTTTATAGCTACATTCTATTGTGACATATTCAGTCATTATTCTTGCAATATTTACATGAATAATTGAATCAAATTTTGATTATACATGACAGCATTCTTCCTTGTTTTCCATTCACCATTTAAATCACATTTCAAGCATAAATGCACCTAAAATCTTGCGTAAAACAAGGAAGTATTCTGCCTCCATTTCAAACATTATTTAAATCATAAATTCATACATATAAACAGCACCAATGCTGCCATTAAAAAGGGGTAGCAAGCTACCATAAGAGTTCTACCCAAGAAACACAATGAAATCACATCTTATACTTATTTTCCAACCTTCATCAACTAAAATTAATAAGCAAAATATAATTCAACAAGATTTACTTGTTCCTTATGGGTTGACCGTGAACCATACTACACCAAGACACAATCAAAATACCAAGTTTCTTACAAGGATTTCCACATGAGGAAGAACAACCTAACAATAGGAAACAAAGCACAAAAACATCAAGTGAAACCCTTACTTATCATGATCAAACCGTGGTCTGTTTAGGGCTGAAAAGCCATCGTTTTAAATTCAAGTTTAATGGAGGAAAAAGAATAAATTAGAGACAAGAACCCCTACCTCACTTTGTAACACCCTCCTTTGGATGTCACATTTCCGACTTACCAAACTATAATTAAATTGTAAAATATTTAATATTATAAAATATGGGTTACAAAATTTCTTTTTCCTGTGAACTTAAACTTACCAAAGTTATAGGAAATACTAAAACATATTGAACTGATTAATACCCACAATATATACACCCCATAATATTCAATAACATTCAGAACATAAAACTTACAAACTTAAAGAGAAACAGTAGCATACCCCATGACTGGTTCTACTTAAAAGCACGGTAACAACACTAACGAGAAAAACTCAACATGCACGAAAACCAGAAGCAAACTTCATGCGTCGGTGCCCTAACAAGTTGAGTCCCTAAAGAAGATTCTGCCTTGCTGCCACCATAAACTTCACTAAACATAAATATAAAACAGAACAACATAACAAAACACAAAGAGGTGAGATCCTCTACATCAAATCCAATATGGCAGCAAAGAAATGATACGAACAACAAAGTCATTCCATACATACATATATTACAAGTATGCTCATGTTATCAATTCATAATTATCTTCAGTAAACATATCACACAATAATATAAATATTAACAGTACTATAGCAACATTTATCAACAATATAAATGATAATTTTGCCACCACAATATGTATATTGACTATGCCATAACAATATGTATACTGACCATGTATATGCATAATGAACCAGTTCCTACTCCATGGAGCTAACACAAATTCAGAGATGAATGACCCAGAAGATCTGTCAGCCTCAATGATAGTCTATGCTAGACGCGAAAGGAATAGTGTTTATCGGGCTCGTGATGCGTTGCAATGGTTTTTCATGGCTAGAGGTGTATAATGTAATAACAAGATCACTAGATGAATCACCACGCCTCACAGTCCCCAAGATCCATCATAGATCTTACTACTCAATTCTTATTCACTCCTAGGCAATAAAAGCCATAATTGCCACTAACTATATAATATTCAATGCATGATAACTCAATGCATAACATAAATCACTATTGCACTACTCCCAAAACAACTGCCCATACAATTGTCTAATACCATTAGATCAATGATATTATATAACTGCCCATACAATTACATAATACCATTGATATACCCGGGTCCAGTATGTCAGCCTGACAATAAACTTATTGTATTTTCAATTGCGTAACATTGTTATCACATTTTTACGATCGCGTAATAATCTAGTTACGTTTTTAAATCGCGTAACCATTTTCTAACGTTTTCTCAATCGCGTAAAAATATCTAAATGTTTTCTAAATTACGTAGCTCAAAAATCATTATTTTTGAAACGCGTAAAGTTTTTTCACTATTTTTCATTGTATAAAATATTTCTTGACGTTTTAAATTCCATTTTGAAACTTTCTAAGTTTAAAATATAATTTGGACTTCTAAATCTCATTTTTCTCATTAAAGCTTCTCTAAGTAATAATTTATGACGTTTCTCAAAAATCTGTATTATTTTAATTTAATCAAATCTTTTTCATTTATTTTACTAAGAATCTTCTTGATTAAAATACTTTAAATATCTAATTTACTTCTCAACCTTATTTTACAAACATGATTGCCAAAATTTCTCAATAATTAATAATAAAAACTTTATTCATTCTCTTTCCATTTTCTTCACTAAAATCCTTAAACAAAATACTTTAAATCTCAAACTATCATTCTAACTCATGATCCATGACCAAAAATCCCTTCTTACCCAATAATAAAAACTTTGCTCCATTCTTTTAAAATAAATTACCTTAAATCTCAAATCACCTTTAAAAACTCATTTTCCATTTCCATTACTAAAACTTCTTACCCAATAATAAAAACTTTGCTCCATACGTTTCCATATTGCTCTTAAAAATCCTTTCTAAATAAAATACTTTAAACTTAACATCATCTTCCAAACTTATTCTTTACTAAAATCTTCTTAAATAAAATACTCTAAATCTTTAAACCATCTATAAACTAATTTCCCTTTCTTTTATTAACAACTCTTCTAAATAACATTTTCCATCATTCTTCACAAAAACCTTTATTATCTTAATTATATAAAACCTTTTTCCATTATTCTTACTAAAATCGACTTAAGAAAATAATATAAATTATAAATTGACTTCTCAAATTTATTTCTTTCTCACCTTGGCCGAAACCAATTTTGTGTTTAATTATAAAATCCTTACTCATTTCCTTTGTAAATCCTTAATCCAATTTCTTATCACCTAAATCCTCTAAGTAATAATTAAGAAAATATTTTCACTTGGAACACCCATTTTGGGTTATGGACGCCGTGAGCCTCAAGGCTCCATTGGAGACCAAAATTCTTTTCCTTTCAAGCATTAATCATAGCATATAACATATTCAAATCAACATAATCCTACTATCACAAGTTCATGCATAATATTTAAGCTATAAAATCAAATAAAACAAATAATCACAAATCTATCAAAAACCATACTGTCACACATAATCATCAAGTAATAAAATCATACTTAACTATCAAAGTAATAAAATCACACATAACAAAAACATAAAACAATTAAACATACACAATCAAGTGAATAAATCTTTAAGTAGATTTTTCACTAACAAGCACAAATCCATTTCCTCACCACCACGTTTGGACGATGATATTAATTTCCCTCTTACCTTCGGTGATGCTAAAAAATTCCTTGTTGGTCTTCTTGAAGCAAATTTTCACCACCAAGCTGTTCTTCAAAACAATCATATAAAAATCAACATATAAGGCTTGAAACAAGATGACCATGGATCAAGATTATAGTCTAGAACTTGAAAATGAAAAGAGAAATGAAAATTGAATAACTTTACCTTAAGAATCTTCAAACCTTAACTTGAAGAAAAGTACTTAAAGATGGATGAATTTGATGATGATCACAACTAGAAAGTGTCTTGAAATGGTGTTTAGATTCAAAATCTATGGTTGGTTTAAATTATAGAAGATGGGAGGGTAAATTGGGGTGCTTGGCCGTGAGCTATATGGAGAGGAAATGAGAGTGTTTTTGTGCTTTCCTTGAAAAGAGAGAGAATGGATAGAAACTTGATGAAAATGGAGGAAATTATGACTAAGTATTATGATAGTAAAGGAGTGGAGGATGTATAAATGAATGATAAATGGTCTAAGAAACTCTCTTGGTCGTGAGCTTCATATGAAGAAAGTGAGAAAGAATAGAAACCAAATGAATTAATAATGAACAAGAGAATGATTGATGAATTATGATAGAAACTATTTGTGATAATAATGAACAAGTAGGACAAGAGTGGTTAAGTGATAGATGGGCTCCAAATTTCTCCATTGCCGTGGAGTATAGGAGACAAGGTAGGTGCATCATTAGCTTTTAATAAATAAAGATTAGATAGGATATGCATAATAACTAAATTCCAAAAATGTAGGAATTAATGGAATGCATTATTTTCCTCCTTGATGCATAATGGTCGCGTGGGCTTAGGTGGATGATCACCAAATGTCCTATTCAAATGGTTTATTAAATTGATGAGTGATAGGTGGGTCACAAAATGTTTATGCCACTTTTTTAATTTAATCACATTCGGTCCACCAAGAAATAATTGTTAGAGGCTAGGTAAATAGATTTATGACTTAACCTATGTCTATTTACCTCGGTAGATTTTAACCAGTAATTATTTACCAATGGACAAAAATTACTATGGTAAAAACCAATTTTTTTTATTATCCAATTGATAATAATATGTACCTATATTTTATTTCTCAATAAAATCTCAGACATAGAAAATTTCATAAACTGTTTCCAGTTTCGAGTTTAGTAAGCTCTCTCGACCTCACATGAACAGTCCAAAATTTTCCTGCTTCAAAAAATTTTATTTTTTCGACTCCGTTTCAAACACACAGAAAATCCAAAATAACATTAAAATAATCAAAACAAATCAAACAATTCACAAAAATTTTAATATTCATAAGAATTACATGTAACTAAGAAACAAGAATTTTCAGGGTGTTACACACTTCACAAATTAAGTCACCAATTTCATGCTTAGGCATATTAAACTTTAGCTACTGATGGGCAACTTTTTATCCTGAAAATTCGGTACCATATAACATCATTCACTTATATCATTCATTCAATACAAAGTTCATATAATGATCCATCTCTTGCGTAATACAATACATCATATTCATACATCAAGTGTCATGCATTCATTTTATTTCAATACTCCATAATGGAGCATTTAGTTCAAGTTTAACCCCTAAAGGAGCAAACACATTTCTACTACACTTTCATAACTCAACTTTAACTATTAAAGATGCCACCAAAGTTTCTAGGGTTCAAACCATCACAAAAATGTCTCAATTTTTGCCTAAAATGCTGACTTTCATGAACGCGCCAAATGTGCATCATAACTTCAAAAATTCTGAAATTTTACAGTCAAATAGCCTCTCTTCATATCTTTAAAATGCTATAAACCTCACTTCATTTGCTTAAGTGTAGCCAAAGTTATGCCACATTAAGCAAAAGCTAAAACATAATATTCTCTTTTTTACTCGAAAATGACCTGACTTTAAAATGAAACTAGGAACAAACGAAGAGCAAAAAAATTTTGAGATTTTACAGTCAAATATCCTTACATGTTAGCTTTCAAACGCCACTAGTCTCATGTAAATACAACTTCGGAGTAAGAAATTATGCAATATGGTTTAACAGGTGCTGGATTGTTTTTCTGTAGAATTTGTCTTAGGTTCAGATCAAAATTGGGATAAATTAGGTTGTTCTAAAATTATGCAATTTTTAGTACATGAAGCCTTATGTCTTAGCTTTCAAATGCAATACGAATCATATCATTCCGAAGTTTATAGCTTAAGTTATGCAATTAAACCTCCAGACTGTTCATTCCTGATAGCAAAACTAAAAGTATAGAACTCATATTTTTAGGTTTCTAACTAGTTTCCAACTCCTCAATCATTTAATAATCTCTAATCTCACTTCTAATCCATCAAACTCAAACCAAAATCAATCATAAACTAAGAGAAAAACCCATTTTTGAATCTTCAATATCCATGGAAAAACAAAAACATATTCATGTTCTAAGCAATAACCATAACCAAACAACCTATCATTGAGCTCAAACACATAAGACTCAAGCATGGGAATCACAAAATAACACTCAAACCCACGTTGTTCAACTAACCAAAAACGTGCAGCAATTTGAAGAAAAGAAAGAAGAAAGTTATAGGAAGAATCCCCTACCTTAAGCTTGAATTTCATCTCTTGATTTTCTTCTTCTTCCCTTCCTCTTTCCCTTTTTCTCTTCTTCGTTCTCCCTTTTTGTTTCCTGCAGCACAATTATGTGAGAGTGAGGAAATAAGTGAGAAGATCTCACTTTAAAAGGATCATTAAGGGTAATTTGGTCATTTTACTGAACTTCGCATCTGTTAAGAATACTTTGATTTTACTAAATCAAGTTTCCTAACTTCCAACAACCTTAGAATAAATTATAAGATCCATCTAAATTTTATTTCACCATTTTCTTAATTTTTCATATCTGCTGCACGTCAAACTGGTACTTAAACACTCACTCAGTGACCTTAAAAATACCGAATTGACTCCGTTTGTCCTTAAAATTTAACTACATCCTCTTCCATATATTTATGACTTAGAAATAAATTTTTCATATTTATTTCCTTTGATTAAGCATTTATGCTATTTTTCTGACTTAAAATAACCATTTTGCACATTCTGTGTTGCGGCAAGGTGCCTAAATTAACTCAAAACGTCACAAAATTTAGCGGGCATGTTAAACAAGTATTATGGTACCTCTATGACCATATACAAGTCTATCATGCTAAAAAGAGGATGTTACATTTCACCTTTCTCTCTCCTCTCCTCTACTCTCTTGTCTATCATCGAAGGTGCTCACCATGCCTTGGGTGTGCAAGGGTGTTTTGGGGGTGTAGGGTTGTGAAACCTTCTCTTCATGTTGATCAAGAGGGAAAAGACATGTGCTTGCTTCTTGAGGAACCTTTGAGGTGGTCGTGGTCAGTGTTTGATCATCATCATCATCTCACCAGACTACCTTCTTGGTTTCTTTCAAGTGGGCACTCTTGCACGAGAGTAGCTTATAGTACTTCCTTGTAAAGTTAATGATGTTTGGAGTGTGAATAATAACAAATTTGCTTTTTTGAATATTTTATTTTTTGTTATCTTGTAAAGTTGGCTTACTACTCCATGTCTTGCTCGATCTTGGTGGCTATTAATGAACACTTGTTTTATCTAACTGAGATAAGTCCAAAGCTTGAACTTAGTGGTCGGGTTCATTTAGAATAGTTTCCAATTAGACTTGCGTAATATGATACGTAGGCCTTGGCGTGATATTCAATATCTCGGGCCACGATCAAAAGCATGTAACCACGTTAAACCTTTGCTAGGATTATGGCTTAGGCTTAGTGTTATAGCCACTCTAAAACCTTTAGGTTTATGGGTTAATTTGAAATTGTAAAGGTGACGTGAAAGCCTCTTGGTGTGGAGTCTGATGAAACTATAAAAACTTATGTTTTTCCATTTCAAAATCTTAGTTTTCACTCTTTTCCAATCCTTTTTTCATTGAGTTTTGTTCTCTATTTTTATCATGTTTTTATTATTCTAAACTTTCTTCTTATTATGTGTTTTTATTTTTTTTGTTAGGTAATTACACATGCAAGAAGACTGGATGCCTGAACAAGGAGCAAAATTCAGATTCCTGCAGCATCCTAACCATTTCTCAGTAATTGAGTCATATCTTAGGCTATAAAGATCAGATAGACGTGCCATTTGCGGCATTGAAAAGATAATAGAAAATCCTGGAGCTATGCACTTAAGTGCCATATTTTCTATAGATTAATCGGTCAAACACAAACAGGAATGCATAACGTGACTAAGCACCTAAAAACTGAGTGCTTAAGCGGCTAGTATGTTTAATGATGCATTTTGATGCCTATAAATAGAAGAAGTTAGGTTCTTGGACATAAATCCAGCAGAAATTCAGAGAAAGAAGTGGAGACACAAACCCCTAATTTGGTCTGGGCGCATCCAGGGTTGAAGATTAGGAATTTTCTTCATCTTTTCCACCTATCTTCTATGGAGTTTGTTGGGATTTCTTCTTTGTCTTCTTCTTTCTCTATGTGTAGCTAAACTTCTCTAGTTAGGGTAATGATGGATCTTGTTCTTAGGTGATGTAAACTCATTTATGTGTTTAATCTAAGTTTCTATTTCATTATTTATGTGTTTATCTTTTCTCTTAATATTTTTCTTAATCTGATCAATTTGGGAATGATCTTAGGGCTTATGTATGATTTGGGAAAATTGTACACAAACCTAGAACATGTGTAAACACCATAATTTCTGCAATCACTAGGAATGACGTTGCAGGTTGTGTGATCTTTCCTTTTTATTCCCTTATTTTTTGATAAAGCCTTCTCTATTTGAGATCACACAACCTACAACGTCTATTCCTAGCGATTGCAGAAATTGTGGTGTTTATCACATGTTCTAACAAAAATAAATTAACTCAAAGTAGTGTGAAAATGATTAATAAACCAAGGGATTGGATATTAATTAATTTTGAGAATTTGATCATGAATCATATAATAGAACTTAATTAAACTAATCTTTGAATTTGCATCAAAATAGTTCAAGTGAAATATAAACCCTAACACTTTGATATCATTGTTTTTCACCCTTTGCCTCATTGATTTGTTTCTCTTTTGTTAATTTTAAATATTTTCTTGTTAGTGTTTTATTTTATTTGCATTCTTATCAACTCTCATATTTCGATAGCTTAAATAGTGTCGATTTAATGAATTTAGAAATTAACAACGTAATCCTCATGGGAACGATACTTTTCTCATTACTTTATTACTTTTGTAATTTGGTGCACTTGCCAATATCACAACAGAGTCCACTGTCCCGGGCTATGATCAACTACGCTTATCCTCTATAAACTTAGTTGGTTTATGGCTTAAGGTCAGGCCATAAGGGTACGAGTGAAGACCCCTGAATGCACTCCTTGACCTTAGATAATGGTTAAGTGGATTCCCTTGTCTGGCCATCATGTATGAATAAGGGAATAACTAAACCTCTTTGGACCCTAAATTTCTCGGACCTTGGGGAGGTGTGGTGACCTTGTGGGTTGCGAGTTATAAGTAGATAGAACAAGAAAATGTTGAATGATTAATTCATTAATATCAACTGATGTCTCTTACACAATAAAAGTAGCTTACATAATAAAAGTAACAACTTAAAAACATTCAGCTTTAATATTTTCTCAATGTGTCAGCATTTAAGAAATTATTGATTGCATTTCCAGAGAGGGTTTCTAGGGTGTAGGCTCCTATGTTGGTTTTGGACGTAATTTTGCATGGTCCTTCACAATTAAGAGCTAATTTCCCATCTTTTGCATTTTTTTCTCTTATGTCTGTCCTACGCAAGACAAGATCACTGGGGTTAAATCGATGTGGGATCACTTTGGAGTTGTATCACACAATGATCCTTTGCTTGAGGAATGCTTCTTGGACATGGGAAATATGACGTTGTTCCTTTAGCAAGTCAAATTCATAGTGGACTAGGTACGATTGGTTTCCTCAAAGAAGTTTACTTCGTCCAGCTTGGTTCTCATATCTCCACCAGGATCATGGCCTCATAACTGTAGGTCAACTTTAAGGGGTTTTGTAATACCCTCAATAACATGTTAGACTTTTATATGTATACAAGGGTAACATATGACTTGTTTAACTTGTCTATTGTGTTTGGTGGTGAACTGAGTTTAGTTAGACACTTTGTTGCAGCTCCAAAGGTAAAAAGTAACTTAAAATGACTCAGTTATTAGCATAAACTGTTTAAATAAGGGTTTTAAGTATGGATAATTTACTCCTAAGTCACAAATGTATGTTATAAGTTGTGGTTAAAATTTGAGAGAAATTGGAGTCAGTTTGGTATTCTTAAGCATACTAGTTTTGTTTTTTTTTATATCTTGGAGTAACTCAAAGAGATATTTTAAAATTAAGATTTCAGTGGAACAATAATTTTGATGAAACTTAGTATTTATTTCAAAGTTGTTGGAAGCTGGAAATCTTAATTTAGCTAAAGTTGAATGCTTTTAACAGATAGAGGTTTATCAGTATATATTTCATGGCTGAGATTTATCCACGTTGGTAGCCCTTATTTTTGACTATTGCTTCCTTATTTTACGGCTGGTTTCATTTGGAAAAAACAGAAACAGAAAACAAAAGAAAACTAAAGGAAGAAGAAGAAAAGACTAAGGAAAAGGAAGAGAGAAACAGGAAGGCTAAGGGCAAAGCTAAAGCTTGAGCTTCAATCAAGTTTGGTTTCATTTTTTTGCAGCTTGGGAACCTTGAAGGTAGGGGGTAGAACTTCTCTTCTTCTAGTTTCTCTATTCTCTTCATGTTTGCTCTAAATAACCTAATATGCTAAATTGAATTCTAAGAGAGTAGGATGTGTAGAAGTTGCATGATTATTTTTGTATGATGATTTATGATGTGTTTAGAGTAAAAACTTGAATTAGAAGCTTCAGATTTCCCTTTTAGCTTATTGAGACTCATTTTAGAGTTTTGAATTAAGCATGAGGGTTCTTATACCATAGGTTCAAATTAAGATGTGCTTGATAGTATCTAAGGTTCCCTATCCAATAATAAATTAGTTAGAGACTTAATACTATCAAGAAATTAACAGAAAATGGCCAAATTCAAGAAAATTGGCTATTGAAACAAGTACCACGAACACTGGTTCTCCAGAATTCCATTTCTTTTCGCGCCGTGACGTGGGGAGAGTGAGCGCCATGGCGCTAACTAGAAACCAGAAAATGAGTGAGTTACACTTGATTGAAATACAGCTCCTCAAGAACCAACGGAGGCATGATTCTAACAGAGTTAAAGCTTTATTTAAGGTACATTTCCATAGAGAAATTGTTAACTAAGTTGTTGGTTATCCAATAACAAAAAGGGATGATAAAAGAATTATATAGAATATACTAGTTGAGAAAATGCTATAAGAGGTAATTCTTTTGGCATGTATAGATTAGGATGAACTCTATAATAGCTAAGAGCAGAGGTTGTTTAAGAAAAGGGTGTATCACCAATGATAACCTATTGTTATCTAGATTCACTATAGAGGTGAAGAGAATTGGTGTTAGATAATGATGAATTAGAATAAGTTGACATGGTTTATCTTGAAGTGTAACTTATATGATGTAAGATCATATGGTCAAAGAAGGTAAGGGATCAAAGAAGTTCCTAAAGGAACAAGTTATTCCTAACCAAGTGCCATCGTTACAAGTAATGTGGGAAAATACGTAATTTCTCCATTTACAAGAGATAAACCTTAGAAGTCAATATTCTAAAAAAAACAAGAAATGTGTACCTAGTTTATAAGTGAACTAAGTATATAAGAATGATCAAATGTATTCTTAACCTAATATCTTCATTTGGTAATGTATACTATTGTGATAGTATAAATGTGATTTACTTTTCAGTATAAGTTGAATCATATTTATTATGATATTTATAACTGGTTTTGATAACTTATACTGAGAAATATTATTTCTCACCCCTTTGTGTATCATGTAATTCCAGATGAAATCCTTTCAAAGAGTAAGGTGAAGAAGGAGACTAGAGACTAGTTTCATGTAGTTTACTTTTTGTTGTTATATTGTATTTCTTTTTACCTTTTTTGGTAATGTAAGCAATTATGTAACACTTCAAGCCTTGGTTAAGGCTAGTGATGTATAAAATTTGTAGAAGGTGCATAACCATTTACATATCATAAGGCCCTCTATGATGACTTTCTTAAGTGATTATAGATATATTTATTAGAATAAAAGTGTAAAGTAATGCTTAAGCATTCTTATCATCAGCTATTATATAGGTATAACAAGATAGCAATATTAGAACGTTACATTATGGTATCAGAGCAGTTCATCCTGTTGAGCCGGGGTATGGACTGACTATGCTTAGATATATTTAAGAATTCCTTGTTATAATTTGTGTTTCTTGTTTATATATAAGATGTGATTATAGAATCACATGTTTTGCTTAAATTGGTTTGTTATTAGTTACTGTTGCACGGTTACATAGTATTGAGACTGCAGCTCAATATATGTTATCTCTGTGTACACAGGAATCTATGGCACCCAAAAAGCAAACTAAAAGTGCAGGGAATTCGAATCCACCAGGTCCAGATATGACTGAGGCTTTTGTGAATATGACTAATATCATGGCAAGAGTGCTTGAAAGGATGGAAGCAGCAAATCCACCTCAACAACCTCCACATCCTGAACAGCCAATTCAGGAAGTTCAACAAGTCGGAAGAAATCAGAATTTTCTAGATTTAGCTTTCTTTCGTCAGATGAATCCTCCACCGTTTAGAGGCGAGTTTAATCCCGTCAAAGCGGAGGAGTGGCTTAAAGATATGGAAAAGATTTTTAATGTGATGGCTTGTTCGGATGAACAAAAAGTGACCTTCGCCTCCTACATGTTGAAAGGAGAAGCGGAGTATTGGTGGGAAGGTACCAAAAGGGTACAAGAAGCGGCTGGACATCAGATATCTTGGGAGTTCTTCAAAATAGTCTTTCTGGAGAAGTTCTTTTCGCAAACTCTACATGACGAAAAGGAAGTGGAGTTTATGCAGTTGATACAAGGAAACATGTCAGTAGGGTAGTATGTAGCCAAGTTTGAAGAATTATCAAAGTTTTCTTCACAGTTTCGTTATCATCCAGATGAGAAATGGAGATGCTTGAAATTTGAGACCGGTTTGAGAAGTGAAATCAAGAGTATGGTGAGACCTATGGAGATTAGGGACTTTCCTGCTTTGGTTAATAAGTGTAGGATTGTGGAGTCGAGTATTCATAGTCCTCAAGTGGAGGAAAGGATGCAAGATGTTCCCAAGAGAAAAAGGGAGGACGATAAGAATAAGCAACTGGCTAACAAGTTAAGTAATCCTAAAGGAAAAGACAAGAAGAGTTCTAAAATACCAAGGTGCCCTAAATGTAAGAAAGTTCATGGAGGAAAGTGTTTGGCAGGCCAGTCTGTGTGCTATACATGTGAGCAGCCGGGACATTTCTCCAAAGATTGTCCTCAGAATAAGGAGGTTATGTCTACCCCAAAGCCGCTAGCTAAGGGATGAGTTTACACTCTAAGCGGAAAGGTGGGGGCCCAGTCTCCAGATCTTATCCAAGGTAAATGCATAATTCGTAATCATCTTTTAAATGTTATGTATGATTCGGGAGCATCCCACTCCTTTGTTTCTTATGATTGTGTAAGGATGTTGGAGTTACCTTTGTCAGAACTACCATATGACTTGTCTGTTTCTACACCTACTGGTAAACTAGTCATAACTTCCAAAGTATGTCTTGATTGTAATATAACAATTGAGGGAAGAGTTTTCATTGTAACCCTTATTTGTTTACCTCTTGTGGATATAGATGTCATCCTTGGTATGGATTGGTTGTCATCCAACCATGTGATCCTAAATTGTTCAGATAAGACCTTAGTCTTTATGTCTGATGTTCCTACCAGTGGTGTTTCTTCACAGAATGTTTATCTTAATGCTAATCAAGTTAATCACTGTTTGGTAGAAGGAGCTTTAGGATATGTTCTTCTTTTCTCTTTAGATGTAGAAGTTGAGCAAACCCTAGATAGAATACTTGTAGTAAGGGAATACCCCGAGGTATTTCCCAGTGATGTAGCAGAGTTGCCACCAGAGAGAGAAATAGAATTTACTATAGATTTAGTGCCGGGTACAGGACCTATATCTATAGCACCCTATAGGATGGCACCACTTGAGTTAGCAGAGCTGAAGAAACAAATAGAGGAATTACTGGACAAGAAATTCATTAAGCCTAGTGTTTCTCCGTAGGGAGCACCAGTGTTGCTTGTGAAGAAGAAAGATGGTACCATGAGGTTATGTGTAGATTATAGACAATTAAATAAGGTAACCATCAAAAATAAGTATCCATTGCCTAGAATAGATGATCTGATAGATCAACTAAGAGGAGCTTCAGTGTTTTCTAAGATTGATCTAAGGTCTAGATATCATCAAATTCGAGTTAGGGATGAAGATATCCCTAAGACCGCCTTTAGAACTAGATATGGACATTATGAGTATCTTGTGATGTCCTTTGGGTTAACTAATGCTCCAGCAGTGTTTATGGAGTACATGAATAGAATTTTCAGACCCTATCTAGACAAGTTTGTTGTGGTATTCATTGATGACATCCTTATCTATTCTAAGACAAGAGAAGAACATGGGCAGCATGTTAGGATAGTGTTAGATATCCTTAAGGAGAAAAAGTTGTTTGCCAAATTATCCAAGTGTGAATTTTGGTTAACGGAAGTACAGTTTTTGGGCCATGTTATTTCAAAAGAAGGAATCTCAGTGGACCTTAGTAAAGTAGAAGCTGTAGTACAATGGGAGAGATCTACCTCTGTCATCGAAATTAGAAGTTTTATAGGTCTAGCCGGTTACTATAGAAGGTTCATTAAGGGCTTTTCTCAATTAGCACTACCTTTGACTAGGTTGACTAGGAAAGGAAGTAGTTTTGAATGGACTCAGAATTGTGAGAATAGCTTCCAAGAATTAAAGAAGAGATTGACCACTACACCTGTGTTGGTAATTCCAAATCCTCATGAAAACTTTGAAGTATTTTGTGATGCTTCAAAGATGGGATTAGGGTGTGTTTTGATGCAAAATAGGAGAGTTGTTGCCTATGCATCCAGACAGTTAAGGCCACATGAGGAAAACTACCCTACCCATGATTTGGAATTAGCAGCTGTAGTGTTTGCCTTAAAGATTTGGAGGCACTATCTCTATGGGGTTAAATTTGAGGTGTTCAGTGACCATAAAAGTTTAAAATATTTGTTTGATCAAAAGGAGCTGAACATGAGACAAAGAAGATGGATGGAATTCTTAAAGGATTATGATTTTGAGTTGAAATATCATCCGGGTAAAGCCAATGTAGTGGCTGATGCTTTAAGTAGGAAATTCCTACATGTGTCTCGAATGATGGTCCAAGAGAGTGAACTTCTTGAAAGGTTCAGAGATTTGAGTCTCGAGGTAACTGTGATGCCACATAGTCTATTTGCAAGTAAAGTAGACATAGTAAATGACTTTAGGACTCAAATTTTAGAAGCCCAAAAGGAGGATGAAACTCTAAGAGACATTAGTGAACAGATTTTTATAGGAACTCAAGAGGATTTTGATATGTCTGATGATGGAATTATAAAGTTTAGAAACAGACTGTGTATTCCAAGAGAATCAGAAGTCAAAGAAAGAATCCTTGAAGAAGCTCATAAGAGTAAGTATACCATCCATCCCGGATCCACTAAAATGTATCAAGATTTAAGGAAAATGTTTTGGTGGCCTGGAATGAAAAGAGACATAGCTGACTATGTCTCAAGGTGTTTAGTTTGTCGAAAGTGAAAATTGAACATCGAAACCAAGACCTCTACGGTCATTGGAAATTCTGAGTGGAAATGGGATAAAATCTCCATGGACTTTGTAATGGGTTTTCCTAAAACTCAAGAGGGATTTGATGCAATTTGGGTTGTGTGGATAGATTAACCAAATCTATTGCCCACTTTTATCAATAAAAGCTAACTATTCTCTAGAGAAATATGCCCAGTTGTATTTGAGAGAGATAGTTAGATTGCATGGAGTCCCCATAAGCATAGTATTTGATAGAGATCCTAGATTCACCTCTAGATTTTGGGGAGCCTTACAGAAGGCATTTGGGACTAAGTTGAATCTTAGCACAGCTTATCACCCTCAAACAGATGGGCAAACAGAGAGAACAATCCAAACTCTAGAAGACATGCTCAGGGCATGTGTTTTAGAACAACAGGGTAGTTGGGATAAATTCTTACCATTAGTAGAGTTTGCCTACAATAACAATTATCATTCCAGTATAGGTATGGCACCTTATGAAGCTCTGTATGGGAGGAGGTGTCGATCACCTTTGTGTTGGTATGAGATAGGTGAGAGAACCATCCTAGGTCCAGAGTTGGTCCAGCAGACCACTGAGCAAATTAAAATGATTAAAGATAGGTTGGTTACTGCTTACAGTAGGCAAAAGAGTTATACTGATAAAAGAAGAAGGCCTCTTGAGTTTGTTGAGGGAGAACATGTTTTTTTAAGAGTTACTCCTACCACAGGGATTGGCAGAGCATTGAAAACTAAGAAGTTACATCCACGTTTTCTTGGTCCCTATCAAATCCTAAAGAAAGTTGGACCTGTAGCATACCAAATAGCCCTTCCCCCCAGTTTGTCAAACCTTCATAATGTTTTTCATGTGTCTCAATTAAGAAAGTATAATCCGGATCCTTTGCATGTCATAGAAATTGAATCTGTACAGTTAAAAGATGATTTGTCTTATGTTGTACACCCAGTAAAGATCATAGACAGAGGGGTCAAAGAGCTTAGAGGTAAGCAGATTCCTCTGGTGAAGGTTTTATGGGGAGACAAGAACACCGAAGAGGCTACTTGGGAGCTAGAGTCCTACATACAACAAAATTATCCAGAGTTACTCTTATCAGGTAAGCAATTTTGAGGTCAAAATTTTAAAAAGGAGGGGAGAAATGTAATACCCTCAATAACATGTTAGACTTTTATATGTATACAAGGGTAACATATGACTTGTTTAACTTGTCTGTTGTGTTTGGTGGCGAACTGAGTTTAGTTAGACACTTTGTTGCAACTCAAAAGGTAAAAAGTAGCTTAAAATGACTCAGTTATTAGCATAAACTGTTTAAATAAGGGTTTTAAGTATGGATAATTTACTCCTAAGTCATAAATGTATGTTATAAGTTGTGGTTAAAATTTTAGAGAAATCGGAGTCAGTTTGGTATTCTTAAGCATACTAGTTTTGTTTTTTTTATATACTGGAGTAACTCCAGCAGATACGAAAAATTAAGATTTCAGTGGAACAATAATTTTGATGAAACTTAGTATTTATTTCAAAGTTGTTGGAAGCTGGAAATCTTAATTTAGCTAAAGTTGAATGTTTTTAACAGATAGAGGTTTATCAGTATATATTTCATGGCTGAGATTTATCCACGTTGGTAGCCCTTATTTTTGACTATTGCTTGCTATTATTAAGCATGCAATTTACGGCTGGTTTCATTTGGAAAAAACAGAAACAGAAAACGAAAGAAAACTAAAGGAAGAAGAAGAAAAGACTAAGGAAGAGGAAGAGAGAAACAGGAAGGCTAAGGGCAAAGCTAAAGCTTGAGCTTCAATCAAGTTTGGTTTCATTTTTTTGCAGCTTGGGAACCTTGAAGGTAGGGGGTAGAACTTCTCTTCTTCTAGTTTCTCTATTCTCTTCATGTTTGCTCTAAACAACCTAATATGCTAAATTGAATTCTAAGAGAGTAGGATGTGTAGAAGTTGCATGATTATTTTTGTATGATGATTTATGATGTGTTTAGAGTAAAAACTTGAATTAGAAGCTTCAGATTTCCCTTTTAGCTTATTGAGACTCATTTTAGAGTTTTGAATTAAGCATGAGGGTTCTTATACCATAGGTTCAAATTAAGATGTGCTTGATAGTATCTAAGGTTCCCTATCCAATAATAAATTAGTTAGAGACTTAATACTATCAAGAAATTAACAGAAAATGGCCAAATTCAAGAAAATTGGCTATTGGAACAAGTACCACGAATGGTTCTTCAGAATTCCATTTCTTCTTTGGGCGCATGACGTGAGGAGAGTGGCGCCACGGCGCGCTAACAAGAAACCAGAAAATGAGTGAGTTACACTTGATTGAAATACAGCTCCTCAAGAACCAACGGAGGCATGATTCTAACAGAGTTAAAGCTTTATTTGAGGTACATTTCCATAGAGAAATTGTTAACTAAGTTGTTGGTTATCCAATAACAAAAAGGGATGATAAAAGAATTATATAGAATATACTAGTTGAGAAAATGCTATAAGAGGTAATTCTTTTGGCATGTATAGATTAGGATGAACTCTATAATAGCTAAGAGCGAGGTTGTTTAAGAAAAGGGTGTATCACCAATGATAACCTATTGTTATCTAGATTCACTATAGAGGTGAAGAGAATTGGTGTTAGATAATGATGAATTAGAATAAGTTGACATGGTTTATCTTGAAGTGTAACTTATATGATGTAAGATCATATGGTCAAAGAAGGTAAGGGATCAAAGAAGTTCCTAAAGGAACAAGTTATTCCTAACCAAGTGCCATCGTTACAAGTAATGTGGGAAAATACGTAATTTCTCCATTTACAAGAGATAAACCTTAGAAGTCAATATTCTAAAAAAAACAAGAAATGTGTACCTAGTTTATAAGTGAACTAAGTATATAAGAATGATCAAATGTATTCTTAACCTAATATCTTCATTTGGTAATGTATACTATTGTGATAGTATAAATGTGATTTACTTTTCAGTATAAGTTGAATCATATTTATTATGATATTTATAATCTGGTTTTGATAACTTATACTGAGAAATATTATTTCTCACCTTTGTGTATCATGTAATTCCAGATGAAATCCTCTCAAAGAGTAAGATGAAGAAGGAGACTAGAGACTAGTTTCATGTAGTTTACTTTTTGTTGTTATATTGTATTTCTTTTTACCTTTTTTTTGGTAATGTAAGCAATTATGTAACACTTCAAGCCTTGGTTAAGGCTAGTGATGTATAAAATTTGTATAAGGTGCATATCCATTTACATATTATAAGGCCCTCTATGATGACTTTCTTAAGTGATTATAGATATATTTATTAGAATAAAAGTGTAAAGTAATGCTTAAGCATTCTTATCATCAGCTATTATATAGGTATAACAAGATAGCAATATTAGAACGTTACAGGTTTCCCCAGTGGAAGAATGTGGTGAGGTTCGATTTGTCCAAAGGATGTGATCAAGTTGCTCCACCTAGTTTCCCTTGGCATCATCAAGTCTCTTTTTTATCTCTCTAAGTATAACTTGGTTGGTGGCCTCAGCTTGTCCGTTGGTTTTTGGATGCTCCATCGAGGTAAAGTGTTGTTTGATCTTAAGGCTGGCTAAGAGATCTTTGAATTTCTGATCAGTGAACTGGGTTTTGTTGTTCGTAACAATTGACTCCAAGATTCTAATTCTGCTAAAGATATTCTTATAAGTGAATTTTTGGATTCGCGTGGAGGTGATAGTGGCCAATGGTTCTGCCTCAATCCACTTAGTGAAATAGTTAATAGCCACCACCAAGTACTTGACCTGCCCTGATGCTTAGGGAAAGGGACCTAGGAGATCTTTCCCCCACTAGTAGAACAACTATGGGACAGACATCGTTGACAACTCTTCAAGAGGTGCTACATAAATGTCTGTGTGGCGTTGGCATTAGTCACATCTCTATACGTATTCCTTACTATTAGCTTCCATGGTGGGCCAATAATATCATGCTCTCAATGTTTTCGTTGCCAAGGATTTTCCACTGAGCTGGTGGCTTGAGCTTCCTTCATGAATCTTGGCCAAGACATATTCTACTTCCTTTGGGCCAAGGCACTTGAGGAGGGGAGAAGAGAAACCATGACGTCACAGTTAGTTGTCAAAAATTGTGTACTAAGTTATTGTCTGCACTATGTAACACCCCAAAATTTACTTTTCTACTATCTTGGCCAATAATATCATGCTCTCAATGTTTTCGTTGCCAAGGATTTTCCACTGAGCTGGTGGCTTGAGCTTCCTTCATGAATCTTGGCCAAGACATATTCTACTTCCTTTGGGCCAAGGCACTTGAGGAGGGGAGAAGAGAAACCATGACGTCACAGTTAGTTGTCAAAAATTGTGTACTAAGTTATTGTCTGCACTATATAACACCCCAAAATTTACTTTTCTACAATCAGAATTCATTCTAAAATATTTGTGATTTTCTGGAATTTTTATGGAATTTTCTAATAACGTAGAATCTTTTAATATATTTCTCGTTTTACGTATGTACTGAGCGGAACCGGAGAAATGAGATATTTTCTCCGAAAGCCTTGAACTATGGAAACGTCGATGGGGGATCTTACTAAACCCGAGACCAGACACAGTTTGCAAGGTTTCACATTTTTCAAGAAATTTAACAGTAATAATAATGAAACGCTGTGTAGATTTCAACTGTTAGGTAAATTAATGCTGACTTCTATCAACTGTAATAATTATCTACTAAACAATAACATGTATTAAAAACATTATCCTACTATCCAAAATCTACTTTGTATCACATCCATTAGCTTTAATTCCAAAAAAGAATGATTAAATTAATCAAGCTTGTCAAGGGAAGCTTCTTAGAAATTTCCCAAATAATTCATTTTTCTCTCTCTTCACTCCCCACACTTATTCCCACAGCAGAGGCTATTTTGGGAGCCTAAAATACCCACTCTTCTCATTCTCACTTATATCACTCCACTCTCATATTTCAAACACTCTTCTCTTCTTCTCCTTGCTTCACCACCGTACACACACTCATTGGAGATCATCTCCATTGTTTGCTACCACTAAACTCATTTCGTGTTTTCTTCCACCATTCCAAGACCATCCTTTGGTTCCTCTTCCTCCACTATCCACCATTGAAGCTAAAGCTTTGAGCTTGGAGGTAAAGTCTTCACTTTTTTTCACTTTCTTCTCATTTTCGTTTTTCTTGGTCACCTATGTGATCAAGAACTCATTTCTCCATAGTTTGAGTGGACATTATGGAAATCACTCACATTGGTGTTCTTCTTGAAGGGGAAAACGAAAATCTAGGGTAAAAGGAGGTAACACCTTGTGTTGTCTTCCAAATAGGTAAGAGGGAGATGATCCTCTTCAACCAATCTTGGTAGTAAGGGAATGTCTTGTATGTGTGTTGTTATTGATTTCTGAATCCATGTATAAAGTTCTCTCATTTTTATGTTGTTCTTTATGATAGTGCATTTTGTTGGGTTTGTATGATTTATTGATGCCTCTTACACGATTTGAAGATATATTTGAGTAACTTGTTGATTAAATATGATAATGATTGGTTTGGTTTAAGTTAAAGGACCTGGGGAACTTTGTTTTCTACAAGTTTACACGTGGTAATCGATTACACAGGGCTTGTAATTGATTACCAAGCTCTTAAGGGTACGAAATCGATTCGGAAACTGTAATCGATTACGTCTTGTGTGTAATCGATTACAGAGATTCTGTTTAGCTTGTAATCGATTACTAGAGTGATGTAATCGATTACCAAGCCTCGATGTCACGAAGTGGTGCTTACAGGAATCACGTAATCGATTACAACTTGTGGGTAATCGACACGGAGGTTCTGTCCAATTGGTAATCGATTACCAGGTGTGTAATCGATTACTAGGTCCTTGAAGTTACGAACCGTGGTTCTGGGAATCACGTAATCGATTACAATGAGATTGTAATCGATTGCAGAGATTCTGTTATGCTAGTAATCGATTACCAGGGTGATGTAATCGATTACCAAGACCCAAAAATGAGATTTTTGAGCTGGAAATGATTGAAATTATGGTTCCTTGCCCTTTATAACTCAAACATAACCTAAAAATCCGGGATTCAAGGATTTTACTTTACTTAAATATGATAGGAATATGTATTCATACCGATAGAGAAGAAATGATTTTGAAAATGGAATTCTTGGATCCATGACTTGGAAACTGGGGTATGTGTGAAATAAGGAACATATATTGATACTGAGAATTATTGATGTAAGTGTGATTTCCCTATGTGGGTTATGCACTTATTGATTTAGTACTCAATGAGATAAGATTGATGATATGCCATTGAGGCAATGCTTTAGTAAATGTGTTGTTGATATGTCATGTTGGACATTGATTAATGTTTATGTGGCATTAAGGCAATGCTTATGTTGAATGCATCATTGATGAACATACATGATTGGACATTGTCTCATCATACATGAGTGTTGTCCATTGGACATTGTTGAGAAGGCCGTGTTGCCTAGGAGTTTGAATAACACCTTTGTGCGGGTGCAAGTAGACTAAGCGTAGGTGTCATATGTTGTTGACCCTGGGGGCGTCGGGGTGTGGGTGTCTCACAATAGACAGTGGTAGCTCCACTGGGGCCATGGGATAGACCAATGCGACACACCGACGATCCTGCCTGAGACGCTGTCCTATATCGCGATCAACTGTTGAGGTACCATGTATGAGCTAATGCGCAAATAATTTTATGAAAGAAAGCACACTGTATTTTAAGGCTACTGATATACTGGTATTACCCCTTGATCATTCACTCCAAAAATGTTTACGTCTAGCTCCATGGAGTAAGAACTTTGGTACCCTTGTTGCATTGTGAGTTGTCAGTCACATGGTCCATCGAGCATTTATAATTGGATAATGTGTTTACTATTATGACTGCGATATTTATTTGACTCTTGGCAATGCTAATGTTGCTAGCTGGCTATGGATAATGTTAACTATTGTTCTTTGCTGCTTTACTCTCGTTAATTGCTTTCGGGTATTACTGCATTTGTATGGATTAACTGTGTCTTATGTGGGCGTTTGACGCCATTTATTTTCTTGCTGTCATATTGGTACTGGAAGCTGGGAATCTCACCTCTTTCGGTAATTTCTCTATTTTGTATTTTGGTTGGATCGTGTGCTCTCGAGAAGACGCTCGTGAGGAAGACAAGGAAACCACTGAGTTTTAGGGTTTCTGGCCTTATCTCGACTGACATCGAAGTTGTTGAGGATGTCATTTCGACTCCGTGGACTTTTTGGCTACGTTCGGATCAACTTTCTTAGAGGTCCGGACTACTGGCATATCAACGTACAGGCTGATCGATGTGTATACCACGGCGATGTGACGGTGTTCTTAGCATGGAGATATTATGATGCTCCTATTCTAGATTTTCATGCTTTTGTATGGCTGGAGTTCTATATGCCCGTGCGGGACATGTGGGGCGAAATGTATTATACCCCTCGTGAGGATTCCTTTTTGTCTACTGCTTGGGCTCCTGCCCGCTGTTCTGTCGTCCCGATGGATGTCTCGTCGGATGACGAGGACCCTGAGGAGGATCCATCTACGGTTCCTTCTCGTTCTAGGCAGTCTTAGAGTTGGTTTTAATTGATGGCTACTGATGGCTGTTCGTTTATTTTGAGGGAGCCTGACGTACTACTGGATTAGTGGGTATATATTTGTATCTCTTGGGGTAGGTACATATTTTGCTTTTTGTATATTTTTGGAAATGTAATTTAAACAGGCTTGTATTTCTGGTACAAAGTGTGTAATTATCCATATTATAAATGGTCGTATGTTTCATTCCACGTTGATTGCTCTTTGACCTTTTTGACAGAAGTTTTATTGGTAAGAGGAACTTTTAATTTTAACTCAATCACGCGATATATTTACAAGCAGGTGTATATGTACATTAAATGGAAGTTTTAACCGGATTCATGTTTAGCAACAAAAAAAAAATAATATATGTATATGTTAAAAGAAAAAAAATGTTCAAACTTTCCGTAATCATTTGTGTGTCGTTTCACTATAGTGCGATGTTCTTTCTTCTTACCCATTATGACTAAGGGAGAGAAAGGGGCGTTACACTGTCTTGGTATAAGAGCTCCCGGTTATGTTTCTTTTAGGTTGTGTGGTTTTTGAACTGTCTTGTTTGTGCTGTGTTACTCTCTGTGATTTTATTGTTCGGTATTCATAAGGATACATCTGACCTTCTCTGTATTTTGTATAGCTCAACTTGAAAGGAAACGATGGCTCGTCGAGGTGATATGGCTGCTGCCATAGAGGCGATACAAAGGATGGCTGAGGCAATGCTGCAACAGAACCAACAAACAGCTCAACAACAGGCTAGGGCTGCACAACAGCTAGAGGCTACAGCGGACGCTCAGAACTTGGAAGGATTTTGTCACGCTAATCCTCCACAGTTTAAAGGGGAGTTTGATCCGGAGAAAGCTACATTGTGGATCCAAGAGTTGGAGAAAATATTGACGGGTATGAATTGTGCTGATGATAGGAAGGTGACCTATGCCGCATACATACTGATGGGAGACGCTGAACATTGGTGGACGGGAGAACAAAGGCTACTGTAAACCGCGAAGAGTGTGATAACTTGGGAAGTATTCAAAGAAAGGTTCTTGAACAAGTATTTTCCTGAAAGTGCAAGGCACGCAAAAGAAATGGAATTTCTGAGGTTGTGACAGGGAGGTATGACTGTGAGCGAATACGCCGCCAAGTTTGAGAACTTGTCCAGATTTTTGACCTATTTTCAATTTCAACCCGATGAAACTTAGAAGTGTCGGAAGTTTGAGGAAGGCCCGAGGCATGATGTGAAGAAAATTGTGATAGCCTTAAAGATTTCTCAGTTTTCTGAGCTACTCAACACTTGCTGCCTATTGGAAAGTGTGGAACAAGAACGTGAGGCGAGAAACAGAAACTTTGGGCCCATTCGATCCTAAAGAGGAGGTGGTGGTAACGCAAGCCGTTATCAAAAGAAGCCCTATTCCATACCTTCTGGAAGCCAACAGCCACAAAAATTTCAAGGAGGAAGCCCAACTGGAAGCCCTGGAAGGATGGGTCAGAATGCTACAACTACTCCGAGATGTATGAAATGTGGGAAGGAGCATTTCACAAGGGACTGCACCATCAAAGGAATTAATTGTTTTCGGTGTGGGAAACCTAGTCATATTTCTCGAGACTGTAACCAGACCAAGGCAGAATCATCCGTCAATGTTGCTAAGACTTCTAAACCACAAGTTGGAGGCAGAGTCTACACCCTGAGTGGTGCTGAGGCCTTTGAATCCGAGGATCTGATACAAGGAGAAGGTGTCATTGAAGGTAATCTTTTAATTGTACTGTATGACTCTAGTGCTACTCATTCTTTCATTTCACATGACTATGTGAAAAGACTTGGATTGCCTGTGTCTTCTTTGCCTTTCAATTTAACTGTTTCGACTCCTACTGCAAAACCTGTTGTCACTACTAAGGTGTGTCTAGGTTGTCCTTTAATCGTGGAAGGTCGAATCTTTTCTGTCGATTTGATCTATTTACCATTGTCCCAACTAGACGTGATATTAGGAATGGACTGGCTATCTGCCAACCATGTCTTGTTAAACTGTTCCAGAAAAACAATAGTTTTCTCTTTGGATGAGGATTCTAGATTTTTGACTGCCAACCAAGTGAAAGCTTTTCTGAAAGAAGGAGCTCGAGGATACATGCTGTTATCTTCTTTGAAAGTTGAGAGAGAAGTTGATGTGGACGCTATCTCTGTTGTACAGGAATTTCCAGAGGTTTTCCCTGATGATGTACCTGGTTTGCCACCGGAACGAGAGATCGAGTTTGCTATCGACTTGGTACCAGGAGCTGGTCCTATTTCTATAGCACCTTACCATATGGCACCAGCAGAGCTCGTGGAACTTAAGAAGCAGTTGGAAGAACTTCTGGAAAAACAATTCGTGAGACCCAGTGTGTCACCCTGGGGAGCACCTGTATTGTTGGTCAAGAAGAAAGATGGGACTTCAAGATTGTGTGTGGATTACCGTCAGTTGAACAAAGTTACGATCAAGAACAAGTATCCATTGCCGAGGATAGATGACTTGATGGACCAATTAAAAGGAGCTGCTTTGTTTTCCAAGATCGATCTACGATCGGGTTATCACCAAATTAGAGTGAAAGTGGAAGATATTCCCAAGACGACTTTTCGTACTTGTTATGGTCATTACGAGTACCTGGTGATGCCTTTTGGTGTGACAAATGCACCTGCGATATTTATGGACTACATGAATAGGATCTTTCATCCTTACTTGGACAAATTCGTTGTTGTTTTCATCGATGATATCCTGATCTATTCACAAAGTCGCGAGGACCATGCTGAGCACCTCAGCATAGTTCTCCAGATTTTGAAGGAAAAAGAGCTATATGCGAAACTATCCAAGTGCAAGTTTTGGCTAGAAGAAGTGAAATTCTTGGGTCATGTAATCACAAAGGAAGGGATTATAGTGGATCCTTCGAAGGTAGAAGTCGTACTACAGTGGGAAAGACCAACGATAGTGACGGAAATCTGAAGCTTCGTCGGGTTAACCGGATACTACCGGAGGTTTATTGAGGGATTTTCCAAAATTGCTGGACCGCTCACTCAACTCACCAAGAAAGACCAAGCTTTTGAATGGACAGATTCCTGTGAAGAAAGTTTCCAAAAGTTAAAAAGGAAGCTGACTACGTCACCAGTGCTAGTCTTACTGAATCCTAGTGAACCATTTGAAGTGTACGGTGACGCTTCGTATCAAGGTTTGGGGTGCGTTCTCATGCAAAACGGAGGGGTGGTAGCTTACGCCTCAAGACAATTACGAATGCACGAGAAGAACTACCCAACACACGATCTAGAGTTAGCTGCAGTGGTGTTTGCATTGAAGATATGGAGACATTATTTGTATGGAGCCACATTTTACGTCTTCAGTGACCACAAAAGTCTGAAATACCTGTACGATCAGAAAGAGCTGAACATGAGGCAACGAAGATGGCTAGAATTTTTGAAAGACTACGACTTCCAACTTCAGTATCATCCTGGAAAGGCGAATGTGGTGGCCGATGCTTTGAGTAGGAAGATGATTAGTGTTTCTACTATGATGATTAGAGAAAAGGACTTGATAGAGCAATTCAGAGACATATGGTCATTTGTAGAGTTAACATCGGGTAAAATCTGCATGAATAATATCACTATCTCGAATGACGTGATGGATGATATTCGAGAGAAACAAAACATCGATAAATTCCTGCAAAAAGAAAGAGAATTGATGAGGCAAGGTGGTGTATCAACGTTGAAGGAAGGAAGCGATGGGATTCTGAGATTCCAAGGAAGGGTCTGTGTGCCTAAAGATGAGGAACTCAGAAAGTACATACTTGAACATGCTCATTCGAGTCAGTTGAGCCTGCATCCTGGAATGACCAAGATGTATCAAGACTTGAAGAAGTTGTTTTGGTGGCATGGAATGAAAAGAGACATCGCTAGATGCGTGTCATCTTGTTTGGTCTGCTAAAAAACGAAGATTGAACATCAAAGACCAGCTGGACTGTTACAACCCTTGACTATCCCCGAATGGAAATGGGATAGTATTGCCATGGACTTTGTTGTCAGGTTGCCAAGGACTAAGAAAGGAAATGACTTAATATGGGTAATTGTGGATCGGCTTACAAAATCAGCTCACTTTTTGCCAATCAACATAAGATATCCATTGGAGAAGTTGAGTCGGATATACGTAGGTGAAATTGTCAGACTTCATGGTGTGCCCACAAGTATCATTTCCGACAGAGATCCAAGGTTTACGTCTAAGTTTTGGAAGAGTCTTCAAGAAGTTATGGGGACGAAGTTGCGATTGAGTTCGGCATACCATCCGCAGACGGATGGCCAATCAGAGAGGACAATTCAGTCATTAGAGGATCTGCTGAGAGCTTGTGCGATAGAGCAAACTGGAAGTTGGGATGAAATCTTACCATTGATGGAATTCACCTACAACAACAGTTATCATTCAAGTATAGGGATGGCACCCTATGAGGCTTTATATGGACGGAGGTGTCGGACGCCTCTGTGCTGGTATCAAGATGGAGAACGGCTTACCGTCGGACCTGAACTCATTCAGCAGACAACTGAGAAGGTTAAAATGATTCAGGAGAAAATGAAAACGGCTCAGAGTAGGCAGAAGAGTTATGCGGACAAAAGAAGGAAACCTCTTGAGTTCGAAGAAGGAGAGCATGTCTTCTTGAAAGTCACACCTATGACTGGGGTCGGTCGTGTTCTCAAATCTAGAAAACTCACTCCAAAATTTCTTGGACCTTACCAAATTCTTCGTCGGATAGGTCCTGTTGCTTACCAAATAGCTTTACCTCCTTTTCTTTCAAACCTTCATAACGTCTTTCATGTGTCACAACTTAGAAAATATATTCCAAATCCCAATCATGTCATAGCACCTAATTCCGTACAATTAAAGGAAAACTTGACTTATGAGACAGCTCCTGTAAGGATTGAGGATAGGAGGACAAAGCAACTCAGAGGAAAGGACATTGCACTAGTGAAGGTAATCTGGAACGAAGCAACTGGAGACGTGACATGGGAGCTGGAGAACAAGATGAAGGAGCAATATCCTGAATTATTTTAAGGTATAAAAAATTTCGAGGACGAAATTCTTATTTGTTGGGGAGAGTTGTAACACCCCAAAGTTTACTTTTCTACTATCAGAATTCATTCTAAAATATTTGTGATTTTCTAGAATTTTTTTGGAATTTTCTGAGAACGTGAAATATTTTAATATATTTCTCGTTTTATGTATGTACTGAGCGGAACTGGAGAAATGAGATATTTTCTCCAAAAGCCTTGAACTATGGAAACGTCGACGGGGGATCTTACTAAACCCGAGACTGGACACAATTTGTAAGGTTTCACATTTTTTAAGAAATTTAACAGTAATAATAATGAAACGCTGTGTAGATTTTAACTGTTAGGTAAATTAATGCTAACTTCTATCAACTGTAATAATTATCTACTAAACAATAAAATATATTAAAAACATTATCCTACTATCCAAAATCTACTTTGTATCACATCCATTAGCTTTCATTCCAAAAAAGAATGATTAAATTAATTAAGCTTGTCAAGGGAAGCTTCTTAGAAATTTCCCAAATAATTCATTTTTCTCTCTCTTCACTCCCCATACTTATTCCCACGGCAGAGGCTATTTTGGGAGCCTAAAATACCCACTCTTCTCATTCTCACTTATATCACTCCACTCTCATATTTCAAACACTCTTCTCTTCTTCTCCTTGCTTCACCGCCGTACACACACTCATTGGAGATCATCTCCATTGTTTGCTACCACTAAACTCATTTCGTGTTTTCTTCCACCATTCCAAGACTATCCTTTGGTTCCTCTTCCTCCACTATCCACCATTGAAGCTAAAGCTTTGAGCTTGGAGGTAAAGTCTTCACTTTTTTTCACTTTCTTCTCATTTTCATTTTTCTTGGTCACCTAAGTGATCAAGAACTCATTTCTCCATGGTTTGAGTGGACATTATGGAAATCACTCACATTGGTGTTCTTCTTGAAGGGGAAAACGAAAATCTAGGGTAAAAGGAGGTAACACCTTGTGTTGTCTTCCAAATAGGTAAGAGGGAGATGATCCTCTTCAACCAATCTTGGTAGTAAGGGAATGTCTTGTATATGTGTTATTATTGATTTCTGAATCCATGTATAAAGTTCTCTCATTTTTATGTTGTTCTTCATGATAGTGCATTTTGTTGGGTTTGTATGATTTATTGATGCCTCTTACACGATTTGAAGATATATTTGAGTAACTTGTTGATTAAATATGATAATGATTAGTTTGATTTGAGTTAAAGGACCTGGGGAACTTTGTTTTCTACAAGTTTACGCGTGGTAATCGATTACATGGGGCTTGTAATTGATTACCAAGCTCTTAAGGGTACGAAATCCTGATTCTGGAAATCTGGTAATCGATTACGTCTTGTGTGTAATCGATTACAGAGATTCTGTTTAGCTTGTAATCGATTACTAGAGTGATGTAATCGATTACCAAGCCTCTGATGTCACGAAGTGGTGCTTCTGGGAATCACGTAATCGATTACAACTTGTGGGTAATCGATTACAGAGGTTCTGTCCAATTGGTAATCGATTACGGTGGCTATGTAATCGATTACTAGGTCCTTGAAGTTACGAACGTGGTTCGGGAATCACGTAATCGATTACAATGAGATTGTAATCGATTACAGAGATTCTATTATGCTAGTAATTGATTACCAAGGTGATGTAATCGATTACTAAGACCCAAAAATGAGATTTTTGGACTGGAAATGATTGAAATTATGGTTCCTTGCCCTTTGTAGCTCAAACATAACCTAAAAACCCAGGATTCAAGGATTTTACTTTACTTAAATATGATAGGAATATGTATTCATACCGATAGAGAAGAAATGATTTTGAAAATGGAATTCTTGGATCCATGACATGGAAACTGTGGTATGTGTGAAATAAGGAACATATATTGATCTTGAGAAATATTGATGTAAGTGTGATTTCCCTATGTGGGTTATGCACTTATTGATTTAGTACTCAATGAGATAAGATTGATGATATGCCATTGAGGCAATGTTTTAGTAAATGTGTTGTTGATATGTCATGTTGGACATTGATTAATGTTTATGTGGCATTAAGGCAATGCTTATGTTGAATGCATCATTGATGAACATACATGATTGGACATTGTGTCATCATGCATGTGTGTTGTCCGTTGGACATTGTTGAGAAGGCCGTGTTGCCTAGGAGTTTGAATAACACCTTTGTGCGGGTGCGAGTAGACTAAGCGTAGGTGTCATATGTTGTTGACCCTGGGGGCGTCGGGGTGTGGGTGTCTCACAATAGACAGTGGTAGCTCCACTGGGGCCGTGGGATAGACCAATGCGACACACCGACGATCCTGCCTGAGACGCTGTCCTATATTGCGATTAACTGTTGAGGTATCATGTATGAGCCAATGCGCAAACAATTTTATGAAAGAAAGCACACTATATTTTAAGGCTACTGATATACTGGTATTACTCCTTGATCATTCACTCTGAAAATGTTTACGTCTAGCTCCATGGAGTAGGAACTTTGGTACCCTTGTTGCATTGCGAGTTGTCAGTCACATGGTCCATCGAGCATTTATAATTGGATAATGTGTTTACTATTATGACTGCGATATTTATTTGACTCTTGGTAATGCTAATGTTGCTAGCTGGCTATGGATAATGTTAACTATTGTTCTTTGCTGCTTTACTCTCGTTAATTGCTTTCGGGTATTACTGCATTTGTATGGCTTAACTATGTCTTATGTGGGCATTCGATGCCATTTATTTTTTTACTTTCATGTTGGTACTGGAAGCTAGGAATCTCACCTCTTTCGGTAATTTCTCTATTTTGTATCTTGGTTGGATCGTGTGCTCTCGAGAAGACGCTCGTGAGGAGGACGAGGAAACCACTGAGTTTCAGGGTTTCTGGCCTTATCTCGACTAAGATCGAAGTTGTTGAGGATGTCATTTCGACTCCGTGGACTTTTTGGCTACGTGCGGATCAACTTTCTTGGAGGTCCGGACTACTGGCATATCAACGTGCAGACTGACCGATGTGTATACCACGGCGATGTGATGGTGTCCTTAGCGTGGAGACGTTATGACGCTCCTATTCTAGATTTTCATGCTTTTGTATGGCTGGAGTTCTATATGCCCGTGAGGGACATGTGGGGCGAAATGTATTATACCCCTCGTGAGGATTCCTTTTTGTCTACTGCCCGGGCTCCTGCCCGCTGTTCTGTCGTCCCGATGGATGTCTCGTCGGACGACGAGGACCCTGAGGAGGATCCATCTACGGTTCCTTCTCGTTCTAGGCAGTCTTAGGGTTGGTTTTAATTGATGGCTACTGATGGCTGTCCGTTTATTTTGAGGGAGCCTGACGTACTACTGGATTAGTGGGTATATATTTGTATCTCTTGGGGTAGGTACACATTTTGCCTTTTGTATATTTTTGGAAATGTAATTTAAACAGGCTTGTATTTCTGGTACAAAGTGTGTAATTATCCATATTGTAAATGGTCGTATGTTTCATTCCACGTTGATTGCTCTTTGACCTTTTTGACAGAAGTTTTATTGGTAAGAGGAACTTTTAATTTTAACTCAATCACGCGATATATTTACAAACAGGTGTATATGTACATTAAATGGAAGTTTTAACCGGATTCATGTTAAGCAAAAAAAATAATAATAATATATGTATATGTTAAAAGAAAAAAAAAGTTCAAACTTTCCGTAATCATTTGTGTGTCGTTTCACTATAGTGCGACGTTCCTTCTTCTTACCCATTATGACTAAGGGAGAGAAAGGGGCGTTACACACTTACTTCTGGGCTTCTTTTTAATCCTCGGGTAATGAGCCACTGCGGAGGTAGGGAAGTATAAGTGTCATCCAAGTTTCATCATCTTCCAATAGGAGGACTTTGTTGTTCGTGATATTGTGAGTGAGTAGAGTGTTCTGGATCATAGATCTGTTATTGCCCGAGCTCTTTGTACTAGCCAATTTTGCCAAGATGTCAACTTCAGAGTTTTATGTTATGATATTGGTAAATGTACCAAATCACAAAAGTAATAAAATGATGAGTAAGAGTATCATGCCACAATGATTACTTTGTCAATTACTAAGTTTGTTAAATTAACACTATTTAAGCAATCAAAAAATAAGAGTTGATAAAAATGTAGATAAATAAAAACTAACAAGAAAATATTCAAAATTAACAAGAGTGAATTTAAGGGTGAAAGACAATGATATCAAAGTGTTAGAGTTCAGACTTCACTTGAACTCTTTTGATGCAAATTCAAAGATTAGTTTAACTAAGTTCTATTCCATGATTCATGAGCAAATTCCCAAAATTAATTAATATTCAATCTCTTGGTATATTAATCCTCTTTACAATACTTAGAGTTAATCAATCCTTTAGTATAATCCTAAATAGAGAAGTCTTTATAAAAAACAAGAGAATAAAAACCAAGACCACATAACCTACAATGTCTATTCTTAACGATTGCAGAAATTGAGGTGTTTTAATAAGTCCATATTTTTTAGTCTCAAACCAGATAAATTATGGTGATTTGCTTATGTGTATTGATTAATTTTAGATGGATCCTTATCATTGTATTTGGTTTTTGCAGATTGAAAGGGGTTTATCACATTTGGAGTGAAAGCAAGTGAAGACACCGTGTTTTTAGAGCAAAAGAAGATCATTTTGGCTTAGACAGGACCCTGTGTTAACTTAGAAACGATTGAGGAGTTGAACACGACCTTATCTAACTTGGGGAACACCTCTGACTATTAGACACGGTCATGTCTCTGGGTCACATGATCGTGTCTCCTTGACGTTAAACTTATGTAATTTTAGGTTCACACGGCCGTTTCGAGCTGAGACACGACCTTGTGAGGTCTTATGTGCATAAAAATATACGTTTCCCCCCTCACTATTATAAATAGAAGCGAATCCCTAAACATGAAAATAACTTTTGAAACAACAGACTTTTGGGAGATAAATAATAAGAGAAGATGGCTAGGAATCTCTGGAAGACAGCCATGAAGAGAGGACGACATTCTTGAAGGCTTGAAGATCACAATCTTCGTTAAAGGGGCTTTGATTTCTCTTCCTCCTAGTTTTTTCCCTTTCTTTGGGTTTTTCCTTCTATGGATTTTTGTTATGATTTGAGATTATTTGTATTGAACATGAATACTAATCCCATAGCTAAGGCTATGGGGGATCTTGTTTTCTAATTAATTGGTTTTGACTCAAATTTGATTAAGGTAATTTTATTAGGTTTATTGTATTGCTTAAATTCTTGTCAAGACTTGATTAATTTTAGCATGCTTTAATTCATTGTTTGAATAGTGGTCATCCACAACCAATGAGTGGACTTATATAATAAACCTCATATTAGATTAGTGAATGACCAAACATCAATTTAGTCTACTAATTTAATTGATGATTATGTTAGTTCATCTCTTGAATTTGGGCATAATGCATTCCTAGTTAACTCAACTAAATGACCAAATAGGTGATTAATTAGGAATAAAATATTATTCATACATGACCATTGGAACTCAATAGCAATTAAGAGAATTTGGTAAGAGACTTATCTTACATCATAAATGAATAAAAATCTGGTTAATTGGATTCAAGTGAACCTTGCGCCCTAGTTTCCTTCTAAGTGATTTATCTTTATATTGTTTAATTGTCCATCATTTTTCCTTGTTTGTTTTATGATTTTATTTTGAATTTTCTCTTTACACTTACGAATATTTAAATAACCAAGGGTTTAGCAAATCTATTAATTACCTTTTATTCCTTGTGGGATCGATAACTGAGACTCAAGTCCTATATTATTATAAGATATAGTGCACTTGCTCTTAGTGTATTTTATACGTATCAAGTTTTTGGCGCCATTGCCGAGGAATAAGTTTGGTAATATTAAAGGCAAAAAGCTCTAGTTGATTTAGACAAACTTTTATTTTATTTTTATTTTTAATTCATTTGTCACTTCATTTCCCTGCTTATATTTCTTGTTTATGTTTACTCGTTCTTAATATCCCAATTTGAAATTTGATCTAAAAATTAAGAAAATAGTTCGAAGGTTAAGGAAGTAATCTCGTACTAAAGCTATGACTAAAGAAGATATAAGGAGGATGGAGAGACAAACAGTTCATGGAACTAATGAAGAACGAGTTACCCCAACGGAGCAAACAATGCTCGAATATTCTATGCCCATGACTGGAGGATACGAAGGGAGTATTACAAGATCAGCTGTAGTGGCCAACAACTTCAAGATCAAACCGGCATTGATCTCTATGATTCAAACTTTTGTTCAGTTTGGTGGATTGCCTTCAGATGATCCAAATCATCATCTGGCCAAGTTCTTACAATTGTGTGACACCATCAAATATAATGAGGTGACAGATGATGTAATCTGATTGCGACTCTTTTCTTTCTCTCTTAGAGATAGAGCGAGTCAATGGTTAACGTCATTACTAAGAGGTTGCATCATCACATGGGATAAGTTGACACAACAATTTTTAGCTAAGTATTTTTCTCCTTCTAAATCTGCTAAGTTAAGGAATGATATTTCTACTTTTGTGTATTTTGATATGGATACTCTCTGTGAAGCTTGGGAACATTTTCAAGAGTTAGTAAGGAGATGTCTACATCATGGATTGCATGTATGGTAGTAGGTACAAACATTTTATAATAGTCTATCGCCTGCCAATTGTTCACTCATTAATGTTGTTGTGAGATGTATGATTTGGAGGAAAACACTAATTGAAATCCATGAACTGATTGAAGAAATGACGCTTAATAGTTATCAATGGCAAAATGAGTGCCATGTACCTAAGAAACAAGTCGGTGTGCATGCTATTGACTCCTCTACTGCTATTTTGAGTCAATTAGAAGCATTAACGAAAATGGTTGAGACTCTGATGGTGCATGGAAAATAGTGCAGCCCCACCAATCATATGTGAAGCATGTGGAGGACAACGACATAACAGTTTAAATTGTCAAGTTGGTAGTCCCTTTGCTCCCGATCCTGAAGGAGCAAATTCTATTGGCAATTTCAACCGATCGCAGTACAATCCATATTCCAATATATACAATCCTGGTTAGAGGGACCACCACAATTTCAAATGGGCCAATTAACAGGTCAATCAATAGAGCCATCAGCGAGGTCCATAACCACCTCTAGGTTTCCATGAACTTGAAGAGAAGCCAAGCTTTGAAAATTTTGTAATGAAATACATTCAAAATTTGGAGGCCTGAATGAAGAGCATGGAAACTCATTATCCAATTGGCTACCTTGATGTCATAAAGGGCACCAAGGACATTGCCTGGTACTACTGAGCATAATTCGAAGGAACATGTCAAGGCAATTATCCTGAGAAAAAGGAGAAGCAAATGTAAGAGCATGGAGATATTCTTGATAAGTCAGTTACTGTGGAAAATGAGAAAGCAAGTGAAGCACCCTCCACTGTACATGTAAGTGAGCCACAGAAGCCTTCTATTCTATTCCCTCAGAGGCTCAAGAACACTAAGCAGGATACATAATTTGCTAAATTCTTGGAGATGTTTAAGAAATTGTAAATTAACATTCTGTTTATTGAAGTCATATCCCAAATGCCCAAGTATGCAAAGTTCTTGAAAGAAATACTTACAAAAAAATGCAAGCTTGAGGAATTTGAGATGATAAGGCTAAATGAGGAATGCTCCGCCATTCTCTTGAAGAAGTTACCCCTAAAATTAAAAGATCCAGGGAGTTTCATTATTTCTTACTTTATTGACAACTCTTATTTTGAGAAAGTATTGTGTGATTTAGGTGCTAGTATAAATTTGATGTTTTTCTCTATTTTTAAGAAATTAGGAAAGCAGGAACCAAAGTCTACTAATATTTCACTACAACTGGCTAATAGATCCATCACTTACCCTCATAATGTATTGAAGAATGTTTTGGTGAAGGCAGACAAATCTATTTTTCTAGTAGACTTCTTTGTGTTTGACATGGAGGAGGACACCGAGGTCCCAATCATGCTTGGGTGTCGATTCCTTGCCACTAGAAAGACCATGATTGATGTCCATCAAGGGAAGTTGACCTTGCGATTAAATGATGAGGAGGTAGTTTTTAATGTTTTTAATTCTGTCAAATATCCTAGTTCCTTTGATTCATGTAATTGCATTGATGCTACTAATGTTGCGGATAATGATGTGTCTTCATATATGTAGGAATCTGTGATCGATGATATGCTAGAGAGCAAGATTGGGGACAACATTCTTGTTTGTAATTTACGTCTACGTCTCTCTCCTGGTCAGTTGTGGTCGAAATGGTACAGACTATATAAGGTTGTTCGAGTCTTACCATACGATGTCCTTGAGGTGAAGAAAGAAGGCCAACAGTCGTTCAAGATAAATGGCCAGAGAATGAAGCACTATAAAAAAGAAGTGGGGATTGAGCACCACTCCATCCACCTCACCCAAGCACGGCACTGGTCCATAGTCAAGCTAATGACCATAACTTAGGGATTCATAGGAGGCAACCTATGTTGCTATCCTTACATTTGGTTTTTCAGTTTTTGCTTTGTTTTTCCCATAAATAAAAATGTATTTACACTTTTTATTTTTTTGTGTAGTTTTCAACAACATGTCACTGTTTAGTTAGACTAGTTTAAGCTGATGGCTACACGCCTCCCCCAAGCTCTACCTCCCCGACCACCTTCATGATCTTGTATTTAATTTTTAAGGAAGTTTCATTATCATTTGTTCTGTTATTTTTATTATTTTTCCACATTGAGGACAATGCTCATTTTAAGTGTGGGGGGGTACTCTTAAAATTTTGTGTAATCAATAAACACTTGAGTATTGCTAGTAATCAAGTAAGAATTATGTGTTAATTTCTTGAATTAATATCGAGCTGATAGAGATATTTTTAAGAGGAGAATCCATTGCTCAGGAGTTGATATTGTGCGAAGCAATCTTTTTAAATTAAGTAAAGTGAAATTTAGCATCTTAGTTGAAAATTAGTCATGTATGCTTGCATTTGTTCTTTAACTTAACCAGAAAGTGAGTTTTGAGCTTTAATGATTGGATTTTCATAAACAAAACCCTATTTTTCTTCTGGAGTGACTTTTCCCTTTATTAATGTGCGCTAGAACTTGCTTTAATATCTTGTTGAGACTTTAATGGTTCACATACATACTTGAAGATGATTAAGGCAATTAGGCTTAACTCTTTCTTGACTTCTAGAGTTGTATTGAGAAAATAATTCCTTAGTTGCCCATTTGAGCCTGAAATTGATTTCTTCGGATACCTAATTGAATAATCAGGTTGGATTCATTGATTATTGATAATTACATATTTTATACATTAATAAACCCTCATTTTTAGTTATTTACACTCTCCATGTACTTAATTGATTAAACTTGGTTATGTTTTATAAGTTTGGTCTCAAATTGGACTTAATTGATTTTTCAGCACTATTTTGGTCTTACATTGTTTCTATATTTCAGCCATATCTTGAGTTCTAGATGTCTTATAATTATGTATCTTACCTGTAGGAAAGATAAGAGAGAGCTCTACAACTTTCATGAAGAGCTCTAGGTAAAATATGGACATCTAGTGGAGCTAAATGGGCGTGGAAGTCAGAACACAAGTTTTGTGACTGGAACCTGAATAGTGTGCAGTAATCAGAGCCTAACTCGGGCTGTAAGAACTTCCTTGGGCTGAAATTTGGATACTTGAAAGTTAAGACCCATATCTACAACATTCATGAAGAATACAAAATAGAGGTGCTGAAACTGGGCCTGAACAATTTGCAGCAATTGGGTCATATCTTGGGCTGTAGAATGAATTTTTGGATGATTTTGGTGGCATTGGAAAGCTGAGACAAAATGCTACAACTTTTATGAAGACCACATTGCTTTATTTTGATAGCATCCATGAGATCAGTACTGAATGATTTCAGAGACAAAGAATCTTGATAATTTTCCACTCACCAACTTACCATTTGGCATTTTCCACTCATTCACCTACTCCTCACCTACTCTTAATCAGTTTGTTGGGAATTGCAGATCAAAATATCTCGCAGCGAAATAATACAATTCCCTCACAGGATCCATGCAAAAAGTCCATAATCCGAGTTTTAAAGGTTTACCTCTTGAAGCGTGATAAACACAAGCGAGGTGAATCACCAACACCATAATAGCGATGATGTCTCTGCGGTATCCACACAAACAGACTTGCAAAAAGGAGTCACGCCTCTGTTTCGCGGTGCTAGCTATGAAGAGAAGAGAACAAAACCTTTTACTGTATCTCACTCACTTTCTTAGGTGCGGCTAGGGTTGTAATGTTACGTACGTAGCAGCCCCCTTAGTAGCACTATTTATAATAGTGGCTGCCTTAAGTGAGTGTGAGCAGTAGCAAGGTAAGCTGTGCAACCCTAAACCCATCTGTCATGAGTTAGGCCCACAATTGAATCCAAGTCCAACTTGGATCCTTATTGCTCCAATTTAATCTGCTCTAAGTATGCGACCCTGCAGGTTCTTATAACGTTAGTAGTAATATTAAAATCTCATTTTAATATTACAAATAGTGAGCGGTATCTAGCAACAAATCATTGTTACCCAAGTAATGAGAATGTCAGTGATTTGACATAACCTATCAGTGACCAATGTTTTCGTATAGTTTAGTCCTTTTGTCCAGATATCTAGATTGAACACAAGGCATGGAACGTGTCACCCTTGTTTAGTTCAATCTTCAGTTTCCTGATTCCTGAGTAGACATAGTAATAACAAATGAGATCAATATCTCATATTGACTCATTTGAGCATGGCCATGCATTTCGTAGTCTCACTCAATCAGGGCCCCCGAAGATATCACTCCTGTTATATAGGAGGGACAAATCCCATCTAGGTCACTCACATCTTTCCACATATATCGCGGTATGTCTAATAACTAATTTTATAATCATCTTGTTACAGATGACGTTTGATGGCATTAAAACACACAACTCCTCATGTAGGAATCGTAGTGATTTCAGGTCAAAGGACCACATACACCATTATCACTATGAGAATCGCTTATGACACTCACGTAATGATCCACGTAGCATTCTTATGTCGGGTCTGTCCAATACATCATTACTTTAATATGTATCCATGTGTAGACTTGATATCTTATATCTATGACCCGTGAGATGTGATCATCAGTCTACGCACATACTAGTCTCAATGCATTATTGTTGTCCTAATTAATAATAATACTTGACTAGAGACATTTAAGAATAGTATTTTATCCAATAGGATCTCACGATCAAGTCATCCACTTGATGTCATATGGTATCAAACTTACTATTCTAATGACTTTATTATGTCTAACAAAAAGAACACAATAAACAAAATGCCTCATATATCAAAAATAGCATAATACAATATATGTAAATACAGACAAAATGTATTGGCCTCTAGGGCATACACCAACACAACCCCCTTGTTATTTTGTATCTATAATCCTCTATAAAAGGCTCCATTAGCTGATCATTTAGGAGACTTTGGTTTTAGGCTTGGTTAGGAGAAATTATGTTCATGCTTGTATATTGTCTTCCTTTGTTGTAATTTTCTTTTGTTCTAATTTGAAGTTATGTTCATCTTTCTCTTCTACTCTCTTTCTTTGTTCTTGATTATGAGTACTTAATTTTCATTTTGCTTGGGTGAAAGAGTGAAGCTCTTGGTAATGAAATAAGGTAAGATTATTCTATTTCTTGTGCTTAAATGATATATTATAAAGTGGACATTATATGTGTTGTATTTTGTTTCCAATCAATTTAGAAACTTTCATTGTATAGTGGAGATCTTGATTTATTGTAGACAAGAGGATTGGCACAGTGAATACTTGAGCTCACTTACAATTGTTGGTAGATAATTAAAGGTATTATAATATGATTGCATATATAATTGAACTTTGAATGTTATATTTTTTTATTAGAACTTCCTTTATGTGTAGATTTCAATTGAGTTATAAAGAGAAATAACATTGCCTCTAATTTATTACCAAGAGTGGATCTCCTAACATAAATAAATTATTTATCATTTGTGAATAACTTTTATTACTTTTAGTATTGTGACAAATCTTTCTCTTACCTTAATTAATTTTTCTTCATCAATGCCCTGTGGATCGACCTCGAACTCCCGAGAATTTATTACTTGAGACAACCTGCACTTGGGTTTGCATCCTTTAATCCCGCATCAAGTTTTTGGCGTCGTTGCCGGGGACTTGATTTGAAGTTTTAATTTATTGAGGTTCTCATTCTTTAATAAAATTTGTTCTCTCTTCTCCTTCACTTGAGCAAAAGATCGGTTTGCTGATCCTTCAGTTTCTTTACTAACTCTCTAACTTCCTAATTATCTAACTTGCTAACTTACTAACTTGCTAACATACTAACTTTTATATTTATGTCATTTATTTTTACTTACTAACTTTTATTTTGTGCTATCTAACTTTTTAATTTTTGTTATTTATTATTGCTTTTTAACATAATGAAATAATCTTTTTTCTTTTCTTCTCTTTCGCCGGCTCTAGTGGGGCTTTGCCTCTCTTCGATTTTCATATTTTAAATTTATTTTCTACAATTTACTTTCTGCACCTTACTTTCTGCACTTTATTTTCTGTATTTTACTTTCTGCACTTCCTAACTTACTAAGTATTAAATCTTTAATTATCTAACTTTTTAATTTATTAGTTATCTAACTTTTTACTTGTTAATATTTATTGGGTGGTTAGTTTATACCACATCCTTGTTAATATTTAATGGTTGGTGTAAACTGCTAACTTGTACATTATTTTTTCTATTTTAAGTCATTTATTTATGTTTAATTAGTATCGTGATTTAAATTCTGGTCATTTGGTTAAAATTAATCCTGGTACTTTATATATTGATTTGTTTGAATCACAATGACATACAATTAACAGAATGACTGAAAATGAAAGTGTACATGATGAACATGAAAATCAATCATTGTGAACTATGCGTGAATATTTGCAACTACCTCAAAATTCTAGTCCATCATACTTTATCTTTCCACTCAATGCCAATAATTTTAGATTCAAGCCAGGTATGATTTCTTTACTTCCTAATTTTCAAGGTTTAGAGTCTGAAAGCTTATATTTACATCTGAAAGAATTTGAGGAAGTATGTATTGCTTTCAATGACCAAAATTGCACTTGAGAGATTGTTAAGCTTAAATTGTTTCCTTTTTCTTTAAAAGATAAAGCAAAATCTTAGCTTAACACTTTGAAACTAAGATCAATTGGCACATGGCAAGAAATGCAAGGTGAGCTCTTAAAGAAATTTTTTTCAACACATAAAACCAATGCTATGAAAAGACAAATCCAAAATTTTTCTCAAAATTCAAATGAAGCATATTTTCAATATTAGTAACGGTTTAAAGATTTGTTAAATTCTTGCCCACATCATGGTTTTGAAAAATGACACACTATAAGCTTCTTTTATGAAGGTTTAACACCTGAAACTAAACAATTTGTGGAAACAATATGCAATGGTGAGTTTCTTGATAAAGAACCTGATGAAGCTTTAGACTATTTAAGCCAGTTGGCTGAAAATTCTCAATCTTCGCATAATACTAACCTTTCTGAAAATTCAATTAAATCTAACCTTACAAGTACTAATAAAAGAAAATATCATCTTAGTCAAGTGGAAGATCTAAATGCAAGGTTTGCCAGTTTGGCTAGAAAGGTTGAAGCCATAGAATTAAGAAAAGTAAAAGAAATCAAATCTGTGCAAAATGAAGAAATTTGTGGCATTTGTGATGACTTAGGACACTTAACACATGAATGTCCTAAGATTCCTGTTTTAAAAGAAGTTGTACATGAGCAAGTAAATGCAATGAATAATTTTAAAAAGTCATTTACTTCTTTTTGAGATACATACAATCTGAGATGGAGAAATCACCCGAACTTCAGCTGGAGGAATAATAACCAGTCACAATTCGTGCAACCACCACCTCCTCAGGCACAACAGGACTATCAAAATTCTCAAGGATATGCACCTTATGTCCCACCATATAGGAAAAACCTTGAAGAAACATTGCATGCATTCATAGAAAAGCAAGAGGCCATTAATAAACAAAATAATCAAACCATGATTGACATAAAAGAAACTCTTGCTAAACTTTCTTCTGCACTCACCATTCACGAGAAAGGAAAATTTCCTTCTCAACCTCAACCAAATCCTAAGGGTCAGTACAGTCTAAATGAGGGGAGTTTAGAAAACTAACAAATGGATCAAGTCAAGTCAGTGATAACTCTTAGGAGTGGAAAGGTTGTTGAAAAAAATTCCCGAATGTTGTGAGAAAGAAGATGAATCAATTCCCCAAGAAAATGAAGAAGTTGACCAAAAAGAGACCAAACTCTTACTTGCACCCCCATTTCCTCAAGCATTAAACAGATCAAGGAAATTGAACCATAACACTGAAATTTTTGAAATTTTGAAATAAGTGAAAGTCAATATTCCTCTGTTAAATGTTATCAAATAGATTCCTTCTTATGTCAAATATTTAAAGGACTTGTGCACTGTTAAAAGGAAATTAAATGTGAAAAAGAATGCCTTTTTAGCTGAACAGGTAAGCTCCATTCTTCAGAATAATAATGCGTTGAAATATAAAGGCCCTGGTTGCCCTACAGTTTCATACATTATTGGAGAATATAAAATTGAAAAAGCTTTACTTGATCTAGGTGCTAGTGTCAATTTGCTTCCATATTCAGTTTATCAGCAACTCAACTTAGGTGAGTTAAAACCATCTTCTATAACTCTTCTACTTGCTGATAGATCAATTAAAATTCTAAGAGGAATAGTGAAAGATGTGTTAGTTCAAGTCGATAAATTCATATATCCTGTGAATTTTATTGTCTTAGATACTGAACCTATGGTTGATAGTTGCAATTCAATTTCTGTTATTTTAGGCATAGCAACATCTAATGCTTTGATAAATTGCAAAAATGGAGTGGTGAAACTAACATTTGGAAATATGACACTAGAACTCAATGTTTTTTACATGTGCAAGCAACCACGGGAAGTCTTTGATGAAAAGGAGAAAGTTAATGGGATTGAAGTCATTGTAGATGATCTTCTTCAAAAAGGGAGTTCTTCTGACCTATTAGAAGTTTGTTTAATTTATTCATTTGATTTGCTTGATTGTACAGAGGAAATAGAATACAAAGGATGAAAGTCGAGATTCGAAGAGCTAAAACCCATGAAGAAGTACCCACACTAAAATTAAAGTCATTACATGCTGGGTTGAAGTACACATTTTTAGGAGAAGAACAAAGCTTTCCAGTAGTAATTTCCTCAACTCTTACTGAAGAACAAGAAGGAAAGATGCCGCCTCTGTGGACACACCAAGACAGAAAGAAATTTTTGACTGAGGTGAAATTTTTTTATTGGGATGGCCCATATTTATTCAAATATTATCCTGATCAAATCTTTCAGAGATGTGTGCCTGACAATGAGGTATGTCACAAATGTGCACGATGGAATTGTAACAAGCAATGTCGTTCTTTGGGGTTGGTTTCCACAAACAGAGAAGATAAAATTTTCTTCATTAAGAATAGACTGAGTAAGGAGTCATTAGATGATATCTTATTGACTCTTGAGACGCATTCTTGTGGATTTGTGTATCGTGAACTTCTTAATTTGTGGAATCTCTTCAAGGATGAAGAAAAAAGTTACAGTCTTGGGAATATGACTTTAAAAGACCCTCTTTTCCAATTTATAAGAAAATTGGATGGGAAGCTTATCCTCGACTCATAGAAAGCGTTTAAGTCGTTACTGGACATGAAACCAGAGGCAGATGTGAGCCATATCTATAACAACCTGTACATATTATCTTCCTCTTCTTCATGTTATTTTCAGAAAAAAAAATTATTTTGAACAAGGGCAATCCGGAAGGAGTACCATGACTTTAATTAGTTGTGGAGCCCCAGCCTTTGGCTAACTTGTCATTGACTCGGGTGGACCTTTGCACGCTAGTCCTTAAAAAAGTTCGTGTACCATGCTCTGTAGAGAGCCACACTCCATAACCCAATGTTTACCATCTAGGCACTATGAAGTTAATGGACAGGCAGAAGCGTTCCACTCTGGTTATTAGTGAGAAGTAACCCGCATCTGCCAAAACGTATGAGACATCTGAGCTTGATCCTTTCTTTTATTAGAAGGGGCTCTCAGCACCCTGGAATAGGATGTTCTGGATCTTGGACATTATGGGTTTTAGATTTTAGCATCTTTGTTGATGTTACGAGCCCAAGTGTGAGCTCTCCAGGTTCTAGACCCAAGATGGACGTGAGTGTCTACTGCACTGGTGACATGTAGTATAAAGATATGCCACTACTGCACTCATGATGCGCAGTATAAAGATACGCTATGAAAACTATATATAAAGGTATGTCATCATTTACTATTATATTTCTTTTATCTTTGTATGATTTTGTTATATTTTGGTTTTGGACAGATGATCCTTTGAGCAGGGTCCTTCAGGGGTTTCTAGACTTCTTTACCGTGATGGTTTTCTTGAAGTTAAAAAAAAAGATTATGTGTTCTTAATTTCAAACTTTTCTGACAACAGCCAACCTACCCTTATAGGTGCTATTATTACTCTTTCCATTATTTTTCCTATTTAAACACTCTATTTTCTCCACTTTCTTCTAACTCAGAATCATTCAAAGGGAAGGTGAGAATAAAAATGAAAGGTGTTTCTGTTCGTCAACTTAAAAATATCTGTGTATTTTGTGGATCTAAGTATGGGAAAGATTTAGAGTTTGTAAACGCAGCTACCACTCTTGGTCGATCACTTGCTGTGAAGAATATTCATCTTGTATATGGGGGATTTTGTTGTGGGTAAATGAGGGTTGTATCACTTGCTGCATATATAGGAGGCAATCAGGTTTTAGGTGTCATTCTTGGACTTTTAGCTCAACAGAACATCATTGGAAAGACAATTGAGGAAGAACTTAAGGTATCATCAATGCATGAATGAATGAAGATAATACTTGAAAACTCTGATGCATTCATTGCCTTACCAGGTGATTTTGGTACCTTGGAAGAAGTTTTTCAAATTGTCTCTTGGGCCCAACTAAACATCCACCATAAACCCGTAGGTTTGTTGAATGTAAATAATTTCTCTGATATTTTGTTACTTTTTTTTTACCATGCTGTGGAACAGAAATTTATCACACTTTCAGCAAGACAACTTCTTATCTCTGCTTCCACTATTGATGAGTTGATTGATAAAATAGAAGCTTTTGTTCATAAACCTGACCCAGCAATAACTCAGATAGATTGGTCAGCAGGAAGTAGAGAGGGAAGCAGGATGAAAAGAAAGCCAGATTTGACACTTCGTTTATAGCTTTCCTTTGCTTTTGATTTTATTTATCGTACTTTGTTTCTATTTAAATTTGTGTCAGATTTCTATAACAAGTAATATCTTCTATCCTTTACTCATCTATATTTTAACATTGAGGACAATGTTGTGATCTGGTTGGGGGGGAAGGATAGTTGACAAAAAAAATTTTTTTTTAGAAAGTATGATATGATTGTCATAGACTTACTAAACCAATGAATGATGGCAGAGTAAGGAGTAATTTTACTCCTGAGACACATCTAAATTGGGAAGTATGTTTAGTGATATAACTGTCAGAAACCTATTCGTAGTAAAACCAATTAAGGACGGCAGAGTAAGGAGTAAATTTTGCCTTGGAGGTAAGTTTACTCTTGAGACGCATCTTAGTTGAAGAAATAATTATTTTGTGTAGAAGTAGCAAATGAATTCTTGGATCTTAGCATAAATTGTCTTTTTTCTTAAAAATCACAAGCTTGGATATGAATGTTGATATGATGGATTGAGAATGATAGAAATATACCTTGTGAGATTTTGAGCTTATTGATGAATGAATTGAACATTTGTATCGTTCTCTTCTTTCTTGTGTGATTTTCACTCATGGAATTGTTACTCCAGAACTTGCTTTGATTCTTTTTGAGGCTACATTTTCACATGCATATATAAATATGATTGAGGCATTTTGAAATAGTTACTTTGACCAAATAGCCATCCTTGTATATTTTCCCTTGTGTAACCCTTTTGAACTTATTTGATCATTCCTTGTTTTTAGCTCATTACGTGCCTTCAAAAAAAAAGAGAAAAAAAGAAAAGGAGAAAAAAAACATGTTTTTACCCAACCTTAGGGAATAAGAGAGCATTGACCTTGTTCTTGAACAAGTGTAGGGGTGTGTGTGCAAAATGATTAAAAAAAACAGAACTAACCACCGTTGCAATCAAAGGATTATCAGAGTCTAGAATAAAGGTGGATGCTTGGAAACAACAGGAAGAGAATAACAATGAATTCAATTCATTAATTTGGGATTGATCTTCAACAAAACATTAGTCAAATATTAGTCATTGTCCTTTATGATGAATGTTCTCAAACATATTCTCCACTCTAACTGTATCATAATGCTCTTTTATTCTCTTTAGTATTTATCTCCTCATATCCATATTATTCCTTCTCCTTTACCATCGCCCCATTACAACCTTGAATAAAGTCCTCTTGATTTTTGTATGCATGTGTTTTGAGTAGCGGAGAAGTAGAAGATAAGCAAGCTTATGGTAGTGCAATTGTTCATGGGTTGAATAGAGTGCAATACTTACCTTTTAAACACTTGAGAGATTGAGAGTGAATTCAGTGAGGATCTATCATTCTTGATTCATTCTTTTCAACTGAAGTTTCCTTGCTTGTTGGTTTGAGATGTGAAGAAATGTTACCTCATTAATGCTTTGATCCCTTAAATTTCTGGTTGCTCTTCTTGCTTCATTGAGTTTTTTAGAGTTTTTAGCTTTTGAGTCTATGTCGTTTTTCTTTGTTTCCTAGTTTTAGTCTTATGTGTTTTGCCCAAGAGTGCAAAAAGCTAAGTGTGGGGGAATTTGATAATCACATATTTTATATATTAATAAATCCTCATTTTTAGTTATTTACACTCTCCATGTACTTAATTGATTAAGCTTGGTTATGTTTTGTAAGTTTGGACTCAAATTGGACTTAATTGATTTTTTTAGCACTATTTTAGTCTTACACTGTTTCTGTATTTCGACCATATCTTGAGTTCTAGATGTCTTATAATTATGTATCTTACCTTGTAGGAAATACAAGAGAGCGCTCTACAACTTTCATGAGAGCTCTAGGTAAAATATAGACATCTAGTGGAACTAAATGGGCTTGGAAGTCAGAACATGGGTTTTGTGATTGGAACCTAAATAGTGTGCAGTAATCAGAGCATAAATCGGACAGTAGGAACTTCCTTGTGCTGAAATTTGGATACTTGAAAGTTAAGACCCATATCTATAACGTTCATGAAGAACACAAAACTCAGATCAGACTCCTTGAAGGTGATATTGGGTCTGGAAGTCTAAACAGAGGCGCTAAAACTAGGCCTAAATAGTCTATAGTAATTGGATCATATCTTGGGTTGTAGGACGATTTTTTAGATGATTTTGGTGGCATTGGAAAGCTGAGACAAATTGCTACAACTTTTATGAAGATCACTTTGCTTCATTCTGATGGCATCTATGAGATCAGCATTGAATGATTTCAGAGACAAAGAATCTCAATAATTTTCCACTCACCAACTCACCATTTAGCATTTTCCACTCATTCACCTACTCCTCACCTACTCTTAATTAGCCCTCTTGTCATTTTGTATCTCTAATCCTCTATAAAAGGCTCCATTGGCTGATCATTTAGGAGACTTTGGTTTTAGGCTTGGTTAGGAGAAATTATGTTCATGCTTGTATATTGTCTTCCTTTGTTGTAATTTTCTTTTGTTCTAATTTGAAGTTATGTTCATCTTTCTCTTCTACTCTCTTTTTTTCTTCTTGATTATGAGTACTTAATTTTCATTTTGCTTGGGTGAAAGAGTGAAGCTCTTGGTAATGAAATAAGGTAAGATTATTTTATTTCTTGTGCTTAAATGATATATTATAAAGTGGACATTATATGTGTTGTATTTTGTTTCCAATCAATTTAGAAACCTTCATTGTATAGTGGAGATCTTGATTTATTGTAGACAAGAGGATTGACACAGTGAATGCTTGAGCTCACTTACAATTGTTGGTAGATAATTGAAGGAATCATAATATGATTGCATATATAATTGAACTTTGAATGTTATATTTTCTGATTGGAACTTCCTTTATGTGTAGATTTCAATTGAGTTATAAAGAGAAATAACCTTGCCTCTAATTTATTACCAAGAGTGGATCTCCTAACCCAAGCAAATCATTTATCATTTGTGAATAACTTTTATTACTTTTGGTATTGTGACAAATCTTTCTCTTACCTCAATTAATTTTTCTTCATCAATTCCCTGTGGATCGACCTCGGACTCCCGAGAATTTATTATTTAAGACAACTTGCACTTGGGTTTGTACCCTTTAATCCTGCATCAATTATTTTTATAATAACAAAGCAACTGATGTGTTAAATGAAAAGTCATTAAGGGTTGCTTTTGTCTTCGAGGGTTGTTTAAAAAAATAGAAAATGAAGAAGAAGAAAAAGGATTGTTGGTGAAGAATAATGAGAATATTGAGTTGAAAGTGAGAATATGATATACCCTTGCACATTATGTTTTACTTATTATCTTTTCAACTTGATTCTGTGTTGTATCAATTTATCCATGAATATTTTTTTCCTTATTTATCTTTTTTCTACCTTTCATTGTTCCCCTTGGCCTTGTTACAACCAAAGAAAACTATTTTGATTATTGTGTTGTATATGAACTCAAAAGTGTAGATGTAATAACCTTTTTTTTGCTTGTTAGACTTGCATATGGTCATAGAGGTACCATAATACTTGTTTAACATGTCCGCTAAATTTTGTGATGTTTTGAGTTAATTTAGGTACTTTGCTGCAACATAGAACATGCAAAATGACTATTTTAACTCAGGAAAATAGCATAAATGCGTAATCAAAGGAAATAAATATGAAAAATTTATTTCTAGGTCTCAAATGTGTGAAAGAGGATATAGTTAAATTTTAAGGACAAACGAAGTCAGTTTAGTATTTTTAAGGACACTGTAGGAGTGTTTTAATACCAAATTGACATGTAACAGATAAGGAAAATTATGAAAATGGTGAAACAAGAATTTCGATGAATCCTACAATTTTTTTTAAGCTCGTTGGAAGTTAGGAAACTTGATTTAGTAAAATTAAAGTGTTCTTAATAGATATGAAGTTCAGTAAAATGACAAAATTGCCTTTAATGTCATCTTTTAAAAGAAAGTGAGATTTCATTTTCTCATTTCTCTTGTGCATTCCAGCTACAAAAAATAGAGGGAGAAGAGAAAAGAAAAGAAGGGAAGAAATAGAGGAGAAAAGAAGAGGAAAGGAAGAAGAATCAAAGAGGAAAGCTTGAAGTCTTCATCTACACCATAAGAGGTAAGGGGTTTTGCTCTCAAACTCTCACCTTTGCTATCGTCTTTTTAGCTTTGATATGTCCATGGTGAGGTTTGAAAATGGGCTTGCTATGGATTTTCCATTGTTTGGTTTGGATTAACTTGTTATAAACCTAGTTTATGGATCAACTAGAATTGATAGAGGCTTGATTGCTAGCTTTAGTCTTGAGTATATCCATGAAACTTCTTGATTTTTGAAGTTGAAAGATGAGTATTAGTGGGCGTGGTTTTGACCCTAAATCCATACCAAAGTGAGCCAATAGGTTGTATAAGAATTACAACATGATTAGAGGTCTTGAATAATTTAGAAATCATCTAGGAAATGTTTAAGAAGTGTTAGAAATTGGTTAGAGCACTAATTATGCAAAAATAACTTTTGCATTTCGTTTTTCTAGTGTTCTGGCGCCTAGGCGCCAGAGTTTGGGCTCTTGGACACCAAAAGACCAGCATAAATAGGGGAGGCGTTGCTCTCCCAGTGCACAAGCACTACGTAACGGGAACCTAGGCATTCAAGAACTAGAGAGTGAATTCTGCAGAAGTTTAACTTTGACAGCCTGTGATATTTGTTGCATATCTTGAGCTATAGACATCAAAATGACTTGCTTTTTGTGGCATTTTAAAGCTAAGACATAAGACTTTATGCAGTAAAAATCTCAGAATTTCAGACTAACCCAATTAGCCCCAGTTTTGATCAGAAATCAAGATAATTTTTGTAGAAAAAGCAATCTGGCACATCTTAAACCAGATAGCGTAATTTCCTAATTCGAGGTCGTATTTACATGAGATCAGTGACATTTGAAAGCTAACATTTAAGTCTATTTGACTGTAAAATTCAAAAATTTTGTACTCTTCATTTGTTCCTAGTTTCATTTTAAAGTAAGGTCAATTTCGGGTAAAACAGAGAATGCCTTGTTTTAGCTTCTGCATAATGGGGCATAACTTTGGCCACACTTAGCCAAGTGAAGTGATGGTTTGAACCCTAGGAACTTGAGTAGCTTCTTTAATAGTTAAATTTGAGTTATAAAAGTGTAGTAGAAAGGTGTTTGCCCCTTTGTGGGTTAAACTTGAATTAAATGCTCCTTTATGGAGTATTGAAATGAAATAAATGCATGATATTTGACATGCGAATGTAATGAATTGAATTACTTATGATATGAAACATTACTTTGTATAGAATGAATGATAAATATGATTGATGTTGATAAGCATATTGAGATATACACATTAATGAATGATTTTTATCAAGCATAGTAATAGGAAGCATGACAATGAAAAGATAAAGGTAGATTGAGGTTGAGTAAATGAAAAGATAAGGCACTTCCTCTCTACAATGTATGGTATAAATGAGAAACTTGATAGATAAGGTTGTGTTTCCTTATTACGCAAAGAAAACTTGATTATGAGAAAAGAGTATGACGTAATGGTTTTATACAATGAGGTGTAGCATGAAAAGAAATAGATTGACCGAATGGTTTTATAAATCACAATGCATGTTTTATTTTCAAACTTGTTGCTTGCTGATTTTCATGTATGAATTACCCTAAGGGTTGAGCCAAAAGGGAGCTCCCAGTGCCAGGGTTCTGGGTACTTATTCCCAGAGAGAGGTATTAAAAGTGGCAACAGGTAACCTAACTGTTGTGGGGCGAAATAGACCACTCATACCAGGTAGTGAAATGAGGTAAGGAACAAAAGGGCTTCTCACTCCTTCCTACCCAAGATATACAACGACGTCCCAAAACAAAGGTTTTCCTAAAAAAGTGCAAGTAACATGTGTTTGCCAAAAACAAAAATTTTTAAAAACATTGCATAGGCATACTTTAGGGCATTCCATAGGCATAATCATTTATAATAATGCATTGCATAAAATGACAACTATATGGGCAATTGTCTTGTTTTTAGAATTAAATTAATGAGGACCAAGGTTGATGCCTGATGTAACTCCCCTTTTTCTTATCTCACGAAGAAGGAACATCACACCATAATGAAGTGAGAAGAAAATAAATTGCAGAAAATAATTTTGTTGTAGATTAAGACCCGGTTCATTTTATAGGTGTATAGGTTCCTTTTAAATGGCACTATATGTAACACCCCAATTTTTAGTTAATTACATTTTTGCCCTTATTGTACTGTTTTCTGATTTCTGTATGTTATAAAATTAATTTGATTGTTTCGTAACTGTATTTGATTTTTTCGTGTGATTTGCTCCAAGTCAAGAAAATAATAATTTTCGGGCCGGGGAAAATCTTGTTTGATTATTTGGAGCTGGACGATCTTATTAAACCCAATCCGAATAATACATATATCAATCTTTTAATTTTTATGATTTTTCTGTATAATAAAAATATTTATCATGCAGAAAAATCTATGGGACCCATGTTTGGCTTGTGGGACTCACATTTTCTTTGTGGGACCCACGTTTGGGTTTGTGGGCTCCACTTTTAGGAAAAATTTACCAACGTAAAAGGCTTGTAAAATTCTGGACCAAAAGGTTAAAAATCCATAAAAATGGTTAGATTTAGTAGATTAGTTAATTTAAAACTTAATTTAATAGATTAGTTAATTTGAAATCTAATTAAGTTAATCTAAAGGGGTTAAGTGATAATTAAATAGATTAAAACCTAATTAGTTTTTATCAAATTTTAGTTAGACAAATGTATTAGTATAATTAAGTAGAAAATTAAGGATTCTAAGTAAACTAATGATTAACTAAAATACAAAGGAATCTATCTAACTTTTAATTAAACATAACTAGAAGGACTTAAGTATAAATAAGTTATTAAAAATCAATTAAATTTTGATTAGAATTCCTATAGCTATTTTTGGATCTATGCATGCATTATGCATTTAGTTGGTCAACAAAGGAGACAAAGCTCCATTATGAGTGTCCTATGGCCATGCATGATAGAATAAGGCAATTATTAAGCCAAATTTGTCAAAAAGGGGGGGCAATTATTCACTTTATCATCTTCATTTCAATCATTCTAATCTATTCTCTCATTTCTCTTTGTTTCAAGACACAAAGAAAACTTCTAAGTTTTCATTTCCCACACCATTCGGCCAAGCCTCTTCAATATACTTCCATCCATCAAAAATTTCATCCAACTTCATTTCCTAAATCTAAACCATATTCTAAGAACATCTCTAGTTGTGAGTTTTTGCTAAATCATCCATTTGGAGCTTGGAAAATCACTTTGAAGTTTCTTTCCTATAAGGTGAAAATTCTTGTTTCTTGTTTCTAATTTGATTTTTGATGATCTAAGCCATGATTGATCCATGACTTATCTTTTTCATCCATAGTTTATGACTTTATAATTTGTTTAAGGTTGTTAGGATTTTTGTTGAAGCTACACAAAATTTTCTAAGGAGGAGTCCAAGGAGATCTTGTCTTCCTTATAGGTAAGAGGAAGATTTAATCTCATCAACCATGTGTGGTGGTGAGAAAATGGATGTAATTGTGGTGAAGAATCCATAAGGATTCATTCACTTGGTTGTTTGTTGTGTGATTAATTTTGTGTGCATGTTTATTGTCTTTTCTATTTGTGATTTATTATGCATGCAAGCATGTTTATAGCTTTGATATTTGGTATGTGTTTTATTATTGCTTTAATATATGGTATGTGTTCATAAATATATGTATATGTTCATGGATCTATGATAATTATTGTTGGATGTGCAAATATGTTGAGATTTTAAAAGTGTTCCAAAGAACACAAGATGAAGAGCTTATGGTTTTTACTATGAAAAGAGAACCAATATGTTCTCAACCATTTTCTAAAAGGATAACTTAGTTGATCTAATTAAGTTAAAGGATTTTTCAATGATTTAATGGATGAAAAATAATTTTAAACATGGTTTGTATAAAAATGGTGATTTTCGGCCAAAATAGATTTTAATGTTTAATTGATCCAAAATTTATTTTCTAAGTGTAAACTAGTTTTATTGACCTAAAAAGAATTTATTTACAATGGATTTTCAAGAACCAAATAAGTAAACAAATTTTTATTAGAAGTCTAGTGTATAAAAGAAATAAATTTTTGACACTTGAAAATACTTACCTTTGAGTTTTAAAGTATGTTAGCAATTTTTGAAGTGTATTTTATGGTTATAATTAAATAAAGGAATTGATTAATATCATTTAGTGGATTTTCTAAACTAAATGCTGTCAAAATTAATTAAAAATGAGCAAGTAATGAAGAACGTTTCAAAATGATATTTAGAAAGCAAGAAAATATTTTACGTAGTTAAAGAATAAAATTAAGCGTAGAAGAATTTATTAAAATCGAATTTTTGAGGAAAACGTCAAAAATTATGACTTAGAGTATTTTGTGTAAAGAAAAATGGAAAATAATGTCTAAATAATATTTGTAGTTTTGGAAAGTTTCAAAATTTAATTTGAAACATCAAGAAATATTTTATACAAAGTGAAAAATAGTAGAAATAGCTTACGTGTATTTAAAATGATGGTTTTTAAACTACGCGATTGAGAAAATGATTTAAAAATGTTACGCGATTGAGAAAACGTTGAAAAATATTTACGCGACTTATGGAAACAAGAACAATTTTTTTTTTGTCAAGCCAAAGTGGTGGACCCGGACATGTTGGGAAATAATCTTGTCAAGTGGAGACATACTATTTTTGGAATTATTAATACTAAGGGTATTTTTGTAATTATGGTGACAATGAGGATATTTATGTAATTATGATTCATGGTGATCGAGGGTATTTTTGTAATTATGGATCATTACATACATAGAGTGGTATGTCAATTTGGTTGAAATTGACAATTGGTGACGAGATAATTACACCGTGTTATGGGTGTGATAGGCGTAGTGTGTTCATGTGGAGAACTTGGAGGCATTAGTGTGCATTAGATTCCACATGTGGACGGTTGGTAGCTCCTGCGGGTAAATTTATGGTAATGGCGAAAAACACATACTAGCGATCTCGACAAATACTATTCTTAATCAGGATCTATTGGGGAAATGTCGGTACTATGCCTGGACGTACACGACGTATTTGACTGTGTACTATTCACACGACGTATTTGATTGTGTGCCATTCACACGACGTATTTGACTGTGTAATAGTTGGTTGAAGCAGCCTGATGTACGAACATGTCTACTGGATCATTCTCTTTGATGTTTGTGTTTAGCTCCATGGAGAAGGAGCAGTCGAGTACATGACATATTTAATCAGCATTCTTGTGTGAATAGTTATAGTTTGATTTATGATATTTTGCATGTGTGATAATGTGAATAGTTATAATTGGATATTTTGCTTGTGTGATAATATGAATTGTTATATTAACTGTTATATTTGTTTGTATTGTCGTTTTCTTCTTGTTATCTTTGGTAATGATGTAGATTGTCTCACCTCTTTATATATATTTTCGTATTATTATTTATGTTCAGTAAAGTCGTTGAGGAAGTAGAAGAGGAGCAACTATTGGATTGTCAATACAACGAGGAGAAAGAACCGAGTGACCGGTTCGAGGAAGGTGAACCTCGAGATCATCCATATCATATGGATTGATTTCGGCGTGGTATGGTGTTATCGAGTATTTTGTCTTCCGACAATCTTCCCGAGGAGGATTCTTCGGAGGATCGAGAACTTTTAGTGTTATGCTTGGGCTAGTTTATGGTTTGCTTTAAACAGAGCACTTTACTATTTTTAATTAACGAGTTTGTAATATGTAAATTATTTGTACCTATTAAAAACAAAATCATATGTATAATTATGGTGTGTATGTAATAGTTTGTTTTATTTTATGTTATGTTTATTTTATTTTACAATATGATGTTAAAAAAAAATATTTTTACAACCTATATTATTATATATTACGTAATAATTTATAACTTGGGTAGAGGTTATTATTATTGTTCGAAAATGTGACATCCCTATTAGGGTGTGACATTTTAGTTAGTATCGAGCCCAAGTTAGAGTCTTTTGGGGTTGTGGTTGGGTCTGTTTTTGCTTGTGTTGTGTGATTCTCTATGATTGGTGTCCGAAAGGATACATCTGACTTTGTTTTGTCTTGTTTGATTGAAGAAAAAGATGTCTGGCGGAAGAGGAACGCGTGCAAACATGAACCGTAATGTTGACCCAATGATTGCAGCTGCTGAGGCTATGCAGCGTATGGCAGAGGTGATTACGCAACAAAATGAACGAGCAGCTCAACAGCAAGATGCGACTGCTAATGCTCTAAACTTGTCTGAGTTTAGGCGCAATAACCCGCTGCAGTTCATAGGTGAATTTAATCTAGAGAAGGCGAGTCTTTGGATCCAAGATCTCGAACAGATATTTGAAGGAATGGGGTGCGCCAATGATCGAAAGGTGACGTATGCTACATTTATGCTGAGAGGGGATGGTGAGAACTGGTGGAGAGGAACCCGACGCTTACTACAAGCCGAGGAACCGAAATTACCACAGGAGGTATTCTGTGAAGTATTTCTGGAAAAGTATTTTCCTGCCAGTGCTTAACATGCCAAGGAGATGGAATTTCTTGGTTTACGTCAGGGCAACATGACTGTCAATGAATATGCTTCTAAATTTGAGAGCTTGTCTCAGTTCTCAGACTATGCTCAAACTCGACAGAATGATACGTGGAAATGTCGTAAGTTTGAGGAAGGGCTGAGGGTAGAGTTGAAGCGAGGAGTGCTACCCTTAAGGATGAACCAGTTCCATGCATTGGTGGACACATGTGTACGACTCGAGGAGTTGGAGCCGTCACGTGATCCAAGAAATCGCAACTTTAGACCGACTAGGTTCCAAAGAGGAGGCAACAACAACAACAATAATAACCGATTTCAATGCAAGCCGTATTCGAGACCACCGGGGAGTCAGCCTCAACGTCCATATAACGGGGGAAGTTCTAGTGGCAACAAAGCTGGTACAAATGTGGCGTTTACACCAAGATGTTTTAAATGTGGAAAGAGTGGCCACATATCTAGAGACTGTTCAATCAAAGGACCAATCTGTTTCAAGTGTGGAAGGCCTGGGCATGTTTCTAGGGAATGTAACTAGTCAGAAAAGAAGCCAGTTGTGAGCAATGTTCATGCTACTCAGCCGCGATATGGAGGGCGAGTGTACACGATGAGCGGGGCTGAGGCTTCTCAGTCTGAAGATCTTATTCAGGGGGAAGGTGTCGTAGCAGGTAATCTTTTGACTGTACTATATGATTCAGGTGCGACACATTCATTTATTGCGTATGACTGTGTGGATCGGTTGAAATTGCCTGTGTCTTCTTTGAGTTTTCAATTGATTGTTTCTACACCAACTGCTAAACCTGTTGTTACATCTAAAGTATGTTTGAACTGTCCTATTACCATAAATGATCGAGTCTTTTCGGTCAATTTAATTTGCTTACCTCTTGTTGAAATAGATATAATATTAGGAATGGATTGGTTATCTTCTAACCATATCCTATTAGATTGTGCCAATAAAACCTTAGTTTTTCCTAAGGATGAGGATTCTAGATTTTTAACTGCCGTCAAAGTCAAATCTTTGTTGAGGGACGGAGCTCAAGGATACATGTTGCTGTCTTCTTTGGAAGTCAAGAGTGAAAAAGATGTGAATGCTATTCCAATCATGAATGAGTTTCGGGAAGTTTTTCCTAATGATGTACCTGGCTTACCACCGGAAAGAGAAATCGAGTTTGCTATTGATTTAGTACCAGGAGCAGATCCTATTTCGATTGCACCATATAGGATGTCGCCATCGGAATTGGTGGAGTTGAAGAAGCAATTGGAGGAATTATTGGAAAAGCAGTTTGTGCGACCGAGTGTGTCACCGTGGGGAGCGCCAGTACTACTAGTCAAGAAGAAGGATGGAACTTCTCGTCTTTGCGTAGACTATCGTTAGCTGAACAAGGTCACGATAAAGAACAAATATCCACTTCCAAGGATCAATGATTTGATGGACCAGCTGAAGGGAGCAGCCATTTTCTGTAAAATAGATCTGCGATTAGGTTATCATCAGATTCGTGTCAAGGTTGATGATGTGCCTAAAACAGCTTTTCGAACTCGTTACGGGCATTATGAGTATCAGGTGATGCCGTTCGGAGTGACGAATGCTCCTGCAATATTCATTGGACCTTATCAAATCATTCGTCGGATAGGTCCTGTAGCCTACTGATAATCACATATTTATTTTATTCATTAAGAAACCCTTATGTTTAGTAATTTACACTCTCCATATTCTTAATTGATTGAGTTTGGTATGATTTTGTGAGTTTGAGCTCAAATTGGTCCTAATTGAATATTTTTAGCATTATTGAGATTTGACACTATTTATGTATTTTAGCCATAACTTGAGTTCCTGATATCTGATAATCATGAATTTTACCTTCTATGAAAGCTAGGAGGAAGCTCTACAACTTTGATGAAGAGCTCGAAGTCCAATACAGATGTCTAAGGGACCTAAGTTTACATGGAAGTCAGAATATGGGTTCTGTCACTAGAATCCGAACGGTGTGCACTCATAAAATCATATCTCAAGCTGTAATAATGGAGATGGGCTGAAATTTGGATAGTTGATAGTTAAGACCCAAATAAACAACTTTCATGAAGAACACTCTTGGAAAAAATGAAGTCTGATGGGTCAGTTTGAGCTTGCAAGTCGGAACAGAGGTGCTGAAATTGTGTTTGAGTAACCTACGGTATTTGGGTCATATCTTAGGCTGTAGGAATCCAAATTGGATGATCCAGATATGCATGTTATAGCCAAGACAAAGATCTACAACTTTCATGAAGAGTACTTTTCATGAATCTGAAGTATAATTGGTCGTTTTTGGCTTCCAAGTCAGGTGCGAAATTTTCATCCTCAACCACTCCTCTCACCAACCCATTCATTCACCCACTCCCCTTTGTCATTTTGTTACCCTAGACTTCTATAAAAGGGCACCATAGGTTATCATGAACAACAAGTTGTATTCTCCTTCAATTCTCTTATAGTTTCTTCTTGTTTCTTCATAGTTTCTCATAGCACTTGTATATTTTGATGATTTCCTTCATTGTAATGGAGAGCTAAGTTACTTTCAGTCAATTCGGAACTCTTGAAGAGATTATGGTTTGGATTCTTGAGACCTTGGTTATGTAATGTATTTGATTTATATTTGAATTCCTCTTCTCTTCTTCTTCTGTTCTCTTGATCTTGAATGCATGAATGGTGATTCTGTTTATGTTTGATCTAATTTGATCTTGGTTTAAGATTAAGTATTGTGATGAAATTTAGAACTGATTGATCTGAATTAATCACATAACTGAAGATTGAGATTTGCGATGAAACTTAGAACTGATTAATCTAAACTAATCACGTAATTGAAGAGGTTAGGTTACTGATTGGTGCCTAGGTTAATTGAATTCGGTGCTTAAATTGACATATATCTACATGAATGGTGCGATTGCAGATTTGTGTTTATTACTTGTCAATTGAATTCTGGACGATTGTCTAGTATGAATTCTGGATTTGATGCAGAGATCTCGATTAGATCCAAGTTAACCATTCAAATGTGTTTTAAGTGTTTGTTGAAAGGATTATGATTGAATCCACCCAATCTCGGATAGATTTCTGAATTGACTGTTCTTCTAATTGTTATTTCTCTTTAAATCTTGTCACTGTGATCCTTGAACCATCAAAACCCCCCTTTTTTCTAACTTAACTTAATTTGATCAAATTGCATTTACGATCCTTGAGGAGACGATCCGGTGTTGTTCACTATACTACAAGTTTAGGTAATAACTTCGGTTATAATTTTGACTAAGTTCGGCGCTCGTCAAAATTTTGGCGCCGTTGCCGGGGAACAGTAAGTGTAATCTTTTCATTTTAAGTGTTTTTTACTAACTTTTGCTTTTTATTAACTTTTCTAACATTTTTATCCATTGTCTAGTGTATTTTGCTTATTTATTTGTTTTGTGTGATGCATGACTAGGTCCGAGCCTGATAACTTAGTTGACTTTGATCCTGAGATTGATAGAACCTTACATAGGTTGATTAGAGCTCGTAGGCTAAGTGCAAGAATTGCTTCTAAATTTGATCTTAATATTGGGAGTAAACTTGAGATCTTGAATAATTCTGAAACCATGGCTGATAACATGCAGAATAGAACTCTTAAGGAACTTGCTGCTCCTGATATAACTAACTAGTCTTTGTGTATTCAATACCCAGATCTTGATGCTGATTTTGAGTTAAAATCTGGATTGATACATTTGTTGCCCAAGTTTCACGGTTTTGCAGGTGAGGATCCCATAAGCATCTAAAGGAGTTTCATGTAGTTTGTTCAACCATGAAGCCACATGGGATCTCAGAAGAGCACATCAAACTGAGGGCATTTCCTTTCTCACTTGCTGATACAGCCAAGGATTGGTTATTTTATTTTTCACCAGGTTCAGTAACAAGTTGGACTGACATGAAGTGGTTGTTCTTAGAGAAATTTTTCCCTGCCTCTAGAGCTGCTGCCATTAGAAAAGATATATGTGGTATAAGACAAATGACAGGAGAGACCTTGCATGAATATTGGGAAAGATTCAAGAAGCTGTGCTCAAGCTGTCCCCACCACCAAATCACCGATCAACTCTTAATTCAATATTTCTATAAAGGCTTGCTGCCAAATGATAGAAGCATGGTGGATTCTGACTCTGGAGGAGCCTTAGTAGACAAGACCCCTGTAGCAGCGAGAGATTTGATAGCAAACATGGCAGCCAACACCCAACAATTTGGCACACGAATTATTACCTCAACCAGAGGAGTCAATGAGATTCAATCGTCTCATGTAGACTAACAGAGAATGGAATACAGACTTGATGAATTGACTTCTTTGGTGAGGTAGTTAGCAGTGGGACAACAAGCACCAATGCAGATGGCTGCAACTGTGTGTGGCATTTGCTCTTGTTCATCTCATCCTACTGATGCATGCCCCACACTTCAAGATGGTGGTTCTATTTTTCCAGAGCAATCTGTTGCAGCAGGTGGTATTTTTCCTGGTAGACCCCAATATCAGCAATCACAGCAGCAGCCTAGGTATGATCCATTTTCTAATACCTATAACCCTGGCTGGAGGGACTATCCCAACCTGAGATATAGAAATTCTGGTCAACAACAACAACAGCCCTACCAACAGCAGCAACCACAGTTTAGATACCAAGCTACAGGCCCTAGCAACAAGTACCAACCACCTGTATTTAGGCAAGCACAACCTGCGCCGCCACCCATGCAGCAGCTACCTGTTCCAGCAGCCACTCCAGCTGAGCCACCTTTTGAAGACTTGATGAAACAGTTTCAGCAGAATGTCAATGCCACCATCCAGAATTTACAAACTCAAATTAGGCAGATGGCAACCACTCTGAGTGAGCTGAAAAGTCAAGGGTCGAACCAATTGCCTTCACAAACAGTCAATAACCCAAGAGGCAATGTAAGTGCCATTAGCTTGAGAAGTGGCAGAGAAGTTGACGGTCCTACTCCACCATAACCTGAACTGCAAGTGCAGCAACCAAAAGGTGACCAGAAACAAAAGAAAGTGGATAACTCAGTCCAAAAATCTGTGACACAGAAGAAATGTGCAGAGAATTCAAATCTGGCCATTCCACTACCTTTTCCAAACAAAGTCACACAGTCCAAGCATACTGCGCAAATAGAAATAGAAAGAGAAGTCATGGACACATTCAGGAAGGTGGAAATCAATATTCCCCTCCTTGATGCAATCAAGCAGATTCCCAAGTATGCCAAATTCCTCAAAGAGTTGTGTACTCACAAGAGAAGACTTAAGGGTACTGAGAAAATAAGCATGGGCAGAAATGTTTCTGCAATGATTCTACCAAGCATGCCACAAAAATGCAAAGATCCTGGAACTTTCACAATTCCTTGCACGATAGGTAACTCCAAATTTGAACATGCAATGCTAGACTTGGGTGCTTCGATTAATGTCATGCCTATGTCAATATATCAGTCCTTGAACATTGGCACTTTGCAACCTACTGGTATAGTGATTCAGTTGGCAAATAGGACCACTGCTCATCCCGGCAGAGTGCTAGAAGATGTGTTAGTTCGGGTGAATGAGCTAATTTTCCTATGCAGACTTCTATATTCTCGAACATGGAAGATGAGTCTTCAACAAACAATGCTCCATTGATCCTAGCGAGACCTTTCCTCAAGACAGCCAAGACCAAGATAGATGTGCATGCTGGCACCCTTTCCATGGAATTTGGCGACGATGTGGTACAATTTAACATTTTTGAGGCCATGAGACATCCCCTAGAGGAGCATTCTGTTTTCCATGTTGATGTGATTGATATGCTAGTTGACGATACTTATACTGATATTTATGCTGAATTTCTAGATATTACTAATTTTTTGGATTCTGTTACCTATGAAACATGTGCTGGCTGTGATATTGTACCATGTGCTGCATGTGCTGAGATTTATGCAGTTATGAGTGGTGATGTAGCTACTGACTTGAATGATGTAGCATGTGAAAATGAGAGTCAGAAGTATGTTGAATTTAATGTTGCTAAGTTAGTTGTTTCAAATAGCTTGCTGCCCTCCATTGTACAGCCTCCATCCTTAGAATTAAAGATTTTGCCAGACCATCTAAAATATGCATATTTGGAAGATGTTGAGAAGTTGCCTGTGATTGTTGCTAAAAATTTATAACCTGATCAAGAAAAAAAATTACTGCAGGTTTTGAGGCAGAATAAACAAGCCATCGGATGGACACTTGCAGACCTTCCTGGTATCAGTCCCTCCACATGCATGCATAGGATTTTGTTGGAGGAAGATACTAAACCATTACGGCAGTCCCAAAGGAGACTAAACCCCCTGACTCTGGATGTGGTAAAGAAGGAAGTTACCAAGCTACTGCAAGCTGGCATTATTTATCCCATATCTGATAGTAAATGGGTGAGCCCCGTGCAAGTTGTTCCAAAGAAATCTGGGGTCATAGTAGTTGAAAATCAGAACAATGAGCTACTACCCACAAGAATTCAAAACAGCTGGCGAGTTTGCATTGATTACAGACGACTTAACCAAGCCACCAGGAAAGATCATTTCCTATTACCTTTCATTGATCAGATGTTAGAGAGACTAGCTGGCAAGTCGCATTACTGTTTCTTGGATGGATATTCGGGTTATTTTCAGATCCATATAGCTCCAGAAGACCAAGATAAAACTACTTTCACTTGCCCATTTGGCACATTTGCATACAGAAGGATGCCTTTTGGTCTGTGCAACGCTCCAAGCACCTTTCAAAGGTGTATGGTAAGTATATTTTCTGACCTTTTAGAAAATTGCATGGATGTATTCATGGATGACTTTACTGTCTATGGCTCTTCCTTTGATGCATGTTTGGATAGTTTGACTCGGGTTTTGTAAAAATGCATTAAGGCTAACCTTGTTCTGAATTTTGAGAAATGTCATTTCATAGTGGAGCAAGGCATAGTTTTAGGACATATAATATCTAGCAAGGGTATTGAGGTAGATCCTGCGAAAATAGATGTTATTTCATGCCTATCTTACCCCACATGCGTGCGGGAGGTTCGTTCTTTCCTTGGTCATGCAGGTTTCTATAGGCGATTCATAAAAGATTTCGGCAAAATTGCTCTTTCACTATCCAACTTGCTACAAAAAGAAGTGGAGTTCCATTTTGACCAGAAATGCAAGGATGCCTTCAATCACTTGAAGCAAGCATTGACCAGTACACCTATCATCCAGCCACCAGATTGGACACTCCCATTTGAGCTCATGTGTGATACCTCTAGTTATGCTTTGGGAGCTATTCTTGCACAAAGGGTCGGCAAAATATCTCATGTCATCTCCTATGCTTCAAGAACTTTAGATCCTGCACAAGTCAACTACACCACCACTGAAAAGGAACTTTTAGCAATTGTTTTTGCTTTAGACAAATTTCGATCATATTTGCTTGGTTTTAGAGTGGTTGTGTTTCCAGATCATACAGCTCTGAAGTTCCCCTCCTGAAGAAGCTTGATGCAAAGCCTAGGTTGATTAGGTGGGTTTTGCTCCTCCAAGAGTTCGATATTGAAATCCGTGATAAAAGTGGAGCGGAGAATTTAGTGGCTGATCACCTAAGCCGAATTGAAAGGGAGGCAGATACTTTTCCTATCCATGATGTCTTCCCTGATGAGCAGCTTTTCAAGCTGCAAGGTAACATTCCTTAGTTTGCTGATTTGATAAATTTCTTAGTTGCTGGTGTTTTCCCTGCACATTTTACTAGGGCTCAGATTGATAAATTGAAGAGTGAGTCAAAATATTATGTGTGGGACGACCCTTATCTATGGAAATTTTGTAGTGACCAAGTCATTAGGAGATGCGTGCCTGATAATGAATTCCATTCTATTCTTAGCTTTTGTCATACACTTGCATGTGGCGGTCATTTTGGTCCCCAAAGGACTGCTAGGAAAGTTTTGGAATCTGGATTATATTGGCCCACTCTATTTCATTATGCATATGTGTTTTGTAAATCTTGTGACCAATGCCAAAGAACAGGAAACACTTCTCGAAGGAATGAGATGCCCCAGAAATCCTTATTGTTCTGTGAGATTTTTGATGTATAGGGTATTGATTTTATAGGACCCTTTCCTGTTTCTTTTGGTTTTGTTTACATTTTGCTAGTTGTTGATTATGTATCCAAGTGGGTGGAGGCGAAAGCTACTCGGACTGATGATTCCAAAGTTGTTGTGGATTTTGTTAGATCACGGATTTTCTACAGGTTTGGAGTTCTGAAGGCCATCATCAGTGATCAGGGTTCACATTTTTGTAATCGAAGCATGGAAGCTTTGATAAAAAAGTATGGGGTCTTGCATAGAGTTTCTACACCTTACCATCCCCAAACTAATGGGCAAGCCGAGATTTCCAATAGGGAGATCAAGCAGATACTCCAGAAGACAGTTCAACCTAACAGAAAGGACTGGAGCATCAGGCTTGAGGATGCTTTATGGGCTTACCGGACTGCTTATAAGACACCAATCGGGATGTCTCTGTATCGGATTGTTTTTGGAAAAGCCTGCCACCTGCCGGTGGAAATTGAGCATCGTACATTCTGAGCGGTGAAGAGGTGCAACTTGGACCTAGATCAAGCAGGTATGGAGAGGAAGCTACAGCTGCAGCAATTGGAAGAGATCCGCTTGGAGGCTTATGAAAGTTCCAAACTTTATAAGGAGAAGACCAAAGCCTTCCATGATAAGTTGATTTTGAGGAAAACATTTGAGATTGGTCAAAAAGTTCTTCTCTATAACTCCCGCCTCCGACTCATGCCTGGCAAATTAAGGTCTAGATAAGATGGACCATTTATTATTACTAAGGTTTTTCCTTCTGGTGCTGTTCAGATTAAAAGTGAGGTCACTGCCAAAGCTTTCATCGTAAATGGACACCGCCTCAAACAATATCATGAACTTCCGAGAGAATGCGAAGTGGAGGTGATGAACCTTCTCCATCCGCATTATGAATAAAAACAAAAAAAAAAAAAAAAAAAAAAGAAAAAAAAAAAAAAAAAAAAAAAAAAAAAAACAGGTTGTGTGCCCGACAATGAGGTAGGTAGTGCCATTAAATTTTGTCACTCGGAAGCATGTGAAGGTCATTTTTTTTTCAGCGACAATAACTGCGAAAATCTTGCAGTATGGATTTTATTGGCCTACTTTATTCAAGGTCTGTTACACCTTTTACAAAAGATGCGGAAATTAGTCAAAAAAGTTCTGCTTTAAGTTCTGCTTTGAGATTATCATCTGCACCTACTCCTTGGAAAATTGAGATCTAGGTGGCGCGGTTCTTTTGTTGTCAAACACGTGTATCCTCTGGGGCCGTAGATATTGAGGATCCTAGGAATGGTACTGCACTTAAAGTTAATGGACAAAGACTCAACCATTCCTGGAAAACCAAGTTCTTGAGTTCTTTGTGTTGCCGGTTAAGTGGCGGATACGGTACTCCGTGACTCTCAAGTCGGTTTATTTTTCAGTTTCCCAAAATAACTGAACCCTTCTTCTCCTTCAAAATGGATGTCATTCTTTCAAACCTGAGAAAACATTTTCCTTCTCTTCCTCAAAATGCTCTGAGAAAAATCTACAAAGTTCGATGTGAAAGATTGAGAATGTTAATGCATAAAGGTATGCCAGAAGATGTACGCTGGATAATTGAAGCAAAGGTCCAATTAGCAGGTGAGTCCTCAATTTCATTTGACTCATATAGGCCCGGTCTTGGAAGAAGTTCATATTCTAAAAGGAGAAGAGCAAAAAGGTTACAAGTCTGTCATAAATGTGGATGATGGAACTGTAATAAGCAATGTCGTACTTTGGGGATGGTTTTCGCAAATCGAGAAGATAAAATTTTCTTCATTAAGAATGGACTGAGTAAGGAGTCATTAGATGATATCTTATCGACTCTTGAGACGCATTCTTGTGGATTGGTGCATCGTGAAATTCTTAAATTGTGGAATCTCTTCAAGGAGGAAGAAAAACGCCACAGTCTTGGGAATCTGACTTTAAAAGACCTTATTTGCCAATTTATAAGAAAATTGGATGGGAAGCTTATCCTCGACTCATAGAAGACGTTTAAGCCGTTACTGGACGTTAAACCAGAGGCAGATGTGAGCCATATCCACAAACAATCTGTACATATCATCCTCTTCTTCTTCTTCTTCATGTCATCTTTAAAAAAAAAACAAAAAAAAAAAAAAAAAAAAAAAAAAAAACCAAAAAAAAAAAAAAAAAAATTATGTATGCGTCTTAGGGTTGGCTTTGGTAACACAAACCGTGAATGGGGAAATGCATGCATCCTGATCCAGCCTTCTTAATTGAAAAACAAAGAAGGTAGATTGTATCCCACATGTGAGGCAGCCAGTCGCATTATGGCCACTTGTCTCTTTTGGGAGCCCTATGTTGCGCTGGTCTTGAATGAGTCGAATACTAGTCAATAATGCTTTGGCACAAAGCTGAAAGAGCAGACTACCTCCATCCCAATCTTAAGTAAGTATACACTCATCTTTCATCAAGTTTTTCTAACAATTTCACAAAAAAAAAAAAAAAACGGACGTGATGTCTACTGCACTCATGACGCCAAGCAAGATAAAGATACGCCATGAAAACGTACATACAGTATGTCATCATTTTCTATTTCTTTTATCTTTGTATCATTTTGTTGTATTTTGATTTTTGCAATGTACGATCCTTTGAGCAGGGTCCTTCAGGGGTTTCTAGACTTCTTTACCTTGATGGTTTTCTTGAAGTCAAAAAAAAAATAAAAAAAAATTATGTGTTTCTTAATTTCAACCTTTTCTGACAACAGCCAACCTACCCTTATAGGTGCAATTATTTCCCTTTCCATTCTTTTTCTTATTTATACACTCCATTTTCTCCATTTTCCTTCAACTCAGAAACACTCAAAGGGAGGAAAAGTATAGAATGGGGCTTTCTATTCGTAACCTCAAAAATGTCTGTGTTTTTTGTGGGTCGAGTTATGGGAAGGGATTAGAGTTTGTAAACGCAGCTAGCACTCTTGGTCGATCACTTGCTGCAAGGAATATTCATCTTGTATATGGGGGAGGTTGTCGTGGGTTAATGGGGGGCTGTATCACTTGCTACTTTTATAGGAGGCAAATCAGGTTTTAGGTGTTATTCCTAAACCTTTAGTCGAAAATAACATCACCTTTGGAAAGACAGTTGGAGAAGAAATTCAGTAACATCTATGCATGGACAAATGAAAACAATGGTTGACAATTCGATGCATTTCTTGTCTTACCAGGTGGTTTTGGTACTTTGGAAGAAATTTTTCAAATTGTCTCTTGTTTAACCGAACATCCACCATAGACCCATTGGTTTGTTGAATGTTAATAATTTCTTTGATATTTTGTTATCTTTTCTTGACAAAGTTGTGGAACATAAATTTATCACTCCTTCTAAGCAAGACAACTTCTTATCTCTGCCTCCACTATTGATGAGTTCATTGATAAATTAGAAGCTTTTGAGTATGTACCTGATCAGGCATTAGCTCAGATAGATTGGTCAACAGGAAGCAACGAATGAAGTAATAAGAAAAAAAAGCTAGATCTGAAACTTTATCTTTAATGGGTTTGATTTTATTGTACTTTGTTTCTGTTTAAATTTGTGTCAGCTTTCTCCAACAGGTAATATCTTCTATCCTTTACTCATCTATATTTTAACATTGAGGACAATGTTGTGATCTAGTTGGGGGGGAAGGATAGTTGACCAAAAAAATAAATAAAAAAAAAATATAAAAAAATAAAAAAAATAAATAAAAATTTTTTGTTGTTGTTTTGTTGGAAAGTATGATATGATTGTCATGGACTTATTAAACCAATTAGTGATGGCAGAGTAAGGAGTAATTTTACTCTTGAGACGCATCTTAATTGGTGGCAAAGTAAGGAATTTTTTTTAGGTAGTAATTAATTAGTATTAAAGTGTGGAAGTACTAAAGTTTTATTGTGATTTCTTTTCAGGGTCTGGTGCGGCACTGAAAGTGTGCTTCTTTTCTGCTTGGCGTTGATTCACTTCTTATCAGGTTATGTTGCTCTTTTCTATATCTCTCTTTCACATTGAAGGCAATGTTATATTAAGTGTGGGGGAGAGATTTTAGCATTTTTTTATTTTAAAAAAATAAAAAAAAGGGTTCATTGCATGATTGAATAACTCTTCTCCCTTCTTGAACTGATATGCTTGGTGATGGATGATTGAATTGATAAATTGAGTTTGATGGATGCATACCTTGTGAGATTTTGAGCCTAATGGATGGATTCAACATTTATGCCATTCTCTTCTTTCTTGTGTGATTTTCACTCAAGTTAATGACCACCCTAGAACTTGCTTTGATTCTTTTTGAAGCTACATTTCACTTGCATGCATGAACATGATTGAGGCCCTTTTTCTTAATTAGCTAGTTTAACCAAATAGCCAACCTTGTTTTCAATATGATATCAAGCACTCTTTTGACTTCTTGAAAATTCTCTTATTCCTGCCAACCTTGTATATTTTCCTTTGCTTAACCCCTTTGAGCTTATTTGACCATTCCTTGTTTCTAGCTCATTATGTGCCTTAAATGAAAAATTGTGTTCTTACTTTACCTTAGGGAATAAAAGAACATTAGCTTGGTTAATGGATGAGTTTTTGAACAAGTGTGGGGGTGTGTTTACAAAATGATTGTTGAAAAAGGAAAGAGTGCCTAAAAAAAAAGGAAAAATGTATGTATATAGTTATGTTCATATATATATAAAAAAAAAAAAAAAAAAAAAAAAAAAAAAAAAAAAAAAGAAAAAAGAGATTGGGAAATGAATATGTAAAGGGATATACATTAGAGTTGGGATGAACTTTTATGCTTGTTTCAGCTCTTATTTGTTTTTATTCTCTTTGGTATTTATCTTCTCATATCCATTTTATCCTCTTCTGTTACCTTGACCTCACTACAACCTTGAATAAAGTCCTCATGATTTGTGTGTGCATGTGTTTTGAGTAGTGGAGAAGTAGAAGATAAGCAAGCTTATGGTAGTACAATTTTCATGGGTTGAATTGAGTGAAATACCTACCTTTTAAACACTTGAGAGATTGAGAGGGAATCTTGTGAAGATCTATCATTCTCGATTCATGTTGAAGATACCTTGCTCGTTGGTTTGAGATGTGGAGAATTGTTAACTCATGAATGTTTTGATCCCTTGAACCTTTGGTTGTTCTTCTTGATTGTAAAATTTTGGGCTCTTGAATGTCGTTGGAATTTAAATTTTTGTTAATCTCTTATGTCCTTGTTTTGGTCTTGAGTTTTGCCCAGGAGTGCAAAAAGCTAAGTGTGAGGGAATTTGATAATCACATATTTTATTCATTAAGAAACCCTTATGTTTAGTCATTTACACTCTCCATATTCTTAATTGATTGAGTTTGGTATGATTTTGTGAGTTTGAGCTCAAATTGGTCCTGATCGAGTCTTTTCGGTCAATTTAATTTGCTTACCTCTTGTTGAAATAGATATAATATTAGGAATGGATTAGTTATCTTCTAACCATATCCTATTAGATTGTGCCAATAAAACCTTAGTTTTTCCTAAGGATGAGGATTCTAGATTTTTAACTGCCGTCAAAGTCAAATCTTTGTTGAGGGATGGAGCTCAAGGATACATGTTGCTGTCTTCTTTGGAAGTCAAGAGTGAAAAATTGTGAATGCTATTCCAATCGTGAATGAGTTTCGAGAAGTTTTTCCTGATGATGTACCTGGCTTACCACCGGAAAGAGAAATCGAGTTTGCTATTGATTTAGTACCAGGAGCAGGTCCTATTTCGATTGCACCATATAGGATGTCGCCATCGGAATTGGTGGAGTTGAAGAAGCAATTGGAGGAATTGTTGGAAAAGCAGTTTGTGCGACCGAGTGTTTCACCGTGGGGAGCGCCAGTACTACTAGTCAATAAGAAGGATGGAACTTCTCGTCTTTGCGTAGACTATCGTCAGCTGAACAAGGTCACGATAAAGAACAAATATCCACTTCCAAGGATCAATGATTTGATGGACCAGCTGAAGGGAGCAGCCATTTTCTCTAAAATAGATCTGCGATCAGGTTATCATCAGATTCGTGTCAAGGTTGATGATGTGACTAAAATAGCTTTTCGAACTCGTTACGGGCATTATGAGTATCAGGTGATGCCGTTCGGAGTGACGAATGCTCCTGCAATATTCATGGACTATATGAATAGGATTTTTCGTCCATACCTAGATAGATTTGTCGTTGTTTTTATCGATGACATTCTGATCTATTCCCAAAATAAGGAAGAGCATGCTGAACATCTCAGTATAGTTCTCCAAATTTTGAAGGACAAGAAGCCGTATGCAAAATTGGCAAAGTGTGAGTTTTGGTTAGAAAAAGTTCAATTTCTGGGTCACGTAATTTCCAAGGAAGGTATTGCGGTGGACCCATCGAAAATAGAAACTATTTTGCAATGGGAGAGGCCGAAGACGGTAACCGAGATCCAGAGTTTTGTTGGATTGGCCGGATATTATCGGAGGTTCATTGAAGGTTTTTCTAAGATAGATGGACCTCTTACACAACTCACAAGGAAGAGTCAAGTTTTTGATTGGACGAAAGAATGTGAGGCAAGTTTTCAAGAGTTGAAGAAGAGATTGACGATTGCACCAGTACTGATTTTGCCAGATCCTAACGAGGCTTTTGAGGTGTATTGTGACGCTTCTTACCAAGGGTTAGGATGCGTGTTGATGCAGAACAGAAATATGGTAGCCTATGCTTCCAGACAGCTGAAGGTTCATGAGAGGAACTATCCAACGCACGATTTGGAACTCGCTGTAGTGATTTTTGCGTTGAAAGTGTGGAGACATTTTCTGTATGGAGCTGTGTTCAATGTCTTCAGTGATCATAAGAGTTTAAAATACCTGTTCAATCAAAAGGAATTGAACATGAGGCAGAGGCGATGGTTAGAGTTCTTGAAGGACTATGATTTTCAACTTCAATACCATCCGGGAAAGGCGAATGTGGTGGTGGATGCTTTAAGTAGAAAGGTGATCAGTGTTTCTACCATGATGATAAAGGAGGAAAAATTGATCAATCAGTTTAGAGATTTACGGTTGTCAGTGGAATTGGCACCAGGAAGGATTCGTCTAAGTAAAGTTATTATTTTGAATGACTTGCTGGAAGAAATCAAGGAAAAACAGGATAAGGATCCATATTTACTGAATGAGAAAGAATTTTTAAAGCAAGGTCATAAGGCAACAGTTGAGGAAGGATCTGATGGAATCTTAAGATTTAAAGGAAGGATTTGTATACCTAATGATCCTGAGCTAAAGCAAGCGATTCTGGACGAAGCTCATACTAGTAGGTTGAGTATGCATCCGGGGATGACAAAGATGTATCGTGATTTAAAGCAGATGTTTTGGTGGCCAAGGATGAAGAGAGATGCTGCGGAACGTGTGGCGTCTTGTCTGGTTTGTCAAAAAGCAAAAGTGGAACATCAAAGACTAGCCGGTATGTTACAACCTTTAACTATTCCTGAGTGGAAATGGGATAGTATCTCGATGGATTTTGTCACCGGATTGCCAAGAACGAAGAAGGGTCATGATTCTATATGGGTTATAGTTGATAGGCTTACGAAGTCAGCGCACTTCTTGCCGATCAATATCAAGTTTTCGTTGGAACGATTAACCCAGGTGTACATTAGTGAAATTGTTAGACTTCACGGTGTACCCTCAAGTATAGTTTCTGATAGAGACCCGAGGTTTACGTCAAGGTTTTGGCGAAGCCTACAAGAAGCCATGGGGACTAAGTTACGTCTAAGTTCTGCTTATCATCCGCAGACTGATGGTCAAACGGAGAGGACTATTCAATCACTGGAAGATCTGTTGCGTGCTTGTGTGTTGGAACAACAAGGGAGTTGGGATGAATTTCTGTCTTTGATAGAATTCACCTACAATAATAGTTTTCACTCAAGTATAGGGATAGCACTCTATGAAGCACTTTATGGGCGACGATGCCGAACACCTTTGTGTTGGTATCAAGATGGGGAAAGTATGACCATTGGACCTGATCTTGTGCAACAAACTACGGAGAAGGTGAAGATGATTCAGGAGAAAATGAGAACGACTTAGAGCCGACAGAAAAGCTATGCTGACAAGCGCAGGACACCTCTTGAATTCGAAGAAGGTGAGCATGTGTTTTTGCGAGTAACACCTACGACTGGTGTCGGAAGGGTTATCAAATCAAGAAAACTCACTCCTAAATTCATTGGACCTTATCAAATCATTCGTCGGATAGGTCCTGTAGCCTATTGATAATCACATATTTATTTTATTCATTAAGAAACCCTTATATTTAGTCATTTATACTCTCCATATTCTTAATTGATTGAGTTTGGTATGATTTTGTGAGTTTGAGCTCAAATTGGTCCTAATTGAATATTTTCAGCATTATTGAGATTTGACACTATTTCTGTATTTTGGCCATAGCTTGAGTTCCTGATATCTGATAATCATGAATTTTATCTTGTAGGAAAGCTAGGAGGAAGCTCTACAACTTTGATGAAGAGCTCAAAGTCCAATACAGATGTCTAAGGGACCTAAGTTTACATGGAAGTCAGAATACGGGTTCTATCACTAGAATCCGAATGGTGTGCACTCATAAAATCATATCTCAAGCTGTAATAATGGAGATGGGCTGAAATTTGGATAGTTGATAGTTAAGACCCAAATAAACAACTTTCATGAAGAACACTTTTGGAAAAAATGAAGTCTAATAGGTCAGTTTGAGCTTGCAAGTCGGAATAGAGGTGCTGAAGTTGGGTTTGAGCAACCTGCGGTATTTGGGTCATATCTTAGGATGTAGGAAGCCAAATTGGACGATCCAGATATGCATGTTATAGCCAAGACAAAGATCTACAACTTTCATGAAGAGTACTTTTCATGAATCTGAAGTATAGTTGGTCGTTTTTGGCTTCCAAGTCAGGTGCGAAATTTTCGTCCTCAACCACTCCTCTCACCCACCCACTCAACCACTCCTCTCACCAACCCATTCATCCACCCACTCAACCACTCCTCTCACCAACCCATTCATCCACCCACTCCCCTTTGTCATGTTGTTACCCTAGACTTCTATAAAAGGGCACCATTGGTTATCATGAACAACAAGTTGTATTCTCCTTCAATTCTCTTATAGTTTCTTCTTGTTTCTTCATAGTTTCTCATAGCTCTTGTATATTTTGATGATTTCCTTCATTGTAATGGAGAGCTAAGTTACTTTCAGTCAATTCGGGACTCTTGAAGAGATTGTGGTTTGGATTCTTGAGACCTTGGTTATGTAATGTATTTGATTTATATTTGAATTCCTCTTCTTTCTTCTTTTGTTTTCTTGATCTTGAATGCATGAATGGTGATTCTGTTTATGTTTGATCTGATTTGATCTTGGTTTAAGATTAAGTATTGTGATGAAATTTAGAACTGATTGATCTGAATTAATCACATAACTGACGATTGAGATTTGTGATGAAACTTAGAACTGATTAATCTAAACTAATCACGTAATTGAAGAGGTTAGGTTACTGATTGGTGCCTAGGTTAATGAAAAAGTGCTTAAATTGACATATATCTACATGAATGGTGCGATTGCAGATTTGTGTTTATTACTTGTCAATTGAATTCTGGACGATTATCTAGTATGAATTCTGGATCTGATGCAGAGATCTCGGTTATATCCAAATTAACCATTCAAATGTGTTTCAAGTGTTTGTTGAAAGGTTTATGATTGAATCCACCCAATCTCGGATAGATTTTAATGGGACTGTTCTTCTAATTGTTATTTCTCTTTAAATCTTGTCATTGTGATCCTTGAACCATCAAAACCCCCCTTTTTTCTAACTTAACTTAATTTGATCAAATTGCATTTACGATCCTTGAGGAGACGATCCGGTGTTGTTCACTATACTACAAGTTTAGGTAATAACTTCGGTTATAATTTTGACTGAGTTCGGCGCTCGTTACCTACCAGATAGCTTTACCACCTTTTCTATCCAATCTTCATAATGTATTCCATGTGTCTCAACTGAGGAAATATATTCCTGATCCAGCACATGTCATTCAACCTGATGAAGTACAACTGAAAGATAATTTGACGTATGAGACACTTCCTATTAAGATTGAGGACGGAATTCGAGGGAAGATGATTGTTTTGATAAAGGTAATATGGAATGAGGTAACGAGAGATCTACTTGGGAGCTAGAAGACAAAATGAGGGAGCAAAGACCCACATCTTTTCTAAGTACGATAAATTTCGAGGACGAAATTCCTGTTATGGAGAGTCAGTAACACCCCAATTTTTGGTTAATTACATTTTTGCCCTTATTGTACTTGTTTTTTCGATTTTCGTGTGTTATAAAATTAATTTGACTAAGAATCGTATTTGATTGTTTTGTGTGATTTGCTCCAAGTCAAGAAAATAATAATTTTCGGGCCGTGGAAAATCTTGTTTGATTATTTGGAGCTGGGCGATCTTACTAAACCCAATCCGAATAATACATATATCAATCTTTTAATTTTTAGGATTTTTCTGTATAATAAAAATATTTATCATGCAGAAAAATCTGTGGGACCCACGTTTGGCTTGTGGGACCCACGTTTGGGTTTGTGGGCCCCACTTTTAGGAAAAATTTACTAACGTAAAAGGCTTGTAAAATTCTAGACCAAAAGGTTAAAAGTCCATAAAAATGGTTAGATTTAGTAGATTAGTTAATTTAAAACTTAATTTAATAGATTAGTTAATTTGAAATCTAATTAAGTTAATCTAAAGGGGTTAAGTGATAATTAAATAGATTAAAACCTAATTAGTTTTTATCAAATTTTAGTTAGACAAATGTATTAGTATAATTAAGTAGAAAATTAAGGATTCTAAGTAAACTAATGATTAACTAAAATACAAAGGAATCTATCTAACTTTTAATTAAACATAACTAGAAGGACTTAAGCATAAATAAGTTATTAAAAATCAATTAAATTTTGATTAGAATTCCTATAGCTATTTTTGGATCTATGCATGTATTATGCATTTAGTTGGTCAACAAAGGAGACAAAGCTCCATTATGAGTGTCCTATGGCCATGCATGATAGAATAAGGCTATTATTAAGCCAAATTTGTCAAAAAGGGGGGGGGGCAATTATTCACTTTATCATCTTCATTTCAATCATTCTAATCTATTCTCTCATTTCTCTTTGTTTCAAGAACACAAAGAAAACTTCTAAGTTTTCATTTTCCTACCATTCGGCCATCACCTCTTCAATATACTTCCATCCATCAAAAATTTCATCCAACTTCATTTCCTAAATCTAAACCATATTCTAAGAACATCTCTAGTTGTGAGTTTTTGCTAAATCATCCATTTGGAGCTTGGAAAATCACTTTGAAGTTTCTTTCCTATAAGGTGAAAATTCTTGTTTCTTGTTTCTAATTTGATTTTTGATGTTCTAAGCCATGATTGATCCATGGTTTATCTTTTTCATCCATAGTTTATGACTTTATAATTTGTTTAAGGTTGTTAGGATTTTTGTTGAAGCTACACAAAATTTTCTAAGGAGGAGTCCGAGGAGATCTTGTCTTCCTTATAGGTAAGAGGGAGATTTAATCTCATCAACCATGTGTGGTGGTGAGAAAATGGATGTAATTGTGGTGAAGAATCCATAAGGATTCATTCACTTGGTTGTTTGTTGTGTGATTAATTTTGTGTGCATGTTTATTGTCTTTTCTAGTTGTGATTAATTTTGTGTGCATGTTTATTGTCTTTTCTATTTGTGATTTATTATGCATGCAAGCATGTTTATAGCTTTGATATTTGGTATGTGTTTTATTATTGCTTTAATATATGGTATGTGTTCATAAATATATGTATATGTGTTCATAGATCTATGATAATTATTGTTGGATGTGCAAATATGTTGAGATTTGAAAAGTGTTCCAAAGAACACAAGATGAAGAGCTTATGGTTTTACTATGAAAAGAGAACCAATATGTTCTCAACCATTTTCTAAAAGGATAACTTAGTTGATCTAATTAAGTTAAAGGATTTTTCAATGATTTAATGGATGAAAAATAATTTTAAACATGGTTTGTATAAAAATGGTGATTTTCGCCAAAATTTTTTTTAATGTTTAATTGATCCAAAATTTATTTTCTAAGTGTAAACTAGTTTTATTAACCTAAAAAGAATTTATTACAATGGATTTTCAAGAATCAAATAAGTAAACAAATTTTTATTAGAAGTCTAGTATGGTAAAAGAAATAAATTTTGACACTTGAAAAATACTTACCTTTGAGTTTTAAAGTATGTTAGCAATTTTAAAGTGTATTTTATGGTTATAATTAAATAAAGGAATTTTTAAAGGAAAACGTAGAAAATATCATTTAGTGGATTTTCTAAACTAAATGCTATGTCAAAATTGATTAAAAATGAGCAAGTAATGAAGAACGTTTCAAAATGATATTTAGAAAGCAAGAAAATATTTTACGTAGTTAAAGAATAAAATTAATTGTAGAAGAATTTATTAAAATCAAATTTTTTGAGAAAACGTCAAAAATTATTACTTAGAGTAATTTTTGTAAAGAAAATGAAAAATAATGTCTAAATAATATTTTTAGTTTTGGAAAGTTTCAAAATTTAATTTGAAACATCAAGAAATATTTTATATAGTGAAAAATAGTAGAAATAGCTTACGCGTATTTAAAATGATGATTTTTAAACTACATGATTGAGAAAATCATTTAAAAATATTTACGCGATTGAAAAACGTTTGAAAAATGTGACATAAAATGTGTGAAAATGCGATAAAATATTTACGCGACTTATGGAAACAAGTAAGTTTTTCTTGTCGGGCCAAAGTGGTGGACCAGACATGTTGGGAAATAGTAATCTTGTCAAGTGGAGACATACTATTTTTGGAATTATTAATACTAAGGGTATTTTTGTAATTATGGTGACAATGAGGATATTTATGTAATTATGATTCATGGTGATCTGAGAGTATTTTTGTAATTATGGATCATTACATACATAGAGTGGTATGTCAATTTGGTTGAAATTGACAATTGGTGACGAGATGAATTACACCGTGTTGCGGGTGTGATAGGCGTAGTGTGTTCATGTGGAGAACTTGGAGGCGTTAGTGTGCGTAGATTCCACATGTGGACGAGTTGGTAGCTCCTCTGGGCCGTGGTAACAGAAAAACACACACTAGCGATCTCGACAAATACTATTCTTAATCGGGATCTATTGGGGACCTGTATGCGGTACTATGCCTGGACGTACACGACGTATTTGATTGTGTACTATTCACACGACGTATTTGATGCGTGTGCCATTCACACGACGTATTTGATGTGTGCCATTCACACGACGTGTTTTGTGTAATAGTTGGTTGAGGCACTGATGTGCGGACATGTCTACCGGATCATTCTCTCGATGTTTGTGTTTAGCTCCATGGAGTAGGAACGAGTTGAGTACATGACATATTTAATCTGCATCTTGTGTGAATAGTTATAATTTGATTTTTTGATATTTTGCATGTGTGATAATGTGAATAGTTATAATTGATATTTTGCATGTATGTGATAATATGAATTGTTATATTAATTGTTATATTTGTTTGTATTGTCGTTTTCTTTCGTTATACTGGTAATGATGTAGATTGTCTCACCTCTTTATATATATTTTCTATATTATTATATATGTTCCGTAAAGTCGTTGAGGAAGTAGAAGAGGAGCAACTATTGGATTGTCAATACAACGAGGAGCAGCAACCGAGTGACCAATTCGAGGAAGGTGAACCTCGAGATCATCCATATCATATGGATTGATTTCAGCGTGGTATGGTGTTATCAGAGTATTTCTGTCTTCCGACAATCTTCCTGAGGAGGATTCTTCGGAGGATCAGAACTTTTAGTGTTATGCTTGGGCTAGTTTATGGTTTGCTTTAAACCAGACAGTTTACTGTTTTTAATTAAATAGTTTGTAATATGTAAATTATTTGTACCTATTAAAAACAAAATCATATGTATAATTATGGTGTGTATGTAATAGTTTGTTTTATTTTATGTTCGTTTATTTTATTTTATAATATAATGTTAAAAAAAAAATATTTTTACAACCTATATTATTATATATTACGTAATAATTTATAACTTGGGTAAAGAGGTTATTATTATTGTTCGAAATGTGACATCCCTATTAGGGTGTGTGTATATATTATTATTATTATTATTATTATTATTATTATTATTATTATTATTTTGTAATAAATTGTATTATTACCAAGTAGTGTCGAAAGAGTTAACTTAAAGGTTCTTTTCGTAGCGAGATAATAGTTAAAACAGTCACAGTGAAAACTAACATAAACTAAACCATACATTAATACATAACATTTATATTTATATATTTATATGCATCAACCTGTTTAATTACATAATACATTATACAAAAAGTAAAAGATATACCCACCCGAGATGATACAAATATACACCCATCAAGTATAGCAAAACGTCATGCTTCCCCAAAAAGATAAACGGTTAGCCATTAGTAGCCACCGACCATATTAGCCCCTAAGACTGACGAGAAGGGACTGTAGCAGGGTCCTCCTCAGGGTCCTACTCATCCAATGAAATTGCCATCGGAGCAACCGAGTTTCGGGCAAAAGCCCGAGCAGTGGAGAGGAAAGAGTCTTCTTGTGGGCTATAATAAAAATCATCCCATAAAGGTAGATTGAGGTTGAGTAAATGAAAAGATAAGGCACTCCCTCTCTACACTGTATAGTATAAATGAGAAGCTTGATAGATAAGGTTGTGTTTCCTTATTATGCAAAGAAAACTTGATTATTAGAAAAGAGTATGAAGTAATGGTTTTACACAATGAGGTGTAGCATGAAAAGAAATAGATTGACCGAATGGTTTTATAAATAACTATGTATGTTTTATTTTCAAACTTGTTGCTTGCTAATTTTCATGTATGAATGACCCTAAGGGTTGAGCCAAAAGGGAGCTCCTAGTGCCGGGGTTCTGGGTACTTATTCCCAGAGAGAGGTATTAAAGGTGGCAATAGGTAACCTCACTATTGTGGGACGAAATAGACCACTCATACCAGGTAGTGAAATGAGGTAAGGAACAAAAGGGCTTCTCACTCCTTCCTACCCAAGATATACAAGGAACAAAAGGACATCCCAAAACAAAGGTTTTCCTAAAAAAGTGCAAGTAACATGTGTTTTCCTAAAACAAAATCTTTTAAAAACATTGCATAGGCATACTTTAGGGCATTCCATAGGCATAGTCATTTATAATAATGCATTGCATAAAATGACAACTATATGGGCAATTGTCTTGTTTTTAGAATTAAATTAATGAGGACCAAGGTTGATGCCTGATGTAACTGCCCTTTTTCTTATCTCATGAAGAAGGAACATCACACCATAATGAAGTGAGAAGAAAATAAATTGCAGAAAATAATTTTGTTGTAGATTAAGACCCGGTTCATTTTATAGGTGTATAGGTTCCTTTTAAATAGCACTATATATTATTATTATTGTTTTGTAATAAATTGTATTATTACTAAGTAGTGTCGAAAGAGTTAACTTAAAGGTTCTTTTCGTAGCGAGATAATAGTTAAAACAGTCGTAGTGAAAACCAACATAAACTAAAACATACATTAATACATAACATTTATATTTATATATTTATATGCATCAACCTGTTTAATTACATCATAGATTATACAAAAAGCAAAAGATATACCCACCCGAGATGATACAAATATACACCCATCAAGTATAGCAAAACGTCAGGCTTCCCCAAAAAGATAAACGGTTAGCCATTAGTAGCCACCGACCGTATCAGCCCCTAAGACTGACGAGAAGGGATTGTAGCAGGGTCCTCCTCAGGGTCCTCCTCATCCGATGAAATTGCCATCGGAGCGACCGAGTTTCAGGCAGAAGCCCGAGCAGTGGAGAGGAAAGAGTATTCTTGTGGGCTATAATAAAAATCATCCCATAAAGGTAGATTGAGGTTGAGTAAATGAAAAGATAAGGCACTCCCTCTCTACAATGTATAGTATGAATGAGAAGCCTAATAGATAAGGTTGTGTTTCCTTATTATGCAAAGAAAACTTGATTATGAGAAAAGAGTATGAAGTAATGGTATTACACAATGAGGTGTAGCATGAAAAGAAATAGATTGACCAAATGGTTTTATAAATAACTATGCATGTTTTATTTTCAAACTTGTTGCTTGCTAATTTTCATGTATGAATGACCCTAAGGGTTGAGCCAAAAGGGAGCTCCTAGTGCCAGGGCTCTGGGTACTTATTCCCAGAGAGAGGTATGAAAAGTGGCAATAGGTAACCTCACTGTTGTGGGGCGAAATAGACCACTCATACCAGGTAGTGAAATGAGGTAAGGAATAAAAGGGCTTCTCACTCCTTCCTACCCAAGATATACAAGGAGCAAAAGGACATCCCAAAATAAAGGTTTTCCTAAAAAAGTGCAAGTAACATGTGTTTTCCTAAAACAAAATCTTTTAAAAACATTGCATAGGCATACTTTAGGGCATTCCATAGGCATAATCATTTACAATAATGCATTGCATAAAATGACAACTATATCAAAAATTAAAAATTCCATCTTGTTTTTAGAATTAAATTAATGAGGACCAAGGTTGATGCCGATGTAACTCCCTTTTTTTCTTATCTCACGAAGAAGGATCATCACACCATAATGAACTTTCATGTTGAGAAGAAAATAAATTGCTTTGAGGAAAATAATTTTGTTTTTGTAGATTAAGACCAGCTTCATTTTATAGGTGTATAGGTTCCTTTTAAATGGCACTATATATTATTATTATTATTATTATTATTATTATTATTATTATTATTTTGTAATAAATTGTATTATTACCAAGTAGTGTCGAAAGAGTTAACTTAAAGGTTCAAAACAAAGAGTTTTCGAGATAATAGTTAAAACAGCCGCAGTGAAAACCAACATAAACTAAACCATACATTAATACATAACATTTATATTTATATATTTATATGCATCAACCTGTTTAATTACATCATAGATTATACAAAAAGCAAAAGATATACCCACCCGAGATGATACAAATATACACCCATCAAGTATAGCAAAACGTCATGCTTCCCCAAAAAGATAAACGACTAGCCATTAGTAGCCACCGAAAATCAAGCTCCTAAGGCCGAAGAATGACTAGGGATGGCACTGTAGAGGTAGGTCCTCCTTGGGTCCTCCTCATCCGATGAAATTGCCATCGGAGCGACCGAGTTTCGGGCAGAAGCTCGAGTAGTGGAGAGGAAAGAGTCTTCTTGTGGGCTATAATAAAAATCATCCCAAAAAGGTAGATTGAGGTTGAGTAAATGAAAAGATAAGGCACTCCCTCTCTACAATGTATAGTATAAATGAGAAGCTTGATAGATAAGGTTGTGTTTCCTTATTAAGCAAAGAAAACTTGATTATGAGAAAAGAGTATGAAGTAATGGTTTTACACAATGAGGTGTAGCATGAAAAGAAATGGATTGACCGAATGGTTTTATAAATAACTATGCATGTTTTATTTTCAAACTTGTTGCTTGCTAATTTTCATGTATGAATGACCCTAAGGGTTGAGCCAAAAGATTTGTAAGGAGCTAAAAATGAATTTGAACAAATGGGTTTGGGTACTTATTCCCAAAGAGAGGTATTAAAAATGGCAATAGGTTTTGTGGGGTAAAAAATAGACCACTCATACCTGGTAGTGAAATGAGGTAAGGAACAAAAGGGCTTCTCACTCCTTCCTACCCAAGATATACAAGGAACAAAAGGACATCCCAAAACAAAGGTTTTCCTAAAAAAGTGCAAGTAACATGTGCTTTCCTAAAACAAAATCTTTTAAAAACATTGCATAGGCATACTTTAGGGCATTCCATAGGCATAATCATTTATAATAATGCATTGCATAAAATGACAACTATATGGGCAATTGTCTTATTTTTAGAATTAAATTAATGAGGACCAAGGTTGATGCCTGATGTAACTCCTTTTTTTTCTTATCTCACGAAGAAGGAAGATCACACCATAATGAAGTGAGAAGAAAATAAATTGCAGAAAATAATTTTTTTGTAGATTAAGACCTGGTTCATTTTATACGTGTATAGGTTCCTTTTAAATGGCACTATATATTATTATTATTATTTTTTTGTAATAAATTGTATTATTACCAAGCAGTGTCTAAAGAGTTAACTTAAAGGTGTTTTAAATAGCGAGATAATAGTTAAAAAGTTGCGGCATTACAAATGAAAATCAACATAAACTAAACCATACATTAATACATAACATTTATATTTATATATTTATATGCATCAACCTGTTTAATTACATCATAGATTATACAAAAAGCAAAAGATATACCCATCTAAGATGATACAAATATACGCCTATCAAGTACAGCAAAACGTCAGGCTTCCCCAAAAAGATAAACGGTTAGCCATTAGTAGCCACCGACCATATCAGCCCCTAAGACTGACGAGAAGGGACTATAGCCGGGTCCTCCTCAGGGTCCTCCTCATCTGATGAAATTGCCATCGAAGCGACCGAGTTTCGGGTAGAAGCCGAGCAGTGGAGAGGAAAGAGTCCTCTTGTGGGGTATAATAAAAATCATCCCACAAATCTCTAACAGGCAGGTAAAATTCTAAATGAACAAAGGTTGTGAAGTCAAAAACAGGCAGGTCGTAGCGGCCCTACGCCAAAGACACAGTCAGCTCCCTGTGATAGATGCATCGATTCATGCTCAAGTTAATATGCCAATTGTTGGGAATTGCGGATCAAAAGTCTCGCAGTGGAATAATAGAATTCCCTCACAGGATCCATGCGAAAAAAGTCCATAATCCGAGTTTTTTAAAATTTACCTCTTGAAGCGTGATAATCACAAGCGAGGTGAATCACCAACACCGTAATAGTGACGATGTCTCTGCGGTATCCACACGAATAGACTTGCAAAAGGAGTCACGCCTCTGTTTCGTAGTGCTAGCTGCGAAGAGAGGAGAAGAAACCTCACTATCTCTCACTCACTTTCGTAGGTGCGGCTAGGGTTATGATGTAACCTAGTAGCAGCCCCTTAGCGTATGATATTTATAATTGAGGAATATTGCCTTAAGTGAGTGTGAGAAGTAGCAAGGTAAGTGGTGCAACCCTAAACCCATAATCGTCATGAGTTAGGCCCACAATTGAATCCGAGTCCAACTTGGATTGATTACTCCAATTTAGTCTATTCTAAGTGTGCGACCTTGAGGTTCTCATGACATTGGTAGTAATATTAAAATCTCATTTTAATATTACAAAATTGTGAGCTGTATCTAGCAACACATCATTACCCAAGTAATGAAGAATGTCGTTGATTTGACATAACCTATCCGTGACCAATGTTTCCGTGTAGTTTAGTCCCTTTGTCCAGATATCCAGATTGAACACAAGGCATGGAATGTGTCACCCTTGTTTAGTTCAATCTTTAGTTTCGATTCCCGAGTAGACATAGTAATAACGAATGAGATCAATATCTCATATTGACTCATTTGAGCATGGCCATGCATTTCGTAGTCTCACTCAATAAAAAAAAAAAAGGGGCCCGAAGATATTACTCCTGTTATGTAGGAGGGACAAATCCCATCTAGGTCACTCACATCCCTCCACATGTATCGCGGTATGTCTAATAACTAACTTTATAATCATCTTGTTACAGATGACGTTTGATGGCATTAAAACACACAACTCCTCTTGTAGGAATCGTAGTGATTTCAGGTCAAAGGACCACATACACCATTATCACTATGAGAATCGCTTATGACACTCACGTAACGATCCATGTAGCGTTCTCAGGGCGGGTTTGTCCAATACATCATTACTCTAATATGTATCTATGTGTAGACTTGATATCTCATATCCATGACCCGTGAGATGTGGTCATCGGTCCACGCACATACTAGTCTCAATGCATTATTGTTGTCCTAATTAACAATAATACTTGACTAGGGACATTTAAGAATAGTGTTTTATCAATAGGATCTCACGATCAAGTCATCCACTTGATGTCCTATGGTATCAAACTTACTATTCTAAGGACTTTATTATGTCTACAAAAAAAAAAAGAACACAATAAATGAAATGCCTCATATAAAATAACATAATATAATGTATGTAAATACAAACAAAATGTATTGGCCACTAGGGCATACACCAACAATCTCCCACTTGCACTAGAGCCAATCAGGCATATTTCTAATGCCTAAAGACCTAGTGTGACCCTCATGCTTTTGTTGTGCAAGAGGCTTCGTCAGTGGATCAGCAATGTTATCATCTGTTGGTACTCTGCATATCTTCACATCTCCTCTATCGATGATTTCTCGAATGAGATGGAAGCGCCTAAGTATATGTTTGGATCGCTGGTGAGATCTGGGCTCCTTAGCTTGTGCAATGGCTCCATTATTATCACAATAGAGGTCCACTGGGTCCACAATGCTAGGAACTACACCAAGCTCAATAATGAACTTTCTAATCCAAACGGCCTCCTTTGCTGCATTGGAGGCAGCAATATACTCAGCCTCTGTGGTAGAATCAGTGACTGTCTCCTGCTTTGAACTCTTCCAGCTCACAGCCCCACCATTCAGGCAATAAACAAAACCCGATTGCGATCTGGAGTCGTCCTTATCGGTTTGGAAGCTAGCATCAGTGTAACCCTTTACTACTAGTTCCTCCTCGGCTCCATATACCAAAAACGAATCCTTAGTTCTTCTCAAGTACTTAAGGATGTTCTTGACAAAGACTCCGGTGACTCTCATAGGGATCGGTAAGTACACCGCTCGTCATGCTCAAAGCATACGAGATGTCTGGTCGAGTACATAACATGGTATACATGATAGATCCAATTGCAGATGCATATGGAATCTTACTCATGCAATCCCTCTCATCCTGGGTGGAAGGGGATTGAGCCTTAGATAGGCTTATACCATGCGACATAGGCAAGAGTCCTTTCTTGGATTCATGCATGTTAAATCGTCTTAACACTTTGTCTATGTATGTACTCTGACTTAGGCCAAGCAATCTCTGCGATCTATCTCTATAGATCCTGATACCTAATACATAGGTGGCTTCACCTAAGTCCTTCATAGAAAAGCACTTCCCTAACCAAGTCTTTCTGATTGTAGGGTAGGGATGTCATTTCCAATTAGTAGTATGTCATCTACATACAATACTAGAAAGACAATTGTGCTCCCACTAACCTTCTTGTAGACACAAGATTCTTCTTCATTCTTGATGAAACCAAACTGTTTGATTGTATCATCAAAATGAAGATTCTAACTTCTGGAAGCTTGCTTCAATCCATAAATAGATCGTTGCAACTTGCATACCTTTGTAGCATCCTGTGAAGTGGCAAAACCCTCAGGTTGTGTCATGTACACATCCTCGAGAAGATTTCCATTAAGGAAAGTAGTTTTGACATCCATTTGCCGATTTCATAATCATGGTATGCTTTGCAATAGCAAGCAAGATCCGAATGATTTAAGCATCGCAACTGGGGAAAAAGTCTCATCATAGTCTACACCATGAATTTGCTTGAAACCTTTAGCCACCAATCGCGCCTTAAAGGTATGCACATTACCATCCATGTCGGTTTTCTTCTTAAAAACCCACTTGCACCCAATGGGTTTTACCCCTTCAGGTGGGTCAACCAAGGTCCATACCTGGTTGGCATACATGGATTCCATTTCAGATCTCATGGCCTCAAGCCATTTTTCAGATTCTGGGCCAATAATGGCTTCCTGGTAAGTCACAGGCTCATCTTGATCCATGAGCAATACGTCACCTTGCTGAGTCATGAGAAATCCATATCTCTCTGGTTGATGACGTATCCTGTTAGACCTATGCGGGTCTTGTGCTACTAGAGCAGATTGTGGTTCCACAATAACTTGTGGAGGCTGCTCTATTTCCACCATTGGTTCGTTTGCTACTTTGTGAACTTTGAATTTCTTCAAGTTCTACTTTCCTCCCACTGATTCCTTTGGAGATAAACTCCTTTTCTAAGAATACAACAGTCCGTGCGACAAACACTTTGCCCTCGGTAGGATTATAGAAATAGTATCCCTTGGTTTCCTTGGGATACTCCACAAAGAAGCATTTATCTGATTTTGGGCCAAGCTTGTCAGAAACTTGACGTTTCACATAAGCTTCGCAACCCCAAATCTTTATAAAAGACATACTGGGTCGTCTCCGAGTCCACATCTCATATGGTGTCTATTGAACTGTCTTAGATGGAACACGGTTAAGTGTGAAAGCTGCTGTTAATAGAGCATGTCCCCAGAAGGAGCCTGGAAGGTTTGCATGACTCATCATAGATCGAACCATGTCCAACAAGGTCCGGTTCCTCCTTTCAGAAACACCATTCCATTGTGGTGTTCCAGGAGGAGTGAGTTGAGATATTATCCCACACTCTTTCAGATGATCATCAAACTGTGGGCTTAAGTATTCACCTCCTCGATCTGATCGAAGGATTTTAATACTCTTGCCAAGTTGGTTTTGTACTTCATTCTTGAACTCTTTGAACTTTTCAAAGGATTCTGATTTGTGCTTCATAAGATATACAAATCCATATCTACTGAAATCATCAGTAAATGTAATGAAATACTGAAAACCGCCTCTAGCTAGTGTGTTTAGTGGCCCACATACATCACTATGTATGAGGCCTAAAAGATCACTAGCCCTTTCACCTTGTCCAGTGAATGGGGCCTTAGTCATCTTTCCCAATAAACAAGATTCACATGTCTCATATGATTCGTAATCAAACGAGTCCAAGAATCCATCTTTATGGAGTTTGGAAATGCGTTTCTCATTTATATGGCCCAAACGACAATGCCAGAGATAAGTCGGGTTCATATCATTTGACTTGAACCTCTTTGTATTTACGTTATAAATGGGCATTTCGAGATCAAGGACATAAAGTCCATTACTCAAATGTGCACTACCATAGAAAATATCATTCAAATAAAGAGAACAACTTTTGTTCTTAATTATAAAAGTAAAACCCTTCTTGTCCAAACAAGAAACAGAAATGATATTTCTGCTAATAGCAGGCACAAAATAACAATTATCCAATTCAATTACAAGCCCAGTTGGCAAAGCTAATAAATAAGTCCCTACGGCTAGTGCAAAGCAACCTTTGCTCCATTTCCCACTCGTAGGTCGACTTCGCCCTTAGTCAATGGTCTACTGCTCTTTAGATCCTGCACATTTACACAAATGTGAGATCCACATCCAAGTATCTAATACCCATGATGCGAAGTAGATAAATTGACTTCTATAACAAAAATACCCGAAGTGGAAGTCTCACTTCCCTTCTTCTTCTTGAGCTCCTCTAGGTACTTGGCACAGTTCCTCTTCCAATGTCGGTCGACCGCGGTGGAAGCATGTACCTTCCTTAGCCACTCCACCCACTAGTTTCAAGCCAGAAGTGCTAGGCTTGGACTTATCCTTTCCCTTACCCTTCCACTTGTCCTGGGGTTTTTTCTGCTGTTGCTTGCCCTTATTCTTATGGACCATCATTATGGCCTTTCCTTTGCCTTTGTTTATGTTCTGCTCAGCAGTTCTTGACATGCTTAGCAGCTCTAGTAGTGATTTGTCAATTTCATTCTTGTTGTAGTTCATGACAAATTGACTAAAACTCTCCCAAGCAACGATTGCGGGACTAAGTCGGTGGCCAACTCTTGGCCCATAGGAAAACCGAGTCTCTCAAGGTTTTCAATGTACCCAATCATCTTGAGTACATGAGCACCAACGGGGCTTCCTCTACCAGCTTACACTGAAAGAGTGCTTTGGAGACCTCATATCTCTCATGTCTAGCTTGCTCTTGATAAAGCTTTTTAAGGTGTACGATCATATCGTAGGCTTCCATGTTCTCGTGTTGCTTTTGGAGCTCAGAGTTCATGGTGGCTAGCATTAGACATCCAATGTCCAAGGCATCATCTTGATGCTTCTTATAAGCATCTCTTTCAGCTCTAGGGGCATTAGCAGCAGGTGGCTCAGGAATAGGTTGTTCTAAAACATACAACTTTTTCTCTTGCTTGAGGACAATCCTCAAGTTCTGTACGAGTCTAGGAAATTTGTCCCGGACAACTTGTCCTTCTCAAGGACCGATCGCAATGATAAGTTACTTGATGTGTTTGTTGCCATGGTAATCTATCAACGAAATATGCAAAATATAAGTATTATGCTATAAACATATTTAACAAGGTCTTTTTTAATTAAATACGTCTCCCACTATTTTATTCAAATCAATGACCCTAAACATTGACTCGGAAAATCCCATTGAAAGATTTCCTAGTGGGCCAAGATCCATATTTCACCTAGTTTTGAGTCACTTTGGTGATCGCCCAAAATTTAGTTATTTAGGTAGGAAACTCTTTCCAATTACATCACATGCAACTCTCTTGGATAGTTGGGTGAATAACACTTATTCTAATCCATCTAATGGACTAAAGCCCAACTTCATGCCTCTAAGCCTTCAATCCTATTGAAATGGCCTAGTTAAGTCAGACCCAATGGTTGGCATTTGGATATTACTCTTATCCCATCGCATCTTACTAATATAGATAAAGGCACCTTGCTTTGGCAGACCTACGCTTAATCGATATTAGTCTTGATGAGTGCCACGCATTGGAAGGCATCACATAATGACTTAATATTTTCTTTGAGGGAATTTTATTATTAGATCTCACCATTTATTAAACTTGTTTGACATACCATAAATATCATCCATGCATCTCATACATATAAAGCATATAATAAACGTGACATGGTTATGGCCTCTAAGAGAGTAGCATTAATTAATGCCAGCTTCACCAAGCGTCTCCCACCAACGTCCTCACTTGATGTCGTCTCCTTGTCTCCACATGAAGATTACATTATAGAAACCTCTTTTACATTCGAGGGGAGTTAGATGAGAAGAGAATGTACAATCAGAATGTAGAGAGAAAGGCACGACACGCAGGTCGTATTTAAAATAACCAAAATAGCATAAAATAAAGACTAAGGCCATAACCATGCACCATGCATCTCTAAGAATACATAAACACAAAGCAATAACACATTATTATTTTGTGAATTATAAAAACAGATTTGAATATTGCACTTTCGAATATCACACACCACGAAATAGGGTTCGGGCGGTGCCACCGAATGGGGTCAAGGGGGCCGCCTGTCAAGGGAGTGCTGCGGGGCGGCGCCCGGTTCAAAATTTTTTATTCACATACCACCACTTGGTTACTTGAACAAAAATTCGAGTCGGACCCCTTCGCCTCTATGACGGCTAGGGCAACAACACTTGAACCCTAAGGCCCGCAAACACATGAACGCTTCATGTGCCGCGGGGGGTTTCTCACAGGTCGTCATCACCTATCCAGAAACAAGGTTTCCAGAATGCGTGAAGACATGAACACTTCATGTCATGAGGAAGCTTCATAGCCGCCACAAAATGGAAACAAGGTTTCCAAAACCTTGTGTCGCGCTGCTGTGTATATCGCATTCATACAGAAAATATGCAGAAACAGAAAGCATTCAAAACAGTTTTCGCACAATCATACATATCATATATGTATATACCAGAAAAACGTAAAAATAGAAAGCATTCAAAACGATTTTCATTCATACATATCACACACATATATATATACCAGAAAAACGCAGAAATAGAAAGCTTTCAAAATAGTTTTCACAAAAACATATGAACATCTTCATGGTTTCAGAAACATCAACATGTTTCGTAAACAACAAATAAAACAGAACACGGTTTCATACATCATTATTTCGATTTCAGAAATAACATATAAAGATCATATCTTTTATCAAAAGAAAGCAACGAATCATGTTATCGCATATAACAAGAAAAATAGAAAACCGAATCATGGTTTTGCAAGTGTCTCTGATACCACTTGTTGGGAATGCGGATCAAAAGTCTCGCAGTGGAATAATAGAATTCCCTCAGGATCCATGCAAAAAAGTCCATAATCCGAGTTTTTTTAAAATTTACCTCTTGAAGCGTGATAATCACAAGCGAGGTGAATCACCAACACCGTAATAGTGACGATGTCTCTGCGGTATCCACACGAACAGACTTGCAAAAAGGAGTCACGCCTCTGTTTCGTAGTGCTAGCTGCAAAGAGAGGAGAAAGAAAACCTCACAATCTCTCACTCACTTTCGTAGGTGCGGCTAGGGTTATGATGTAACCTAGTAGCAGCCCCCTTAGCAGTATTATTTATAACAGTGGCTGCCTTAAATGAGTGTGAGCAGTAGCAAGGTAAGTGGTGCAATCCTAAACCCATCTGTCATGAGTTAGGCCCACAATTGAATCCGAGTCCAACTTGGATTCTGATTACCCCAATTTAGTCTGTTCTAAGTGTGCGACCCTGCAGGTTCTCATGACATTGGTAGTAATATTAAAATCTCATTTTAATATTATAAACAGTGAGCGGTATCTAGCAACACATCACTGCTACCCAAGTAATGAAAATGTCAATGATTTGACATAACCTATCCGTGACCAATGTTTCCGTGTAGTTTAATCCCTTTGTCCAGATATCCAGATTGAACACAAGGCATGGAATGTGTCACCCTTGTTTAGTTCAATCTTTAGTTTCCTGATTCCCGAGTAGACATAGTAATAACGAATGAGATCAATATCTCATATTGACTCATTTGAGCATGGCCATGCATTTCGTAGTCTCACTCAATCAAGGGGCCCGAAGATATCACTCCTGTTATGTAGGAGGGACAAATCCCATCTAGGTCACTCACATCCCTCCACATGTATCGCGTTATGTCTAATAACCAACTTTATAATCATCTTGTTACAGATGACGTTTGATGGCATTAAAACACATAACTCCTCAATAAGAATAGTGTTTTATCCAATAGGATCTCACGATCAAGTCATCCACTTGATGTAGAGCCAAGCTGCTTAGAGTTCTATGGTATCAAACTTACTATTCTAAGGACTTTATTATGTCTCTAAAAAGAACACAATAAATGAAATGCCTCATATAAAATAACATAATATAATGTATATAAATACAATTCAAAATGTATTGAGATATGGCATACACCAACACCAATAGTCAGGTCCTACATGAAAGGTCAACCTAGCATACCCCAAAAATCGGCGCGGACGCGAAGACAACTCCGATCAGCACTAATCGTAGTCGGTCAGAAGCTAGGAAACTCAGGCGCTTCCCTTTCTTCCTCGCGAGCGTCTTCTCGGTAATACATAATTTAAAATAGAAGTACATATATACAGGAAAAGAGCTATGACACCCAGCTTTCATTACCAAAATGGTAGCAAAAAAATAGAATGGCGCTGGACGCCCACATAGCATTACAATACATATATTTATCAACAGAGTAATTAAAAATGACTGTAATAATCAAGTAAGCAATAAAAGAGAAATAACAGCAGAATCTCAAGCAGTAAACAGTTTATCAACTAGGTAGTTATATCGACAGTAAAAGTAGATATTTCAACAATCATAAGTGCTCATGCTCAATGCGATATGAGACTGACAACTGACAGTGCACAATGCATTACGATACCAAAAATCCTACTCCATGGAGCTAAACATTAATATTTCGGAGAGAATGATCAACGAGTCATGCCAGTATCTTGTTAGCCTTTAAAAATAATGTGCTTAATCTCATAAAAGTATTTACGCAATACAGCTTATATATGACACCTCAACTGTTGATCGCGATATAGGATAACGTCTCAGTCCGGATTGTCGGTGTGTTTGCATCGAACTCCCCTCATGGCCTAGTCTTGAATGGAGTCCTCCATGTCTATTGTGAGACACCCGACCCTTAAATCCCCCAAGGCCAACCACTATGACCCTACGCTTAGTCTACTCGCACCCGCACATAGGTGTTATTCAATCTCCTAGGCATACATCGCATTTCCCATAATGTCCAACAGACAACTCATATGCATGACGACGCAATGTACATCATGTATGTTTATCAATGATATATTAATCATAGAGCATACCACAATGGCATATGATCATTTCTCAATATCAACATGTCATGATTTCATCAAGTACTTAGTCCCACATAGGAACTCACAATAACATAGAACCAATTCTCAACATCAACATATATACTTACGGTTCATCAATTATCACAACTTCGTGTTATGGAATCCAACATTTTCGATGTCTTAAATCTTGATCAATTATGAAAATTTTAGGTTAAAGAGCCCTTAAAAATCGTGGCTCTCTTAAGAGTTATTACCCAATTTAATTCTTCCATCTCATTATGGATTATGTATATCTCTAAGTCCTTAATTTCTAAGAATACACCAAGGCATCATTTGAACCCAAAATTTTCTCTAAAAACCGTGGCTTCCCTAGGTCTTCAAAGTTCCGATTTCTTTCCATTTTATGCATTAGTCACTTGATACCTAATCACTCAAATCTTATCTTACACAAAATCAATCTAATCCCTTAAAAATCCAAGGCCAAAACTGTGACCTTACATTAGTGTAGGAAACCCTCAAATTTTCTATTTACTAATTCTAACACTATCAAACATTCCAAAACACCCAATGCATTCAAAATCATCATTCAATCATCAACCTCAATCAAGAACACATAAACATGTAAAATCATCAAACAAAGTAAGCATTCAAATATGGATTTCTCCATCAACAACCACACAAAGGTCTCCTCACCACCAATAATAGTTGAAGTGAGTAATCTCCCTCTTACCTAAAGGAAGAACATGAAAATAGCCTCCTAGTTGCTTCGATGGTTTTGGTTTTGGGGTCCAAAAATCCTAGAAATTTCAAACACAAAGAATCAACACCAAGCTTTGAAAAAGATGGATCTTTGGTCTCCAATGAAACCATAGAACACGAAAATGAAGAGAAGGAAAATTTAAAAATGGAAACTTTACCTTAAAGTTCAAAGCTAAGTCTTGGAAACAATGGAGGAGATGATGGATTTTGAAGAAACTCTTCAAATAAAAAGTGTAGAGGATGTTGAGGGGAGTGTAGAAATGATGTTGGTAAGGTGAGAAAGTGAAAGAAAATGGTCACCAATAGGCTGCCAAACTGTGAGTGAAGAGAAGAAGAAGAAGATGTTTGGAAGAAAGAAGAAGAAACTTTGAGGAGAAAGAAAGTTTTTGTAGGATGAAATGAAAGATATTTTGATAAAATGTCATGTTAAGTGGGGAGCAAAAATTTGCTCTTGGGCATGCATTGTCGTGACAATGGGAGAGAGAGAAGGGGGAAAATTGGCTTCCCCAACAAGCCATGGGCAACTTAGTCATTTGGTGGTCAAAGCTTCTCAAAGAAGCTTTGATTAAAATACAATAGATTTGAATTAAAGTAGATTTGATTAGACATAAAGTGAATTACATTAGGATAATGTGATAGAGTTTATAATACATGCTATTATCCAATGGACAATTGTTACAGTTGACAGAAGTCAGTATTAATTGTCAAGCGGATAAAAATTATACAGCGATTTATTATTCTGTTGGATGAATTTTTTGAAAAACGTGAAATCTCGTAAATCGTGTCCAGTCTCGGGTTTAGTAAGATCCCCCATCGATGTTTCCACAGATCAAGGCTCTCGGAAAAAATATCTCATTTTCCCGGCTCTGCTTAGTTTGCACGCAAAATGAAGATAATATTAAAATATTTCACATTCTCAGAAAAATCCAAAAAAATTCTCAAAAACCACAAATATTATAAAATGAATATTTATAATAAAACAAATAAATTTTGGGGTGTTACAACTCTCCCCATCAAATAAGAATTTTGTCCTCGAAATTTTCATACCTTAGAATAATTGTGGGTATTTCTCCTTCATCTTGTCTTCTAGTTCCCACGTCGCATCTCCGGTTGCTTCGTTCTAGATCACTTTCACCAATGGAATGTCTTTCCCTCTGAGTTGCTTCATTCTCCTATCCACAATCCTTACAAGAGTCGTTTTATAAGTCAAGTTTTCATTTAATTGTACTAAGTCAAGTGCTATGATATGATTAGGGCTGGGAATATATTTTCAAAGTTGTGACACATGGAAAACATTGTGAAGGTTTGAAAGAAAAGGTGGTAAAGCTATTTGATAAGCAACTGGACCTATCCGATGAAGAATTTGATAAGGTTCAAGGAATTTAGGAGTAAGTTTTCTAGATTTGAGAACCCGACCGACCCCAGTCGTAGGCGTGACTTTCAAAAACACATGCTCTCTTTCCTCAAATTCAAGAGGTTTTTTTCTTTTGTTCGCATAACTCTTTTGTCGACTTTGAGCCATTCTTATCTTCTCCTGAATCATCTTGACTTTCTCAGTCGTTTGTTGTATGAGATCAGGTCCAACGGTAAGTCACTCTCCATCTTGATACCAACATAAAGGTGTTCCGCAGCTTCGTCCATATAAAGCCTCATAGTGTGCCATCCATATACTTGAGTGATAACTGTTATTATAAGTGAACTCTACCAACAGTAAAATTCCATCCCAACTTCCAGTTTGCTCTATGGCATAAGCTCTCAGCAAATCTTCCAATGATTGAATTGTTCTTTCTGATTGACCGTCAATCTGAGGATGATATACAGAACTTAAACGTAACTTTGTTCCCATTGCTTCTTGTAGACTCTGCCAAAACTTTAATGTGAATCTCGGATCTCTATCGGAAACAATACTTGTAGGTACACCATGGAGTTTGACAATTTCACCAATGTACAACTGAGTCAACTTCTCCAATGATAGGTGAGAAATGTGCTGACTTCGTGAGTCGATCCATAATTACCCATATCGAATCATGACCTTTTTTGGTCCTCGGCAATCCAACAACAAAGTCCATTGCAATACTATCCCACTTCCATTCAGGAATAGATAAGGGTTGTAACAATCCTAACGGTCTTTGATGTTCAATCTTTTTTTCTAAAAAACTAAACAGGAAGATATGCATCTAGCAATATCTCTTTTCATTCTATGCCACCAAAATAATTTCTTCAAATCTTGGTACATTTTGGTCATTCCAGGATGCATACTCAACTGACTCGTATGAACATGTTCGAGTATATACTTCCTGAGTTCTTCATCATCAGGCACATAGACTCTACCTTGGAATCTTAAAATTCCATCACTTCCTTCCTCTAATGTTGATATACCACCTTGCTTCATCAGCTCTCTTTCCTCTTGCAAGAACTTGTCAACCTTCTGCTTTTCTCGGATATTTTCCATTAAATCATTCCAAATAGTGACCATGTTCATGTAGATTTTTCCTAGAATTAGTTCCATAAAAGACCATACGTCTCTAAATTGTTCGATCAAATAATGTTCTTTGATCATCATGGTAGAAACGCTGATCGTTTTCTTGCTTAAGGCATCGGCCACGACATTGGCCTTTCTAGGGTGATACTGAAGTTGGAAATCATAATCTTTCAGGAATTCCAACCACCTCCGCTGTCTCATGTTCAACTCTTTCTGGTCATACAAATACTTCAAGCTCTTGTGGTCACTGAAAACATTGAATGTTGCTCCTTAGAGGAAATGTCTCCATATCTTCAAAGCAAATACAATAGCAGCTAACTCCAAGTCATGCGTTGGATAGTTCTTCTCATGCACTCCCAATTGTCTCGAGGTATAAGCCACCACTTTTTCGCCTTGTATAAGGACACAACCTAGTCCTTGGTATGAAGTATCATAGTATACTTCGAATGGTTCGCTTGGGTCAGGCAGAACTAACAATGGTGAAGTAGTTAGTCTTCTTTTCAGCTCTTGAAAACTTTTTTTATAGGCATCCGTCCATTCAAAAGCTTGATTCTTCCTTGTGAGTTGAGTGAGAGGTCTGGTAATCTTAGAGAATCATTCGATGAATCTCCTATAGTATCTGGCTAATCCAACAAAGCTTCGGATTTCTGTCACCGTCTTCGGCCTTTCCTATTGTAGAATAGCTTCCACTTTCGATGGGTCTACAACAATTCCTTCCTTTGAAATCATATGGCCTAAGAATTTAACTTCGTCCAACTAGAACTCACACTTTGACAATTTGACATACAATTCTTTCTCCTTCAAAATCTGAAGAACTATATTGAGATGTTCAACATGATCTTCCTAATTTTTCGAATAGATCAAGATATCGTCGATGAAGACAATGATGAATCTGTCCAAATAAGGATGGAAGATTCTATTCATATAATCCATGAAAATAGCAAGTGCATTAGTCACACCAAAAGGCATCACCAGGTACTCGTAGTGTCCATAATGAGTACGAAAAGCCGTTTTAGGAATGTCTTCCATTTTTACTCTTATCTGATGGTAGCCTGATTGCAAATCGATCTTAGAAAACACCATCGCTCCTTTCAGTTGATCCATTAGGTTGTCTACACCATGACTTTGTTTAACTGACGATAATCTACACACAATCTTAAAGTACCGTCTTTCTCCTTAACTAGCAATACTGGTGCTCCCCAAGGTGATACACTAGGTCTAACAAACTACTTTTCCAAAAGCTCCTCCAATTATTTCCTCCAAATATTTCTTGAGTTCAACTAGCTCTGCTAGCGACATTCTGTAGGGCGCTATGGAAATAGGACTAACTCCAGGTACAAGGTCAATAGTAAATTCGATCTCCCGCTCTGGTGGTAAACCAGGTACATCCTCAGGAAAGACTTCAGGAAATTCTCGAACCACTGCAAGTGTATTCACATCTACCGCGTTCTCGATTTTCAAAGAAGACAACAACATGTATCCCCGAGCTCCTTCTTTCAAGAAAGCTTTCACTTGGTTGGCCGTCAAAAATCTAGAATTCTCATCCAAAGGGAAAACTATGGTTTTTCTAGAACAATCTAAGAGGACGTGGTTAGTAGATAACCAATCCATTCCTAAGATTACATCTAATTGAGATAATAGTAAACAGATTAAATCAACAGAAAAGGTTTGACCTTTAACAATTAAAGGACAATCTAGACAGACTTTGGTCATAACAACAAGTTTAGCAGTAGGGGTCAAAACAATCAAATCAAAAGGCAAAGAAGACACAGGTAAACCAAGTCTTTTAACACAGTCATAGGAAATGCAAGAATGAACTAGCAAAGAAAATAGATTCTTGCATACAAGACTAGGTTAAAAGATTACCTTCTATGACACCTTCCCCTTGTATAAGATCTTCGGATTTAGAGACTTCAGCACCACTCAGGGTGTAAACTCTACCTCCAACCTGCGGTTTAGCATTCTAGCAGCATTGACAGAAGGCTCCGCCTTAGGTTGATTGTAGTCACGAGAAACGTGTCCAGGTTTCCTACATCTGAAGTAGATAATTCCTTTAATGGTGCAGTCCCTCATGTAGTGTTCCTTCCCGCACTTCATGCATCTCGGCGTAGACGCCATTATTTGACTAGTTCTACCTGGACTTCCTCTAGGACTTCCACCTTGCGGCCTTTGTTATTGATTTCTAGGTGGTCTGGAATAAGGCTTCTTCTAGTAACGATTAGCATTGTTATTTCCTCCTCTTTGAGACCGAAAAGGTCCAAAGTTGCGATTTCTTGTGTCTCGTGCCTGGTCTAAGTCTTCCACTCGGCGACACGTATCAAGTAGCTCAGAAAACTGGTTAATCTTCAGAGTGATAACCACCCTCTTCACATCGTGTCTTAGGCCTTCCTCGAACTTTCGACATTTTTATGCTTCGTTTGGTTGGTGTTGAAAGTACGTTGAGAATCTCGACAAGCTCTCAAACTTTGCAGAATACTTACTTACAGTCATATTTCCTTGCCGCAAACCAAGAAACTCCATCTCGTTAGCATGTCTGGAACTTTCCGAGAAATATTTATTCAAGAATCTCTCCTTGAACACTTCCCAATTAATTGCTTGATTTCTAGCCTCCAATAACCTCTGCTTCCCGGTCCACCAATCCTCTGCATCTCTATCAAGCATAAACGCAGCATAAGTCACCTTCTTGTCATTAGCACAGTTCATGCCAGTGAATATCTTTTCTAGTTCCTTGATCCACAGAGTAGCCTTCTCGGGATCAAATTCTCCTTTAAATTGTGGAGGATTTGTACGACAAAATTTTGCCAAGTTTTGGGCATCAAACGGTATCTTCTCTAATTGTTGTATCCTCTCGTTGTTGAGCGGTTCAACTTTGGTTTTGTTGCAAGTATAGCCTCAACCATCAAGAAGAAAGGAATTGCTTCGATTAAATACATATCTCTACGAGCCATAATCTTCTTTCAAGTCAAGCTATACAAAATATAAAGAAAATTCAGATGCATCATTTCGGAATACCAATCACAGAGAATCACACAGCACAAACAAGATAGTCCAAAACCACATGACCCAAAGGAAAACTTAAACCGGGGCTCTGATACCAAGACAGTGTAATGCCCATTTTTCTTATCTCACGAAGAAGGAACATCACACCATAATGAAGTGAGAAGAAAATAAATTGCAGAAAATAATTACATTGTAGATTAAGACCCGGTTCATTTTATAGGTGTATAGGTTCCTTTTAAATGGCACTATATATTAATTTTTTTTAATAAATTATATTATTACCAAGTAGTGTCGAAAGAGTTAACTTAAAGGTTCTTTTCGTAGCAAGATAATAGTTAAAACAGTTGTAGTGAAAATCGACATAAACTAAACCGTACATTAATACATAACATTTATATTTATATATTTATACGCATCAGCCTATTTAATTACATCATAGATTATACAAAAAGCAAAAGATGTACCCACCCAAGATGATACAAATATACACCCATCAAGTACTTAAAACGTTTAAAAGCTTCCCCACAAAAGATAAAAGGTCTAGCCATCGGTAGCCACCAACCTATCAGTTCCTCTTGTGAAAACCTTATAAAGGGACCTTGTAGGCTCCTCCTCATGGTCCTCCTCATCCGATGAAATTGCCATCGAGTGATCGATAAGTTTTTGTTTACCATGTCAACTATTCGAAAACTATGGAGTTGAAAGAGTCCTCTTGTGCCTATAGAATATCTATCTATTCACTAGTGGGTATATATAAAGATCATACCACAAATCTCTAATAGTCAGGTAAAATTCTAAATGAACAAAGGTTGTGAAGTCAAAATCAGGCAGGTCTTAGTGGCCCCACTCCAAAGACTAAAATGGCTATTGATAGATGCATCATTTGTGCTCAAGTTTATGTCATGCCAACGTTGTTTAAAACGGGTCCTCCATGAAAGGTCATCCTAGCATACCCCAAAAATCGGCGCGGACGCGAAGATATCTCCGATCAGCACTAATCGTAGTCAGGCCAGAAGCCAGGAAACTCAGGCGCTTCCCTTTCTTCCTCGCGAGCGTCTTCTCGGTAATACATAATTTAAAATAGAAACAGATATATAGGAAAAGAGGTGAGACACCCAGCTTTCATTACCAAAATGGCAAGAAGAAAAAGATATGAGCTTGGACTCCCACATAGCATTACAATACATATATTTATCAACCCAGAGTAATTAAAAATGCTTTTTGTAATAATCAAGTAAGCAATAAATAAAAGAGAAATAATTTGCACTAATTTTGAGACTCTTCAAGTCAATCCAAGGTAAATAGTTTATAATTGGTAGTTATATTGATAGTAAAAGCAATATTTCAACAATCATAAGTGCTCATGCTCAATGCGATATTCAGACCCGACTTAAGGAGATGCATAAATGTATTACGGTACCAAAAATCCTACTCCATGGAGCTAGACATCAATATTTCGGAGATAATGATCAATGAGTCATGTCAGTATCTTGTTAGCCTTTAAAAATAATGTGATTCATCTCATAAAAATATTTGCGCAATACGGCTTATACATGGCACCTCAACAGTTGATCGCGATATAGGGATGGTGTTTACTTTGATTATCGGTTTGAAAAACTTGTTTGTATTCACTATCCTACTACCTAAAGAGCTACCACTATCTATTGTGAAACACCTATAACATCCTCTTTTTATATATGTTAGGCTTGTATAAAGTTACAAAGGTAGCTTAATACTTGTTTAACATGTCCCCTAAATTTTGTGACGTTTCGAGTTAATTTAGATACTTTGTCGCAACACAGAATGTGCAAAATGATTATTTTAACTCAGAAAAATAGTATTAATATGTAATTAAAGGAAATATATATGGAAAGTTCATTTCTAGGTCACAAATGTGTGGAAGAGGATGTGATTAAATTTTTAGGGCAAACAGAGTCAGTTTGGTATTTTTAAGGATACTGAGTGAGTATTTAAGTACCGGATCGAGGCACAACAGATATGAAAAATTATGGAAAGGATGAAACAAGAAATTAGATGGATCTTATAATTTATTTTAAGGTTGTTGAAAAGTAGGAAACTTGATTTAGTTAAATCAAAGTGTTTTTAGCAGATACGAAATTAATAAAAAGACAAAATTACCCTCAATAACATCCTTTTAAAAAGATGAGAATTATCTCATCTTTCTCCCTATATCTCACGCTGGTTTCAGCAAAAAATGAAAGAAAGAAAACAGGGGAGGAAAGGGGAAAACAAAGGAGGAGGAAATGGTGGAGAAAAAGAAGAAGAACTTAGAGAGTTTGGAGCCTCCATGGCCATCTTCAAGACCTTGAGGTAGGGGTTTCTTGCCTTCAAAACATTCTTTTTCCCTATTGTTTTTCTTTGTTAAAATCTATTTCATGTTGCCTTGGAGAATCCACGGCTGAGCTAAGAAAATAAAGGCATGAATTTCCTTGTATTTGGTGGTCATAATTCTTGCTTGTTGTTAGTTCTTTCTTTGATAAACTATTGAATGAAAAACTTAAGAATTTGATTGTGTATTACTTGAATCAATCCCATGGCCAAGCAAAAGTTTGAACTCTCCAAATTGTGTTTCATATTTTAATGAATATTGTGTTGACTTGGTGATCTTGTTAATGAAGTTTATGGCCAAACTTTGCTTGGATAAAGGCCACGGTAAGTTGTCCTGTTTTGGGGCAAAATTTTGGATGTTTAATGGATTGAGATAGTGGTTAGAATTGTGGTAAAAAGGAAAAGCAGAATGCTGCCCTATTTGTAATTAAATTTTGAATGCATTTGTGCTTGAAATGTAGCTTGGGAATAGTTAATTTGGGCTGCACTTTTTAAAACAGTTTGCTGCCTAGTTTTTAAGCATAATTTGTATTACTTTTAAGCTTTAAATTATGACTTGAAATGTTTTAGAAACTTGAGACTCTCCGTTTAGTTCCAAAAATCATGCTTAGTTGAGGTATAATAGGTCAAAATGAGATTTTAAGGTATTTTAAGTGTTTTCTTGCTTGAATGTGTTTTTAATGGTTATTTATGACTTGTTCATGATGGGAGGTTGAGGTAGAAACTTGAGACTCTCCATTTGGACCTTTGATGCACAAAGTGAGAAAAAAGATATTTCCTTACTTGATTGAGTTTAAATCTATGATTGATGAGTTAAATTTAGTGTTTAATGATCCTAACATGATTAAAAACCATGATTAGGTTTGAGAAACACTTAGAATCCATGATTTGAGGATTAGAACTTGGTTAGAAACCAAAATCATGCATCACCCGAATTATGCAGAAAACAGGACAACATCGAGTTATCTGTGATGTTTGTTGCATAACGTGAGCTACAGACATCGTATAGACTTTATTCTAGAGCCATTTGAAAGCTAAGATATAGGGCTTCATGTAGTAAAAATTTCAGAATTATTGACCAACCCAATTAGTCCCAGTTTTGATTTGAAACCGAGCCAAATTATGCAGAAAAAGTAATCTGGCACCTGTTAAACCAGATTGCATAATTTCTTGCTCCGATGTTGTATTTACATGAAACTAGTGTCATTTGAAAGCTAACAAATAAGGCTATATGATTGTTAAATTTCAGAATTTTTGAATTCTTAGTTTGTTCCCAATTTCATTTCAAAGTCAGGTCATTTTTGAGTAAAACAAAAAATGCCCTATTTTAGCTTCTGCATAATGTTGCATAACTTTGGGTACATTTATCCAAATGAGGTGAGGTTTGTGACATTTGAAAGATATGAGGGAAGAATATATAACTTTAAAATCTCAGAATTATTGAAGTTAGTATGTGCATTTGGTGCACTCATGAAAAGCAGCATTTTTAGGCAAAAATTGAGGGATTTTTTAGAATATTTGGACCCTAGAAACTTTAGTAGCTTCTTTAATAGTTAAAGTTGAATTATGAAAGTGTAGTAGAAATATGTTTGCTCCTTTATGGGTTAAACTTGAATTAAATGCTCCTTTATTGAGCTTGAAATGAAATGTATGCATGATACTAGGAAGCAACATAAAGGAATGATGAAGGTAGATGAGGTTGAATGAGTCCCTCTCTACTAGCATGTATGATAATGTATTAAGAAAAGTTTAATGATTATGATATTGCTTCTCCCTTGTATATGGAAAAGTATGATTATGTAAAAAGTGAAGAAAGGAAAGGTTTTTAATACTTTTGCATGTTTTGTTTTTAAACTTGTTATTTGATGTTTCCATGTATTGTAAACTTGTGCTTAGACAAAAGGGCTCCAAGTGGCTTAGACAAAATGGCTCCAAATGCCAAAGCTATGAATGTTTGGTAGTGCAAGGAATAAAAGGGCGTCCTGCCTACCCAGAAACAATACAAGGAACAAAAGGGCTTCCTGAAAATAATCAAATAACATGTGTTTTTTAAAACAAAATCTTTTAAAAATCATTGTATGAGCATACTTTAAGATTTTCATTAGGCATAATCATACATCACCATGCATTGTATAAAATTGGCAATTGTATGAGCAATTGCCTTGTTTTCTATAATTACAAAGATTAAGGACAAGAGTTGGCAAGAATGGATAGGAATGGTACATGAAGTAGAGTTGTTATTATTCCTGGTATACTTATGAATATTTCAGTGTACGTTTGTTCAATTGAACTGATATATAATAGTTAAATTATTTTAGTAATTAAATGAACTGTTTGCTTTGGGAAGGGAAATGACTGAGTTTTGGCTTATACCACCTTTCTAAATGATTAAATACAATTTACGTTTTACCCTAAAGCAGCTAGATTTACCATGATATTACGATTTCAGATTTACCACTGAGAATTATTAATTCTCACCCCAATATTTTTATGTTTTCCATGATAAATCCATAGGATAATTCAAGCAAACGCAAAGCAAGGAGATGAAGATTTATTTATGTTATTAATTTAATAGTTTTGGCTATGTAATTATATTTATGGCTTATAAATAAGTTTATGTAATTAGTTTTGTAAAGGTTTGTAATCTCAGACATATCAGATAGATTTCTAGTAAAGATCAAGTTTCCTGAGGTGAAAAATGTCTTGCTCTCTTACTTTTGTAAAGGCTCTATATATTTATTTGTTATATAACTATTAAACAAGTTGTAAATTACGCTTAAGTTAGAAAGTGACATACTATTCTATTTACTTAATATACGTAGGGTATGCTACAATGAATGGAATTAGGGTGTTACAACACCCGCACCCCGATGCCCCCAAGGCCAACCACTATGACCCTATGCTTAGTCTACTCGCACCCATACATAGGTGTTATTCAATCTCCTAGGCATACATCACCTTTCCTATAATGTCCAACGGACAACACATATGCATGATGACGCAATGTACATCATGTATGTTTATCAATAATACATTAATCATAGAGCATACCACAATGGCATATGATCATTTCTCAATATCAACATGTCATGATTTCATCAAGTACTTAGTCCCACATAGGAACTCACAATAACATAGAACCAATTCTCAACATCAACATATATACTTACGGTTCATCAATTATCACAACTTCGTGTTATGGAATCCAACATTTTCGATGTCTTAAATCTTGATCAATTATGAAAATTTTAGGTTAAAGAGCCCTTAAAAATCGTGGCTCTCTTAAGAGTTATTACCCAATTTAATTCTTCCATCTCATTATGGATTATGTATATCTCTAAGTCCTTAATTTCTAAGAATACACCAAGGCATCATTTGAACCCAAAATTTTCTCTAAAAATCATGGCTTCCCTAGGTCTTCAAAGTTCCAATTTCTTTCCATTTTATGCATTAGTCACTTCATACCTAATCACTCAAATCTTATCTTACACAAAATCAATCTAATCCCTTAAAAATCCAAGGCCAAAACCGTGACCTTACATTAGTGTAGGAAACCCTCAAATTTTCTATTTACTAATTCTAACACTATCAAACATTCCAACACCCCCAATGCATTCAAAATCATCATTCAATCATCAACCTCAATCAAGAACACATAAACATGTAAAATCATCAAACAAAGTAAGCATTCAAATATGGATTTCTCCATCAACAACCACACAAAGGTCTCCTCACCACCAATAATGGTTGAAGTGAGTAATCTCCCTCTTACCTAAAGGAAGAACACGAAAATAGCCTCCTAGTTGCTTCGATGGTTTTGGTTTTGGGGTCCAAAAATCCTAGAAATTTCAAACACAAAGAATCAACACCAAGCTTTGAAAAAGATGGATCTTTGGTCTCCAATGAAACCATAGAACACGAAAATGAAGAGAAGGAAAAGAAAAAATGGAAACTTTACCTTAAAGTTTGAAGCTTGGTCTTGGAAGACAATGGAGGAGATGATGGATTTTGAAGAAACTCTTCAAATAGAAAGTGTAGAGGATGTTGAGGGGAGTGTAGAAATGATGTTGGTGAGGTGAGAAAGTGAAAGAAAATGGTCATCAATGGGCTGCCAAAACCGTGAGTGAAGAGAAGAAGAAGAGAGAAGTTGGAGAGAAATGAAGAAGAAACTTGAGGAGAGAGAAAGAAAGTGTAGGATAAAATGAAAGATATTTTGATAAAATGTGTTAAGTTGGGCATGCATTGCCTCGGCAATGGGAGAGAGAGAAGGGAGAAAATTGGCTTCCTCAACAAGCCAAGGGCAACTTAGTCATTTAGTGGTCAAAGCTTCTCAAAGAAGCTTTGATTAAAATACAATAGATTTGAATTAAAGTAGATTTGATTAGACATAAAATGGATTACATTAGGATAATGTAATAGGGTTTTTAATACATGTTATTATCCAATGGATAATTGTTACAGTTGACAGAAGTCAGTATTAATTATCCAGCGGATAAAAATTACACAACGATTTATTATTCTGTCGGATAAAATTTCTTGAAAAAATGAAACCTCGTAAACCATGTCCAGTCTCGAGTTTAGTAAGATCCCTCCTCGACGTTTTCACAAATCAAGGCTCTTGGGAAAAATATCTCATTTTTTCGGCTCCACTCAGTTTGCACGTAAAATGAAGAATAATATTAAAATATTTCACGTTCTCAGAAAAATTCAAAAAAAATCTCAAAAATCTCAAATATTATAAAATGAATATTTATAATAAAACAAATAAATTTTGGGGTGTTACACCTGACTTGAAAATATCCTGAAAGATGGAAATATAGTGATTATGTTGAGGTAGGATAATTGACTTGGATTATTAATATCTTATGTTTTATTATGAAAAATCAATACATATGAAGTAAATTATGTATACTTAGTACTAAAGCTTGAATTGAATGTGATAAAGGACTGAATTTGAAATTGTATGATTGATTGAAGTGTACAAATGATTTCTACAAAGCATAATAATTGAACATCTATTTTGGGAAGAGAGAGGACCAGCTTTGGTAGTTTGTCACATCTCTAACTTATATATATATATATATATATATATATATATATATATAGAGAGAGAGAGAGAGAGAGAGAGAGAGGATCGGCTTACACCATAAGTCTTTTTTGACTTACACTCATTTTCAACCATTAGATCCACTTTCATCTAATTTTGAGATTATTTCATTAAAAGTAACCATTAGATGAAAGTGTAAATTGATCCTAAGTCAAAAAGACTTACCTCATATATATATATATATATATATATATATATATATATATATATATATATATATATATATATATATATATATAGTTATATATATATATATATTCATGATGAGTTTTAAACAAAGGATTTATCTTTCTCAGAAATTGTTGGATTTATTGTGATGATACATTTTAAAATTTATTACTGAGAATTATTAATTCTCACCCCAGTTCTTTTTATGTTTTCCATGATAAATCCAAAGGAGGATCATAGCGAGTGTAGAGCAAGGAGAAGAAGACTTAGTTAAGTTGTTAATGTAATTATTTTAGCTCTATATTTATATTAGTGGTTATGTAATTAAGTTTATATATTTAGTTTTGAAAAATTTTGTAATCTCAGACATATCAAGTTGTTGTATGGTAAAGAACAAGTTTCTAGATGTGTGAAATGTCTTACTCTCTTACCTCTGTAAAGGCTCTATATACTTATATATTGATAACTATTATACAGGTTTTCATTTACGACTTAAGTTTTACGTTTTATGTTTAAAAGTAACATACTTAATTCTATTTACTTAGTATACTTAGAGTATACTACAGTACCTAGAATTAGCTTGTTACAGGAGATGAGACTGATAACCAAGCTTATGGTAATGCATTTTTCAAGAGAAACTAGAGTGATCTCCTTATCCTTAAACACTTGAGTGATGGAAAGATGAGTGACCTCAATTAGTTGGTAAGGAGAAACGATGTAAGCTAGACCCAAGCCTCTAATTGTATTAAGTGCTAAATGATCTTGCTGGATTGAATTTGATTACCGAACTTGATTGAATTCTTAAATTATGGAATTTCCCTTGATTCATGTTTCTGGATGCTGCGCTTAATCTTGCTTTTGATGCTTATTCTTTTGTTGAGAATAAGCAAAGCTCAAGTGTGTGTGTGGGGAAGGGTTGATAAGCCCATATTTTATAGTCTCAAACTGGATAAATTATGGTGGTTTTCTTGTGTTTATTGATGAATTTTAGATGGAACCTTATCAATGTATTCGATTTTTGCATATTGAAAGGGGTTTATCACATTTGGAGTGAAAACAGGTGAAGACACTGCGTTTTCAAAGCAAAAGAAGATCATTTTGGCTTAAACAAGGCCTATGTCAACTTAGAAGTGATTGAGGAGTTAGACATGACCCTGTCTAACTTGAGGAACGCCTTTGATTATGAGACACGACAGTGTCTCTAGGTTACACGGTCGTGTCTCCCTATCATTAAACTTACGCAATTTTATGCTCACACGACCGTGTCGAGCTGAGACATGACCTTGTGAGGTCTCCTGTGGGTAAAAATGTATGTTTTTCCCTCACTATTATAAATAGAAGCGAATCCCTAAACATGAAAACAACTTATGCAACAACAGATTTTTGGGAGATAAATCACAAGAGAAGATGGCCAGGAATCTCTCAAAGACAACTAGGAAGAGAGGACGACATCCTTGAAGGCTTGAAGATCACAATCTCCGTTAAAAGGGTTTTGATTTCTCTTCCTCCTAGTTTTTCCCCTTTCTTTGGGTATTTCCTTCTATGGATTTTTGTTATGATTTGGGATTATTTGTATTGAACATGAATACTAATCTCATAGCTAGGGCTATGGGGGATCTTGTTTTCTAATTAATTGGTTTTGACTCGAATTTGATTATGGTAATTTTATTAGGTTTATTGTATTGCTTGAATTCTTGTTAAGACTTAATCAATTTTGGCATGCTTTAATTCATTGTTTGAACAGTGGTCATCCATAACCAATGAATGGACTTATATAATAAACCTAAGATTATATTGGTGAATGACCAAACACTAATTTATTCTACCAATTGAATTAACAATTATGTTAGTTCATCTCTTGAATTAGAGCTTAATGCATTCCTAATTAACTCAACTAAATGACCAAATAGATGATTAATTAGGAATAAAATGTTGTTTATCCATGACCATTGGGACTCAATATCAATTAAGAGAATTTAGCAAGAGAATTACCTTACATCATAAATAAATGAAAATCTGATTAATTAGATTCAAGTGAACCTTGTGCCATTATTTTCCTCTATGTGATTTATCTTTATATTGTTTAACTGTCCATCATTTTTCATTATTTGTTTTCTGATTTTATTTTGAGTTTCTCTTTACACTTACAATTGTTTAAATAACCAAGGGATTAGCAAATCTAATAATTACCTCTTATTCCTCGTTGGATCAACAACTGAGACTCAAGTCCTATATTACTATATGATAGAGTGCACTTGCTTTTAGTGTATCTTACGCGTATCATGTTTATCACAAGCTCTAGGTTCATACATAATTTTTTCAAATCATACACAAACCCTAAAATCATTCCAAGAATGATTAATTCAAGAAAAGCATTAAGAAAATAGATAAACATGTAAATCATGAAAGAGAAACTTAGATTAAGCTCAAAAATGAATTTACATCATCCAAGAACAAGATCCATCATTACCCTAACTAGAGAAGTTTAGCTACACATGGAGAAAGAAAAAAACAAATAAGAAATTCCAACAAACTCCATGAAAGATTAGTGAAAAAGTTGAAGAAAACTCTTAATCTTTAAGCCTGGATGCTCCCACATTAAATTAGGGTTCATGCCTCTGCTTTTCTCTCTGAATGATAACCCAAAAACATCACTTCTTCTATTTATAGATAGAAAAATACGTCACTAAACATACTAATGTAACACCCTAACCCTAGATACCATAGTATATTAAAAAATACGCAAGCAAACAAAGTTAAGCGAGTTACTTCTAGTTTATTTAACGTAAACCATAACCCATAATAGCATATATGTCATTATGGAGAGCCTCAAAGGAAATAAAGATACATGTTTATACATATCTAGCCACAAAAGGGCCATTGTAATATATAATATCTTCGTACAACTCAAACCAAATATAAACATATACATGCTTCAACAAAAGAACAAGGTATCTAATCCATTTTTTTCTTTCTCTTTTCCTTTGAAGAACCTTGACCTGAAATTGCATGGAAACACAAACGGGGTGAGAATTCACAATCCTCAGTATAAGTATTCCAAAATCATCATTTATAACAATAAGTATACAATCATAACATTATGAAGTGAAATATGTTATAAAAGCTCATACATGACTCATCTTTAATAAATAAAGAAGTCAAGCTACATAAACATTCATGAATCATTAAAGACTTAAGCTAATAAACTACCATGATCCAAATAAGGAATCAAGCTAAATGCATTTCCATGGTCTATTGAAGGAAACCAAGCTAATTCATATCCATGGCTCATTTAATAACCAAGTTATAACCTACCAAGTTCCAATTAAGGAACCAAGCTGCTTTGGTTACCATGGCTCACTGAAGAACCAAGCTACATTTCTTTACCATGGCTCATTTAAGAACCAAGCTATTCTTTTCTTTCATAGTTCCTCAAAGGAGACTAAGCTCATACGTTCCTTAACTTATCAAAAGAAACTTATAACATCTATTAGTATCTAACTTCACACTAAAAATATGCATAAAAGTCTCTATTGAATCAAGGGCATTCATTTCCTAGTTTAAACAAGCCTTACATGAAGCCCACTGGTGTCAAACTATGTTTCCATAAGTTCCTAACCCTTCTCCCCCCCTGAATGGATAACTAAGACAAGCCAAAATCTAATTTTTAACTTGTTAATAACCAGTTATGGGGTCCTGGTAATCGGTTATTGACTATTTAGCCTTAAAAATGAATCTATGTTTTAAGCCAATAACTGATTATGGCTTCCTGCTAATTGGTTATTGGGTATAATAGGACCCTTTGCCTCATGAGAATAATCGATTAGGCACGCCTAACCGGTTATCCAACCTTCAACATACATTCTAGTGTTACTAGATAATCAATTATGGACTTCCATAATTAGTTATCTGGGTTGATTTTCCACAGGAAAAATAGGGCATCCAAGGCCCTTCCTCCTCTAACAACCCATATAAACCCATGGAAAACACTTTACAAGATAAGTGCTACCAAAAACAAGTCTAGATGGGGTTCCATAATCAACAACCACACCATCAAACAAGGATTTACATTAACATGCTTTAAAGAAATACCCATTTCTCAACTTTTAACTTAAGCTTACTAATGGGAGTTTCTAAGCTCTAACCTTACATAAGTTAAGCTAAAAACAATCCAAGCTTAGCCATTAATGGCACTAAGTAAGCTCGAAGATGACCTAAGTCCCTTTTACCCATTATTTATCCCTCATCATATGACATGCATAAGATGAAGATAGTTAGAGATTTTCTTATGAGTTCAAACACCCCTACCTCACTTGTAGTCTAGATGAGCTTCAAACCTTAGCTTTCCCTTTGGTTTTTCTCTTCCTTCATTCTTCTTCTTCTTCTTCCTCTACGTTTCTTTCTCTGTTTCTCTGCTCTGGTGCAATTGATGTAATTGATACGTGAGAGAATGAATGAGCGAAGTGTGAAAGGAAGAAAGAAAACCAATAAATTCAACAACTTATGCTGGAACTTACGAGAATAAGTGAGTCATAAGTAACTTGATATTTTGCTGAAACATTATATCTGTTAAGAATACTTAGATTCCATGAAATCAAGTTTCCTAACTTCCAACAACTTTAGAATAAATAATAAGATTTATCTAAATTATTGTTTTATCATTTTCATGGTTTTTCATATCTACTACAAGTCAATTCGGTATTAAAACACACATCCAATATACTTAAAAATACTAAATTAACTCAATTTATCATAAAACTTTAACTACATCTTATTTCATGCATTTGTGACCTAGAAATAAATTATCCATGTTTATTTCCCTCATCTTAGCAATTAATGCTATTATCTGAGTAATTTTAAGTTACTTTTTACCTTCAGTGTTGCAGCAAAGTGCCTAAACTAACTCAGTTTGTCACAAAATTACATATACATGTCAAGCAAGTAATATGCTACCTTAGTAACCATATACAAGTCTAACATGTCTAAAAAGAGGATGTTGCACTTAAGCACTCAATTTTTGGGCGCCTAGGCGCGTATTGTAGACGTCTCTGTGCTTAGGCGCTTAATCGGTAAGAAATAGGCACTTAATTGGTGGAAAGTTAGGCGCTTAAGCGCCCAGCACCAAAATCTTCATTTTAATTTTTTATTCCTTGTTCAAGCATCCAATCTTCTTCCATGTATAATTACCTAACAAAAACAAATAAAACACATAACAAGAAAAAAGTTTAAAATAATAAAAACATGATAAAATTTGAGAATAAAACTCAATCAAAAGGGATTGGAATATGGTAAAAACCAAGATTTTGAACTGTAAAAACATGAGTTTTTATATGTTCTTCACTCTCCTAAACTTGAGATTTTTCTTGTCCTCAAGCAAAATAAGAAAAGGAATTCAAAACAAAAACAAAAAGAATAAACAATTAAAAACTCAAAACATGCAGACTCAAATAGGGCAATACTGGTTATTAAAAATCATTTATATCCTCAGAAACTACTTCACAACCTCACTTCATGTAACGCCCCAATTTTTAGAAAAAATTAAATATTATATTGCTTGCTTTTTCATGCTTTTGTGTGAATGACCGTTGATTGTGTCCCTATTTTACTTGTTCTCGATTTAATCGTATGAAAACAATTACGATAATACTGAACTCAAATTTTATTTGATCGTTTTACGTAATTTGCTTCGAGACGGTAAAATAAAAATTTTTCTCGAGCACTGCTTTTAATTTTTCTGAAAGATATACAACTATATAATATCTTACTTGGATATTTTATTTGAACGTTTTGGACGATTACCTACGTTGTGGGAAAAAATGGGAAAATGACCACTACGTCTCGAACGATCTTGTTTTGGATTTATTTTTTGCTGTTTTTAATTATTTTCTTCTTGATTTAATGTCAAGGATAATTGTCTCGTGATTTTATATGGACTTTTAGGTGATTTAAAATTTGATGAAGACCCTTAATTTTGGAAAATAATATTTAAAGGAGAAAATCTTATTTTATTATTTAGAATTGGGGGATCTTACTTAACCCGATTTGAATCAAGACTAAAAATAATCTTTTAATTTTTAGGATTTATGTGCACAAATAAAATAATTTTATATTATTATAATATTATTTTATTAGTCAAAGATATAATTTAGTGATAGTGGACCATTATTAAATGTTTTATGCGGGACCCACAATTAGCAAAACGGTTAGATCAAGTAGCTTAATTAATCACCGTTAGAGTAGAACTTTGCAACAAGTCGAATGCATTGGTGGGAGCTATGAGAATTAAATGAGCTTTAGTGACTAGGAAACAGCATGTGAGTCATCATGAACCAACCAATAGCAATCAAGCTTGTTAAGCAAGATTTAATCCTAACCTTTGATGCATTCAATGGCTTGGATGAAGCCAAATCCATGCACATCCTTGACCACTTGAAGGCTACGGCCATTAGGAGAAGGAAGGCCAAAATAACACTTCATCTTCATCACTTTTCTCTCTTCTCTCTCTTCCAAGAACCCTAGCCACCATTGTTGTTCTTTTCTCCTACCATTCGGCCAAGACCAATACTACACCATCCAACCATCCAAAAATTTTTCTAACCAAGTTTTCTTAATCTAAACACTATTCTAAGAACCTTTCTAGTTGAGAGTTTCTTCAAAATCTTCCATTTAGGGCTTGGAAATCAACCTTGAAAGTTTTACCTAGAAGGTGAAATTTCATGCTTTTCTTTCCTCTCTTCTTTTTCAAAGTTCTAAGCCATGATTTCTCCATGGTTTAGCTTCTTTTCATGGTTAGTAACATGTAAATTTTGTTTGAGATTTCTAGGTATTTTTGAAAGTGAAAACCGTGACCTAGGAGGTGTGAAAGCAAACCTTTTGTCTTCATTTAAAGTAAGAGGAAGACAATTCTTATCATCCCTTGGTGGTGGTAAGAAGATGGAATGATTTGTAATGTTTGAAGAATCCATAAGGATTCGGTGGTGTTGTCTTTGTTTGGTGTGTATGTGTTAATTTTTATGTTTGCTAGTAGTTTATGTGGTATTTGTTAGTAGCTTATTTGTTTGGTGATTGTAATAATTTTACATGTCTATTAGTTTTTAGGTGCATGTCTACAAGCTTTAATTTAGGTTATATGTGTTAGAAAATATATTGCATGTGTTAGAATTGTATGATAAGGTATAGGATGTGAATAACATGTTTAAATTTGCATGAGTGTTCCAAAGAGCACAATCCAATAGCTCACGGCAATGACAAATGTGGAGGACCAAAATGTTCTCTTGATTTTTCCTAAAGTGTAACTTAATTAACCTAGGAGAATCAAGAAAGTTTCAAATTGATTTGATCAAAGAAAATGCATTTAGGAATCAAATGGTAAAGATTTAGTATTTTGGGCCAACATGCCTAAAGGATTAATTTAACTCCTACTAACTATTTTCTAATATGATTTAGTGAACTTAGACAATGTAACACATTTGATGGCTTTAATGATTTGGAAAGTGAAAGACAATTTAGAAATCAAATGCAATGATTTTTACGAAATTTGGCCAACATGCCAATATAGGTAATCATGATTTCTAAAACTTAATTCTAAACCTTTTTCAATTAAAAAGAGACAATACAAGTTAAAAGAAATTTTCTATAATGATTTTTGAAGAAACAAGTTGATTAGAAGTAAGTTTAAAGGGTTAAAACTAATAATTTTATCATTAGGAAGTAAAAAAATGTTAATTTTGAGAAATTTTCTAACATATAGCTCACTTTAGGTTTTGAAGCATGTTAGAGATTTCAAAGAGAATTAAATGATATGGTTAAAAAAAATTAGGTAAATGGAAATTTTATGGAAAAATTTAGTAAACCATTATTATGATTTTTAAACAAAATATTTTGTCAATTTTTAGTAAAAATGAACCAATAAGATAGCAAAAATATCCAAAAGACAAAGGTATGCGGTATGAAAAATTATTCTACGTAGTTTAAATGTACTAAGTACTATTTTTTTGATTTAAAAAGTAATTTTAAAGGCATTCGAATAAGAAAATGATTTGAAAATCCTACGCGATTGAGAAAACGTATCTAAAATGCTACGTGATTTTAAAAACAGAAAAAATCTTTATCTTTACCCGATTTTTAAACGTTTGTAAAACGACAGAATTATGAAAACGCGATAAAATTTCTACGCGATTGACCGTTACTATATTTATTTTATGTTTGTCGGGAAAATGTGAACCCGCATGATTATTTTGAGAATCTTTCATTTGTCGGGAAAATGTGAACCCGTATTTTACGCGATGATTATTTTGAGGATCTTTATTTGTCGGGAAAATGTGAACCCGCATAACGAGGCTTTTGAGAGTTTATCTCTTTGTCGTGAAAATGTGAACCATAAAACGCTTTCTATTTATGTGTGCCGAGTTTTTGGTGGATGGTTGTTGATTGTGACGAATCACATCGTGTTGTCGATGCGATAAACGTAGTGTGGTTCATTGTTCTAATGAACTTGGAGACTTTAGTGTACGGGATCCCACATGTGGAAGTTAGTTGGTAGCTCCATGGGCCGTGGTAAACCGATAGCACACTATGGTACTCGACACGCACTATATTTTCGAGATTTGTGAGATTTGTGAAATCTACTAGTACATTTGCTGTAGTGCCACAACGTGAGACCGTGAACTACACCACGCCTGGATGATGGATTCCTCGTGTCGTGGGGCTATAGACGCAACGTGTGACCGCGCAATAGTTGGTTGGGCAGCCGTGGTACTAATAGATTTTACGAGTCATTCCACTCTCTGATACTTGTATTTTCTTTAGCTCCATGGAGTAGGGTTTTGTTATATTATTTATTTATCTCTATGTCTATTTATTTCCATCTTATCTATTTATTGTTTATCCGTATTTTATTTGTTTATTTTATCTCGTTACCGAGTGTTACTATATTTGGTTATTATATCTTATCTATTTATTCTTATCTTTCTTATTTTTATCTGTGATGCTTTTATCGTGATGTGATATATTGTTATGATATCTAAATCTTACTCTAATATTGTTTATTCTTTCTGTTATAGTATTTTGTATTGCATGAACCGTATATATGTTGTTTGTCGTCTTCTTATTGGCCATGTTGTGATGATTTTTAAGTTTAAAAAAAGTTGCAAGTATTACCTGTGAGCCTAGCTTGTAGAGTTTGTATTATGTATGTATTTGTATGATTTTATGTTGTCTTACCTCTTTGTTATATGTATTTTCTGTTTATTTATTTTACGCGGTAAAGACTTCGAGGAAGAGGATCAGCCCCTTGAGATCTTATACCCCGAGGAGGAGGAAGATCAGCAAGCGGACGATCAGATTGACGATCAAGAACCATCCGATCATCCATATCCTCTGGATTGATTGTGAGGGATGTAGGACCCGTTATAGGATTTTTGGGGTTCGTAGAGCTAGTATTTCATGGGAGTTCGCTAGCTTGGCATCTACGAGGCGATCGTGAAAATGATTTTCAATGTGAATATGCGGGACGTGTGACCGTGATTCTTCGTCAACGTTTTGATGGAGAACCCGTCTTTTTATGACCACAACACTTTTTCTGCATTTAGAGTTACCCCTATCCATTAGGCGTCACCGGGGTCATGTTGAAAACCCCGAGCCTAGTGAGATAAGCATCGTATCGACTTAGGCGCGATCCCGTTATCGCCGTGTGTCGAGACATCAGGGATATCTATCTCCCGATGATCATTTTCATTTGAGAGTGATCCATCGAGGATTAGATAACCATGATCTTTTTTTAATTACCTAACAAAAACAAATAAAACACATATATATATTAACTCTTTTATTGCTTTCTTTACTATTTTTGTTTAAATATTTGTAGTCTTTGTTGTAAATTATTTGTACAAGATTTTATAACTTAATCATATGTATATTATTAGTGATGATTCTTTTTTTTATTTTGTATTTTCCGTATTATCTTTTTATATCATATTTCAAAACAAAAACATCAGGAATTATTTTACAACCGTAATAATATTTAACAAATGTTTCACAACTTGGGTAGATTTTATTTCTATTTCTTTTATTTTCTTTTATGTGTGACATCCTCCAAAGGGGTGTTACACTTCAAGGTATCACACATGTACAATCCAATTGTTATATCAACTCTCACATGCAACTTTCATGCATAAATGACTTTCCATAGACATGAATGTAAGACCGATTCCAACTCATGAAGTACAAGCTCGCATAGGTTTATAAAATTGCAAATGCATATCAAACCCGCATCCTTAGGATTGTTTTTCATCTCTTTCTCCACTAATGTAAACAACACATAACCAAGGATCAAAAAGGTCTTTTAAAGCTTGCAATGTAAGGCCAATGGTGGGGGTTAAGAAAGAAGGGGTAGGATAAAGAAATCAAAAGTTGAGATACACAATCATGCAAATTTCAAAATTCAAGCTATAAAATATTAAACAAGTGCAAAATGGAGCATAAGAATCAATCACTTTATTTATTTATTTACTTTTCATGAAATAGTTTTCATTTCATTTAGTTCCATTCTTTATCATTTTTTTCTTTTTTTTTCATGAAATAGTTTTCATTTCATTTACTTCCATTCTTTGTCATTTTTTTTCTTTTTTTTTCCTTAGCTCTTTCAATACTTCTTGCACAAAGATAACTAATTAGTTAGCTTGAATAATAAAATAATACAAGATATGCACTCAATAAAGGGTGTGTGAGAAGGATTTGTATTTTTTTATATGGGTATGGGAATGGAAAATGTAGGTAAAGAAAAGAAATAACTGCCAAATACAAACAAGACTGCAAAAAGGGACCTAGGGATGTAATGTTTTTACAGGTTGGCTTGAAAAGGCCTAAACAGTCTAATGAATGCCCTTATCATTTCCTTAATCATGCTTTGTCCAAGATTTTGCCTCAAGAAAGAATCTAAACAACTTATAAACGCAAGTAATCCACACACATGCATTCCTATAAACTTTTTTCTAAGCTTAACATGCATTCATATCTCATGGTATACAAAACATAAAGATGGGAGATACATTCATACATAATTGTTGCAATAGAGATAGACACAATTCCTAAATTCTCATGTGATTTCCCAAGAAAAGAGATCAATCCACAATTCATGCAATCATTGTATATTCAAATTAATATACTAGTATACTCAATTTAAAAAATGTGACTTAAAACAAAATGTAACATCCTCTCTAACCATTTGTTCTTATTTAGGGTTATGGAAGTTGATTAACTCTTGTAAGAGTTACCAGTTAACTTTAGCAATCTTTTTAAGATAGTTAGGCTATTTTGCTATAACACTAATGAGAAAAATAAATGTTAATAGTCCAGAAAGTAGCATAAATTGCTTAAGGTAATGAAAATAAATATGGAGAATTTATTTCTAGGTCACAAGTAAATAGTAAGTGAAGTGGTTAATTTTAGAAAATTAACTAAGTTAGTTTGGTATTTCTTATAACACTGAGTGAATGTTTAAGAGTCAGATTAAATAGGTAGATATCTTGAAAAATTATGAGAATTTGTGTAGATATCAAGTAAAGGATGAGGAATTTTCTAGTAATGAAAATAGGTTAAGGTAGATACATATAAGCTCATTAGCTTATTTCTTTAGGTTTAATGTAACTTAAAGGAAAGTAATAGAACTTCAGTGATAGTTTTTAGGTGCATGGAAGTTATGGAAGGTTAAGTTAAGGATCGAGATGAATCTTAAGATTTTTCATAACATTTATGAAAGTTAGGAAACTTGGATTAGTAAGATCAAAGTATTCCTAAGAGATATAAAGTTTCAGCTAAATATCTTAAGTTCATACCTATTTCCCTTTTGTTTCCACCGCCCCTTGCTCTTTCTTAAAGCCTCCATCTTTGACTTTTCCACCTATTTTCTCTCATTTCTCACGTCCAACCAATATGAAGATAAGAGAAAGAAGAGAGAAAGAAAGGGAAATGAAGAAAGAAGAAGAAGAAAGAAGAGGAAGAAGGAGGAGGAACCAAGGAAGATCAAAGGGAAAACAAATTTGAGGATCATCAATCACACTATCAGAGGTAGGGGTGTTTGTTTCAACTTATCTCTTTCCCTATCTACTTACTACGTTTGGTGCGTGATTAGGTTAGTGGAAATGGGTATAAGAGGTATTCAATAGTTTTTATGTGTTGAATCTTGTCTTCAATGATTAAAATGGTTGTTTATGACTCATTCTATGTATGGTTAAGAGTTATGAACTTAGGGATGTCCATATGAACCCTTGAGGATGAAGTTGAGAAATGGGTATTGAAGGTTTAATCTTTATCCATGAACTCGTGCTCTTTTGAATTGAAAAAGTGCATGAGTTATAAGATGTTTAGAGGCCATGATTGTAACATCCTCTTTAACCTAATGATCTTAATCAGAGTTATAGAAGCTCAGTAATGTTGGAAAGGATTATCTGTTAATTCAGATAATTTTCTGAATTAGTTTGAGCATAATTCGGTAACTTTGAATACAAGACAATAATTAAGGTATCTGCTGAATCAGTTGATATGATGAAAATAAATATGAAAAATTTATTTTCTAGCTAAGAACCAGTGATTAGAGTCGAAGAAAATTTTGGAGAAGCAACAAAGTTAGTTTAGTATTTTTAAAGATATTAACGAGAAATTAAGGGAACAGTTATAGAATAGCTAAATAATTCAAAAAATTATGAAATTTCATGGAGATGATAAGTAAGACATGGAGAATATTTTAGTATAAAATTTCAACTAAGAAAATTACCAGAAAACTTATTATTTAATCCCTCGGCTTAATTCAATTCAGGACTAAGTAATGAAACTTAACTGATAAATAGCAGTATATGGAAAGTTATAAAAAAATTAATCCAAGGGCTAAGTTAAGTCCCAAAATTTTTCATAAAACTTATGGTAACTTAAAAACACAACTTTAAAAGATTAAAATATACTAACAGATACAAAAGTTTCATTCAAATTTTTTTTACTATTCTTAATTTTCATCCACCGTAAGTTCCAAATTTCTCTACATTCTTTCATCCCACTTTTCCTATCTTATTTTCGTCTTTTTCTTCCATTTCTCTCCTTGTTTTCACGCTCCAGCAAAGCTACCATCGTTCTTCCATTTTTCATTCTTTAATTTCCATATTTGTTCCTTCCACCGCCATACGTGAATGGCCATAGTTCACCCACTTTTGACTTTCCTATTCACCATTTGCTTCATCTTTTTTGCTTGTTTTACACGGCCAAAATAGAGAGAAACAAGGATGAAACAGAGGGGAACGAAATGGAAAATATAGAAGAAAAAAGAGACAAAACACGAAGGAAAAAAAGAGAAGAAAAATCAAGAACACAAATGCTAGGAAGTGAGGTAGGGGATTTGTCTTCCAATCACTCCTCTTTTTCCATGAAATTTGAAATAAAATTTTGGTTCTTTCACATGTAAGAACTCACAGCCAAACTACATAGAAATAGGATTGCTTGCTTTTAATTTGTGCTTCTTTCTCTATTGGTTGTTGGATAGAGTTTGTGGATTGTTTTTATGAAATTTATGGCCAAATTATCTCTTAAACTCTCACGGCCAAAATAGGTCATAAATGAAAAATATTGATTAGCTTATAATGTCACATTGTCTCCTTGGTTGTGAGGATCTTATAAAGGAATTTAGTATGTGTGAATAGAAAATGTTTAGTTTTTCGCACAATAAATATCACGACCATACACAAGTGAGGAGAAATTTTGTTAAAATTTCTTTGTGATTCTTTAAGTTTTCACACTTGTTTGTTAATTAAAATGAATAAAGAATTGATTATTTGTTGTTAATCTCGTGAAAATGGCATTTAAATTGAGTCTTGGTCGTGAACTATTCTTGAATATGCAAGCTTGAATTATTGTGATACATAACTTGTATATGACTAGTTATGCTTGTTAATGTATATTTGAATCACTAACAATTTATGAAGCAACTTTGGTGTTTGTATCTAATGAAATTGGAACTATGCTCTTGTTGAGAATTAATGAAATGTGATGGATAAAATTTATTGGTATTGCTCCCTTAATTCTTTGCAGTTGAACTTAGATGTGTAATTGATGAGTTTATATAGACGTTTCTTAATATGAACCTTAGTCGAGACTCATTCTTGATCCACTATGCTAGAATTATTCATTATTTGGAGATTCTTGGAAATAGATGATATTGTGAATTTGATGTGAATTCTTTAAATGCGAATTGATTTATATAAGTAGTCCTTTTATATGGCCAATGATTGTCATAGGAAAGGATCCTCATGCTAGGCTAGAATGGAAGTGTGAGGATGGACATTTGCTCCCTTCCAGAGTAGTTGAGGTTGAGGATGGACATGCTCTCCCTCTTTGCTCAAGTTCTACCTAGTTGGTAGAAGTGATCCTAAATTGATGATAGTGTGAGGATAACGTAATTTCCTCCCTATCGAGGTAGTACGAGGATAACGTAATTTCCTCTCTATGACACTAGACTGATAATAAAGGAATTTCCTCTTTACTAGAATGAGGATAACGTAATTTTCTCATTTGGTATGACTTGGGTTACTCAAAGTAATTCTTTGTGACAAACGTAAATGTCATGAATACTCAGAGTAATTCTATGTGACAAACATAACTATTATGAACCTAAGATCAGATAATAATTATTGAGTTATAATGTTTGTTAAGATATAATGATTTGTAAAATATGATAATTGATGAATTGTGAAGAATTATGAGTTTTAAAGATTTTATTTAATTTCACAAGAATTTCTTACAAAGATTAATAATTGGATTTTTGTTACGGGAAGAGGAAGGACTAGATTTGGCTTTTGCCACCTTCCTATGTTATAAAATTAGTTTTTAAATGGTTTTTCCCCGAAAAACCTGGAAATAGTACGATGACATGTTTTTCATTAACTACTGAGAATTCTTTGAATTCTCACCCCCGTACTTTTGCATTTCCATATTATTTCCAGGTGCATAGAAGACTTCATCAAGTAGAAGAGGAGATCAGAACCATGAAGAAAGATTTTAGTAGTAGAGATTAGAAGAAAGTTATATAAGTATTACCATGAAGGCACAAACTGTAGAGTTTGTATTATGTGAATGTATTTGTATAATGCCTTTTCGATATATGTATAATGTAATACCTGTAACAGGCTCACATTTTCTTGTATATATAATAAATATTTTTTTAAATTTATTATTAGTATCAAAGTGACATACCTAATCCAGTCTCTAACGCGTGATCATGGATAAGTTATTAGTACTAGTATTAGGATGTTACAATGATTATGGTTGAAATCCTTTTAGAACCAATGATTTGAGGATTGGGATATGATATAAGAATCAATGGAACATGAACACGATTGTTTGATGCCCAGAAAATGTTGTTTTGCAATGCCTTATTCGAAAAACAAATAATACCCACAACGACGCTAAAAACTTGTTGTGTATTGACAAGTGTACCAAATTGCAAAAGTAATAAAATGATGAGTAAGAGTATCGTCCCACATAAATTACTTTTTCAATTAGTAAGTTCATCAAATCAATACTATTTTAGAAATCGAAAAAATGAGAGTTGATAAGAATATAGATGAAGAAAAACTAACAAGAAAATATTCAAAATTAACAAAAGTAAATTTAAGGGTGAAAGACAATGATATCAAAGTATTAGGGTTCAAACTTCACTTGAACTCTTTTGATGCAAATTCAAAGATTAGTTTAACTATGTTCTATTCCATGATTCATGATCAAATTCTCAAAATTAATCAATATCTAATCTCTTGGTATATTAATCCTGTTCACACTACTTTGAGTTAACCAATCCCTTAGTATAACCCTAATTAGAGAAGACTTTATAAATAACGAGGGAATAAAAGGCAAGACTATATAACCTACACCATCTATTCCTAGCAATTGCAGAAATTGAGGTATTTATCATAAGTTCTAGGTTCATACACAATTTCTTCAAATTATACATAAACCCTAAAATCATTCCAAGAATGGCCAATTCAAGAAAAACATTAAGAAAAGAGGTAAACACGTAAATCATGAAATAGAAACTTAGATTAAATACAAAAATAAATTTACATCATTTAAGAACAAGATCCATCATCACCCTAACTAGAGAAGTTTAGCTACACTTGGAGAAAGAAGAAAACAAAAAAGAAATTCTAACAAACTCCACAGAAGATAGGTGGAAAGGTTGAAGAAAACTCCTGATCTTCAAGCCTAGATGCTCCCACATCAAATTAGGGTTTGTGCCTCCACTTCTCTCTCTGAATGATAGCCCAAAAACATCACTTCTTCTATTTATAGATAGCAAAATGCGTCATTAAATGTACTGAACTCTTAGGTGCTCAATTTTCGGGTGCTTAGGCGCTTAGTGTAGACATCTATGTGCTTGGGTGCTTAATCAGTCAGAAATGGGCGCTTAAGCGCGCAGCATGATGCATTCCATGCATGGGCGCTTAATCGGTGAAAAGTTGGGAGCTTAAGCACCCAACACTAGAATCGTCATTTCAACTTTTTATTCCTTGTTCAAGCATCCAATCTTCTTCCATGTGTAATCACCTAACAAAAAGAAATAAAACACATAATAAGAACAAAGTTTAAAACAATAAAAATATAATAAAATATGAGAATGAAGCTCAATAAAAAAGGATTGGAAGAAGGTAAAAACTATTATTTAAACTGTAAAAACATGAGTTTTTACTGATTCATCATTTCGCTTCCTTGGGATGTGCTCCACTTTGATGCTTTCAAAAGTTTCCATCAGCTTTTTAACCCTGGCTAAGTACTTATGTAGTAAAAACTCCTTAGCCTGATATTCCTCTCTTATCTAGGACGTCTCCAACTACGAGTGTAACATCTTCCCTAACCTAATAGCTTCAATTATTGCTATGGAAGTTCAATAACACTTGTATAAGTTGCCTGATAATTTTGGTGACATTCTGGGTTAGATTAAGCATGATGTTATAACACAAAATGTGAAAAATAGCTTATAATAACCCAAAACTTAGCATAAGTGGTTTAGATGATGGAAATAAATATAGAAAAACTTATTTCTAAACCATAGATAATTAGAATGAGTTGTAGTAAATTTTGGAGAATTAATTGAGCTAGTTTGTCATTTTTAATAACACAAAATAAGTGTTTAAAAGCCAAATTAAATAGGAAAAAAAGCATAAAAATTATGATATTTTGTGGAGATATCAAATAAAGGATGAAGAATATTTTGGAAATGAGTACAGCTTAAGGTAGATACCTGTGAGCTGATTAACTTAATTCCTTGAGTTTAACTTAAGGAAGTGTAATAGAGCTTAAGCGACAATTAATAATGTATAAAATGTTATTGAAAAATGAGTATAAGGATTAAATGATGTTTTAGAATTTTCTATAACACTTATGAAAGTTAGAAAATTCGTTAATGGAAGATTAAAGTATCCTTAAAAGATATAAAACTTCTACATAGCCATGAAAGTTAACGTTCGTGTCTTTGAATTCTTTCCCCCACCGCCATTGACTTCTTAGTCCTCACTTTTATCTTTTCTCTCATCTATTCTCCATTCACTAACGTAAACCAAGTGCAATAAAAAGACAAGGAAGAAAAAAAAGAAATAGGAGGAAGAAGAAAGAAGAAAAAGGTAAGAAAATAAGGAAGAGCAAGAAGAAAACTAGAATACCATCCATATAGGAGTAGAGGTTGGGGTTGTTGTGTATCTCTATTAAGCTTTATCTTTCTTGTTCTTTGAATTTTTCAAAGATGGCTTGGTTAAGAGATTACCATAGTTTTAATTATGATATAGTTGAATATATGTATTTGAAATTCTTAATATATATTGAATGTCATGGATATAATTCTTATTGAGTTATCACATGGTTTAGCTTGAATATTTGTGTGTGATGATTGGGTTAAGTTTATAAGTGTTAGAATATAAGGAAATAGAAGTTGGTATGGGATAATGATGGTTGTATATATGTATAGGTGTGGTTGATGATATATAAACATAAATGAATACACATATATATACAAACTTTATAATTTGATATTGATGATGTATAGAATACCATAGTTTTGATTTGTATTGCTTTTCTACATGGCTTTTAGTTTGAATAGATGTATATAATGATTATGGTGTTATGATGAATGAAAGAGTAGTAGAAAATAGCAAATTTCTGATGTATCTGATGAAATTTTGGGGCTGCTATTTGAATAGACTTGGAAGGTCTATTCGAATAAGCTTTGCCTGCTGAATGCATTAGAATAGAATTTTGTGAAGGCTATTTGAATAGACCAAGGGATCTATTCGAATAGGCTTTTCCAGAATTCCATATTTGGAGTGCTATTCGAATAGGCTTTTCCATAATGTCATGTTACTGTGCTCTATTTGAATAGAAGGGTAGTCTATTCGAATAGCAGGAAATAGAACAAAATTTTATATGGAACCATATGAATCAAATTGAATGAAATATTTAATTATATCAATGTTTACCATGAATGTGCACTTATTGATTTATAGAAATAATGATTTTGTGCACATAGTTTCTTTGAGAATGATAATTTTATGCATTTAGTTACTTGTTGAATAGAGTGACCTTTTTTTATTCACTTGGTATATGATGAATGAATGACATTGTACACTTGCTATGTTTAAGAGATGTACTAGAATTTTATTGCTCCTTTAAAATATCAAGTTGAGCTAGAATTGAATATTGAATTGAGAATTGCTCCCTTAAACCATTAAGGTTGAGCTAGTAATTGAATTTAAAAGTATAAGTGCTCATGAAATACAAGATATTGGACATTTATCCTGAAAAAGGGAGGAAAATGGTCTTGAATTGTTATTCCCTCATAATGAGTAACCCTCTAAATTGAATAATCAATTCTTGACATTATTGAGTTTTGGAAATGATCCTATATAGGGAAAGATGATTCGAAATTCTAGTTATGAATTATGGAAATGACCCTTTATGAGGAAGGTGATCCGTAGTTCATATAAATTCCTCATTAGTTTCATCAATGCCTTAGTTTCCCTCATGAATTATAATTAGGGTTACTCAAGTTAATTTTGTGTAACAAAAAGAGATTGTTATAAATAAGTTAAAGTACACAAACCTGAAAGTAGACTATCACCCAATATATTAGTAGTGTGAGGCCCAAATTCACTCCCTACCTTTAAAATATAGAACCTCGGGCTATATGAGGCTGCCCTACCTATTAAGGTACATTTATATGGGGTTTGGGAATAAGATTAGAAAGATGATAGTTAAATGAGTATTAGCATTAGAATTATATATGAATAAATTATCATGAGAATATTATTAATAAAGATCGTAGAGTTATTATGAGAATTTGAGATTATTATAGTTATATTGGGTTGTAACTCATATCTAAATGGTTTAATGTGAATATAACCTATGATCTTTTGAATGATGAATGTTTATGAAACATTTAGAAATGGTAATAAATGAATCTCTGCTTCAGGAAGAGAAAGGACTTCTTTTACCTTTTGCCACCTTTCTAAGTTATATTTTATATATTGAAATGATTTTTTTCTTGAAGCAAAGGGAATTATTATGATGTCAGTATGTATGTTAGAACTACTGAGAATTGTAGAATTCTCATCCCATGTATTTGTATTTCCATAATAATTCCGGGGAAAGAATCTTTAGCTAAGTGAGATGAAGAATATGGATGTGAAATAGTTTTATCTCTGCTTTTATACAAACAATTGTAAATAGTTTATAAGAATTTGTGACTTAAGGGCCTAGTTTGTATATACTGTACAATGATGTACAACTTTGTATAATTGAGAATCTCAGTCAAATGTATATTATTATCCCCTCACCAAGCTCATATTTTTATATATATTATGAATGTTTTTATAAATAATGATATTAATTAGTAGTGACATGTCTAATCCTAATTACTAATGTGTAATTCTGAATATACTACTAGTATTAGTATTGGGATGTTACAGCGACTCACTGCATAGGACTATGTCTGTGGCTCCTATCTCTTTCGCCATGTTGATGCCTACTTCGTATTCGGCCTGGTTGTTAGATGTATGGAACTCGAACGTCAACGAATGTTCTAATATGAGATCGGCTTTGTTTTGCAACATGATCCTCACTTCACTCCTTTTGGGATTCGAGGATCCATCAACATAGATGGTCCAGAAATGCACTCTAGGATGGTCGGAGTCTAGTGTGAGCTCAACTGGGAAGTCAGATAGTATTTGAGCCTTTATAATTAGTCTCGGCCTGTAGGTGATTCTGAACTTAAAGAGCTCTATTGACTAAGCGATCATCCTCCCCGTGAGATCCAACTTGTGCAGTATTTTTTTGAGATCCAACTGATGGCATTGCAAGTACTATATCAGTCAACTGGGAAGTCAGATAGTATTTGAGCCTTTATAATTAGTCTTGGCCTGTAGGTGATTCCGAACTTAAAGAGCTCTATTGACTAAGCGATCATCCTCCCCGTGAGATCCAACTTGTGCAGTATTTTTTTGATTGGCTAGTCTGTCCTCAGTATCACATGATGGCATTGCAAGTACTATATCAGTCTTCTTGCTGTGATTAATAGTGCTAGGGCTAGCTTCTCAATCTTTTGATAATAGATCTCAGGGCCTTGCAGGACTTTGCTGACAAAGTAAATTGGCCTCTAACCCTCATCTATATCTCTTATTAGAATTGAGCTAATTGTCTCATTGCTAATAGAGAGGTAGGTGTAAAAGGTCTCACTGGGGTCTAGTCTTGTCAGGATATGAGGTGTAACGTTCCAAAACTAATACTAATAGTATATCCAAATATACACATTAGTAATTAAAATTAGACACGTTATTGCTAACTAATATCATCTCTAATAAAAACATTTGTAATATATCGATGGTAATAAAAAGTTACAAACCCAAGTACAGGTTGTTTCAAGTAATAAATTCTCGAGAGTCCGAGGTCGATCCACAGGGAATTGATGAAGAAAAATTCTTTGAGGTAAGTAAAACATTTGTGACAAAAATAAAGATGATAAAAGTAGTTCACAAATGAAAAAGGATTTACTTAGGCTAAGAGATCCACTCATGGTAATAAATTAAAGACAAAATTATTTCTTTTTATAACTCAATTGAAATCCACACATAATAGAGGTTCCAATCGAAAAATACAACATTCAAAGTTCATTTAAGATTATATATGTAATTATATTATGATTCTTTTAATTATCCACTAACACCATCACTTATAAATAGGCTCAAGAATTCATTGTGCCAACCTCTTGTTTACAATGAATCAAGATATCCACTTTACAAGGAGGGTTTCTAAATTGATTGGAAACAAAATACAACACATATAATAACTACTTGATAATATATCATTTAAGTACAAGAAAGAAATTAATCAAACTTTAATTTATTACCAAAAGCTTCACCCTTTCTCTCAAGCAAAATGAAAATTAGTTACTCATGATCAAGAAGAAAGAAAGACATATGAAGAAAAAGATGAACATAACTTCAACTTAGAACAAATAAAACTACAACAAGAGAAATAAATAACACAATAGCATAATCTAAAGCTAAGATGATCAAATGATCAGCCAATGCTCCCTTTTATAGAGCTCAAGGAGTACAAAATGACAATGGAGTGGTTTGATGATGATAAGTAAATGCCAAAGGTGTTGTTTGATGAAGATAAGTGAGTGGAAATTATAGAAATTCTTATCTCTGAAATGTTTCAATTCTGAGCTCATTGCATGCGTCATTTTCTCATCAAGTGGTCTGCATAAGAGTTGTATCAAATTGTCTTAGCTTTCTAAAGCCGCCAGTTTCAGCTCAAAATGCCACCTACAGGCCAAGATATGGGCTAATTACTGCACACTATTCAGGCCCAACTATAGCTCCTCTATTCTGACTTCCAAGCCCAATATCACCGTCACGACATCCAATCTGAATTTTGTGTTCTTGATGAAAGTTGTAGATTTAGGTTGTAACTTTCAAATGGCACTAGTTTCATTCCAAAATACCTCCTATAACCCAAGATATAGCCCAATGAGTGCACAGAGGTCAAACTGTTAGATTTAAAACTCTAGATTTCACTTCAACTCCAATTTGAGTTATCCAAACGTATGTTCCAGATCTTGAGGTCTTCATAAAAGTTGTAGAGAATTGTCTTAACTTTCCAACAAGAAAAGAATCACACCAAACTGATATTTGTAACTCAAATTATAGCTAGTTTACTAAAAGATGCAGAAAAGCAAATTAAGACCAATTCAAGTAATAATTTCTTCAATGATCCAATTAAGCTCAATATCATAAAATGTGACAAAACCAACTTAATTAAGCCTAATTGAGCCTTAAGAAACCTAGTAAGAGGATTGTAAAATATATAAAATATATTGCTATCATATATATACAAAAATATGAGTCTGTCGAGGGAAAAAATATAGCATACATACAACTATGATTCTCATTTATACCTAGTTGTACATCATTTTACATTATATACTAGCTAGGCCCTTAAGGCACAAATACTCATAAACTATATACAATCTATGAATAAAGTATAGATAATACTACTCTACATCCACATTCTTCTTCTCACTTTGCTGAAGATTCTTTCCTTGGAATTATCATGGAAAATACCAAAAAAAAAAACATGGGGTAAGAATTCTACAATTCTCAATAATTATAACATTCATACTAACATCACAATAATTCTAGTTGTTTTGGGGAAAATCATTTCAATAAACATATAATGTATTATAGAAAGGTAGCAAAAGCCAAAACAAGTCCTTTTCCTTCATGAGGTAGAGATTCATTTATTGCCATTACTAAACAATTTATAATCATTCATTAGTGTAAGATAAAAAATTACAAATATAATAAACATTCAATTATGAGAAACAATTCAATCTAGTGAGGGAATGTACATCCTCAATCTAGAATCTCAAGTAGAGAGGGAATGACCTTCCTCAACTACTTTGATAGGGAGGGAATGTTCATCCTCACACTATCAACCATCTAGGATCACCTCAAGTAGAGAGGGAATGTTCATCCTCAACTACTTTGATAGGAAACGAATGTCCATCCTCACACTATCGACCATCTAGGATAATCTCAGGTAAATGGGGATTGTCTTAACCTCAATTACTCTAGTAAGAAGGGAATGTCCATCCTCACACTACCATTGTCTAAGATTAACACTATGTATAAGGATCATATCCTATATCAATCTTTAGCCAAATCAATTAATAGGCTACACATCAAAGGGAATAGTATTTTAAGATCACCTCATAAGGGAAAATCATCATCTCATACATATAACAAGAAAAAATTTCAATCTATATCATCTTTTGAATAAATCTAGTGCACATTTTCATCATATTTTAACTTATCAAGTGCACATTCATAGTAAACATTGACCTTATTTAAGATCTCAATCAATTTGATTCATATGGAACCATATAAGTCTTTATTTTTATGTTTTTCTATTCGAATAGGCTAGTTTACTAATCAGATAGTGTTCAATTTTATAGCATTCTGAAGTGTACTATTTGAATAACACTCAACTCTATTCAATTATGGCTTAAAAACATGACATTCTGGAGTTTTCTATTTGAATATCATCCTTGGTCTATTTGAATATCACTTAAAATTTTGTATTCTAATGCATTCTGGCAAAGCCTATTTGAATAGCACGACCTATTCGAATTTCTGCCATCAAAATGTATTCTGATGCATTCTGTAATTGTCTATTCGAATAGCCATCATGGGCTATTAGAATAGCACATATCGAAATGCATTCATAGCATAAAAAATTGCCATTTTCTATTATTGATTTATAACCATATCAACAAAACATTCTATACCTTTATTTAAACTCAAAACTATGTAGTTAAGCAAACAAAACAATACAAGGTATGCTTTGCATCATCACAATTAAACTACAAAGGTTTTGAATACATGTATAAATACATCCATACATAAATTTATCTTCTCAACCTCATGTAATCATTTCGTTATGAAAAACCATATGAAACTCTCAATTATCTCATCCATGTAAAATTTAAGAAATAAGAAAGAAGAGAGTATAGTAAAAACAACCCCTAGCTCTACTCCTTAGTGGATGGTATTCTATTTGTCTTCTTAGTTTTCGTTGGTTTCTTCTTCTTCTTCTTTCTTCCTCTTTCTCTTCTTTCTTTTCTTTTTTTTTTTCATGCTTTTCTTTCTCCCTTATCTTTCTACTGCAATAGTTACATATGAAGGGAGGAAAAATGAGAGATGAATGGGAAGTAAATTCAAAGATGGTGGAAGGAAAAGAAGGATAATATCATTTGACTTTCACAACTTATTGGAAGTGTTATATCTCTTAGGGATACTTTGTTCTTCCATAATTAAGTTTTCTAACTTTCACAAGTGTCATAGAAAATTCTAGGACTTCGTTTAGTCCTTATACTCATTTTTCAATAGTTTTTTGTACACCATAAACTGTCACTTAAGCTCTATTACTCTTCCCTAAGTTAAGTTAAACTTAAGAAATTAAGTTAATAGACTTACAAGTATCTACCTTAATACAAGTATCTACCTTAACCTGTATTATTTCCAAAATATTCTCCATCCTTTACTTGACACCTCCATAAAATTTCATAATTTTCTAAGCTACTTTCCTATTTAAGTTGGCCTTTAAACAATCTTCCTGTATTATTAAAAATGCCAAACTAGCTCAATTAATTCTAAAAAATTTATCACAACTCATTCTAATTATCTATGATCTAGAAATAAATCTTCCATATTTATTTCCATCATCTAAGCCATTTCTGCAATGCCCCTTTTTCTATTCTCATGAAGAAGGAACGTCACACCATAATATAGAGAAATGAAATAAATTTATGAAAAATAATAGTTATGTTGATTAGTTAAGACCCAGTTCATTTTTAACATGTGATTAAATAATTTACACTCTTGAATGATTATATGATCAGGTATTGAAATATGTGTACATATTTTTTTTTTTGAAATAATTGTAAATACAATAGAATCAACATAGAATTTAAAGGTCATACATTCACAATTCATATATAATATTATATGCATCAGCCTGTTTAATTACATCATGATTTACAAAAAGCAAGAGATGTACCCACCCGAATGATACAAATATACACCCACTAAATACAGCAAAACATTAGCCTTCCCCAAAAAGATAAATGATTAGTCATCAGTAGCCACCGACAGTATCAGCCCCTATGACTGACGAGAAGGGACCGTAGCCGGGTCCTCCTCAAGGTCCTCTTCATCTGATGAGATTGCCATCGGAGCGATCAAATTTCGGGCAGAAGCCTGAGCAATGGAGAGGAACAAGTCCTCCTATGGGGTATAATATAGATTATCCCACAGATCTTTAACCGGTAGGTAGAATTCCAGGTGGACAAAAGTAGTAAAATAAAAAACAGGCGTGTCGTAACGGCCCCACGCCAAAGATACAGTCAGCTCTCCGTGGTATATGCATCGGTCAGTGCTCAAATTAATGTGCCAACAATCGGGTCCTCCATGAAAGGTCATCCGGGCGTACCTTAAAAATCGACGTGGACGCGACAACATCCTCAGCAAGCTCTAGTCTAAGTATGGCCAGAAACCTGAAACTCAGGTGTTTCCTTTTCTTCCTCACGAACGTCTTCTCATAAGTATATAAATAGACAAGAACATCGAAGATACAGAAAGAGGTGAGACACCTAGCTTTCAGTACCAAAATGGCAGCAAGAAAACAGAATGGCACTGGATGCCCACATATCAATACAGTTCATATATCTAGCCACAGTAATAATTAAAATTAACAGTAAGGGAAGAACAATAATAAATAAAAGTAAAAATTATCAGCAACAAAACATACAGCATTGATATTTCCAATAGTCAATAGTTCAAGCAATCAAATAATTATTACAGCAATAAGAACAAATATTTTTCCACAGTTATAAATGCTCATGCTCAATGAATTATGAGACTGACAATTCACAATGCAAATGGTACCAAATTCCTACTACATGGAGCTAGACATAAACATTTTCAGAGTGAATGATCAAGAAGTTATACCAATATCTCGTTAGCCTTAAAAATAGTGTGCTCATCTCATAAAAATATTTGCACAAATGGCTTATACATGGCACCTCAACAGTTGATCGCGATATAGGAAAGCGTCTCAGTCCGGATCGTCGATGTGTTTGCATTGGTCTCTCCCACGGCCCCAGTGGAGCTACCACCGTCTATTGTGAGACACGCGCACCCCGACGCCTCCAAGGCCAACCACTATGACCCTACGCTTAGTCTACTCGCACCCGCACATAGGTGTTATTCAAACTGCTAGGCATACATCGCCTTTTCAACAATGTCCAACAAATAACACATATGCATGACGATGCAATGTACATCATGTATGTTCATCAATGATACATTTATCATAAAGTATACCACAATGGCATATATATACATGGCTCAATATCAACATGTCCTAATTTCATCAATAACTTAGTCCCACATAGGGACTCACAATAGCATCAACCAATTCTCAATATCACTTATATATATATATGCACCTATGGTTCAACAATCTTCACAATTCTATATTATGGATCCAACATTATCAATTTCCTAAGTCTTGACCAATTATGAAAATTTTGGGCTAAAGAACCCTTCCAAAATCATGGCCTTCAAAGACCATTACCAACTCGGTTTCTTCCATTACGAGTATCAATATTTTAATGTCCAATTACATAGGTTTCATTACTCACAATTTTAATTCCAACCCTTAATAAATTGGGCCAAAATCGTGGCCTTCTAAAGTCACCAAAATTCTAATTTTTCTTTATATTATGCATTAGATACTTGATCCCTAATCATTCAAATTTTATCTCACACAAAATCACTCCAAACCCCTAAAATCCAAGCCAAAACCGTGACCTTACTTTAGTGTAGGAAACCCTCAAATTTTTCCATTCATTAATTCTAACATTTCAAGTATTCCAACAACACCAATATAATCAAAATCATTATTCAATCATCAACATCAATTTAGAACATATACACATGCAAAATCATCAAACAAAGTAAGCATAGAATATGGATTTCTCTATCAACCAAACACACAAAGTCTCCTCACCACCAATAATGGTAGAAGTAAGTAAATCTCCCTCTTACCTAAAGGAAGAATATGAAAATGGTCTCCTAGTGGCTCCTTGGTGGTTTCAGTTTTGAGCTTCCAAAACCCTAGAAATTTCTATCATCAAGAATCAACATCAAGCATGGTAAAAGATGGATCTTTGGTCTCCAATGAAACCATGGATCACGAAAATGAAGAGAAAGGAAGAAGAAAATGGAAACTTTACCTCAAAGTTAGAAGCTTTGTCTTGGAAGACAATGAAGATGATGGTAGATTTTGAAGAAACTTTCTAAATAAGAAATGTAGAAGAGGTTGAGATGAGTGTAAAAATGGTGTTAATGAAGACAAAAGATGAAAACTGGTGGTCACAATGGGGGTTGCAACACCCTCCCTAGGGTATCACATGTCTGACTCCCGACTCAAAATCTGTAAAGAAGTTCACACAAGGTTTGAGTTATAAAAAGATGGATTTTAAAATTTCTTTCTTTACTGAAACACAAACTTACTGAAATTTATATGTAATACTGAAAAAAATATATTGAAACAGATTCATATACAATATTGACACTAATTAATATTTCACAATTTAAAGAGAAATATAAAATTAACAGACTCTTTTTTTTTTAACAGTAGCAAACCCCATGACGGGTCCTACTTAATAGCACGGTACAACACTAACGTTAAAACTTAACATACTTATTATGTTGTGTATCCATCTTGTTGCATCAGACATCTGTTCTACATCTGTTCTTTGTCAACTCTGCACACCTTCGAGTCCTGAATGTCCACTCCTTATTGTTGTCACCCATCTCAGAGTATTCATCGCCCGTTATGTCTAAGACAACTCGATCTTTCTATTATTTGATTTTAACAGTACAGACACAGCAAAACAACATAACAAAGAGGTGAGATCACCTACGCTAATACCAACATGGCAGCACAGAGATAACACAAACAGCAATATCATACAGGGATATCATACCAAACTTTCAATAATATATTCAATATTAATCAACTATCATCATCCAATCATACATCAATCCAAGTATTCAAAACAGTTGTCATAGCCAATATTCCTCAATTAATATGTCATACAGATATAAGTGTTCAGATTATGCATGTACACAAGACTCGATTTCCTACTCCATGGAGCTAAACTCAGGTCAGAGAATTGATCGAAAAGACCTGCCGGTATCACGTGCCTCAGACCACGTGCTTTAATTTTCATTTCATTTTTTGCACATCTAGCACATACATGACAGTCTTTATCAGATCTTGATTAAGAATAGTGTCTCAGTTAGGATCATCGGTGTGTTGCATCGGTCTAACCTACGGGAAGAACGTGACCAACCACCCGTGTAGGCAACCCACACCCCGATGCCCCCAAGGTCAACAAGTGACTTACACTACGCATATCGCACCCACTCAAGAAGTGTGTTTCTCTAAGGCAATCAGCCATATCCAGTCCTCATCAGACCATTCTAATGCATGTATAATGCACCAAGTCCAATCACAGACAAATATGTCATTTTCTCACAAACAGTGTATGGACACTGGTTTAACAGTAATCATACTGTACTTTCAACAGCGAAAATCATGTTATCACGTTTTCATAGTTATAAAACACTTTTACCGTATTTTCACAATCGCGTAACATTTATATTACGTTTTCACAATCCAAAACGTTTCGGTTATGTTTTCACAATATCATAACACTTCTTTTATATTTTCACAATATTGTAACAATTTTGTTACGTTTTAAAATTCAAACGTTTTTATTACATTTTTACAATACCGTAACACTACTGTTACGTTTACAAAATTTTGTAATATTTCTGTTACGTTTTCAAAATGTTGCAACTCTTCTGTTGCACTTTTAAACCACGTACTAATTTTTAACATTTTTCTCAATCGCATAAAAACATACGTTTCCCAAATCGCATAGTATTTTTCCACTGTTTCAAAATCGCGTAACTTAAAAATCATTCTTTTATGTTACGTAAATCATTTTCTATCATTCTCAAAATATTTAAAACACTTTCCAAATCTCATAACAATTTTCCCCCATTTTCACAATCGCATTAAAAAAATATTCTATCGCTATTCAATCACATAGTGATTTATCAATAGTAGTTCAAATCACATAAAATATTTAAACGTAAATTCAGATCGCGTATAAATATTTCAACGTATTTAAAATCACATAGAAATATTTTTCCATATCACATAACTTAAAAATCACGTTTCTAAGATACGTAAATAATTTTTCACCACAATTTCATTACAGAAAATATTTCTTGACCTTTAAAAATTCCTTTTTAACTTTTCTCAAAATAATATAACTTTATACTTTATTTAATATATTTTATTACTCAAGAAAATAGTTTTCCACAATTCTTTACTCAAGAAATTTTTTTCAAAATATAATTCACAAAATCACTTTTCCATCAACGTTTCAAAACTTAACATTTTCTAACGTATTTCAAAACTTGAAAATAAGTTATACGTTAGTAAATTTTCAAAACACCATTATATTCTCTATTTTTCCCAAATAAATTCTAAAATCAATTCTTTTCAAAACAAATTAAGATTCAAACCCTTGCAACTTTTCTTTTTCATTTTCATATGAAAGTTCATTTCTCAAGTGATAAAATACTTTGATTCCCTTTCCAAAATCCTTATACTAAAACATTTTGTTCAAATATTTTATTTTCACTTTAAAATTACTTTGTTTCATAAAACCAAAATTATTCCAACCTCCAAAAATCGTAGAGTCTTTGGCCATTGAAGCCATCAAATATTATTCTTCTAAATTGATATGGTTTTACACAAACAAAACCATTAAAAATTCTTTGTTTTCAAAACCGAAACACCGATGGTCATAAAAACCAAACCCATTTGTTCAAATTCATTTTTACTTTCCTTACAAATCCTTTTTCACTTTCTTTGCAAATCCTTAAAATTATCATTGCTATTTTCATTTAAATCTCATGTTTAGTAAAACACTTAGAAACTTTTTACAGAAAATAAATTAATAAAAATCCTTCTAAAACCGTATTCATGTACTCTTTGAAAAATAAATTCTTTGTTTATTTTCCTTACTTTTCTAAACATCCATTTTCATCATTCAAGAAAATATTAATTTTGTGAACACCTATCTTGAGGTGTCTTGACCAAAATTCACCATGTTCTAGGGATCAAAATTTAATTCCCTTGTTCTTGAAAAATTTCAACATGGAACCCTAACCTTGGGTGCCAAAACTGTAGTCATTCTTTGGCCATTGGAGCCAAGAATTGATTTTCTTTCCATCATCAAATCATAGCATATACATACATATTCAAATATATATATATTTTAAGCATACCATAATCAAAGCAATAAATCATGCATAATATAAGCATACCATCAAAGTCATAAACTCAAGCAAAGCATATCAAGCATAGGCAAATAATCAAAGCTCATAAACACCCACAAATTAATTACATGACCATAGATATGAATCCTCACATGGATTCAACATCCATCAAATATATAACCATCTCTCACCACCATGCTTGGTTGGTGAGATAGATCTCCCTCTTACCTCTTGAAGATCCTCAAAAACTCCTTGTTTTGCTTCTTTTTCCAAGTCCTTCACCACCAAGGGCTCATAACTTTGATCGTGAAGAAAGTCCATGAAGATGAATGATTTAGAGAAAGTCTCCAACATGAAAGTTGTTTAGAATATCATGTAGATTCAAGATCTATGGTTGGATGAAATTAAAAGAGATTGGAGAGTGGTTTTAGGGGTCTTGACCGAATGGTATCTCTTGAAGAACAAAGATGGAATTTTTTATTTTTGTGAGAGAAAAGCTTCTTAGATTTGGTTAAGACAAAGGATGAAGTGAAAACACTTAGTTTTCCTTCCACCAATTTCATGGATCTCCATGGAAAATTCCATTTTTGGTAGAATCTTGAAGCTTGGATTTTGAAGTACTAGATGTTGGATTTTGAAGAAACCTTCAACATGAAAATTGTTTAGAATAAGGTAAGGATTCAAGAAACTAGGTTGGATGAAATTAAAGAGTGATGGAAGCCACATCAATGGTGCTTGGCCGTGAGCTTGCTAGAAGGGAGAAGGAGAAAATTTTCAAAGAGCTTTTGCTTGAAGGAAAGTTTCAAGAATGATGAAGTATGGTCAATAATGACCAAAGGTGACCAATATGGTCTTCAAATGTCACTTTTGTCTCTAAATGCAGCCCAAAACTGTAGCCCCCCTCCATGCTTCTTCAAAGAGTTCAATAATGATGCAACATTGATCAAGACATCTAACAATGACATAAAGCATCAATTAATGCATTGAAACTTTTCCTTTAGTTCCAAAAACATGCAAAAACCGTCCCCCCCTTCATCCTTGCTTCTTCAAAGTTGTCATCTTTTCAAGCCATTATTTGAAGCATTCTAAGCCATTGATTAATTCAATGGTTTGGATTAATGTAGGCTTTAGGTGTAGCTTTAGATTAGAAGACTTAATCTAGGCCATTGGATCTTTCTCCTTTAAATTCTAGCCCTTAGATGTGTCTCCAAAAATTAAGGGTTAAGATTACTCCTTCTTACTTTTAATCCAAGGGTTATAATTAGTCTTTGCTACTTTTTAAGACTAAATCTTCACCATTGATTAAATCTTCATCCAATGGTCATAAATGGTCCTTGTTACTTTACAAGACCAAATCTCCACCCTTGATCACTTCTAAATCCAATGGTTATAAATGGTCTTTGTCACTTTTTGAGACCAAATCTCTACCATTGATTTAATCTCCATCTAACAGTTATAAATGATCTTATTTACTTTTAAGATCAAATCTCCTCCATTGATTAAATCAAGATCAAGTCTCCATCATTAATTAAATCAATGGTGGATATCCAAACCACCAATGTTGACTTAAGCAATATAATATTTATTTTTTTTTATGCTAAAACCCCACAAAATTATATTTACTGTATTTTTTTATCGCCAATAAATTAAATACAGTACAAAATACAGTACAAGAAATTTTCTAAAACTGTTTCCGGATTCAGGTTTAGTAAGATCCCCTATCTCCGTCTAAACAGTACAAATTTTTCTATGCGTAGAAAATTTTTTGCTTTGCGGGACCCATCTGGGCCCACGTAAGGTCACCTGGGCCCACATAGGACCACCTGGGCCCACATATAGTCAAAAAATTCATAATCATCCACAAAAATCATAAATATTAGAAAATGCACAAATATCAACTCAAATTACGTAAAATAATTACCTAATGGTAAAAATTAAATTACGTAAAGTTTTTCCCAGCTCGAAAATTTTTATTTTCCTGACACGGAGTAAATCACTCAAAATGATCAAATACACTGACGAAATAAACAAAATAATTTTACAGTGCACAGAAATTTCTAAACAGTAAAATTCTGTTAATTGTCAAAATTATTGTTTAAGAGATAGGAAATTTGGGGTGTTACAGGGGCTGCAAAACCGTGTGGAGAGGGGAGAAGAAGAGAGAAGGTGGAAAGAAAAATGAAGAAGAAGAACTAGAGAGAGAAAGTGTTGTAGGAAAATGATATTTTTAGTGTATATTGATTAAGGGAGGGAAGCAAAAATTGCTTCCCCTTGGGCTATGTGTGTCGCGGCAAAGGAGAGAGAGAAAGGGGGAGGAGAGGCTTCTCGAACAAGCCAAGGGCATTCTTGACCTTTGGTGGTCAAAGCTTCTCAAAGAAGCTGAGTAAAATACAATAAATTTGAATTAAAGTGGGTTTGATTAGACTTAAAGTAGATTACATTAGGATAATGTGATAGAGTTTTTAATACATGTTATTATCTAATGGATAATTGCTACAGTCGACAGAAGTAAGTATTAATTTGTCTGACAGATAAAATTTACACAACAATTATTCTTTTATCTGATAAAATTTCTCGAAAAATGTAAAACCTCGTAAACCATGTCCATCCTCGGGTTTAGTAAGATCCCCCGTCGACATTTCCACAGATCAAGGTTCTCGGGAAAAATATCTCATTTTCCCAGCTTCGCTCAATTTGCATGTAAAACGAGGAATAATATTAAAATATTCTGAGTTCTTAGAAAAATACAAAAAAATTCTCAAAAATCACAAATATTGAAAAATGAATATTTATCATAAAATAAATAAAATTTGGGGTGTTACAATTTCTATCAAGTTCTGGGTTAATATAAGTTAATTTTCACATTCTGTGTTATAGTATTATGCTTAATCTAACCTAGAAGGTCACCAAAATTATTAGGCAACTCACACAAGTGTTATTAAACTTCCATAACAATAATTAGATCTATTAGGTTAGGAAGAATGTTACAGGAGGCATAGACAAGATCCTCTTCAACTTTTAGAAGGTTGTCTCATATTCCGAGGTCTTTTGAAACTTCTTTCCTTTTTTTAGATTTTGGAAAAAGGGAAGAGACAGCAGCCTTGGCTATGAAATGTGTGAGGATTGTGCATGTTGAGCACAACTTGGCATTTCTATGGGTTGGCCTCAATACCATGGTTTGTGAATAGAAACCCCAAAAACTTGCCAGTCTATACCCTCCAGGCGCATTTCTATGGATTCAGTTGCATGTTGTGCTTTCGAAACTCGGCTAATACTTCCTCCAAGTTTTTAAAGTGGTCACTAGTGTCTGCTGTCTTGACTATCATATCATCAATGTATACTTCCAACATGTTGGTGTATGCTCTAGAGGACAATTTATTTTGACTGTCTTATATACATTGTATTATATTATTTATTTAATATATGAGGCATTTCATTTATTGTGTTATTTATGATATATATAATAAAGTCTTTGGAATAGTAAGTTCAATGCCATGGGACATCAAGTGGATGACTTGATCGTGAGATCCTATCGGATAGAAACAGAACACTATTCTTAAATGTCCCTAGTCAAGTATTATTTTTAATCAGGATGATAATAATGCATTGAGACTAGTATGTGCGTAGATTGATGGCCACATCTCACGGGTTATGGATATGAGATATTAAGTCTTTACAAGGATACATATTAGAGTAATTATGTATTGGACTGACCCACCATGAGAATGCTACGTGGATCATTACGTGAGTGTCATAAGCGATTCTCATAGTGATAATGGTGCATGTGGTTCTTTGACCTGAAATCACTATGATTCTTACAAGAGGAGTTGTATGTTTTAATGCCATCAAATGTCATCTGTAACAAGGTGATTATAAAGTTGGTTATTGAACATACCGCGAATCTGTTAGCCATGGCAAGCATCACCCAAGAGGGGGGTGAATTGGGTGATTACAAATTTTAAAATACCTTTGAGAAATTAAGCATTTTGAATAACTCAAATAATAAATGCAGCAGAATAAGTTTAACAAAGGTTTAACTATTAGAGATTTCACAAATACTACTTGGGCTATAGGATAAATCAAGTAAATAAGCTAAATATCAAATTCAACTCAAGCATATATAATTAAGGCACAAATGTAAAGAGATAGAGTTGAGAAGATCAAATACAAGATTTATCCTGGTTTAGCCACCAATCCACTTTTAGCCTACGTCCAGTCCTCAAGCAATCACTCGAGATTTCCACTATATCTTCAAGCTTCAACAGGTGCTTGACAACCTTTACAAAATTGAGCACTCAACTCCTTGGGATGCCTCACCCTTGAGCTTAAGCCTTTTCAAACAAAGGGATGCCTCGTGTAACACCCATCGTACGGTGCCACATTTAAACATTATTATTACTGAATTACCCCAAAGTTCATAAATTGTGATGTTATAATAAAAATACAAGTTATAAAATTTCTTGATGTCGATAAAATAAAATTAGTGGAAAATAAAAGATTGTAACATCATCACAAATAATTTACATCATATGTACATTACAAAAGTTCTATCAAGATTATTTATATACAGACATAGTCCTTAAAGTATTTAAACATTATTTAAAACTAACATACTGCCCAAGTATAAACTAAACAGCAGAACCCTTAGACGGGTCCTCCTCAGATCCCTCAGCAAGAAGGAATCCAGCTCGACGCGAAGTTCTATGAACAGGTGTCTAAGCAGACGACACGATACTAATCTTCGTTGGGACATAATACCCAGTATCCCAATACTGCCTGATTGACAGCTAAAATTCGACATGTACATAAATAGTTACGGAAATGAATGGATCTCCATGAAATTCCCTGCTCATGTTGACCGTCAGATTTCCCTGATATATTAGTCCTCGCTCATTGGGACTAGTCCTCCACGCTCCAGCTCCACCATGGAACTGTAGTCTCACGTAACCAAAGAAATTAGATCTTGATGTCATCTTATCAAAACTCCGCTTCCTCTGGAGGAATCTGCTTTTCTTCACCCTCTTGTTCAATCCCTTGTTCAGTGTCTTTACAAATATAATTATAGTACAAAATAGACATACAAAGAGGTGAGATCACCTATGCCAATACCAATATGGTAGCACAGAGATAACACATACCATATGTGATACAAATACATCATATCATAATTACAATCATGCCATCAATATTATTTAGCATCACAATAGATGTAATAAACAATAATTACGATAATGCCCTCAATATTTTCCAAATATTCAATAATTCAATTATCATAAATAATAATTACGATAATGCCTTCAACATTGTCCAAATATTCAACAATTCAATTATCATAAACAATAATTACAATAATGCCTTCAACATCATCCAAATATCTAACAGTACAATTATCATAACCAATATTCCTCAATTATTGTATCATACAGATATAAATACTTAGATTATGCATGTGCACATAGACTTAATTTCTTACTCCATGGAGCTAATACTCAAGTTGGAGAAATTGATCCAAAAGATCTGTCTGTACCAACATGCCTCAGACCACGTGCCACAATTCTCATATGTGTTTGCACATCTAGCATATACACGACAGTCTTTACTAGATCTTGATTAAGAATAGTGTCTCGATCAGGATCATCGGTGTGTTGCATCGGTCTAACCCACGGTACAGAAGAGCTACCAACTACCCTTTGTGAGCAACCCGCACCTCGACATCCCCAAACTCAACAAATGACTTACACTACACATATCACACACACTCAAGAGGTGTACGTCTCTCTTAGGCAAATAGTCTTATCCAGTCCATCGGACTTTTCCAATGCATATAAAATGCACCAATGCCAATTACAGGCAAATCTCATCATTTCCTCATACAATGTCCATACACTGGTCCATGCATGTAAAATGCACCAATGCCAATCACAGGCAAAACTCATCATTTTCTCATACAGTATCCATACATTGGTTTAACAGTAATCATACTGTATATTCAATCGCAAAATCATATTATCACGTTTTCATAGTCGCGCAACACTTTTGTCGCATTTTTCACAATCGCGCAACATTTCTGTTACGTTTTCACAATTTCGCAACATTTCTGTTGCATTTTCAAATCACGTAGCGATTTTCCATCGTTTTCTCAATCACATAAAAATATTTCATCATTTTTCAATCACGTAGTGATTTTTCAACAATATTTCAATCACATAAAAATATTTGAACGCTTTCCAAATCGCGTAGAAATATTTTAACATTTTTCAAATCACGTAGCTTAAAAATCACGTTTTTAAGTTACGTAAATCATTTTTCTCTATTTTTCAATGTCGTAAAATATTTCTCAACCTTCAAAATCTTAATTCAACCTTTCTCAAAATAATATGACTTATCACATTATTTTTCATAGTTTCTTACTCAAGAAATCCTTTTCATAATAAATTCCACAATTTCACCATTTCATTGAATTAAATCAATGTTTCTAACTTAAAATTTACTAACGTGCTCCAAAACCCAAAGGATAAGTTATATGTTAGAAATTTTCAAGTTAGCAACGTATTTTCCATAATTCATGAATCAATTCTAAAACTTTGTTCTCTTTAAAATAAATTGAGGTTCAAACACTTTTAGCCTCTTTTTTTCTCTTATAACCGAAATTTCTATTTTTCAAGTGATAAAACACTTTGTTTCCATTTCTTCAATGCTTATACTAAATCAATTATATTTCCACTTTGAAATCACTTTGTTTCATAAAACCAAGGCTTTACAAGCCTTCCAAAAACCATGGTACATGGCCATTGAAACCATCATATATTTTTCCTTCTAAATCAACTAAGTTCTATTCAAGTTTTTACATAAACAAAACCATTAAAACTCCTCCAAAGACCGTGAGACTCTTGGTCCTTGAAACCAATCCATCTTTTCTTTTTCCTTTCCTTTCTAATCATTCAATTTTACCATTCATGAAAATTTTAGTTTGGAAACACCTAGTTTGAGGTGTTGAGGTCGAAATCCTCATGGTCATTAGAACCAAAAATTATTTTCCTTTCCAACAATTATTATTGCATACATAACATATAATCAATATATTATATTTCAAGCATACCATAAAAGCCATAAAAATCATACTAAACATGCAAGCACAAATAAATCATGCAAAACACATAAACCATATAAACACTCACAAATAATTACACAACCATGGATATGAATCCTCACATGGATTCACCATCCACCAAATACAATTTTATCTCTCACCACCATACTTGGTTGGTGAGATGGATCTCCCTCTTACCTCTTGAAGAACCTCCCAAGCTCCTTGTTTTGCTTCTTTTTCCAAGTCCTTCACCACCAAGGGCTTCTCAAACACAAAACAAAACACAAGTTTATTAGCATATTAAGCTTGAACAAGAAGAACCATGGATCAAACATAGTTTAGAACATGAAAATAAGACAAGTAGTGAAGTTTCCTTACACTTCACCTTAAAAACCCTATAACTTTGCTCTTGAAGAAAGTCCTTGAAGATGATGGATTTAGAACTTGGCCTAAACTACAAAGTGTCTTAGATTGAGGTATAGATTCAAGAAGTAAGGTTAGTAGAAATTTTTGAAGAGTGATGGTGGGTTCTTGAGATCTTGGCCGAAATTTGCTTGAAGAGAAAATGGAGAGAAAAGTTTGAAGAGCTTTGCTTTTGGAATGATAAAAAATGATCAAGAATAGCAATAATGGTGTCTTCAAACTTTGCTATGGCCTTAAGCCATCACAAAACCGTTCCCCCCTCCTTGTACACTCAAAGAGTGACTAATCTCACTAGCCACCATTTTGGGCATTGCTAACCATTGATTAGATCAATGGTTAGTATTAATGTAGATTCTAATTATAGCCTCTAGATGTAAGACTTAATCTAGGCTATTAGATCTTTCCTCCTTGAAATCCTAGCCATTAGAGGTATCTCCAAAATGAAGGGTCAAGATCACTCCTTCATACTTTACATCCAAGGGTCACAAATGGTCCTAGCCATTTTATAAGACCAAATCTCCACCATTGATTAAATCAATGGTTGATATTCAAAGGCTTCAACATTAAGCTTATTTCCTATTGGTCCGTCATAAAGTTGTCATAACCACTAATGTTGACTTAGCAGTATAATATTTATTTTTATCTGCTATTATCCTTCGAACAATATTTTTATTGTATTTTTATTGCCTGATAATTAAATATAGTACAAAACACAGTAAAAGAAAATTTTAAAAATTAGTTCCTGTTTTGAGTTTAGTAAGATCCCCAATCTCTGTCTCAATAGTACAAAAATTTTTGGCTGCAGAAAATTTTTTACTTTTTCGGACCCCCTTGGGCCCACATACAGCCCCCCTTGGCCCACAAACAACCCATTGATAATATTAAAATTGTAACACCTCAAGAATTCGTATTTTATTTGTTTTGGTCGATTCAAAATTATTTTGAGTAATCCGACTCGACTTCTGTGAATTTTATAATTTTTGTGATTTTTAGGAATTTTTGGGAGTTTTTACGTTTTGATTATTTTAATATTATTTTTGGGTTTGTGTATATAAGCCTTCATATTTTATTTCTTTCTCTCAATCCTTAATTATTTTTACTAATCTAATTTGATTTTCATGAATTTCACAATTGTTATGATTTTTTGGATTTTTGTGATATTTTGGATATTTTGAATATTTTAATATATTTTATATATTTTAAGATATTTTGAATATATTATATTTTAGATATTTTGAGATATTTTGAATATTTTAATATATATTCGAGATATTTTGAGATATTTTAAATATTCTATTATATTTTTGATATTTTGGTATATTTTGAATATTCAATATATTTCTGATATTTTGGGTTGTGTGTGGGCCCGGGCGGGTATCGAAAAAATAAAAATTTTTATTAGCCAGAAAGTTTTGTACTATTGATTCGGAGTCGAGTGATCTTACTAAACACGAAATCGAAAACAGTTTTTGAAGTTTTGTTTTTCTACGATTTTATCTGACAAATAAAATCAGGGTATGTTTTATTGTCCATTGGATGATATCTTTCTTGAAAAATATCTAGTGGATGATTCTAGACGCAAGCCTAGTCACCCACTCTAGAATGTTCTAGACGATGACTAATCGTTTGGTGACTCACCTAGGTGACTAGTCTAGTGACTCACATGTTCCAGCTTGTTCTAGAAGACTCTAGAAGATGCTTCGTCACACGCCTAGTCATCAAGTGCTTTACACATGGATCAATAAGGAGCCGGTCAAAGTTGGTGGCTGTGACTCATCGTGGAGGACCAATAGAAGCTCGACACGTGGCGTGACACCTCAACACCTATGACTCAGCATATTCAGGAAGCTTCCAGAAGTAATGACTCGCCACATTCTAGAAGCGATAACTCGTCATATTCTAGAAGCTTGTAGAAGCGTTGACTCACCCTGTGACTCGCCGCAGTGAGTCACATGTTCCAGAAGGTTCTATGCTGACTCAGCTGGTGACTTAGCTAGTGACTCGTCATGCTGACTCACCTGTTCTAGAAATATCTATGCTGACTCATCATGCTGACTCATCATAGTGAGTCACATGTTCTAGAAACTTCTCTTTGATGACTCGCTCTGTGACTCATCAAGGGCAATCAGTAGAAAAATGATCAACAATAGTTGCTACCCAACGAACAAGAGAAAAATCTAGGTATATTTTATTATCCATTGCATAATAGACATTGACTTTATAAGCAGTAATTATTGTTCATTATTTAAAGTATACCGAAAAATATCTTGATCAAAATATCTTAAGCCTTTATCTTTTTCATGAAGTCTATAAATAGGAGGGCTTTGGTTCATTTTCAACTTTTGCATGAAACTCTCACCCTTTTCTCTCCTTGTGTTAGATGGCCAAACACTCTTGGAGGCCAAAATTATACACTTGCTCATCTTTTATTCATCTACATCCAAGAAGCCAAAAGCTATACACAAACTCTCTCACTTTCTCTCCCCCATGGATTCGGCCAAGCACTCAAGAACCACTCTCCAAATTTCTATAATTCCTACCAATATCATTTCTTGAATCCTTTCATTAATCTAAGACACTTTCATGTTAGGAATTTCTCAAGATCCATTCATTTCCATCTTCCTATCAAGCAAAGAACACAAAAGCTCCTATCTTTCTCTTCTCCAAGCTCACGGCCAAGGGGCCATAGTTCTACCATCACTCTTCAATAATTTTAACCAATCTTATTTCTTAAATCCTTACATCAATCCAAGCATCTTTGTAGTTGGAGTCATGATCAAAATCATCCATCTTCAAGGAATTCTTTCAAAGCCAAACACAAAAACTCTTAACTTTCTCTCTTACAAAGCTCACGGCCAAATCACCTTGTATCACCCTCCACTCGTCTAAAATTTCAAACAACCTTAGATCTTGAATCTTCATGTCATTCTAAGGAACTTTCATGTTGGAACTATCTTCCAAATCATTCACTTTCAATCTTGATCTTCAAGTTCAAGATCAAGAACCTTTAGGTGAAGATTTGTGTTCTTCATCTTTCTTTTCTTTGGTAAGTTTCTAAGACCATATTTTGGCTTATGGTCACTTTTGATAATCTTGAATATTAATATTGTATATGTTTCTTTGTTTTTAAGTGCTACTTGGTGGAGTAGATCTATTTCAAGAAAAACAACAAGGAACTTTGGAGGTTTCATCAAGAGGTAAGAGGGAGATTACCCTCATCAACCATGTGTTGGTGGTGATGAATGGATGTGTTTGTGGTGAAGAATCCATAAGGATTCATTCACTTGGTTGTTTATTGTCTTTCCTAATTGAGTTTGATTTTGTGTGCAAGCATGTCTATAGCTTTAATATTTTTGGTATATGTTTTATGATTGCTTTAATATATGGTATGTGTTCATAGATGCATGATTATTATTGTAGGATATGAATGACATGTGAGGATTACATGAGTGTTCCAAAGAACACAAGGGAGCTCACGACTCCATCATCACCAAAGAGGACCAAAATGTTCTCAACCATTTTCTAAAAGAATGATTTAATTGATTTAATTGGATTAATGGATTTTTCAATGATTTAGAGGATGGAAAATAAATTTTTGATGATTTATAAGGACATGTATGTTGGTGTATGCCCTAGTGGCCAATATATTTTGTTTGTATTTATATACATTATATTATGTTATTTTATATGAGGCATTTCATTTATTGTGTTCTTTTTAGTAGACATAATAAAGTCCTTAGAATAGTAAGTTTGATACCATAGGACATCAAGTGGATGACTTGATCGTGAGATCCTATTGGATAAAACACTATTCTTAAATGTCCCTAGTCAAGTATTATTGTTAATTAGGACAATAATAATACATTGAGGCTAGTATGTGCGTAGACTGATGACCACATCTCACGGGTCATGGATATGAGACATCAAGTCTACACATGGATACATATTAGAGTAATGATGTATTAGACAGACCCGCCATGAGAACACTACGTGGATCGTTATGTGAGTGTCATAAGCGATTCTCATAGTGATAATGGTGTATGTGGTCCTTTGACCTGAAATCACTACGATTCCTACATGAGGAGTTGTGTGTTTTAATGCCATCAAACGTCATCTGTAACAAGATGATTATAACGTTGGTTATTAGACATGCCGCAATACATGTGGAGGGATGTGAGTGACCTAGATGGGATTTGTCCCTCCTACATAACAGAGCGATATCTTCGGGCCCCCGATTGAGTGAGACTACGAAATGCATGGCCATGCTCAAATGAGTCAATACAAATTTCAAAATAGGAGATATTGATCTTATTTGTTATTACTATGTCTACTCGAGAATCAGAAACCGAAGATTGAACTAAACAAGGGTGACACGTTCTATGCCTTGTGTTCAACTGGATATCTGGACAAAGGGACTAAACTACACGGAAACATTAGTCACAGATAGGTTATGTCAAATCACTGACATTCTCATTACTTGGGTAGCAAAGTGATGTGTTGCTAGATACCGCTCATCGTTTGTAATATTAAAATGAGATTTTAATATTACTACCAACGTCATGAGAACCTCGCAGTGGTCGCACACTTAGAACAGACTAAATTGGAGTAATCGTAATCCAAGTTGGACTTGATTCAATTGTGGGCCTAACTCATGACAGATGGGTTTAGGGTTGCACCACTTACCTTGCTACTGCTCACACTCACTTAAGGCAGCCTTTGTTATAAATAATACTGCTAAGGGGGCTATTACTAGGTTACATCACAACCCTAGCCGCACCTACAGAAAGTGAGTGAGAGATAGTGAGGTCTTCTTCTCCTCTCTTCGCAGCTAGCACTACGAAAACAGAGGCGTGACTCCTTTTGCAAGTCTGTTCGTGTGGATACCGCAGAAACATTGTCGCTATTACGGTGTTGGTGATTCACCTCGCTTGTGTCTATCACGCTTCAAGAGGTAAAAATTTAAAAACTCGGATTATGGATTTTTCGCATGGATCCTGTAAGGGAATTCTGTTATTCCGCTGCGAGACTTTTTGATCCGCAAATTCCCAACAATGTAGAATTTCGGCCAATATGCCATATACCTTTGATCCAAAATTATTTTCTAACTATGGACTAGATGATCTAATAAAAATAAATTGGATTAAGAATTTTTATAAGAGATTAAATGATGAGGAAACAATTAAATATGATTTTTAATGCATAGAATGATTTTTGGCCAACATGCCTACTTATGATGTTTTTAAATCCAAAACTATTTTTAAAAGTGTAGACTTATGAAATTAATTTAATGAGAACTTAATTAAATTGATTTTTGGATAAACAATGGAAAGTAATTTAATTTTAGAGTAAAATTAGTGAATTTAAGTAATGATGTAAATACTTGAAAGGCACTAACGTATGGTTCACTCATTGAGTTTTGAAACGCGTTGGTAAATTTCGAGATGTAAATATTAGTTATGATTAAGAAAAGTAAATTTTTGATGGAAACATAGAAAATATCACTTAATGAATTTTCTAGATAAAATGTTGCCAAAAATTAATAAAAAATGGACTAATAATAGAGAAAGTTTCAATATAAAAATGAGTGTAAAGAAAATATTATACGTAGTTGAGAAATACTAGAAATAGTTTACGCGTATTTTAAAATAATAATTTTAAGCTATGTGATTGAGAAAATGATTTAAAAACACTACGCAATATTTAAAATGTTGAAAAATATTTACGCGATTTAAAAACGTTTTGAAAAAGGTGACGCGATTGTGAAAATGCGATAAAATCTTTACGTGACTAAAAGGAACAGTGAGTTTTACTGTCGAGCCAAAGTGGTGGACTCGGACATATTGAAAAAATAGTATTATTAAGTGGAGACATACTATATTTGGTTTATGTCGATATTGAGGGCATTTGTGTAATTATGATATTAACAAGGACGTTTGTGGAATTTTTGGTTCATGTATGGTGAGATATGTCAATTTGGTCGAAAATTGGCGATTAATTGACGAGATGAATTACACCGTGTTGTCGGTGTGATAAGCGTAGTGTGGTTCATCGAGTGGACTAGGGTGCATTAGTGTGTGGAGTATTCCATATGTGGACAGTTGGTAGCTCCTCTGGGCTGTGGTAACTGGCAACACACTAATGATCTCGACACACACTATTCTTAATCAAGATCTTGTGGAGACTGTTTAGTACAATGCCTATAGTGCATGACATATTTGGACTGTGTACTACTACACGATGTTTTGGATTGTGGGCTATAGACACGACGTTGGATAGTGCAATAGTTTGGTTGAAAGCAACCTGAAGACATTGATGAAATTGTTGCTGTACAGAGCTCGCTTAAGAGCTTTTGTTGATTTGCACAGTACTAAGTATACCTCGAGGTACTGATAGTTCTTCCGGATCGTTCTCTTTGATGTCTGTGTTTTAGCTCCATGGAGTAGGAATGAGTCTGTGTATATTTGCATATGTGGTTTGCATCTTAATGTGGTTATTTATATTCAATGTTGAGATATTATATATGATGTGTTAATGTGAGTTATTATGCATGATGTGACTATATGGTTTATTGTATCAATTGTTATATCTGTTATGGTAATATTATTGCTGTTCATTTTATTACAATATATGTTTATTGGAATTATTTGTAAATTGATAACATGATTATATTTGTGATATCTGTGTGTATGGAATGACTTTGTCATTCGTATCATTCTTTGCTACCGTACTGGTATTGGTGAAAGGAGATCTCACCTCTTTGCTGTATTGCTTTGTTGTGCTTGTATTGTTAAATTTGTATAATAGGTGAAAGAAGTTTCTTAGACTTACTGGAGGCGATGTTCTGAGATCGGTGACGGTGTCGAGGAGTGATCTTCCAAGTTTCAACAGTATGCAGTTTGGTGGAGAAACGGAACAAGTATGTTGAGTTTTCTCATTAGTGTTGTTACCGTGCTATTCAGTAAGACTCATTATTGGGTTTGCTACTATTGCTTGAGTCTGTAAATTTTATGTTTTAAAATGTTATTGAATATTATGTGATATAAGTAATATGTGTGTTAATCAGTTCAGTATGTTTTCTGTATTACTTATATTTCGGTAAGTTCATGTTTCCGCGAAAAGAAATTTTAAAATCCATATTTTAGAACTCAAAGCTTTTACGAAATGATTTTTCAGGTTTTAAGTTTTTAGTCGAAAATGTGATGCCTTGCGGAGGGTGTTACAAAAATAATCAAAGAAATATAAAAATTTCATAATCATCCAGAAAATCATAAAAATTATAAAACTTACGAAAATCAAATCAGATTACGTAAAATAATTAAGACTTAACAGTAATAATTAAAATACGTAAGATTTTTTCTAGCCCAAAAATTATTATTTTCTTGACACGGATTAAATTACACAAAATGATCAAATGTATTTACAGAATATTCAAAATAATTTTACAGTACACAAAAATCACTAAACAGTAGAATTCTGTTAACTGTCAAAATTACTGTCAAATAGTTAGAAAATTTAGGGTGTTACACCTCACCCTTTACAATTTGGAGGGATACCTCACCCTTTTCTCTAGATGAATACCTCACCCTCGTACAATGATTTCAAGATGAAGAAAAAAATTAGAAACTCTCACAAGAGTAGATATACAACTTGAAGAACAAAGTATGGATGATAAGAAACTCTCTCAAGAGTGGATAATACAACTTGAAGCTCTATGGGTATCAATGATTCACACTTTAAATCTCAAAATATGATTTTGATGATTCAAGGATCAAGAATAGTGTTCTTGTGTTTCTTAGGATGTAAATGCTTCAAATATCACTTATATATAGAGCCCAAATGATAAAATAGTTATTGGTAGTGTTTAGAAATAATTTTTTTTATGAAAACTAGCCGTTTATAACCGTTAGAAACGTTTCTGGGCACTTGGTAATCGATTACTATAACACCCTCCTCAGGGCATCACATTTCTAACTACCAACTTATACTCTGAAAATCAGTTCATAAAAGGTTTGAGTTATAAAATATGGGTTTCAAAATTTCTTCTCACAGTAATATAAACTTACTGATATTTATAAGTAATACTGAAAAATAGATTTAAACTGATTAAAACTCATATAACAAACATCACTTAATATTTAATAATTATTCAAGAAATATAAAACTTACAGACTCAATTTTAAATAGTAGCAAACCCCATGACGGGTCCTACTCAATAGCACGGTAAAACACTAACGATAAATACTCAACATACTTATTCCGTCTTGTATTCATCTTAATGCGCCATATATTTGTTCCTCCTCAAATCTGTACACTAACTAGTCCGGAATGGTCACTCCTTGATGTTGTCACCGAACTCAGAATATCTACCTCTCGTCACGTCTAAAAAACTCGTTCCATCTATTATATAATTTTTAACAATACAAGCATAACAAAACAATATAACAAAGAGGTGAGATCACCTACGCCAATACCAACATGGTAGCATAGAGATAACACAAACAGCACACCACACAAATATATCATACCATAATTACAATTATGCTATCATCATAATGTATAAAATAACAATAATTACAATAATGCCATTAATATTATTTATCATCATCATCATCCAACATTCCTCAATTATTATATCACACAGATATAAATATTTAATATTTATGATAATGCCCTCAATTATTATCCAAATATTCAACAGTTCAATTATCATAACCAATACTTAATAATGATGCATATGTTATGCATGTAGACTCAATGTCCTACTCCATGGAGGTTTTCACAATTTCAAGAAGAATGCTCTGGTTAATTGTCAGCCTTAGCCCAAAGACAATCTCCCAGTCGTTGAAAAGAATCGTGTTATTGTCGGGTATCGTCAATGCGTTGCAACGGACTGCATCGCCAAGTGGCACATGGTCATTTTGCTAATTAACATCCACTGGTCAACCGCCGTGCCTTGACGCCCTCAAGATCCATCATAGACCTCACTATCAATTCCCATTCCCTCTTCAACCACAAGGGTCACAATTTTTGTTTAATGCACGAATATCTCAATGCAATTTTTATTCAAATTCATCATATGCCACCATGCATATTTTTCAATTTCATCATATGCCTCAATGCATATCTTTCCAATGCATGTATAATGCACCAAATGCCAATCACAGGCAAAATTCATCATTTTCTCATATAGTGTCCATACACTGGTTCAACAGTAATCATACTGTATATTTAATAGCGAAATCATGTTATCACGTTTTCATAGTCACAAAACACTTTTGTCGTGTTTTCACAATCGCGCAACATTTCTGTTGTATTTTCAAATCACGTATTGATTTTTCAACGTTTTTTCAATCACGTAAAAATATTTACACGTTTCTTAAATCGCGTAGTGATTTTCCCCCATTTTCACAATCGCGTAACTTAAAAATCATTCTTTTAAGTCACGTAAATCATTTTCCATCATTTTTGAAATATCTAAACGCTTTCCAAATCGCGTAAAAATATTTTAACGTTTTTCAAATCACGTAGCCTAAAAATCATGTTTTTAAGTTACGTAAATCGTTTTTCACCATAATTCCATTACGAAAAATATTTCTCAACCTTCAAAAATTCCATTTCAACCTTTCTTATTTAATTTTTCACATTTCCATATTCAAGAAATCCTTTTCGCAATAAATTCCACAATTTCACCATTTCCGTTGATGTAAATCCATGTTTTCAAATCTTTAAAATTCCTTATCACACTTCAAAACCCAAAGGATGAGTTATACATTAGAAAATATCAAATCACTATTATATTCTCCATTTTTCTCAAATCAATTCTAAAATCAATTCTCTTCAAAATAAATTGAGGTTCAAATACTTTCAACCTCTTTTTGTCTTTCATAAACAAAATTCCATCTTTCAAGTAACAAAACACCTTGTTTCCATTTTCTTTAATTCTTGTACTAAAACACTTTGTTCAAACACTTTGTTTCCACTTTAAAATCATTTTGTTTCATAAAACCAAAACTATTCCAATCTCCTAAAAAAATCGTGGTACATGGTTCCAATGGCCATCAAATATTGTTCCTTCTAAATCAATTAAGTATCATTCTTGTTTTTACATAAACAAAACCATTAAAATTTCTTGCAAAAATCGTGAGACTCATGGTCTTTAAAATCAATTCATTTGTTCATTTTCATTTTTCATTTTCTTTACAAATCCTTAAAATCATCAACTCATTGCTTTTTTCATTTAAAACTCATGATTAATAAAATACTTAGAATATTTTTATTCAAAAATGTCCTTGAGGCCGTGTGCCTCTATGGTTCTTTGGAACCAAAATTGTTTTCCTTTCCATCATCACATCATGGCATACATATACATATTTCATCATATATACCACAAGCATGCCATAATCAAAAGCAATAAATCATGCAAATCATATTAAGCATGTAAGCACAAATAAACCATACAAAACACATAAACCACATAAACATATAAACACCCACAAATAATTACATGACCATGGATATGAATCCTCACATGGATTCACCATCCATCAAATACCAAACTATCTCTCACCACCATACTTGGTTGGTGAGATGGATCTCCCTCTTACCTTATGAAGAACCTCAAAAGCTCCTTGTTTTGCTTCTTTTTCCAAGTCCTTCACCACCAAAAGTTTCTTAAACACAAAACAAAACACAAGTTTATTAGTATATTTAGCTTGAGCTAGGGGAACCATGGATCAAACATGGCTTAGAACATGAAAAAGAGATAAGAAATGAAGTTTCCTTACACTTCACCATAAAAATTTTATAACTTTGCTATTGAAGAAAGTCCTTGAAAATAAATGATTTAGAGAAAGTCTCTAACATGAAAGTTGCTTAGAATATCATGTAGATTCAAGATTTATGGTTGAATGAAATTAAAAGAGATTAGAGGGTGATTTTGGGTGGTATGGCTGAATGGTTCCTCTTGATGAACAAGGATGGAGTTTTTGATTTTTGTGAAAGGAAGGCTTCTTAGACTTGGTTATGATAAAGAATGAAGTGAAAACACTTGGTTTTCCTTCCTACCAATTTCGTGGAGCTCCTTGGAAAATCCCTAAAAAATATAAACAAATCTTAAAATCAATAACAAGTAAAAGAATAGGTAAACCATGGTTCAATCATGGTTTAAAAAATTAAAATTTTAAGATTGAGTGAAGAAATAAGAACTTTACCCTTTTTGGTAGAAACTTTAAGCTTGGATTTCAAGCTCTAGATGAATGATTTTGTGAAAACTCATAACTAGAGATGTTCTTAGAATGGTGTTTAGGTTTAGGAAATCAAGTTGGATGAAATTATAGAAATTTGGATGATGGTTCTTGATGAGCTAGCCGTGAGCTTCAATTTGGAGAGAAGGGGAAAGAGAATAGATAGAAGACTTAGGACTTCAAAGTGAGATAAAATGAACATAAACATCCCTCCTCCTTTGGTGATTGCAGTAGGAACATGTAGGAAAAGAAAGTGGAGAAGTTTTACTATCACTTATGACTAGCACATGGCATAAGTCATCAACTTGTCATGCAATGGTCACCCTAGCTTTTCTTGACTTAAAACAAATAAATCACCTAATTCTAGAGACTTTGAGAAGCCTCCTAGCCGTGGAGCTTCAAGGAAAAACAAACCAAGTTCCTAATTCCATTACCAATTTTCTAGCAAAATATCAATTGATATAAATTTTTAATGAACTATTATTTAAATCTAATTATCATTTACACAAACTAAAAGTAATTAGTTAAGGTTCATAATCTCCTTATAGTCATAAATTACTAATCACTAAGCTAACTAAATTTAGTTCACTAAATCTTTAATTTCTTTTAGATAAGTATAAGGTAGAAATATCAATTTGTAACAACAAATCTCTAAGCTTTCTAATGGAGCTTAGCCGTGGAAATCTTTGCAAGAAGAGAAGTGAATATATTTACTTATAAGAAGAAGGTGATAACTTTAAACAAATAAAAGTCAAGTCCAAGACCCTCTAAAATTATGCATGGCCGTGGAACTCCAAATAAAAAGACTAACCAAGTTTTGTTTTCAAAGTCTTTTAGTTTAACAAATTTGTTTCCTATTAGTTCAAGACAAGTCAAGCCACACAGATTGACCAATTTTTGGGTGTAGCTTCTTGTAGGTATAAAAGAAAATAGCCAAATGAATTAATTGCACAAATTTTGTCTCCTTCAAAATGAATGACCATAGAAAACAAATGGAGAGCCACCATAATTGACTTTTTCATTGATGTTTGATATAATTGAGGAAAGAAGAATTAAGTGTAGAATTTTTTGCCATAAAAAGGATGCATGGCCGTAGAGTGAAGAGAGAAAAGAGTGAATTATTTAGGCAAATAATTGGTACTAAATCATTGAGAAATTTTCCAAGTGATAGTAACAAACTTGGACCATTGGATTCATTCCTCCTTTAAATCCTAGCCATTAGAGGCATCTACAAAAATGAATGGTCAAGATCCCTTCTTACTTTAAATCCAAGGGTCATAATTAGTCATAGACATTTTAGAAGACCAAATCTCTACCCTTGATTAATTCTTCATCCAATGGTTGTAAATGGTCCTAGTCACTTGTTAAGACCAAATCTTCACCGTTGATTAAATCAAGATCAAGTCTCCACCGTTGATTAAATCAATTGTGGATATCCAAACCATCAATGTTGACTTAAGCAGTATAATATTTATTTTTATATCTGCTATAACCCTACAGATAATATTTTTACTTTATTTTTATTGCTCGATAATTAAATACAGTACAAAACACAGTAAAAGAAAACTTTAAAAAAATTATTTCTGAATTCAGGTTTAGTAAGATCCCCCATCTCTATCTAAACAGTACAACTTTTTCTATCCGCAGAAAAATTTTTACTTTTCGAGACCCACTTGGACCCACGTAAGGCCACCTAGGCACATAGACCGCCCAAAAATAATCAGAGAAATATAAAAATTTCATAATCATCCATAAAATCATAAAAATTATAAAACTTACGAAAATCAAGTCGGATTAGTAAAAATCATTAAGGATTTTCAAAAAGAAATAAAATACAAAGGTTCGTATACAGCCCCAAAATAATATTAAAATAATTAAGAAAAACATAAAAACTCCCAAAAATTCCTAAAAATCACAAAAATTATAAAATCCACAGAGGTCGAGTCGAATTATTCAAAATAATTAAGAATCACCCGAAATAAATAAAATATGAATTTTCAGAGTGTTACAATTACACACTTCTGGTAATCGATTACATGGCCTCTGCCAAAGTTGTAATCGATTACAGGATTTGTGTAATCGATTACATCATTTCTGGTTTTGAAAACTGACTTTAAAATGTCATAACTACTTCATTTCTTATCCAATTAAAGCAAATGACCAGTCATTGGAAAGATCTTTGAGTCTATTTTCAAATGAAACATTTCACAACAAAACTCAAAGTATTTTGAGAGTTATGATCAAAAGATTGACCAAAGGTCAATTTTTCAAAACTCAAACTTGACTATATTTTATAGTTTAAAGCAAATGGTCATAACTTCTTCATTTCTTATCCGTTTAAAGTAAATGACACTCATTAGAAAGATATTTGAGTCTATTTTCATATGAAACAAGTTTAATAATAAAACTCAACGTATTTTGAAAGTTATGATCAAAATAGTAACTGAATGTCAGTTTTGCAAAACACAAACTTGGCTATTTTTCAAAGGTTTGAACTACCACCAAGATTAACTTTCCAAAAATAGTTTGTTGGGCATTAAAACATGTAAGAAACACTTTTTAAAGATGTTAAAACATATTTGAGTTTAGTGTGATTCCTTTTTACCTTCACACAAGATTTAAGTCCTATAAGCTATTCTTAAAGAACCTTGGGACTTGATCTTTTGCCATCATCAATTCTTGATGTAATCCAAGCTTCCAAAAATTTCTTCTTTTCAAATCTTGCAAATGCTTGGAACATCTTATCATTCTCATTCTTCTTGAGTTGAGCATAATTGTGATCTTTTGCTTTCTTGTTGCAATGCTCATTCTTGATACTTGGACTATCCTACAAAGTATAACTCACATAACACAAGCATAGTTAGTCCAAATTCATAATTCAATATCTTCATATGCATGATACAATATATCTCATTAAGCACATCTATATAACATGATCAATATTCTTTTGTAATGCATTTGTCATCTATTAAGCACATTTATGAAGTATAAGCATAATTCTTTTTATTTTGTATTTGTCATCATCAGAACTTAGCATATTAAACCATTGATGTAAAGACAATTCTACAGAATCATATGAAGGGATGTGAGTGGCTTAGAAGGGATTTGTCCCTCCTACATAACAGGAGTGATATCTTCGGGGCTCCTGATTGATTGAGACTACCAAATGCATGACCATGCTCAAATGAGTCAATATGAGATATTGATCTCATTTGTTATTACTATGTCTACTCGAGTATCAGGAAATGGAAGATTGAACTATACAAAGGTGACACGTTCCATGCCTTTTGTTCAATCTAGATATCTGGACAAATGGACTAAACTACATGGTAACATTGATCACAGAAAGGTTATATCAAATCACTGACATTCTCATTACTTGGGTAGCAGCGATGTGTTGCTAGATACCATTCATTGCTTGTAATATTAAAATGAGATTTTAATATTACTACTAACATCATGAGAACCTGTAGGGTGGCACACATAGAGCAGACTAAATTAGAGCAATTAGAATCCAAGTGTGACTAGGATTCAATCATGAGCCGGACTCATAACAGATGAGTCTAGGGTTTCACAGCTTATTTTTGCTGCTGCTCTCACTCACATAAGGCAGTAACTATTATAAATAACACTGCTAAGGGACTGTCAAGGAAAGCATTACAAAGCCTAGCCGCACTTGACATAAATAGTGAGTGAGAGAGTGACAGGTTTCTCTTCTCTTCGTATAGCTAGCACTGTGCCAGAGACGTGGGACTCCTTTTTGCGGACGTTGGATGTTCGTGAGTCTGTTCGTGTGGATACCGCAGAGACATAATTACTTTTACAGTGTTGGTGATTCATGTCACTTGTTTTTGTCATGCTTCAAGGTAAACTATTTTAAAACATAGACTATGGTCTATTTCTCACGGATCCTTAGTGGGATTTTTTTGTTTTTCCATTGCGTGATGTATCCGCAATTCCCAATACAACATTTTAACAATTTGTCCCTCAAAGACCTTATTCATCATATGCTGATAAGTTGCTCTTGTGTTTTTGAGACTAAATGGCATAACCCGATAGCATTAACTCCCCATCTCGGTTATGATGGCAGTCTTGTCTTCATCTTCTACATTATTGCCTTCATCTTCTGCATTCATAAGGGATCTGGTTGTAGTCGAAGTAAACATCCACAAAGGAAAGTAGCCTGAAATGTAACATCCTTCCTAACCTATCAGCCTTAATGATTGTTATAGTAGCTTACTAACACTTGTGTGAGTTACTTGTTAATTCTGGTGATTTTCTAAGTTCGTTTGAGCATAATGCTACAACACACGACATGAAAAATAGCTCATATTAGCTTAGAACTTAGTATAAACTACTTAGATGAAGGAAATAAATATGAAAAATTTATTTCTAGGTTATAAACAATTAGAATGAGTTGTAGGTAATTTTTGGGAAATTAAATGAATTAGTTTGACATTTTTAATAAATAGAATGAGTATTTAAAGGCCAAAATTAAATAGGAGAATAGCTTGGAAAATCATGGGATTTTGTGGAGATGTCAAATAAAGGATGAAGATTTTTTTGGAAATGATTACAGGTTAAGGCATCTACCTATAAGCATATTAGTTTAACTTCATAAGTTTATACTAACTTATGGAAGAGTAATAGAGCTTAATGACTGTCAAAGGTGTATAGATAGTTATTAAATGATATGTACAAGAACTAAATTAGATCCTAGAAATTTTTTACAACACTTATGAAAGCTAGAAAATTCATTAGTGGAAAATCAAAGTATCCTTAAGAGATAAATTACTTCCACTCAGCCATCACAACACATTTCCTTTTTGTTCTTATCCTCCTTTTGTTTCTCCACCCCCTCACTCACACCACACTTCTCATTTTCTTTCTTTTCACTCTCACATGTTCTAGTAGTAGAAGGAAGGAGATAAGGAGGAACAAGGAGATAAGAAAGAAAGAAGAAAGAAAAAGAAGGATCATCATTAATAAGATGCTAAGAAGGAACCAAAGAGAAGACAAGAAACACTATCATCAAGGAACTAAAGGTAGGGGTTTTGTGCATCTCTACCTTACTGTTATCTCTTCTTGTTTTCTCAAATCTTGTATGAATGAATTGGTTTGGGAATTTTCTTGTGAGAATTATATATATATATATATATATATATATATATATATATATATATATATATATATATATATATATATATATATTTATGATTGATGAACTTGAGGTTATTTATAAATCTTTGAGGAATTAAGGTTGAATATATAAGGAAAATTATGGATTGATCATTATTGTTAATCTTTGTGAGTTTTGACTTGATTATGTATAAAGATATGATGATATTTTGATCGTAAGTGAAAGGGAAGGTATACTTTTGAGTTTTCTATATTTGAGAGAGTGTTTTGTTTGTGGAGATGCACTTGATAATTGATTATTAAGATGTGATAATCGATTATCAATTTTCAAAATGCTATGTTCGTCGGTGATAATCGATTATCAAGTGATGATAATCTATTACCAACTTACACAACGCTAATATTGGCATGTGATATTCGATTATCAGGTAGTGATAATCGATTATCATCTTATAGAATGTTAATGCTGGTATGTGATAATTGATTATTAAGAGGTAATAATCAATTAATAACTTATAGAATGCTACTACTAGGTAATAATAAACGATTACCAGAATATGATAATCGATTATCAGTCTCATGTTTTGAGTAAATAGTTCTCTACTACATAAAAACTCAAATGAATACATAAATACTACATAATGTGAATAGATTTGATTAAGTTCACTAAGTGAAGTGATTTATGCTATGAATGTGCACTTGATAAATTAGTGAAATGATGATATTGTGCACTTAATAAATGTAACGTCCTAAAGCAAATACATAAAATATAATAATATACAAGCTTTGTTCAAAAGCAGTAAAAACTACTCTAGTCTATCTACTTCTTCTTCTTTTCCTTGGAAGAGTCTTGACCTAGATTTAACATGGAAACAACAAACGGGGTGAGAATTAACAATTCTTAGTAATAGTTTATAAAAACATGTCATCATGCTAATTGCAACATCCTAAATTTAATAACAATAGTATAATTTGTATTATACCACAGTATTTAGATCTAGGCATGCTACTAACTACTAAAAACATTTCTAATATAACAAAAACATATATATAAAAAATAAGAGCCACAAATGAAAGAATATATATATAACATCTGTATTTCTTATAAATACAAAATATGTATAGAGGCTATAAACTAGGCCCCTCAAGACACAAAATATACATGTTCAAAAGAACTACAAAGTAAAACTAAACCAAGCTTCTCAAGCTCCTGCATGCACTTCACTATCCATAAGTCTTCTTCCCTTGAATCATTATGGAAATGCAACATACGGGGTGAGAATCACATATTCTCAGTAGTTTCATAATAAAACATGCCATCATAAACATTTTAGCTATTTCGGGGAAAAACATCAAGTAAAAACACAATATCTCTAGAAAGGTGGCAAAAGCCAAAATCACTTCCTTTCTCTTCTCGAAATAGATTCTCATTTTACAAGTTTATATAGAAAACTCATTTCCACATACAAAACTCACAAATCTCAAAAGTAAGCAATTGCCCATACAATTGCCATGCATATGCCAAATTACATCTTATGTTCATGTCTATACAATAACCTAAATATGTAATGAATAATGTCATGATACCATTTACGGGAATCCAGTTCCATGGTAATGTCATGAATCCTAAACAAAGCAAAGGAACATGGTTCCATAAGCCTTGAACAAGCACTAGAACCTAGTTCTAGATATTTCTTCTAGCAGTGAGGGAATAGACCATCCTCAGCTCATCACTATGATAGGGAAGGAATTGTTACCTCTTCATTTACGATCATACATGATCACCCAAAAGTGAGGACCTCATCCTCCATCAAACGTAGTTATGAAAAACAATGGTGCCAATTACTACAATAACTAGCATGTAAATTAGTTTACATTCATAACCACAAGTATGAAATACAATGATGTCAATTACTACAATAGCTAGCATATCAATTGATTTATATCCATCATCTCAAATATGAACAATAATGATGCTAAATACTACAATAATTAATATATCAATTGATTTACATTCATCACATTAACACTTCATTAAATACCCCTATTAGAGTCTCATCACTTACTAAGAAGCATATAATAAAGATCTACACAAGTTAGGAACTTCATTTTCACAAAATAAAAGTCCTCTAAAAAACTGGACTGGGCACTCAAGTGCTAGCTATTAGGCGCTCAAGCGCTCATTCAACGCTCAAGTGTTCTACACAGGGCGCTCAGGCACTCGTATGGCAAAGAACCTACCTTGTTCTCCCTTGCGATTGGCACTCAAGTGCTCCCTACTTGGCACTCAGGCACCCACAATGGGTATTAAGGCGCCACACGTATAACATGAAGCTGCTATTTGTCTAGGTAGTGGGCGGTGTCTAGGTAGTGGGCGGCTAAGCACCCAACGCTGGCGCCTAGGCGCCAGTGCACTAGAACTATTTTCTACAGAATTTTGCAGATACGAGCACTGTTCCATTAGGAACATGCCCCCATTTCTCCATTCAATCATCAATTTTAAATGTTTTCCAACATCATACAAGGCCTATAAACATGTTGTAACTCTTATACAACTTTTAATTCACTCAAACATGGATCAAAGAATCATTCAAAACCTTAAACACCAAAATCTCAACTCTTAGCTCAAGTAAAAATAAAGGAATTTAAGGGATGAAAATTCATCTCCATCCTTCAAACAAAACAAAAACAGGTCTTCCTCAAGTTCTACAATAAGAATTAAGCCAAAACACAAAAATCACACTCAAAACCCACTAACTTCATCAAGCCCCCTCATGAAACAAGATGGAGAAAATGGAAGTAAAGTATAAAAATAAGTTTCCTCTTACCTCTATTGTCCAGAAAGAAATGAACTCAAAAGCTCCTTTCCATATCTTTCTTCTTCCTCCTCTTTTCCTCCTTTGTCTTCTTTCTTTTCTTTCCCTTTGTGCTTTCCTGTTGATGGTAGTGGGAAACAATGAGAAAATGAAAGAAATATATCATTTAAAAGCATAAAAAGTCCAAGCAAAAAGAAGAGAAAATGTGAGGCTTTTAGCTTCTTTAGTGCCTAAACTGTAACCTCTAATTTGTTAAGAACACTTAGATTTCATTAAATCAAGTTTCCTAACTTCCAACAAATTTAAAATAAATCCTAAGATTCATCAAAAATCTTGTTTCAACATTTTCATATTTTTCATATCTGTTACTAGTCAATCCGGCATTAAAACTCATCGCATTATGTTTAAAAATACTAAATTAACTCTGATTAACCTCAAATTTTAATTACACCATCTTTCACACATTTGTGACCTAGAAAAAAATTCTCCATATTTATTTCTACAAACTAAGTAATTTAAGACAATTTCAGGGCTAATAACAGATATTTTTTAACATATAGTGTTTCAGCAAAGTGACTAAACTTGCTTAGAAGACCACCAAATTAAACAGGCATGTTAAGTAAGTATTAAGCTACCTTTGTAACCCTGTGTTGATACCACTTGTGGTGGGAGGAGTCCATCATGAGTGTGTATGGTCATAAGCTAAAAAATTCACGTGGAAACTCTATTTTCTGGTGCTGTCATGTTTAGAATAACCGATTATGTGGAGGGCATAACCAGTTATCTGGTCATTGTTGAGCATGGGTTTGAAGCTCATAATTGGTTAGGATCATCTCTTAATCAGTTATTTGGTTTGGTAGAGAAGTGGGATAGCAAGAGATAACCTCATAACTGATTAGCAAGATGGTCTAATCGGTTATTGAGTGAAAATTGAAACCACATTTAGCCTTTAAATAGCCTCTAATCGGTTACTCAAGGAGTATAACCAGTTATGCTTTTCACAAAATGTAGTTTTACCTTGTCATAACCGATTACCAAGGAAGGCTAACCAGTTATGGATATGTGGAAAATAGATTTTTTGGTTCTTGGGCTTAGATTAGAGCTTGTAAAAGCTATGTAATCAATTCCAAGAGTTCAAAGAAAGTATTTGAGATACTTTTCAACCTTTCAAGCACTAATAACTCCTTTGTTGGCAAAGTTGAGTTAGGATAGTATAAAAATGGGTGTTTGGCTCATCTAAGTATTAGAGTGAGTTATGTTTTATTTGTCCTATTGCATGAAATTCCTCTTCATGAGTAAGGTTGAGTTAATATGCATGTGTGTGACAAATGCTCTCTTGTTTTGGCAAGGTTGAGCTATAGGAAGAGCCAAAAACATAGTTTAACCACTTGGGTTGTAAGGATGAGTTTGATTACATGTTTGCTAGTTTTCATAATCTCTTGAGTGTGGTGAACTTTGGGATATTCTCAATGTTGGGAATTTGCGGATCAAAGTCTCGCAGCGGAATAAAAGAATTCCCTCACAGGATCCATGCGAAAAATCCATAATCCGAGTTTTTAAAATTTTACCTCTTGAAGCGTGACAGACACAAGCGAGGTGAATCACCAACACCGTAATAGCGACGATGTTTTGCGGTATCCACACGAATGTACTTGCAAAAGGAGTCACGCCTCTATTTCGTAGTGCTAGGCTGCGAAGAGAGGAGAAGAAGACCTCACTATCTCTCACTCACTTTACGTAGGTGCGGCTAGGGTTGTGATGTAACCTAGTAGCAGCCCCCTTAGCAAGTACTATTTATAATAGTGGCTGCCTTAAGTGAGTGTGAGCGTAGCAAGGTAAGTGGTGCAACCCTAAACCCATCCGTCATGAGTTAGGCCCACAATTGAAAGTCCAACTTGGATTCGATTACTCCAATTTAGTCTGTTCTAAAGTTCTCATGACGTTGGTAGTAATATTAAAATCTCATTTTAATATTGCTGAGTGACGGTAGCTACCCAAGTAATGAGAATGTCGGTGATTTGACATAACCTATCTCGTGACCAATGTTTCCGTGTAGTTTAGTCCCTTTGTCCGGATATCCAAATTGAACACAAGGCATGGAATGTGTCACCCTTGTTTAGTTCAATTTTCAGTTTTCCGATTCCGAGTAGACATAGTAATGACAAATGAGATCAATATCTCATATTGACTCATTTGAGCATGGCCATGCATTTCATAGTCTCACTCAATCGGGGGCCCGAAGATATCACTCTGTTATGTAGGAGGGACAAATCCCATCTAGGTCACTCACATCCCTCCACATGTATCGCGGTATGTCTAATAACCAACTTTATAATCATCTTGTTACATGATGACGTTTGATGGCATTAAAACACACAACTCCTCATGTAGGAATCGTAGTGATTTCAGGTCAAAGGACCACATACACCATTATCACTATGAGAATTGCTTATGACACTCACGTAACGATCCACGTAGCGTTCTCATGGCGGGTCTGTCCAATACATCATTACTCTAATATGTATCTATGTGTAGACTTGATATCTCATATCCATGACCCGTGAGATGTGGTCATCAGTCTACGCACATACTAGTCTCAAAGCATTATTGTTGTCCTAATTAACAATAATACTTGAATAGGGACATTTAAGAATAGTGTTTTATCCAATAGGATCTCACGATCAAGTCATCCACTTGATGTCCTATGGTATCAAATTTACTATTCTAAGGACTTTATCATGTTTACCAAAAAAAAGAACATAATAAATGAAATGCCTCATATAAAATAGCATAATATAATGTATGTAAATACAAACAAAACGTATTGGCCACTAGGGCATACACCAACACTCAAATGTGATTTGAGATGAGTCTTTCATGTTTTTAAAGCTTGCTAGTCTTATGTATTGTAACCTTATACGGTGTGCACTATTGTGTGCATAACCATATGGCCTGAGAATAAGGTGTTAAATCTAAATTCTTCTAGCATTTATGCTATTATGGTCAGCTTTACCGGTATGGGAGTGGTAGCAGTACTCTTACTTTCATGAGAGGAAGGAATCCACTTATTACCAAGTAGTGTAAGGGCTTTTGTGCCTATCCTACTTAGCATATACAAAGGAACGAAGTTCCTGGGAATAAGTAAATTGTGTTTTCTAAAACTAAAACCTGCACTTACATTCATCATCATATCATTAGAGATTGTGTGAGCATAATCATATATCATAACATTAAGCATTGCATTTGTTGATGACTATATAGGCAGATGTTTTTCTTGTTTGCTCATGTGCTTGGTGATATCCTACGATTGTATGGGTAGTTGATTAATATCATTGTTCGATATAAATATGAGTTAGGTTACTTCTTGCTTTGCGAATGTTACATAGAAAGTATGTACATATTTCAATAGTGTTGAACAATGGCTCATTTATCCATTGCAAGATTAACTTGTTGTTTTAGTTTGTTTATTCTTTGTGAATGAATAATTGCTTGTTTTGGTTTACTCATACTGAGATTTCTGTGATTTCTCATCCCACTGTATTTCTATGTAAATCTAGGACAAGACCCTCCAAAAATAAAGGGCAAGAAGAAGAAACAAAAGACTTAGTTTTTCTTATTTTGTTTCTTTATACGATAGCTTGTATTTTATTTACTTTGCTTTATAGTTTGTAAAAGTTTATGTATTACAGTATGACATTTTAGCTAGTATGTATATATGTAACCTTTTCATCCTTCATAGCTCTCTATAATGACTATACAGGTTATTTGTCCCAAAATAGGTCGTAAGTGCACGGGTCGTACAAGTAATAAAATGAAGAGTAAAGATCGTTCCCTCAAGGATAAGTTTATTTCCAATGCTAAGTATTAACCAATAGTTTAAGTAATTCTTTTCAAGAACATAAAAATAGAGAAAAGGGATATAAACTAAAGACTAGAAAAGCAATAAAGATAATGGCTAGAGTTTAGGGAATCCTTCTTCATCTCCTACTTCAATCAATGATATGCAATCCTCTTCATAAATATGAATGCAATGATTAGGTTAGCTTGAGAATCTACTTTAGTTAAAAGCCTATGTCTAGGTTAGTTAACCCTGGCTTCCTTCACCTAGCTCACTATGCATCCATGAGAACCAGAGTGAAATCCACTAATGAATGATCTATTCTTAAACACATGCTATGCATGGCTAAGAGGTATATTTCTATCCCATTAGCGAATCAACTTATCCCTGTCATGAGAATGAAGTCGAACATGCATCAACCATACCTACGATCTCAAATCCAAATCCCTATGTCTAAGCTCATCAGATTTCAATAAATCACTTAAATGTTGATTAGACACTCAAGAGCATTAAGCACAATATGATTGAACAAAACCAAGCATACATATAAACTCAGAGAAGAGGCAAAATCTTTAATATCATAAAAGGATTCAAGGAGCTCCCTAAATACAGCTTTGGCTAAATATTGAACACGAAAAAAAATACAAAATACATGCTCAAGATAAAGGGAGGAGAGAAAAGCAAAGGGAGAAGGAGAAAACTCATGGATTTGGTCTTTGAAGCTTGAATCTTCCTTCAAGAGGAAGATGGCTTCCATCCTTCACTCCCCAAGTCTCCTTTCCACCTCCAAATGAAGACCCAGTCGTGCCTCTCTAACCTTAGAACGACAGAAAAACTAAACTAAGAAAAAAAAAGCTCTACAAGAAAACTAATAAAAATGTATTTATAGGCTCAGATCCGCGCATCACGCTGCGACGTTACACAAGTGGCGTCGTAGTGTGCATTGAAATTAGGGCACAACGCCACATCGTTCACTCCTCCTACTCCACGGCGTACCAGCCTCGGGTACCAAACTGAGCAATAGGGCTGAGATCACAGTGCCGCAGTGTGCTTCTCCTTACGCCGCGACGTGCTCTACTAGAATGTACCTTGGGCTTTCTCTTCCAATGCTGAGCCTTGGCTTGCTTCAATTCATCTCTTTTGAGCCTATCCTACATTAGAAAAGTCACTAAATCAAATACAAGTGCAAATCTACTTAATCCGACAAAGAATAGGAAATATTATCACAAAAGCATCAAGGAAGATATCCAAATGGAATATGACAAGTATAAGCCTAAAACCTTCCAAATATGCATAGCAATCAAGGACTAGGCTATCAAAAGAGTACAAATATAGGGCATAAATAATTACACATAGTGAAGTTATCACAAGTTATTATGGATTTATGTTTTATGCATTTTTAGGAAGTGATATATTTGATACTATTTATCTTGAAATATTCTAGTTATTTTACGATAATTGTATTAGGGTGTTACAATTACTCTAACATCGGCTGCTTAGGGGAAAACTAGTATAAAACTTAACTTATACCTTAGAAAGGTGGCAAAAGCCAAAAAAATGTTCCTTTCTCTTCCCGAGGTAGAACGTTCAATTATTACTTAATTAAACATTCGCAATACTTAAACTTACTAACAATAGATTATGATTTTAGTAAGAAATTAATTCTTTACTCAATATCACTAGAACATTCACATATTCTCCTTATGTAAAAGTTCACTAAGCAAATACATAATCTATGTACATAAGTTCATATTTCCTATGATAAAAACAAATGCCCATACAATTGTAATCATAACTTAGTTATTCATAAACATGTTATAAGTACTACACAAATAACCGTTTACTATGAATAAACCTACTAACTTTGGATTACGATTTGCAATAGGTAAAAGAAGTTCTACTCTATACCACTGAAATATTCATATTTTACTTCTATATAAACATTCACTAAGCCAATTCACAACTCCTATTTAACCCTATTAAAAAATAAGCCAATCGCTTATACAATTATTAACGAAATGCAAATGCTTATGCTTGTAATATGCTTATGCTTATCCAATGTCCTAGAATAATGTTTATGAAATGCAAAGTGATTGTGTTTTTGCAAATTTGTGTCACTTGCATATTCCTTGTTCTCTTTAAAATTGTAGAGAAGAAGACTAACGTCCTCATACTACCTGGTAATGAGTGGACTGGTTCCTACTCACAATAGTGAGAGTACTGATTCCACCACATAAAACTTGTAACCCTAGCCCTATTTATGAGGACTCTATTAGGAAGTTTCATACTAGGAATTTAGGATACCCTTCCCCATCGAGAATCATCTCGTAAGATTCCCATATGTGATAATGACTTTATTGAGAAATCCCAAATTAAGAATTAAGAATCCCTTTCCTTATCGAGGATCATTTTCTGCAATTGTATGGCTAATTAATTGTGCACATCAAATAAAGCTACTCTACGTAGGAATTAGCAATGACATCAAGTGCAACATCTTTTTTCTTCAATGATTAGCACTTTACCTATGTTAATCCACTACCTTTGGATGTACAAAGGCCTATTCTTTTACACATGTACTAGGTAGATATTTCCTTCATGAAATATCCCTAATAGTGTTTTAACTTACACTAAAAGACAAGCATAAAAGATTCCTACAAGTAAGGAACTCCAATTCCTTAACATAAGAAGCCTAGGAAGTTCTATGTCTGGGCACTTAGGCCCTCACTTTCTCAATGCTTAAGCGCTCCATGACAGCAACCTTCCCCCATTTTTTCTGTCATTGGGCACTTAGGCAACCAACTTCTGAGCGACTGATCGATTAACACCAATGCTTTCTAGCCATGCGCACTTAGGCGCTCACTAGGCGGCCACTACGCTAAAGTGTTAGTGTACGCCCTAAAGGCTAATTTATTTTGACCATACTAACTTACATTGTATTATGTTATTTATTTAATACATGAGGCATTTCATTTATTGTGAGTAATTTATGATAAACATAATAAAGTCCTTAGAATAGTAAGTTTTATGGCATATGACATCAAGTGGATAACTTGATCGTGAGATCTTATTAAATAGAAATAGAACACTATTCTTAAATGTCCCTAGTCAAGTATTATTGTTAATCAGGACAACAATAATGCATTCAAACTAGTATGTGTGTAGACTGATGACCACATCTCATGGGTCATGGATATGAGATATCGAGTCTTCACATGGATACATATTAGAGTAATGATGTATTGGACTGACCTTCCATGAGAACGCTACGTGGATCGTTACGTGAGTGTCATAAGCGATTCTTATAGTGATAATGGTGCACATGGTCCTTTGACTTAAAATCACTACAATTCCTACATGAGGAGTTGTATGTTTTAATACCATCAAAAGTCATCTGTAACAAGGTAATTATAAAGTTGGTTATTGGATATACCACGAATCATGTGGAGGGATGTGAGTGACCTAGATGAGATTTGTCCCTCATACATAATAGGAGTGATATCTTTGGCCCCCCTGATTAAGTGAGACTATGAAATGCATGACCATACTCAAATGAGTTAATATGAGATATTGATCTCATTTGTTATTACTATGTCTACTCGAGTCAGGAAATGAAAGATTAAACTATACAAGGGTGACACATTCCATGCCTTGTGTTCAATCTAGATATCTGGACAAAGGGACTAAACTGCACGGTAACATTGATCATGGAAAGGTTATGTCAAATCACTGACATTCTCATTACTTGGGTAGCAGCGATGTGTTGGTAGATACCGCTCACTGCTTGTCATATTAAAATAGGATTTTAATATTACTGCCAACTGATAACTTCACAAAATATAGTTATTTGTGTCTTATATCTGTGGTTCACAGATTGCTTAGTCCTTGTATTTATGCATATTTGGAAAGTTTTAGACTTAGATTTGTCAAATGCAATTTGGACACCTTCCTATATGATCTTGAGCAAATTGTACATATTCTTAAGTGATTAACTAGATTGATAACTTATATTTGACTTGGTGATTTCTCTAATGTAGGATGGACTCAAAAGAGATGAATTGATGCAAGTCAAGGCCCAACATTAGAAGATAAAACCAAGGAAGCATTCTAGTAGAGCACGCCGCGGCGCAAGGAAGTGCACGTCGCGGCATGACCACCTCACCTGCTGCTTGTACTTATATTCGAGTCATGGGCATCGCGGCACTGGGTAATGCACGTCTCGATGTGATGCACCTCACCTGCTGTCAGTACTTACACCCGAGGCATGCGCGTCGCAGCGCAATGAAGTGAGCGCCTCGGCATGACGCGCAGAACTGAGCCTATAAATAGATTTTTATTAGATTTTCTTTGGATGGTCATTTAGGGTTTAGAGAGGCTGCGATGGTTCTTCGTATCTAAGGCTAAAGGAGGCCAAGGGAGCCAAGGTTGAAGGCTATCTTCCTCATGGAGGGAGATTCAAGCATCAATGGCAACATCCATAAGCCTTTCTTCCTTTCTCCCTTTTCTTTCTTCTCTTCTTTGGTTTTGAACATGGATTTTTGTATTGTATTTTCATGTTCAATGATGTAGCAGCTATTTTAGGGAATACTTTGAATCTTTTTTATGAATATCAATGATTTTGTTCCCCTCTAAGTTTGTATAGATGTATGGTTTTGTTCAATTATATTATTCTTAATGCTCTTGAATGCCTAATCATCATTTAAGCTGATTTGATAAAATCTAATGAGCCTAGACATAGGATGATAACAATATATTTTATACATTTTATAACCCTTTCACTAGGCTTCTTAAGGTTCTATTAGGTTGAATTAAGTTAGTTTTGTCACATTCTATGATATTGGACCTAATTGGATCATTGAAAGAATTATTGCATGAATTAGCCTTAATTTATCTCTTCGACGGTGTTCAGTAAATTAGCTATAATTTGAGTTACATATGTCTGATTGATGTGATTTTAGTCTTGTAGAAAACCTAAGGCAATTCCTTACAACTTTTATGAAGACCTCCAGAGCCATATCACAAGCTTGAATAACTCAAATTGGAGTAGAAGCAAGAACTAGAGTGCTGATCCTGACAACTTGACCTCTATGTACTCATCAGGCCATATCTCGGGCTGTAGGAATGATAATGGACTGAAATTTTGACAGTTGATAGTTAAGACCCAAATCTACAACTTTTATGAAGAACACTTTTTGAGATTTTGAGGTCTAGTAGGCCATATTGGGCTTACAAGTCAGAACAGAGAAGTGAAATTGGGCCTGAGCAGTTGCTATGATTGGGTCATATCTTGGGCTGTAGGAGGTCAAATTGGATGGTTCAAGTGGACATTTGCTAAGACAAAGGCCTACAACTTTCATGAAGGCCACTTTCCTAGATTCTGTCGGCAAGCACGAGTTTGGCACCAAATTATTTTGTACAAGTGAAGACAAGCATTTTTTGCAATCATCCACCTACTCCTTAATCATCCACTTAATCATTCACCCACTCCTTAATTATCCACCCACTCATTATCCCACTCACTGTCATCTTTTGCTTGTGATGCTCTATGAAAGGTAGCTTTAGCTGCTTATTAGGGTAATCTTGGTTTTAAATCAAGATTATGCTATTATATTATTTATTTGTTGTAATTTTTTTTTGTTGTAAATAGAAGTTATGATCATCTTCTTCTTCTTATCTCTTTCTTTCTTCTTGCTCATGAGTAACTAATTTTTATCTTACTTGCATGAAAGGGAGAAGCTTTTGGTAATAAAATAAGGTTAGATTAATTTCTTTCTTGTGCTTAAATGATATATTATCAAGTGGTCATTATATGTGTTGTATTTTGTTTCCAATCTATTTAGAAACCCTCATTGTAAAGTGGAATTCTTGATTCATTGTAGAGAAGTGGTTTGGCACAATGAATGCTTGAACCCATTTACAAGTGTTGGTGTTAGTAAATAATTAAAGAAATCATAATATAACTACATATATAATTCTAAATGGACTTTGAATGTTTTATTTTTCAATTGGAACCTCCGTTATGCGTGGATTTCAATTGAGTTATAAAAAAAAGAATTAATCTTGTCTTTAATTTATTACTAAGAGTGGATCCCCTAGCCCAAGTAAATCCTTTTTCATTTGTGAATAACTTTTAGCATTGTTATTGTTGTGACAAAGCCTTTCCTTACCTCAAAGAATTTTTCTTCATCAATTCCCTATGGATCGACCTCGGAGACTTGATCCACATCAAGTTTTTGGCGCCATTGTCGGGGACTTGATTTGAAGTTTTAATTTATTGAGGTTTTTTTTCTTTAATAAAATCTTTTCTCTCTTCTCCCTCACCAAAGCAAAAGATCGGCTTGCCAGTCCTTCAGTTTCTTTATTAACTCTCTAACTTTCTAACTTTCTAACTTATTAACTTACTAACCTACTAACTTTCTAACTTACTGACTTACTAACTAACTTATTTATTTATCTCATTTATTTATGCTTACAATTTTTTTATTTATATCATTTATTTTTGCTTTTTGACTTACTAACTTTCTAACTTGTTTATTTATGTCATTTATTTTTGTTTTCTGACTTAATAACTTGTACATTTTTGTTATTTATTTCATTTATTTATTGTTAAAATTTTAATGGCTGGTGTAAACTACTGACTTGTACATTATTTTTTTTCTATTTTAAGTTATTTATTTATGCTTAATTGGTATCGTGATTCAAAATCTGGTCATTTAGTTAAAATTAATCCTGTACTTTATATATTGATTTGTTTGAATCAAATCCCACACAATTGACACAATGACTGAAAATGAAAGTGTATATGATGAACATGAAAATCAAACGTTGCAAACTATGCGTGAATATTTGCTACCACTTCGAAATTCTAGTCTATCATGCTTTTCTTTCCACTCAATGCCAATAATTTTAGATTCAAGTCAGGTATAATTTCTTTACTTCCTAATTTTCATGGTTTAGAATCTGAAAGCCCATATTTACATCTAAAAGAATTTGAGGAAGTATGTATTGCTTTTAATGACCAAAATTTCACTGAAGAGATTGTTAAGCTTAAATTGTTTCCTTTTTCTTTAAAAGATAAAGCAAAAACTTGGTTTAACATTTTGAAACCAAGATCAATTAGCGCATGGCAAGAAATGTAAGGTGAGTTCTAAAAGAAATTTTTTCCAACACATAAAACCAATGCTATGAAAAAATAAATCCAAAATTTTTCCTAAAATTCAAATGAAGCATATTTTCAATGTTGGGAACGGTTTAAAGATTTGTTAAATTCTTACCCACATCATGGTTTTGAAAAATGGCACACTGTAAGCTTCTTTTATGAAAGTTTAACACCTAAAACCAAACAATTTGTGGTAATAATGTGCAATGGTAGTTTCTTGATAAAGAACCTGATGAAGTTTTAGACTATTTAAACTAGTTGGCTGAAAATTCTCAATCTTGGCATAATACTAATATTTCTGAAAATTCAATTAGATCTAACCTTGTAAGTGCTAATAAAGGAAAATATCACTTTAGTCAAGAGGAAGATCTAAATGTTAGGTTTGCCAGTTTGGCTAGAAAGGTTGAAGCCATGGAATTAGGAAAAACAAAAGAAATCAAATCTGTGCAAAATGAAGAAATTTGTGGCATTTGTGATGACTTAGGACACTCAACGCATGAATGTCCTAAGATTCTTGTTGTAACGCCCTTTTTTCTTACCTCGCGAAGAAGGAACGTCACACCATAATGAAATTAAAACGAAAATGCAGAAAATAAAGTTACATTGATTAATTAAGACCCGATTCATTTTTTTCACGTGATTAAATAATTTGCATTCTTGGATGATAAAATAATTGAGTATTGAAATATCATTACATTTTTTTTTTCAGTTGAAATAACTAACAATAAAGAGATAATAATAATTATAAATACAATAGAATTGACACAAAATTTAAAAGTCATACACTCACAATATATATATATATATATATATATATATATATATATATATATATATATATATATATATATATATATATATATATATATATTACATCATTTAATTACACAAAAACAAAGATGTAGCCACCCGAATTGATACAAATATACACCCAGTAAATACGGCAAAACATCAGGCTTCCCCAAAATGATAAACAGTTAGCCATCAGTAGCCACCGATAGTATCAGCCCCTAAGACTGATGAGAAGGAACCGTAGCCGGGTCCTCCTCAGGGTCTTCCTAATCCGATGAAATTACCATCGACGTGACAGAATTTCAGGCAAAAGCCTAAGCAGTGGAGAGGAAAGAGTCCTCTTGTGGGGTGTAGTACATATCAACCCATATATCCCTAACGGGTAGGTAAAACTCCAAAATGACAAAAGCAGTGAAATCGAAAACAAGGGGGTCATAGCGACCCCAAGCTAAAGACACCATCAGCTTCCCGTGATAAACGCATCGGTCCGTCTGCACATGTATGTGCCAACAATCGGGTCCTCCATGGAAGGTCATCCTGATCTACCCCAAAAATCGGTGTGGGTTCGACGACATCCTCAGCAAGCTCTAGTCATAGTACAACCAAAAACCCAGAAACTCAGGTGTTTCCTTTTCTTCCTCACAAACGTCTTCTCAGAAGTATACAAATAAATAGAAATATCGAAATACAGAAAGAGGTGAGACACCCAACTTTCAGTACCAAAATGGCAACAAGAAAACAAACGGTGTTGGACGCCCACTTATCAACACAGTTCATATATCCAATCACAGTAATAATTAAATTAACGGTAAAAGTAGAACAATAATAAATAGCAATAGGAATTGTCAATAACAGGCATACAACATCAATATTTCCATTAGTCAACAGCTCATGCAATCAAATAATTATTGTAGTAATAATAACAGATATTTTTACACAATTATAAATGCTCATGCTCAATGAATTATGAGACTGATAGTTCACAATGCAAATGGCACCAAATTCCTGCTCCATGGAGCTAGACATAAACATTTTCGGAGTGAATGAACAAGGAGTTATGCCAGTATCTCGTTAGCCTGAAAAATAGTGTGCTCATCTCATAAAAATATTTGCGTAATACGGCTTATACATGGCACCTCAATAGTTGATCGCAATATAGGACAACGTCTTAGTCCGGATCGTCGGTGTGTTTGCATCGGTCTATCCCACGGCCCTAGTGGAGCTACCACTATCTATTGTGAGACACCCGCACCCCAACGCCCCCAAGGCCAACTACTATGACCCTACGCTTAGTCTACTCGCACCCGTACATAGGTGTTATTCAAACTCCTAGGCATAAATCACCTTTCCAACAATGTCCAATGAACAACACATATGCATGATGATGCAATATACATCATGTAGGTTCATCAATGATATATTTATCATAAAGTATACCATAATGGCATATATTCATTTCTCAATATTAACATGTCATAATTTCATCAACAACTTAGTCCTACATAGGAACTCACAATAGCATCAACTAATTCTCAATAACAATATACATACATATATATTGTCCCACACATACCACAATTTTCATATTATGGATCCTACATTTTCAATGTCCTAAGTCTTGGTCAATTATGTGATTTCTCTTTGGGCTAACAAAATCGTGGCCCTCTTAAGTGTTATTATTCAATTTAGTTCTTCCACTTTATTATGGATTATGCATATTTCTAAATTCTTAATTTCCAAGGATGCACTAAGCCATCATTTGAACCCTAAATTTTCTCTAAAAATTGTGGCCTCCCTAGGTCTTCAAAGTTTCAATTTCTTTCCATTTTATGCATTGACCACATGATATCTAATCTCTTAAATTTTTGTTCACACAAAATCAATTCAATCCCTCAAAATCCAAGCCAAAATCGTGGCCTCTAAAATGGGTAGTAAACCCTCAAAATTTTCATTTATTAATTCTAACACTATCAAGTATTTCAACATTACCAATGCATTAAAAATCATTATTCAATCATCAATCTCAAATCAAGAACACATAAGCATACAAAATCATCAACAAAGTAAGCATACAAATATGGATTTCTCCATCAAACAATCACACAAAGTCTCCTCACCACCAATAATGGTAGAAGTGAGTAAATCTCCCTCTTACCTAAAGGAAGAACATGAAAATGGCTTCCTAGGTGCTCCTTGGTGGTTTTAATTTTGAGCTTCCAAAACCCTAAAATTTTCCAACACAAAGAATCGATATTAAGCTTAGTAAAAGATGGTTCTTTGGTCTCTAATGAAACCTTAGAATATGAAAATGAAGAGAAGAAAGAAGAAAAATGGAAACTTGACCTTAAAGTTTGAAGCTTTGCCTTGGAAGACAATGGAGGTGAAGATGGATTTTGAAGAAATTTTCTAAATAGGACGTGTAGAGAAGGTTGAGGTGAGTGTAGAAATGATATTGGAGAGGTTGAAAAATGAAAGGGAATGGTCTCCTTAGGGGCTGCAAACCGTGTGGTGAAGGAGAGGAAGAAGAGAGAAGGAGGAGAAAAATGAAGAAGAAGAAACTAGAGAGAGAAATGGATAGATGAAAAATAGTATTTTTTTGGTAAAATGTATTAAGTGTGGAGGCAAAATTTTTGCCTCCCAAAGGCAAGCAATGTCGCGGCAAAGAGAGAGAGAAGGAGGGATGGAAAGGCTTCTCCAACAAGCCAAGGGTAACTTAGACATTTGTGGTCAAAGCTTCTCAAATAAGCTTTGATTAAAATACACTAAATTTGAATTAAAGTGGATTTGATTAGACATAAAGTGGATTACATTAGGATAATGTGATAGGGTTTATAATACATGCTATTATCCAATGGACAATTGTTACAGTTGACAGAAGTCAGTATTAATTATCAGACGGATAAAATTTACACAGTGATTTATTATTTTATCAGTTAATTTTTTTTGAAAAATGTAAAATCTCGTAAATCGTGTCCAATCTCGGGTTTAGTAAGATCCCCCATTGACATTTTCACAGATCAAGGTTCTTAGGAAAAATATCTTATTTTTAGGTCCTACTCAGTTTATACGTAAAACGAGAAATAATATTAAAATATTATGTATTTTTAGAAAAAACCAAAAAAATTCCAAAAATCACAAATATTGTAAAATAAATATTTATAATAAAATAATTAAATTTTAGGGTGTTACACCTATTTTTTAAGAAGATGTACATAAGCAAGTAAAAGTAATGAATAATTTTAAAAAGCCACCTACTTCTTTTTTTTCAGATTCATATAATCCGAGATGGAGAAATAATAATCAAGTACAGTTTATGCAACCACTACCTCCTCAGGCACAACAGGGCTCTCAAAATTCTCAAGGATATGCACCTTATGTCCCACCATATAGGAAAAACCTTGAAGAAACACTGCATGCATTCAAAGAAAAGCAAAAGGCCATTAATAAATAAAACAATCAAACCATGATTGACATAAAAGAAACTCTTGCTAAACTTTCTTCTGCACTCACCGTTCATGAGAAAGGAAAATTCCTTCTCAACCTCAACCAAATCCTAAGGGTCAGTACAGTCTAAATGAGGGTAGTTAAGAAAACCAACAAATGGATCAAGTCAAGTCAGTGATAACTCTTAGGAGTGGAAAGATTGTTGAAAAACAAATTCCCGAACCTTGTGAGAGAGATGATGAACTGATGCCCCAAGAAAATGAAGAAGTTGACCAAAAAGAGACCAAACTCTCGCTTGCACCCTCATTTCCTCAAGCATTAAACAATTCAAGGAAATTGAACCATAACACTGAAATTTTTGAAATTTTGAAACAAGTGAAGGTCAATATTCCTCTGTTAGATGCTATCAAGCATATTCCTTCTTATGCCAAATATTTGAAGGACTTGTGCACTGTTAAAAGGAAACTAAATGTGAAAAAGAAAGCATTTTGGCTGAACAGGTAAGCTCCATTCTTCAGAATAATAATGCCTTGAAATATAAAGACCCATTGGAGAACATAAAATTGAAAAAGCTTTACTTCATCTTGGCGCTAGTGTCAATTTGCTTCTATATTCAGTTTATCAGTAACTCAACTTAGGTGAGTTAAAACCAACTTCTGTAACACTTCTATTTGCCGATAGATCAATTAAAATTCTAAGAGGAATAATGGAAAATGTGTTGGTACAAGTTGATAAATTCATATATCCTGTGGATTTTATTATCTTGGATACTGAACCTATGGTTAATAGTTGGAAGTCAATTCTTGTTATTTTAGGCCGTCCATTTTTAACAACATCTAATGCTTTGATAAATTGCAGAAATAGAGTGGTGAAGCTAGCATTTGGAAATATGACACTGGAGCTCAATGTCTTTAACATGTGCAAGCAACCACAGGAAGTCCTTCATGAAAATGAGGAAGTTGAAGGGATTGAAGTCATCGTAGATGATCATCTTCAAACAAGGAGATCTTCTGACCCATTAGAAATTTGTTTAGTCAATTCATTTGATTCAGGCATGCAATTAGATGATGATATCTCTGAAATATGTTCTTTGCTTGATTGTATACAAGTAATGGAGTACAAGGGATGGAAGCCAAGATTTGAAGAGCTAAAACCCAAGAATGATAATACCCATGAAGAAATACACACACTGCAACTAAAGCCATTACCTACTGGGTTGAAGTATATATTTTTGGGGGAAGAGTAAAGCTTTCCAGTGATAATTTCCTCGTCCCTTACTGAAGAACAAGAAAGTATGTTAACAGAAGTACTTAAAATGCATAAAAGTGCAATTGGATAGACATTAAAGGACATAAAAGGCATTGATCCATTAGTATGTACACATAGAATACATTTAGAGGATAATACTAAAACATCTCAACAATCTCAAAGAAGATTAAATCCACACGTGAAAGAGGTAGTTAGAGCTGAAGTTCTTAAATTGCTTGATGTTATAATTATTTATCCTATCTCTGATAGCTAGTGGGTAAACCCTACACAAGTTGTGCCAAAGAAATATGGAATAACAATGGTCGAAAATGAAAAAGGTGAATTAATACCTATGCGAGTCTCATCTAGTTGGCGTATGTGTATTGCTTTTAGAAAATAAAATGTTGCTACTAGGAAAGATCATTTTCCCTTGCCATTTCTTGATCAAATTCTAGAAAGGGTAGCAGGACATCTATACTACTGTTTTCTAGATGATTATTCGGGTTATAATCAAATACAAATTACATTTGAGGATCAAGAAAAGACCACTTTTACATGCCCCCTTGGTACTTTTGCATATAGAAGAATGCCTTTTGGCCTTTGTAATGCTTCGGCAACATTCCAAAGATGCATACTAAGTATTTTTAGTGACATGATTGAGTATTATTTAGAGGTTTTCATGGATGATCTAACAGTTTTTGAAAATTCTTTTAAAAATTATCTTGATAATTTGGAAAAAGTTCTTAAAAGATGCGAAGAAAAAAGATTTGTGCTACACTGGGAAAAATGTCATTACATGGTTACCTCATGAATAGAGTTAGGTCATGTGATATCTTCTAAAAGAATTGAAGTTGATAAGGCCAAAGTTGAATCAATTGCCTATTTACCTTCCCCAAAAACAGTCAGAGAAGTTTGTTCCTCTTTAGTGCCATATTTAGACCATTATGTAATCTTCTGTTGAAAGATGCATCATTTGATTGGATTCAAGAATGTAAAAAATCTTTTGAAAAATTAATTGGTCTTCTGACATCTGCTCCTATAATACAATCCCCTGACTGGTCTTTACCTTTTGAGTTGATGTGTGATGCTAGTGATTTTGTTGTGGGCGCTGTTTTAGGCCAAAAAAAAGAAGGTAAGCCTTATGTGATTTGATATGCAAATAGAACTTTAAATAGTGCACAAATGAATTACACCACTACTGAAAAAGAACTACTTGCTGTAATATTTGTAATAGACAAATTTCGATCTTATTTAATTAGTTCTTCTATTGTGATTTTCACCGACCATGCTGTTGTTAGATATTTGATGTCTAAGTAGGATGTCAAACCAAGATTGATACGGTGGATCTTGTTGCTTCAAGAATTCAACATCACAATAAAAGATAAGAAATGAGTCGAAAATGTTATCGCAGATCATTTGTCCATACTTACAATATGCTCAACTTTTGGTAACATAACCATCAATGATTCTTTTCCCGATGAATTTTTATTTTATGTTAATTCTATGCATTGATTTGCTAACATAGTCAACTTTCTTGTAACAGGAAAGATGCCTCCTCAATTGATGCACCAAGATAAAAGGAAATTTTTGATAGAGGTGAAAATTTTTTATTGGGATGACCCATATTTGTTCAAATATTGTCCTGACCAAATCTTTCGGAGAAGTGTGCCCAATAGTGAGATAGGTAGTGTCATTAAATTGTCACTCAGAAGCATGTGGAGGTCACTTTTCTTCAAAGAAAACAGCAGCGAAAATCTTGCAGTGTAGATTTTATTGGCCCACTTTATTTAAGGACTACTATACTTTTTGCAAAAGTTGTGAAAACTGTCAAAAATTAGGCTCCATTTCAAAAAGAAACATGATGCCTCTAAACCTTATCCTTGTCATTGAAATTTTTGATTGTTGGGGAATTGATTTCATGGGCCCATTTCCATCTTCATTTGGATTTGTGTACATTTAGGTTGCAGTTGATTATGTCTCAAAATGGATTGAAGCGATTCCATGCCGACACAATAATCATAAAATTGTTCTCAAAATTTTAAAAGAAAATGTCTTGTATCGATTTGGAATCTCTTGAGCTATCATCAATGAAGGGGGAACACATTTTTTCAATAAACCATTTGAATCTTTAATGAAGAAATATGGTATTACATACAAAATTGTCACCCCTTATCACCCTCAAACAAATGGACAAGTTGAATCGATAAATAGGGAGATTAAACAAATTTTAGAGAAAACAGTTAACCCAAATCGTAAAGATTGGTCTGTAAGACTAAACGATGCACTTTGGGCTTACCGTACTGCTTTCAAAACATCTTTGGGCATGTCACCCTATCGGTTAGTCTATGGAAAACCTTATCACTTGCCTGTAGAATTAGAACATAAAGCATTTTGGGCCATTAAAGCTTTCAACCTAAACCTTGATGATGCTTGCAAGATACGCAAATTGTAATTAAATGAACTTAAGGAATTGAGAAATGATGCATATGAAAACTCAAAGATTTATAAAGCTAGAGCAAAAGCTTTTCATGATAAGTCAATTTTGAGAAAATCTTTTGAAATTGGTCAAAAAGTTCTTCTTTATAATTCTCATATGCACATATTCCCTGGAAAATTGAGATCTAGGTGAAGTGATCCTTTTATTGTCAAACATGTGTATCCTCATGGAGCCATAGACATTAAGAATCCTAGGAATGGTAATGTGTTTAAAGTCAATAGATAAAGACTCAAACCATTTTTGAAAAACCAAGTTGATGAGGTAAAATTCATCTTTCTTTCTAATCCTTGTTATGAATAGAATTTATTCTAATTTTGTTACCTTCTTTTAGTAGTTCTTTGTGTTCCCGGTTAAGTGGCGGATAACGGTACTCCGTGGCTCTAGAGTCGATTTGTTTTTAGTTTCCTATAATAACTGAGTCCTTCTCCTTTAAAATGGATGTCATTCTCTCAAATTTTAGAAAACATTTTCCTTCCCTCCCTCAAAATGCTCTAACAAAAATCTACAAAGCTAGATATGAAAGATTGAGACTGTTAATGCACAAGGGAATGCCAAAAGATGCACGTTGGATAATTGAAGCAAAAGTCCGTCTAGTAGGTGAGTCTTCAATTTCATTTGACTCATACATGCCAAGTCTTGGTAGAAGTTCGTATTATAAAAGAAGAAGAGCAAAAAGGTTATAAGTCTATCACAAATGTGCACAATGGAATTATAACAAGTGATGTCGTTCTTTGGGAATAGTTTCCACAAACTGAGAAGATAAAATATTTTTCATTAAGAATGGACTGAGTAAGGAGTCATTAGATGATATCTTATTGACTCTTAAGATGCATTCTTATGGATCTGTGCATCGTGAACTTCTTAATTTGTGGAATCTCTTCAAGGATGAACAAAAACGTTACAGTCTTTGGAATCTGACTCTAAAAGACCCCGTTTGCCAATTTATAAGAAAATTGGATGGGAAACTTATCCTTGACTCATAGAAGGTGTTTAAGCCATTACTGTACGTAAAACCAGAGGAAGATGTAGCCACAACCACAACAACATGTACATAGTATCTTCTTTGTCTTCTTATTTTTCTAAAAAAAAAAAGAAAAGAGAAAAATGAGAAAAGGAGGGCAAAACTTCGGTTATACTTGGTCTTTAATTATAGATTAGGAGCCCCAAGTGGATATCCATCTTTTCATAGACTCAGGAGGAGACCTTCACACACCAGTATGTAAATGAGTTTTCGTGTGCCATGCTTTGTAGAGAGTCGTTCTCAATGTCCCAAAGTTTACCTTTTAGGCAAGCTAAGATGATGGGCAGATATAAGCACCTTGTGTTGGCATACTCGCGTGACTATGCAACTGAGCTGGATCTTGTGATTTAATGTCATGGGCTCTCTAGTGACCTCTCACTAGCTGTGGTCGTTGGTAGTAGCTATCAGATTTACGCACTTTAATTAGTTGTGTCGTAGCTCAATCCAAAACAATCCCACAAGCGGGAGGGAGAAGAATTCCAAGATTGACTGAGCCATCTTGGTATTACTGCACTCATGATGCACAATATAAAGATACGCCATGAAAATTGTACATAAAAGTATGTCTTCATTTGTAATTATATTTCTTTTATCTTTGTATGATTTTATTATATTTTGGTTTTTGACAGACAATCCTTTGAGCAGGGTCCTTCAGAAGTTTTTAGACTTCTTTACTCTGATGGTTTTCTTGAAGTAAAAAAAAAACAAAAAAAAACAAAATAACAAAAAAAAAAGAAAAAAATGTTTCTTAACTTCAAACTTTTATGACAATAGCTAATCTACCCTTATTAGTGCTATTATTACATTTTTCATTCTTTTTCCTATTTAAACACTTCATTTTCTCCACTTTCCTCTAACTCAGAATCATTCAAAGGGAGGGTGAGTATAGAAATGGGACCTATAGTTCGTAGACTTACAAATATCTATGTTTTTTGTGGGTCAAGTATAAGAATGGTTTAGAGTTTGTAAATGCTGCAAACACTCTTGGTCAAACACTTGCTGCAAGGAATATTCATGTTGTATATGGGGGAGGTTACCATGGGTTAATGGGGGCTGTATCACTTGCTGCATATATAGGAGGCAGTCAGGTTTTACGTATAATTCCTGGACCTTTAACTCAACAGAACATCACTGAAAAGACAATTGGGAAGGAACTTAAGGTGTCATCTATGCATGAACGAATAAAGACAATGCTTGACAACTCTGATGCATTCATTGCCTTACCAGGTGGTTTTGGTACTTTGGAAGAAGTTTTTCAAATTATCTCTTGGGCCCAACTAAACATTTACCATAAACCCATAGATTTGTTGAATGTTAATAACTTTTTTAATCTTTTGTTATTTTTTCTTGACAAAGCTGTGGAACATAAATTTATCACACATGCGGCAAGACTACTTTTTATCTATGCTTCCACTATTGATGAGTTGATTGATAAATTAAAAGCTTTTGTTTATAAACCCGATCCAACAATAGCTTAAATAGATTGGTCAAAAGGATGCAGTGAGGGAACCAACATGAAACGCAAGCCAAATTTGACACTTAATCTATAACTTTTCTTTACCTTTGATTTTATTTATCATACTTTGTTTCTGTTTAAATTTGTGTCAGATTTCTCTTTTCAATAATTGTCGCAGCAAGTAATATCTTCTATCATTTACTCATCTATATTTTAACATTGAGGACAATGTTGTGATCTGGTTGGGGGGAAGGATAGTTGACAAAAAAAAAGATTTTCTTTTTAAAGTATGATATGATTGTCATAAACTTATTAAACTAATGAATGATGGCAGAGTAAGGAGTAATTATACTCCTGAGACACATCTAAATTGGGAAGTATGTTTAGTGATATGATTGTCAGAAACCTACAGCAAAACCAATTAGGGATGACAGAGTAAGAAGTAATTTTACTTTTGAAGTAAATTACTCCTGAGACGCATCTAGATTGGGAAAGTAACTATTCTATGATGATTTGTGGAAGTAACAAAGTGTAATCGTTTGATTTCCTTTGAATGATTCAAGTGAATGAATTCTCACATCCTTTAAAGCAATTGAAATTCAGGGACCATAGCATGGTTGAATAAATTATCTTCTGTCTTAAATTTCACATGCTTGGTTATGGATGCTGAATTGGTAGATTGAGAATGATAGATATATGCCTTGTGAGATTTTGAGCCTATCGATGAATGGATTGAATATCTGTACCATTTTCTTCTTTCTTGTGTGATTTTTTTTTCACTCATGGAATTGTTACTCTAGAACTTGTTTTGATTCTTTTTTTAGGCTACATTTCCATATGCATACATAAACATGATTGAGGCATTTTGAAATAGCTACTTTGACCAAATAGTCATCCTTGCATATTTTCCCTTGTGTAACCCCTTTAAATTTATTTGACCATTCTTTATTTTTTTGCTCATTACGTGCATTTAAAAAAACATGTTTTTATCCAACCTTAGGGAATAAGAGAGCATTGGCCTTGTTCTTGAACAAGTGTGGGGATGTGTGTGCAAAATGTTGAAAAAAAAGAGTTAACCACCGCTGCAATCAAAGGATTATCAGAATCTCCTGATACACCAAGTGACATATCCATACCTAGAATGAAGGTGGATGCTTGGAAACAACAGGAAGAGAAGGAGAAGGTTCAGGCCTAACAATGAATTCAACCTACCAATTTGGCATTGATCTTCAACAAAACATTAGTCAAATATTGGTCATTGTCCTTTATGATGAATGTTCTCAAACATCTTCTCCACTCTAACTGTACCATAATGCTCTTCTATTCTCTTTGGTATTTATCTTGTCATATCCATATTATCCCTTCTCCTTTACCATGACCCTATTATAACTTTGAATAAAGTTCTCTTAATTTTTGTGTGCATATGTTTTGAGTAGCGAAGAAGTAGAAGATAAGCAAGCTTATGGTAGTGCAATTGTTCATGGGTTTAATAGAGTGAAATACTTACCTTTTAAATACTTGAGGAATTGAGAGTGAATTCTGTGAGGATCTATCATTCATGATTCATGCTTTTCAACTGAAGTTTCCTTGCTTGTTGATTTGAGATACAAAAAAAAAATGTCACCTCATGAATGTTTTGCTCCCTTGAATCTTTGGTTGCTCTTCTTGTTTATAAACTTTTGCATTCTTGAATATCATTGGAAATTAAGTCTCTTATAATTTTTAATTTTTGAGTATGTGTTATTTTTCTTTGTTCCCTAGCTTTGGCCTTATGTGTTTTACCCAGGAGTGCAAAAGATGAGTGTGGGAGAATTTAATAACAATATATTTTATACATTTTATAACCCTCTCACTGGGCTTCTTAAGGTTCAATTAGGTTCAATTAAGTTGGTTTTCTCACATTCAATGATATTGGACCTAATTGGATCATTGAAAGAATTATTGCATGAATTATCCTTAATTTATCTCTTCAACAGTATTCAGTAAATTAGATATAATTTGAGTTACATATGTCTGATTGATGTGATTTTGGTCTTGTAGGAAAGCTAAGACAATTCCCTAGACTTTCATGAAGACCTCAAGAGCTATATCACAAGTTTGGATAACTCAAATTGGAGTTGAAGCAAGAACTAGAGTGTTGATCCTGATAACTTGACCTCTGTGTACTCATCAGGCCATATCTCGGGCTCTAGGAATGATAATAGGCTGTAATTTTGACAGTTGATAGTTAAGACCCAAATCTACAACTTTCATGAAGAACACTTTTCGAGATTCTGAGGTCTAGTGGGTTATATTGGGCTTGCAAATCAGAATAGAGGAGCTGACATTGGGCCTGAATAGTTGTAATGATTGAGTCATATCTTGGGATGTAGGAGGCCAAATTGGATGGTTCAAGTGAGCTTTTGATAGCCAAGACAAAGACCTAGAACTTTCATGAATGCCACTTTCTGATATTCTATCGGCAAGCATAAGTTTGACACCAAATTATTTTGTGTAAGTGAAGACAAGCATTTTTTGCAATCATCCACCTACTCCTTACACATCCACTTAATCATCCACCCATCCTTAATTATCCACCCACTCATTGTCCCACTCATTGTTATCTTTTGCTTATGATACTCTATAAAAGGTAGCCTTGGCTGCCTATTAGGGTAATCTTGGTTTTAAATCAAGATCATGCTATTTTGTTATTTACTTGTTGTAATTTTCTTTTGTTGTAAATAGAAGTTATGATCATCTTCTTCTTCTCTCTTTTTTTTCTTTTTGCTCGTGGGTAACTAATTTTCATCTTGCTTGTGTGAAGGGGTGAAGCTTTTGATAATAACATAAGGTTAGATTTTTTTTTTTGTGCTTAAATGATATATTATCAAGTGGTCATTATTTGTGTGGTATTTTGTTTCCAATCAATTTAGAAACCCTCCTTGTAAAGTGGAGTTCTTGATTCATTGTAGACAAGTGGTTTGGCACAATGAATGCTTGAACCCATTTACAAGTGTTGGTGTTAGTAAATAATTAAAAGAACCATAATATAACTACGTATGTAATTCTAAATGGACTTTGAATATTTTATTTTCTGATTGGAACCTCCGTTGTGCATTGATTTCAATTGAGTTATAAAAAAAACAATTAATATTGTCTTTAATTTATTACTAAGAGCGGATCCCCTAGCCCAAGTAAATTCTTTTTCATTTGTGAACAACTTTTAACATTGTTATTTTTGTGACAAATCCTTTTCTTACCTCAAAGAATTTTTCTTCATTAATTCCCTTTGGATCGACCTCGGACTCTTGAGAAATTTGTAACTTGAGACAACCTGCACTTGGGTTTGCATCCTTTATTCTGCATCATAGGACTTTGAGTTTGAGATCGTATGTATGGATGATGCTTGTTCGATTCCATTTCAATGGCAGGATGAGTTGATTCGTTACTTAGATAGAAATATACCTCTCAACTATGCATAGCGGGTGTTTAAGAATAGATCTTAAAGAGTGGATTTTGTGTTAGCTCTCATGGAAACATAGTGAGTTGGACATTTGAAACCATGGTTGATTGACCCCTAGACATAGGCTTTCAACTAAAGTAGATTCTCAAGCTAACCTAATCACTGCATTCATATTTACGAAGAGGATTGCATGTTGTTGGTTGAAGTATGGGGTGAAGAAGGATTTTCCTAAACTCTAACCATTATCTTTATTGCCTTTTAGTTTGTAGTTTATGTCTCTTTTCCAAATTTTTATGATCTTAAATAGAATTATATAAGCTCCTGCTTAATACTTAGCATTGGAAGTAAACTTATCCCTGTGGAGACGATCTTACTCATCATTTTTATTACTTGAATGATCCGTGCACTTGCAGTACACAAAAGGTCTAAACACCAATGTCATGAGAACGTATAGGGTCGCACACATAGAGCAGACTAAATTCAACCAATTAGAATCCAAGTTGGAGTGGGATTCAATACTTATAATAGATGAGTCTTGGGTTACACAACTTACTTTGCTGCTGCTCTCACTCGCATAAGGCAACAACTATTATAAATAACATTGCTATGTGTAACATCCTCCTACTCTAATGATCCTAAATAGAGTTATAGAAGCTCTGTAATACTGGTAAGAATTATCTGTTAATTTGGGTAATTTTCTAAACTAGTTTGAGCGCAATTCTATAACACTGAATACAATGAAATAACCAAAGTATCTGCAAAAATAATTGATATAATGAAAATAAATATTAAAAATTTATTTCCTAGCTATAAAACTTAGATAAATGATGTAGTAAATTTTTGGGAAGTAGTTGACCTAGTTTGGTATTTTTAAAGATACCGACAAGAAATTAAGAGAACAATTATGAAACAGCTAAGTATCTCAGAAAATTATGAATGCTAAGTAAAATATGGAGAATAATTTGGTATAAAATACCAATCAAAATAAGTAACAATAAGCGTATTTACTTAATTCCTAGGTTAAATTTAACTTTGGATAAAGTAATGAAGCTTAACCGGTAAAAAGCGATATACATAAAATTATGGAAAAATCAATCCAAGAACTAAGTTGAGTTCTAAAATTTTTTATAATACTTACGGTAACTTAAAAACTTAGCTTTGGAAGATTAAAGATTGCTTAACAGATGTAAAAGTTACAAAACAAAAATTTTGACTAAACGAACCATCCATTTATCTCCTAGAAATCTCTAGTTTTTTCTCACTTTCTCTACACTTTTCTCTTGGTCAAAATAGAAGCAAAGGAGCAAAAAATTTGGCTGCAAACCCATGAAGAAGACAAGAGAAAAGAGAAGAGAAACAAGAAGCAAAAATAAGAGGAAAAGCAAGGAAACTCAAGGGAACAAACTAGGAGTGAGGTAGGGGTTCTTTACTATCATATTACTCAACTTTTTACATTATTTATGAAGCAAAAATATGGTTCTTGGTGTAACATCCCGAGAAAACATGTTAGGCTTGTATACAGTCTCAAATATACTATTATACTTGAATAACATGTCAGTTAAGTTTTGTGACAAATTGAGTTCGTTTAGACTTAGTTGCAACCCAGAAGTTGAAAAGTAGCTTAAAATGACTCAGATAGTAGCATAAGTTGCTAAGTTGAGGAAAATAAACCTAGAGGGTTTATTTCTAAGTTACAAATAGGTTGAATATGGCGTAGTTAAATTTTGAGAACAATCAGAGTTAGTTTGGTATTTTTAGGCATTCTGGTTATACGTTTTAATATCGGAATGACTAGCAGCAGATATGAAAAATTAAGATTTTCGTGAAACAACAATTTTAATGAATCTTAGGATTTATTTTGAGTCTTTTGAAAGTTAGAAACCTTGATTCGGAGGAATCTAAGTGTTCATAGCAAATCGGGATTATCAGTACCACATTAGTGGTAATCCTTTAAGAAGTCAAAATAGACTTCTCTTGTCTTGTTTTCATGGCAAAGAGCAGAAAAAAGGAGAAAGGAAGAGATAAAAGAAGGAGGCAGCCGTAGGAAAGAAGAGAAAGAGAGGGAAAGTAAAGGGAATGATCCAAGAGCAAGATTAAAGCTTCAAGATCAAGTTGTCTACAAGAGGTAGGGGTTCTATTCATCTCTTTTCCTTGATATTAATCTTGAATGAACTTGGATTTTGTGAATAGAAATAGGGGTTTGGATAGACCAAATTGAGTTCTTAGCTTGATTCTTGAATTCCAAGGATTGGGTTAGGATAGTTTTAGCCTAGTATGATCAAAGTGACCATTTATGCCTTAAGGAAATCAGTTTTGGTTCATTGAGAAGCTTGGAATTGATTTTTTGGGATAAAAGTGATCTTTGGATCCAATAGTATGCCTAGATGGTTTAATGGGTTGTAATTGGATTGCAACAAGTTTAGAGGATGTATTTGATATTAAAAATCACCATGAAATTGATCTTAAATGGTTAGAAGTTGATTTTGAGCCATTGGTATAGTAGCTCGTATTCTGTAGAATTTTCTGCAAAATGTTCAGGCCTAGCATAGCTTTTCCACGCATAGGTGTAGACTGAAATTTCTTCAATCCAGGTGAGGCAGAAAGCATTGCGCCTAGGCATGGTAAAATTAAGCCTAGGCGTGAGATGGGACAACATCCTGACAGCTTGTAGTGTTTGTTATATAACTTGAGCTGTAGATATCAGAATGACTTGATTCTAGTGCCATTTGAAAGCTAAGACATAAGGTTTCATGTGGTAAAAATTTCATAATTTTATAGCAAGCCAATCAATACCAGTTTCTATTTGAATCCGAGGCATATTCTGCAGAAAATGCATTTTGGAAACCAGTAAACCATATTGTATAATTTCTTGCTCTGATGTCATATTGACATGAGACTAGTGACATTTTGAAGCTAAGATGTAAGGCTTCTTGCCTGTCAAATTTCAAAATTTTACCAATTTTAGTTTGTTTCCAGTTTCAATTTAGAGTCAGGACAGAATCGGGTAAATAAAAAATGCCCTATTTTGGCACCTGTAAAATGTTGCATAACTTTGGCTACACTTAGCCAAATGAAGTGAGGTTTGTGGAATTTGAAAGATATGAGAGAAATATATTTGCTCACAAAACTTCAAAACTTTAGAAGTTAAGATGTACATTTGATGCATTCTTGAAAATTAGCCTTTCTAGGCGCCCAAAGTAGTTACCTAGGAAGTTTATTTTGGGAAAGAGAATTTCCCCACTTGCTAGAATCCCTTATACATGCCTTGTAAAGTGTGTTGAGACACTAGTAGGGGTATTTCATTGAGAAAATGATTACCTTGCATATATGGGAAAGTTTGAAGCTTTAAGCATTCCATAAGTTAGAAATTGCCTAAAGTAGGTATCTAGGACCTTAAGTATACTAAGGTGGCAATGTTTACCACTTGTGGTGTGATAATGAGGCAAGCTAGATGCAAGTATCATAAGTATGATTTCTTAACTAGAAACATGGAACATGCTCCTTTATGAGGTAGAAGTGAGCTAAGAGTACATGTTTGCTAGAGTTTAGTTCTTCACTTGGTTAGAGAGGATTATGTGATGAGTTAATATAATAGTTTTGTATAAGTTATATATAACACTGCATAGTTTCCTGTTAGTTGCTAATTTCAAAGTAAAGTAATCTTTAATGATGTACAATCATATGACCAAAGGAGATAAATAGAAAGTCCAAAAGTGTCTTTGAGTGATGATTTAGCCCTAGTTGCTCGTTAGTGCCAGGATTACTAGTTTTGTATAGTGGAATCAACACTCTCACCAGTGTGAGTAGGAACCAGTCCACTCATTATCTAGTAGTCTGAAGAGTCAATCTTCATATCTGCAAGTTTAACGAGAGTTTGGAATAAGTTAGTGATATACACACATAGTCATGTACATTTCTCATTCCCTGGCAATTGTATGGGCAGTTGTCTAGGATAAATGATATTTTATAATCGTATGAGCGGTTGTTCAATATCATTGATGGTATGTTTGTGAATGAACTAGTTGTGATATGTTACAACTATGTAGATCTTACGAGTAGGGGACTTAGGCTTATAGGTTATGTGTTATGTTAGTAAACCTTTACATAATAGTAGCATGTGAATGTTTTAACAATATTGAATAGAGATTTGATATCCAGTAGCAACCATAATCTATTATGTTTAAGTTCGAGTGTTGTAAGATTAAGTAGGTATGAGACAAATTGGATATATTATACAGTTGTATGGGCGATGGTATAATGTTGAAATAGTTTATACTGATATATATGTAGTTTACATTGTATAATGCCATGAAATGTATGAATATTACTGAGAATTGTATGTTCTCACCTCTTTCTGTGCTTCCATGATAAAAGCAGGTCAAGAACTTTCAGAGAGTAAGGAGACAAAGAAATAGAAGGATTAGCGGAGATTAATTTCATTTGTTTCTTTTATAGACAGAGTTGATATATTTATTTATATTAGCTTTGAGGATGTATAAGTTGTATATATAACACTTTGCCTTTAGGGTTAATGTTGTATATGTGTACGATTTTTAGTTATAGCTGTAACGTTCTAACATTACTATCTTGTTATACCTAACATAATAGCTGAAGATAACAATGCTAAAGCGTTACTTTAAACTTTTGTTCTAATAATATATCTATAATCACTTGAGAAAGTCATCATAGAAGGCCTTATGATATGTAAACGGATATGCTCCTTATACAATTATTATACATCATTAGCCTTAACAAAGGCTTGAAGTGTTACATAATTGTTTACATTACCAAAAAGGTAGTAAGAAATACAATATTAGAAAAGTAAACTACATGAAACTAGTCTCTAGTCTCCTTCTTCATCTTACTCTTTGAGGGGATTTCACCTGGAATTACATGATATACAATGGGGTGAGAAATAATATTTCTCAGTATAAGTTATCAAAACCAGTTATAAATATCATAATAAACATGATTCAACTTATGAAAAGTAAATCACATTTATACTATCACAAGAGTATACATTACCAAATGAAGATATTATGTTGAAAATACATTTAATCATTCTTATATACTTAGTTTACTTACAAACTAGGTACATTTTTTTCTTTAGAATATTCACTTCTAAGGTTTATCTCTTGTAAATGGAGAAACTACGTATTTTCCACATTACTTGTAACGATGGCACTTGGTTAGGAATAACTTGTTCCTTTAGGAACTTCTTTGATCCCTTACCTTTTTTGACCAAATGATCTTACATTATATAAGTTACACTTCGAGATAAACCAAGTCAACTTATTCTAATTCATTTTTATCTAACACCAATTCTCTTCACCTCTATAGTGAATCTAGATAACAATAGGTTATCATTGGTGATACACACTTTTCTTAAACAACCTCTACTCTTGGCTATTATAGAGTTCATTCTAATCTATACATGCCAAAAGAATTACCTCTTATAGCATTTTCTCAACTAGTATATTCTATGTAATTCTTTTATCATCCTTTTTATTATTGGATAACCAACAACTTAGGTAACAATTTCTCTATGGAAATGTACCTCAATAAAGCCTTAACTCTGTTAGAATCATGCCTCCGTTGGTTCTTACGGAGCTGCATTTCAATCAAGTGCAACTCACTCATTTTTTGGTTTTTGGTTGGCGCGCCGCGGCGTCCACTCTCCCCATGCCGCGGCGCCAAGAATGTAAATGGGATTCGTCAAACCGAACTTTGGTGGTATAGGTAATTTATTAGTGGGACAAATGAATTTTTCGCCGTATTGATTTAGACAATGAGTATCCGTGTTCCAATAGCCAATTTTCTTGAATTTGGCCATTTTTTGTTAATTTCTTGGTAGTATTAAGTCCCTTACTAATTTATTATTGGATAGGAAACCTTAAATACTATCAAACATATCTTGATCTGAACCTATGTTACAAGAACCCTCATGCTTGATTTAAAACTCTAAAATGAGTCTCAATAAGCTAAAAGGGAAATCTGAAGCTTCTAATTCAGGTTTTTACTCTAAACAAGTCACAAATCATCATACAAACATAATCATGCAACTCCTACACATCCTACTCTCTTAGAATTCAATTTAGCCTATTAGGTTGTTTAGAGCAAACATGAAGAGAATAGAGAAACTAGAAGAAGAGAAGTTCTACCCCCTACCTTCAAGGTTCCCAAGCTGCAAAAAAAAGAAACCAAACTTGATTGAAGCTCAAGCTTTAGCTTTGCCCTTAGCCTTCCTCTTTCTCTTTTCCTCTTCCTTAGTCTTTTCTTCTTCTTCCTTTAGGTTTCTTTCATTTTCTATTTCTATTTTTCAAATGAAACCAGCCGTAAATTGCATGCTTAATAATAGCAAGCAATAGTAAAAAATAAGGGCTGCCAACCGTGGATAAATCTTAGCCATGAAATATACACTGATAAACCTCTATCTGTTAAAAACATTCAACTTTAGCTAAAATAAAATTTCCAGCTTCCAACAACTTTGAAATAAATACTAAGTTTCATCAAAATTATTGTTCCACTGAAATCTTAATTTTCTATATCTGCTGGGGTCACTCCGGTATTAAAAAGCAAAACCAGTATGCCTAAAAATACCAAACTGACTCCGATTTCTCTCAAATTTTAACCACAGCTTATGACATACATTTGTGACTTAGGAGTAAAGTATCCATACTTAAAACCCTTATTTAAGCAATTTATGCTAATAACTGAGTCATTTTAAGCTACTTTTTACCTTTAGAGCTGCAACAAAGTGTCTAACTGAACTCAGTTCGCCACCAAACACAACAGACAAGTTAAACAAGTCATATGTTACCCTTGTATACATATAAAAGTCTAGCATGTTATTGAGGGTATTACAATAGCTCTCCATAATTATTTGTAAATGTTATGGATTAGTTGATGTTCAAATTAGAAGTAGCATAACTATTAGTGTATATCCAAGTATTTGTTAGTTATACTATGGTAACGGTATTAGGGTGTTACACTTGGAGCTTGGAAGATCACGACCATTGCATAAAAAATAACTTGTCTTTTGGTTATTTTTGTGTTTCTATTCTTCTCTTGCCCTAGTAAAAGTTTGTAAAATTTCCTAATGCTTTATTACCCTAGTATCACAATTATGATAGGGTTTTAGAGGTGTTTGTGTTCTTTCATTTATTCATTTAGTTCTATTGATGATTGTAATAAATTGTGATATTCTATTGATAAGAACATGGTGGGATTTTGAGGCTTGATTGCCACGGCTGTATGTGCCCTGTTTTGGACAGAATTTTGGTGCTTTTATATCAGGGTTAGATGGCTTGAATTGTGCTATAAAATTGTGATAATATGTTACCCTTCTTGTGGATGATTTATCATTGTGTTTTGTGCTTGAATTGGGACTTTGATTGATGATTATAATTAGAGTTAAGGGTTGCCTTGTTTTTAACTTGTAAATGGATGTTTTTAATGTGTGTAATCATAGCTTGAAGAATGTTGAATGATCATGGATGTGCTGATTTAGTTTATGACAAAACTTTGATGTGTTGTTACATGAAAATTTTGCCTTGAATTGACCACTAATGATCACGGCAGCATGGCTAGCTTATATAATAAAAAATGATAATATTTTAGGGCATGAAATTGTGTTATGTATGATGGTTAATGGTCATGGTAGTGGCTGCTCTTTGACGTTAAAATTATGTTATGTTAATATGTTTGAAAATTGAAGACTTTTGAGTAGCCTTAGAAATGATCCACTTCACTAGATGGAATCTAAGTGTGAGGATGGACATTCCCTCCTTAATGGTCACAATAATTTTTTGACGTTAAAATTATGTTATGTTAATATGTTTGAAAATTGAAGACTTTTGAGTAGCCTTAGAAATGATCCACTTCACTAGATGGAATCTAAGTGTGAGGATGGACATTCCCTCCTTTCTGGAGTAAAAGAGATTAAGGATGGACATTCCCTCGTCATTTACTTGAATTCTTTCCAGTTGTTGGAGGTGATCCTATTTCGTGGATAATGTGAGGACGAGCATTCCCTCCCTATTATAGTAGTTGAGGATGGACATTCCCTCTCTACTCACAACTCTAAGTTGAGGATGGACATTCCCCCACTAGAGGTCTTCGGGTTACTCATTTCTCAGAGTAGTTATGTGTGATTGATGAATGGTCATGAATGGGTTGAAGTGCACTAACCTGAAAGCAGACTACTATCAAGTAAAATAAATATTAAGATGAAATTGGGTCTATTTAGTTATATGTGATGCTTGTATAATGTTGTATTTCTAAATTTATTATGGATATTAAATTGATGTTTGATAATAAATATTTTTTTTGAAACTAGTAATAATTGAATTTTCTGTTTCGAGAAGAGGAATGATTTAATTTGGTTTTTACCACCTTCCTAAGAATAAAAAAAAGAGTTTTTAAATAAAATGATTTTTCCCCCGAAGTAGTTGGAAGTATTATGATGTCACTGATTTTAATACTATTATTGAGAATTTATAGAATTCTCACCCCGTTTCTGTTTATATTTTCCATAATATTTCCAGGGTCGAGATTATCAATCAGGAGGCAAAAATAGGAGACTTAGTGTAGTTTGTAGTAATTTGTGTTCTATTTTGTATAAATAATACTCTGTGATAATTTATGTAAATTATTGTATTGTAGCTTGTACTGTACATTATACTTTTAATATATGTACTGCACAAGCTCATATTTTCTGTATATAAATTAAATATAATTTAATTTTTATCTAATTAATTTTTAGTGACGTACTTAATTTTATTTGCTAATACGTAAATCCGGATACATAATTAGTAACGTAATTAAAGATGTTACATTTGGGTATCAGAGCAATTCATCTTGTTGAGCTGGGGTATAGACTAGATGTGCTTTGTTATGCATTTTTCTTGCCTTAATGATGAGATGCATAGGTAGAATAATTGCATAACTGCCTTGAGATTGAATGTGTATAGTTAATTGTTGCATTGTTACATGATATTGAGCCTGATTGACTCGATATTCATTGTTCTGTGTGTACAGGAGACTATGGCATCAACCAGGCATACCAAAGGTCGAGGTAGTGGCCAACGTAATAGAGCCCCCGCTGGTGATGCACCAGACTGGTCAAAAACTTTTAGAAATATAGCTGATGCAGTAAGAGAACAAGCCTCAATAACTAGAGAACAAGCTGCTATAACTACGAGGATATTGGAGGAAATAAGGGCCAACACTCAAACCGCACCGATGAATAATGCAGCTTTAGTGGGAAATCCCGATTTTCATGACTTGTCTAAATTCAAAAAAGGAAATCATCCCTCATTTCAAGGAGAGTATGATCTGATAAAGGCAGAAAAATGGTTGAGGGAGTTCGAAAATATTTTTATAGTCATGAGATGCAAAGACGACCAAAAGTTATCGTTTGATACATATATGTTAAAGGAGGAAGCTGAACACTGGTGGAATGCTACTAGAAGATCAAAAGAAGCTGTTGGGGTTCAGATAACTTGGGAAGTATTTAGATATGCTTTCTTGGATAAATATTTTCCGAGAAACTTATAAGAGGAGAAAGAAATGGAATTTCTAAAGCTTAAACAAGGAAATATGACCGTTAGCCAATATTTAGCAAAATTTGATGAACTATCAAAATTTTCATCATAATTCCAATATAATCCGAAAGATAATTGGAAGTAGGTGAAATTTGAGATTGGGTTAAAAGATAAAATTAGAAAAATGGTGAGACCTCCAGTGATTAGAGATTTCTCTACTCTTATAGACAGATGCAGGATCGTGGAGTCTAAAACCTCCAAACTACAGTCACAATTTAAACCACTAGGATTTTATAAAAGAAAGATGGGTGATGATAAGGGTAAGAAAAATGTTCAATGGTTTACTAATCAACAAAGAAAAGGAAAACTAGTTCAGAAAGAGGATAAAGGGCCTAAATGTCCAAAATGTGGTAGATTCCATGGTAACATGGCTTTTCAGTTGGACCAGATCGAGTGTTTTGTCTGTGGTAAGAAGGGGCATTATGCCAGAGATTGTTCCCAGCGACAAGGAACAATCACTTCCAGTTCTCAATAACGAGGAACTACCACTCCTGGACCCTAAACCAAAGGAAGGGTGTTCACTTTGAGAGGCAAAGAAGTGGCTCAATCCTCTGATCTGATACTGTTGACTGAGATTTACGCCAACCTTATTGGTGGATAACTCCTTTTGCTAACTGAAAGTACACGAGTCGCTCAAGTAATAAAAATGATGAATAGAGATCGTTCCCACGAGGAATATAGTTACTTTCTAATGCTAAATATTGACCTACAGCTTAACTAATTCTATTCAAGCAAACGTAAATTAGAAAATGGGTTAATTAATTAAAAATTACAAAGCATAAAGAAAAGATAAAGATATAGTCGAGAAAATAGGGAATTCTTTTTCACCGCCTACTTCAATTGATAACATGCGATCCATTCAAGCAATACAAACGACTAGATTAGGTTAGCATGGGAAACTAACTTAGTTAAAAGCTTATGTCTAGGTCGATTAACCCTACGTTGTTTACCTAGTTTACTATGCATCCTTGAGAACCAGAGCAAATAAAAAACATTAAGATCGACTCTCAACTATGACTATGCATGGCTAAGAGGTATATATCTGTTCTATTAGTGAATTAATCTATCCCGCCATTAGGATGAAATCAAACATGCATATACTATACATATGATCTAAAACCCAAAGTCCTATGTCTAGGCTTATTAGATTTCATCAAATCACTTAAATGTTAATCAAACAAGTAAGAGCATTAAACACCATATGAAAGAATAAAATCCGAATCATTTATATAAAGTCAAAAGAGTACAAATCAATCAATATTTATAGGGGGGTCCAAAAAATGCCCTAACACAGCTTAGCTAATCATTGAATACAAAAAAGTGTTACAAAAATTCATACTCAAGATAAAGGGAAGAGAGAAAGAAGAAGGAAAAGAAGAAGAAGCCCAATAGGGTGAGCCTTGAAACGTGAATCTTCTTCCAAGATGAAGAGGACGTCCAATCTTGGCTCCTTCAACTCTCTTTCAGCCAATAAATGAAGATCTAGTTGTTGGTTCTCCAAAAGATCAAAGCTAAAAGAGCAAAATAAAAGTTCTCAAAGAGAGAGAGAGATCGAGAGAGAGAAAGAGAGAAAAAGAGAAAGAGAGAGAGAAAGATAGAGAGAGAGAGTTTAAATCTGCATAGAAATTATTTATAGGCCCATAGATTTCGCTTTTCACACCGCGACGTTACACAAAGTCAGGGCACCAGTTCCATGACGTTCACTTCCTGGCATCGTGGCGTTAAAGCCTCGGGTTATTAGGGTGCAGTGGAAGAAAGTAGAACGTCGTGGCGTAAACATGCCAGCGCCGCGACGTGATCCACTGGAGTTTGTCTTGTGATTTCTCTTCTAATGCAAGGCCTTGACTTGCATTAATTTGGTTCTTTGGACTCATCTTACGATTGAGAAATCAACCAGTCAAATACAAATGCAATCTAACTCAATCCAATCAAAGATTTGGAAGAATTTTAATAAGATTAGAAGGAAGACCTCATCATGGATTTTACATGATAATGGGGCTAAAGCTTTCCAACAATGCATAACAACAAGGATAAAGCAATCAATAATGCATAGAGATAGGGCATAAATAATTATATTCCATGGAGTTATCACACCCCCAAACCTAAGTTTTTGCTAGTCCTCGAGCAAAACAAAGTCAGACAACACTTGTAAAGACAATTTCTGCTTCAACACTAGTGTATAACAATTGCATTAAACCTCAAAGAATGCACATGCCTCATGATCTAGTCCACACATACATAATTCTTATCATACCAACAATCAGAGCTTCAAATCATGCAAAACTTATTTTCGTAAATATGTGAGAAAAACCTCTTTAATTCAAATCATACTCAACCAGATAAGTTAATGAGTAAATACATGGATAGAAATCAAAAGGATCCATAAAATTGAAATGTAACTCTCTCTCCACTAATGTAAATCACACATGATTAAGGAGCAAAAGGGTCTTTATCAGCTTGTAATGTAAGGTCATGGTTATGGGGTGAAGAAGAAAGGGGAAAGGGTAACAAACAAATATTGAGCACAATAATAGGCTACTTCAAGACTTGAGGTCAAGTGAAAATAACAAGGTATTCAACAGTGAAAGATTAAAACTTACAAGAACCATGCAATGCTTTTTATATTTAATTTTTCTTTTTTCTTTTATTTGCTTTGCTATCTTTTTTTTTTATATACTTATACAAAGTAATCTTTTTCTTTTTCTTTTATTGCATCTGGTTCCTTCAGGCTCATTTTTGTATTAAAACTATTAATACCCCTAATCATTGAACTCATTTCAAGAAACAACATATCATGTACTCAACAAACATTGATGGTAGGAAGAAAATACAATGCTTTCACATGCATTAGAATGGTTAACATGGTAACGAATACAGTGGTAATGAAAAACAATAAGGCTAACATTTAATAAGCTTCAAAGGGGACCTATGGATATCATCATTAAAGGGTAAGCTTAAAAGGCTCAATCGATCCAAACAATGTCTTAATCATTTCCTCAATTGTGCATAATTTAGGATTTCACTTTAAGAGAGTTGCAAAACAATTTCAAAGATAAAAGACATCTCCACATGTTCTAACCATAAACATTCTCTAGAAAAGCACTCAAATCCAATCTAAAGCTAAACAAGTATAGGAACGAAAACTCATCATGCATAAAAAGAATCGAGATTGATCGGCATGCATCCAAGATCGTATAAGGATTCACAGAAAAATTTGAGGTTCATTTGCAACTCTAATTATCATTGGGCAATCCTTACACTAGCTAATGGTATCATGTTATGCATTCAAATAATTTCATAACATCAAACATGCAAATCAGCCATTATGTGCACCAAATCATATAATAAACAAAAAATATTACCAAAAATATCAATAATTACACTAATAATATTTCAACAAAAATAAATAAACAGTCAATATCTATCAAAATACCAAGACACCCCCTCAAACCTGCGAGAAATAGTGTTCTCACTGTACAACATACATAATAAAAATAAATAACATTGAATAATGGGGACTGCCCTGAATTTGTCAGTCTACTCGTCATCATCAGCATCGGGAAATGGCTCCGTATCACCATCACTGTCATCATGATGAGCCGCTGGATTCTGATACTGATGTGAAGGGCCAGCTCCATCAAAGGGTGGGTATGGTGGCTGCTGCTGATGAGAAGGTCCAGCACCATCAAAGGGTTGGTATGGGGAAATGGGGAAGTCAAGGGTGGAGATCTGAAGGCGTTCTTCTAGCCATCTAATGGTCTCAATGGTGTAGGTCTACATGATGGCCACCTAGTGAAGCTTGGCACACACGTCCTCCACGTCCTAGATAGGCTGGATAGCATGGGTAGTATAGACAGCTCTCTGTGCCTACCTCTAAGCTCTATGGGGTACTGTTGCTATTGGGGGAGTTGCACTAACCTTCCCAATGAATTACTCATTGAGAAGCTATTTGATGCCAGTGAACTCCTCATGTGGAGTGGTGGGCACACTCTACCTCTGACATAGTCTATGGATAAGGGAGGGAAGAAAAGGTTGCGTGGCTCCATGACTGATCTCGACAATTGCATATAGAGAATGTTTGCCCCGTCGATCGAGCACCTCTGTAATATGGCATATATCAAGATGGCTCTATCTCATGTGACCTTTGATAGGTTGTTAGAGGGCAGAATCCTGGTACTGATGAAATGGTAACAGGCCTTGGCCTCTAGGGTCAAGCAGGCATGAGCGAAAAATTGCAGTCGACCCTGCTGAGACATGGTCTAGATGACCGACTATGACTTGGGGTGTAGATACGAGTGGTGACATCCTGCAACTTGATCCCCTCCACTGGCTCCCATCTAGTGAACTCCTAGTACTCACAAATCAAGGGAGTAGGAGGCAAGGATAGCTCTATTTTAATGGACTCGGGAGAGAAAGATACTCGTCGCCTCTGCACGCCGACAGTGGTGGACTCCTGGTGAGTGAATGCAAGGTTCGCTTAAAACTCACGAACCAAGGGAACTACGGCCCTGCTAGGGTGTTTGGCGAACTCCCCCTACTGATACTGTCAAATGGTGGCCTCGTTATATGGCTGTATGGAGTCCCTAAAGCTAAATCCTCTCTCAACGATGACACTCTTTGAGACTAGAGTCCCAAAGCATTCCTACGTAGCCGATGAAACAAATCTGGTATTGTCATAATCGCGGGGAGGAGATGTCTCCCTAGGCTTCTCTCTGTTCTCGCATGTGACCTTTTTTGGACCTATGTTGATAGTATATAGACCTGAAACAGACATGAGAGGGTCAGAATTGAGCAAAAAAATTAATAAGACAATTAAAACAGTCAATTTCTAGAAAAATATGGGTACCACACCGCGACATTCAAAGAAATCCAACCAACGCCACGACATTGGTGCCAGCATCGCAACATTCAAAGATATTTAACCCACGCCATGACGTGAAGTTACCATGTCGCGATACTCAAAGAAGTTTAAACGAATGTCGCGTCGTTAACTAGCCATGGCGTGATGCGCACGAATAGACAAAACAGAAACGCAACCCACAACAGTCCTAACCCCAAATGTAACTTTCTACCAACAAAAAAAATTAACTATATACTGAACAAAATACCTATTAACCAAGATAAAAACCAACTAAAAAGAACCTAAAACTAAACAATCACTAAAACAGAAAGAAAATACAAAAAAAAAAGTGAAATGGGAGAAAATCACATACCTGGAGATGGAGATGGAAATGTGATGCATGAGCATGTACAAAAATAGAAATGTGGGATTGTGGGCGAAAGAGTGAGGGGAAAAACTTAGAGAGAAAATGTAGAAAGGAGGGAGGTGAAGGGTTTGCATTTGCGGCGCAAACCCTGTTTTCGTATTTAAGCAAAATATGCCTAAAACGCCACAACGTGAATTAACCAACGCCGCAGTGCACGTATATGAAACAGAAATTTCAATTTCCCCTCCCTTTTTTTTGAAACTGACTGCCACAACATTCACAAACCCACTCCATGGCACTTTGCTCTATATCTCCAAAACCTTGATAAGGCAGACACCAGAACGTTGTGGTGCAACAAAGTGAGTGTCGCGGCGTGAGAGGTCCGACTACAAAATTATGTAGCAGACACCACCCAGCATCCACATTGGCCACAATGAGGCCTCTATCACCTATAAAAATAATCTAGTAGGTTTAACATATGCATGCAACAACAAAATAGCATGAATTTACCAAAATCCGATAACTACATAGGTGGATCTATTCCAAAATGGTGCCTTTTTATAGTCTAGGCAGGACTTTTTCTGCTTCTTCAACTTAAGGGAGCCTGTTTGATGGAGGCCTCCCTATCATCACTTGAAGAAGTCCCCAAGGGCCTATTGTTTATTGCATTAGCTAGCTGCCCCACTTGTGTCTTAAGAGCCTGGATTGAAGATGTTTGGCTCTGAAGAATAGAATTGTTTTTGGCTAAATGGGCATTGGTTTTAGTTATGTATGAATCAGTTTTCACCATGAATTGCATGAACATATCTTCCAATGCTAGCTTCCTTTCTTGCATAGGTGGCCTTGCTTGCGATAAGAAACTAGGAGGAAAATGTGGTCTCTCATTTCAAGAAGTTGAAGATGTTGGACCTTGGTTGTCCCTCCATGAAAAATCGGGGTGGTTTCTCCACCCAAGATTATATTGCTGTGAGTAGGGGTTGTTATGAGATGACCGATAGTTTCTCGCATATTGATCACTCTCCAAAGTGGATGGGTAACTATTAGTGACATGATTGTTCCCACATCAGTCACACAGCACCAAGGGGCTTTGATTAGGGCCTATACCCAAACTGTCAAACTTGTTTGCTAATGATGCCACTTGAGCCGACAAAGATGTAAGTGCATCAACATCATGAACTCCAGCTACATTCTTTTGAGTGTTTCTTGCTGAAGGCCATTGATAGCTGTTGGCAGCCAATTCTTCTAACAATTGATATACTTCATCAAAAGATTTACTCAATAATGAACCACCTATAGCTGCATCCACAATTGGATGATAGTGAGGTAGTAGGCCTTTGTGAAAGGAGTAAATCTGGTACTAAGGAGGAATTTCATGGTGTGGGCACCTTCTAAATAGATCCTTGTACCTCTCTCAGGCTTCATACAAGGATTTAAATTCTGATTAGGTGAATGAAGTGATGTCATTCACCAACCCAGTAGTCTTGGCCAGAGGGATGTATTTGTTGAGAAACTTTATGCACATATTTGCCCAAGTAGTTATAGATCCTGTAGGTAGAGACTGCAACCAATTCTTGGCTCGATCCCTTAGAGAGAAGGGAAAGAGCCTGAGGCAAATGACATCTTGTAAGACTCCATTGTGCCTAAAGGTGTCACAAATCTCCATAAAGTTTGACAAATGTGCATTAGGATCTTCGTTCTGCAAACTGCCAAATTGTACAGATGTCTGAATCATTTGGATAATGGCCAGTTTGATCTCAAAATTGTTTGCGCGGATGGGAGGCCGTCTAATACTTGATTGAAGATTTTCCATTTGAGGATTAGCAAACTCCCTCAGAGGCCTCGTATGATTGTTGTTTTCCACCATTGATGGTACTTTATTCACAAAAGAATGAAATATTAAATCAAAATATAATAAAAAAAACTTGAATTAGAACTAACAAAGCTCGTTATCAATATTTGCAATACAAAAATTAACTGTAATCCCTGTTACCAAGTGGCTTCCAGTACTTAAGAGGGGGGTGAATTGAGTATTAAAAACTTTTCACAAAAGCGTAAACAAATTAAATATGCTAAAATAAAATATTAAAAAGACGTGAAATAAAGGAAGAGAGAAGAATAGCTAATAAATAAATTGTAAAAGATAATAAATTGAATGCAGATAAATAAAAGATTAAGGATAAGAAAAGCAAGCACGATATTTATCCTAGTTCGATCACTAACCACTTGTGGCCTACGTCCAGTCCTCGAAACACAGTTCCAGATTTTTTACTATTCAATACAAGCTTAAAACAGTAACCTTTACAATCAAGAGCACTTTTCACACACAGGGAAACTCTACCCTTGTGCTAAAGCCTCAAACTGTTAGGGATACCTCACCTTTACACAAACCTTCAAGGGATACCTCACCTTTTTTACAAAGCCTTTGAGGGATACCTCACCCTCTCAGAAATACAGCAGAAAATAGATGAAGAGAAACTCTCACAAGGGTCAAGTAATACAAATTGAATCACTATAGAGCTCTCTAAGGATATCTCAGAATTTGGCAAAAGAGTACAGAAAAAAAGAGAAAAAATTATAAATCACATTTTAACATAAGCAAAAATAATTCAGATTGTTCGGGACCTGCAGAAGTGACCCAAGGTCTCTATTTATATAGCCTTTGAGCAAAAAAGCCTGTTGGAAGAATTAAATTCATATTTGTTTTTGAAATATGTCTGTTTCTTTCTAAAACAAGATTCATGGGTTATTCAAATACCTTCATGGTTATTCGAATACCACTGTTTGGTGAAAAACAATTCTGCAGCATGTTACCAAGTGGCTTCAATACTCAAGAGGGGGGTGAATTGAGTTTAAAAGACAAGTTCATAATTTTTTTGCAAAACACTTGAATGTTGGATTTCGTTGAAGCTATTGACTATTTGAAATGAATGAATTGATAAGAACGATAGATATTGCTTAATCACCAACCAAGAGAGAAGTAATCAAGTAAGAACATAAGCAATGCACAAATGTAAAGAGAAGGGTTTAGAGAATCAAACACAATAGTTTATCTTCGGCCACCAAGCCACTTGTGACCTACGTCCAGTCCTCAAGCAACCACTTGAGATTTTCCACTATATCTTCAAGCTTCAATAGGTGCTTGACAACCTTTACAAACTTGAGCACTAAACTCCTTGTGATGCCTCACCCTTGTGCTTGAGCCTCTTCAAACAAAGGGATGCCTCACCCTTTACAATTTGGAGGGATACCTCACCCTTTCTTACAAAGCAATTAAGATTGATAGAATGAAACTCTCACTAGAGTAAATGTTACAAATTGAAGCTCTTAGTATGCTCTCAAAAGATATCTCAAGGATTTGTCAAAAAACAGAGCAATAAATGATTCTAAAGATTGATTCTTGTTTTGATGTGTTACAAAGATGTTTTAGGTTCAAGAAGTTCTATTAATGATGCCCCAACATCTATATTTAAAGAGATATGCACTTAAGGAGCTGTTGGGGGATTAAAGGCAAACATTTAATGCACCTAATATAGTCGTTGGGCATGTCAGAACACTGGTAATCGATTACACATTTCTGGTAATCGATTACATGGTAGTTAGAAGGTGTTCTTGGCTTTATGGGCAGGTTGTAATCGATTACCAGCCTTGTGTAATTGATTACATGCCCTCTGACTTGCTGGTAATCGATTACATGGTTGATGTAATCGATTACAAGGCTTTTGTTTAGCTTGTAATCGATTACCACACATGTGTAATCAATTACTTTGTACTTTGAACACATTTTTCAAGCCTGAATAAGGATTCATGTCATTTCTAACTTTAAGAAACTTGGATTGAACAATATTGGTGTATGTTTAATATGATCCAAGATTAAAATCAACATCTTTTTATAATATGAACTTTGAAAAACCTATTGATTAAAAACATCTTTAAAAAACCATTTGAGATATCTTAAGAGCATTTAACATTGATGTTATATCGCCTACGTCTAAATAAACCTCTTGATTTCTTTCTTTGATCTTGATCTTCTCTTTTGCACTTGATATTCATCTTTGACTTTGTTATCATCAAAAATCATTTGACATACTTCGAGACACATGCATTCACATTCTCCTCTTTTTTTATGATGACAAAATAAACATTGAAAAGAAGAGAACCATTTGCATTTATATATATGTATATCAGATATTGAAGTGCAACTCTCCCCCGTAATGTATGCACAAGATAGGGTTAGTGATGTATTCATGTAAAAGTTTAAATCAAGCACCCCCGTGCTTATGCAATCACTAATCTCTCCCCTATTGGCATTATCAGAAATGCATAAGTATTCAAATTTTCAATAAAATTTTGACAACATTTCAACTGTATTTTATGATTTCCCAAAGATTTAAATAGCAGTAACCAGTACATCCCAATCAAGTGTTGTAAACAGAATATAATCAATCTAACCAGATCAAGAAATATAACCAAGCAGATCAAGACATCAATATATTCAATAAATAGATATGAAACATTAAAATATCAATTGATTTTATATAAATTGATCCAATGTCATATACAACAACTCAATAATGAAAACAAGAAAGAAAAATATCATGGCAATGGTCCATGGTCACTAGTAGTTGCCTCGCTATCACTATCCTCATCCACAGCGATGTCTCCAAGGTCGACATCATTGTCTCCAGGTATAAGATCATCCTCGGAACCAAGGAGCTCCTCATCATTAGCAAGAATTCCAACGCAGAGGGATCATCAAAAGATAGAGGAGTAGGTGGGACAGAGGAGGTGGTAGGTGCAACAGCAACTCTCCGTGGTGCATAATCTGGTCCTTCCAAGAGAGAGCGAATAGAAGCAAGCTCCTAATCGGAGTAGTCCATCCTCAGCTCAAGGTGATCCACCTTCTGCTCAATGCGATCCATCTGGGTTTCCACTATAGTTGTCAAACTGCGTATCTCTTGGAGCAGGAGGTCTAATGTGGTTGAAGCTAGAGTAAGTTGCTGGTCTTCTTCTTCATCATCACTTTTCGGACCGTGAGGGATATACCTATAGCTGCCATGGGTTAGATAGTACCATCTACCATCTACCTTGCTTAGCTGAAGCTTCTTCAAAGTGTGCAAGCCAATGGATTGTGGACCTTTGGAGTTGGTATCATTGGATTCCTCAGACAAGGAGATGTGACAATGCTCCAGGATAGTTGTCATAAGCATGGCATAAGGAAGAGCAGAGTTCTTCTTCTTCTTCACATCCAACATGTGCTTAATGATGTAGTTGGCCCAATTGATTGGCCTATTTGTGGTCATTGCCCATAAGACCACTACATCATCTCTCAAGACCTGGGAGTAATTACAAGCCTCGAACAACCAGATAATGCAGCATTCTGTTCTCCATTATCAAGTCAGTAGCTATTACCCTTTTCTTATCCCTCGGAAGCACATAACCAGACCGAATCAGGGATGTCAGAGCACTCCTATATTCAAACTCAGCTCCCCAAGCATTCTCATTTCCATAAAAGCTTGTCCTAGTATAGGTAAGCTTGGTTAATCTACACAATTCCTCCCTAGTGATCCTAATTTGAGTTTTCTTCACCTCAGAAATCAGGTAATTATTTTCATATTTCAGATTTGCATAGAAAACTCTAACCAAATTAGGATAGATTGCCTTGTGAATGCTGAAGAACCTAACCAATCCTAGCCTTTCAATTAACTGAAAACACTCTAGGGGTTCACTTGAGTAAAATGATTGAGTGAGATACCTGGGCGAGATTAGCTTCATTAGTTGGAAGATTTTTCTGAATAGCTCAGCCCTTTTGGTGGTGGAGAAATGTCGTGTGAGGTCCAGCCTAGAAATATTACGTGGAGGAGCACTGGAGGATTCTCCAACGATGACCCCTGTTCTTGGGTGCTTTGCATGTTGGGATGGTTCAACCATTGAAGGGAAGAGAGGTGAAAGGTAAGAAGGGAAGAGAGTTTGGAGGTGTATGGGTGAAAGGAAGGATGGAGGAGAAGGGTTTTAGGTGGTGTGGCTCGTGGGTGATGAGAGGGAGAAAGACGAAGGGGTGAGTGGATTTTGGGTGGAGATGTGGGTGGATTTTAATGAGTTTTGGTGGATGGGTTGTGTGGAGAAGTGATTTTCAAGTGAGAGGGAGGTGAAATGAAGTGCTTTTGGGTGAGATTTGAGTGAGAAATTGAGAATTTGGGATGGGGGTTTTCATAGATTTAGAAGAGAAAAAGAGGAGATTCTGAAGAAATGACCTTTCGTGCGTCAGAAAACCTTTTAAAAACCCCTATGCCATCGATTACATTGGTTATGTAATCGATTACCAGCCTTCTATTACCCCTGTAATCGATTACATTATTTGTGTAATCGATTACCTGAGTTCTGGGTTCATTGTAATCGATTACCAGTAAGATCTAATCGATTACTTGCTTGACAGAACCTTTGTAATCAATTACAAAGGTCTTGTAATCGATTACCAGCCTACTAAAACTTAGATTTTGCATTTCAAATAGTGAAGGATCAATTTTAAACCTTTCAAATTAGTTCCAAAACTTCACAAATCAATTCCAAACATCATGCAAGCATATAATCCAATCAGATTGTGATACAAAATACATAATTATGCAAAATTGCTACTTTTACCAAGAATTACCCCATTTGGATGGATTTGTGAGGTTTTTGAACTTCTTGGGGGTCTTTGACATGAGGAAGCACCTGCAAAACAACTTAGGGGGAATCTTCGATGCTCAAGTCGGTATTGGATTAAAAATCAAAAGTTATGCAGCAAAAAGTCATGATTATGCAGAAAAATGTATGTTTATGCAGCAAACTTGCATTTTATGGAGTAAAATAAAGTATTATGCAACAATTTAGCCTATGCATGATTGATCTAATATGCCAAGTTCATTTCTTATATAATAGAAAGCTTATTTTGCCAAAGGTTTAGTAAAAATGTCAGCTAGTTGCTTAGTGGTTTCCACAAATTCAAGCATGCAATCACTCTTTTGAACATGATCTCTTATGAAATGATGTCCTATTTCAATGCGCTTTGTTCTTAAGTGTAAAACGGGATTTTTAGACAAATTGATTGCACTAGTGTTATCACATCTTATGTGGATGTGATCTAACTCAAGACCATAGTCTAGAAGTTGTTGCTTCATCCAAAGGATTTGAGCACAACAACTACCAACTGCTACATATTCAGCTTCAACTGTTGACAATGCCACATTATTTTGCTTCTCGCTATGCCAAGAAACTAGTGAGCTTCCAAGCAAGTGGCATGTCCCACTAGTACTTTTCCTATCCATTTTGCATCCAGCAAAATCAGAATCATAATAACCAATTAGACTACAAAAGGCACCCTTAGGGTACCACAATCCCATTTGCGAAGTGCCTATTAGATATTTCATGATTCTTTTAACAGCACATAGGTGAGATTCTTTAGGATTAGCTTGATATCTAGCACACATGCATACACTAAACTTGATATCAAGCCTATTGGTAGTAAGATAAAGGAGTGAGCCAATCATACTTCTATATTTCGTAATTTCTACTAATTTACCTCCTTCATCCTTGTCTAAGTAGCAAGAAGTGTCCATTAGTGTAGCTATTTGCTTGGCACCTTCCATTCCAAACTTCTTGAGAAGCTCTTTACAATATTTGTATTGACTTATAAAAGTCCAATCCCTTGTTTGCTTGATTTGGAGACCAAGGAAGAAGTTGAGCTCACCCATCATAGACATCTCAAACTCACTTTGCATAATATTTGCAAATTCCTTATAAAGAGAGTCATTAGTAGTACCAAATATAATATCATCAACATTTATTTGAACAAGAAGGATATTGTTCTTTTTATGCTTGATAAAGAGAGTAGTGTTAACCTTTCCTCTAGAAAAGCCATTTTCTAAAAGAAACTTGCCCAACCTTTCATACCAAGCTCTAGGAGCTTGTTTCAAATCATACAAGGCCTTTTTCAATTTAAAAACATGGTTGGGCAGTTCAAAGTTTTCAAAACTAGGAGGTTGTTCCATATACACCTCTTCTTATATAAAACCATTTAAAAAAGCACTTTTAACATCTATTTGAAAAAGCTTAAAATCCATGGTGCATGCATATGCAAGTAGCATTCTAATGGCTTCTAATCTTGCTACGGGAGCATAAGTTTCTTCATAATCTATGTCTTCTTCTTGATTATAACCCTTAGCTACGAGCCTAACTTTGTTTCTTATTATTAAGCTCATTTCATCAAGTTTGTTCCTAAAGACCCATTTGGTTCCAATTATGGGATGATCATTGGGCCTTGGAACTAATTCTCAAACTTGATTCCTCTCAAATTGGTTTAGTTCATATTGCATGGCCAAGATCCAATGTTCATCATTAATGGCCTCAATTATGTCTTTGGGTTCAACTTGAGAGACAAAAGCCACATGATTATATGTATCTCTAAGAGTTTTACGAGTAATTATCCTTTTTGATACATCACCTATTACTTTGTCAAGAGGATGATATCTTGATGACCTCCATTCCTTGGGAAGATCCATGATTTGAGAGTCCTTTTATCTTGGGGAGTCATATGGACTTTCTTCTTGCTTCTTGGCTTCTTTTTCTTTGTTCTCTAGGTGAGTCCTTGCCAAAATTTATGCAACATCATCAACAAACTCCTTTCTTAGCTCATTTGGATTAGTTTTATCAAATACAACATGTATGGACTCTTCTATGGTCATAGTTCTTTTATTGTAAACTCTAAAGGCCCTACTATGCATAGAATAACCAAGAAATATCCCCTCATCAGATTTTGCATCAAACTTCCCCAAGTTATCCTTTCCATTATTTAAGACAAAGCATTTACATCCAAAAATATGAAGATGCGAGACATTTGGTTTCCTTCTTTTGTATAATTCATAGGGGGTTTTCTTTAAAATTGACCTTATTAGAACCCTATTCATAACATAACAAGTGGTGTTAACCGCATCCACCCAAAAATATTTAGGAAGGTTGGCCTCATTTAGCATAGTTCTTGCCATTTCTTCTAAAGATCGATTTTTCCTTTCTACAACACCATTTTGTTGTGGTGTTCTAGAGGCTGAAAAATTATTGTCAATGTCATGATCATCACAAAAGGTTTCAAATTCATGGTTTTTAAATTCACCACCATGATCACTTCTTATAGATGCAATACAAAAACCTTTTTCATTTTGGATAACTTTAACAAGCTTTTTAAATGATTGAAAAGCATATTTTTTGTGAGACAAAAACAATGTCCATGTAAATCTAGAAAAATTATCCACAATCACTATGGTATAGTAATTCCCACCAAAGCTCATAGTTCTAAAGGGACCAAAAAGATCCATGTGCAAAAGTTGTAAAGGTCTAGAAGTTGAAATCACATTTTTAGCTTTAAAAGAAACTTTTACTTATTTTTCCTTTTGACATGCATCACAAAGTTTATCTTTTTCAAATTTGAGCTTTGGAAGTCCAATTACTAGATCTTTAGAAACCAACTTATTTAAGTGATCTATGTGAATGTGAGCAATTCTCCTATGCCATAACTATGAATCATTTTCTTTACTCATAAAGCATTTAGCATCATTTGAGGAAATGTCATCGAGGCTAATCATATATATATTATTGACCCTATGACCAATAAACTTAAGATGTTTATCATCCTTTCCTTCAATTATGCAATAATTAGAATCAAATATTACTCTATTCCTCTTATCACACAATTGACTAATACTAAGCAAGTTATGTTTGAGTCCTTCAACAAGCAACACATTATCGATGGATGAGGAAGGAATCTTACCAACTTTACCAACTCCAAGGAGCTTTCCTTTGTTGTTGTCACCATAAGTCACGTGACCACTCTTCTTGGCGACAAGGAAGGAAAATTTAGAGCCATCACCGGTCATATGCTTGGAGCTACCACTATCAAGGTACCAACTTGAGCTTTTGGACTTCAAGCACACCTACAACACGCATTCAAGTTTTAACATTTGGTCCCCAAATTGTCTTGGGTCCTTGTGTGTTAGAAATAGGCAAGGTGCCCTTAGGAACCTAAACCATTTTAGTTCCGACTTTGGTATTTCTTTTCTTTCTAGTAATACATGTAGATGCACTATGTCCTTTCTTTCCACAGTGAAAGCATTTTATAAAGGGGCTACTTGATGTTCTAGAGGGAACAAATAAGTTATTGTAAGATTTCTTATGGTTATTTGGATTATATCCTAAACCGGCTTTTTGAAAAACACACATTTGTTTCCCTAGTAACATATTCAAATTGTCCCTTTCCAATGTAAATTTTGAAAGAGTATTTTTTAAGTCCTCAATTTTATTTTCAAATGCTTTACATGATGAACAAGATGAGGGTGTGAGTGCATTATTATGTGAGGAACAAATCATGCATGATGAGTTAGCATCAATAAGTCAAAGAGTCTCATTTTTTATTTTGAGTTCTTCAATTTCCTTGGTTAAAATAGAATTCTTGTTAGCCAATAATGAGATTGTTTTATTAGAATTTAAAATCATTTTAGTGAGCCTCATGGATTCATCATGTAATTATTAGAATGCATCTTGCAATTCACTATATGAAGGAGAAAGTTCAAGGTTAGATAAGGTTACCTCGGTTTCACTTTCTTCTTCTTCTTCTTCTCCATTTGCCATAAGGTAAAGACGAGCTTCTTCATCCTCTGAATCATCGGTGGAATCCATATCATTGTCTTCCCAAGCAATGTATGCTCTCCTTCCTTTTCTTTCCTTGAAGGGTTTCTTTTCAAATTTCTCTATCTTCTTTTGATAAACCAGACATTCCATTTTCATGTGCCCCGATTTTCCACATTCATAACATGTTGGAGTAGATTAAGTTCCTTCTCCCTTTTGATATAACTTCTTAGGAGGAAAAGGAGGTCTTCTTTGACTACCTTTCTTCTTAAGAAATCTTCCAAACTTCTTCACAAGGAGGCTAAAATTCTCTTCATTCATCTCAATATTATCAAGATCATCAAGATCATTTCTATCATCTTCATCTTCATATTCGATTGAGGAGGAAGTGACTTTGAGAGTAATTCCTTTTTTCTTCTTATCTTTCTCTTCATTTTGACTTAATCTATTTAACTCCAACTCATGCTCTTGAAGCTTTCCAAAGAGAGTGGCCAAAGTCATTGCGGCTAGATTCCTTGATTCCGATATGGTCGTCACCTTGGGTTGCCAATTCCTGCTTAAGCATCTCAAAACTTTGTTAATAAGATATTCATTGGCAAACATTTTTTCCAATGAAGCAAGATGATTAATTATATTTAGTAAATCGTTTTTGCATTTCTTGAATGTTTTCCCCTTGGTTCATTCTAAAAATTCTTATTCATGGGTGAGTGTATTTATTCTAGATCTTTTCACTTCATTTGTGCCCTCATGGGTTACTTGCAATGTATCCCACATTTCTTGAGCAGTCTTATAATTTGACACCCTAAAAAATTCATCATACCCTAAAGAAGTAGTGATGATATTCTTGGTTCTCAAGTTGTATTGGACTTTTTTCTTGTCATCATCAGTCCATTCATTTCTTGGTGTATTTGTTCTAACACCATCAACTAAACGTGTGGGGACAAAATAGCCATTTTCAACAGCATCCCACATATCAATATCAATAACTTCAATAAAAATCTTCATCATTTCTTTCTAATATGCATAACCATCCCTATTGAAAAAGGGAGGTCTATTTATAGAAGAACCTTCATTAGAAAAACCATTTGAAGCCATCTTATCTCATTAAGAGGCTAAGCTCTTTATACAAGAGTCTAACTCTGATACCACTTGTTACCAAGTGGCTTCAATACTCAAGAGGGGGAATGAATTAAGTTTATAAGACAAGTTCGCAATTCTTTCGCAAAACACTTGAATGTTGAATTTCGTTGAAGCTATTGACTATTTGAAATGAATGAATTGATAAGAATGATAGATATTGCTTAATCACCAACCAAGAGAGAAGTAATCAAGTAAGAAAATAAGCAATGCACAAATGTAAAGAGAAGGGTGTAGAGAATCAAACACAATAGTTTATCCTGGTTTGGCCACCATTCCACTTGTGACCTACGTCCAGTCCTCAAGCAACCACTCGAGATTTTCCACTAATCTTCAAGTTTCAAAAGGTGATTGACAACCTTTACAAACTTGAGCACTCAACTCCTTGGGATGCCTCACTCCTGAGCTTGAGCCTTTTCAAACAAAGGGATGCCTCACCCTTTACAATTTGGAGGGATACCTCACCCTCTCTTACAAAGCAATTAAGATTGACATAATGAAACTTTCACTAGAGTAAATGATACAAATTGAAGCTCTTAGCATGCTCTCAAAAGATATCTCAAGGATTTGTCAAAAAACAGATCAATAAATGATTCTAAAGATTGATTCTCGTTTTGATGTGTTACAAAGATGTTTCAAGTTCAAGAAGTTCTATTAATGATGCCCCAACATTTGTATTTAAAGAGATATGCACTTAAGGAGCCGTTGAGGGATTAAAGGCAAGCATTTAATGCACCTAATATAGCCGTTGGGCATGTCAGAACATTGGTAATCGATTACACATTTCTGGTAATCGATTACATGGTAGTTAGAACGTGTTCTTGGCTTTCTGGGCAGGTTGTAATCGATTACCAGTCTTGTGTAATCGATTACATGCCCTCTGACTTGCTGGTAATCGATTACATGGTTGATGTAATCAGTTACAATTCTTCTGTTTAGCTTGTAATCAATTACCATACATATGTAATCGATTACTTTGCACTTTGAACACTTTTTTCAAGCCTAAATGAGGATTCATATCATTTCTAACTTTAAGAAACTTGGATTGAACAATATTGGTATATGTTTAACATGATCCATGATTAAAATCAACATCTTTTTAGAATATGAACTTTGAGAAACCTATTGATTAAAAACATCTTTGAAAAACCATTTGAGATATCTTAAGAGCATTTAACATTGATGTTCTAAGGTCTATGTCTAAATAAACCTCTTGATTTCTTTCTTTGATCTTGATTTTCTCTTTTGCACTTGATCTTCATCTTTGGCTTTGTTATCATCAAAAACCATTTGACATGCTTCAAGACACATGCATTCACATAGGAGGTTATTCTAATACCTATGAGGTTATTCGAATACCTCTGTTTCAAAATGCTTGTGAAAACAGTTCAGAAGAAGTTTATTCGAATATTTCTCGAATACTTTTGTTTAAAAATAATTTTCTGTAATCAGATATATTCAAATACCACATGGGCTATTCGAATACCTCATTTTTGAAAACAAATTTTAAGAAATCCTGTATTCGAATGCCTGGTGTGCTATTCGAATAGCACTTTTGAAAACATGAAAAACGTAGCAGGTTATTAGGAACAAGTTTTTAGATCTTTTTAAAACAAACAATGAGATATCCAATAAAAGCTTCGTACAAAAAGACCCTAAGTCCTAAAACTAATCTTTGAAGATCTTGTACTTGGTCTTCTCATCATCTTCATGTTTGTTATCATTAAAACTCATCATCATTGTTGCATAGTAATCACATTCTCCCCTTTTTTGATGATGACAAACTAGCATTGAGAAAAGCATTAGTTCAGATAAATTGGAATTCAAAAAAGTAGGTTAAGAGACTTACTCCCCCTCTTTTTCGTAAGAGGTGAATTGCATTAGAGATGTGCACAGCTCCCCCTTATTTTTGGAATCCAATAATTGTTACTTACGTTACCTATCTTTTCTAAAAAATTATTGGTTATTTTTCTCCCCTTTTGAGAAAGGCAGAGAAATAGGCAGCAAAAACACTGATTTCATTAATAATCAAATTGGCCAACATACATTTACAAGTGCATAAACAAAAATATGTAGCCAAAACAAAAACCAAACAAAACAAAGCCTAAAACTAGGCATCTGGTGGAGGAGGAGGGGAGTCAGAACCCCTAGGAGTCAACAATGCACGTAAGGCAGCCTGCTCACGTTCAACACCTTCAAGCCTATCAAACAGGACAAAGAAGGTATGCTCCAAATAGGCCCAGTTGTCCTCCATATAGGCCTAGTTGGCCTGTAAGGTGGCCATAACATGATCTAAAGTGACTGGACCCGCATCAGCAGGGGCTATAACACCCCAAAATTTGATTCCTCTACTACCCGTATTCATTTTATAATATTTGTGATTTTCTGGAATTTTTTTGGATTTTTCAGAGAAACCAGAATATTTTAATATTATTCCTTGTTTTACGTATGTGCTGAGCGGAACCAGAGAAATGAGATATTTTCTCCGAGAACCTTGAACTATGAAAACGTCGACGGGGGTCTTACTAAACCCGAGGGACGGACACAGTTTACAAGGTTTTACATTTTTCGAGAAACTCTAACTAAAATAATAAAACAAGGATTTATCCGTCAGATTTGCTAATCTTTGACTTCTGCCAACAATAACTGTTGTCCAATAAATAATAACATGTAATAAAAAAAATCTTATCTCATTATTCAAAAAAATTACCTTGTGTCAAGCCCTTTTTGCCTCATTTTCAAAATAAAGATTTTAGCTAATTTAAAAGCCCATTATAGGAAGCTTCCATGAAATTTCCTATTTGGCCCATTTCTCTCTCCCTTTCTCCACTCTTCTACTACGAGAAGCTTCAAAGGGAAGCCCAAGTAATTCCTCTCATTTATCCTAATATTACACTCTCATTTCTTTAACCCCAAATACCCATTTCTCTCTTTCACTTTCTTCTTCTTCTTCCTCTCCACAGTGTAACCATTCTTGGAAGCAACAATCCTTTGCTTGCTTCATCATCAAAGATTCTTACTTTCTTACCCCATTCCAAGACCTTTTCTTGTTGCTATCTTTTGGTTCTTCTTCTTCTTCCATTTTTCCTCCACCATTGAAGCAAAAACTTGAAGCTTTAAAGGTAAAGCCTTTAACTTTCTTCCATTTTTCTTGCTATTTTCGTTTCTCTTGATCACCTTGGTGACCAAGAACCTATTTTTCATGGTTTGAGTGAACATTGTGGTGATCACTCACATTGGGGTTTTTCTTGAAGGAGGAAAACGAAAACCTAGGAAGCAAGAAGGAGTGGCACATTGTGTTGTCTTCCAAATAGGTAAGAGGGAGATGATCCTCTTCAACCAATCTTGGTAGTAAGGGAATGTCTTGTGTTTGTTGAGGAGAGAATCCATGTTGGATCCCTCTCTTTGTTATTTTGTGTTATTTCCATAATTTTGTGGTTGTTTGATTGGTGTGAATATATGGATTTGCATTGTATGTCTTGATGATTTTGAGTTTATATGTAGCTATTTTGTGATTATATGTAAGTATCACATTTTGGGGTGTTGGAAAAAAATGAATGAGGGGCTTTGATAGTGAAGGGGTCACGGTTATTTTAGCAAAAATTCTTTGCAGAAAAGAATTCTGCAGAATTCCGTTTCACACCGGCTCGGCTAAAAAATGTATTTAGCGCCTAGGCGCTATGTACACAGAGAATTTCCCCTGTAACTCGACCTGGTGGGAATTCAGGCGCTTCATTTTAAGCGCCTAGGCGCTCCACCAGCGCTCAGGCGCTTCAGATGTGGCGCCTAGGCGCTCATAACAAAAACAACTAAGCATCAGTGAAATGATATTGAGGTTTTAAGGTGAAGATAGTGCAACCATAGAGGGAGTAAAGGACTTAAATTGTAAGGGAAGCTTTCTAGAGAGGGAGATTTCATAAAAATGAACATTCTAAAGTGTGATTCCGTAATGAACTTCAAGAAGTGCCTTACCACTTGAGAACTCAATACTATGTACATTAGAGACCATGAATGAGATTAGGGAGTGTGGAGACCTAAGTGGTATGAAATACGATATGTTACGAATGATTATATTGTGGATGAATACATATGAATATTGTCAATGTTTCTCATGGATCCATATGTGGGCTAAGCCCTTGTTATTTTCATACTTGAGAAAACCATGATGCTATGACTTTGAGAAAATGGAATATGTATGCATAAGTATGTGATATGCCATGATGAATGCATCATTGATGAACATACATGATTGGACATTGTGTCGTCATGCATGTGTGGTCCATTGGACATGGTTAGTAAGGCAATGTGTGCCTAGGAGTTGAATAACACCTATGTGCGGGTGCGAATAGACTAAGCGTAGGTGTCATATGTTGTTGACCTTGGGGCGTCGAGGTGTGGGTGTCTCACAATAGACAGTGGTAGCTCCACTGGGGCTGTGGGATAGACCAATGTGACACACCGATGATCCTGACCGAGACGCCGTCCTATGTCGTGATCAATATTCAAAAAACATTTGTTGAGGTACCATGTATAAGCCATTGCGCAAACATTTTTATGAAAGAAAAGCACACTGTATTTTAAATTGTGCTGAGATACTGGTATTACTCCTTGATCATTCACTCCGAAGATGTTTATGTCTAGCTCCATGGAGTAGGAACTTTTGGTACCCTTAGCATTGTGCCTAAGCTCTTTCGTGAGTCTCATAATGCATTGAACATGAGCATCTATAATCGTATAACTACCTAAATTGTTAGCTGACTATTTGAGAACACTTGTTGTTGTCTGCACTGTTATTGATGATTTTATCGCTATTGGTGGTCATTCTACCGACATCGTTAATTTTAATATTTCTATAGTTAAATGTATGATTCATGTTATGTGGGGCGTCAGCCATTGTAGTATTATTTTCTTCTTTGCCAAATTTGGTACCGAAAAGCTGGATGTCTCACCTCTTTCTGTAATTTTCCTCTATTTCTTTTGTTTGGTTAGTTTATGTATCGCCAAGAAGACGCTCGTGAGGAGAACAAGGAACCTACGGAGTTCCAGGGTTTTTGGCCTTATCTCGACTGAGATCAAAGTGCTCGAAGATGTCATTTCGTCCCCATGGTTTTTTTGGCTATGTGCGGACCAACTTTCATGGTGGTCCAGATTGTTGGCATATCAATGTGCAGACTGATCGATGCGTGTACCACGGCAAGAAGTGCGAACTTCTTGTGCGCAGTGTCCTTAGCGTGGGGGACCTGCTCCGCTTTCTATTTTTGACTTCCATGCTTTTGTTTGGCTAGAATTTTATATGCCTGTAAGAGACATGTGGGCAGATATGTACTATACCCCACGTGACGACTCTTTCTTGTCGACTGCTCGGGCTCCTGCCCGTTGTTCCGTCGTTGCGATGGACGTCTCGTCGGATGACAAGGACCCAATGGAGGATCCATCCACGGTTCCTTCTAGTTCTCGTCAGTCTTAGAGATTGTTTTAGATAGATAGCTACTGAGGGCTGTCTGTTTATTTTGAGGGAGCCTGATGTATCTTTGGGTTAGTGGGCATGTATATTTGTATCTCTTGGGGTAGGTACACGTTTTGCTTTTTGTATATCTCTTGGAAATGTAATTAATCAGGCTTGTATATTTGGTACAAAGTATGTAATTATCCATATTATGAATGATCAACACTTCACTCTACGTCGATTTCTTTTTGACCATTTGTCAAACGTCTCATTGGAAAGAGGAAATTGGACTTTAATTCTTTCATGCGATATATTCACGAATAAGTACTTATGTACATTTAATGGAAGTGTTAACCGGACTCAAAAAAAAAAGAAAAAAAAATATTTTTAGAATAAAGTGTGTTTACAAACTAATCGTGTTCATTCGTATATTGTTTTACTATTGTGTGACGTTCCTTCTCCTTACCCTTTACGACTAAGGTTGGGAAAAAGGGGCGTTATAGGGGCTGCAGGGTCGCCTTGAGATTCTTCCTCATCATCTTCTACTTCGACTGGGTACACCCAGCCATCATCGATCTTGATCATCTTTATTTTGTTGAGGGAAAAGGATCCAAACACATGATGATGGGTCAGCAGAGTTGCTCGCTCGATTTCCAAAATTTGAGGATACTTGCCTAGGAAGCAGTGATAATCAAACCATAGGGTAGTTTAGACTGCTCTTTACCTTTGGCCCTCATTATATGCTTCATGATGAAGACATGTCAGTTAATTTTGTATCCTCTCTTAAGGATCCATAGCATGAACACATCATCTTCACTTAGGTAGGCGTAGTTCCCACCTTGTGGAGCTAAGATGTGGGCATAAGCATAATGTAGGAGCCTATCCTGACTCTTCATCATGCCTCCTTTGACTCCCTTTTGAGTCGAAGGTAATGCCAACCCAGGCCTTAACATGTCTTCAATAGCTCTGTTCTTGTTGAAGTTCTGGAGAAGCGAGTCGCCATCTTCTTCAATGTTGCGGCCAGTCGACTACAAACCAAACAGCTGAACCCAATCTTGGGAAGTGATCACAATGTGCTGGTCGCAGACATTTGAGTGGAGTTCATGACCTTCAATCTTCAGGTTGCAGTAGAACATCTTTACCAAATCATGATAGAGAACAGCCTTGTAGGAGTAGAATTGAAGCACGTCTTGGTGGTTCAACTGGTTTAGAAAGTCAAATTAACCTTCTTTTTTGAAGAACTCCAAGTTGAGGCACTTCAGTTGCACAAGATTGCGCTTCTAGAAATGTGTAATGAAATGAGCAAGCTCTCGCTCATTGGATGAGAGCCTTCGAAGGTCCAGTGGGTTGTTGCATGGGGCCGTCTTTGTGAGAAGACGTTTAGGGCAAGAAGAAGAGGATGCCATTGATAGAAGGGAGATGATGGGAGAGATGGAAAAATGTAAGAGAGGAGGGAGGCCAACGGGTTCAGAAACGGAGAGAAAAATAGAGAAGAGGGAAACCAACAGGTTTTGAAATGGGAGAAATGAGAGAATGAGAACGAACGGGTACGAAAGGGGTATATAAAGAATACCCAAAGTCTATTCGAATACCATGAGATCTATTCAAATAGATCCATTGGGAAAAACTAAAGGATGCACCCTTCTAATAAAAGCTATTCGAATAACTACACAGTTATTCGAATAGCTAGGCCAGTTTGGCTTGGCTTCCAGCCATGGGTTATTTGAATACCTCTTCCTATATTCGAATACTCACCACAGAATTACAAACTCCAGAGAGAGCATGTACTCGAATATATTGGAATCTATTCGAATGCCCTAGAAGCATGTGAGAAAAAAATTGATAGCAATATGTATCAGGTTATTCGAATAACTACACTATCAGAAAAACACAGAATCTCATGTACCGATGTAATGGTATTCAAATACCATAGGGAGGTATTCGAACAACTTTAACAGGAAAGCATATTTATTATGTACAGAAATGCATTTTAGAGACGAAAACTTACCTACTGATAGAGTACCTGCAAAAAAGATTTTGGGATATCTTTGACACTCAAGTCAGTAATAATTCAAGAAAGATAAATTTTCAATTAAGCAAATAATTACAAGTAATTATATGTTGGATTGATCAATTATGCCCAATTCTCCTCGAATATAAAATAATGCTTCTTTTGCTAGGGGTTTAGTGAAAATATCTGCAAGTTACTTAGATGTTTCAACAAATTCAAGAATGCAGTCCCCTTTTTGTACATAATCTATGATAAAATGATGTCTTATCTCTATATGCTTTGTTGTAGAATGTAAAATGGGATTCTTAGATAGATTTATTGCATTAGTGTTGTTACATCTTATCGGGATGTGATTAAGCTGAAGACCATAGTCTAGAAGTTGTTGCTTCATCCATAGAATTTGAGCACAATAACTCCCGGCTGCAACATATTCAGCCTTAGCAGTAGACAAAGCCACACTATTTTGTTTCTTGCTATGCCAAGAAACGAAAGAGCTACCAAGCAAGTGGCATGTCCCACTAATACTCTTCCTATCCATTTGTATCCCGCAAAATCAGAATTGAAATAACCTATTAGGCTACATAAGGCACCCTTAGGGTACCACAAACCCATTTGTGAAGTGCCTACTAGGTATTTCATTATTCTTTTAACAACACTTAGATGAGATTCCTTAGGATTAGCCTGATATCTAGCACACATGCAAACACTAAACATAATATGGATTTTACATGAAAATTGTGGCTAAAGCTTTCCCTACAATGCGTATAACAACAAGGACAGCCTACTAGCAGTAAGATAAAGAAGAGAACCAATCATACCTCTGTATTTTGTTATTTCTACGGATTTACCTCCTTCATCTTTCTCCAAATAGCAAGAAGTGCCCATTGGTATAACCATGTGCTTAGCGTTGTCCATTTCAAACTTTTTGAGTAGTTCCTTGTAATATTTGGTTTGACTTATGAATGTTCCTTCTTTTGTTTGTTTAATTTGAAGCCCAAGGAAGAAATTAAGTTCTCCTATCATTGACATTTCGAACTCATTCTGCATTGACTTAGCAAAATCCTTGCAAAGGGATTCATTACTAGCACCAAAGATAATATCATCCATATATATTTGTACAAAGAGAATATCATGCTTTTTGTTTTTAATAAAAAGGGTAGTATCGACTTTTCCTCTTGAGAAACCATTTTCTAAAAGAAACTTACTCAACCTTTCATACCAAGCTCTAGGAGCTTGTTTTAAGTCGTACAATGCCTTTTTGAGTTTAAAAACATGGTTAGGTAGTTTATGATTTTCAAAACCTAGAGGTTGTTAAACATACACCTCTTCTTGAATAAAACCATTTAGAAAAGCACTTTTAATGTCTATTTGATATAACTTGAAATCCATGATGCAAGCATATGCAAGTAACATTCTAATAGCTTCTAATCTAGCTACAGGTGCATAGGTTTCTTCATAATCTATTCCTTCTTGATTATAACCTTTTGCAACTAATCTAGCTTTATTTCTTGTTATCAAGCCATTTTCATCAAGTTTGTTTCTAAAAACCCATTTAGTGCCAATTATAGGATGATCATCAGGCCTAGGAACTAATTCCCAGACTTTGTTTCTTTCAAATTGATTTAATTCCTCTTGCATAGCTAAGATCCAATGTTCATCATCAAAAGCTTTAATTATATCCTTAGGTTCAATTTGAGAAACAAAGGCTAAGTGATTACATGCATTTCTAAGATAATTTCTAGTAACTACCCCTTTTAAGATATCACCTATCACGGAGTCAAGAGGGCGGTATCTTGATGTCCTCCATTCTTTAGGAAAGTCCATGACTTATGATTCTTCTTGATTTGGAGGATCCTCTTCTTGTTTCCTTTCTTCCTTGTTGTCCAAATGTGATTTCGCCAAAGCTTCTGCAACATCATTAACAACAAACTCATTTCTCGATCTATTTGGATTAGTTTCATCAAATGCAACATGAATGGATTCTTCAATTGCCATAGTTCTTTTATTATAAATTCTAAAAGCTTTGTTATGAATAGAATAACCTAGAAATATACCTTCATCTGACTTAGCATCAAACTTTCCTAAGTTATCCTTTCCATTATTCAAAACAAAACATTTATATCCAAAAGCATGAAAATGTGAGACATTTGGCTTTCTTCCCTTGTATAACTCATATGAGGTTTTCTTTAAAATTGGCCTTATAAGGGCTCTATTCATTACATAACATGCAGTATTAACTGCATCCGCCCAAAAATACTTAGGAAGAAAAGCCTTATTGAGCATAGTTCTTGCCATTTTTTCCAAATATTAATTTTTCCTTTCGACAACTCTATTTTGTTGTGGAGTTCTAGGAACAGAAAAATTATGCTCAATGCTATGTTCATCACAGAAAGTTTCAAAAACATGATTTTCAAACTCACCACCATGGTCAGTTCTTATGGATGTAATTGAAAAACCTTTTTCATTTTGGATAACTTTGTCAAGTTTCTTAAAAGCTAGAAATGCATCATTTTTGTGAGAAAGAAATAAAGTCCATGTAAATCTAGAAAAATCGTCCACAATCACTAACATAGTAATTCCAACCAAAGCTCATAGTTCTAGATGGTCCAAAAAGATTAATGTGCAAAAGTTGTAAAGGTCTAGTAGTTCAAACAATGTTTTTGGCTTTAAAAGAGACCTTTACTTGTTTTTCCTTTTGACATGCATACCATAATTTATCTTTTTCAAAATTAAGCTTGGGTAGTCCAATTAATAGTTCTTTAGAAACTAACTTTTTTAAGTGGTCCATGTGAATGTGAGCAATTCTCCTATGCCATAACCAAGTCCTATCTTCCTTACTTAAAAAACATTTCACTTCACTTGAAGATATATCTTCAAGACTAATCATATAAATGTTATTAACTCTATGACCAATAAACTTAACATGCTTGTCATTTTTATCTTCAATTATGCAACAATTTGAATCAAATATAACTCTATTTCCTTTATCACATAATTGACTAATACTAAGCAAGTTATGTTTCAAACCTTCAACAAGCAATACATTATCAATAGAGGAGTTAGGACTCTTACCGACTTTGCCGACTCCAAGAATCTTTCCTTTGTTGTTATCTCCATAGGTTACATGTCCATGAGTTTTGGGAACAAGGAATGAGAATTTTGAGTTGTCTCCGATCATGTGCTTGGAGCATCCACTGTCGAGGTACCAATTTGAGCTCTTTACCTTCAAGCACACCTACAACACAAATTTAATTTTTAACTTTTGGTACCTAAATTTTCTTGGGTCCTTGAATGTCAGTTTTGGGTATAGTACCCTTGGGAACCCAAACCATTTTTGTTCCAATTTTTGTATTAATGTTTTTCCTTACATTGCATGTTGATGCACTATGTCCTTTCTTTCCACAATAGAAACATTTAATAAAAGGACTGCTTGAAGTACTTGAATGCACAAAGAAATTTTTATAGGATTTGTGCTGATTATTCGGGTTATATCCTATTCTAGCCTTTTGAAAAACAACTCTTTGTTTTCCTAACAAAATATTTAAGTTGTCTCTTCCGAGAGTGAATTTAGCAAGAGTGTTCTTTAAATATTCAATTTCTTTTTCAAGTAAATGACATAAAGAACAAGATGAAGATGTAGAAGCATGTGAAGAATGAGATGTGCACGCATCAATAATTCCCAAACTTTCATTTTCAATTTTTAATTCTTCAATTTCTTTATTTAAAATGAGATTTTGATTTTCTAGAGAAGAAATTATTTTCTTAGAAGAAGAAATTATTTTCTTAGAAGAAGAAATTAATTTAGGTCGCCTTAGTAATTCATCATGTAGTTCTTCAAAGACATCTTGTAATTTATTATAAGAAAGCAATAATCATAATTTACCTCATTGTTGCTTTCTTCTTCTTCTTCTTCTTCTTTGGCCATAAGACATAGATGGGCTTCTTCATTATCTAAACTATCAGTTGAGTCCATGTTGTTATCATCCCATAATATGTAGGCTCTTCTTCCCTTTCTTTCCTTGAAGGGTTTCTTTTTAAATTTCTCCATCTTCTTTTGGTAAATTGGACACTCCATCTTCATGTATCCAGATTTTCCACACTCGTAGCAAGTTGGAGTTGAAGTTGTTCTTTCCAACTTATGATGAGTTTTCTTTGGAGGAAAATGTGGTCTTCTTTGGTTTCCCTTCTTTTTGAGAAACTTACCGAATTTCTTAACCATAAGGCTAAGGTATTCTTCATTTAGCTCAATATTTTCAATGCTTTCTCCATCCTCATCATCATCTTCATCAATTGCTAAGGCAGTGGCTTTGAGAGCTATGCCCTTTTTCCTCACTTTGGCTTAGTCTATTCAGCTCCAGTTCATGTTCATGGAGTTTTCAAAAAAGGGTAGCTAATGTCATAGTCGACAAATCCCTTGATTCTGATATGGTTGTCACATGGGGTTGCTAAATCTTGCTCAAATATCTTAGCACTTTGTTAATTAAATCTTCGTTAGAAAAAATTCTTTCCTAAAGATGCAAGATGATTTACGATGTGGGTGAATCTCTTTTGCATTTCCTGAATGCTTTCTCCTTGGTTCATTCTAAATAATTCATATTTACGAGTAAGAGAATTGATTCTCGACCTCTTAACTTCACTAGTACCCTCATGGGTAACTTGTAAAGTGTCCCACATCTCTTTAGTAAAGTTTGTAAAAAATTCATCATACCCAAAGGCAGTGGTAATGATGTTTTTAGCTTTCAAATTAGTTTGAACTTTTCTTTTATCCTTATTAGAGCAAAAATTTTTACATCATACCGTGTAGGTATAAATGCGTCGTTTTCGATAACATCCCACACATCTAGATCAATAACTTCGATGAAGATTTTCTTTCTTTCCTTCCAATATGTGTAACCATCCCCATTGAAAAAAGGTGGTCGGTTTATGGAAGATCCCTCTGAAAAGCCATTTGAGGAAGCCATGTTCTCTTGAAGCGACTAAGCTCTTTATACAAGAGTCTAGCTCTAATACCACTTATTACCAGGTGGCTTCCAGTACTCAAGAGGGGGGTGAATTGAATATTAAAAACTTTTCACAAAAGCATAAACAAATTAAATATGCTAAAATAAAATATTAAAAAGGCATGAAATAAAGGAAGAGAAGAAGAACGGCCAATAAATAAATTGCAAGAGATAATAAATTGAATGTAGATAAATAAAAGATTAAGGATAAGAAAAGCAGGCACGATATTTATCCTGGTTCGATACGTCCAGTCCTCGAAACACAGTTCGAGATTTTTGATGCGGATTAAAGGATGCAAACCCAAGTGCAGGTTATCTCAAGTAATAAATTTCTCAGGAGTCCGAGGTCGATCCACAGGGAATTGATGAAAAAAAATTATTTGAGGTAAGGGAAAGCTTTGTCACAACAATAAAGATAATAAAACTTGTTTACAATTAAATTAAAGAACTTGTTTGCGCTAGGAGATCCAATTTTGGTAATAAATTAAGAACAAGATTAATTCTTTTTATAACTCAATTGAAATTCATGTACAACGGAGGTTCCAATTGGAGAATAAAATATTCAAAGTCCATTTAGAATTATATACGTAGTTATATTATGGTTCCTTTAATTATTTACCAACACCTACACTTATAAATGAGTTCAAGCATTCATTGTGCCAAACCACTTGTCTATAATGAATCAAGAACTCCACTTTACAAGGAGGGTTTCTAAATTGATTAGAAACAAAATACAACACGTATAATGATCACTTGATAATATATTATTTATGCACAAGAAAGAAATTAATCTAACCTTATTTGATTACCAAAAGCTTCACTCCTTCACCCAAGCAAGATGAGAATTAGTTACCCAAAAACAAGAAGAAAGAAAGAGAGTAGAAGAAAAAGATAAACATAATTTCAACTTAGAACAAAAGAAAATTACAACAAATAACACAATACCATAATCTAAGCTAAGCCAAGATTACCTAAATGATCTGCTTATGGTCCCTTTTATCGAGGATTAAGGATACAAAATGACAATGGAATTGATTAATGAGTGAGTGGATGAGTGAAAAATGCCAAAGAACTTTTGTGAGTGGAAAATTATTGAAATTTCTTGTCTCTGAAATCATTCAGTGATGAACTCATGGATAACGTCAGAATGAAGCAAAGTGGTCTTCATGAAAGTTATAGGAAATTGTCTCAGCTTTCCAATGCCCACCAAAATCATCCAAAAATTCGTCCTACAGCCCAAGATATGACCTAATTACTGCAGACTATTCAGGCCCAGTTTCAGCACCTCTATTTTGACTTTCAGACCCAATATGACCTCTAAGCTATCCGATTAAGCTCTTGTGTTCTTCATGAACATTGTAGATATGGATCTTAAATTTTAGATTCCAAATTTTTAGCCCATTTCAGTTCCTTAAACTCGAATTATACAATAATTATTGCACACGGTTTGGGTTATAGTCACAAAATCATGTTCTGATTTCTAAGCCCAATTAGCTCCATTAGATGTCCTAGTTTTCCTTGGAGCTCTTCATGAAAGTTGTAGAGCTCTCTCTTATCTTTCCTACAAGGTAAGATACATAATTATAAGACATCTAGAACTCAAAATATAGCCAAAATACAGAAACAGTGTAAGACTAAAATAATGTTGAAAAAAATCAATTAAGTCCAATTTGAGTCCAAACTTACAAAACATAACCAGGCTTAATCAATTAAGTACATGAAGAGTGTAAATAACTAAAAATGAGGGTTTATTAATGTATAAAATATATGATTATCAATTTTTTACTATTTAATACAAGCTTAAAATAGGTGCTTGCAACCTTTACAATTAAGAGCACTTTTCACACACAGGGAAACTCTACCCTTGTGCTAAAGCCTCAATCTGTCAGGGATACCTCACCCTTACATAAACCTTTAAGGGATACCTCACCCTTGTTACAAAGCCTTTGAGGGATTCCTCACCCTCTCAGAAATACTGCATAAAACAGATGAAGAGAAACTCTCACAAAGAGCAAGTAATATAAATTGAAGCACTATAGAGCTCTCTAAGGATATCTCAGAATTTTGGAAAAAGAGCACAGAAAATAAGAGAAAATTATAAATCATATTTTAACATAAGCAAAAATAATTCAGATTATTCGGGACCTGCAAAAGTGACCCAAGGTCTCTATTTATAGAGTCTTTGAGCAAAAATGCCCGTTGGAAGAATTAAATTCATATTTGATTTTGAAATATGTCTGTTTCTTTCTAAAACATGATTCGTGGGTTATTCGAATACCTTCATGATTATTTGAATACCACTGTTTAGTGAAAAACAATTCTACAGGAAGTTATTTGAATACCTATGAGGTTATTCGAATACCTTTGTTTCAAAATGCTTGTGAAAACAGTTCAGAAGAAGTTTATTCGAATATTTCTCGAATACTTTTGTTTAAAAACAATTTTCTGTAATCAGGTATATTCGAATACCACATGGGATATTCGAATACCTCATTTTTGAAAATAGATTTTAAGGAATCCTGTATACGAATGCCTGGTGTGTTATTCGAATAGCACTTTTGAAAACATGAAAAATGTAGCAGGTTGTTCGAATACCTTGGGAGTTATTTGAATACCCTTATTAAAAAACCATTTAAAAACCTTTAGAAAACTTCCTGGGTGATTTCTGAATTTCTAAAATCTTTTGATCTTTCAAAAACCATATTAAAACTTTAGTTTAATTTATAAGGAACAAGTTTTTAGATCTTTGTAAAACAAACAATGAGATATCCAATAAAAGCTCCGTACAAAAAGACCCTAAGTCCTAAAGCTAATCTTTGAAGATCTTGGACTTGGTCTTCTCATCATCTTCATGTTTGTTATTATCAAAACTCATCTTCATTGTTGCATAGTAATCATAATTCTCGGCAACGACATCAAAAACTTGTTGACTGGAATTTATGCCAACCTTGTTGGTGGGTAACTCCTTTTGCTAACCGCAAGTTCATGGGTCGTTCAAGTAATAAAAGTGATGAGTAGAGATCATTCCCACGAGGAATATGTTTACTTTCTAATGCTAAATATTGACCTATAACTTAACTAATTCTATTCAAGCAAACATAAATTAGAAAAAGGGTTGATTAATTAAAAATTACAAAGCATAAAGAAAAGATCAATATATAGTTGAGAAAAAAGAAAATTCTTTTTAACTCCCTACTTCAATTGATAACATGCAATCCATTCAAGCAATACAAATGATTAGATTAGGTTAGCCTGAGAAACTAACTTAGTTAAAAGCCTATGTCTAGGTCGATTAACCTTATGTCGTTTACTTAGTTCACTATGCGTTCATGAGAACAAGAGTAAACAAAAAGCATTAAGATTGATTCTCAACTATGACTATGCATGGCTAAGAGGTATATGTTTATCCTATTAGCGAATCAATCTATCCTGCCATTTGGATGAAATCGAACATGCATCTATCATACATATGATCTAAAACCCAAAATCCTATGTCTAGGCTCATTAGATTTCATCAAATCACTTAAATATTGATCAAACAAGTAAGAGCATTAAACACCATCTGAAATAACAAAACCCAAATCATTTATATAAACTCAAAAGAGTACAAATCAGTCAATATTCATAGGGGATCCAAAGAATACCCTAACACAGCTTAGCTAATCACTAAATACGAAAAAGTAATGCAAAAATTCATATTTAAGATAAAGGGAAGAGAGAAAGAAGAAGGAACAGAAGATGAAGCCCAATGGGGTGAGCTTTGGAATTTGAATCTTCTTCCAAGATGAAGAAGACCTCCAATCTTGGCTCCTTCAACTCTTTTTCAGCCCATAAATAAAGATCTAGTTGCTAGTTCTCCAAAATATCAAAGCTAAAAGAGTAAAATAAAAGTTCTCAAAGAGAGAGAAAGCTAAAATCTGCGTAGAAAGTATTTATAGGCTCATAGATTTCGCTCTTCACACCGCGGTGTTACATAATATGCGCTGTGGAGCACAAAAAATTAGGGTACCAGTGTCGCAGTGTTAAAGCCTCGGGTTATAAGGGTGCATTGGAAAAGAGCATAACGCCACAGCGTGAACATACCAGCACCGCAACGTGATCCACTAGAGCTTGTCTTGTGATTTCTCTTCTAATGCAGGGCCTTGACTTGCATTAATTTGGTTCTTTTGGACTTATCCTGCGATTAAGAAATTAACCAGTCAAATACAAATGCAATCCAACTCAATCCAATCAAAGATTAGGAAGAATTTTAACAAGATTAGAAGGAAGACCTCAACATGGATTTTACATGAAAATGGGGCTAAAGCTTTCCTACAATGCATAACAACAAGGACAAAGTAATCAATAATGCATAGAGCTAGGGCACAAATAACTACATTCCATAGAGTTATTAGATACATGGTAAGTGCATAGTTAAAAATAATCTTTTAACTATATTATTTGATTCAGGAGCATCACACTCTTTAATTTCTTATAAGTGTGTAAGGATTTTTTATTTACCTGTGTCAAACCTACCTTATGATTTAACAGTTTCTACTCCTATAGGAAAACCAGTAACCACACCTAAAATATGTTTCAACTGTTGTGTCACTGTTGAAAATAGAGACTTTCTTGTAAATCTCATATGTCTACCCCTTACTGACATAGACATTATTTTGGGTATGGATTGGTTATCAATAAACCATGTTGTTCTAAATTGCTCAAATAAAACTTTGGTGTTTCTATCTGATATTCCTTCTGTAAATACTTCTTTTGAGTCTATTTACCTAAATACCAATCAAATTACTAACTGCTGGTAGAAGGAGCTCAAGGTTATGTTCTTCTGTTTTCTTTGAATTCTAAAAATAAATAGGGTTTAGAAAGTATTCCTGTGGTAAGAGAATATCCAGAGGTGTTTCCAGATGAAATTAAAGAATTACCTCCTCAGAGAGAAATATAATTTACTATAGATTTAGTGTTAGGAACAAGGCCTATCTCTATAGCACCATACCGAATGTCTCCTTTAGAACTCTCTGAACTTAAAAAACAAATAGAAAAACTGTTGGATAAAAAGTTTATTAGACCTAGTGTCTCACCCTAGGAAGCTCCCGTACTTTTGGTGACGAAGAAGGATGGAAGTATGAGATTATGTGTAGATTATAGGCAATTGAATAAGGTAACAATTAAAAATAAATATCCATTGCTTAGAATTGATGACTTGATGGACTAGTTAAGAGGTGCTACTGTATTTTCAAAGATTGATTTAAGATCAGGGTACCACCAAATTAGGGTTCGAGAAGAAGACATCCCTAAAACTGCCTTTCAGACCAGATATGGACATTATGAATATCTTGTAATGTCTTTTGGTCTAACAAATGCACCTACTATTTTTATGGATTATATGAATAGGATTTTTAAACCATACCTAGATAAATTTGTGGTTGTCTTTATAGATGATATTCTCATTTATTCAAAGATAACTGAAGAACATGTGGAACAACTTAGGTTGGTTCTAGAAATCTTAAAAAGAAATGACCTACAACTGTCAAAATGTGAATTTGGATGAAACAGGTGCAATTTCTAAGACATGTGATATCAAGAGAGGGTATATCCGTAGATCCTAGTAAAGTAGAGGTAATTTTGCAATGGGAAAGACCTACAACTGTAACAACCCAAAATTTGCTATTTTACAGTAATGACTGAATTGTACTGTTTTGTGATTTTTGTGTCTATAAATTTATTTTGACTATTCTGTGATTGTTTGTGTAATTTACTCAGAGTCAGGAAAGTAATAATTTTCGAGCTGGAGAAAATCTTTACTGATTTATTCGAAGCTGAGGAATCTTACTAAACCCGAATCTGAGAGATATGCGTCATGATCTTTTAATTTTTTGAATTTATTTGTAAAATAAAAATATTCCCTAGTTTATTATTCAGCGGACAAATACTTACTGACTTGTGAGCAGTATGTTATATCCATTGAGTAATAATTTCTGTAACTATTATCCATTGGATAATAGCTTGTAGAGAAAGTTTTGATGACTTGTTTTATGAATCAATTAGAATATTTAAAGCTTGATGAAAACCAATAGAATGTGGTCAACAAAAATGGCTAGACTAGTTAGCTATGTAACTAGATGAAACTAGATGACTTAAACTAAGTTAGCATAAAGCCTATGTAGTAACTAAATGGAACAAACTTAGTTTGCTTCTCATTAGGGCTTCACAGTTTTGGGAAGGATCTAGCACCTTCTAGAAGTTTATGACTCACACTTAAGTAACTAGATAGTTAGTAAAGAAACTAAGAGATCTAACTAAGTTAGCTTAATTTAGTTAGGAACCAATTGAATCAAAACTTGGTTAGCTTCTCCATTGAGCTCCACGGTTAGGAAGCTTCGTGCACCATCTAGATTTGGTGATTCACTTGGATGACTATTAGGTCTAAACCAATAGAAAATCATATGATCAAAGCATGATCAATTGGTGACATTAGCCATGTGCTAATCATAATTGCTAGCAAAATATTTCACTCACCTTTTTTCTTCACACTTCCACGACAATGCATTAGGAAATAGGATATCCATTTCATTTCATCACATTTTGAGACAAGAAACCATTCTCTCCATTCTCTTTCATCTAAACTTGAACAAAAACTCCATTTCTCTCCATCTTGAAGCTCACGGCCTCCACACCAAAAGCCAACATCCAAGTTTCCAAAATTTCATCTAACTTCATTTCCTAAACCCAAACATCATTCTAAACACTTTTCATGTTGTAAGTTTCTCCTAGATCATTCATCTTGTGCTTGGAAAACAAGCTCGAGTTTTCTACTCTTAAAGGTAAAAGTCTTGTTTCTTAGTTCAAAGTTTGGTTCTTGAATTTCTAAGCCATGTTTGATCCATGGTTTCTCTTTGTCAAGCTTAGTTTGTGACTTGTTGTAACACCCCAAATTTTACTAATTTTACAATAATGTCTGAAATGTATTGTTTTGTGTTTTCTATGTGCTGTAAAATTATTTTGACTGTTTCGTGACTGTATTTGATTGTTGTGTGTAATTTACTCAGAGTCAGGAAAATAATAATTTTCAAACTGGAAAAAATCTTTATCTGATTATTCGGAGCTGGGAGAACTTACTAAACCCAATTCTAAGTGATACGTGTATCAATCTTTTAATTTTTAGAATTTATCTGTGAAATAAAAATATTTTATATTTTAATATTATTTTATTATCTGGTGGACAGTACCTACTGACTTAAGAGCAGTAGCTTCTGCCTAGTGGACAATTAGAACCAGAAAAGTCTTTATGACTTACAATTCGGTGAACCAATAGAAATTAATCAACGGTATTGGCTTGAATTTTCTAAGCCAATAGGAAGTAGTCAACAATAATGGTTGGACTATTTAGTTAGTAACTAGAAAACCTAACTAAGTTAGCTTAAACTTAACTAAGTTAATCTAGAAAACCTAAGTAGTAATTAAAAGGAATAAACCTAGTTTGCTACTCATTAGAGCCTTAGTTAAAGAATGTTCTAGCATGATCAAGAAGGTGGTTAGTCATGTTTAGGTAACTAGATGGTTGGTAATGTAACTAAGTAATCTAACTAAGTTGGCTTAAATTAGTTAGGAATCAAAGGAAATCAAAAACTTGGTTAGCTTCTCTTTAAGCCCACGGTTATGGAGTCTTCAAGCACCACCTAGAAGCTTGGTGATTCATCTATATGACCAATGCATGATCAACTTGTGATAAGAGCCATGTGCTCTTCATAATTACTAGCCAAAAACTTTGACTCCTTCTTCCTATACACTCCACGGCAAGCACAAGGGGAGGCGAGCATTTTCATTTCAACTTCATCCTTTCTATCACACAAAAGCTATTCTCTCATTTCTATCTCTTCCAAGAACCAAAAACACCATTGCTTCCCTTTGTGAAGCTCACGTCCATTACACCAAATCCATACCTCCACTCTTCTAAAATTTCATCCAACACCACTTCTTAAACCTAAACACCATTCTAGACATCTTTCATGTTGTGAGTTTCTTCAAAATCATCCATTTAAAGCTTGGAAAACAATCTTGAAGTTTCTCCTATACAAGGTGAAAATCTCTGTTTCTTGTTTCTAAACTTGTTCTTGAAGTCCTAAGCCATGATTGATCCATGATTTTGTGAATGGCAATGGTCTTGGTTTTGATGATCAGCAAAGAAGAAAGCAATAAAGTGCAAAGATCAAGTCCCAAGATCTTTCAAGAATAGGTAGTAGGACTTAGATCATATGTAAAGGTATAATGGACTCACACAAAAGCTCATTTCTTGGTTCAAAACTCATTTCAAAATAGCTTTACATAATCATGTTTTCATCTTGTGAAAAGTGTGTTTAAGATTGAGTAAAATGCATTTAGAAAGCTTGGAAATATTTTGGATATCCTTGGTTGAGAATTTCTTTGAAAATCCTATGTTTCTAAATACTCCATAATAGATTATGGATTCTCCATAATAGGTTATGGACCAAGTCAGAGACTTTCCTACATTTTTCCAAAAGTCTCAGTATCGATTATATGCATTTCTTATAACCGGTTATATGACAAGTCAAGAAGTGTTTTAGACTCTCCACATGTCCATAATCGATTAAGCCTATTCCATAATAGGTTATATGGAGCTAACATAACGTCCGCTTTATGTTTTAAGTACTTCCATAATCGATTATGCCATTATTGTAACAGGTTATGAAATGTTTCATAACCGATTATGAGAAAAGTCATAATAGGTTATGACTATTTATAACAGGTTATGAAAACTCCATAACTGATTATGAAAAAGTCATAATAGGTTATGAAGTTAGATAAAAGCCCCAGGATAACGTGATTGCAAGCCATAATCGATTATGGTTATGCCATAACAAGTTATGGACACTTACAGAACTCTTTCACAACAACTCTTTCGAGAGCATTTAATGCCCCCAACTACTTCTAACGTCTCTTAAATGATATGGGCTATAAATGAAAGTGTTTGGACATTAATTAGAGGTTGGAAAAACATTCTGAAAAACATCCTTGAGCATTAAATACGAGTTTTCTCATTATTTTCATCACATACTTTGTTTTGAGCTTAAAAGTATGAATCCTTCGTACTGATAGTTCTTCAATTTGTATTATCTGCTCTAAAGAGAGTTTCTTTCATATCAATCTTGTATAATCTGTAAAGAGAGGGTGAGGTATCCCTTGAATATAGAGGCTCAAGCACAAGGGTGAGGTATCCCAAGGTGTGTTGAGTGCTTTAAATTTGTAAAGGTTGTCAAGCACCTGATTTCAAGCTTGAAGATATAGTGGAAATCTCGAGTGGTTGCTTGAGGACTGGACGTAAGCCATATGTGGATTAGTGGATGAACCAAGATAAAGCTTAGTGTTTGTTTTCCTAACTCAACCTCTTTATATTGTGCACTGTTTCATTGATTTACTTGAATACTATCTTCCTTGTCTTGTTCATTTGTGTGCAATATCTTTCTATCTCATTCAGTCATTCATTTCTATCGATTAATAGCTTCAACGAAAATTGATAAACAAAGGTTTTACGAAAGATTTGTGAAAATATTTTATAAACTCAATTCACCCCCCTCTTGAGTTTAAGGCCACTTGGTAATAGGTTTTTCTTTGTCAACCTTAGTTTATGACTTTATAAATTGTTTAAGTTTGCTAGGGTTTTATTTGGAGCTACACGAAATCTATAGGATCAAGCTAGAAGGAGATTTGTCTTCCTTAGAGATAAGAGGGAGATTTAATCTCATCAACCATATGTTGGTGGAGAGAAAATGGATGTGTTTGTAGTGAAGAATCCATAAGGATTCATTCACTTGGTTGTTTAAAGTTTTTCTTATTTGTGATTATTTTTGATGCAAGAATGTTTATAGCTTTGATATATGTTTTAATATGTGTTTATGAAGGCATGTTAATTATTGTATGCAATAGGATGTGAATAACATGATGAGGATTTGCATGAAGGTTCCAAAGAGCCCATGAAGCTCACGGCTTCACCACCACCAAGAGGACCAAGATGTCCTAAATTATTTTCTAAGCATGGATTAAGTGGTTTAATAGTAATAAATTGGATTAAGATTTTTTATAAGAGACTAGATGATGAGAGACAATTAAATATGATTTTTAAAGCATAGAATGATTTTTGGCCAATATGCCTACTCATGATGTTTTCAATCTAAAATTATTTCCTAAGCATGGACTTATGTAATTAATTTAAATGAGAACTCAATTTAATGAATTTTAGGAAATAAAATGAAGTAAATTTAGTTTAGGAGCTTAATTAGGGAAATTAAGTAATGATGAGAAATAAAATAAACACTTGAAAAGTACTGACGTATAGTTCACCCTTTGGATTTTGAAGTGCATTAGCAAGTTTCGAGCTGTAAATATTGGTTAAATCCAAAGGTAAAATTTAATGGAAATAGTAGAAAACATTATTTAAAGGATTTTTTTTCAAGAGGAAATGTTGTAAATAAAGTTAAAAATAAATATATAATGGAGAAAGTTAAAAATATAATTTAGACATTAAAGAAATATTATACGTAGTTGAAAATATTAGAAATACCTTACGCGTATTTAAAATAATGAATTTTAAACTATGCGATTGAGAAAACAATTTAAAAAAGTTAAGTGATTGAGAAAATGATTTAAAAATACTATGTAATTTTAAAAACATCAAAAAATATTTATGCAATTTGAAAACATTGGAAAAAAGTGACACGATTGTGAAAATGCAATAAAATATTTACGCAGTTGAGAATAACAACAGTTTGCTGTCGGGTTAAAGTGGTGGACCCGAATGTGTTGAAAAATGGTACTGCCAAGTGGTGGCGTACTATTATGAAAAATAATGATAATGTTGTTATTTATGTATTTTGGCTCATGCACATGCAATGAGAAATGTGTCAATTTGGTTGAAATTGGCAAGTTGCTAACAAGATGAATTACACTGTAGTGCAGGTGTGATAGGCGTAGTGTGGTTCATTGAGTGAACTTGGAGGCGTTAGTGTGCGGAGGATTCCACATGTGGACAGTTGGTAACTCCTCTGGACCGTAGTAACAGGCAACGCACTAGCGATCTCGATAAACACTATTCTTAATCACGATCTAGTTAGACTATCTGGAACAATGCTTGTTGTACACGACGAATAGACTATGTAATATTTGGCCGGGGCAGCCGGAGCTACAGGAAGATCTACTAGGTCATTCTCTCTGATGTTTGTGTTTAACTCCATGGAGTAGGAACGAGTCTGTGTACATCTGCATATGTGGTCTGTAACGCCCCTTTTTCTAACAATACTCGCGAAGAAGGAACGTCACACTATTATATGAAACATAAAGCGAAATAAATTAAATATGTAGAAAATAATGATTGTTTTGAAGATCTTAGACCCGGTTCCTTTTTACAGTTATTTAAGTTCCTTTACAAACGTCACCATATTTTTTTTTTGTTAAGATTATAAATCATTACTAAGTGGCGTTAAGAGAGTTAAGTTAGAATCCATTACATATAGAAATCATAAATAAAACAATTGCAATAAACAAGACTTAACAACGTAAAATGAAGCATACACAACATATATATATTCATAAGCCTATTTAATTATATTCCAAAATATACCAAAAAGCAAAATATGTACCCACCCAAAGATATACAAATATACCCTAGCATATACAGCAAAACGTCAGGCTTCCCAAAAAGATAAACGGTTAGCCATTAGTAGCTACCAATAGTATCAGCTTCTATGATTGACGAGAAGGGACTGTAGCTGGGTCCTCCTCGGGGTCCTCTTTGTCCAAGGAAACTTCTATCGGAACGACAGAGCAACGGGCAGGGGCCCGACCAGTGGACAAAAATGAGTCATCATGTGGGGTGTAGTACTATCAGCCCACATATCCCTAACGGGCATGTAAAACTCCAACCAGACAAAACATGAAAATAAAAAATAGAGGCGTTGTAACGACCCCATGCAAGGGACACTGTCAGCTCCCCATGATATACACAGCGATCCGTCTACACGTTAATGTGCCAGCAATCAGGACCTCCGTGAAAGTTGATCCTCACGTAGCCAAAAAAACCACGGGGGCGCGACGACATCTTCAACAGCTTCAGCCGTAGTCTGGCCAGAAGCCTGGAAACTTAGGAGCTTCCTTATCTTCTTCACGAATGTCTTCTCAAATGCACACGATCCAACCAGAATACAAAAATAAAATATTTACAGAAAAAGGTGAGACACCCAGCTTTCAATATCAAAATGGCAGCAAGAAAACAGAACGGTGCTAGACGCCCACATATAACACAATACATACATTTAATTATAGTAACAATAGCAATCAACAGTAAACGCCGAACAATAATTAATTACAGTAAGTATTATTAACAGAAGATAAAAGGCATCCACAGTTCAAGAATTAAATGGCTATTGCAATTATAATATTAAACATGTTTTATAGTTATAAATGCTCATGCTCAATGAATCATGTGACTGACAATTCATAATGCAAAAAGGATACCAAAAATTCCTACTCCATGGAGCTAGACATAAACATTTTCAGAGTGAATGATCAAGGAGTAATGCCAGTATATCGTTAGCCTTAAAAACAATGTGCTTCATCTCATAAAAATGTTTGCACAATGGCTTATACATAGCACATCAACAGTTGATCGCGATATAAGACAACGTCCCAGTCAGGATCGTCGGTGTGTCGCATTGGTTTATCCCATGGCCGCAGTGGAACTACCATTGTCTATTGTGAGACACCCACACCCCGACTGTAACACCCTCCTTAGGACATCACATTTCCGACTACCAACTTATACTCTGAAAATCAGTTCATAAAAGATTTGAGTTATAAATGTGAGTTTTAAAATTTCTTTTCGCGGAAATATAAATTTACTTATATTTATAATTAATACTGAAAAATAGATTTAAACTGATCAACATACATTACTGACACCACATAATATTTAACAGTTATTTAGGATACATAACACTTACAGATTCAATTTTAAACAGTAGCAAATCCCATGACGGGTCCTACTCAATAGTACGGTAAAACACTAATGAGAAAACTCAACATACTTATTCTGCCTTGTATCCATCTTGATGCGTCATATATATGTTCCTCCTCAAAACTGCACACTAATCAGTCCGGGATGGTTACTCCTTGATATTATCACCAATCTCAGAATATTTGTCTCCAGTCACGTCTAAGAAACTTGTTCCATCTACTATATAATTTTTAATAATACAAAACACAACAAAATAATATAACAAAGAGGTGAGATCACCTACGCCAATACTAACATGGTAGCACAGAGATAACACAACCAGCATACTATACAGATACATCATACCATAATTACAATCACGCCATCAACATTATTTATTATAACAGATACAATAAATAATAATTACCATCATGCCACTAACATTATTATCATCATCATCATCTAAGTATTTCTCAACAGAACAATTGTCATGGCCAATATTCCTCAATTAATATGTCATACAGATATAAATGCTCAGATTTATGCATGCGCACTTAGACTCAATTTCCTACTCCATGGAGCTAATACTCAGTTTGGAGAAATTGATCTGAAAGATCTGTCTGTACCAACATGCCTCAGACCACGTGCCACAATTCTCATATATGTTTGCACATCTAGCATATACACGACAGTCTTTACTAGATCTTGATTAAGAATAGTGTCTCGATCAGGATCATTAGTGTATCGCGTCGGTCTAACCCACGGTATAGAAGAGCTACCAACTGCCCATGTGAGCAACCCGCACCCCGATGCCTCCAAGGTCAACAAGTGACTTATACTATGCATATCGCACCCACTCAAGAGGTGTACGTCTCTCCTAGGCAAATAGCCATATCCAGTCCATCGGACTTTTCCAATGCATGTTCAATGCACCAATGCCAATCATTGGCAAAATTCATCATTTTCTCATACAGTGTCCATACACTAGTTTATGCATATAAAATGCACCAATGTCAATCACAGGCAAAATTCATCATTTTCTCATAGAGTGCCCATCCACTGGTTCAACAGTAATCCTACTGTATATTCAATCGCAAAAATTATATTATCGCGTTTTCATAGTCGTAAAATACTTTTGTCGCGTTTTTCACAATCGCGCAACATTTCTATTACATTTTCACAATTTCGCAACACTTCTGTTGCATTTTGAAATCACATATTGATTTTTCAACATTTTCTCAATCACGTAAAAATATTTACACTTTTCTCAAATCGCGTAGCAATTTTTCACCATTTTCACAATCGCATAACTTAAAAATCATTCTTTTAAGTCGCGTAAACCATTTTTCATCATTTTCGAAATATTTAAACGCTTTCTAAATCACGTAGAAATATTTTAACGTTTTTCAAATCGCATAGCTTAAAATCACGTTTTTAAGTTACATAAATTGTTTTTCACCATAATTCCATTACGAAAAATATTTCTCAACCTTCAAAAATTCCATTTCAACCATTCTCATAATAATATGACTTCGTACTTCATTTTCCACATTTCCATATTCAAGAAATCCTTTTCGTAATAAATTCCACAATTTCACCATTTCCATTGATGTAAATCAATGTTTTCAAATCTTTAAAATTCCTTATCACACTTCAAAACCCAAAGGATGAGTTATACATTAGAAAATATCAAATCACTATTATATTCTCCAATTTTCTCTAGTCAATTCTAAAATCAATTTTCTTCAAAATAAATTGAGGTTCAAACACTTTCAACCTCTTTTTGTCTTTCATAAACGAAATCCCATCTTTCAAGTAACAAAACACCTTGTTTCCATTTTCTTTAATCCTTGTACTAAAACACTTTGTTCAAACACTTTGTTTCCACTTTGAAATCACTTTGTTTCATAAAACCAAAACCATTTCAATCTCCCAAAAACCGTGGAGTCTTTGGCCATTGAAACCATCATTTCTTTTTTTCTAAATCAACTAAGTTCCATTCTTGTTTTTACATAAACAAAATCATTAAAATTTTGTTTCAAAACCATGAGACTCATAGTCTTAAAAACCAATTCATTTGTTCATTTACATTTTCACTTTCTTTGCAAATCCTTAAAATCACCAACGTATTACTTATAATTAGTAAAATACTTAGAATCTCTTGCTCCAAAAATTAATTTGTGAACACCTATTTTGAGGTGTCTTGGCCGAAATTCCTCTTGGTCTTTGGAACCAAAAATTGTTTTCTTTTTCATCATCAAATCATGGCATACATATACATAATCATCATATATATCACAAGCATGCCATAAACAAAAGCAGTAAATCATGCAAATCATATCAAGCATGTAAGCACAAATAAACCATACAAAACACATAAACCACATAAAAACCCACAAATAATTACATGACCATAGATATGAATCCTCACATGAATTCACCATCCATCAAATATCAAACCATCTCTCACCACCATACTTGGTTGGTGAGATGGATCTCCCTCTTACCTCTTGAAGAATCTCAAAAGCTCCTTGTTTTGCTTCTTTTTCCAAGTCCTTCACCACCAAAAGCTTCTCAAATACAAAACAAAACACAAGTTTATTAGCATATTAAGCTTGAACAAGGTAAACCATGGATCAAGCATGGCTTAGAACATGAAAAAGAGAGAAGAAATGAAGTTTCCTTACGCTTCACCTCAAATACCCTATAACTTTGCTCTTAAAGAAAGTCCTTGAAGATGAATGATTTAGAGAAAGTCTCCAACATGAAAGTTGCTTAGAATAAGGTAAGGATTCAAGATATGTAATTGGTTAAAATTATAGAAGAGTGGAGGTAGGTTTCGGAGTGGTTGGCCGAAAGCTCCTTGGAGTGGAAAGAATGGAGTTTTTTTTTCTTGTTCTTGGAAGAAAGAGAATGGAGAGAATTGTTTTTAGTCTTTGGTGAAATGAAGATAGAAATGAAAACTCTTCCTACCTAGTAGATGCCGTGGAGTGCATGGAGAGAAAGGTAACATTGTGTGTGTAGCTTTTTGCTTTTCTTTGATAAGAATGAAAGAAAAGTTGATAGGAAAGATTAAGTCTATAAATTGTCTTGCATTATTCATTGCATGACCATAGGTGAGTAGGAGAAAAAAATGAATCAATTATGGGTAGTTTGTCTCCAAAAAGAAGTGCATGGCAGTAGGATACATGTGCAAAGCCACCAAAAATTGACTTACTTTTATTTAGCTTCTTGAAAATGAATCAATAATGACCAATATGAGAAATAATTGGTGTCTTGAAACTTGGTTAAGCTATTAAGCCACCAAAACCATCCCCCCCTTTCTTGCACTCTCCTTGAGTGACCAATCTCACTAGCCATTATTTGAAGCATTTCTAACCATTGATTAGTTCAATGGTTAGGATTAAGGTAGATTCTAGGTATAGTATTTAGATTAGAAGACTTAATCTAGGCCATTGGATCTTTCTCTTTGAAATTCTAGCCATTAGATGTGTCTCCAAAATTAAAGGTCAAGATTGCTCCTTCAAACTTTACATCCAATGGTCATAAATGATTCTTGTCACTTTACAAGACCAAATCTCCACCCTTGATTAAATCAATGGTGGATCTCCAACACTTTTTAAGACTAAATCTCCACCCTTGATTAAATCAATGGTGGATCTCCAAACCACCAAGGTTGACTAATTAGTATAATATTTATTTTTATCTACTATTGCCCTACGAATAATATTTTTACTGTATTTTTATCGTCCGATAATTAAATACAGTACAAAACATAGTAAAAGAAAATTTTAAAAACTGTTTTCAGATTCAAGTTTAGTAAGATCCCCCATCTCTATCTAAACAGTACAAATTTTTCTATCCGCAGAAAAATTTTCACTTTTCGGGACCCACCTGGGCCCACGTAAGGCCACCCGAGCCCACAAAAATAATCAGAGAAATATAAAAATTTCATAATCATCCATAAAATCATAAAAATTATAAAACTTATGAAAATCAAGTTGGATTAGTAAAAATCATTAAGGATTTTCAAAAAGAAATAAAATACGAAGGTTCGTATACAACTCCAAAATAATATTAAAATAATAAAAAACGTAAAAACTACCAAAAATTCTTAAAAATCACAAAAATTATAAAATCCACAGAAGTCGAGTCGGATAATTCAAAATAATTAAGAATCGCCCAAAATAAATAAAATACAAATTTTCGGGGTGTTACACCGACACCCCCAGGGTCAACAACATATGACACCTACGCTTAGTCTATTCGCACCCGCACATAGGTGTTATTCAAACTCCTAGGCATACATAGGCTTTCTAACAATGTCCAACGGATAACACATATGCATGACGACATAATGTCCAATCATGTATGTTCATCAATGATGCATTCATCATAGCATATCACAATGACATATATATCCATTTTTAATATTAACATGTCATAATTTCATCAAGAACTTGATCCCACATAAGAACTCACAATTGCATCAAACAATTTCCAATATCAATACATATACATGTCCATCGTTCCACACATACCGGAATTTCCATGTTATGGATCCAAAGATTCCATTTTCAAAATCATTTCTTCATTATTGATATGGATACATAATCCTATAACATTTAAGTGAAATAAAGCCCTCGAATCTAGAGTTACAAGGAACAAGGAACCATGTTTTCATTATTTTCAGCTTAAAATCCCATTTTAGGATCCTAGTAATCGATTACTTGTCTCTGGTAATCGATTACCATCTTGACAAAACCTCTGTAATCGATTACAGACTGAACGTAATCGATTACATAGCTTCCCAGAAACACGATTCTTAACTCCAGGGACTGGGTAATCGATTACATAACTCTCGTAATCGATTACCAGCTGGACAGAATCTCCGTAATCGATTACAAACCGATTGTAATCGATTACGTGATTCCCAGAATCACGATTTTGTAATCCTAGGGGCTTGGTAATCGAATACACAGTTCTGGTAATCGATTACAAGCTAGACAGAATCTCTGTCATCAATTACAGACAGGATGTAATCGATTATGTGATTCCCAAAATGACGATTTTGTAACCTCAGAGGCTTGGTAATTGATTACAGGCACTGTGTAATCGATTGCCACGCATAAACTTGCAGAAAAATGATCTTTAAGCCATCTAAACTCAAACCAAATCAATCCATAACATTTTTAACATCATATTAGTTTAAACATGCATCCAAAATCATATAAAGGAAATCAATAACTCACACAAATCAAACCAAATACACCATTGTGAAAAGAAGATAGAAAAACACATAATGAAGAGGGAAATCCACACATGGATCCCTCAATCAACAACAACATGCAAGACATCTCCTTACTACCAAGATTGGTTGAAGAAGATTATCTCCCTCTTACCTAAATGAAGACAACAAAATAGTGCTACTCCTTTTTGCTCTTGAATTTCGTTTTCCTCCTTCAAGAAAACATTAATGTGAGTGACTTCCACAATGTCCATTCAAACCAAAGAAAGATGAGTTCTTGGTCACATAAGTGACCAAGAAAAATGAAAATGAGAAGAAAATAGAAGAAAATTGAAGACTTTACCTCAGCTCCAAGCTTTAGCTTCAATGGTGGATAATGGAAGAAGAAGAAGAACCAAAGGATAACCACCAAAGAGAGTGGTCTTGGAATGATGAAGGAGGGCTAGAAATATGATTGGTTTAGCAAACAATGGAGGTGGTCCCCCAATGAGTGTGTGCACCGTGGAGAGGGAAGAAGGAAAAGGAAGAGAAGAGTGTTTTGAAGAAAATGAGAAGAGAGAAAAGGAGTGAAAAGGTGTTATGTGTTTAAAATGAGGGAATGATGTAATAAAAGTGAGAAGACCACTTTTGACTCCCCAAGGAGTGTTCTGCCGTGGAGAAGAGTGGAGAGGGAAGAGAGAGAAAATGAATTAGTTGGGAAATTTCTAAGAAGCTTCCCATAATGAGTTTTGAATTAATTTAATCTTTATTTTGAAAATAAAGCTAATGGATTTGACACAAGGTTGATTTTTGGATAATGTCATAATGTTTTTAATACATGTTATTATTTAGTAGACAATTGTTACAGTTGACCAAAGTCAGTATTAATTTATCTGACAGATAAAATTTAAATAGCGATTTATTATTTTATCAGATAAGATTTCTCAAAAAACATGAGACCTTGTAAACCGTGTCCAGCCTCGGGTTTAGTAAGATCCCTCATCGACGTTTCCATAGATCAAGATTCTCGAGAAAAATATCTCATTTTCCCGGCTCCGCTCAGTTTGCACGCAAAATGAGGAATAATATTAAAATATTTCGCATTCTCAGAAAAATCCAGAAAAATTTCAAAAAATCACAAATTTTATATAATGAACATTTATAATAAAATAAATAAATTTTTGGGGTGTTACAACTCGCCCCAACAAATAAGAATTTCGTCCTTGAAATTTTCATACCTCAAAATAATTCTAGGTATTGCTCCTTCATTTTGTCCTCTAGTTCCCAAGTCGTATCTCCGGTCGTCTCGTTCCAGATTACTTTCACTAATGAAATGTCTTTCCCCTGAGTTGCTTCATTCTCCTGTCTTCAATCCTTATAAGAGTTATTTCATAAGTCAAGTTCTCCTTTAATTATACCGAATCAGGTGCAATGACATGATCAGGACTTGGAATGTATTTTCGGAGTTGTGACACATGAAAAACATTATGGAGATTTGAAAGGAAAGGGGGTAAGGCTATTTGGTATGCAACAGGACCTATCCGACGAAGAATTTGATATGGTCCAAGGAATTTTGGAGTGAGCTTTCTAGATTTGAGAACCCGACTGACCTAAGTTGTAGGCGTGACTTTCAGAAATACGTGCTCACCTTCTTCGAATTCAAAAGGTTTCCTTCTTTTGTCCGCGTAGTTCTTTTGCCGACTCTATGCCGTTTTCATTTTCTCCTGAATCATTTTGACTTTCTCGGTTGTCTTTTGAATGAGATCAAGTCCAAGTGTAAATCGTTCTCCATCCTGATACTAGCATAGAGATGTTCGACACCTTCGTCCATACAAAGCTTCATAGGGTGTCATCCCTATACTTGAATGATAACTGTTGTTATAGGTGAATTCCACCAACGGTAAGATTTCATCCCAACAGCCAGTTTGCTCTATAGCACATGCTCTCAGTAGATCCTTTAACGACTAGATTGTTCTCTCTGATTGACCATCAGTTTGTGGATGGTATGCAGAACTCAACCGTAACTTTGTCCTCATTGCTTCTTGAAGACTCTGTTAAAATTTCAATGTAAATCTCGGATCTTGGTCAGAAATGATGCTTATAGGTACACCGTGAAGTCTAACAATTTCACCGATGTACAATTGAGTCAACTTCTCCAATGGATATTTGATGTTGATCGGCAAAAAGTGTGTTGACTTCGTAAGTCTATCCACGATCACCCATATTGAATCATGGCCTCTCTTTGTTCTTGGCAATCCAACAATAAAATCCATGGCAATGCTATCCCATTTCCATTCGGAATAGTCAAAGGTTGCAAAAATCCTGACGGTCTTTGATGTTCGATCTTTGTCTTCTGGCAAACCAAACAAGATGATACGCATCTAGCAATATCTCTTTTCATTCCATGCCACCAAAATAATTTCTTTCAATTTTGGTATATTTTGGTCATCCCAGGGTGCATACTTAATTGACTCGTATGAGCATGCTCTAGTATGTACTTCCTGAGTTCCTTATCTTTAGGCACACTAACTCTACCTTGGAATCTTAAAATTCCATCACTTTCTTCTTCTAATGTTGACACACCACCCTGTTTTATCATCTCTCTTTCCTCTTACAAGAACTTATCGACTTTCTGTTTCTCTCGGATATCATCCAATAAGTCGTTCGAGATCGTGACCATCTTCATGCAGATTTTACCTAACGTCAACTCCACAAAAGACTATACGTCTCTGAATTGTTCTATCAAGTCTTTCTCTCTGATCATCATGGTAGGAACACTAACTGTTTTCCTACTCAAAGCATCGGCCACCACATTCGCCTTTCTAGGGTGATACTGAAGTTGGAAATCGTAGTCTTTCAGAAATTCTAGCCATCTTCACTGTCTCATGTTTAGCTCTTTCTGATCATACAGGTATTTCAAGCTCTTATGGTCACTGAAGACATTGAATGTTGCTCCATACAGATAATGCCTCTATATCTTCAAGGCAAACACCACGGCAGCTAACTCCAAATCATGCGTTGGGTAGTTCTTCTCATGCGCTCGTAATTGTCTTGAGGCATAAGCCACTACTTTTCCGTTTTGCATAAGAACGCATCCCAAACCTTGTTATGAGCGTTGAAGTAGACCTCAAACGGTTCATTCGAATTTGGTAGAACTAACACGGGCGAAGTAGTTAGTCTCCTTTTCAGCTCTTAGAAGCTTCCTTCGTAAGCATCTGTCCATTCAAAAGCCTGATTCTTTCTGGTGAGTTGAGTTAGTGGTCCGGCGATTTTTGAAAATCCTTCAATGAACCTCTGGTAATATCCAGCTAATTCGACAAAGCTTCAGATTTCTGTTACCGTCGTTGGCCTTTCCCATTGTAGTACAGCTTCTACCTTCGATGGGTCAACCGCAACTCCTTCCCTTGAAATGACATGGCCTAAGAATTTCACTTCATCCAACCAAAACTCACATTTGGACAACTTAGCGTACAACTTCTTCTCCTTCAAAATCTGAAGAACTATACGAAGATGTTCAACATGATCCTCATGATTTTGTGAATAGATCAAGATGTCATCAATGAAAACAATGACAAATCTATCCAAACAAGGATGAAAGATCCTATTCATATAGTCCATAAAGACAGCAAGTGCATTAGTCACACCAAAAGGCATTACCAAATACTTGTAGTGTCCATAACGAGTACGAAAAGCCATTTTGGGAACATCTTCCACTTTCACTCTAATCTGGTGGTAACCTGATCGCAAATCAATTTTGGAAAACACCGCTGCTCCCTTCAGTTGGTCCATCAAGTCATCTATCCTCGACAGTGGATACTTGTTCTTGATCGTGACTTTGTTCAATTGACGATAATCCACACACAATCTTGAAGTACCGTCCTTCTTCTTGACCAGCAGCACTGGTGCTCCCCAGGTGATACACTGGGTCACACAAATTGCTTTTCCAGAAGTTCTTCCAATTGCTTCTTGAGCTCAGCTAGCTCAGCTGGTGACATTCGGTAAGGCGCTATAGAAATAGGGCCAGCTCCAGGCACAAGATCAATAGTAAATTCAATCTCCCGCTCTGGTGGTAGACCAGGTATGTCTTCGGGAAAAACTTCAGGAAACTCTTGAACTACAGAGATCGCATCCACGTCTACCTCATTCTCAACTTTCAAAGAAGATAACAACATGTATCTCCGAGCTCCTTCTTTCAAGAAAGCTTTCGCTTGGTTGGCCGTCACAAATCCAGAATTCTTATCCAAAGGGAAAACTATTGTTTTTCCAGAACAATCTAATAGGACATGGTTAGCAGATAACCAATCTATTCCTAAGATCACATCTAATTGAGATAAGGGCAAACAGATCAAATCAATAGAAAAGATTCGACCTTCAACCATCAATGGGAAATTTAAACAAACTTTGGTCATAACAACGGGTTTAGCAGTTGGAGTTTAAATAGTCAAATCAAATGGCAAAGAAGACACAGGTAAACCAAGTCTTTTCACATAATCATATGAGATGAAAGAATGAGTTACATCAGAATCATACAGTGCAATTAAAAAATTACCTTCAATGAGACCTTCCCCTTGTATAAGGTCTTTGGATTCGGAGACTTCGACACCACTCAAGGTATAAACCCGACCTCCAGCCTGTGGTTTAGAGATCCTAGCAGTATTGACAGAAGGTTCCACCTTGGCTTGATTACAGTCACGGGAAAAATGTCACGATTTCCCACACCTAAAATAGATGATCCCCTTAATAGTGCAGTCTCTTGTGTGGTGCTCCTTCCCACACTTCATGCACCTTAGCATAAATGCCGCATTCTGACTTGTCCTTCTCGGGCTTCCACTAGGACTTCCACCTAGTGATCTTTGTTGTTGAGTTCCAGATGGTCTGGAATAGGGTTTTTTCTGATAATGACCAGCACCACTGCTTCCTCCTCTTTGGGACTAAATTAGCCTGAAGTTTCTATTTCTCGCCTCACGCACTTGGTCCATACTTTCCACCCGGTAGCATGTATCGAGTAGTTCAGAAAACTAAGTAATCTTCAGGGTTATGACGGCTCTCTTCACGTCATGTCTCAGGCCTTCTTCAAATTTTTGGCACTTCCAAGCTTCATTGGGTTGGTGTTGGAAGTAAGTTGAGAACCTCGATAAGCTCTCAAACTTAGCAGCATACTCGCTCACAATCATACCTCCCTGCCGTAAACTCAGAAATTCCATTTCCCTTGCGTGTCTGGCACTTTCAGGGAAATACTTGTTCAAGAACCTTTCCTTGAATACTTCCCAAGTTATCGCCCTATTTTCAGCTTGCAGCAATCTTTGCTCTTCAGTTCACCAGTACTCAGCATCTCTTATCAGCATAAATGCAGCATAGGTCACCTTTCGGTCATTGGCACAGTTCATGCTAACAAATATCTTCTCCAGCTCTTGGATCCAAAGCGTAGCTTTCTCTGGATCAAACTCCCCTTTGAACTACGGAGGGTTAGCACGATGAAATCTCTCTAAGTTCTGACTATCAGCCGTAGCTTCCAGTTATTGTGCAGCTCTTGCTTGTTGTTGAGCCATTTGCTGATTCTGCTGCAACATTGCTTCAGCCATTTTCTGTATCGCCTTTATAGCAGCAGCCATATCACCTCTGCGAGCCATAGTTTCTTTCGAATCAAACTACACAAAATGTAGAGAAAAGTCATATGTATCCTTACGGAATACCAAACACAAAGAATCTCCGAGAATCACACAGCACAAATAAGACAGTCCAAAATCACATGACCTAAAAGAAAACATAAACCGGGAGCTTTGATACCAAGATAGTGTAACGCCCCTTTTTCTAACAATACTCGCGAAGAAGGAACATCACACTATTATATGAAACATAAAGTGGAATAAATTAAATATGTGGAAAATAGTGATTGTTTTGAAGATCATAGACCCGGTTCCTTTTTACAGTTATTTAAGTTCCTTTACAAACGTCACCATATTTTTTTTTGTTAAGATTATAAATCATTACCAAGTGGCGTTAAGAGAGTTAAGTTAGAATCCATTACGTATAGAAATCATAAATAAAACAATTGCAATAAACAAGACTTAACAACGTGAAATGAACCATACACAACATATATATATTCATAAGCCTGTTTAATTACATTCCAAAATATACCAAAAAGCAAAATATGTACCCACCCAAAGATATACAAATATACCCTAGCATGTACAACAAAACGTTAGGCTTCCCAAAAAGATAAACAGTTAGCCATCAGTAGCTACCAATAGTATCAGCTCCTATGACTGACAAGAAGGGACCATAGTTGGGTCCTTCTTGGGGTCCTCTTCGTCTGAGGAAACTTCCATTGGAACGACAGAGCAACGGGCAGGGGCCCGACCAGTGGACAAAAAGGAATCATCACATGGTGTGTAGTACATATCAGCCCATATGTCCCTAACGGGCATGTAAAACTCCAACTAGACAAAAGCATGAAAATAAAAAATGGAAGCGTCGTAATGACCCCATGCAAGGGACACCGTCAGCTCGCCATGATATACACAGCAATCCATCTGCACGTTAATGTGCCAGCAATCAGGACCTCCATGAAAGTTGATCCGTACGTAGCCAAAGAAACCACGGGGGCGCGACGACATCTTCAACAGCTTCAGTCGTAGTCTGGCCAGAAGCCTGGAAACTCAGGAGCTTCCTTATCTTCTTCACGAATGTCTTCTCAAACGCATGCGATCCAACCAGAATACAAAAATAAAATATTTACAGAAAGATGTGAGAGACCCAACTTTCAGTACTAAAATGGCAGCAAGAAAACAGAACAGCGCTGGACACCCACATATAACATAATTCATACATTTAATTATAGTAACAATAGTAATCAACAGTAAATGTCGAATAACAATTAATTATAGTAAGTATTATTAATAGAAGATAAAAGGCATCCATAGTTCAAGAATTAAATGGCTATTGCAATTATAATATTAAACATGTTTTACAGTTATAAATGCTCATGCTCAATGAATCATGTGACTGACAATTCACAATGCAAAGAGGGTACCAAAAATTTCTACTCCATGGAGCTAGACATAAACATTTTCGGAGTGAATGATCAAGGAGTAATGTCAGTATATCGTTAGCCTTAAAAATAGTGTGCTTCATCTCATAAAAATGTTTGCGCAATGGCTTATACATGGCACCTCAACAGTTGATCGTGATATAGGACAGTGTCCAAGTCTGGATCGTCAGTGTGTCGCATTAGTCTATCCCACGGCCCCAGTGGAGCTACCACTGTTTATTGTGAGACACCCACACCCCAACGCCCCAAGGTTCAACAACATATGACACATACGCTTAGTCTATTCGCACCCGTACATAGGTGTTATTCAAACTCCTAGGCATACATAGCCTTTCTAACAATGTCCAATGGATAACACATATGCTTGACGACACAATGTCCAATCATGTATGTTCATCAATGATGCATTCATCATAGCATATCACAATGACATATATATCCATTTTCAATATTAACATGACATAATTTCATTAAGAACTTGATCCCACACAAGAACTCACAATTGCATCAAACAATTTCCAATATCAATACATATACATGTTCATCGTTCCACACATACCAGAATTTCCATGTTATGGATCCAAAGATTCCATTTTCAAAATATTTTCTTCATTATTGATATGGATACATAATCCTATCATATTTAAGTGAAATAAAGTCCTCGAATCTAGAGTTACAAGGAACAACGAACCATGTTTTCATCATTTTCAGCTTAAAATCCCATTTTAGGATCCTGGTAATCAATTACTTGTCTCTGGTAATCGATTACCATCTTGACAAAACCTTTGTATTCGATTACAGATTGAATGTAATCGATTACATAGCTTCCCAGAAACACAATTTGTAACTCCAGGGACCGGGTAATCGATTACACAACTCTCGTAATCGATTACCAGCTGGACAGAATCTCCATAATCGATTACAAACCAATTGTAATCGATTATGTGATTCCCAGAATCACGATTTTGTAATCCAAGGGGCTTGGTAATCGATTACACAGTTCTGGTAATCGATTACAAGCTAGACAGAATCTCCGTAATCGATTACAGACAGGATGTAATCGATTACGTGATTCCCAGAATCATGGTTTTGTAACCTTGGAGCGGTAATCGATTACAGGCACTGTGTAATCGATTTCCATGCATAAACTTGTAGAAAAATGATCTTTAAGCCTTCTAAACTCAAACCAAATCAATCCATAACATTTTCAACATCATATTAGTTTAAACATGCATCCAAAATCATATAAAGGAAATCAATAACTCACACAAATCAAACCAAATACACCATTGTGAAAAGAAGAAAGAAAAACACATAATGAAGAGGGAAATCCGCACATGGATCCCTCAATCAACAATAACATACAAGACATCTCCTTACTACCAAGATTGGTTGAAAAGGATTATCTCCCTCTTACCTAAATGAAGACAACAAAATGGTGCTACTCCTTTTTGCTCTTGAATTTTGTTTTCCTCCTTCAAGAAAACATTAATGTGAGTGACTTCCACAATGTCCATTCAAACTACAGAAAGATGAGTTCTTGGTCATATAAGTGACCAAGAAAAATGAAAATGAGAATAAAATAGAAGAAAGTTGAAGACTTTATCTCAAAGCTCCAAGCTTTAGCTTCAAAGGTGGATAATGGAAGAAGAAGAACCAAAGGATGACCACCAAAGAGAGTGGTCTTGGGATGATGAAGGAAGGCTAGAAATATGATTGGTTTAGCAAACAATGGAGGTGGTCCACCAAAGAGTGTGTGCACCCTGGAGAGGGAAGAAGGAAAAGGAAGAGAAGAGTGTTTTGAAGAAAATGAGAAGAGAAAAAAGGAGTGAAAAGGTGTTATGTGTTTGAAATGAGGGAGTGATGTAATAAAAGTGAGAAGACCACTTTTGACTCCCAAAGGAGTGTTCTACTGTGGAGAAGAGTGGTGAGGGAAGAGAAAGAAAATGAATTAGTTGGGAAATTTCTAGGAAGCTTCCCATAATGAGTTTTGAATTAATTTAATCTTTATTTTGAAAATAAAGCTAATGGATTTGGCACAAGGTAGATTTTTGGATAATGTGATAATATTTTTAATACATGTTATTATTTAGTAAACAATTGTGATAGTTGACCGAAGTCAGTATTAATTTATCTGACACATAAAATTTAAACAGCGATTTATTATTTTATAAAATAAGATTTCTCGAAAAACATGAGACCTTGTAAACCGTGTCCACCCTCGGGTTTAGTAAGATCCCTCGTCGACGTTTCTACAGATCAAGGTTCTCGGGAAAAATATCTCATTTTCTCAGCTCCGCTCAATTTGTATGCAAAATGAGAAATAATATTAAAATATTTTACATTCTCATAAAAATTCTAAAAAATCACAAATATTATAAAATGAACATTTATAATAAAATAAATAAATTTTTGGGGTGTTACATGGTCTGCATCATGATGTGATATTTATATTTAGTCTGGGATATTATGTATGATGTGATAATATGATTTGATGTATACAATTTTATATCTGTATGTACTGTCATTTTCTACACTGCCATGCTGGTAGTGATATAGATTGTCTCACCTCTTTGTATGCATTTCTATATTATTATTTATGTTGGTAAAGATTGTGAAGAAGAAGAAAAAGAGGAGCAACCTCCTTATTGTCAGTACGAGGAGGAACAACATCCGAGTGATCAGTGCGAAGAGGGCGAGCCTCTAGATCATCCTTATCATTTGGATTGATTCTGACGTGGCATGATGCTACCGAGTTGTCTGGGGTTCGCAAAATTGGAGTTTCACGGGGGTTCTGAAGCCTGGCGTCTTCAAGCTGATAGAGAGAGTGTTGCTTATGTGGGACGAGTGACTCTATCCCTTAGTAGAGAATATGAGGGTGTTCTGATGTTCTCTACTACTGTATATGTGCATCTAGAGTTACCCTTATGTATTAGGCGCTATTGGGGTGGTCATTTTCATGCCCCAAGTGAGCTTAGTAGTGTGTCGATAGCCTGGACTCCTGTTCGTAGAGCTTCGCAACATCTGGGGTTTCTGTCTTCCAATGATCTCCCAGAGAAGGATCCTTCGGAGGATCAGATCTTCTAGATGTGTACTTAGGCTAGTGTATAGTTGTTATGAGTTAAACAATTTACTGCTTTGCTAAATAGTTTATAGCTTTATAAAATAGTTTGTGGTATGTAAATATTTGTATCTTTAAAGATAAAATCATATGTATAATTATGGTGTGTATTTAATAGTTTATTTTATTTCATGTTCTGTTTATTTTATTTAATGATATAATGTACAAAAAGAAATTTTTTACAACTTATATTATCATATGTTAAGAAATGTTTATAACTTGGGTAAGGTTTTATTTTAATTTGTCGTAAATGTGACATCCTAAGGAGGGTGTTACATTAGTTGGTATCAGAGCCCAAGTTAGAGTCTTTTGGGGTTTGCAGTTGGGTTTGTTTTTGTTTGTGTTATGTGATTCTCTGTGATTTGTTTCCAAAAGGTTACATCTGACTTTGTTTTGTCTTGTTTGATAGATTGAAGAAAAAGATGTCTTGTGGTAGAGGAACGTGTGCAAACATGGGACAAAATGCTAATCCAATGACTACAGCTGCTGAGGCTATGCAGCGTATGGCAGAAGTAATTACGCAGCAAAATCAATGAGCAGCCCAGCAACACGAGGCGACTGCTAAAGCACTAAACTTATCTGAGTTTAGATGCAATAACCCGCCATAGTTTAGGGGCGAGTTTGATCCAGAGAAGGTGAGTCTTTGGATCTAAGAACTTGAAAATATTTTTGAAGGAATGGGATGCGCGGATGATAGAAAAGTGACATATGCTACATTTATGTTGATGGGAGATGGCAAGAATTGGTGGAGAGGAACTCGACGATTACTACAAGCTGAAGGAACCGAAATTTCCTGGGAGGTGTTCTGCGAAGTATTTTTGGAGAAGTACTTTCCGGCCAGTGCACGACATGCCAAGGAAATGGAATTTCTTGGTTTACGACAAGGTAATATGATTGTTGGTGAGTATGCAGCAAAATTTGAGAGCTTGTCACAGTACTCAAGGTATTTCCAAATCCAACCTGATGAGGAATGGAAATGCTGCAAGTTGGAAGAATGACTGAGGGTAGAATTAAGAAGAGGAGTGTTGCCTATGAGGATGAATCAATTTCCTACCTTGATGGATACGTGTCGACGACTTAAGGAAATAGAGCCATCACGAGACCCAAGGAATCGCAACTTTGGATCAACTAGGTTCCAAAGAGGGGGCAACAACAATAACGCAACATCCTTGTGGGAATGTCACATTTCCGATGCAATAAAATAAAACCTACCCAAGTTCTAAAACATTTGGTACATAATTAATATGAGTTATAAAAATTTTTCTTTTTATACCAGATATCATTAAATAAATAACACAAAACATAAAGTAAAACAAACTATTATCACACACCATAATATATATATGATTTTTTCTTAAGTATACAAATAATTTACAACTACAAATTATTTAATAAAGCAATAAGAAGTCAACATAATAATAAAACATAAACATGCCCAAGTGCACATCAAAGATTTCTAACCCTCCGAAGGATCATTCTCAGATGGATCGTCGGATGACAGAAATCCTGGATGTCTCGTAGCTCTACGGACAGGAGTCCGTGCTGTCGACACACTACTGATCTCACTAGGCTCATGGAAAAGTCCTCCCCAGTAATGCCTAAGAGTCAAAGGCATCTCAAGATGTAAATACAAAGTAGTAGTAAAAATAGGTGCTCCATCAAACTCTTTATGTAGGGTCACAGTCAGACGCCCTACATAAACCACTGATCCTCTATCTTCACGTAGTCACCAGGCCTCCGAACCTCCGTGAAAATCGAGTCTCACAAAACCAAAGAAATCAGGCAACACCATCACCACAAAATCAATCTAAATGATAAGGGTGATCTAATGGCTCGTCTTCCTCAAACTGGTCGCTTGGTTGCTATTCCTCCGGGTACTGAATATCTAGTGGCTGTTCCTCTTCCTCTTCCTCTTCCTCTTCCTCTTTACGAAAAATAAATAATAATACAGAGAAATATATACAAAGAGGTGAGACAATCTACATCATTACCGGCATGGCAATAAAGAAAACAATAATATAAACAGATATCACAATTTAATACAATAATGCATACCATCACATTATTTACAGTATCACAAATTAACACGTCATACATACTACTCCAATTTACAGTAAACATTAAGATGCAAATGTATACAGACTCATTCCTACTCAATGGAGATAAACATAGACATCAGAGAGAATGACCCGAAAGACTTGTCTATACCTCAGGCTGTCCAACCAAACTATTACACAGTCAAACATCGTGTCAATAGCCCATAGTCAAAACATCGTGTAAGTAGTACACAGTCAAATACGTCGTGCACCACAAGCATTGTACTAGACAGTCTCCACAAGATCTTGACTAAGAATAGTAGTTGTCGAGATCATTAGTGTGTTGCCCGTTACCACGGCCCAGAGGAGCTACCAACTGTCCACATGTGGAATCCTCCGCACACTAATGTCTCCAAGTTCACTCAATGAACCACACTACGCCTATCACACCCACAACACGGTGTAATTCATCTCGTTAGTGTAACACCCCAAAATTTGTTTCTTTTATCATAAATGTTCATTTCATAATATTTGTGATTTTTTGAAATTTTTCTGGATTTTTCTGAGAACACAGAATATTTTAATATTATTTCTCGTTTTGCATGCAAACTGAGCGGAGCTGGAAAAATGAGATATTTTTCTTGAGAACCTTGATCTGTGGAAACGTCGACGTGGGATCTTACTAAACCCGAGACTGGACATAGTTTACGAGGTTTCACGTTTTTTGAGAAATTTTAACAGATAAAATAATAAAACATTGTGTAAACTTCATCCGTCATATTAATTAATACTGACTTCTGTCGACTGTAACTATTGTCCATTGGATAATAGCATGTAATAAAAATCCTATCACATTATCCTAATACAATCTACTTTATGTCTAATCAAGTCACTTTAATTCAAATTTTGTACCCTAATTAAGAAGCTTCTTTGAGAAGCTTTGGCCCAAAAGACCATGATGCCCTTGGCTTGACAAGGAACCCAAAAATCTGCTCCCTTATCTCTCTCAATGCCGCAGCTAACCAAGCCCAAAGGAGGGAAAATTTGTGACTTACACACTTAACCTAAACCCTCCCAAAAGTATCTCATTCTACCTATTCACTTCTCTCTCTAAAGTTTCATCTTCTTCACATTTCCTCTTCCTTCTTTCTACCTCCTCCATAGCTATGGTTTGCAGCCCCCATCCTCTACCATTTTCTTTCACTTTTCTCTTCACAAATATCATTTCCCTACTCACCTTCATCTCCTCTACAACTTTCATTTACAAAGTTCCTTCAAAAATCTAACCTTTCTCCATTGTCTTCCAAGGTAAAGATTCAAGCTTTAAGGTGAAGTTTTGATTTTTCTTCTCATTTCTCTTCATTTTCGTGCTCCATGGTCTCTTTGATGACCATGGATCCATTCTTTTTCATGTCTAATATTGATTCTTGATGATTGAAAATCCTAGGATTTTTGGAGCCTTGAAACCGAATCTTCAAGAGGCTTAAGGGAGACCATTTTCATGATTTCTCCTTAGGTAAGAGGGAGATTACTCACTTCTACTAATAATGGTGGTGAGGGAACTCTTGTATGTTCATGTGTTTTGTGATTTTTACTAGTTTATGTGTTCTTGGATTTGATTAAATTTGATTGGTGATCTTTAGTATATTGGAAGTGTTAAATTTGCTTGATCATGTTAGGGTTGCTAAATGGAAATTTTGGAGGTTCCTACCCTAGCATGATGGTTACGGTTTTGAGGAGATTTTTTATGGGAAAATTTTTTTTGCACACTAATACATAACACTTATGGAATTAAATGTTGAATGATGATAATAAATTTATGGATAGAAACTTCTAAGGGTTCATTACCCTAATTAATGCCACGGTTTTGGCTTGAACAATAAGGGATTGGAATGATCATGGTGAACTAAAAATTTAATTGAATTGATACTAAGAAACTAATACATAAAATGGAAAGAAAAATTGAAACTTAGAAGACCTATGATGCCATGGTTTTGACACTTGAAATTAGGGAATTGGATTGGCCTTGTGAGAAATAGAATTTGAGTGATTAAGCATCAAGTAACTAATACATAATGTGGTAGAAAAATTGAGACTTTGATGACCTATAATGGCCATGGTTGTATTGTGAAAAATTGGGATCAAGTGATGCCTTGGTGCTTCCTTGGAAGATTGAGAAATTAAAGAGTTGCATAATCTTTAACAAGTGGTAGAATTAAATTGGATAAAAACTCTTAGAGGACCACGGTTTTGAATGGACTCATTAACCTAAAATTTGTCATAATTAATCAAAGCATAAGACTTTGAAAATGTAGATCCATAATAAGGACTTGTGATAGTGGATGAACACTTGAAATATGTATTAACATGGAAATTGATTCTATGTTATTGTGGACCCTTATGTGGTGGGCTAAGCACTTGTTGATTTCGTACTTGGAAATATCATGAAGTGATGATGTTGAGAAATGAATATGTATATATATATATATATACCATTGTGATATGCTTATGATGAATGCATCATTGATAAACATACATGACTGGACATTGTGTCGTCATGCATATGTGTTGTCCGTTAGACATTTGTTAGAAAGGCGATGTATGCCTAGGAGTTTGAATAACACCTATGTGCAGGTGCGAGTAGACTAAGCGTAGGGTCATATGTTGTTGGCCCTAGGGACGTCAAGGTGCGAGTGTCTCACAATAGACAGTGGTAGCTCCACTGGGGCCGTGGGATAGACCGATGCGACACACCGACGATCCTAACTGGGACGCTGTCCTATATCGCGATCAACTGTCGAGGTGCTACGTATAAGCCAATTGCGCAAACATTTTTATGAGATAAAGCACACTATATTTTAAGGCTAACGATATACTGCATTACTCCTTGATCATTCACTCCGAAAATATTTATGTCTAGCTCCATAGAGTAGGAATTTTTGGTACCTTGTGCATTGTGAGTTGTCAGTCCCATACTACATTGATCATGAGCATTTATAATTGTTCTTATTTCCATAATAATTGTTTGAATATCTAAACTGTTGACTGCTGGTAGTATTACTGTTATTTATCTATTGTTGGTGACTTTATTGCTATCTGCGGTTATTCTACCCTTACTATTAATTTTATTATTACTGTGACTAAATGTTTGAACTGTGTTATATGTGGGCGTCTAGCGCCATTTTGTTTTCTCGCTGCCAATTTGGTACTGAAAGCTGAGTGTCTCACCTCTTTCTGTATTTCTATATTTTCTGTTTATTTGTATTTTGAGAAGACGTTCGTAAGGAAGACTTTTGAGAAGATCGATGACGTCATTCGTGATTTTTGGGACTAGATCATTTTTCAGGAAACTCTTGGCACATTAATGTGCGAGACGGACCAATGCGTGTACCATGGGGGCATGGGGTTGACACCCCTATTTTAGATTTTCATGCTTCTATTTGGTGGAGTTTTACATGCCGTTGGAACATGTATGATATGAAATGATCAAGGATGACGAGTGTCTCCACGACCAACCGGGTGGCGTTTTTGGGCTACACTAGGATCATTTTTCAGAGGTCACCCAAAGCACGCTTAACAATGGAGTTCTTATGTTCTAGGCTCCCGAAAAGAAATTACAACTTGTTGATATGGTTACGCCTAATCAATTCCTTTAAGCCATCCTCAACTATGCAGTCCCATACCCGCACGACGAATCCCTCTCATTGCGTGTATTCATGGGACCCTTCGCCTAGAAGCATGGCAGAGCCGTGTACATGCCTTAGTCGCACCGGCGTCCCACTCCCCACCCTCATCCGGGGTTCGTCCCCGAACCACACCGTCTTGGGGAGAGGCCCTCGATATTTTGTAATTTTCATGCTTCTATTTGGACTGGAGTTTTGCTTTGTCCTCACTCACACGCATGGGACAACTGAGGTCACCCATGATATGTCAAGCACGCTTAACCCCACGTGATGACTTATTTTGTCCTAATCAATTTCTTTAAGCTCAACGGTCCCTCCCCGCGTCTCGAATCCCTCTCATTCTAGTGCGTATTCGGTTCATTCTGTCTCTCCGATGGAAGTTTGCCTTGGACGAAGAGGACTCGAGGAGGACACCCGCACGTGATGACTCCTTTTGTCCCTTCTCATCCGTTGCTCGTCTCTCCGATGGAAGCCGATACTAAGAGTAGCTACGGTCCCTTCTTGATGGGGGTCTATCTAGCAACCGTCTATCTTTTTGGGAAGCTCGACGTTTTCTTTGTATATCTTTGGGGTATATTTGTATAACTTTGGGTGGGTACATTTTTACTTTTTGTATATTTTGAAATGTAACTAAACGTGCTTATGCATATAAATATGAATATATATATATATATATATATATATATGTATGTATATATATATATATATATATATATATATATATATATATATATATATATATATATGTATATATATATATATATATATATATATATATATGTATATATGGTTGAGGAGGGATAACTAGTGTAAGTCAAAAAGACGGTGTAAATTGATCCTTCCTCTCTCTCTCTCTCTCTCTCTCTCTTATATATATATATATATATATATATATATATATTAATTATGGTTTTACGTCGGATTCTTGTATTGCGACTGTTCTAATTTATTATTTCTATACGTAATGAATTTCTAAGTTAACTTTTTGACTCTACTTAGTGATGATATAATTTAACAACTTAATAAATAACAAAAAAAATAGTGACATTTGCTAAGGAATTTAAATAACCCTAAAATGAACCGGTTCTACGAGCTTAAAAATAATTACTATTTTCGCATTTTAATTTAATTTCGCTTTATGTTTCATAGTATTATAGTGTGACGTTCCTTCTTCGTGGATATATATAGAAAAAGGGGCGTTACAGTCAGCCAATCGCTAATTTCAACTAAATTGACACAACTCTCAATGTATGAATAAGAACCATAATTACATAAATACCCTCAGTCTTAATATGTCACCATATTTACATAAATACCCACAGTCTCAATATTTCCAAATATAGTACATCTCCACTTGACAGTATTATTTCTCAACATGTCCGAGTCCACCACTTTGGCCCGACAGTAAAACTCACTGTTCCTTTTAGTCGTGTAAAGATTTTATCGCGTTTTCACAATCGCGTCACCTTTTTCAAACATTTTTAAATCGCGTAAATATTTTTCAACGTTTTTTAAATCGCGTAGTGGTTTTTAAACCATTTTCTCTGTAACACCCTCCTCAAGGTATCACATTTCCGACTCCCAACTCATAATTTGTAAAGAAGTTCATAAAAGGTTTGAGTTATAAAAGGTGAGTTTTAAAATTTCTTCTCACGAAAACATAAACTTACTAAAATCCATAAGTATTACTGAAAATATATTTAATATACAATATTTACACCAATTAATATTTAACAATTTAAAGAGGAATATAAAACTAGCAGAAAACTCTCTCTTTTTAATAGTAGCAAACCCTATGACGGGTCCTACTTAATAGCACGGTACAACACTAACGAGAAAACTTAACATACTTATTCCTTCTTGTATCCATCTTGATGCATCAGACATCTGTTCCTTGTCAACACTGCACGCTATCGAATTTGGAATGGTCATTCTCTGATGTTGTCACCAATTTCAGAATATCTACCACCCGTCATGTCTAAGACAACTCGTTCCATCTATTATATAATTTTTTTTTAATAATACAAACACAGCAAAACAATATAACAAAGAGGTGAGATCACCTACGCCAATACCAACATGATAACATAAAGATAACACAACAACATATCATACAGATATATCATACCATCAACATTAATCAATTATCATCATCAAATCATTTATCAATTCAAATATCATTCAATATTTATGGTGATGCCCTCATCATTATCCAATTATCATCATCATCATCCAAGTATTTCAATAGTTCAATTATCACAACCAATGCTCAATAATAATACATATGTTATGCATGTGCACATAGACTCAATGTTCCTACTCCATGGAGCTAATACTCAGTTCGGAGAAGTCGATCCGAAAGATCTGTCGGTACCAAAATGCCTCAGACCACGTGCTATAATTCTCATTTGTATTTGCAAATCTAGCATATACACGACAATCTTTACTAGATCTTGATTAAGAATAGTGTCTTGGTCAAGATCATCAGTGTGTCGTGTCGGTCTAACCCATGGTACAGAAGAGCTACCAACTGCCCATGTTGGCAACCCGCACCCCGATGCCCCCAAGGTCAACAAATGACTTACACTACGCATATCGTACCCACTCAAGAGGTGTATGTCTTTCCTAGGCCAATAGCCTTATACAGTCCATTGGACCTTTCCAGTGCATGTTCAATGCACCAATGCCAATCATAGGCAAAATTCATCATTTTCTCATATAGTGTTCATACGCTAATTCATACATATAAAATGCACCAATGACAATCACAGGCAAGATTCACAATTTCACATTCAGGGTCCACACACTGGCCCATTCTCAGTTCAATTTCATAATCTCATAATCAGGGCCCACACACTGGCCCAACAGTAATCATACTGTATTTTCAACAGCGAAATCATATTATCGCGTTTTTATAGTCACAAAACACTTTCGTCGTGTTTTCACAATTACGCAATATTTCTGTTATGTTTTCACAATTCTGCAACACTTTTGTTGCATTTTCAAATTACGTATTGATTTTTCAACGTTTTCTCAATCACGTAAAAATATTTACATGTTACTCAAATCACGTAGCGATTTTCCACCATTTTCACAATCGCGTAACTTAAAAATCATACTTTTAAGCCGCATAAACCATTTCCCATCATTTTCAAAATATTTAAACGATTTCCAAATCGCGTAGAAATATTTCAGCATTTTTCAAATCGCGTAGCTTAAAAATCATGTTTTTAAGACACGTAAAACATTTTTCATCATTTTACAATCACTTAAAATATTTCTCAATATTCCAAACATCATTTTGGACTTTCAAACAAATCAATATCATTTCCAACATCATTTTTCACACTTCTCCTTTAAGAAATCCTTTTCTCAAAATAATATGACTTTTCACATTATTTTCCACATTTTCTTACTCAAAAAAAATCATTTTCACAATATATTCCACAAATTCACAATTCCATTGAATTAAATCAATGTTTCTAACTTTAAAAATTACTAATGCTCTCCAAAACCCAAAAGATGAGTTACATGTTAGAAAATATCAAATCACCATTATATTCTTCATTTTTCTCAAATCAATTATAATATCAATTCTCTTCAAAATAAATTGAGGTTCAAACACTTTTAACCTCTCTTTTCCATTTACATACGAAAATCCCATTTTCTCAAGTGTTAAAATACTCTGATTCCCTTTCCAAATTCCTTGTACTAAATCAAACTATATTTCCACTTTGTTTCCATAAAATCAAGGCATTACAAGCCTTCAAAAACGTGGACATGACTATTGAAATCATCAAAACATTTTTCCTTCTAAGTCAATATGGTTTTACACAAACAAAACCATTAAAAATCCTTTACAAAAACCATGAGCACTTGGTCTTTGAAATCAAATCATTTGTTCATTTTTTATTTTCATTTTCTTTGTAAATCCATTTTCACTTTCTTTGCAAATCCTTAAAATCAACATTGCCCTTTTCATTTAAAACTCATGTTTAGTAAAATGCTTAGAAACTTTTTACACAAAATAAATCAATAAAAATCCTTCTCAAAACCGTGAACACTACTTCTTGAAAAACAAACCCTTTGTTTATTTTCTTTGCTTTTCTAATCATCCAATTTTATCCTTCATGAAAATATTAATTTATGAACACTTATTTTGAGGTGTCTTGGCCGAAATTCCTCTTGGTTTTTGAAACCAAAAATTAATTTCCTTTCCATCATCAAATCATGGCATACATATACATATTCAAATATATATCACAAGCATGCCATAATCAAAGCAATAAATCATGCAAATCATACTAAGCATAGGCAAATAATCAAAGCACATAAACAACCACAAATTATTACATGACCATGGATATGAATCCTCACATGGATTCACCATCCATCAAATATAAGACCATCTCTCACCACCATACTTGGTTGGTGAGATGAATCTCCCTCTTACCTCTTGAAGAACCTCAAAAGCTCCTTGTTTTGCTTCTTTTTCCAAGTCCTTCACCACCAAGGGCTTCTCAAATACAAAACAAAACACAAGTTAATTAACATATCAAGCTTGAACAAGATAAACCATGGATCAAACATGGCTTAGAACATGAAGAAGAGAGAAGAAATGAAGTTTCCTTACACTTCACCACAAATACCCTATAACTTTGATCTTGAAGAAAGTCCATGAAGATAAATGATTTAGAGGAAGTCTCCAACATGAAAGTTGCTTAGAATATCATGTAGATTCAAGATCTATGGTTGGATCAAAATAAAAGAGATTGGATAGTGATTTTGGGTGAATGGCCGAATGGTTCCTCTTGAAGAACAAGGTTGGAGTTTTTTTTTATTTTTTTTGAAAGAAAGGCTTCTTAGACTTGGTTAAGATAAAGAATGAAGTGAAAACACTTAGTTTTCCTTCCACCAATTTCGTGGATCTCCATAGGAAAATCCCTAAAAATAAAAAAAACAAATGTTACAATCAATAACAAGTGTAGAAATAGGTAAACCATGGTTCAAGCATGGCTTAGAAAATTAAAACTTGAAGTTTGGGTGAAGAGATAAGAACTTTACCCTTTATGATAGAAACTTGAAGCTTGGATTTGAAACTCAAGATGAATGATTTTGTGAAAACTCATAACTAGAGATGTTCTTAGAATGGTGTTTAGGTTTAGGAAATGTGTTTAGATGAAATTTTAGAAGCTTGGAGACATGGTTTCTAGGTGTTGGCCGAAACTTGCTTGGAGAAGAGGTGAAAAGAAAAATTTGATAACTTAGCTTCTTGAATTTGATCAATAATGACCAAGAATGGAAATAATGGTCATGAAACCATGCTATGCTCTAAAGCATGCACCAAAACCGTCCCCCCCTCCATGCATTCTCCTAAGAGTGCAAAATGAATCAATAATGATTCATAATGACCAAGACCTCTAATAATGGTCTTCAAACTTTCCTTTAACTCCTAAAACAAGCACAAAAATCGTCTCCCCCTCCATCCATGCATTCATCAAAGTTATCATCTTTTCTAGCCACCATTTAGAGCCATTTAAGCCATTGATTAGATCAATGGTTAGGATTTAGGTAGACTTTTGATTAGAAGACTTAATCTAGGCCATTAGATTTTTCCTCCTTGAAATCCTAGCCATTAGATGCATCTCTAAAAATGAAGGGTTAAGATTTCTCCTTCTTACTTTCAATCCAAGGGTCATAATTAGTCATAGCCATTTTAGAAGACCAAATCTCCACCATTGATTAAATCCACATCCAATGGTCATAAATGATCTATCTCCATCGTTGATTAAATCCAAATCCAATGGTCACAAATGGTCCTAGCCACTTTATAAGATCAAATCTCCACCCTTGATTAATTCTTCATCCAATGGTTGTAAATGTTCATAGCCATTTTATTAGACTGATTCTACACCGTTGATTAAATCGACGGTTGATATCAAAGTCTTCAATATTAGACTTGCTTCCTATTGGTTCGTCAAAAAGTTGTCATAACCACTAATATTGACTTAACAGTATAATTTCTATTTTTATCTGTTAAAACCCCACGAAAGAATATATTTACTATACTTTTATCGTCCGATAATTAAATATAGTACAAAACATAGTACAATAAAATTTTAAAAACTATTTCCAGATTCAGGTTTAGTAAGATCCCCTGTCTCCGTCTCAACAGTACAAATTTTTCTATGCATAGAAAAATTTTTACTTTTTGGGACTCACCCCGGGCCCACGTAGGACCATTGGGGCCCACAAACAGCCCAAAAACAATCAGATAAACATAAAAATTTATAATCATCCACAAAAATCACAAATATTAGAAAATGTATGAAAATCAAGTCAAATTGTTAAAAATAATTAACAATCAAGAGAAATAAATACCTAACAATTTTCTCCGGCCCAAATATTATTATTTTCCTGACACGGAGTAAATAACTCAAAACGATTAAATACACTATGGAATACTCAAAATAAATTTACTGTACACAGAAATCACTAAACAGTAGAATTCTGTTAACTGTCAAAATTATTGTCAACTATTTAGGAAATTTGGGGTGTTACATTCTCAATCGTGTAAGATTTTTAAATCGTTTTCTCAGCGGCGTAGCTTAAAAATCATCATTTTAAATATGTGTAAGCTATTTCTAGTACTTTTCAACTATGTAAAATTTTTTCCTTACATTATAATTATATTATGAAACTTGCCCCATTATTTGTTCATTTTTAGTGAAATTTTGACAGCATTTTGTCTAAAAAATTCATTAAATGATATATTCTACGTTTTCCTTTAAAGACTAAATATTTTCACCTTAACCATTATTTACACCTTGAAACTTGCTAACATGCTTCAAAACACAAAGAGTGAGCTCTACGTTAACATTTTTCAAGTGTTCACTTTATTTCTTACTTATAATAAATTCCCCTAATTTAAGTTTCTAAAACTAAGTTCATTCATTTTATTCCCCAAAAATTTATTGGAATTGAATTCTTTTGTAGTTAACTACTTAATCTACCTTAGAAAGTAATTTTGGAAATCAAATATACATTGAATGGCATGTTGGCCGAATTCAACATATTCTTTACAAATGATCTTTAAATCATTTTCCATCTTCTAAATCATTTTCAAATTCATTAATTTACTTAAATCCATTAAGTCATCTTTTTAGAAAATGGTTGAGAACATTTTGGTTCTCTTTTTCTTGGTGAAGCCGTGAGCTCCTTTTGTGTTCTTTGGAACACTCATGCAATCCTTACATATTATTCACATCCTACTATGATAATCATACATCTATAAACACATGCAATATATTTTAAAGCTATAGACATGCTAACAAATAAAATCAACCATAAATAGAAAAACATTAAACAACCAAGTGAATGAATCCTTATGCATTCTTCACCACAAACACGTCCATTTTCTCATCACCACACAAGGTTGATGAGATTAAATCTCCCTCTTACCTTAAAGGAAGATAAACTCCTTCTAAACTCCTCCTAATGATTTCATGTAACCTTCCAAGAATCCCTAACAAACTCAAATAAATTTTAAAGAGTCATAACTAAGGTTGAAAAATATAAACCATGGATCAATCATGGCTTAGAATCTAAGAAATCAAGTTAGAAATAAGAAACAAGGATTTTCACCTTGTAGGAAAAATCTTCAAAGTAGTTTTCCAAGCTCAAGATGATTTTTTTTGAAAGAACTCTCAACTAGAGATGTTCTTAGAATGATGTTTGGATTTGAGAAATAAGGTTAGGTAAAATTTTGGAAGAGTGGAAGTATTGGTTTATGGTGTTGGCCGAATGGCTCTCAAAGAGTAACAATGGTGTTTTTAGGTTTTGGTAGAAAGAGAAAAGAAGTTTTGAGTGATAGTAAAATGAAGATGAAGATGAAAATGGTCTCCTAACTCCTATACATAGCCGTGAGCTTCACAAAGGAGGTGGCCACTTTGCTTGACTTCTCCTAACCCCTAACAACCTTAGATGTGATGTAGGGTGGATATCAAAGGCTTTGTCTCCAAGCTTGCTTCTCATTGGTGTAGGAAAACTAAGTCATCAAGTGACTAAGCCTTCTTGATCCTTCTTGAAGAGCCTTGTCCGAATTGCTCCAAGGGAGAGCAAACTAGGTTTGTGTTCATTTATGCAATCTAGTTAGACTTAGGTGGATTTAGTTAGTTTACTTAGTTACTTGTCTAACTATCTAGTTACTTAGGATAACTAGCCTTTGTCTTAATATTTTTAAAACCTTCTCTAACTATAACTTAAATAGTTAGCTAACAAGGTTTACTTCATTTAGTTACTACATAAGCTTTCTATACTAACTTAGTTAGGTTCAAGCTAACTTGGTTAAGCTTTCTTGTTTAATCTTAACAAGTCCAACCACTTTTGTGGACTAAAATCCTATTGGTTTAAAACTTTTAAGCCACTATTGTTGACTAGCTCCCATTGGCTTAGAATTAAATCTAGTCAGAAACGTTGATTGCTTCTCCAAACGCGGGTCCCACAGACTTTTTCGGGTCCATGGTCCGTTTTGGAGCATATTTTTACTGTTTTTGAGATAGTAGGTACTATCCAATAAATATACTCCCACCGAATATTTCTAAAAATACGTTTTCTTCTCCAAGCAACTAAAGCTTTAAAATATTATAATAATATAAAATATTTTTATTGCACAATTAAATCCTAAAAATTAAAAGATTAACACACGTATCATTCAGAATTGGGTTTAGTAAGATCCCCCAGCTCTGAATAATTAAATTAAAATTTTTCTGACCAGAAAATTATTATTTTCTTAACTACGAGCAAATCACACACAATAGTCAAAGACAATCACGGAACAGTCAAATTCATTTTATAACTCACAAAAAACATAAAACAGTACACTTAGGACAATATCATACTTAACTCAAAAGTTGGAGTGTTACAACTGTCCCCCACTAATAGAAATTTCGTCCTTGAAATTTGTCGTACCTAAAAAAAGTTACGGGTATTGCTCCCTCATTTTATCTTCCAGCTCCCAAGTAGCATCACCCGTTACATCATTCCATATCACCTTCACTAATTTGACCATCTTCCCTCGAAGCTGTTTTACTCTCCTGTCCTCAATTCTAATAGGAAGTATTTCATATGTCAAATTATCCTTCAATTGTACTTCATCGGGCTGTATAACATGCGTCGGATCGGGAATATATTTCCTCAGTTGAGACATATGGAATACATTATGTAGATTGGATAGAAAAGGTGGTAAAGCTATTTGATAGGCTACATGACTTATCCTACAAATGATTTGGTAAGATCCGATGAATTTAGGAGTGAGCTTTCTGAATTTGATAACCTTTCTGACACCAGTCGTAGGTGTTACTCTTAAGAATACATGTTCACCTTCCTCAGATTCAAGAGGTTGCCTTCGCTTATCAGCATAGCTCTTTTGTCGGCTCTGAGTCGTCCTCAGTTTCTCTTGAATCATTTTCACCTTTTCTATAGTTTGTTGCACAAGATCAGGTCCAATGGTCATACTTTCCCAATCCTGATACTAACACAAAGGTGTTCGACATCGTCGTCCATATAGTGCTTCATAAGGTGCCATCCCTATACTGTGGATAAATGACTCTAATATGTTTTGATTAATGACTAAACTTAACATGATTATTACTTTGAATCACTAACTACTTGCCAAGCTTGACTTTTTCAATAAGATTTAATGGAGCAAGAACAGTGGATGCAAGGAATCATGGAGCAAAGCATTTCAATTCAAGGATCATGAAGGCAAACTTAAAGAAGAAGCATCATGAAGAAGGAATTCAATGAAGATCATTAGGAACCTTTCTGTAAAGAAAAGACTTTGTTTAACTCTTTGTTAAGCTCTCACAAATAAGTAAAAATGGTTTTCAAAAGTAAAAAAGGATTAAGAATGAAAAAAGTTAATTAATAAGTTTGTACATCTATGTGTACATCAATGTACTTTCAGTTCATTAACTAACTTTTTAATGAAAACCTCAGTGTACATCTATGTATAAATGTTATACATCTATGTATACATCAATTGATTATGGACTTAATGAAATAATCAGTGTACATTCATGTATAAGTGTTATACATCTATGTATACATCGATTAATTCCAGAGTTACTTGATCAGTATACAATTTTACATCTGTACATCGATTGATACATCTATGTATAAACCAGAACAGAAGCAAGAACTTTTTGATATAGTTATACAATCGATTAGGTAATCGATGTATAAACTTCTGGGCTGAAAATACAAATGTGTTTCAAGAACAACATCGATGTACTCATGTGTGTATTAATCAAGATCAAGAACTTCCAAGAACACAATCGATTAAGCAATCGATGTACACATGCTGTAAAAGTCAAATTTTGTTTAATACATCTGTGTACTAATCGATTGACTGATAACAGAATTTTTCAAATGAATCTGTTTTGATCTTAACTGACTTGTAAAGTGTGTCCAACGGATCTATTTTGAAATATACCTATATAAGGACATTGGCAAACACTTTCATATAACAATTGATTTGAAAATTTGAGATCAATCACAAAAATACTGTAAGAGCTTTTCATTGAAAGAAAACAAAGTATTCTTTTATGTAGAAACTTCAAATTGTTTTTCTGATTTCTTAGAATTTGAATCAATCTTTTCATATTGTAAAAGAGAGATAAGAGAGAAGGTTCTCTCGCTGATGAAGTCAAGAGTAGAAGGGACTCTTGGTGTTGTGCAAGAATAGAAGGAATTCTTATGAGAATTGTAAGATTGCTTTGACTTGAAAAGCTGTCATTTGGGTAGAAGGAATCCAGAATTGAAGCTTGTGTAAAGAATCTTGTATATTGATTTTTCAATAGTGGATAAAACTCAAAGTGGTGTGGGGACTGGATGTAGGTTACCCGAGGAGGTAGCTGAACTAGGATAAACTCGGTTTGCAATTTTCTCTATCCCTTAACTCTTTATTTGTTTAATTGTTGATTGTATGAATTAAACAATATGTTAGGGATGTTTACATAATTTGATTAGTTTATAATCTTGTTCATATCTGAAATTATCATTACTGTTAATAATTCTTTTTAAGTTTCAAGTCTTGATTGCAATATATCTTGCAAAAACACATTTTGGTTTATTGGTTGACAAAATCTTTTTCTTAATTAAAGAAAAGAATTAGTTTTTGCAAAAAGGGGAATAAGTTTCGAAAAGTTTTAATACTCAATTCAACCCCCCTTTCTTGAGTATTCCGAAGCCGCAACCAATAAGTGGTATCAGAGCTTTCACTCTTGTGTAAGGTTTGACAACTTAAGAAGAGGGTTTCAAATTGTAAGACAGCCAAGCAAATGTGGGATACGCTGCAAATTACTCATAAAGGAACTAGTGAGGTAAAGAGAGCAAGAATGAACTCACTCATGCACAAGTATGAACTCTTTCACATGAAGAATGGTGAAGACATCAATGATATGCAAATAAGGTTCACTCACATAGTGAATCAGCTGAATGGATTTGGAAAGAGCATTGCAGATGAACAACAAATCAACAAAATCATGAGATGTTTGACAAGAGAATGGCAACCAAAGATTACTGCTATAACTGAATCAAAGGACTTAGCAACCATGAATCTTACTACACTATTTGGAAAACTTAAAGAGCACGAGATAGAGTTGCATAGATTGAATGATCATGAAAAGAAGGAGAAAAAGAAAAGAGGCTTATCACTTAAAGCACATGTCTCCAAAGAAAGCCTTGACAGTGATGAAGATGAAGAAGTTGAAGAAGATGGTGAATCTGAAGAGGATATAGGACTGCTAGTTAGAAAGTTCAAGAGATTCCTCAAAAAGAAGAAAACCTTCAACAAAAGACCTTCAAACTTCTTTTCCAAGAAGAACACTTCAAAAGCTGAAAGTTCAACATCAAATGTGAAGTGCTATGAATGTGGCAGATCTGGACATTATAAGAATGAGTGTCCTAAACTTCAAAAGAAGGATAAGCATGACAATCATGAGTCTAAGGACAAGAAGAATAAAAAGCCAAGAAGAGCATACATAGCATGAGAGGAGAATGATATAGATTCCTCTGATGATTCTGAGGAAGAAGAGGCCAATCTTTGTCTTATGACTAATCATCAAAGTGACAATGAAGATGAGGTAAATGAAATCCCCCCTACCTTTGATGAACTACAAGATGCGTTTGATGAATTGCATAGTGAATATTTGAAAATTACTAAGTAATTAATGTCATCTAGGAAAGTCATTGCTAAACAATGTAGTGACTATGCATCTCTTCAAATTAAGATTAAAGAATTAGAAGCTATGAACAATAAGCTAAATGCATCCAGTTCTACATGTTCTAATTGTAATATTCTGGAAAAAGAAGTGGAAAAACTAAAAATCACTCTATCTAAATTTATAATGGGAAGAGATAATCTAAATGCCATATTAGGACAACAAAAAGGAGTGTATGACAAAGCCGAAATAGGCTATAAACCAGCATTGCATGAAAAGGCTTTTAAGAAACTCTTTGTTGCACCTAAATCCTCTACTAGTCCTTTTGTTAAATGTTTCTATTGTGTAAGAAAAGGACATACAACTTCTACATGCTATTTTAGAAATTCCTTAAGGATTAATATTAAACAAATTTGGGTTCCCAAGGGAACATATGTGATGACTAACACCAAAGGACCCAACAAAACTTGGGTACCTAAGTCAAATGCTTAAAATCTGTTTTGTAGGTGTGTTTGAGAGCCAAAAGTTCAAATTGGTATCTTGATAGTGGCTGCTCCAAACATATGACTAAAGATATTACAAAGTTCTCATCCTTCACTCCCAAACAAGGTGGAAGTGTCACCTATGGGGATAACAACAAAGGAAGGATCTTAGGAGTTGGAACAATTAGAAAAAGCACAACTACCAAGATAGAAGGTGTACTATATGTGGAATGGCTCAAGCACAATCTACTAAGCATTAGCCAACTATGTGATAAAGGTTATAAGGTATTCTTTAACTCTAGTAGTTGCATTATAGAAAACAAGCATGATAGTAATGCAAAGCTGATAGGTAATAGATTGAATAACATATACATGATAGATTTAGAGAATATTTCTGCTAGTGATGTATGTTGTTTGATATCTAAGGAAGAGGAGAATTGGCTATGACATAGAAGAATAGGACATATTCATATGGATCATCTAAACAAACTTATTTCTAAAGAATTAGTAATTGGACTTCCTAACATTAAGTTCTCAAAGGATGGTTTATGTGATGCATGCCAAAAGGACAAGTAAACTAAAGTATCTTTTAAGGCTAAGAATATAGTTTCAACTGAAAGACTTTTACAACTATTACACATGGACTTATTTGGACCCTCTTGGACTAAAAGTTTTGGAGGAAATTTGTATGCATTAGTTATAGTTGATGATTACTCTAGATTTACTTAGACCTTCTTCTTAGCACATAAAAATGAAGCTTTACAGCCTTTAAGAAAATGACTAAGTTAGTGCAAAATGAAAAAGACATGAAAATAACTTCTATAAGGAGTGATCATGGTGGAGAATTTCAAAATGAAGAATTTGATAATTTCTGTGAAGAGTTGGGAATTTAACATAATTTGTCTGCTCCAAGAACTTCACAACAAAATGGAGTTGTGGAAAAGAAAAATAGATCTTTAGAAGAAATAGCAAGAACTATGTTGAATGACTCAAACATGCCAAAATATTTTTGGGCAGATGCTGTAAACACAACTTGCTATTTAATAAATAGAGTCTTGATTAGACCAATTTTGAAAAAGACTTCATATGAACTCTATAAAGATAGAAAACCAAATGTTTCACATTTCCATGTCTTTGGTTGTAAATTTTTTGTACTAAATAATGGAAAGGATAATCTAGGAAAGTTTGATCCTAAAGCTAATGAAGGAATCTTTCTAGGCTATTCATCATCTAGTAAAGCTTTTAGAATCTTTAATAAAAGAACACAAACAATTGAAGAATCTGTACATATTACATTTGATGAAACAAACCCCAAAAGGCTGGGAAAGGAATTTATTAATGATGTTGCAAAAACTTTAGAAGAGATTCAACTTGAAGAAAAGCAGGACAATGTCAAAGTGGATGAAGCAGTGGAAATTCTAGCAGAAGTTCAACATGAAGATCTACCTAAAGAATGAAAAATTGCAAGGAATCACCCTCTGGACAACATAATTGGTGAAATATCCAAAGGGGTAACCACTAGACATTCCTTAAGAAATGTATGCAATAATATGGCTTTTGTATCTCAAGTAGAACCTAAAACTATAAATGAAGCAATTATTGATGAAAACTGGACTATGGCAATGCAAGAAGAACTTAATCAGTTTGAAAGAAATAAAGTTTGGAAACTTGTTCCAAAACCCAAGAGTAAACAAATAATTAGTACAAAATAGGTGTTTAGGAATAAGCTTGATGAAAATGGTATGATAGTAAGGAATAAAGTTAGATTAGTAGCAAAAGGTTACAATCAAGAAGAAGTAATTGACTATGATGAGACATATGCTCCTGTGGCTAGATTAGAAGCCATTAGAATGTTGTTAGCATATGCATGTATCATGGATTTTAAATTGTATCAAATGGATGTTAAGAGTGCATTCCTAAATGGATATATACAAGAAGAAGTGTATGTTAGTCAACCCCCTGAATTTGAAATAAATGAATTTCTTAATCATGTGTATAAACTCACTAAAGCCTTGTATGGACTTAAACAAGCTCCAAGAGCTTGGTATGAAAGGCTAAGTAATTTTTTACTTCAAAAAGGTTTTATAAGAGGAAAAGTTGACACAACATTATTCACTAAAAGAAAAGCACAAAACATACTACTTGTTCAAATTTATGTTGATGATATTATATTTGGTGCTACTAATGAATCTTTATGTAAGGAATTTGCCAAATTAATGCAAAATGAGTTTGAAATGTCCATGATGGGAGAACTTACATTCTTTCTTGGACTACAAATCAAACAATGTGATGATGGGACTTTCATAAGCCAAACTAAGTACTGCAAAGAATTATTGAAAAAGTTTGGAATGGAGAATGCAAAGAAAATGGCTACTCCAATGAGTTCATCATGCTACTTGGACAAAGATGAGAAAGGTAAATCAGTAGATGTTTCCAAGTACTGAGGTATGATTAGTTCCTTACTCTATTTAACTGCAAGTAGACCTGATATAATGTTCAGTGTTTGTATATGTGCTAGATATCAATCTAATCCTAAGGAATCACACTTATCTACTTTAAAAAGAATCATGAAATACTTATTATGAACTAAAGAAATAGGTTTATGGTATGCTAAAGGATCAACATGTAACTTAGTAGGATATTCTGATTCTGACTTTGCTGGATGCAAATTAGATAGGAAGAGTACTAGTGGAACTTGCCACCTTCTAGGAAACTCATTAGTTTCTTAGTTTAGTAAGAAGCAAACAAGTGTGACTTTATCCACTGCTGAAGCAGAATATGTTGCAGCAGGAAGTTGCTGTGCACAATTTGGATGAAACAACAACTTATGGACTATGGTGTTCTCTTAGAGAAAGTACCAATCAAATGTGATAATACTAGTGCTATAAATCTCACTAAGAATTCTATAATGCATTCAAGAACCAAACACATTGAGATAAGACATCATTTCATAAGGGATCACATTCAAAGTGGAGATATAATCATTGAATATATTGATACAACTAAGCAATTAGCTTATATTTTCACTAAACCATTGGCTAAAGAAAGTTTTTTCTACATAAGAAGAGAATTAGGAATAATTGATCCTACCTATGCTTGATGTTTTGAATGTTAAATGCATTATAATTTGATGTTTGATGCCTGTACATCGATTACACAATCGATTTATTTAGACAAAATCCTTAATCAAAAGTTCGTACACAGATCAGGTAATTTATGTACAAACTTAGAAATTCATTTTAAGTGTCCTTACATCGATTATACAATCGATTGATATAAGTAATGTTGACTTAAAATGATTAGAACATCGACTTGTACATCTATTGAATTCAAAAATTAGAAAACATGACTCTCTGGAAGTCATTATACATTGATTGGAAAATCGATTATTTTAATGAAATTGGTACAGGGTATCATATACATCGATTGTAACATCGATTGTAACATCGATTGTATAATAGTTTCAAAATTTAGGACTCTCTGACTTATCCTATATATCGATTTGTACATCGATTATCTGTATGCTGCAATTATTAGACTTTCTACAATTGCTAATACATCGATTTATACATCGATTGTGTGTTTGCTGCAATTGCTTATATATTGATTCACACATCGATTGAGTTCAAGGTTTCAGAACTTGATATTTTGACTTAGCGTATACATCGATTAATACATCGATGTATCTGGTTTAAAATTAAAATCCTAATACATCAATTAACACGTGTGTACTGAAGGAAAAACCCCTTAATACATTGATTAGGTAATCGATTGATTGATCTGGGTTTATAAATTTCAACCCTTCCCTCCAAATCTTTCACTTTTTCAAATCCAAATATCACTCACCCGAACCCTAGCAGAGCTCGAAATTGTCTCCAATGGCTCATGTGAAACAACCTCAACCCTCTACACTTGTTCCCTCTCACTCCACGTCCTCCTCCTCAACGCAATCTTCCACACCTCACTCTGTTTCACTAATTGCAACCCCTACACGCCCTAAAAGAAAAACAACTGAGAAAGCCCAGACTTCTTAAAAGGTTAACAAGCTTCCAATCCAAAGCTTGAAGAAGATACAAGATAAAGGGAAACAGGTTGCTGAATCTTCAAAACCAGTACCCAAGAAACAAGAGAAGAAGAAGAAAGTGGTGAAGGAAACACCCAAAAAGAAGACTGCTCAAAAGAAAAGACAGAGGACAGAGGAAGAAGAAGACGATGATGAAGGAGTCACTGAGAATGAACTTCTCAAAAGGTATTTCTCTGATGAGGAGTACATCATGCGTTACAAAAATGATTTCAAAAATAGGGACATTCATGAGGCTAGAACAGTAGATTTTAACTACTTTGAGGAAAATGAGTTTACTTTTCATAAGATATTAGAGGAATATAATCTGAGTCAGTTTCTAAAAATTAGGAGTGACATTTATCCTACATTAATCAAAGCTTTTTACTGTACTTTTGAGATGGATAATGATGGATTTTCTGCTGAAGTGAAGAACACAAAAATTGAGATGACTTTTGTTGAGTTTGCTCAGTTTACTGGATTAGATTACAAGGGAAGTAATCATGCTGGCACTGGACCTGATAGTGTATGGATCAAGAATTTTGATAGGGAAGAAGCAAAGAAGGTGCTTCTAGTTGAAAATGCACTAGAAGGAAGATTGATAAACATAAGCTCTATGCACATTCAGCATAGACTCTTGCAATATATGCTGAGCAGGATGCTATTACCAAGATCTGGTAATCATGCTGTGTTGCAAAATAATGATATTTTGCTACTCTGGGCTATGATTCAAAGGAAGCAGATGAGTTGGAGCTTCATAATTACTAGGCACATGCTTGATTGCAAAATCAGTGGAGTTACCCTACCCTATCCTGGACTAGTGCTGAGACTACTAGAACATTTTGGAGTCTCTTTGGACAATGAAGAGAAGTTTCAATCTAGGGAAGCCACTCACAAGTTCAGCAAAGGAACCATTAGCAAGATGAAGTTTGCTAAAGCTAATGGAGAGTGGGTTAGGATAGCTGGTGAAGAACCAAGAGCTGTTGTGGACAACTCAGAGATGGGCAACAAGATAGACAAGCTGCTCCAAATGTTTCAAAACTTTAAGGCTAGGCAAACCAAACATCATATAGTGATGAAACAGTCTGTTGACTATCTGAGTATAAGACTCAATACATTGGAAGGCCAAATGGCCACTTTGCATCAACATCTAGGGATTTCCACCACTGCACCTCCAGAAGTTCATCTAACTTCTGAAGATGTTGTGAATATAGCTAGAGAAGCTGTTGCTGCTACACCTGGAGAGGAAGGCAATCCTGAAGAGCAAGCAACCCAAGCTTTAACACACACTGAAGAACCAAGGACTAATGAAGATGTTTAGATCTTAGGTTGTCTTAAGTATGTCTAGAATGATGTTAGCATATTTTTTTTTATGATTGTTCTACTGTTTTGAATGATTAAAGGTTAAATTTCTTGTATGTACCTTATTTTACATGCTTTTATACTTTGAATCTCCCATACATATTCTTTTTGATAATGACAAAGGGGGAGAATGAATGGGTACCATACTACTAAATAAAACAACTAGAACTAATAACTAATGATCTAAAATAATGATGCAATGATCCTATACATATTCAAATGATAAGAACTGTCAATTAGATAGGGAGAGTAAATGGTAAACAACTGCTGCATTTTAATTACTCTGATATTTACTCTGATATTTCTAATTACTTCTAAGAAATATTGAATGATAAACATGTTATGTATGGCAAGTTTGTCATCAATCAAAAAGGGGGAGTTTGTGGATAAATGACTCTAATATGTTTTGATTAATGACTAAACTTAACATGATTATTACTTTGATTCACTAACTACTTGCCAAGCTTGACTTTTTCAATAAGATTTAATGGAGCAAGAACAGTGGATGCAAAGAATCATGGAGCAAAGCATTTCAATTCAAGGATCATGAAGGCAAACTTAAAGAAGGAGCATCATGAAGAAGGTATTCAAGGAAGAAAATTAGGAACCTTTCTGTAAAGAAAAGACTTTGTTTAATTCTTTGATTAAGCTCTCACAAATAAGTAAAAATAGTTTTCAAAAGTAAAAATGGATTAAGAATGAAAAAAAGGTTAATTAATAAGTCTGTACATCTATGTATACATCAATGTACTTTCAGTTAATTAACTAACTTTTTAATGAAAACCTCAGTGTACATCTATGTATAAATGTTATACATCTATGTATACATCAATTGATTATGGACTAAATGAAAATATCAGTGTACATCCATGTATAGGTGTTATACATTTATGTATACATCGATTGATTCTAGAGTTACTTGATCAGTATGCAATTTTACATCTGTACAACGATTGATACATCTATGTATAAACCAGAACAGAAGCAAAAACTTTTTGATATAGTTATACAATCGATTAGGTAATCGATGTATAAACTTCTGGGCTAAAAATACAAATGTGTTTCAAGAACAACATCGATGTACTCATGTGTGTATTGATCAAGATCAAGAACTTCCAAGAACACAATCGATTAAGCAATCGATGTACACATGTTATAAAAGTTAAATTTTGTTTAATACATCTGTGTACTAATTGATTGACTGATAACAGAATTTTTCAGATGAATCTGTTTTGATCTTAACTGACTTATAAAGTGTGTCCAACGGATCTATTTTGAAATATACCTATATAAGGACATTGGCAAACACTTTTATATAACAATTGATTTGAAAATTTGAGATCAATCACAAAAATACTATGAAAGCTTTTCATTGAAAGAAAACAGAGTATTCTTTTCTATAGAAACTTCAAATTGTTGTATCTGATTTCTTAGAATCTGAGTCAATCTTTTCATATTGTAAAAGAGAGATAAGAGAGAAGGTTCTCTCACTGATAAAGTCAAGAGTAGAAGGGACTCTTGGTGTTGTGCAAGAATAGAAGGAATTCTTATGGGAATTGCAAAATTTCTGACTTGAAAAGCTGTCATTTGGGTAGAAGGAATCCAGAATTGAAGCTTGTGTAAAGAGTCATGTATATTGATTTTTCAATAGTGGATAAAACTCACAGTGGTGTGGGGACTGGATGTAGGTTACCAGAGGAGGTAGCTGAACCAGGATAAACTCGATTTGTAATTTTCTTTATCCCTTAACTCTTTATTAAACAATATGTTAGGGATGTTTACATGATTTGATTAGTTTATAATCTTGTTCATATCTAAAATTATCATTACTGTTAATAATTCTTTTTAAGTTTCAAGTCTTGATTGCAATATATCTTGCAAAAATACATTTTGGTTTGTTGGTTGACAAAATTTTTTACTTGGTTAAAGAAAAGAATTAGTTTTTGCAAAAAGGGGAATAAGTTTCGAAAATTTTAATACTCAATTCAACCCCCCCTTTTTGAGTATTCAGAAGCCACAACCAACATGTACTTGAGTGAAAACTATTGTTGTAGGTGAATTCTGTCAGAGACAAGAATTCATCCCAACTCCCTTATTGTTCCAACACACAAGCACGCAATAAATCTTCTAACGACTGTATTGTTCTCTCTGTTTGACTATCAGTTTGTGGATGATAAGCAGAACGCAGACGTAATTTAGTCCCCATGGCCTCTTGTAAACTTCACCAGAATCTTAACGTAAACCTCGGATCTCTATTAGAAACTATACTTGTGTGCACTCCACGAAGTCTAACAATTTCGTTGATGTACATCTGAGTTAATCTTTCCAACGAATACTTAATATTGATCGGCAAGAAGTGGGCTGACTTCGTAAGCCTATCAACTATAACCCGTATAGAATCATGACCTTTCCTCATTCTTGGCGATTCGGTAACGAAATCCATCGAAATACTATCCCATTTCCATTCAGGAATAGTTAAAGGTTGTAACATACCGACTGGTCTTTGATGATCCACTTTTGCCTTCTGACAAACAAGATAAGACGTTACACGTTCCGCCACATCTCTCTTCATCCTTGGCCACCAAAACATCTGCTTTAAATCTTGATGCATCTTAGTCATTCCTGGATACATACTTAAATTACTAGTATGAGCTTCGTCCAAAATTGCTTTCTTAAGATTGGGTCATTAGGTATACAAATTCTTCCTTCAAATCTTAAGACTCCATCAGATCCTTCTTCCACCGTCGCCTTATGACTTTGCTTCAAAAATTCCTTTTCATTCTATAAAAACGGATCCTCATCTTGTTTTTCTCGGATAACATCTATTAAGTCATTCAAAATCACAATCTTACTTAAACGAATCTTTCCTGGTACCAATTCCACTGACATCCATAGATCTCTAAATTGATTAATCTGTTCCTCCTCCTTTATCATCATGGTAGAAACACTGATCACCTTTCTACTCAAAGCATCTGCCACCACATTCGCTTTTCCTGGATGATATTGAAGCTGAAAATCATAATCCTTCAAGAACTCTAACCACCGCCTCTACCTCATGTTCAATTTCTTCTTATCAAACAAGTATTTTAGACTCTTTTGATCACTAAAGACATTGAACATAGCTCCATACAAAAAATGCCTCCACGCTTTCAATGCAAAAACTACTGCGACTAGCTCTAAATCATGCGTTGGGTAGTTCCTCTCATGTACCTTCAACTGTCTTGAAGCATAAGCCACCACATTCCTATTTTGCATCAATACACATCCTAATCCTTGGTAAGAAGCGTCACAATACACCTTAAAAGACTTGTTAGGATCTAGTAAAATCGGCATTGGTGCAGTCGTCAATCTCTTCTTCAACTCTTAGAAACTCGCTTCACGTTCCTCCGTCTAATCAAAAGCTTGACTGTTCCTTGTGAGCTGCGTAAGTGGTCCAGCTATCTTAGAAAAACCCTTAATAAACCTTCAGTAATATCCGACCAATCCAACAAAACTTCGGACCTCCGTCACTATCTTAGGCCTCTCCCATTGCAAAATAGTTTCCACCTTCGATGGATCCACAACAATACCTTCCTTGGAAATCACGTGGCCTAGAAATTGAACTTCTTCCAACCAAAACTGACACTTTGTTAGTTTTGCATACAGCTTCTTTTCTTTCAAAATCTGAAGAACTATACTGAGATGTTCAACATGCTTTTCTTGATTTTGAGAATAGATCAAAATGTCATCGATAAAAACAACGACAAATCTATCTAGGTACGGACAAAAAATCCTATTCATATAATCCATGAATACTGCAAGAGCATTCGTCACTCTGAACAGCATCACTTGAAACTCATAATGCCCATAATGAGTTTGGAAAGCTGTCTTAGGTATATCTTCTACCTTAACACGAATTTGATGATAACCTAATCGCAAATCTATCTTAGAGAAAATAGCGGCTCCCTTCAATTGGTCCATCAAATTGTCAATCCTCGGAAGTAGGTACTTATTCTTTATCGTGACCTTGTTCAACTGACGATAGTCCACACAAAGACGAGAAGTTCCATCCTTCTTCTTGACTAGCAGTACTGGTGCTCCCCACAGCGAAACACTAGGTCGCACAAACTGTTTCTCCAACAGTTCCTCCAATTGCTTCTTCAACTCTACTAACTCCGATGGCGACTTCCGATATGGTGCAATCGAAATGGGACCTGCTCCGGGTACCAGATCGATAGAAAACTCGATTTCTCTTTCCGGTGGCAAACTGGGTACATCATCAGGAAAAACTTCTGGAAACTCATTAACAACAGGAATAACATTCACATCTTTCTCACTCTTAACTTCTAAAGAAGACAACAACATGTATCCTTGAGCTCCATCTCTCAGCAACGATTTGACTTTAACAGCAGTCAAAAATCTAGAACTTTCTTCCTTAGGAAAAACTATGGTTTTATTTGCACAGTCTATTAGGATATGGTTAGAAGATAACTAATCCATTCCTAGTATTACATCTATCTCAACAAGAGGTAAACAAACTAAATTGACCGAAAATACATGATCATTTATGGTGATATGACAATTCAAACATATTTTGGATGTAATAACAGGCTTGGCAATTGGTGTAGAAATAATCAATTGAAAACTCAGAGAAGACACAGGCAGTTTCAACCGATCCACACAATCATATGCAATAAATGAATGTGTTGCACCCGAATCATATAGCATAGTCAAAAGATTACCTTCAATGACACCTTCCCCCTAAATAAGATCTTCAAACTGAGAGGCTTCAGCTCCAGTCATCGTATATACTTGCCCTCCAGATTACGGCTGAGTAGCACGAACATTACTCACAGTCGGCTTCCTTTCCGGCTGAGTGCAATCCCTAGAAACATGTCCAGGTTTTCTACAATTGAAGCAGATCGTTCCTCTGATCGAACAATCCCTAGATAGGTGGCCACTCTTTCCACACTTAAAACATCTTGGCGTAAATGCCACATTTTGGCCAGCTCTATTACCATTAGAACTCCCCCCAATAGATGGATGTGGAGGTTGACTTCCTGGTAGTCTTGAATAAGGTTTATGCTGAAACCGGCTATTATTGTTATTGCCTCCTCTTTGGAACCTAGTCGGTCTAAAGTTGCAATTCCTTGGATCTCGTGATGGCTCCAACTCCTCGAGTCGTCGACACGTATCCATCAAAGCAGGAAATTCATTCATCCTCATAGGTAGCACTCCTCGCTTCAGTTCTACCCTTAGTCCTTCCTCAAACTTACGGCATTTCCATGCCTCATCAGGTTGAATTTGAAAGTACCTTGAGAACTATGACAAGCTCTCAAATTTGGCAGCATATTCACCAACGGTCATATTATCTTGACGTAAACCAAGAAATTTCATCTCCTTGGCATGTCGGGCACTTGCAGGAAAGTACTTTTCCAAAAATACTTCGCTGAATACTTCCCAGGTAATTTTAGTCCCTTCAGCTTGTAATAATCGGTAGGTTCCTCTTCACCAGTTCTCGCCATCTCCTCTCAACATAAAAGTAGCATACGTCACCTTCCGATCATCGATGCATCCCATTCCTTCAAATATTCTTTCTAAGTCTTCTATCCAAGGACTCGTTTTCTCTGGATCAAATTCACCTCTGAACTGCGGCAGGTTATTGCGCCTAAATTCAGACAAGTTCAGGGCATCAACGGTCGCATCTTGCTATTGGGCTGCTCGCTGATTTTGTTGAGTAATCACCTCTGCCATTCACTGCGTAGCCTCAGCAGCTGCAGTCATTGAGTCCACATTACGTTCCATGTTCGCACGTGTTCTTTTTCTGCCAGACATCTCTTTCTTCAATCAAAACAAAACAAAGTTAGATGTAACCTTTCGGAAAAAAATCACAGAGAATCACACAACACAAGCAAAAACAGACCTAACCACAACCCCAAAAGACTCTAACTTGGGCTCTGATACCAACTAATGTAACACCCTTCTGGGAATGTCACATTTTCGATGCAATAAAATAAAACTTACCTAAGTTCTAAAACATTTGGTACATAATTAATATGAGTTGTAAAATTTTTTCTTTTTATACCAGATATCATTACATAAAATAACACAAAACATAAAGTAAAACAAACTATTATCACACATCATAATATACATATGATTTTGTCTTAAGTATACAAATAATTTACAGCTACACATTATTTAATAAAGCAGTAAGAAGTCAATATAATAATAAAACATAAACATGCCCAAGTGCACATCAAAGATTTCTAACCCTTTGAAGGATCATCCTCAGATGGATCATTGGATGACAGAAATCCTGGATGTCTCGTAGCTCTACGGACAGGAGTCCATGTTGTCGACACACTATTGATCTCACTAGGCGCATAGAAAAGTCCTCCCCAGTAACGCCTAAGAGTCAAAGGCATCTCAAGATGTAAATACAAAGTAGTAGAAAAAATAGGTGCTCCATCAAACTCTCTACGTAGGGTCACAGTCAGACGCCCCATATAAATCACTTATCCTCTATCTTCACGCAGTCGCCAAGCCTCCGAACCTACGTGAAAATCGAGTCTCACAAAACCAAAGAAATCTAGCAATGCCATCACCACAAAATCAATCTAAATGATAAGGGTGATCTAATGGCTCGCCTTCCTCAAATTGGTCGCTCGGTTGTTGTTCCTCCAGGTACTTAATATCTAGAGGCTGTTCCTCTTCCTCTTCCTCAAACTCTTTGCGAAAAATAAATAATAATACAGAGAAATACATACAAAGAGGTGAGGCAATCTACATCATTACTAGCATGGCAATAAAGAAAACGACAATACAAATAGATATCACAATTTAATACAATAATGTATACCATCACATCATATACAGTATCACAAATTAACACATCATACATACTACTCCAATTACAGCAAACATTAAGATGCAAATCATAGATGCAAATGTATACAGACTCATTCCTACTCCATGAAGCTAAACACAGACATAAGAGAGAATGACCTGAAAGACCTGTCCATACCTCAGGCTGCCCAACCAAACTATTACACAGTCAAACGTCGTGTCAATAGCCCACAGTCAAAACATCGTGTAAGTAGTGCACAGTCAAATACGTCATGCACCACAGGCATTGTACTGGACAGTCTCCACAAGATCTTGACTAAGAATAGTGTTTGTCGAGATCATTAGTGTGTTGCCCGTTACCATGGCCCAGAAGAACTACCAACTGTCTACATATGGAATCTTCCGCACACTAATGCCTCCAAGTTCACTCAATGAACCACACTACGCCTATCACACCCACAACATGGTGTAAATCATCTCGTTAGCCAATCGCCAATTTTAACCAAATTGACACAACTCTCAATGTATGAATAAGAACCATAATTACATAAATACCCTCAGTCTCAATATGCCACCATATTTATATAAATACCCTCAGTCTCAATATTTCTAAATATAGTACGTCTCCACTTGATAGTACTATTTCTCAACATGTCTGGATCCACCACTTTGGCGCGACAGTAAAACTCACTGTTCCTTTTAGTCGCATAAAGATTGTATCACATTTTCATAACCGCGTCACCTTTTTCAAACGTTTTTAAATCGTGTAAATATTTTTCAACATTTTTAAAATCACATAGTGTTTTTTAAACAATTTTCTCAATCACGTAAGATTTTTAAATCGTTTTTTCATCGGCATAGCTTAAAAATCATCATTTTAAATATGTGTAAGCTATTTCTAGTACTTTTCAACTATGTAGAATTTTTTCCTTACGTTATAATTAAATTATGAAATTTCCTCCATTATTTGTCAGTTTTTAGTGAAATTTTGACAACATTTTGTCTAGAAAATTCATTAAATGATATTTCTACATTTTCCTTTAAAGACTAAATATTTTCACGTTAATGATTATTTACACCTTGAAACTTGCTAACGTGCTTCAAAACTCAAAGAGTGAGCTCTATGTTAACATTTTTCAAGTGTTCACTTTATTTCTTACTTATAATAAATTCCTCTAATTTAGGTTTCTAAAACTAAGTTCATTCATTTTATTCCCCAAAAATTTATTGGAATTGAATTCTTTTGTAGTTAACTACTTAATCTACTGTAGAAAATAATTTTGGAAATCAAATATACATTGAATGGCATGTTGGCCGAATTCAACATATTCTTTGCAAATGATCTTTAAATCATTTTCAAATTCATTAATTTACTTAAATCCATTAAGTCATCTTTTTAGAAAATGGTTGAGAATATTTTGGTTCTCTTTTTCTTGGTGAAGCCGTGGGCTCCTTTTGTGTTCTTTGGAACACTTGTGCAATCCTTACATATTATTCACATCCTACTATAATAATCATACATCTATAAACACATGTAATATATTTTAAAGCTATAGACATGCTAACAAATAAAATCAACCACAAATAGAAAAGCATTAAACAACCAAGTGAATGAATCCTTATGGATTCTTGACCATAAACACATCCATTTTCTCATAACCACATAAGGTTGATGAGATTAAATCTCCCTCTTACCTTAAAGGAAGACAAACTCCTTCTAAACTCCTCCTAGTGATTTTGTGTAACCTTCCAAGAATCCCTAACAAACTCAAACAAATTTTAAAGAGTCATAACTAAGGTTGAAAAATATAAACCATGGATCAATCATGGCTTAGAATCTAAGAAATCAAGTTAGAAATAAGAAACAAGGATTTTCACCTTGTAGGAAAAATCTTCAAAGTGGTTTTCCAAGCTCAAGATGAATTTTTTTGAAAGAACTCTCAACTAGAGATGTTCTTAGAATGATGTTTGGATTTGAGAAATAAGGTTAGGTGAAATTTTAGAAGAGTGCAGGTGTTGGTTTATGGTGTTGGCCGAATGGCTCTCAAAGAGTAACAATGGTGTTTTTAGGTTGTTGTTTCTACACCAATTGTCAAGCTTGTTGTTACATCTAAAGTATGCTTGGATTGCCCTATTACTATTCATGATCGAGTCTTTTCTGTTAATTTAATTTGTTTACCTCTCGTTGAAATAGATATAATCTTAGGAATGGATTAGTTATCTTCTAACCATATCCTATTAGATTGTTCCAATAAAACCTTAGTTTTTCCTAAGGATGAGAATTCTGGATGTTTAATTGCCACTAAAGTCGAATCATTATTGAGGGATGGAGCTCAAGGATACATGTTGTTGTCTTCTTTAGAAGTCAAGAGTGAGAAAGACGTGAACGCTATTTCTATTGTTAACGAGTTTCCCGAGGTTTTCCCGATGAGGTACCCAGTTTACCACTAGAAAGAGAGATAGAGTTTTCTATCGATCTTGTACCAGGAGCAGGTCCTATTTCGATTGCACCATATCGGATGTCGCCATCAGAATTAGTAGAGTTGAAGAAGCAATTGGAGGAACTGTTAGAAAAATAGTTTGTACGACCAAGTGTTTCACCGTGGGGAGCACCAGTACTGTTAGTCAAGAAGAAGGATAGAACTTCTCATCTCTGTGTGGACTACCGCCAACTAAACAAGGTCACAATAAAGAATAAGTATCCACTTCCAAGGATTGACGATTTGATGGACCAACTGAAAGGAGCAACTGTTTTCTTTAAGATAGATCTATAATTAGGTTATCATCAAATTTGTGTCAAGGTAGAGGATATACCTAAGACAGCTTTTCGAACTCATTACGGGCATTATGAGTATTAAGTGATGCCATTCGGAGTGACGAATGCTCCAGCAATATTCATGGATTACATGAATAGGATCTTTCATCTATACCTAGACAGATTTATCGTTGTTTTTATCGATGACATTCTGATCTACTCTCAAAATTTGGAAGAGTACGCTGAACATTTCAGCATAGTTCTCCAAATTTTGAAAGAAAAGTTGTATGCAAAGTTGACAAAGTGTGAATTTTGGTTGGAAGAAGTTCAGTTTTTGGGTCACGTGATTTCCAAGGAAGGTATTGCAGTGGACCTATCGAAAGTGGAAACCATTCTGCAATGGGAAAGGCCAAAGACAGTGATAGAAATCTAGAGTTTTGTTGGATTGGCTGGATATTACCGAAGGTTCGTTGAAGGTTTCTCCAAGATAGCAGGACCTCTTACATAACTCACGAGGAAGAGTCAAGCTTTTGTTTAGACAGAAGAATGCGAAAAAAGTTTCCAGGAGTTAAAGAAAAGATTGATGACCACACCAATGCTGATTTTACTAGATCCAAGTGAGACTTTTGAAGTGTATTGTGACGCTTCTTACCAGGGATTAGGATATGTGTTGATGCAAAACAGAAATGTGGTAGCCTATGCTTTAAGACAGCTGAAGGTACACAAAAGGAACTACCCAGCGCACGATTTGGAACTAGCCGCAGTGGTTTTTGCGTTAAAAGTATGAAGATGTTTTCTGTATGGGGCTACGTTCAATGTATTCAGTGATCATAAGAGTTTGAAGTACTTGTTTGATCAAAAGGAGTTAAATATGAGGCAGAGGCGGTGATTAGAGTTTTTGAAGGATTATGATTTTCAACTTCAATACCATATAAGAAAGGTGAACGTGGTGGCAGATGCCCTAAGTAGGAAGGTGATCAGTGTCTCTACAATGATGATAGAGGAGGAAGAATTGATCAATCAGTTTAGAGATTTGTGGTTGTCTGTGGAATTAGCACCAGGAAGGATTCGTCTAAATAGAGTTACTGTTTTGAATGACTTGTTGGAAGAAATCCGAGAAAAAATAGGAAGATGATCCATTTTTGTAGAATGAGAAAGAATTTTTGAAGCAAGGTCATAAGGCAATGGTTGAGGAAGGATCTAATGGGGTCTTAAGATTTGAAGGAAGGATTTGTGTACCTGATGATCCCGATCTTAAGCAAGCAATTCTTGATGAAGCTCATACTAGTAGATTGAGTATGCATCCGGGAATGACTAAGATGTATCAAGATCTAAAACGGATGTTTTGGTGGCCAAGAATGAAGAGAGATGTTACGAAATGTGTGACATCTTGCCTTGTTTGTCAAAAGGCAAAAGTTGAACATCAAAGACCTACTGGTATGTTACAACCCTTAACTATTCCAGAATGAAAATGGGATAGTATCACAATGGATTTTGTTATCGGATTGTCAAGGACTAGGAAGGGTCATGATTCTATATGGGTTATAGTTGATAGGCTTACGAAGTCAACGCACTTTTTGCCGATCAATATCAAGTATTTGTTGGAATGATTGACCCAGATGTACATTAGTGAAATTGTTAGACTTCACGGTATACCCTCTAGTATCATATCTGATAGAGATCTAAGGTTTACGTCGAGGTTTTGACGAAGTTTACAAGACGCCATGGGAACTAAACTACGTCTGAGTTCTGCTTACCATCCATAGACTAATGGTCAGACTAAGAGGACTATCCAGTCGTTGGAGGATCTGTTGCAAGCTTGTGTGTTAGAACAACAAGGGAGTCGGGATGAATTCTTGTCTTTGATAGAATTCACCTACAACAATAGTTTTTACTCATGTATAGGGATGGCACCCTATGAAGCACTATATGGGCGACGATGCCAAACACCTTTGTATTGGTATCAGGATGGGGAAAATATGACCATAGGACCTGATCTTGTACAACAAACTATGGAAAAGGTGAAAATGATTTAGGAGAAAATGAGGACGACTCAGAGCCGACAAAAAAGCTATGCAGACAAGCGAAGGAGACCTCTTGAATTTGATGAAGGTGAACATGTGTTCTTGCGAGTGACACCTACGACTGGTGTCGGAAGGGTTATCAAATCCAGAAAACTCACTCCCAAATTCATTGGACCATATTAAATTATTCGTCGGATAGGTCCAGTAGCCTACCAAATAGCTTTACTACCTTTTCTTTCCAATCTTCATGATGTATTCCATGTATCTCAGTTGAGAAAATATATTCCCGATCCAATGTATGTCATTCATCCCAATAAAGTACAACTGAAAGATAATTTAATGTATGAGACGCTTCCTGTTAAGATTAAGGACAAGAGAGTGAAGCAGTTTCGAGGGAAGATGATTGTATTGGTAAAGGTAATCTGGAACGAGGTAATGGGAGATGCTACCTTGGAGCTGGAGGATAAAATGAGGGAGCAATACCCACTTTTTTTCTAAGGTACGATAAATTTCTAGGACGAAATTTCTTATAGTAGGGGAGAGTTGTAACACTCCAAATTTTACTAATTTTACAAAAACGTCTGAAATGTACTATTTTGTGTTTTCTGTGTGCTGTAAAATTATTTTGACTGTTTCGTGACTATATTTGATTGTTGTTGATCAATCAATTTTGAGCCATTCATTATTGCTTCATATTTGGCCTAATTGATGTTAATTGTGTCCAATATTATGTTTGTAGATGAGTTTTAGATGATTGGTCTTCATTGAGCTTAATTGTAAAAACTTCATTAATTTTCGGATTTTAACTCATTTTGACCTTTCTGTCTTGTATAGGCCATAACTTGGGCTACAAATATTGTATTTGGATGATCTTGGAGTCCCTTGAAAGCTGAGACGAAGTTCTACAATCTGGTGTCTAATGCAATTTTTCTAATTCAGCTGGATTCAAGGCGAAATTGGGCCTCAAAGTCAAGATGTTGTTGCTGTCACAATGCTTGGACCTTTCCTCAATGATTTGGGCCTATCTCTCTCAATTTAAGCCCAATTAAGGCAAATGATATGTCTCTGAAAAGCTTATTCAGAGGGCTACAGTTTGGGCCAGGGGTAGATTAGGAATTACATAAGAACTTTCAGTTACAAATAGGTTTATGTAGATTTCGAATTCAGCTTTTTGGTTGTGATTCAGTTTTAACAGATTGAGCAGAAACCCTTTCTCTCTTTTCATCTTTTCTCTATTTTTGTTTTACTCTCTTCTCTGCATTTTCGTAATGGCCATGGAAGGCTAAAGCTCCAATCAATCCAAGGAATTCAATGATTGTGGTTAGAGTTTTGAGTTCTCTTGTTTAATTATAAATTCTGTTGTGTTCTTCCCTCTTCTCCTTCTTCAATTGAATTCTGATTAGAATTTCGAAATTGAAGTTAGAATTAGGGTTGATTAATCTGAATCTAATGGAGAATAGATCATCGATTGATAATCTATGTTAATCCAAATTTGTTCCTAAATCAATCTTAATCAAGAATTGCGATTGTGATTCTGTTTTAATTGATAAAATTCTAGGTGATTATCTAGTTGATTTAGGATTAACAGAGGTGTAAACAACAGAAATTCATTCTCTTGAACAATGATTAATTCTGCCACTTGAATTGAAGACCTTAGATTGGTGTTTCCTTAATTGAATTTTCTCAATTTGAATTCGTTTTCTGTTATTGCAATGAACAAAACCCCCTACTTATTGATAACTTCTAACATGCTTGAGAAATCCGAATTGGTCCTTGGGAGATGACCTAGGTTATGCACTATGCTATATTCCATAAATCCTAGTCTATTTTGAGGCGAGTGCGACATCGCTGATCAGTGTGATTTACTCTAAGTCAGGAAAATAATAATTTTTGGGTCAGGGAAAATCTTTATCTAATTATTCAGAGCTGGGGGAACTTACTAAACCCAATTCTGAGTAATACGTGTATCAATCTTTTAATTTTTAAAATTTATCTGTAAAATAAAAATATTTTATATTTTAATATTATTTTATTATCCGATGGACAGTACCTACTGACTTAAGAGCAGTAGCTTCTGCCCAGTGGATAATAGGAACCGAAAAAGTCTTTGTGACTTACAATTTAGTGAACCAATAGAAATTGGTCAATGATATTGGCTTGAATTTCTAAGCCAATAGGAAGTAGTCAACAATAATGGTTGGACTATTTAGTTAGTAACTAGAAAACCTAACTAAGTTAGCTTAAACTTAACTAAGTTAATCTAGAAAGCCTAAGTAGTAACTAAATGGAACAAACCTAGTTTGCTACTCATTAGAGTCTTAGTTAAAGAATGTTCTAGCATGATCAAGAAGGTGTTAGTCATGTTTAGGTAACTAGATGGTTGGTAATGTAACTAAGTAATCTAACTAAGTTGGCTTAAATTAGTTAGGAATCAAAGGAAATCAAAAACTTGGTTAGCTTCTCTTTAAGCCCACGGTTATGGAGTCTTCAAGCACCACCTAGAAGCTTGGTGATTCACCTACATGACCAATGCATGATCAACTTGTGACAAGAGCCATGTGCTCTTCATAATTGCTAGCCAAAAACTTTGACTCCTCCTTCCTATACACTTGACGAGCGCCGAACTCAATCAAAATTATAACCGAAGTTATTACCTAAACTTGTAGTATAGTGAACAACACCGGATCGTCTCCTCAAGGATCGTAGATGCAATTTTATCAAATCAAGTGAAAGTTAGAAAAAGGGGGGTTTTGATGGTTCAAAGATCGCAGTGACAAGATTTAAAGAGAAATAACAATTAGAAAAACAGTCAATTCAGAAATCTATCCGAGATTGGGTGGATTCAATCATAGACCTTTCAACAAACATTTGAAGCACATTTGAATGGTTAACTTGGATCTAACCGAGATCTCAAAGATCGATCCGTAATTCATACTAGACAATCGTCGTAATTCAATTGACAAGTAATAAACATAAATCTGCAATCGCACCATTCATGTAGATATATATCAATTTAAGCACCGAATTCAATTAACCTAGGTACCAATCAAGTAACCTAACCTCTTCAATTACGTGATTAGTTCAGATCAATCAGTTCTAAATTTCATCACGATACTTAATCTTAAACCAAGATCAAATCGGATCAAACATAAAAGAATCACCATTCATGCATTCAAGATCAAGAGAACAGAAGAAGAAGAGAAGAGGAATTCAAATATAAATCAAATACATTACATAACCAAGGTCTCAAGAATCCAAGCCACAATCTCTTCAAGAGTCCCGAATTGACTAGAAGTGACTTAGCTCTCCATTACAATGAAGGAAAAATATACAAGAACTATGAAAAACTATCTTTAACTCTAAGTGTATGTTGTGTTTAGAGCTCTCCTCATGCTTCCTTTTATAGAGGATTCAGAGTAGTAGTAGATGGGTAGATGAGATTAGTAGGTGGAATTAGTAGGTGAGCTTGGTAGGTGAACTTGGTAGGTGAACTTGGTAGGTGAGCTTCCTTGTCTCCGAAAGTATTCATTGCTGAACTCATTGATTTCGTCATTTTTGAGCCAAATGGTCTTCATGAAAGTTCTAGGAAATTGTCTAAGCTTTCCAATGGCTCTGGAAGCACCCAAAAATTCGTCCTACAGCCCAAGATATGACCCAATTACTACAGACTGCTCAGGACCAGTTTCAGCACCTCTGTTTTGACTTTCAGACCCAATATCTCCATCAAGGATCCCGAATCAAGTTTTGTGTTTGTCATGAAAGTTGTACATATGGGTCTTAACTTTCAGATCACCAATTTTCAGCCCATTCTATAAACCCAAACTCGAATTATGTTCTGGTTACTACACACTGTTCGGGTTCCAGTTCACAAATCCCGTATTCTGATTTCCATGCCCAATTAGCTCCACTAGATGTCTGAATTTGACTTCGAGCTCTTCATCAAAGTTGTAGAGCTCTCTTTTATCTTTCCTACAAGGTAAAATTCATAATTATCAGACATTTAGAACTCAAGATATGGCCAAAATACAGAAACAGTGTAGGACTCGAATAATGCTGAAAAATCAATTAAGTCCGATTCGAGTTCAAACTTACAAAACATAATCAAATTCGATCAATTAAGTACATGAAGAGTGTAAATGACTAATAATGAGGGTTTCTTAATGAATAAAATATGTGATTATCAAATTCCCCCACACTTAGCTTTTTGCACTCCTGGGCAAAACATATAAAACTAAAGTTAGAAGACAAAGACAAACGACACAAACTTAAAAGTTAAAAACTCTAAAGGACTCAATGAAGCAAGAAGAGCAACAAGAAATTCAAGGGATCAAAGCATAAATGAGATAACATTTCTTCACATCTCAACCGAAGTGCAAGGAAACTTCCGTTGAAAAGAATGAATTAAGAATGATGGATCTTCACAAGATTCCTCTCAATCTCTCAAGTGTTTAAAAGGTAGGTATTTCACTCAATTCAACCCATGAAAATTGCACTACCATAAGCTTGCTTATCTTCTACTTCTCCACTACTCAAAACACATGCACACACAAATCATGAGGACTTTATTCAAGGTTGTAGTGAGGTCAAGGTAACGAGAAGAGGATAAAATGGATATGAGAAGATAAATACCAAAGAGAATAAAAGCAAATGAGAAATGAGTTCAAATAACGAGCATAAAAGTTCATCTCAACTCTATTGTATATCCCTTTACATATTCGTTTCCCAATCCTTTTCTTTCTCTCTTTTTTTTTTTTTTATATATATATATGAACATAACTATATACATATTTTTTTTTTTTTTTTTTTTTTTTTTTTAGGCACTCTTTCTTTTCTTTTTTTTTTTTTTTTTAACAACCATTTTACACACACCCCCACACTTGTTCAAAAACTCATCCATTAACCAGGCTAATGTTCTTTTATTCCCTAAGGTACAGTAAGAACACGATTTTTCATTTAAGGCACATAATGAGCTAGAAACAAGGAATGGTCAAATAAGCTCAAAGGGGTTAAGCAAAAGAAAATATACAAGGTTGGCAGGAATTAGAGAATTTTCGAGAGGTCAAAAGAGTGCTTGATATCATATTGAAAACAAGGTTGGCTATTTGGTTAAACTAGCTAAGAAAGAGGGCCTCAATCATGTTCATGCATGCAAGTGAAATGTAGCCTCAAAAAGAATCAAAGCAAGTTCTAGAGTGGTCATTAACATGAGTGAAAATCACACAAGAAAGAAGAGAATGGCATAAATGTTGAATCCATCCATTAGGCTCAAAATCTCACAAGGTATGCATTCATCAAACTCAATTCATCAGTTCAATCATCCATCACCAAGCATATCAGTTCAAGAAGGGAGAAAAATTATTCAATCATGCAATGAACCCCTTTTTTATTTTTTATTTTTTATTTATTTTTTTTTTTGATTTTTTTTTTTTTAAATTTTTTTTTTTTTAACAAACGAAAAGAAACAGAAACATGCTAAAATCTCTCCCCCACACTTAATGTAACATTGTCCTCAATGTGAAAGAAAGAGATAGAAAAGAGCAACACAACCCGATAAGAAGTGAATCAACGCCTAGCGAGTAAAAGAAACACACTTGTCGGTCGCATCGACACGAAAAGAAATCAAACAAGAAAACGTTAGTACTTCCACAAGTCAATACTAATTAATTACTACCTAAAAAACTCCTTACTCTGCCACCGATTAAGATGCGTCTCAAGAGTAAAATTACTCCTTACTCTGCCATCACTAATCGGTTTAATAAGTCCATGACAATCATATCATACTAAACAAAACAACAAATTTTTTTTTTTTTTTTTTTTTTTATCAAACCCATTAAAGAGAAAGTTTCAGATCGGGCTCTTGTTTCTTTACTTCCTTCATTTGCTTCCTGTTGACCAATCTATCCGAGCTAATATCGATCAGTACATACTCAAAAGCTTCTAATTTATCAATGAGCTCATCAATAGTGGAGGCGAGAGATAAAGAAGTTGTCTTGCCGAAGGAGTGATAAATTTACGTTCCACGACTTTGTCAAGAAAAAATAACAGAAGATCAAAGAAATTATTAACATTCAACAAACCAATGGGTTTATGGTGGATGTTCGATTCGCCCAAGAGACAATTTGAAAAATTTCTTCCAAAGTACCAAAACCACCTGGTAAGGCAATGAATGCATCAGAGTGTTCAAGCATTATCTTCATGCGTTCATGCATTGATGATACCTTAAGTTCCTCCCCAATTGTCTTTCCGGTGATGTTCGTTGAGCTAAAGTTTCGGGAATGATACCTAGAACGATTTGTCTCTTACAAAGGCAAAGCAAGTGATACAGCCCCCATTAACCCACGACAACCTCCCCCATATACAAGATGAATATTCCTCGCAGCAAGTGATCGACCAAGAGTGCTAGCTGCGTTTACAAACTCTAATCCCTTCCCATAACTCGACCCACAAAAAACACAGACATTTTTGAGGTTACGAATAGAAGGCCCCATTCTATACTCTTCCTCCCTTTGAGTGTTTCGAGTTTGAAGGAAAATGGAGAAAATGGAGTGTTTAAATAGGAAAAAGAATGGAAAGGGAATAATTGCACCTATGAGGGTAGGTTGGCGGTTGTCAGAAAAGGTTGAAATTAAGAGACACAGAATTTTTTTTTTTTTTTTTTTTTTTTTGACTTCAAGAAAACCATCAAGGTAAAGAAGTCTAGAAACCCTCGAAGGACCCTCTGCTCAAAGGATCGTACGTACAAAAATCAAAATACAACAAAATGATACAAAGATAAAAGAAATAGAAAATGATGACATACCTGTATGTACAGTCTCCATGGCGTATCTTTATATCTTACGCGTCATGAGTGCAAGAGACATCACGTCCTTTTTTTTTTTTTTTTTTTTTTTTTTTTGAAATTGTTAAAAAAAAAAAAACTTGATGAAAGATGAGTGTATACTTACGTAAGATTGGGATGGAGGTAGTACGCTCTTTCGGCTTTGTGCCAAAGCATTGTTGACCAAGATTCGACCCATTCAAGACCGGCGCAACATAGGGCTCCCAAAAGGGACAAGTGGCCATAATACGACTATTGGCCATTTGCCTCACATGTGGGATACAATCTACCTTCTTTGTTTTTCAATTAAGAAAGGCTGGATCGGGATGCATGCATTTCCCCATTCACGGTTTGTGTTACCAAAGCCAACCCTAAGAAGTATACATTTTTTTTTTTTTTTTTTTTCATTTTTTTTTTTTGAATTTTTTTTTTCTCATTTTTTTTTTTTCTTTTTTTTTTTTTGTAAAATGCCATGAAGAAGAAGAAGAAGAAGATGATATGTACAGATTGTTTGTGGATATGGCTCACATCTGCCTCTGGTTTAACGTCCAGTAACGGCTTAAACGTCTTCTATGAGTCGAGGATAAGCTTCCCATCCAATTTTCTTATAAATTGGCAAACAGGGTCTTTTAGAGTCAGATTCCCAAGACTGTAGCGTTGTTGTTCATCCTTGAAGAGATTCCACAATTTAAGAATTTCTCGATGCACCAATCCACAAGAATGCGTCTCAAGAGTCAATAAGATATCATCTAATGACTCCTTACTCAGTCCATTCTTAATGAAGAAAATTTTATCTTCTCTATTTGCGGAAACCATCCCCTTAGTACGACATCGCTTGTTACAGTTCCATCGTCCACATTTGTGACAGACTTGTAACCTTTTTGCTCTTCTCCTTTTAGAATATGAACTTCTTCCAAGACCTAGGGCATATATGAGTCAAATGAAATTGAGGACTCACTGCTAATCGGACCTTTGCTTCAATTATCCAGCGTACATCTTCGGCATACCCTTGTGCATTAACATTCTCAATCTCTCACATCGAACTTTGTAGATTTTTCTCGAGCATTTTGAGGAAGAGAAGGAAAATGTTTTCTCGGGTTTGAAAGAATGACATCCATTTTGAAGGAGAAGAAGGGTTCGGTTATTTTGGGAAAGCGAAGAATAAACCGACTCAAGAGTCACGGAGTACCGTATCCGCCACTTAACAAGCAACGCAAAGAACTCAAGAACTTGGTTTTCCGGGAATGATTGAGTCTTTGTCCATTAACCTTAAGCGCATTACCATTCCTAGGATCCTCGGTATCGATCCGAGAGGATACGCGTGTCGACAACAAAAGAACCACGCCACCTAGATCTCAATTTTCCAAGGAGTAGGTGCGAGATGATAATCTCAAAGCGAGAACTTTTTGACCAATTTCCGCATGACTTTTGCAAAAGGTGTAACAGACCTTTAATAAAGTAGGCCAATAAAATCCATACCGCAAGATTTTCGCAGTTGTTGTCGTGAAGAAAAAATGACCTCCACATGCTTAGCGAGCGACTCTACCTACCTCATTGTTGTCGCACACATTTGTTTTTTTTTTTTTTTTTTTTTTTTTTTTTTTTTTTTTTTTTTTTTTTTTTTTTTTTTTTTTTTTTTTTTTTTTTTTTTTTATTCATAATGCGGATGGAGAAGGTTCATCACCTCCACTTCGCATTCTCTGCGGAAGTTCATGATCTTGTTTGAGGCGGTGTCCATTTACGATGAAAGCTTTGGCGGTGACCTCACTTTTAATCGAAAACACGGAAGGAAAAACATTAGTAACAATAAATGGTCCATCCCATCTAGACCTTAATTTACCGGGCATGAGTCGGAGGCGGGAGTTATAGAGGAGAACTTTTTGACCAATCTCAAATGTTTTCCTCAGAATCAACTTATCATGGAAGGCTTTGGTCTTCTCCTTATAAAGTTTGGAATTTTCATATGCCTCCAAGCGGATCTCCTCCAATTGCTGCAGCTGCAGCTTCCTCTCCAAACCTGCTTGATCTAGGTCCAAGTTGCACCTTTTCACCGCCAGAATGCTCGATGCTCAATTTCCACCGGTAGGTGGCAGGCTTTTCCAAAAATAATCCGATACGGAGACATCCCGATTGGTGTCTTATAAGCGTCCGGTAAGCCCATAAAGCATCCTCAAGCCTCTTGCTCCAGTCCTTTCTGTTAGGTTGAGCGTCTTACGGAGTATACGCTTAATTTCTCTGTTGGAGACCTCGGCTTGCCCATTGGTTTGGGGGTGGTAAGGTGTAGAAACCTTGTGTTGGACTCCATACTTCTTCATCAAAGCCTCCATGCTTCGATTGCAAAAATGTGAACCTTGATCACTAATGATGGATCTCGGGACTCCAAACCTACGAGAAAATCGTGATCTAATAAAATCCACAACAACTTTAGAATCATCGGTCATCCGAGTGGCCTTAGCCTCCACCCATTTAGATACATAATCCACAAGAAGCGAGAATGTAAACAAAACCAAATGATACGGGAAAAGGACCCATAAAGTCAATACCCCAAACATCAAAAATCTCACGAGAATAATAAGGGTTTCGGGGCATTTCATTCCTACGAGAAGTATTCCCTGTTCTCTCGGCATTGATCACAAGATTTGCAAAACATATATGCATCATGAAATAGAGTGGGCCAATATAATCCAGAGTCTAAAACTTTTCTAGCAGTCCGTTGAGGACCGAAGTGGCCGCCACATGCAAGTTTATGACAAAAGCTAAGTATGGAATGGAATTCATCATTAGGCACACACCTCCTAATTACTTGGTCACTGCAAAATCTCCATAAGTAAGGATCATCCCACACATAATACTTTGACTCACTTTTCAATTTATCAATCTTAGCCTTAGTGAAATGTGCAGGTATTGCTTTAGCAACCAAGAAATTAATCAAATCAGCAAACCAAGGGATGTTGCCTTGCAGCTTGAAAAGCTGCTCATCAGGGAAAACATCATGGATGGGAAAAACATCGCCTCCCTTTCAATTCGACTCAAAGTGATCGGCCACCAAATTCTCCGCTCCACTCTTGTCACGGATCTCAATATCAAACTCTGGAGGAGCAACATCCACCTAATCAACCGGGGCTTGGCATTGGGCTTTTTCGGGAGAAACTTCAATCTTTGCATGATCCGAAAACACAACCACTCTGGAACCAAGCAAATATGATCGAAATTTATCTAAAGCAAAAACAATTGCTAAAAGTTCCTTTTCGGTTGTGGTGTAGTTGATTTGTGCAGGATCTAAAGTTCTCGAAGCATAGGAAATGACATGAGATACTTTACCGACCCTTTGTGCAAGAACACTCCCAATGCATAATTAGAGGCATCACACATCGGCTCAAATGGAAGTGTCCAATCCGGCGGTTGGATGATAGGTGTCTTGGTCAATGCCTCGCTTCAATTGATTGAAGGCATCCCGGCACTTCTTGTCAAAGTGAAACTCCACATCTTTTTTGCAGTAAGTTGGATAGCGGAAGTGCAATTTTCTTTGAAATCCTTTATGAACCGCCGATAGAAACCTCGCATGACCAAGGAAAGAACGAATCTCCCGCACGCATGTGGGGTAAGATAGGCATGAAATAACATCTATTTTTGCGGGATCTACCTCAATACCCTCACGAGATATCACATGCCCTAAGACTATACCTTGTTCTACCATGAAATGACATTTCTCAAAATTTAGAACGAGGTTAGTCTTAATGCATCTATGCAAGACCGAGCGGACTATCTAAACATGCATCAAAGGAAGATCCATAGACGGTAAAATCATCCATAAATACGTCCATGCAATTTTCTAAAAAATCGAGAAAAGATACTTACCATACACCTCGAAAGGTGCACGGAGCATTGCATAGACCAAAGGGCATCCTCCCGTATGCAAATGTGCCAAATGGACAAGTGAAAGTAGTCTTCTCTTGGTCTTACGGGGCTATATGAATCGAAAATAGCCCGAATATCCATCCAGAAACAATAATGTGACTTGCCGCCTTCCGCTCCAACATCCGATCAATGAATGGCGGCGGGAAATGATCCTTTCTCGGTAGCCTGGTTGAGCCGCCTATAATCAATGCAAACTCGCCAACCTGTTGTTTTGAACTCGTGTGGGCACAAGCTCATTGTTCGATTCGCAACCACTTGTGACCCTGCATTTCTTGGGAACCACTTGCACGGGGCTCACCCATGGACCGTCGAGATATGGGATAAATAATGCCGACTTGAAGTAGCTTTGTAACTTCCTTCTTCACCACATCTAGAATCGGGGGATTTAGTCTCCTTTGGGGTTTGTCTAACTGGTTTGATCCCTTCTTCCAATAAAATCTTATGCATGCATGTGGAGGGACTAATACCGGGAATATCTGCAAGAGTCCATCCGATGGCTTGCCTATTACGCCTCAAAATCTGCGGTAATTTTTCTTCTTGATCGGGTTGTAGGTTTTTAGCAATGATCACCTAGGAAGTGTCTCACCATCTCCCAAATATGCATATTTAAGATGGTGCGGTAAAGTCTTCAACTCCAAGGATGGAGGTTGTACAATGGAAGGTAACAAGTGATCTGAAACTTGACTAACTCAAGCAACATTAATTTCAAAGCATGGTACCGACTCTCATTCTCAATTGTTGCATCATCAAGAATTTGTATCATTACTCATATGAGAATAAATCTCAAAGCACATGCGACACATGGTTCAACATCACAAGTGGCACATGTATCACAAGAAACAGAACCAAGATAGTTAACAATATCGGGGAATTCAAGCATATAAATCGGTATAGACATCATCAACCAAAGCATCTCAATCATATCAACATGGAAAACAGAATGCTCCTCTAGGGGTGTCTCATGGCATCAAAAATGTTAAATTGTACCAAATCGTCGCCAAACTCCATAGAAAGGGTGCAAAGCATGCACGTCTATCTTGGTCTTGGCGGTCTTGAGAATGGTCCGCCTAGAATCAATGGAGCATGGTTTGTTGGAGACTCATCTTCCATGTCCGAGAATGTAGAAATCTGCTGGAAAAATCAACTCATTCACCCGAACTAACACATCTTCCAAAGCACACTGCGGGATGAGCGGTGGCTCTATTCGCCAACCGAATCACGATACCGGTGGGTTGCAAAGTACCGATGTTTAAACACTTATACACGACATGGGCATGACATTGATCGAAGCACCCAAATCTAGCATTGCATGCTCAAATCTAGAGTTGCCAATTGTGCAAGAAATTGTGAAAGTTCGGGATCTTTGCATTTACGTGGCATGCTTGGCGAATCATTGCGAAACATTTCTTCCCATGTTTGATCTTCTCATCCCCTTTCAACCTTCTCTTATGAGTGCACAACTCCTTGAGAAATTTAGCATATTTTGGAATTTGCTTGATTGCATCTAGGAGGGAATATTGATTTCCACTTTCTGAATGTCTCTATGACTTCTTTTTCCATTTCTCGCTTGCATTGTTCTCTTGGATTGTGTGATCCTATTTGGAAAAGGTAATGGAATGGCAACATCATCTGAATTCTCTGTAATTTTCTTCGGATGGCATGATTTACGGATTTGAATTATCCATTTCTCGCCGTTTTTGGTCAATTTCGATTCTTTGTAAGGTTGGAACATCAACTTCTTTGCCACTTCTCAAGGTAATTGCACTTACGTTGCCTCTTGGATTATTATTTGTTTGTGAAGGCAATTGGCTAGAACCTTGACTCTTTAGCTCGCTCACGGTGGTTGCCACTTGCCCGATTTGAGTTTGTAAATTGAATGTTGGCACCGACGTTCTTTGAACTGAATGTTATTTGTGGCCATTTGTTTCATCGGGTCTTCCAATGATGGCTCGGTGGAGTGGATTGGACATGATTCTTTGAGCAGTTCTTTGTTGTCTGAATGCGGGGGTATTTGTTGGTATTTGTTGCTTGGACCTGCAGCTTGGTATCTAAATTGTTGTTGCTGCTGGTGGGGCTGTTGTTGCTGGCTAGGATTCCCATATCTCAAATTGGGATGGTCTCGCCAACCAGGATTATAAGTACTAGAAAATGGATCATATCTAGATTGTTTTTGTTGTTCTTTGATATTGGGGTCTACCAGGAAAAACACCAGCTGCAGCAACACATTGATCTGGAAAGGCGGGACCATCTTCCTGAAGTGTAGGGCATGAATCAGTAGGATGAGATGAATTAGAGCAAATTCCACACACTGATGCAGTCATCTGCATGGGTGGTTGTTGACCCACTGCTATCTGTCTTACCAAAGAAGTCAATTCATCTAGTCTGTGTTCCATTCTTTGTTGGTCCATATGAGATGCTTGAATTTCATTAACTCCTCTGTGGTTGCGGTGATGATCCGCGAGCCAAACTGTTGGGTATTGGCTGCCATGTTTGCTATCAGATCTCTTGCAGCGGTAGGAGTTTTGTCTACTAAGGCTCCTCCAGAGGCAGCATCGATCATGCTTCTATCATTTAGCGGCAAAACCCTCATAAAAGTATTGAATCAAGAGCTGGTCACTAATTTGGTGATGAGGCGGCTTGAACACAACTTCTTGAATCTCTCCCGGTATTCATGCAAAGTCTCACCGGACATCCGTACGATGCCACATATATCCTTCCTAATTGCGGCAGCTCTCGAGGCGGGGAAGAATCTCTCCGGGAACAACCTCTTCATGTCATTCCAACTTCGGTGAACTGGTGAAAGATAAAACAACCAATCTTTGGTGCATCGACAAGTGAGAAGGGAAATGCCCTTAACTTGATGTGTTCCTCGAGAGATGCCTTGTGGCTTCATGGTTGAACACACAACATGGAACTCTTTCGGGTGCTTATGAGGATCTTCACCCGCAAGACCATGAAACTTTGGTAACAAGTGTATCAAACCAGATTTCAACTCAAAATCTGCATCAAGATCAGGATATTGAATGCACAAAGATTGGTAAGATACATCAGGAGCAGCAAGTTCCTTAAGGGTTCTATTATGCATGTTATCAGCCATGATTTCAGGATTACTTAAGTTATCAGGTTCACTCCCAAAATTAGGTTCAGAATTAACTCTGGAATTTATCACACGAGCTCTAATTAATCTATGCAAGGTCCTATCAATCTCAGGATCAAGATCAAGCAAGATATCAGGATTGGACCTAGTCATGCATCAACTAAAGCGCAAAAACACAAAAACTGCAACTAAGCAAAATACACTAAATAACACTCAAAATATGCAAAAATAAATCTAGTTAATATGTCTAAACATTTTTAAAAATTATGGAATCAACACAGAACAAAATCTACATAAAAATGAAACTAGAAAATGCAATAAAAAATATTAAAAAATTGAAAAAGTGGTCTAAATGATAGAATTTCGAAAAACCAGGGGTGACCTCACAGTTTACTGTGAGTCTTGTTTATCAGGCTGTTTTCCTTCAACCGACCAAGTTTCAGCTCATTCTGGGCATGTTGCAGTTCGAAAATTGCAATAGTTACCGTAATCACTGTTTTTCGTCTTTCCTAAATCAGAAAAATTCAAAAGCTAGGATAAAAATGTTAATATGGTATGAACAATGTTAGTAAAAAAAAACAAAATAACTGTTAGAATAGGTAAGAAAGAACAAAAATTAGTAAGGTTACTCAAAATGAAAAGATTACACCTACGAGGTCCCCAGAATCTATGCGCCAAAATTTTGACGAGCGCCGAACTCAATCAAAATTATAACCGAAGTTATTACCTAAACTTGTAGTATAGTGAACAACACCGGATCGTCTCCTCAAGGATCGTAGATGCAATTTTATCAAATCAAGTGAAAGTTAGAAAAAGGGGGTTTTGATGGTTCAAAGATCGCAGATGACAAGATTTAAAGAGAAATAACAATTAGAAAAAAGCATCAATTCAGAAATCTATCCGAGATTGGGTGGATTCAATCATAGACCTTTCAACAAACATTTGAAGCACATTTGAATGGTTAACTTGGATCTAACCGAGATCTGAAGCATCGATCCGAGAATTCATACTAGACAATCGTCGTAATTCAATTGACAAGTAATAAACATAAATCTGCAATCGCACCATTCATGTAGATATATATCAATTTAAGCACCGAATTCAATTAACCTAGGTACCAATCAGTAACCTAACCTCTTCAATTACGTGATTAGTTCGGATCAATCAGTTCTAAATTTCATCACGATACTTAATCTTAAACCAAGATCAAATCGGATCAAACATAAACAGAATCACCATTCATGCATTCAAGATCAAGAGAAAGAAGAAGAAGAGAAGAGGAATTCAAATATAAATCAAATACATTACATAACCAAGGTCTCAAGAATCCAAGCCACAATCTCTTCAAGAGTCCGAATTGACTAGAAGTGACTTAGCTCTCCATTACAATGAAGGAAAAATATACAAGAACTATGAAAAACTATCTTTAACTCTAAGTGTATGTTGTGTTTAGAGCTCTCCTCATGCTTCCTTTTATAGAGGATTCAGAGTAGTAGTAGATGGGTAGATGAGATTAGTAGGTGGAATTAGTAGGTGAGCTTGGTAGGTGAACTTGGTAGGTGAACTTGGTAGGTGAGCTTCCTTGTCTCCGAAAGTATTCATTGCTGAACTCATTGATTTCGTCATTTTTGAGCCAAATGGTCTTCATGAAAGTTCTAGGAAATTGTCTAAGCTTTCCAATGGCTCTGGAAGCACCCAAAAATTCGTCCTACAGCCCAAGATATGACCCAATTACTACAGACTGCTCAGGACCAGTTTCAGCACCTCTGTTTTGACTTTCAGACCCAATATCTCCATCAAGGAGCCCGAATCAAGTTTTGTGTTTGTCATGAAAGTTGTACATATGGGTCTTAACTTTCAGATCACCAATTTTCAGCCCATTCTATAAACCCAAACTCGAATTATGTTCTGGTTACTACACACTGTTCGGGTTCCAGTTCACAAATCCCGTATTCTGATTTCCATGCCCAATTAGCTCCACTAGATGTCTGAATTTGACTTCGAGCTCTTCATCAAAGTTGTAGAGCTCTCTTTTATCTTTCCTACAAGGTAAAATTCATAATTATCAGACATTTAGAACTCAAGATATGGCCAAAATACAGAAACAGTGTAGGACTCGAATAATGCTGAAAAATCAATTAAGTCCGATTCGAGTTCAAACTTACAAAACATAATCAAATTCAGTCAATTAAGTACATGAAGAGTGTAAATGACTAATAATGAGGGTTTCTTAATGAATAAAATATGTGATTATCAACACTCCACGACAAGCACAAGGGGAGGAGAGCATTTTCATTTCATCTTCATCCTTTCTATCACACAAAAGATATTCTCTCCTTTTTCTTTCTTCCAAGAACCAAAAACATCATTACTTCCTTTGTGAAGCTCATGGCCATCACACCAAATCCATACCTCCACTCTTCTAAAATTTCATCCAACACCACTTCTTAAACCTAAACACCATTCTAGACATCTTTCATGTTGTGAGTTTCTTCAAAATCATCCATTTAAAAGCTTGGAAAACAACCTTGAAGTTTCTCCTATACAAGGTAAAAATTCTTGTTTCTTGTTTCTAAACTTGTTCTTGAAGTCCTAAGCCATGATTGATCCATGGTTTTTCTTTTTCAACCTTAGTTTATGACTTTATAAATTGTTTAAGTTTGCTAGGGTTTTATTTGGAGCTACACGAAATCCATAGGATCAAGCTAGAAGGAGATTTGTCTTCCTTAGAGGTAAGAGGGAGATTTAATCTCATCAACCCTGTGTTGGTGAGAAAATGGATATGTTTATGGTGAAGAATCTATAAGGATTCATTTATTTGGTTGTTTAAAGTTTTTCCTATTTGTGATGTTTTTTTATGCAAGGATGTCTATAGCTTTGATATATGTTTTAATATGTGTTTATGAATGCATGATAATTATTGTATGCAATAGGATGTGAATAACATGATGAGGATTTGCATGAGGGTTCCAAAGAGCCCATGAAGCTCACGGCTTCACCACCACCAAGAGTACCAAGATGTCCTAAATTATTTTCTAAGCATGGATTAAGTGGTTTAATAATAATAAATTGGATTAAGAGTTTTTATAAGAGACTAGATGATGAGAAACAATTAAATATGATTTTTAAAGCATAGAATGATTTTTGGCCAACATGCCTACTCATGATGTTTTCAATCTAAAATTATTTCCTAAGCATGGACTTATGTAATTAATTTAAATGAGAACTCAATTTAATGAATTTTAGAAAATAAAATGAAGTAAATTTATTTTAGAAGCTTAATTAGGGAAATTAAGTAAGGATGAGAAATAAAATAAACACTTGAAAAGTACTAACGTATAGCTCACCTTTTGGGTTTTGAAGCGTGTTAGCAAGTTTCGAGCTGTAAATATTGGTTAAATCCAAGAAAGGTAAAATGTAATGGAAACTGTAGAAAACATTATTTAAAGGATTTTTTTTCAAGAGGAAATGTTGTAAATAAAGTTAAAAATAAATATATAATGGAGAAAGTTAAAAATATAATTTAGACAGTAAAGAAATATTATACGTACTTGAAAAATATTAGAAATACCTTACGCATATTTAAAATAATGAATTTTAAACTACGCGATTGAGAAAACAATTTAAAAACATTACGTGATTGAGAAAACGATTTAAAAATACTATGCGATTTTAAAAATGTCAAAAAATATTTACGCGATTTGAAAACGTTGGAAAAAGGTGATGCAATTATGAAAATGCGATAAAATATTTACGCAATTGAGAATAACAACAGTTTGTTGTCGGGTTAAAGTGGTAGACCCAGATGTGTTGAAAAATGATACTGCCAAGTGGTGGCATACTATTATGAAAAATAATGATAACGTTGTTATTTATGTATTTTGGCTCATGCACATGCATAGAGAAATGTGTCAATTTGATTGAAAATAGCAAGTTGCTGACAAGATGAATTACACCGTAGTACGGGTATGATAGACGTAGTGTGGTTCATTGAGTGAACTTGGAGGTGTTAGTGTGCAGAGGATTCCAAATGTGGACAGTTGATAGCTTCTTTGAGCCATGGTAACAGGCAACACACTAGCGATCTCGACAAGCACTATTCTTAATCACGATCTTGTTAGACTGTCTGGAACAATGCTTGTTGTACATAATGAATAGACTGTGTAATATTTGGCCAGGGCAGCCGGAGCTACATGCAGATCTACTAGGTCATTCTCTCTGATGTTTATGTTTAGCTCCATAAAGTATGAATGAGTCTGTGTACATCTGCATATGTGGTGTGCATCATGATGTGATATTTATATTTGGTTTGGGATATTATGTATGATGTGATAATATGATTTGATGTATACAATGTTATATTTATATGTATTGTCGTTTTCTATACTGCCATACTGGTAGTGATGTAGATTGTCTCACCTCTTTGTATGCATTTCTGTATTATTATTTATGTCGATAAAGATTGTGAAGAAGAAGAAGAGGAGCAACCTCCTTATTGTCAGTACGAGGAGGAACAACATCTGAGTGATTAGTGCGATAAGGGCGAGCCTCTAGATCATCCTTATCATTTGGATTGATTCTGATGCGGTATGACGCTACCGAGTTTTCTAGGGTTCGTGAAACTGGAGTTTCATGGGGGTTCTGATGCCTGGTGTCTTCAAGCTGATAGAGAGAGTGTTGCTTATGTGGGACGAGTGACTCTGTACCTTAGTAGAGAATATGAAGGTGTTATGATGTTCTCTACTATTGTATATGTGCATCTAGAGTTACCTTTATCTATTAGGCGCTATTGGGGTGGTCGTTTCCATGCCTCAAGTGAGATTGGTAGTGTGTCGACAGCCTGGACTCCTGTCTGTAGAGCTTTGTGACATCTGGGGTTTCTGTCTTCTGATGATCTCTGATGTGTGTGAAATATCATCATATTTTGGTCTTGTTTTGCATGCATTCTTAGGCATTTTAGGCGTTTTAGTTTCCCTTTTTATTTGTTTTTCCCCCTTAGTTCAGATAACTGCGGCGTTTTTAGTGTTGTTATGCATGATTGGAGCTGAATTGGCCTTTAAATGGATGGAAAGCTTGCATAATTGAAGTTGGAGCTTAAAGGGTAGTAATTTGGGACAAAAAGCTCACTCTAGACACGGCCTGCCTGTGGAATTCTCCACGACCATGGATTGAGCAGCTGCGCAAAAAAAGCAAAGGGGAGAGTCCAGAGAAATCCACGGCCTGGACATGGACTGATCCACGGCCGTGGATCTAAAACAGACTGATCCACGGCCGTGGATCGGGGTGTATGACAGCTTTTTAAGTTCGTTTTTCTCTTTTTTGATGGGCTTGAATCAGTTTTAACCCATGGGGTATATATAGCTATTCTGAAGACAATATAAGGGTTCGAAATTGGTTTAGAAGGAGGCACATTGGAGGCTCTTGATCTTCATCTTTCTCCTTTCTTCTCTCTTTGATTACGGGTTTGAATGCTTTTGAACTTGATTTCTTGTTTCTTCTTCTCCATGTCTGAGTAGTTTCCTTTGTTTCTAGGATTGGGCAATGCCCTTTGATACATTGATGATGATTAATTGATATTGTTTATCCCTTTTATTAATCTTGAATGTTCTTGATATTGCGATTATTCATGTGAATTTGTTGGCCACTTATTTGCATCTCATAGATATCTAAGGACGTACTGAGAGGTGAACCTAGGTGTTGGAACCATAAGAATTGAACTTAAGGTCTAAATCACGAGAGTAGGTTTAGCCTTTCGAGGATTAATGAATTACTAAAAAACATAATGGGTTCAATTTAGATTCAATTACCACGAGAGTAGAATTGGTTTAATTGGGCATGGTTCTTATCTCTTGAGGAAGAACATTAACTAATTTAGGGTAATGCACCTTCAATTAAATTTCAGTTTTAATAAGAGGATTATCAATTAGGAGTCTTGTATCATTGTGGTTACCCCCAATCCTAGAAGCTTTCTTAAATCTGAAAATCTTTCTTAATAATTTGTTGTTTTTGATCTTAACTTTGCATTTCAATTTTTATTTATTTAATTACTTGGTTACTACGTTCTTATCACTCCACAACTATATTCTCTTGTTTAATTTAATTGAATTAATTAATTAATTGGTATTCATAGACATAGTCCCTGTGGATTCAATCTTTTTATTACTTGACGACGAAACCGTACACTTGCAGATTTCACACACCAATCTCCTAGAGGAGGATCCTTCGGAGGATCAGAACTTCTGTATGTGTACTTGGCCAAGTGTACAGTTGTTATGAGTTAAACAATTTACTGCTTTGCTAAATAGTTTACAACTTTATAAAATAGTTTGTGGTATGTAAATATTTGTATCTTTAAAGACAAAATCATATGTATAATTATGATGTGTATTTAATAGTTTGTTTTATTTCATGTTCTGTTTATTTTATTTATTGATATAATGTACAAAAAGAAAATTTTTACAATTTATATTATCATATGTTAAGAAACGTTTATAACTTGGGTAAGGTTTTATTTTAATTTGTCGTAAATGTGACATCCTAAGGAGGGTGTTACACTTGTATTGGTTTAAGTTTGTTAAGGTTTTCTTTGGAGGCTACACGAAATTCTTTGAAGAAAGTAACTTGAAGGATTTTGACTTCCTTAAGGTAAGAGGGAGATTAATCTCATCAACCATATGTTAGTGGTGAGGAAATGACTTATTTATGGTGAAAAATCTATAAGGATTTATTCACTTGTGTGATTTATAGCTTGCTTTGTTTGTGTTGATTTTTGGTTGGTATGTTTTATAGCTTTGATTATATGCTTGTTTATGTGATTATGAAGCATGTTGAGCTTTTGTATAAAGTAGGATGTGATTCACATGATAAGGAGTTGTATGAAGGTTCCAAAGAACCCATGGAGGCTCATGGTTTTTACACCACAAAGAGAGCAAAACATTTTAAATTATTTTTCCTAAATCATGGATGAAATGATTTAATGATGAGAAATTGGATTAAGGGTTTTTATAAATAATTATGTGATAGACAATGACTAAATATGATTTATGAAGCATAAATGAATTTTTGGCCAACATGCCAAAGTTTAGTGTTTAAGATCCAAAATTATTTTCCTAAGTGTAGACTTGGGTAATTAATTAACAAGAATGCAATTTAATGAATCTTTAGTAGAACAAGGAAAGTAGATTTAATGTTTAGAATTAAATTAGCATATTGAAGTTATAATGAGGAATAAAGTTAAAACTTGAAATTGGCTAACGTTAGCTCACCCTTTGGGTTAGGTTTTGAAGCGCGTTAGAAAATTTTGAGATGTAATATCTAATTAATTTAAAGAAGTCAAATTTCTGTAAAGAATAGTGAAAAATATTACGTTAAGAATTTTTAGTAGGATAATATTTGAAATAAAGCCAAATTGCCTATATTATGTAAAAGATTTCATAAACAAATTTAGAAAGCTACGAAATATTTTACGCAAGCAAAAAATGCTAAATAAATCTTACGCGATTTGAAAATAGTGATTTTTAAGCTATGCGATTGAGAAAATGATTTAAAATCGCTATGCATTAGAGAAAATGTTTAAAAATCTCTGCGCGATTTAGAAAACATTTGAAAATATTTTTGTAATTGCAAAAACGTCAGAAAATATTTACGTGATTTGAAAATGTAAGAAAAATGTTATGCGATTTCAAAAATGCGATAAAATATTTACGCGATTGGAAATAACAGCAGGGTGTTGTCGGGCTATAGTGGTGGGCCCAGTTATGTTGAAAAGTGATACTGCCAAGAAATGATGTATGTATGTGAAATACTGTGAGAATAATGTTTATATGTGTTTTTGGATCATACATCATGCATAGAAAAGCGTATCAACTTATTTGGTTAAGGCAAGTGTGCTTAGGAGATTGAAATTACACCTTCGTGCGGGTGAGAATTGTGTAGTTACGATATTCAGTGATCTTGGAGACGTTGGGGAGTGGAAAATCATACGTGGCCAGTTGGTAGCACCTCTGCGCCGTGGTATCCTATGTAAACACACCAATGGTCTTGACGGAGTTACTACTCTTTTCGTGTTTTGTTGAGAGTGTCTTGTATCAGTCATGTTGCACACCATGATATGATATATTGGCACATGAGTTGAGGCTAATGATATACAGACATGTACTCCTTATCTTTCTCTTCGAAATTATGATTAGCTCTATGGAGTAGGATTTGGTCTAGGTACATATATATAGTGGGTCAGCATATTGTTATGATAATTATGTTTATATGATAGATTATCTGCAATGTGATAATATAACTATACATGATAATATGGTATCTGTACCATTTATTGTCATTTTCTATACTACTTCATTAGTATTAATGTAGGGGATCTCACCTTTTTGTTGTATTATATTTGTTTTATTGTATATGATTGATGAAGACCGAGGAGACGAGGAAGCTGGTAATTCTGTTTACCACCAGTGATATACCTTTTTGTTGTGTTTGTTTATATGGCAGCCAGACGTCAAGTTTTAGGTTCTGTCACAGTGCAGTTCAATGGGGGAACTAACGCTTGGAGGTTTGATTATGGGAATGAGCGGTTTGTTTATACCAGGGATTTAACTCTAAACCTTAGTGGCACTAGAGATGGGACTCTTGTTATGACGCAACATGCTTCTATGCGTCTTGAGTTCACTATGCCAATACGTGAGCCCTGGGGTGGTATTTTTTATACCCCACAAGAGGATTCCATGGTGTCGTCTGCTAGGACGCTAGCCAGGCGTGTGTTATATCCGCCAGGGTTCTTTAGTGATGATACAGAGGAAGAGGAGGATCCTGTTGAGGGCCCAAATCTTTAATTTGGTTTGAGAGGTTATGGTTTAGTATTATATATTTTTGTCATGTGTATTGTATATATATTAACTTTTGGGAGTAAGTGTGTACTTATGTAAATTATTTGTAAACAATGTTTCACTATGTATGTAAGTCATGGCAAGTTTATTTTCAGTTACGTTTTATGTTTAAGGTTTTTATTTATTTTCAATTATTCTACAAACGAAATTTTAAAATCAGTGTTTTACAAGATTCATTCTTTTACAACTTGGGTAAGTTACATTAGGATTAGTCTTAAATGTAATACCCTACTGTGGGTGTTACATTAGTTGGTATTAGAGCCCCCATTAAAGTCTTTTGGATTTTTGTGGTTAGGTCTGTTTTGCTTAAGTTGTGTGATTCTCTATGTTTGGTTTCCGAAAGGTTACATCTGACTCTTATTTGTGTTTTTGGTTGCTGGTAAAGAAAGCTATATCTCGTAATAGAGGAGCATGTGTGAACCTGGGACGTAATGAGGACCCAATGACAGCAGCAGCAGCAGCAATGCAGCGTATGACAGATGTAATTGTGCAACAAAATCAACGAGCTGCACAATAACAAGAAACAAATGCTGATGTCCTGAATTTGTATGAATTTCGTCATAATAACCCGCTGCAGTTTAGGGGCGAGCTTGATTCGGAAAAGGCAAGTTTATGGATACAAGAGCTGGAAAAGATCTTCGAAGGAATGGGATGTGCAGATGACTGCATGGTGACTTATGCCACTTTTATGTTAATGGGTGATGGTGAAAATTGGTAGAAAGCAACTCGAAGAGTACTACAAGCATAAAGACGGGAAATTACCTGGGAGGTATTTTGTGATGTATTTCTGGAAAAGTATTTTTCAAATAGTGCGAGGCACGCCAAGGAGATGCAATTCCTTGGATTAAGGCAAGGTGGAATGATAGTGAAAGAGTATGCTGCGAAGTTTGAGAGCTTGTCTAACTTCTCACAGTATCTCCAGATCCAGCCTGATGAGGTTTAGAAATGCAGTAAGGTTGAGGAAAGTTTAAGGGTTGAGTTGAAGAAGGGAGTATTACCTATGCAAATGAACCAATTCTCAACATTGATGGACATGTGTTGTAGACTCGAGGAATTGGAGCCATCGCGAGATATGAGGGGTCATAACTTTGGACCATCTAGGTTCCAAAGAGGAGGAAGCAACAACAACAACCGGTTTCAGCAGAAACCATATTCAAGGCCATCAGGTAGTCAGCAACAATAACAGCAGCCACATGGAGGAGGTCCTAGTGGCAATCGTTTTGGTCAGATTATGGCACCGCCAACAAAGTGTATGAAGAGTGGAAAGGGCCATATGATGAGGGACTGTACAATCAGGGAAATCATTTGCTTTAGATGCGGAAGGCCTGGTCACTTCTCGAGGGATTGTAATCAAGCAAATGTGGAGCCTTCAGTGAGCAATGTCTGTGCTGCCAAGCCTCAAGCTGGAGGCGAGTATATACGATGAGCAGAGCTGAAGCCTCTCAATCCAATGATCTTATTAAGGGAGAGGGTGCCATATCAGATAATCTTTTAACTGTACTATATGATTTGGGTGTAACTCATTCGTTTATTGCATATGATTATATGGATCGTTTGGAATTGCCTGTATCTTCTTTGAACTTTCAATTGATTGTTTCTACACCTACTGCCAAGCCTGTTAGTACTTCTAAAGTATGCCTAAATTTCCCTGCTACTATCAATAATATAGTCTTTTCTGTTAGTTTAATTTGTTTGCCTCTTACCGATATAGATATAATCTTAGGAATTGATTAGTTATCTTCTAATCATATCTTGTTAGACTGTTCTAAAAAGACCTTAGTGTTTCCTGAGGATGAGGTTTCTAGATTTTTGATTGCCAATCAAGTCGGATCTTTAGTGAGGGATGAAGCCCAAGGATAGATGTTGTTATCTTCTTTAGAAGTCAAGAATGAAAAAGATGTGAATGCTATTTCTGTCATAAATGAGTTTCCTGAAGTTTTTCCTGATGAAGTACCTGGATTACCACTGGAAAGAGAGATAGAATTTTCTATCGATCTCGTAATTTCGATTACACCGTATCGGATGTCACCGTCAGAATTAGCAGAGTTAAAGATACAATTGGAGGAACTGTTGGAAAAACTGTTTATGAGACCTAGTGTTTCACCTTGGAGAGCACCAGTGCTGCTAGTAAAAAAGAAGGATAGATCTTAGGGTTTATATGTGGACTACCGCCAATTGAACAAAGTTATAATCAAGAACAAGTATCCACTTCCAAGGATTGATGATTTGATGGATTAGTTGAAAGGAGCAAGTGTTTTCTCTAAGATAGATCTGCGATCAGGTTATCATCAAATTCGTGTCAAGGTAGAAGATATACCTAAGACAGCTTTTCGAATGCACTACAGTCATTATGAGTATCTTGTAATGCCGTTTGGAGTGACGAATGCTCCTGTGATATTCATAGATTACATGAATAGGATCTTTCATCCATATCTAGACAGATTTGTCGTTGTTTTTATCAATGACATTCTGATTTATTCTCAAAGTCCGAAAAAGCATGTTGAACACCTCAGTATAGTTCTCCAGATTTAAAAGGAGAAGAGGTTGTACGCAAAGTTGTCAAAATGTGAATTTTGGTTGGACGAAGTTTAGTTTTTGGGTCATATAATTTCTAAGGATGGAATTACAGTAGATCCAGCAAAGGTGGAGACGGTTCTTCAGTGGGAAAGGCCAATAACAGTGACTGAGATCCGAAGTTTTGTTGAATTAGTCGGATATTATCAGAGATTTATTGAAGGTTTTTCCAAGATAGCTGGACCTCTTACACAACTCATAAGGAAGAATCATGCTTTCATCTGGATAGAAGAATGTGATGAGAGTTTCCAAGAGCTAAAGAAAAGGTTGACTATTGCACCAGTGTTGATTCTACTAGATCTGAATGAGTCTTTTGAAGTATACTGTGATGCTTCTTATCAAGGGTTAGGATGTGTTTTGATGCAAAATAGAAACGTGGTAGCATATGCTTCAAGACAACTGAAGGTACATGAAAGAAATTACCCAACGCATGATTTGGAATTAGTCGCAGTTGTTTTTGCATTAAAAATTTGGAGACATTTTCTATATGGAGCTACGTTCAACGTCTTCAGTGATCATAAAAGTTTAAAGTATTTGTTTGATCAGAAGGAGTTGAACATGAGGCAGCGAAGATGGTTAGCATTTTTGAAGGATTACGACTTTCAGCTTCAATATCATCCTGGAAAAACAAATGTCATGGCATATGCTTTGAGTAGGAAGGTGCTCAGTATTTTTGCTATGATGATAAAAAAGGAACAACTGATAGAACGATTCAAAGATATGTGGCTATCTGTAGAGTTAGCGCTTGGAAGGATTCGTTTGAATAAGGTCACTATTCTGAATGATTTGTTGGAAGAAATCCGGGAAAAATAAGAAAATGACAAGTTTTTTCAAAAAGAGAGAGAATTCTTGAAGCAAGGTCGTGTGGCAACGGTTGAGGAAGGATCTGACAGGGTCTTAAGGTTCAAAGGTAGGATTTGTATACCCAGTAATCCCGATCATAGGAAGGCGATTCTCGATGAAGCTCACAATAGCAGGTTGAGTATACATCCCCGAATGACCAAGATGTATCAAGATTTAGAGCGATTATTTTGGTGGCCTGGGATGAAGAGAGATGTTGCTAAACATGTGTCACCGTGTCTTGTGTGTCAAAAGGCGAAGGTTGAACATCAAAGGCCAGCAGGTATGCTGCAACCCCTAACTATTCCAAAATGGAAATGGGATGGTATTGCAATGGATTTTGTTACGGGATTGCCAAAGACTAGAAAAGGATATGATTCTATATAGGTTGTTGTTGATAGGCTTACGAGGTTTGCTCATTTCTTGCTAATCAATATCAGGTATTCAATGGAAAAGCTGACCCAGGTATACATTGGTGAAATCGTTAGACTTCACGGTGTACCCACTAGCATCATTTTTTATAGAGATCCAAGGTTTACGTCAAGGTTTTGACGAAGCCTATAGGAAGCAATGGGGACTAAACTTCGTTTGAGTTCTGCTTACCATCTGCAGACTGATGGTCAAACAGAGAGGATGATATAGTCACTGGAGGATCTATTAAGAGCTTACATGTTAGAACAAAAAAGGGGTTGGGATGAATTCTTGCCTTTGGTAGAATTCACTTACAATAACAGTTTTCATTCAAGTATAGGGATGGCGCCCTATGAAGCGCTATATGAACATCGATGTCGAACACCTTTGTGTTGGTATCAAGATGGTGAGAGTATGACCATTGGACCTGAAATGGTACAACAAACGACTAAGAAGGTCAAGATGATTCAAGAGAAAATAAGGGAGACTCAGAGTAGAAAGAAAAGCTATGCTAATAAAAGAAAAAGATCTCTTGAATTTGAGGAAGGTGAACATGTGTTTTTGCGAGTCACACCCACGACTGGTGTTGGAAGGGTTATAAAATCCAGAAAACTCACTCCTAAATTCATTGGACCTTATCAAATTATTCGTCGGATAGGTCCAGTCGCATACCAAATAGCTTTACCGCCTTTTCTTTCCAACCTTCATAATATTTTCCATGTGTCCCAATTAAGAAATATATTCCTGATCCAACTCATATCATTCAGTCCGATGAGGTACAATTAAAAGAAAATTTGACTTATGAGACACTTCCTGTTAAGATTGAAGACAAGAGGATGAAGCAACTCAGAGGGAAGGATATTCCGTTAGTAAAAGTGATTTGGAGTGAAACAATAGGAGATGCTACGTGCGAATTAGAAGATAAGGTGAGGGAACAATATCCTCAATTGTTCTAAGGTATGATAAATTTTGAGGATGAAATTTTTTTTAGTGGGGGAGAGTTGTAACACCCCAAAATTTGTTATTTTATAGTAATGACTGAATTATACTGTTTTATAATTTCAGTGTGCTGTAAATTTAGTTTGACTATTCTGTGATTATTTTTGATTGTTGTGTGTGATTTACTCCGAATCAAGAAAATAATAATTTTCGGGTCGGGGAAAATATTTACTGATTTATTCGGAGCTTGGAGATCTTACTAAACCCAAATTCGAGAGATACGTGTCATGATCTTTTAATTTTTAGAATTTATTTGTAAAATAAAAATATTATGTATTTTATTATTCATCGAACAAATACTTACTGACTTGTGAGCAGTATGTTATGTCCATTGGGTAATAATTTATGTAACTATTGTCCATTGGATAATAGCTTGTAGAGAAAGTTGTGATGACTTGTTTTATGAATCAATTAGAATATTTGAAGCTTGATGAAAACCAATAGAATGTGGTCAATGAAAATGGCTAGACTAGTTAGCTATGTAACTAGATGAAACTAGATGACTTAAACTAAGTTAGCATAAAGCCTATGTAGTAACTAAGTGGAACAAACTTAGTTTGCTTCTCATTAGGGCTTCACGGTTTTGGGAAGAATCTAGCACCTTAAGTAACTAGATAGTTAGCAAAGAAAGTAAGAGATCTAACTAAGTTAGCTTAATTTAGTTAGGAACCAATTGAATCAAAACTTGGTTAGCTTCTCCATTAAGCTCCACGATTAGGAAGCTTCATGCACCATCTACACTTTGGTGATTCATTTGGATGACTATTAGGTCTAAACCAATAGAAAACCATATGATCAAAGCATGATCAATTGGTGACATTAGCCATGTGCTAATCATAATTACTAGCAAAATATTTCACTCACCTTTTCTCTTCACACTTCCACAGAAATGCATTACGAAATAGGATATCCATTTCATTTCATCACATTTTGAGACAAGAAACCATTCTCTCCATTCTGTTTCATCTAAACTTGAACAAAAACTCCATTTCTCTCAATCTTGAAGCTCACGGCCTCCACACCAAAAGCCAACATCCAAGTTTCCAAAATTTCATTTAATTTCATTTACTAAACCCAAACATCATTCTAAACACTTTTCATGTTGTAAGTTTCTCCTAGTTCATTCATCTTGTGCTTGGAAAACAGGCTTGAGTTTTCTACTCTTAAAGGTAAAAGTCTTGTTTGTTGGTTCAAAGTTTGGTTCTTGAATTTCTAAGCCATGTTTGATCCATGGTTTCTCTCTGTCAAGCTTAGTTTGTGACTTGTATTAGTTTAAGTTTGTTAAGGTTTTCTTTGGAGGCTACACAAAATTCTTTGGAGGAAACAACTTGAAGGATTTTGTCTTCCTTAAGGTAAGTGGGAGATTAACCTCATCAACCATATGTTGGTGGTGAAAAAATGGCTTGTTTATGGTGAAAAATCCATAAGGATTTATTCACTTGTGTGATTTATAGCTTGCTTTGTTTGTGATGATTTTTGGTTGGTATGTTTTATAGCTTTGATTATATGCTTGTTTATGTGATTATGAAGCATGTTGAGTTTTTGTATAAAGTAGGATGTGATTCACATAATAAGGAGTTGTATGAAGGTTCCAAAGAATCCATGGAGGCTCACGGTTTTTACACCACAAAGAGAGCAAAACGTTTTAAATTATTTTTCCTAAATCATGGATTAAATGATTTAATGATGAGAAATTGGATTAAGGGTTTTTATAAAGAATTATGTGATAGACAATGATTAAATATGATTTATGAAGCATAAATGATTTTTTGGCCAACATGCCAAAGTTTAGTGTTTTAGATCCAAAATTATTTTCCTAAGTGTAGACTTAGGTAATTAATTAACAAGAATTCAATTTAATGAATCTTTAGTAGAACAAGGAAAGTAGATTTAATGTTTAGAATTAAATTAGCATATTGAAGTTATAATGAGGAATAAAGTTAAAACGTGAAATTGGCTAATGTATAGCTCACCCTTTGTGTTTTGAAGCGCGTTAGAAAATTTTGAGATGTAATATCTAATTAATTCAAAGAATTCAAATTTCTGTAAAGAATGGTGAAAAATATTACGTTAAGAATTTTTAGTAGCATAATATTCTAAATAAATCCAAATTGCCTATATTATGTAAAAGATTTTATAAATAAATTTAGAAAGCTACGAAATATTTTACGCAAGCAAAAAATGCTAGATAAATCTTACGCAATTTGAAAATAGTGATTTTTAAGCTATGCGATTGAGAAAATCATTTAAAATCACTACGCGATTGAGAAAACGTTTAAAAATCTCTATGCGATTTAGAAAACATTTAAAAATATTTTTGTAATTGCAAAAATGTCAGAAAATACTTACGCGATTTGAAAACGTAAAAAATGTGAATGCTTATGTCTTGAAGCATATCAAATAAGTTTTTGATGATAACAAAGTCAAGATGAAGATCAAGATCTAAAGAAAAGTTCAAGACCAAAAGAAGAAGACCAAGATCAAAAGAGGTATATTATATATAGGTCTTAGAACATCAATGTGAAATGCTCTCAAGGTATCTCAATTATATTCAAATGGTTTTTCAAAGATCTTATAAATCAACTTGTTTTTCAAAGTTCATATTTTAAAGAAATGTTGATTTCAATCTTGGATTATGTTAAACATTTGTAAATCTTGTTTAGTCCAAGTTCCCCAATGATAAAAATGGCCTGGAGACTTAATTGGGCATGAAAAATGAGTTTAAAGTATAGTGTAATCGATTACCAATGTTTAGTAATCGATTACAAGCTAAACAGAAGCCTTGTAATCGATTACACCATCCATGTAATCAATTACCATGTTCCCAGAAATCCAAGAACACGTTCAAAGGGCTATGTAATCGATTACATCAATATTGTAATCGATTACCAGCAAGTCAGAGGACGCGTAATCGATTACACAGGTCATGTAATCGATTACCACAAACCCAGAAAGCCAAGAACACATTCTAACTGTCATGTAATCGATTACCAGAATCCTGTAATCGATTACCAGCATTCTGACATGCCCAACGGCTATATTTTCTTGGCATTTAATGTCGCCCCAAAAGCCCCTAATGGCTCTATTGTTCTAAAAACTTATAAATACTCATCTTGAGGCATCATTTGTGGCTAACCAACAATTGAGAAACATCTTTCAATCACTCTAATCTGAGAATCATCATTAAATCTCTTTTGCTCTGTTTTTTGTATATATTTAAGATATTCTTGAAGAGCATCATAGGGCTTCAATTTATGTAATCTACTCTTGTGAGAGTTTCATCTTGTAAACACTTTGATTCTTTGTAAAGGGGGTGAGGTATCCCTCTAGAGAAAAGAGAGTGAGGTATCTCTCAAAGATTATAAAGGGTGAGGTATCCCTTGTTGAAGGTGAGGTATCCTTCAAAGGTTATAAAGGGGGTGAGGTATCCCTCTAGTGAAAAGGGTGAGGTATCCCTGTTTTGAGGCTCAAGCTCAAGGGTGAGGCATCCCAAGGAGTTGAGTGCTTTTTTGAATAAAGGTTTTCAAGCACCTGTTCAAGCTTGAAGTTTAGTGGAAAATCTCGAGTGGTTTGCTTGAGGACTGGACATAGGTCACAATGGGTAGCTGAACCAGGATAAATCCTTGTGTTTTTTCTTCTCAACTCTATCTCTTTACTTTGTGCTTTAATTATATTTGCTTGAGTTGAGTTTGATATCTTGCTTTGCTTGAATACTTTCTATCTTAGCTTGTTTATTTGTGAGTGAAATATTCAATCTCGTTTATCTATTCACTTCAATCATCCAATAGCTTCAACGAAAATTGTTAATCAAACATTTTGCAAAAGATTTACGAAAATATTTTACATACTCAATTCACCCCCCTCTTGAGTATTGAGGCCACTTGGTAACAAAAAAATGTTACGCAATTTCAAAAATGCGATAAAATATTTACGCGATTGAAAATAACAGCAGGGTGCTATAGGGCTATAGTGGTGAGCCCAGTTATGTTGAAAAGTGATACCGCCAAGAAATGGTGTATGTATGTGAAATACTGTGAGAATAATGTTTGTATATGTTTTTGGATCATACATCATGCATAGAAAAAGCGTGTCAGCTTATTTGGATAAGGCAAGTGTACCTAGGAGATTGAAATTACACCTTCGGGCGGGTAAGAATTACGTAGTTACGTTCTTCAGTGATCTTGGAGACGTTAGGGTGTAGAAAGTCATATGTGGCCAGTTGGTAGCACCTCTGCGCCGTGGTATCCTATGCAAACACACCAACAGTCTTGCCGGAGTTGCTACTCTTTTCATGATTTGTTGAGAGTGTCTTGTATTAGCCATGTACACCATGATATGATATATTGGCACATGAGTTGAGGCTAACGATATATGTAACACCCTAAACGTTTGGGGTATTACCGTTGTGTCTCGAATGTACCGTTTTCTGTTTTTTAACTTTAGGATAAATGACTGTTGTGTCCTTTTTGTACTGTTTGTTATTTTTCTGTATGAATTACTGCTTTTTATTACTGTCTGTGATTTTATTTGGACTTTTTGTGTGATTTGCTCCGGGATAGGAAAATAATATTTTTCCGGGCCGGGGAAATCTTATTTCAATTATTCGGAGTTGGGGATCTTACTAAACCCAATTCTGAATGATACGGTTAGTAATCTTTTAACTGTAAAATAAAATAATTTTATATTATTATAATATTATTTTATTAGTCAGTATAAATAAATGACAGTGGACCCGGAAATGTCTTGCGGGACCAACATTTAGCAAAGCAGTTAATGTTTTAAGCTAGAGCAGATTCCTAATGATTAGGTTAGTGACTAGGTTAGTGACTAAGCTTAATGACTAGGCTTAATTAGTGACTAAGCTTGATGACAAGGTTAGTGACAAGGCTAGGATTAACCAATGAGAGCAAAGCTTGGTGATCAAGTCTTAATCCTCACCATTGATCAATTCTAAGGCTAGGATGGAGCCAACCAAAATGGACACCTCCTTGCCCCTTCATGTCTACGGCCATTCACTCAAGGAAGGCCATTATTCACTTGATTTCCATGCATTTTCTCTCTTCTCTCTCTTCCAAAAATATCAAACTCCATTGTTGTCTTCCTTGTGAAGCATTCGGCCAAGCAACCATATTCACCATCCATCCACCCAAAATTTCTTCTAACCAACTTTTCTAAACCTAAACATAATTCTAAGAACATCTCTAGTTGAGAGTTCTTGCAAAATCCTTCATCTTGGGCTTGAAAACCTACTTGGAAGATTTTACCTTGAAGGTGAAACTCTTTGATTTTCATTTCTAATTTTTTTTTCAAAGTTCTAAGCCATGATTGATCCATGGTTTAAGCTTTCTTTCATGGTTATAACTTGTAGAATTTTGTTTAAGCTTGATAGGTGTCTTGGAGGGTGAAAACCGAAACCCTAAGATTGAGTGAAAGAGTATTTGTTGGTGTGTTGTAAGAAAATGGAGTTGATTGTGATTGTAGAATCCATAAGGATTCATTGGTGTGTTTGATTTAATAGCTTTCTTATTTGTGATTTGTATTAATATGCATGTCTACAAGCTTTAAAAATATTGTATGTGTTAGAAATGCATGGATAATTAGTAGGATGTGAATAATATGCTAAGGTTTGCATGAGTGTTCCAAAGAACACAAAAATCAAGGCTCACGGCCTCAACTAAAAAGGAGAACCAAAATGTTCTCAACAATTTTCTAAAAGAGTGATTTAATTAACTTAGGTAAAATAACAAGATACAACATGATTTAGAAGAAGAAAAATGATCCAAAGATCAAATATTAAATTTTTGACCAATTCGGCCAACATGCCTAAGTTGAATATTTTGATTTCTAAAATTATTTTTTTCAACAAAGGTTAGGTAATGATGCTAAAAGGAATTTTATTACAATGAGTTGTAAGGAATAAAAATGATTAGAGTAAGTTTAAGGAGTTAAAACTAGTGATTTTAATGGTTAAAAAGAAATCTTTGTAGCTTTTGTAAAATTTCTAACATATAGCTCATATTATATTTTGAAGCATGTTAGTGATTTTCATAAAGTTAAATTATACGGTTAAAAATTAAGTAAAAGAAATTTTTACAGAAAAATTAGGAAACCATTATTATAAGTTTCTAAACAAAATACTGTCAATTTTTAGTAAAAACGGACAAATAAGATAGAAAAGATGTCCAAACGATAGTATACGATATGAAAAATATTCTACGTAGTTTAAACGTATTAAATATTATTTCTGTTTATTTAAACAGTAATTTTTAAGGAATTCGGACAAGAAAATAATTTAAAAATCTTACGCGATTGAGAAAACGTATTAAAAACTCTACGCGATTTTAAAAACAGCAAAATATATTTATGCGATTTAAAAACGTTTGTAAAAGTGACGAGATTTTGAAAACGCGATAAAATTTCTACGCGATTGACAAAAACAGCAAGTTTTACTGTCGGGCTAAAGTGGTGGACCGGACAGATTGTTAAACAAGATCTTGTCGCGGTGGGACGAATTCTGTATATATATGCGATTTGCCAGTGAGGGCATATTCGGAATTTTTATCATGCATTGAGTTGTGCCAATTTAGTTGATAATTGGTGGATTGATTGACGAGATGAATAACATCGTGTTGTCGGTGTGATAAGCGTAGTGTGGTTCAACTTGAATGAACTTGGAGACATTAGTGTGCAGATTATTCCATTTGTGGACAGTTGGTCGCTCCTCTGGGCCGTGGTAACTGGTAACACACTAATGGACTCGACACGCACTATACTTAATCTAGATCTTGTGAAATCTATTAGTGCAAGCCTGTAGTGACACGACGTGTGACAGTGTGCTACACCACTATGCTATTTCAGAGGGCTATAGACGCAACGTGAGATAGCGGAATAGTTATTGGGCGGTCGATGGTACTAATAGATTTTGCGGGTCGTTCTCTCTGATGTCTGTATTTTTAGCTCCATGGAGTAGGGTTGAGTCACATCTTATATGTTTAATGTTTTATACATTTTAAGGTTATTTATTTGCTCTATTTTATCTATTTGTATTATTTCATTTATCTGTACCATTTTATTCATCTGTACCATTGTATGTTGTTGTTGTTTTGAGTTTCGTGTTATTTAATATTTTAATTTATGTTATTATAGTATGCTATATTGTATAAATTGTTATATCTGTTGTATTGTCGTTTTCTTATTTTACCATGTTTGTAGTGATATAGATTGTCTTACCTCTTTCTTGTATGTGTTATCTGTATATTTTAAATTATGTGATAAAGAGTTTGAGGAAGAGGAACAGCCTCTTGAGTGTGAGTATCCTGAGGAGGAGGTAGATCAGCAAGCTGAAGATCAGTTCTACGATCAAGAACCATCCGATCATCCATATCCTTTGGATTGATTGTGTGGATATGACGCTACCAGGATTCTTTGGGTTTGTGCAACTGGAGTTCCATGGAGGCTCTGAAGCCTGGCGTCTGCGGGAGGATTGTGATTCGGTGACGTATGTAGGGCATCTGACGGTGACCATTGATAATCACATATTTTATTCATTAAGAAACACTTATGTTTAGTCATTTACACTCTTCATATTCTTAATTGATTGAGTTTGGTATGATTTTGTGAGTTTGAGCTCAAATTGGTCCTAATTGAATATTTTCAGCATTATTGAGATTTGACACTATTTCTGTATTTTGGCCATAACTTGAGTTCCTAATATCTGATGAACATGAATTTTACCTTGTACGAAAGCTAAGAGGAAGCTCTACAACTTTGATGAAGAGCTCGAAGTCCGATTCAGATGTCTAAGGGACCTAAGTTTACATGGAAGTCAGAATACGGGTTCTGTCAGTAGAATCCGAACAGTGTGCACTCATAAAATCATATCTCAAGATGTAATAACGGAGATGGGCTGAAATTTGGACAGTGGATAGTCAAGATCCAAATAAACAACTTTCATGAAGAACACATTTTGAGAAAAAGAAGTCTAGTAGGTCGTTTTTGGCTTCCAAGTCAGACACGAAATTTTTGTCTTCAACCACTCACTCATCCATCCACTAATCCACTCATCCACTCATCCACTCATGTCCCCTTTGTCATTTTGTTACCCTAGACTTCTATAAAAGGCACCATTGGTTATCATGAATAAGATGTATTCTCCTTCATTTCTCTCTAAGTTTCTTCTTACTTCTTCATAGTTTCTCATAGTTTTGTATATTTTGATGCTCCCCTTCATGGTAATGGAGGGCTAAGCTACTTTCGGTCAATTTAGAACTCTTGAAGAGATTGTGGTTTGGATTCTTGAGACCTTGGTTATGTATTGTATTTGATTTGTAATTGAATTCCTCATTTCTTCTTCTTTTTCTTCTTCTTGATCTTGAATGCATAAATGGTGATTCTATTTATGTTGATCGATTGATCTTGGTTTAAGATTGAGATTTGTGATGAAACTTAGAGCTGATTGATCTAAACTAATCACATAAATGAAGATTGAGATTTGTGATGAAACTTAGAACTGATTGATCTAAATTAATCACAGAATTGAAAAGGTTAGGTTACTGATTTGTGCCTAAGTTAATTGAATTCGGTACTTGAAATTAACATAGATCTTCATGAATGGTGCGATTGCGGATTTGTGTTTATCACTTGTTAATTGAATTCTAGACGATCGTCTAGTATGAATTCTGGATTTGATGCAGAGATGTTGGTTAGATCCAAATTAACAATTCAATTGCGCTTCAAGTGTTCTATGAAGGGTCTATGATTGAATCCACCCAATCTTGGATAGGTTTCTAAATTGATTTGCTTTCTTTAATTGTTATTTCTTCCTTTAATTTTGTTAAGTGCGATCTTAAACTGTCAAACCCCCCTTTTTGCTAACTTTCACTTGATTTGATTAAATTGCATTTACGATCCTTGAGGAGACAATCCGGTGTTGTCACTGTGCTACAAGTTTAGGTAATAACTTCGGTTATAATTTTGACTGAGTTCGGCGCTCGTCAAAATTTTGGCACCGTTGCCGGGGATTAGTAAGTTTAATCTTTTCATTTTAAGTGTTTTTACTAACCTTTGCTTTTTATTAACTTTTCTAACAATGGACCATGCATAATGGAGTCAAAACTTGAGGAGTTGACTTCTTTGGTAAGACATACAGTGAGACAATAATCACCTGTGCAGGAAGCTACACTTGTGTGTAACATTTGTTTTTGTTCATCTCACCCCACATATGCATGCCCTACACTTCAGTATGGTAATTCTGTTTTTTTCAGATCAATTTGTTGCAAAGAACTGGTTATTTTCCGATGAACCACGGCCAAAGAAGAAGAACATGAGTTATGACCCCTTCTTCAACACATACAACCCTAGCTGGGAATACTATCCGGGTCTGGGATATGACAATACGGCATCACTACAGCAACAATCATTTCAATATGAGCAGCCATTCCAGCAGATAACAAGTCCATCAACCACAAAACTTGAGCCTTCATGGGAGGACTTGATGAAAACCCAAATTGAGTTCCAGCAGAGTTTCACTGCCACTATTCAGGATTTAACAACCCAAATTGAGCAGATGACAACCACTATTAATGAATTGAGAAGTCAAGAGTCAGACCAACTCTCTTCCCAAACAATTCCCAACTCCCTGCATTCTAATTGTCATATTGATTTACCTGCAGATTTAGTTGAGGAAACTCATGATGAGTTGTGTGCTGAATTTCCTGATTTAATTGGTTTTGATGATTCTATCAATTGCAACTCATGTACTGATTGTGACGGTGATATAAAATGTGTTATGTGTGCTGAGATTTCTGCATATTTGAAAGCTGATGATTCTGTTTATGCTGCATCTAATGATATTGAAGGGTCTATCAACAATGCAATTGCAGAATCTGAAACACATAGGGAGGTGGAGTTGAAGGCCATTGAGGAATTTTCAAAGAAGGAGGAAAGACAGCATATGACAGTAACTACTGAAGTGGATTTTGTTTTTGGGCCATGGTCCAGCATTATCAATGAAAGCAGGATTGCAAAATTACACGTATTGCATGCCATTGGTGAAGTCAAGGAAGACCAATGGGACCCCAATGTGAACCCTCATGCTTCAAGCTTCACTTGGTCGTTACACTTCAACTAATGGGACCGTAGTGGAAGCTATCATGTTGTGTCAACCATAGCTTGGTCATCACGTTTCAACCAATGGGATCCTGGTGGAGTCTTTTCACCAACCTCACTTAATAAGACCAATGGACACCGCCTCAAACAGTATCATGAACTTCCAGAGAATGCAGAAGTGGAGGTGATGAACCTTCTCCATCCGCATTATGAATGAAAAAAAAAAAAAAAAAAAAAGAAAAAAAAAGAAAAAAAAAAAAAAAAAGAAAAAAAAAAAAAAAAAAACAGGTTGTGTGTCCGACAATGAGGTAGGTAGTGCCATTAAATTTTGTTACTTGGAAGCAAGTGGAGGTCACTTTTTCTTCAACGACAACAACTGCGAAAATCTTGCAGTATGGATTTTATTGGCCCACTTTATTCAAGGTTTGTTACACCTTTTGCAAAAGTTGCAGAAATTGGTCAAAAAGGTTCTACTTTGAGATTATCATCTGCACCTACTCCTTGAAAAATTGAGATCCAGGTGGCGCGGTTCTTTTGCTGTCAAACACGTGTATCCTCTGGTGCCGTAGATATTGAGGATCCTAGGAATGGTAATGCGCTTAAAGTTAATGGACAAAGACTCAACCATTCCTGGAAAACCAAGTTCTTGAGTTCTTTGTGTTGCCGGTTAAGTGGAGGATACGATACTCCGTGACTCTCAAGTCGATTTATTTTTCAGTTTCCCAAAATAACTGAACCCTTCTTCTCCTTCAAAATGGATGTCATTCTTTCAAACCTGAGAAAACATTTTCCTTCTCTTCCTCAAAATGCTCTGAGAAAAATCTACAAAGTTCGATGTGAAAGATTGAGACTGTTAATGCACAAAGGTATGTCAGAAGATGTACGCTGGATAATTGAAGCGAAGGTCCGATTAGCAGGTGAGTCCTCAATTTCATTTGACTCATACATGCCCGGTCTTGGAAGAAGTTCATATTCTAAAAGGAGAAGAGCAAAAAGGTTACAAGTCTGTTACAAATGTGGACGATGGAATTGTAACAGACAATGTCGTTCTTTGGGGATGATTTTCGCAAATAAATCCTTCATTAAGAATGGACTGAGTAAGGAGTCATTAGATGATATCTTATTGACTCTTGAGACGCGTTCTTATGGATTGATGAGGGGTGAAATTCTTAATTTGTGGAATCTCTTCAAAGATGAAGAAAAACGCTACAGTCTTGGGAATCTGACTCTAAAAGACCCTGTTTGCCAATTTATAAGAAAATTGGATGGGAAGCTTATCCTCAACTCATAGAAGACGTTTAAGCCATTACTGGACGTTAAACCAGAGGCAGATGTGAGCCATATCCATAAACAATCTGTATATATCATCTTCTTCTTCTTCTTCTTCTTCGTGTCATCTCTAAAAAAAAAAAACAAAAAACAAAAAACAAAAAAAAACAAAAACAAAAAAAAAAAACAAAAAAACAAAAATTATGTATACCTTTTAGGGTTGGCTTTGGTAACACACACCGTGAATGGAAAAATGCATGCATCCCTGATCCAGCCTTCTTAATTGAAAAACAAAGAAGGTAGATTGTATCCCACATGTGAGGCAGCCAGTCGTATTATGGCCACTTGTCCCTTTTGGGAGCCCTATATTGCACTGGTCTTGAATGGGTCGAAATCTTGGTCAACAATGCTTTGGCACAAAGCCGAAAGAGCAGACTACCTCCATCTCAATCTTAAGTAAGTATGCACTCATCTTTCATCAAGTTTTTCTAACAATTTCAAAAAAAAAAAAGGACGGGATGTCTACTACACTCATGACATTGCAAATATAAAGATACGCCATGGAAAGCTGTACATACGGGTATGTCATCATTTTCTATTTCTTTTCTCTTTGTATCATTTTGTTGTATTTTGATTTTTGTACGACGATCCTTTGAGCAGGGTCCTTCGGGGTTTCTAGACTTCTTTACCTTGATGGTTTTCTTGAAGTCAAAAAAAAAAAAAAAAAAAAGATTCTGTGTTTCTTAATTTCAACCTTTTTCGACAAATGACCAACCTACCCTCATAGGTGCAATTATTCTCCTTTCCATTCTTTTTCCTATTTAAACACTCCATTTTCTCCATTTTCCTTCAACTAAGAAACACTCAAAGGGAGGAAAAGTATAGAATGGGACCTCCTATTCGTAACCTCAAAAATGTCTGTGTTTTTTGTGGGTCGAGTTATGGGAAGGGATTAGAATTTGTAAACGCAGCTAGCACTCTTGGTCGATCACTTGCTGCGAGGAATATTCATCTTGTATATGGGGGAGGTTGTCGTGGGTTAATGGGGGCTGTATCACTTGCAGCTTTTATAGGAGGCAGTCAGGTTTTAGGTGTTATTCCTAAACCTTTAGCTGAAAATAACATCACTGGAAGGACAGTTGGAGAAGAAATTCAGGTAACATCCATGCATGGACGAATGAAAACAATGGTTGACAATTCTGATGCATTTATTATCTTACCCGGTGGTTTCGGTACTTTGGAAGAAATTTTTCAAATCGTCTCTTGGGCCGAACTAAACATCCACCATAGACCCATTGGTTTGTTGAATGTTAATAATTTCTTTGATCTTTTGTTATTTTTTCTTGACAAAGCTGTGGAACAGAAATTTATCACTCCTTCGGCAAGATAACTTCTTATCTCTGCCTCCACTATTGATGAGCTCATTGATAAATTAGAAGCTTTTGAGTATGTACCTGATAAGGTATTAGCTCAGATAGATTGGTCAACAGAGAAATCAAGGAAGTAACAAGAAAAAAAAGCCAGATCTGACACTTTCTCTTTAATGGGTTTGATTTTATTAAAAAAAATTGTTATTTTGTTTGGAAAGTATGATATGATTGTCATAGACTTATTAAACCAATTAGTGATTGCAGAGTAAGGAGTAATTTTACTCTTGAGACGCATCTTAATTGGTGGCAGAGTAAAGAGTTTTTTAGGTAGTAATTAATTAGTATTAAATTGTGGCAATACTTAAGTTTTATTGTTTGATTTCTTCTCAGGGTCTGATGCGGAACTAACAGTGTGTCTTTTCTGCTTGGCGTTGATTCACTTCTTATCAGGTTGTGTTGCTCTTTTCTATATCTCTCTTTCACATTGAGGGCAATGTTATATTAAGTGTGGGGGAGAGATTTTAGCATGTTTCTTTTCTTTTGGTTTGTTAAAAAAAATAAAAAAAAAATCAAAACAAAAAAACGGGGTTCATTGCATGATTGAATAACTTTTCTCCCTTCTTGAACTGATATGCTTGGTGATGGATGATTGAATTGATGAATTGAGTTTGATGGATGCATACCTTGTGAGATTTTGAGCCTAATGGATGGATTCAACATTTGTGTCATTCTCTTCTTTCTTGTATGATTTTCACTCATGTTAATGACCACTCTAGAACTTGCTTTAATTTTTTTTTAGGCTACATTTCACTTGCATGCATAAACATGATTGAGGCCCTCTTTCTTAATTAGCTAGTTTATCCAAATAGTCAACCTTGTTTTCAATATGATATCAAGCACTCTTTTGACTTCTTGAAAATTCTCTGATTCCTGCCAACCTTGTATATTTTCCTTTGCTTAACCCCTTTGAGCTTATTTGACCATTCCTTGTTTCTAGCTCATTATGTGCCTTAAATGAAAAATCGTGTTCTTACTTTACCTTAGGGAATAAAAGAACATTAGCTTAGTTAATGGATGAGTTTTTGAACAAGTGTGGGGTGTGTGTACAAAATGGTTGTTGAAAAAGGAAAGAGTGCCTAAAAAAAAAAAAAAAAGAGAAAAATGTATGTATATAGTTATGTTCATATATATATATATATAAAAAAAGAAAAAAAAAGAAAAGGATTGGGAAATGAATATGTAAAGGGATATACACTAGAGTTGGGATGAACTTTTATGCTTGTTATTTGAACTCAGCTCTCATTTGCTTTTATTCTCTTTGGTATTTATCTTCTCATATCCATTTTATCCCCTTCTGTTACCTTGACCTCACTACAACCTTGAATAAGTCCTCATGATTTGTGTGTGCATGTGTTTTGAGTAGTGAAGAAGTAGAAGATAAGCAAGCTTATGGTAGTGCAATTTTCATGGGTTGAATTGAGTGAAATACCTACCTTTTAAACACTTGAGAGATTGAGAGGGAATCTTGTGAAGATCTATCATTCTCGATTCATGTTGAAGATACCTTGCTTGTTGGTTTGAGATGTGGGGAATTGTTAACTTATGAATGTTTTGATCCTTTGAACCTTTGGTTGTTCTTCTTGATTGTAAAATTTTGGGCTCTTGAATGTCGTTGGAATTTAAATTTTTGTTAATCTCTTATGTCCTTGTTTTGGTCTTGAGTTTTGCTCAGGAGTGCAAAAAGCTAAGTGTGGGGGAATTTGATAATCACATATTTTATTCATTAAGAAACCCTTATGTTTAGTCATTTACACTCTCCATATTCTTAATTGATTGAGTTTGGTATGATTTTGTGAGTTTCAGCTCAAATTGGTCCTAATTGAATATTTTCAGCATTATTGAGATTTGACACTGTTTCTGTATTTTGGCCATAACTTGAGTTCCTAATATCTGATGAACATGAATTTTACCTTGTAGGAAAGCTAAGAGGAAGCTCTACAACTTTGATGAAGAGCTCGAAGTCTGATTCAGATGTCTAAGGGACCTAAGTTTACATGGAAGTCAGAATACGGGTTCTGTCAGTAGAATCCAAACAGTGTGCACTCATAAAATCATATCTCAAGATGTAATAATAGAGATGGGCTGAAATTTGGACAGTGGATAGTCAAGATCCAAATAAACAACTTTCATGAAGAACACATTTTGAGAAAAAGAAGTCTAGTAGGTCGTTTTTGGCTTCCAAGTCAGACGCGAAATTTTCGTCCTCAACCACCCACTCATCCATCCACTAATCCACTCATTCCCCTTTGTCATTTTGTTACCCTAGACTTCTATAAAAGGCACCATTGGTTATCATGAATAAGATGTATTCTCCTTCATTTCTCTCTAAGTTTCTTCTTACTTCTTCATAGTTTCTCATAGTTTTGTATATTTTGATGCTCCCTTTCATGGTAATGGAGGGCTAAGCTACTTTCGGTCAATTTAGAACTCTTGAAGAGATTGTGGTTTGGATTCTTGAGACCTTGGTTATGTATTGTATTTGATTTGTAATTGAATTCCTCCTTTCTTCTTCTTTTTCTTCTTCTTGATCTTGAATGCATGAATGGTGATTCTATTTATGTTGATCTGATTGATCTTGGTTTAAGATTGAGATTTGTGATGAAACTTAGAACTGATTGATCTAAACTAATCACATAAATGAAGATTGAGATTTGTGATGAAACTTAGAACTGATTGATCTAAATTAATCACAGAATTGAAAAGGTTAGGTTACTGATTTTTGCCTAAGTTAATTGAATTCGGTACTTGAAATTAACATAGATCTTCATGAATGGTGCGATTGCGGATTTGTGTTTATCACTTGTTAATTGAATTCTAGACGATCGTCTAGTATGAATTCTGGATTTGATGCAGAGATCTCAGTTAGATCCAAATTAACAATTCAATTGCGCTTCAAGTGTTCTATGAAGGGTCTATGATTGAATCCACCCAATCTTGGATAGGTTTCTAAATTGACTGCTCTTTAATTGTTATTTCTTCCTTTAATTTTGTTAAGTGCGATCTTAAACTGTCAATTCCCCCTTTTTGCTAACTTTTACTTGATTTGATTAAATTGCATTTACGATCCTTGAGGAGACAATCCGGTGTTGTCACTGTGCTACAAGTTTAGGTAATAACTTCGGTTATAATTTTGACTGAGTTCGGCGCTCGTCAACCATACGTCAGAGTTTGATGGAGTGCCGATCTTTTCCACTATGTTGTATCTGCATGTGGAGTTGCCGCTATCTCTTAGGCATCACTGGGACGGTATGTTTGATGCGCCTAGTGAGATTAGCATCGTATCGACTGCACGGACCCGTGTCCGTAGAGGGTCGAGGCATCCTGGATATCTATCACCTGAAGTTTCATCTGAGAGTGATCCTTCAGAGGGTTAGATATTTATGATGTGTACTTGGGCGCGTCTGCGTTTGTATTTTGACCTTTTACTGTTTTGTTCACTGTTTTAGTTTAAATATGGATAGTTGTAAATTATTTGTATAACTTATAATTAGTACCATATGTATATTATGTGAGATGTTAGTTTGTTTATTTTGTGTTTTTGCGTTATTTTATTTAATACTATTCTGTTTAACAAGAAGAATTTTACAACCCGTAATATTATGTTACAAATGTTTTACAACTTGGGTAGATTTTATTTATCTTTATTTTATTTTATTTATATATGTGACATCCCCATAAGGGTGTTACATTAGTTGGTATTGATCAATCAATTTTAAGCCATTCATTATTGCTTCATATTTGGCCTAATTGATGCTAATTGTGTCCAATATTATGTTTGTAGATGAGTTTTAGATGATTGGTCTTCATTGAGCTTAATTGTAAAAACTTCATTAATTTTTAGATTTTAACTCATTTTGACCTTTCTGTCTTGTACAGGCCATAACTTGGGTTACAAATATCGTATTTGGATGATCTTAGAGTCTCCTGAAAGCTGAGACAAAGATCTACAATCTCGTGTCTAATGTAATTTTTCTAATTCAGCTGGATTCAAGGAGAAATTGGGCCTCAAATTCAGGATGCTGTTGCTGTCACAAAGCTTGGACCTTTCCTCAATGATTTGGGCCTATCTCTCTCAATTTAAGCCCAATTAAGGCAAATGATATGTCTCTGAAAAGCTTATTCAGAGGGCTACAGTTTGGGCCAGGGGTAGATTAGGAATTACATAAGAACTTTCAGTTACAAATAGGTTTTAGCAGATTTCGAATTCAGCTTTTGATTTGTTGTGATTCAGTTTTAACAGATCGAACAGAAACCTTTTCTCTCTTTTTCATCTTCTCTACTTCCCTCTTTTCTGCATTTTCGTAATGGCCATGGAAGGCTAAAGCTTCAATCAATCCAAGGAATTCAATGATTGTGGTTAGAGTTTTGAGTTCTCTTGTTTAATTGTAAATTCTGTTTGTGTTGTGTTCTTCCCTCTTCTCCTTCTTCAATTGATTTCTGATTATGTTTTCGAAATTGAAGTTAGAATTAGGGTTGATTAATCTGAATCTAATGGAGAATAGATCATCGATTGATAATCTATGTTAATCCGAATTTGTTCATAAATCAATCTTAATCAAGAATTGCGATTGTGATTCTGTTTGGTTGATGAAATTCTAGATGATTATCTAGTCGAATTCGAATTAACAGAGGTGGATGCAACAGAACTCCTTCCTTTTGAACAATGATTAATTCTGCCACATGAATTGAAGACCTTGGATTGGTGTTTACTTAATTGAATTTTCTCAAATTGAATTCGTTTTCTGTTATTGCAATGAACAAAACCCCCTACTTATTAATAACTTCTAACATGCTTGAGAAATCCGAATTGGTCCTTGGGAGATGACCTAGGTTATGCACTATGCTATATTCCATAAATCCTAGTCTATTTTGAGGCGAGTGCGACATCGGTGATCAAAATTTGGCGCCGTTGCCGGGGATCGAACCCGGGTCACCCGCGTGACAGGCGGGAATACTCACCACTATACAAAATTTCCCTCAGAGAGTTGTGCAGCTTAAGAAGACTCATGAGACTGATACAGATAGGGAGATCTTGGAGACATTTAGGAAGGTTGAGGTGAACATTCCTCTCATTGAAGCAATCAAGCAAATTCCAAGATATGCCAAGTTTCTTAAGGATTTGTGTACTCATAGAAGGAGACTCAAGGAAATGAGAAGATCAAGCATGGGAAGAAATGTGTCTGCACTTATACTGACCTACAATGCCCCAAAAATGCAAGGATCCAGGAATTTTTACTATTCCATGCACCATAGGCAGTAGCAAATTCGAAAATGCCATGTTGGATTTAGGTGCTTCAATTAATGTTATGCCTATGTATGTGTTTCAATCTCTTGCCCTTAGACCTTTACAGAATACAGGAGTCATCATTCAGTTGGCAAATAGGAGTAATGCATACCCTGCTGGACTCATTGAGGATGTCCTTGTTAGAGTTAATGATTTGATCTTCCCTGCAGACTTCTACATTCTGGATATGGATGGAGAATCCGAATCCAGCAGGGCTCCCATCATTCTTGGTAGACGTTTCCTCAAAACTGCCAGAACCAAAATTGATGTCCATGCAGGCACTCTTTCCATGGAGTTTGGAGATAATGTGGTTCGATTTAACATCTTGGATGCCATGAAGCACCCCATGGAAGAACATTCAGTTTTCCATATAGATTTGTTGGCTGATATAGTTGATGATAGCTTTTCTGAGCTCTTTGCTGATGATCTTCCATTCTTTTCTGATTTTGTTGATACCTAAACATGTGATGCTTGTACTGTTTCAGAAATGTGCAGTATTTGTACTGAGATTGCATCCTGTTTACATGGTGATTCTGATACAGATATGGGGTCTGATCAAATAAATGGTGGTGAAGCTACGAATTACTGGAGCCAGACTGCAGTAGTTTGATTACAGCAAGTACCTCTGAATCAGATTTCGTTGAATTGTAGGCTGTAAACACAGCTACTTCCACCAGGATACTTCCATCTGTAGTGCAGCCACCTACACTGGAGCTTAAGCCACTCCCAGAGCACCTTAAGTATGCATACTTAGAGGAGGATAAGAAGCTGCCAGTGATCATTTCTACTGCCCTCCATGCTGACCAGGAGGAGAAGCTGCTGCAAATACTGAGGAAGCATAAGAAAGCTATTGGCTGGACCTTGGCTGACCTTCCTGGCATTAGTCCTTCTATGTGCATGCACAGAATACTACTTGAGGCTGGTGCTAAACCAGTGAGACAACCACAGAGGCGACTCAACCCCTTGATCCTGGATGTGGTGAAGAAAGAGGTGACCAAGCTTTTGCAAGCAGGCATCATCTATCCTATCTCAGATAGTGCTTGGGTGAGTCCAGTTCAAGTGGTTCCAAAAAAATCAGGAATCACAGTAGTGAAGAATGATCGAGATGAGTTGATTCCTACCAGAGTACAGAGTAGCTGGAGAGTTTGTATTGATTACAGGCGGCTCAACCAAGCGACAAGAAAGATGATCCGCCACTCTCTTTTGGTTTTTCTTATATTGTGCTTGCGGTTGATTATGTTTCTAAATGGGTGGAAGCTAAGGCCACCAGGACTAATGATGCTCGAGTTGTTGTGGATTTTGTCAGGTCTAACATATTTTGCAGGTTTGGAGTGCCCCGAGCTATCATTAGTGACCAAGGGACTCATTTCTGTAACCAGACTTTGGAGGCTTTGTTTCGGAAGTATGGGGTTGTGCATAGAGTGTGTACTGCATATCATCCCCAAACTAACGAGCAGGCCGAGATTTCTAACAAAGAGATCAAGCAGATTCTGGAGAAGATGGTGCAGCCGAATAGGAAAGATTGGAGCCACCAGTTAGAAAATGCTCTTTGGGCTCATCGTACCGCTTACAAGACACCTATAGGGATGTCTCCTTTCAGGGTTGTCTTTGGTAAACCATGTCACCTTCCGGTGGAGATAGAGCATTGTGCATACTGGGCAGTGAAGAGTTGTAACTTAACATTTGACCAAGCAAGTTCAGAGAGGAAGCTTCAATTGCAACAGCTGGAAGAACTCCGCTTGGAGGCTTATGAGAATTCCAGGATCTATAAGGAAAAGACTAAGCATTTCCATGATAAGATGATTTCTAGAAAAGGAGTTCTCCATTGGCCAAAAGGTGCTTTTGTTCAACTCTCGCCTTAAACTCATGCCCGGTAAGCTCCGTTCTAGGTGGGATGGTCCTTTTGTTGTCACTAGCATCTTTCCTTATGGTGCAGTGGAGATTTTGAATGCAGCCACCAACAAGAGCTTCAAGGTTAATGGCCATCGTCTTAAGCCTTTTCTTGAGAGCCCTGTCAGCCCCGCATCTGTAGAGGAGCTCTCCTTGGCAAAGCCCACCTTTCCCCAAGTGCAAATCTTCCCACCATGATGAGGGTGTTCTCTTCCCTTACTCTTTTATTACACATGTCTACTTGTCTTTTGCTTTGTGTTTCATTGAGGACAATGTATGATTTAAGTGTGGGGGAGGGAATTTCTCTGCGTTTTTTTTGTTTTATTTTTCTATTTTCTATTTACATTTTCTGCTATTTCTATTTTTTTTTTCTGTTTTTTTGGCTTTTATTGTTTCTAATTCTGTTTTTGTTGTTTTAATTCTGTTTTGATCCATTTTGCATGCCTTTCATTGAATATCTTGGTTTGTACAGGTTGTGAATAATTTCATCATTCTTAGTTAGAGGTTTCATGACATGATGTGAATACTTTTCTTGCATTTTTGGTTTAGCAAGCTGGCATCGAGAATTAAAGTGTTGCATCAATTGTGATAGGCTTGTCCTTGGTGAGATTTTGGACCTTATACATGGATGGATTGCATTATGCCATTCTCTTTTCTTTCTGGTGTGATCTCACTCATGATTGTTGGTGCTCTAGAACTTGACTTGATTCTTTTTGAAGCTTCTTGTTCACATGCATGTATTGAGATGATTGAGGCCTTCTTTCTTTGTTTAGCTACTTTGGCCAAATAGCCAACCTTGCATCATTTTCCTTTGATTACCCACCTTGAGCCTAATTGCCTATTCTTTGCTTTAGCTCATTTTATGCTTTTGTGAAAAACCATAATTTTATCGTACCTTAGGGAATGGGAGAGCATTGGTTCATTTCATTTGAGGAGCTTTTTTGGCTTGTAGGCAGTTAATAGTTTAAGTGGTGTGGTTATACAAATTGATGTGTATGTATGCAAGGTTATCAAAAAAATAAATAAATAAATAAATAAAAATTGAAATAAAAAGAAGAAAAAGAAAAAAAATATGGTTCAAGAAAGGTTGTAAAAGCAAAAGGAAAGGTGATCAAAGTAAGAGAATGCGCATTACTTGTCTTTTGAGTTCCTCCTCATTGCTCTTTTATTCTCTTGGGTGCTTAACTTGTCATATCCATATTATTCCTTCCCTTACCTTGGCCCCATTACAACCTTGAATAAAGTCCTTTTGATCTTTATTTGCATGTGTTTCAAGTGGTGGAAATTAGAGACTTGTCAAGCTTATGGTAGTACTTGCTTTCATGGGTGCCTTGAGTGTAAATACAATCCTAAACACTTGAGAGTAGAGTATGCCTAGTGAGGATCTTATCACTTTTGGTTCATCATTCGATTCAAGTTGTCTTCTTGTTTGCTTGAGATGTTGAGAGATATATTCATGTTTGTCTTGATTCCCTGATACTGTGGATGTTTGAATCTTGATCACTACCTTGCATTCTTGCAATTCATTGGAAGGCATGTTGATTTTGTGTTCTTATGGTGAAACCCCTTTTGGTTCAATTTTGAATGTTGCCCAGGAGTGCAAAGGTTCAAGTGTGGGGGATTTTGATCAATCAATTTTGAGCCATTCATTATTGTCTCATATTTGGCCTAATTGATGCTAATTGTGTCCAATATTATGTTTGTAGATGAGTTTTAGATGATTGGTCTTCATTGAGCTTAATTGTAAAAACTTCATTAATTTTTGGATTTTAACTCATTTTGACCTTTCTGTCTTGTACAGGCCATACCTTGGGCTACAAATACCGTATTTGGATGATCTTGGAGTCCCCTGAAAGCTGAGACAAAGATCTAAAATCTGGTGTCTAATGCAATTTTTCTAATTCAGCTGGATTCAAGGCGAAATTGGGCCTCAAAGTCAGGATGCTGTTGTTGTCACAAAGCTTGGACCTTTCCTCAATGATTTGGGCCTATCTCTCTCAATTTAAGCCCAATTAAGGCAAATGATATGTCTCTGAAAAGCTTATTCAGAGGGCTACAGTTTGGGCTAGGGGTAGATTAGGAATTACATAAGAACTTTTAGTTACAAATAGGTTTTAGCATATTTCGAATTCAGCTTTTGATTTGTTGTGATTCAATTTTAACAGATTGAACAGAAACCTTTTCTCTCTTTTTCATCTTCTCTACTTTCGTTTTTCCCTCTTTTCTGCATTTTCGCAATGGCCATGGAAGGCTAAAGCTTCAATCAATCCAAGGAATTCAATGATTGTGGTTAGAGTTTTGAGTTCTCTTGTTTAATTGTAAATTTCGTTTGTGTTGTGTTCTTCCCTCTTCTCCTTCTTCAATTGATTTCTGATTATGTTTTCAAAATTGAAGTTAGAATTAGGGTTGATTAATCTGAATCTAATGGAGAATAGATCATCGATTGATAATCTATGTTAATCCGAATTTGTTCATAAATCAATCTTAATCAAGAATTGCGATTGTGATTCTGTTTGGTTGATGAAATTCTAGATGATTATCTAGTCGAATTCGAATTAACAGAGGTGGATGCAACAGAACTCCTTCCTTTTGAACAATGATTAATTCTGCCACATGAATTGAAGACCTTGGATTGGTGTTTACTTAATTGAATTTTCTCAAATTGAATTCGTTTTCTGTTATTGCAATGAACAAAACCCCCTACTTATTGATAACTTCTAACATGCTTGAGAAATCCGAATTGGTCCTTGGGAGATGACCTAGGTTATGCACTATGCTATATTTCATAAATCCTAGTCTATTTTGAGGCGAGTGCGACATCGCTGATCAGTATCAAAGCCCAAGTTAGAGTCTTTTGGGGTTGTGGTTAGGTCTGTTTTTGTTTTTGCTGTGTGCTTCTCTGTGATTTACTTCCGAAAGGATGTATCTAACTTTGTTTGGTTATGTTTGAAGAAAGAAGATGTCTGGTAGAGGACGAGGACGTGCGAACGTAAATCGGGAAGTGGACCCAATGATTGCAACAGCGGAGGCTATGCAACGAATGGCCGAAGTAATTACTCAGCAAAATTTGAGAGTAGCTCAACAGCAAGATGCTACAGCTGATGCCCTAAATTTATCTGAATTTAGGCGTAACAATCCGCCGCAGTTTAGAGGCGAGGTTGATCTTGAGAAAGCGAGTCAATGGATACAAGACTTGAAGAGAATCTTTGAAGGGATGAGATGCCCAGATGAGAAGAAGGTGACATATGCAGCCTTTATGTTAAGGGGAGATGGAGAATATTGGTGGAGAGGAACCCGCTGATTATTGCAAGCTGAAGGAATAGAAATTACATGGGAGATATTTTCTAATGCATTTCTGGAAAAGTATTTTCTTGCAAGTGCTAGACATGCCAAGGAGATGGAATTTCTTGGTTTACGTTAGGGTAATATGACGGTGAATGAGTATGCTACTAAATTTGAGAGTTTGTCTCAATTCTCAGATTATGCTCAAACTCGACCAGATGATGGGTGGAGATCTCAGAAGTTTGAAGCAGGGTTAAGAGTGGAACTGAAGCGAGGAGTGATATCCTTGAGAATGAATCAGTTTCATGCTTTAGTTGATGCGTGTGCACGACTCGAGGAGTTGGAGCCGTCACGAGATCAGAGGAATCATAACTTTGGGCCAACAAGGTTTCAGAGAGGTGGTGGCAGTAATACTAATCGATTTCAGCGCAAGCCATATTCTAGACCACCAGGGAGTCAACCTCAACGACCACCGGTTGGGGGAAATGCTAGTGGTAGTAGAGCTGGACAAGGGATGGCGTTCACGCCAACATATTTTAAGTGTGGAAAAAAAGGCCATCTTTCTAGTGAATGCCCTATCAGAGGAACAATTTGTTTTAATTACAAACAGCCTGGACATATATCTAGGGATTGTACTCAGCCAGAGAGAAAGCCAGCTATGAGAAGTGTTCGTGCCACTCAGCCAAGGTCAGGAAGTATTCAACCGAGGTCTGGAGGGCGAGTATATACTATGACTGGAATGGAAATTTCTTAATCTGATGATCTTATTCAGGGAGAAGGTGTTATTGGAGGTAATCTTCTGACTGTATTATATGATTCTGGTGCAATACATTCATTTATTGCATATGATTGTGTGGAGAGATTGAAGTTTCCTGTGTCTTCTCTGAATGTTAAATTGAGTGTTTCTACGCCAACTGCTAAACCTGTAATTACGACAAAGATATGTTTGGATTGTTCTGTTGTTATAAAGGACCGTGTGTTTTTGGTCAACTTGATTTGTTTGCCTCTTGTTGAGATAGATGTAATATTAGGGATGGACTGGTTATCTTCTAACCATATCCTTATAGATTGTGCAAACAAAACCATAGTTTTTCCTAAGGAAGAAAAGTCTGGATTCTTGACTGCTGTTAAAGTCAAGTCATTGTTGAGAGAGGGAGCACAGGGATATATGTTATTGTCTTCTCTAGAAGTCAAGAACGAGAAAGATGTGAATACTATTCCTGTTGTCAATGAGTTTCTAGAAATTTTTCCTGATGATGTACCTGGTTTGCCACCTGAGAGGGAGATCGAGTTTTCAATTGATTTAGTACCAGGAGCAGGTCCTATCTCAATTGCGCCATACCGAATGTCGCCAGCAGAGTTGGTGGAGCTGAAACAACAATTGGTGGATTTGATGGAGAAACAGTTTGTGCGACCTAGTGTTTCACCATGGGGAGCACCAGTGCTTTTGGTCAAGAAGAAAGATGGAACATCTCGACTTTGCGTGGATTATCGTCAGTTAAACAAGGTGACTATCAAGAATAAATATCTGCTTCCAAGAATTGATGATTTAATGGATCAGTTGAAGGGAGCAGTGGTATTTTCCAAAATAGATCTGAGATTGGGTTATCATCAGATTCATGTTAAGGGGGAGGATAGACCCAAAACAGCTTTTCGAACTCGTTATGGACATTATGAGTATCAGGTAATGCCATTCGGGGTGACGAATGCTCCTGCTATATTCATGGACTATATGAACAGGATTTTTCATCCGTATCTAGACAGATTTGTCATTATTTTTATCGATGACATTCTGATCTATTCCCAATCCAAGGAAGAGCATGCTGAACATCTTGGTGTTGTTCTTCAAATTTTGAAGGAAAAGCAGCTGTATGCGAAAATGGCAAAGTGTGAGTTTTGGTTGGAGGAAGTCCAATTTCTAGGTCACGTGATTTCAAAGAAAGGTATTGCGGTAGACCCATCGAAAGTAGAGACTGTTTTACAATGGGAATGGCCTAAGACTGTGACAGAAGTTTGAAGTTTTGTTGGACTTGCTGGATATTACCGGCGGTTTATCGAAGGTTTTTCTAAGATTGCTGGATCGCTTACGCAGCTCACGAGGAAAAATCAAGCTTTTGAGTGGACAGAAGAACGTGAAGCTAGTTTCCAAGAATTGAAGAAGAGGTTAACAACTGCACCAGTGTTGATTTTGCCAGATTCTAACAGAGCTTTTGATGTGTATTGTGACGCTTCTTACCAAGGGTTAGGATGTGTATTGATGCAAGATCGGAATGTTGTGGCGTATGCTTCTCGACAGTTGAAGGTTCATGAGAGGAATTATCCGACACATGATTTGGAATTGGCCGCAGTGGTCTTTGCTCTGAAAGTGTGGAGGCATTTTCTGTATGGAGCAACGTTCAATGTCTTTAGTGATCATAAGAGTTTGAAGTACTTGTTTGATCAGAAAGAATTGAATATGAGGCAAAGGCGATGGTTGGAATTCTTAAAGGATTATGATTTTCAACTCCAATACCATCCAGGAAAAGCTAATGTGGTAGCTGACGCCTTGAGCAGAAAAGTGGTTAGTGTTTCGGCAATGATGATAAAGGAGGAAGAATTGATTAATAAATTCTGAGATTTATGGTTGTCAATGGAATTTGTACCTGGAAGGATTCGTCTATGGAAGGTGATAATTATCAATGAACTGCTTGATGCGATACGAGAGAAATAGGAGGAGGACCCGTTTTTGCAAAATGAAAGAGAATTGTTAAAGCAAGGTCATAAGGCAACGGTAGAGGAAGGAGCAAATGGACTCTTGAGATATAAGGGAAGAGTCTGTGTACCTGATGATCTTGAGCTTAAGAAGGGAATTCTAGATGACACTCATACTAGTGATCTGAGTTTACATCCGGGGATGACCAAAATGTACCAAGACTTAAAGAAGTTGTTTTGGTGGCCAAGGATGAAAAGAGACGTAGCGGAACATGTAGAGTCTTGTCTGGTTTGCCAGAAGGCGAAAGTGGAACATCAGAGACCAGCTGGTATGTTGCAACCGTTAGCTATTCCAGAGTGGAAATGGGATAGTATCTCTATGGATTTTGTTACTGGATTGCCGAAAACGAAGAAAGGTCATGATTCGATATGGGTTATAGTCGATAGGCTTACGAAGTCGGCTCATTTCTTGCCAATCAATATTAAGTATTCATTGGAAAGATTAACCCAAATATACATCAGTGAGATTGTTAAATTACATGGTGTGCCTACATGTATAGTTTCTGACAGAGATCCGAGGTTTACATCGAGGTTCTGGCAAAGTTTACAAGAAGCCATGGGAACTAAGTTGCGGTTAAGTTCAGCTTATCATCCGCAAACTGATGGTCAAACAGAGAGAACTATACAGTCTTTGGAAGATCTGTTGTGAGCTTGTGTTTTGGAGCAACGAGGGAGTTGGGATGAATTTTTATCTTTGATAGAATTCACCTACAACAATAGTTTTCACTCTAGCATAGGGATGGCACCCTATGAGGCGTTGTATGGAAGGCGTTGTCGAACACCGTTGTGTTGGTATCAAGATGGGGAAAGTATGACTATTGGACCAGATCTTGTACAACAGACTACAGAGAAGGTAAAGATGATACCAGAGAAGATGAAGACGACGCAAAGTAGATAAAAGAGTTATACGGATAAACGAAGATGACCTCTTGAATTTGAGGAGGGTGAGCATGTGTTTCTAAGAGTGACTCCTACGAATGGTGTCGGAAGAGTTATCAAATCTAAGAAGCTTACTCCTAAGTTCATTGGACCATATCAGATTATCCGACGAATAGGTCCTGTAGCTTATCAGATTGCTTTGCCGCCTTTTCTATCCAATCTGCATGATGTATTTCATGTATCCCAGCTAAGGAAGTATATTCCGGATCCAACGTATGTTATACAACCAGATGAAGTACAACTGAAGGAGAATTTGACTTACGAGACTTTACCTGTCAGAATAGAGGACAGAAATGTGAAGTAGCTTCGAGGGAAGATGATCGAATTAGTAAAGGTCATATGGAACGATGTGACGGGTGATGCTACCTGGGAGTTGGAAGACAAGATGAGGGAGCAATATCCTCATTTGTTCTGAGGTATAACGAATTTCGAGGACAAAATTTTTTGTTTGTTAGGGAGAGTTGTAACACCCTAAACTTTTGAGGTATTACCGTTGTGTCCCGAATGTACTGTTTTCTATTTTTCAACTTTAGGATAAATGACCGTTATGTCATTTTTGTACTGTTTGTTATTTTTCTGTATGAATTATTGCTTTTTATTACCTGTCTATGATTTTATTTGGACTTTTTGTGTGATTTGCTCGGGATGAGAAAAATAATATTTTTCCGGACTGGGAAATCTTATTTCAATTATTCGAGTGGGGATCTTACTAAACCCAATTTGAATGATACGATTAGTAATCTTTTAATTTTTAGGATTTAATCGTAAAATAAAATAATTTTATATTATTATAATATTATTTTATTAGTCAATATAAATAAATGACAGTGGACCCGAAAATGTCTTGCGAGACCTACGTTTAGCAAAGCAGTTAATGTTTTAAGCTAGAGCAGATTCCTAATGATTAGGTTAGTGACTAGGTTAGTGACTAAGCTTGATGACAAGGTTAGTGACAAGGCTAGGATTAACTAATGAGAGCAAAGCTTAGTGATCAAGTCTTAATCCTCACCATTGATCAATTCTAAGGCTAGGATGGAGCCAACCAAAATGGACACCTCCTTGCCCCTTCATGTCTACGGCCATTCACTCAAGGAAGGCCATTATTCACTTGATTTCCATGCATTTTCTCTCTTCTCTCTCTTCCAAAAATGTCAAACTCCATTGTTATCTTCCTTGTGAAGCATTCGGCCAAGCAACCATATTCACCATCCATCCACCCAAAATTTCTTCTAACTAACTTTTCTAAACCTAAACACAATTCTAAGAACATCTCTAGTTGAGAGTTCTTGCAAAATCCTTCATCTTGGGCTTGAAAACCTACTTGGAAGATTTTACCTTGAAGGTGAAACTCTTTGATTTTCATTTCTAATTTTTTTTTCAAAGTTCTAAGCCATGATTGATCCATGGTTTAAGCTTTCTTTCATGGTTATAACTTGTAGAATTTTGTTTAAGCTTGATAGGTGTCTTGGAGGGTGAAAACCGAAACCCTAAGATTGAGTGAAAGAGTATTTGTCTTCATTTAAGGTAAGAGGAAGACTTAAATCTTATCATCCTTGGGTGGTGGTAAGAAAATGGAGTTGATTGTGATTGTAGAATCCATAAGGATTCATTGGTGTGTTTGATTTAATAGCTTTCTTATTTGTGATTTGTATTAATATGCATGTCTACAAGCTTTAAAAATATTGTATGTGTTAGAAATGCATGGATAATTAGTAGGATGTGAATAATATGCTAAGGTTTGCATGAGTGTTCCAAAGAACACAAAAATCAAGGCTCACGGCCTCAACTAAAAAGGAGAACCAAAATGTTCTCAACAATTTTCTAAAAGAGTGATTTAATTGACTTAGGTAAAATAACAAGATACAACATGATTTAGAAGAAGAAAAATGATCCAAAGATCAAATATTAAATTTTTGACCAATTCGCCAACATGCCTAAGTTGAATATTTTGATTTCTAAAATTATTTTTTTCAACAAAGGTTAGGTAATGATGCTAAAAGGAATTTTATTACAATGAATTGTAAGGAATAAAAATGATTAGAGTAAGTTTAAGGAGTTAAAACTAGTGATTTTAATGGTTAAAAAGAAATACAGTAGCTTTTGTAAAATTTCTAACATATAGCTCATATTATATTTTGAAGCATGTTAGTGATTTTCATAAAGTTAAATTATACGGTTAAAAATTAAGTAAAAGAAATTTTTACAGAAAAATTAGGAAACCATTATTATAAGTTTCTAAACAAAATACTGTCAATTTTTAGTAAAAACAGACAAATAAGATAGAAAAGATGTCCAAACGACAGTATACGGTATGAAAAATATTCTACGTAGTTTAAACGTATTAAATTATTTCTGTTTATTTAAACAGTAATTTTTAAGGAATTCAGACAAGAAAATAATTTAAAAATCTTACGCGATTGAGAAAACGTATTAAAAACTCTACGCGATTTTAAAAACAGCAAAATATATTTATGCGATTTAAAAACGTTTGTAAAAGTGACGAGATTTTGAAAACGCGATAAAATTTTTACGCGATTGACAAAAAAGCAAGTTTTACTGTCGGGCCAAAGTGGTGGACTGGACAGATTGTTAAACAAGATCTTGTCTTGTATATATATGCGATTTGCAAGGTGAGGGATTCGTAATTTTTGCCATGAGTATATATATGCGATTTGCCAGTGAGGGCATATTTGGAATTTTTGCCAGTGAGGGCACATTTGAAATTTTTATCATGCATTGAGTTGTGCCAATTTGGTTGATAATTGGTGGATTGATTGACGAGATGAATAACATCGTGTTGTCGGTGTGATAAGTGTAGTGTGGTTCAACTTGAATGAACTTGGAGACATTAGTGTGCAGATTATTCCATTTGTGGACAGTTGGTCGCTCCTCTGGGCCGTGGTAACTGGTAACACACTAATGGACTCGACATGCACTATACTTAAACAAGATCTTGTGAAATCTATTAGTGCAAGCCTGTAGTGACACGACGTGTGACAGTGTGCTACACCACTATGCTATTTCAGTGGGCTATAGACGCAACGTGAGATAGCGGAATAGTTATTGGGCGGTCGATGGTACTAATAGATTTTGCGGGTCGTTCTCTCTGATGTCTGTATTTTTAGCTCCATGGAGTAGGGTTGAGTCACATCTTATATGTTTAATGTTTTATACATTTTAAGGTTATTTATTTGCTCTATTTTATCTATTTGTATTATTTCATTTATCTGCACCATTTCATTCATCTGTACCATTGTATGTTGTTGTTGTTTTGAGTTTTTGTGTTATTTAATATTTTAATTTATGTTATTATAGTATGCTATATTGTATAAATTGTTATATCTGTTGTATTGTCGTTTTCTTATTTTACCATGTTTGTGGTGATATAGATTGTCTTACCTCTTTCTTGTATGTGTTATCTGTATATTTTAAATTATGTGATAAAGAGTTTGAGGAAGAGGAACAACCTCTTGAGTGTGAGTATCCTGAGGAGGAAGAAGATCAGCAAGCCAAAGATCAGTTCTACGATCAAGAACCATCCGATCATCCATATCCTTTGGATTGATTGTGTGGATATGACGCTACCAGGATTCTTTGGGTTTGTGCAACTGGAGTTCCATGGAGGCTCTGAAGCCTGGCGTCTGCGGGAGGATCGTGATTCGGTGACGTACGTAGGGCGTCTGACGGTGACCATACGTACGGAGTTTGATGGAGTGCCGATCTTTTCCACTATGTTGTATCTGCATGTGGAGTTGCCGCTATCTCTTAGGCGTCACTAGGGCGGTATATTTGATGCGCCTAGTGAGATTAGCATCGTATCGACTGCACGGACTCGTGTCCGTAGAGGGTCGAGGCATCCTAGATATCTATCACCTGAAGTTTCATCTGAGAGTGATCCTTCAGAGGGTTAGATATTTATTTTGTGTACTTGGGCACGTCTGCGTTTGTATTTTGACCTTTTACTGTTTTATTTACTATTTTAGTTTAAATATGGATAGTTGTAAATTATTTGTATAACTTATAACTAGTACCATATATATATTATGTGAGATGTTAGTTTGTTTATTTTGTGTTTCCGCGTTATTTTATTTAATACTATTCTGTTTAACAAGAAGAATTTTATAACTCGCAGTATTATGTTACAAATGTTTTACAACTTGGGTAGATTTTATTTATCTTTCTTTTATTTTATTTATATATGTGACATCCCCATAAGAGTGTTACAATATATAGACATATACTTCCTATCTTTCTCTCTGAAATTATGATTAGTTCCATGTAGTAGGATTTGGTCTTGGTACATATACATAGTGGGTTAGCATATTGTTATTATAATTATGTTTGTCTGATAGATTATCTGCAATATGATAATATAAATATACATGATAATATGGTATATATACCATTTACTGTCATTTTCTATACTGCTTTATTAGTATTGATGTAGCAGATCTCACCTTTTTGCTGTATTATATTTGTTTTATTGTATATGATTAATGAAGACCGAGGAGACGAGGAAGCTGGTAGTTCTGTTTACCACCAATGATATACCTTTTTGCTATGTTTGTTTATATGGCGGAGAGACGTCAAGTTTTGGGTTTTGTCACAGTGCAGTTCCATGGGGGGACTGGCGCTTGGAGGTTTGATTATGGGAATGAGCAGTTTGTTTATACTAGGGATTTAACTATAAACCTTAGTGGTACTAGAGATGGGACTCCTGTTTTGATGCAACATGCTTCTGTGTGTCTTGAGTTCACTATGCTAATACGTGAGCCCTTGGGTGGTAGTTTTTATACCTCGCAGGAGGATTCCATGGTGTCGTCTGCTAGAACGCTAGCCAGGCATGTGTTATATCCGCCAGGATTCTTTAGTGATGACACAGAGGAGGAGGAGGAGGATCCTACTGAGGGCCCGAATCCTTTGTTTGGTTTGAGAGGATATGGTTTAGTATTATATATTTTTGTCGTGTGTATTGTATATATATTAACTTTTGGGAGTAAGTGTGTACTTATGTAAATTATTTGTAAAGAATATTTCACTATGTATATAAGTTATGGCAAGTTTATTTTCAGTTACGTTTTATGTTTAAGGTTTTTATTTATTTTCAGTTATTCCACAAATAAAATTTTAAAATTAGTGTTTTACATGATTAATTCTTTTACAACTTGGGTAAGTTATAGTTGGATTAGTCTTAAATGTAATACACTACTGTGGGTGTTACAACAACTGTAACGGAGATCAGGAGGTTCTTAGGTCTAGCTGGATACTATAGGAGATTTGCAAAGAATTTTTCTCAAAAAGCCTTACCTTTGACTAGACTGACCAGAAAGAGTAGCTCTTTTGAATGGACACAAGAGTGTGAGAATAGTTTTCAATAATTAAAAAGAAAATTGACCACCATGCATGTTTTAGTAATTCCAGATCCACAAGGTAATTTTGAAGTTTACTGTGATGATTTGAGGAAAGGGTTATGATGTGTTTTAATGCAATATGGGTGAGTAGTTTCTTATGCTTCTAAACAACTAAGACCCCATGAAGAAAACAACCCATCCCATGATCTGGAACTAGCAATAGTTGTTTTTGCCTTAAAGATCTGGAGACACTATTTATATGGAGTTAAATTTGAGGTCTTCAGTGATCATAAAAGTTTGAAATATCTGTTTGATCAGAAAGAATTGAATATGAGACAAAGAAGGTGGATGGAGTTCCTAAAGGATTATGACTTTGAATTGAAGTATCATCGGGGAAAGGCCAATGTGCTGGCCGATGCACTGAGCAGAAAACTTCTGCATGTATCCCATATGATGATACAAGAAATAGAACTCTTTGAGAGCTTTAGAAATTTGAGTCTAGCAGTGATTGTGTTACCTCATAGTCTCTATTTAAACAGATTAAAAATTCATAATGACTTGAAGACTCAAATTTAATAAGCTCAAAAAGAAGATAAAAACTTAAAAGAAATAGAGGAACAAATTTTACTAGGAAAGAAAAAGGACTATAGAAGAACTGAAGATAGATCAATAATGTTTAGAGATAGGTTGTGTATCCCTAGAGAATCTGAACTCAAAGAAAAGATTTTAGAAGAAGCACATAAAAGCAAATACACCATCCATCCTGGAACAACCAAGATGTATCAAGATCTTAAAAAGATGTTTTGGTGGCCAAGTATGGAAAAGGATATTACAAAATATGTGTCCAAATGTCTGGTCTGTCAAAAAGTAAAAATTGAACATCAAAAACCTTCCGGAACCTTACAACCCTTAGAAATCCCAAAATAGAAGTGGGAAAGCATCTCAATGGATTTTGTTGTGAGGTTGCCAAAGACCCAATTAAGCCATGATGCCATTTGGGTTATAATAGATAGATTAACCAAATCTGCACACTTTCTACCTATAAAAGATAATTAATCATTGGATAGGTTAGCTTAACTATATCTTTAAGAAATAGTTAGGCTACATGGAATTCCCTCCAGCATAGTATCTGATAGACATCCCAGGTTCACTTCTAGATTTTACAGAGCTCTACAAACTACCTTTGCAACTAAATTGAATTTTAGTATGACTTATGATCCGCAAACTAATGTCCAAACTGAAAGAACCATCCAAACCTTGGAATATATGCTTAGAGCCTATGTGCTTGATTATCAGGGTAGTTGGGATAGGTTCCTACCTTTGATAGAGTTTACCTACAACAATAGTTATCATGTTAACATAAGAATGGCACCTTATGAAGCCTTGTATGGTAGGAAATGTAGGTTACCATTGTGTTGGTGTGAAATCAGGGAACAATCTATGCTAGGTCCAGAACTAGTACAGCAAACCACAGAGCAAGTTAAAAAGATCAAGGATAGGATGTTAGCAGCTCAGAGTAGGCAAAAAAGTTATGCAGATGAGAGAAGAAGGTCTCTGGAATTCAAAGAAGGAGAACATATATTCTTTAGGGTCACTCCTATTATAGGAGTTGGTAGGGCCATAAAGACCCAAAAGTTAAACCTTAGATTCCTTGGTCCTTTCCAAATCCTAAAAAAAGTCAGACCAGTTGCTTACTAAATTGCTTTAGCACCCAACTTGTCAATCCTCCATGATATCTTCCATGTTTCCCATCTCATAAAGTATAATCTAGATCCTTCACATATCATAGAAATTGAATCAGTACAATTAAAAGATGTTCACTTATGTAGCTAAACCTCTAAGGATCTTCGATAGAGCAGTGAAAGAGCTCAAAGGGAAACAAATTCCTCTAGTGAAGGTGTTATGGAAAGGTTGTGACTCGGAGGAAGTTACATGGGAGCTTGAGTCCAATATGATGCATAATTATCCAAAACTTTTTGAATTAGGTAAGCCAATTTTGAGGACAAAATTTATAAAAAAAGGGGGCGGGGAGAAATGTAACATCCTGCTACCCTAATGATCCTAAATAAAGTTATAGAAGCTTAATAATACTGGTAAGAATTATCTGTTAATTTGGGTAATTTTATGAACTAGTTTGAGCATAATTCTATGACATTGAATACCATGAAATAACCAAAGTATTTGTGAAAACAACTGATATAATGAAAATAAATATGAAAAATTTATTTCCTAGCTATAAACGATGGATAAATGATGTAGTAAATTTTTGGGAAGCAATTGAGCTAGTTTGGTATTTTTAAGGATACCGACAAGACATTAAGGGAACAATTATGAAATTGCTAAGTATCTAAGAAATTATGAAATTTCATGGAGATGCTAATTAAAATATAGAGAATAATTTGGTATAAAATACTAATTAAAATAAGTAACAGTAAGCGTATTTACTTAATTTCTAGGTTAAACTTAACTTAGGATAAAGTAAAGAAGCTTTACTGGTAAAAAGCAGTGTACATAAAATTATGGAAAAATCAATCCAAGAACTAAGTTGAGTTCTAAAATTTTTCATAATACTTATGGTAACTTAAAAACTTAGCTTTGGAAGATTAAAGATTGCTTAACAGATATAAAAGTTACGAAACAAAAATTTGGTCAAAAATTTTGACCAAACCAACTGTCCATTTATATTATAGAAATCTCTAGTTTTTTCTCACTTTCTCTACACTTTTCTCTCGGCCAAAATAGAAGCAAAGGAGCAGAAAATTTGGCTGCAAACCCGCGATCAAGACAAGAGAAACAAGAAGCAAGAACAAGAGGAAAAGCAAGGAAACTCAAGGGAACAAAGCTAGGATTGAGGTAGGGGTTCTTTACTACCATATTACTCATCTTTTTACTTTATTCATGAAGCAAAAATCTGGTTCTTGGAGATTGGAAGCTCATGGCCATAGCTTGAAAAATAGCTTTTTTTTTTTGTTATTTTTGTGTTTCTATTCTTCTCTTTCTCTAGTTCTATTTCCCATATGAATTCTTCAGTAAAAGTTTGTAAAATTTCTTCATGCTATATTGCCCTAGTATCAAGGTTATGATAGGGCTTTAGAGGTGTTTGTGTTCTTTCATTTATTCATCTAGTTTTATTAATGATTGTAATGAATTGTGATATTCTATTGATGAGAAAATGGTAGGATTTTGAGGCTTGATTGCCACGACTATATGTGCCCTGTTTTGGACAGAATTTTGGTGCTTTTATATCTTAGTTAGATGGCTTGAATTGTGCTATAAAATCGTGATAATATGCTACCCTTCTTGTGGATGATTTATCATTGTATTTTGTGCTTGAATTGGGACTTTGATTGATGATTATAATTAGAGTTGAGGGCTGCCCTATATTTAACTTGTAAATGGATGTTTTTAATTTATGAAATCATAGGTTAAAAGATATTGAATGATCATGGAGGTGTTGATTTAGTTTATGACTAAACCTTGATGTGTTGTTACATGAAAATTTTGCCTTGAATTGACCATTAATGATCATGGCAACATGGTTGCCTTATGTAAAAGAACTGATGATATTTTTGGGCATGAAATTGTGTTATGTATGATGGTTAATGGTCAAGGTAGTGGCTGCCCTTCGAAGTTAAAATTATGTTATGTTGATGTGTTTGAAAATTGAAGACTTTTGAGTAGCCTAGGAAATGATCCACTTCACTAGTTGGAATGGAAGACTAAGGATGGACATTTCCTCCCTTCCAGAGTAAAAGAGATTAAGGATGGACATTCCCTCATCATTTACTTGAATTCTTTCTAGTTGTTGGAGATGATCCTATTTTGTGGATAGTGTGAGGATAGACATTCCCTCCCTATTATAGTAGTTGAGGATGGACATTCCCTCTCTATTCTTCTCTTGCTCTAGTTTTATTTCCCATTCTATTTCCCATATGAATTCTTGAGTAAAAGTTTGTAAAATTTCTTGATGCTTTATTGCCATAGTATCAAGGTTATGATAGGGTTTTAGAAGTGTTTGTGTTCTTTCACTTATTCATCTAGTTCTATTCATGATTGTAAAGAATTGTGATATTCTATTGATGAGAAAATGGTGGGATTTTGAGGCTTGGTTGCCACGACTGTATGTGCCTTGTTTTGGACATAATTTTGGTGCTTTTATATCATGGTCAGGTGGCTTAAATTTTGCTATAAATTTGTGATAATATGCTACCCTTCTTGTGGATGATTTATCATTGTGTTTTGTGCTTGAATTGAGACTTTCATTGATGATTATAATTAGAGTTGATGGCTACCCTATTTTTAACTTGTAAATGGATGTTTTTAATGCGTGTAATCGTAGGTTGAAGGATGTTGAATGATCATGGAGGTGTTGATTTAGTTTATGACTAAACCTTGATGTTTTGTTACATGAAAATTTTGCCTTAAATTGACCACTAATGATCACGGCAGCATGGCTGCCTTATGTAAAAAAAAATGATGATATTTTGGGGCATGAAATTATGTTATGTATGATGGTTAATAGTCATAGTAATGGCTGCCCTTTGAAGTTAAAATTATGTTATGTTGATGTGTTTGAAAATTGAAGACTTTTGAGTAGCCTAGGAAAATGATCCACTTCACTAGATGGAATGGAAGTGTGAGGATGGACATTCCCTCCCTTCCGGAGTAAAAGAGATTAAGGATGGACATTCCCTCATCCTTCACTTGAATTTTTTCTAGTTGATGGTGGTGATCCTATTTTGTGGATAGTGTGAGGATAGACATTCCCTCTGTATTATAGTAGTTAAGGATGAACATTCTTTCTCTACTCATAACTCTAAGTTGAGGATGGACATTCCCTCACTAGAGGTCTTTGGGTTACTCATTTCTTGGAGTAGTTTTGTGTGACTGGCGAATGGTCATGAATAGGTTAAAGTGTACTAACCTAAAAGCAGACTACTACCAAGTAAAATAAATAAGTATTAAGATGAAATTGAGTTTATTTAGTTATAAGTGATGCTTGTATAATGTTGTATTTCTAAATTTATTATGGTTATTAAATTGATGTTTGATAATAAATATTTTTTTTGAACTCTAGTAATAATTGAATTTTCTGTTTCGGGAAGAGGAATGTTTTAATTTGGTTTTTACCAACTTCCTAAGAATAAAAAAATGAGTTTTTAAATAAAATGATTTTTTCCCCGCAGCGGCTGGAAGTATTGTAATGTCACTTATTTTAATAGTATTATTAGGAATTTATGAAATTCTCGCCCCATTTCTGTTTATGTTTTCCATAATATTTCCAAGGTCGAGATTTTCAATCAGGAGGCAAAAGCGAAAGACTTAGTGTAGTTTGCAATAATTTGTGTTCCGTTTTGTATAAATAATATTCTGTAATAGTTTATGTAAAATATTGTATTGTAGAACGTATTGTACATTATATTTTTAATATATGCATGTTATAATATTCCTTAACAGACTCATATTTTCTGTATATTAATTAAATATAATTTAATTTTTATCTAATTAATTTTTAGTGATGCACTTAATTTTATTTGTTAATACATAAATCCGGATACGTAATTAGTAATGTAATTAAGCACGTTACATTTTGGTATCAAATCAGTTCATCCGGTTGAGCTAGGGTATGGACTAGTTGTGGTTTGTTATGCAAATTTCTTTTCTTAATGATGATATGCATGGGTAGAATTGCATAATTGCCTTGAGATTGAATGTGTATAGTTAATTGTTGCACTGTTACATGATATTGAGTCTGATCAACTCGATATTCATTGTTCTATGTGTACATGAGATTATGGCATCAACTAGGCGCACCCAAGGTCGAGGTAGTGGCCAAGGTAATAGAGCCCCAGTTGGTGATGCATCAAACTGGTTAGAAGCTTTTAAAAATATAGATGATGCAGTGAGAGAACAAGCCACAATAACTAGAGAACATACTGCTATAACTACGAGGATATTGGAGGAAATAAGGGCCAATGCTCAACCCGCACCACTGAATAATGCAGCTTTGGTGGGAAATCTCAATTTTCATGACTTGTCTGAATTCAGAAAAGGTAATCCTTCCCCGTTTCAAGGAGAGTATTATCCGATAAAGGCAAAAGAAAGGTTGAGGGAGTTAGAAAAGATTTTTACAGTTATGAGATGCAGAGGCGACCAAAAGTTGTCGTTTGATACATATATGTTAAAGGGGGAAGTTGAACACTGGTGGAATGCTACTAGAAAATCAAAAGAAGTTGTTAGGGTTCAGATAAGTTGGGAAGTATTTAGAGATGCTTTCTTGGATAAATATTTTCTGAGAAACTTATAGGAGGAGAAAGAAATAGAATTTCTAGAGCTTAAACAAGGAAATATGACAGTTAGTCAATATTTAGCAAAATTTGATGAACTATCAAAATTTTCATCATACTTCCAATATAATCTGGATGATAATTGGAAGTGTGTGAAATTTGAGACTGGGTTGAAAAATGAAATCAGAAAAATGGTAAGACCTCTGGTGATTAGAGATTTCTCTATTCTTGTAGATAGATGTAGGATTGTGGAGTCTGAAACCCCCAAACTACAGTCAGAATTTAAACCACAAGGATTTCTGAAAAGAAAGAGGGATGATGATAAGGGTAAGAAAAATGTTCAATGGTTTACTAATCAACAAGGAAAAGGAAAACAGGTTCAGAAGGAAGATAGAGGGCTTGAATGTCCAAAATGTGGTAGATTCCATGGTAACAAGGCTTGTCAGTTGGACCAGATAGAGTGTTTTGTATGTGGCAAGAAAGGACATTATGCCAGAGATTGTTCCCAGCGGCAAGGAACAACCACTTCTAGACCCTAAACCAGAAGAAGGGTGTTCACTTTGAGCGGCAAAGAAGCGGTTCAATCCTCTTATCTGATACAGGGTAAGTGCATAGTTAAAAATAATATTTTAATTGAATTATTTGATTCAGGAGCATCACACTCTTTCATTTCTTATGATTGTGTAAGGATTTTGGATTTACTTGTGTCAGACCTACCTTATGATTTAATAGTTTCTACTCGTATAGGAAAACTAGTAACCACATCCAAAGCATGTTTAAACTGTTATGTCACTGTTGAAAATAGAAACTTTCTTGCAAATCTCATATGTCTACCCTTTACTGACATAGACATTATTTTGGGTATGGATTGGTTATCAACAAACCATGTTGTTCTAAATTGCTCAGATAAAACTTTGGTGTTTATATCTGATATTCCTTCTATAAATACTTCTTCTGAGTCTATTTACCTAAATGTCAGTCAAATTACTAACTTCCTGGTAGAAGGAGCTCAAGGTTATGTTCTCCTATTTTCTTTGAATTATGAAAATAAACGAAGTTTAGAAAGTATTCCTGTAGTAAGAGAATATCCAGAGGTGTTTCTAAATGAAATTAAAGAATTACCTCCTAAGAGATAAATAAAATTTAATATAGATTTAGTGTTAGGAGCAGGGCCTATCTCTATAGCACCATACTGAATGTCTCTTTTAGAGCTCTCTGAACTTAAAAAACAAGTAGAACTGTTGGATAAAAAGTTTATTAGACCTAATGTCTCACCCTGGGGAGCTCTTGTACTTTTGGTGAAAAAGAAAGATGGAAGCATGAGATTGTGTGTAGATTATAGGCAATTGAATTAGGTAATTAAAAATAAATATCCATTGCCTAGGAATGATGATTTGATGGACTAGTTAAGAGGTGCTACTATATTTTCAAAGATTGATTTAAGATTAGGGTACCACCAAATTAGGGTTCGAGAAGAAGACATCCCTAAAATTGCCTTTAAGACTAGATATGGACATTATGAATATCTTGTAATGTCATTTGGTTTGACAAATGCAATTACTATTTTCATGGATTATATAAATAGGATTTTTAGACCATACGTAGATAAATTTGTGGTTGTCTTTATAGATGATATTCTCATTTATTCAAAGACAACTGAAGAACATGTGGAACATCTTAGATTGGTTCTAGAAATCTTAAAGAAATGAAATTGTATACTAAATTGTCAAAATGTGAATTTTGGATGAAACATGTGCAATTTCTAGGACATGTGATATCAGGAGAGGGTGTATCCGTATATCCTAGTAAAGTAAAGGTAGTTTTGCAATAGGAAAGACCTACAATTGTAACAGAGATCAGGAGCTTCTTAGGTCTAGCTGGATACTACAGGAGATTTATAAAGAATTTTTCTCAACTAGCCTTACCTTTGACTAGATTAACCAAAAAGGGTAACACTTTTGAATGGACACATGAGTGTGAGAATAGTTTTCAAGAATTAAAAAGAAAATTACCACCACACCTATTCTCGTAATTCCATATCCACAAGGTAATTTTGAAGTTTACTGTGATGCTTCGAGGAAAGGGTTATGATGAGTTTTAATGCAAGATGAGCGAGTAGTTGCTTATGCTTCTAGACAACTAAGACCCCACGAAGAAAACTATCAAACCCATGATCTGGAACTAGCAGCAATTGTTTTTGCCCTAAAGATCTGGAGACACTATTTATATGGACTTAAATTTGAGGTTTTCAATGATCATAAAAGTTTAAAATATATGTTTGATCAGAAAGAATTGAACATGACACAAAAAAAGTGGATGGAGTTCCTAAATGATTATGACTTTGAATTGAAGTATCATCCAAGTAAGGCCAATATGGTGGCCGATGCAATAAGCAGAAAACTTCTGCATGTATCCCAAAAGATGATATAAGACATGGAACACTTAGAGAGCTTTAGAAATTTGAGCCTAGCAATGACTGTATTACCTCATAGTCTTTGTTTAAACAGATTGGAAATTCATAATGACTTGAAGACTCAAATTAAAGAAGCTTAAAAAAAAGATAAAAACTTAAAAGAAATAGAGGTACAAATTTTACTAGGAAAAAAAAAGGACTTTAGAAGAACTGAAGATGGAACAATAATGTTTAGAGATAAGTTGTGTATCCCTAGAGAATCTGAACTCAAAGAAAAGATTTTGGAAGAATCCCATAAAAGCAAATACACCATCCATCTTGGAACAACCAAGATGTATCAAGATCTCAAAAAGATGCTTTGGTGGCCAAGTATGAAAAAGGATATTGCAAAATATGTGTCCAAATGTCTGGTCTGTCAAAAAGTAAAAATTAAACATCAAAAACCTTTTGGAACCTTAGAACCCTTAGAAATCCCATAATGGAAGTAGGAACGCATCTCAATGGATTTTGTTGTGAGGTTGCCAAAGACCCAATCAAGCCACGATGCCATTTGGATTATAGTAGATAGATTAACCAAATCTGCACACTTTCTACGTATAAAAGATAATTGGTCATTGGATAGGTGTAACGCCCCAAATTTTCCTAAATAATTGACAGTAATTTTGACAATTAACAGAATTTTACTGTTTAGTAATTTCTGTGTACTGTAAAATTATTTTGAGTGTTCCGTCAGTACTTTTGATCGTTTTGAGTGATTTACTCTGTGTCAGGAAAATTATAATTTTCGGGCCGAAAAAAATCTTTAAGTATTTATTTCTCTTGACTGTTAATTATTTTTAACAATCTGACTTAATTTTCATACATTTTCTAATATTGGTGATTTTTGTGGATGATTATAAATTTTTTATATTTCTCTGATTGTTTTTGGGCTGTATGTGGGCCTAGGGTGGCCTTACGTAAGCCTAGGTGGGTCCCGCAAAGTGAAAATTTTTCTACGCATAGAAAAATTTGTACTGTTTAGATGGAGATGAGGGATCTTACTAAACCTGAATCCGAAAATAGTTTTAAAAATTTTCTTGTACTGTGTTTTGTACTATATTTAATTATCGGGCAATAAAAATATAGTAAATATATTCTTTCATTGGGTTTTAGCAGATAAAAATAGAAATTATACTGCTTAAGTCAACAATAATGGTTATGACAACTTTTGACGGACCAATAGGAAACAAGTTTAATTCTTTTGACGGACCAATAGGAAGCAAGTCTAATATTGAAGACTTTGGTATCAACCGTCAATTTAATCAACGGTGTAGGATTAGTCTAATAAAATGGCTATGACCATTTATAACCGTTGGATTTAGATTTAAATCAAGAGTGGAGATTTGATCTTATAAAGTGGCTAGGACCATTTGTGACCGTTGGATTTGGATTTAATCAACAGTAGAGATGGACTAATTATGACCATTAGATTTGGATTTAATCAATGGTGGAGATTTGGTCTTCTAAAATGGCTATGACTAATTATGACCCTTGGATTAAAAGTTAGAAGGAGTAATCTTGACCCTTCATTTTGGAGATGGATCTAATGGCTAGGATTTCAAGGAGGAAAGATCTAATGACCTAGATTAAGTCTTCTAATCAAAAGTCTACCTTAATCCTAACTATTGATTTAATCAATGGCATAGAATGCTCTAGATGATGGCTTGAAAAGATGATCACTTGTGGATCACTTATTGAATGCATAATAGAGAGGGGGGATGGTTTTGAGGAGCTTAAGAGCTTAGCAAAGTTGAAGACCACATTATTACTATCATAATTCATCTTTGTCTTCTCCAAAAAGCCAAGACTTCATCACAAATTTTCTCTCCTTCCTCTTCATGGTGATTTCGGCCATGGAACCCAAGAATGCCTTCCATCACTCAAAAATTTTATCCAACTTAGTTTCTTGAATCCTTACCTTATTCTAAGAACATCTCTAGTTATGAGTTTTCACAAAATCATTCATCTTGAGCTTCAAATCCAAGCTTCAAGTTTCTATCATAAAGGGTGAAGTTCTTATCTCTTCACCTAAACTTCAAGTTTTAATTTTCTAAGCCATGCTTGAACCATGGTTTACCTATTTCTACACTTGTTATTGATTTTAACATTTGTTTATGATTTTTAGGGATTTTTCCATGAAGATCTACGAAATTGGTAGGAAGGAAAACTAAGTGTTTTCACTTCATTCTTTTCTTAACCAAGTCTAAGAAGCCTTTCTTTCACAAAAATCAAAAACTCTAACCTTGTTCTTCAAGAGGAACTATTCGGCCATTCACCCAAAATCACCATCCAATCTCTTTTAATTTCATCCAACCATAGATCTTGAATCTACATGATATTCTAAGCAACTTTCATGTTGGAGACTTTCTATAAATCATTCATCTTCAACCTTGTTCTTCAAGCTAAAGATTGAAGCTTTATTGGTGAGTTTGTTAATCTTCACTTTTCTTTTGATTTTCAAGGTTCTAACCATGATTCATATCCATGGTTTTCTTATTCAAGTCCTATATATATATTAATTATGTGTGTTTTGTTTTGTATTTGAGAAGCCTTTGGTGGTGAAGGACTTGGAAAAAGAAGCAAAACAAGGAGCTTTTGAGGTTCTTCAAGAGGTAAGAGGGAGATCCATCTCACCAACCAAGCATGGTGGTGAGAGATGCTCTTATATTTGATGGATGGTGAATCCATGTGAGGATTCATATCCATGGTCATGTAATAATTTGTGGGTGTTTATGTGCTTTGATTATTTGCCTATGCTTGGTATGATTTGCATGATTTATTGCTTTGATTATGGCATGCTTGTGATATATATTTAAATATGTATATGTATGCCCTGATTTGATGATGGAAAGGAAATTGATTTTTGGTTCCAAAGACCAAGAGGAATTTCGGCCAAGACACCTCAAAATAGGTGTTCACAAATTAATATTTTCATGAATGGTAAAATTGGATAACTAGGAAAGCATAGAAAATAAACAAAGGGTTTGTTTTTCAAGAAGTAGTGTTTATGGTTTTGAGAAGGATTTTTATTGATTTATTTTGTGTAAAAAGTTTCTAAGCATTTTACTAAACATGGGCAATGTTGATTTTAAGGATTTGCAAAGAAAGTGAAAATGGATTTACAAAGAAAGTGAAAATGAAAAATGAACAAATGATTTGATTTTAAAGACTAAGTGCTCACGGTTTTTGCAAAGAATTTTTAATGGTTTTGTTTGTGTAAAACCATATTGACTTAGAAGGAAAAATATTTGATGATTTAAATAATCATGTACCACGATTTTGGAAGGTTTGTAATGCCTTGATTTTTATGAAACAAAGTGATTTTCCAAGTGGAAATATAATTGATTTAGTACAAGGATTTTTGGAAAGGGAATCAGAGTGTTTTATCACATGAGAAATGAAATTTTCATATGCAAATGGATAAGAGAGGTTGAAAGTGTTTGAACCTTAATTTATTTTGAAGAGAATTGATTTTAGAATTTATTTGAGAAAAATGGAGAATATAATAGTGATTTGATATTTTCTAACGTGTAACTCATCCTTTGGGTTTTGGAGAGCATTAGTAATTTTTAAAGTTAGAAACATTGATTTAATTCAATGGAATTGTGAATTTGTGGAATATAATGTGAAAAGGATTTTCTTGAGTAAGAAAATGTGGAAAATAATGTGAGTAGTCATATTATTTTGAGAAAGGTTGAAATGGAATTTTTCAAGGTTGAGAAATATTTTTCGTAATGGACTTATGGTGAAAAATGATTTAAGTAACTTAAAAACGTGATTTTTAAGTTACGCAATTTGAAATATGTTTAAATATTTCTACGTGATTTGAAAAACATTTAAATATTTTATGTGATTGAAATATTGTTGAAAAATCACTACGTGATTGAAAAGTGATGAAATATTTTTACGTGATTATGAAAATGGTGGAAAATCACTACGCAATTTGAAATATGTGTAAATATTTTTACGTGATTGAGAAAACGTTGAAAAATCAATACATGATTTGAAAATGCAACAGAAGTATTGTGGAATTGTGAAAATGTAACAGAAATATTACAAAATTATGAAAACGCGACAAAAGTGTTTTGTGACTATGAAAACGCGATAATATGATTTTCGCGATTAAATATATAGTATGATTACTGTTGGGCCAGTGTGTGGACCCTGATTATGAGATAATGAAATTAAAACTGAGAATGGGTCAATGTGTGGACCCTAAATATGAAAGTATGAATTTTGCCTATGATTGGCATTGGTGCATTGAACATGCATTAGAAATGAGGAATTTTGCCTGTGATTGGCATTGGTGCATTGAACATGCATTGGAAAAATATGCATTGAGGCATATGATGATTTTGAATTGAACAAAAATTGATAGCTGATGCTATTGGGACCCTTGTGGTTGAAGAGGGAATGTGAATTGATAGTGAGGTCTATGATGGATCTTGGGGTGCGTCAAGGCGCGGCGGTCGACCAATGGATATCTGCCTGTGGGCTACGGCTGGACCATATGCCACTTGGTGATGTAGTCCGTTGCAACGCATTGACGATACCCGACAAGAGCACGATTCTTTTCGAAAGCTAGACAATTGTCTATGGGCTAAGGCTGGGCATTGTCTGTGGGCTAATCTGGAAGATTGTCTTTGGGCTAAGGCTGACAATTAACAGAGCATTCTTCTCGAAATTGTGAAAACCTTCATGGAGTAGGACATTGAGTCTACATGCATAACATATGCATCATAAATGAGTATTTGGTTATTATAATTGAACTGTTGAATACTTGGATAATAATTGAGGACATCATCGTGAATATTGAATGATATTTGAACTGATAAATGATTGGATGATGATAGTTGATTAATGTTGAGTGCATTATTGAAATTATGGTATAATATATCTGTATGATATGCTGTTTGTGTTATCTCTATGCTACCATGTTGGTATTAGCATAGGTTGTAACACCTTCCTTAGAGTATCACATGTCTGACTCCTAACTCATAATTTGAAAAGAAGTTCGCACAAGGTTTGAGTTATAAAATGTGAGTTTTAAAATTTCTTCTTTACTGAAACATAAACTTACTGAAATTCATAAGTATTACTGAAAATATATCTAATATACAATATTGATATCAATTAATATTTAACAATTTAAAAAGAAATATAAAACTAACAGAAAACTCTCTCTTTTTAACAGTAGCAAACCCTATGACGGGTCCTACTTAATAGCACGGTACAACATTAACGAGAAAACTTAACATACTTATTCCTTCTTGTATCCATCTTGATGCATCAGATATCTGCTCCATGTTAACACTGCACACCAACGAGTCCTGAATGACCACTCCTCCATGTTGTCACCAAAACTCAGAATATCTACCACCCATTATGTCTAAGACAACTCATTCCTTCTACTGTATAATTTTAACAATACAGACACAGCAAGACCACATAGCAAAGAGGTGAGATCACCTACACCAATGCCAACATGGCAGTATAGAGATAACACACACAGCAATATCATACAGGGATATCATACCAGACTTCCAATAATATATTCAATATTAATTAACTATCATCATCCAATCATATATCAATTCAATTATCATAAACAACAATTACGATGATGCCCTCAACATTGTCTAATTATCATCATCATCATCCATTTTCATCATTTATGAAAATATTAATTTGTGAACACCAATTTTGAGGTGTCTTGGCCGAAATTCATTAAGTTCTAGGGACCCAAAAATCAATTCCCTTGTTCTTGAAAAATTTCAACATGAACCCTAATTAAGGGCATCAAAAATTGTTTCATCATGGAGCCAAAAATTGTTTTCCTGTCCATCAACACATCATGGCACACACATACATATTTCATCATAAATACTACAAGCATATCATATACTTATCATACATATTTTAAGCATACTATCAAAGTCATAAAATCATGCAAAGCATACTAAGTATAGACAAATAATTAAAGCACATAAACACCCACAAATAAATTACAAGACCATGGATATGAATCCTTACATGGATTTACCATCCACCAAATATAAAACCATCTCTCACCACCATACTTGATTGGTGAGATGGATCTCCCTCTTACCTCTTGAAGATCCTGAAAAGCTCCTCGTTTTGCTTCTTTTTCTAAGTCCTTCACCACCAAGGGCTTCTCAAATACAAAACAAAATACATAAAAGTTAGTATACTAAGCTTGATTAAGAGGAACCATGGATCAAACATGGTTTAGATCATGAAAAAGAGAGAAGAAATGAAGTTTCCTTACACTTCACCATAAATACTCCATAACATGGATCTTGAAGAAAGTCCATGAAGATGAAAGATTTAGAGGAAGTCTCCAACATGAAAGTTGTTTAGAATAAGGTAAGGATTCAAGAAATAAGGTTGGTTAAAATTATTAAGTGATGGAAGCCATACTTAGGAGTCATGGCCGAAACCACCATGGAAAGAAAAGAGAGAAAATTTTCTAAGAGTTTAGGTTTTGGGGAAATGATCACTAATTGACCAAGAATGAGTAATGATAGGAATGAAACACTTTCCTATGGTCCTAAGCCTCTAAAAACCATCCCCACTCCAAGAAATCTCCTAAGGAAGCAAACAAAGCATTATTGGTCAAGAATGATGTAATATTGACCATGACAAGTAATAATGGTCCTAAAGTTTTTCTCTAGCTCCTAAACAACTCAAAAACCGTCCCCCACTCTACATGCATTCTTCTAAGAGTGCCAAAAATCAATAATGATGCATAATTGACTAAAGCAACTAATAATGGCATTTCAACTTTTCCTTTAGCTCCAAATACAACACAAAACCGTCCCCCCTTCCATTTTGCATGCAATAATGTTGTCATCTTTTTCAAGCCACCATTTAGAGCATTTTAGACTATTGATTAATTCAATGGTTAGGATTTAGGTAGACTTTTGATTTAGAAGACTTAATCTAGGCCATTAGATTTTTTCTTCTTGAAATCTAAGTCATTAGATGCATCTCCAAAATAAAGGGTCAAGATTATACCTTCAAACTTTACATCCAAGGGTTATAATTAGTCAAAGCCATTTTTGATGACTAAATCTCCACCATTGATTAAATCCAAATCCAATGGTCATGATTGATCTATCTCTACCGTTGATTAAATTCAAATCCAACGGTTACAAATGGTCCAGCCACTTTGTAAGACCAAATCTCCTCCCTTGATCAATTCTAAATCCAATGGTTATAAATGGTCATAGCCATTATATTAGACTTATCCTACACCATTGATTAAATTGATGAGTTGATTTCAAAGTCTTAAATATTGGACTTGCTTCCTATTGGTCCATCAAAAATTATCATAACCACTAATTGTGGACTTAACAGTATAACTTCTATTTTTATCTGTGAAAACCCCACGAAAGATTATATTTACTGTATTTTTATCGTCCGATAAATTAAATAGAGTACAAAACACAGTATAAGAAATTTTCTAAAACTGTTTCCGGATTCAGGTTTAGTAAGATCCCCTGTCTCCGTCTCAACAGTACAAATTTTTCTATTCGTAAAAAAATTTTCACGTTTTGGGACTCATCCCGGGCCCACGTAGAACTATTGGGACCCACAAATAGTCCAAAAATGGTCGGAGTATCATAAAAATTTCATAATCACCCATAAAATCACAAAAATTAGAAAACGCACAAATATCAAATCAGATTACGTAAAATAATTAAAACCTAACAGTAAAAATTAAATTACATAAAGTGTTCCCCGGCTCGAAAATTTTTATTTTCCTGACACGGAGTAAATCACTCAAAACGATCAAATACGCTGATGGAATAATTAAAATAATTTTACAGCGCTCAGAAATTACTAAACAGTAAAATTCTGTTAACTGTCAAAATTACTATTTACGAGATACGAAATTTTAGGATGTTACAATACTCCCTCTTACGAAAATTTCGTCCTCGAAATTTCATAACCATGATTTCACACCCTCGAATAAATATAAATATCCTTCTTCTATCTTTTCTTCCAACTTTCATGTAATTTCACCTCTTGCGTCATTCTAAACGATTTTAATCAATGAAAGTTCTTTATCTCTTGTTCACTTCTACTTACGATCACTTCTACGAATTTCCATTACTGTCTTAACTTTTCACACTGACGAACCTCTTCAACTTTTGAAGAATCCATCACGCTTTCGCTGCGCCATTTGGATACGATGACACGGATATAAACATAGGAATATTCTTTCTTGCAAGATATTCCTTCAATTGTAGTAGATGAAAGAAAACATCATGGAAAATAACAAAATGAATCGAACCTATTATTGAACATATCCAGCAAAGAATTGGATGTAACCCGATTTTCAAAAATGAATTTCTCTGGATTACTCACACTCTGTTAAAATAATCTCATAGGATATGGTTGAAAAATAACCAATCTATTTTCAAAGATCACATCTGTTTATAAAACAGATCAAACTAACACAAAAATTTTGAACGACAGATCAAACTAACACAAAGATTTGATCTATAACAATATTTGAATAACACAAGTAGCTCAATCGGCTAAGAATAGAAACAGAAAGAAACAGACCAGAGGATTACGGATAACTCTAAAATATAATTGATCTACTCAATCATATTACACAAAGAACATGTTTCCTCCCAAAGATATACACTATGATCAAAGAATTACCTCTTATGATGCAGTCTCCCTTGTTTAGGTCTTCACTCGAGAACACTCCCATTCCATTCAGAGTAACAACTTCCCTTACTATCTAAAATTTTACTAACAGAAAACTCTGTTTTCAAAGATCATAATCTCTGGGAAAATGTGTCCAACTTTTTCGCAAATTATTTCCTTGACATACAATTCTTCGTTAAGTACGCTCTTTCACATCACTTACTGCTTTTGGTTTCCTCAATGGTCGTAAATACATTTTCTGTTGTAATCAATTACTTTCCCAATATCCCTAAAAATATCAGGTTCCAAAATTATGAAATCTTATATTCCAAGACTGATTCTCTTCCATCAAATCCTAAACCGCAACTTTCATTTTTTTTCGCTGTTTAGTGATTCTATGTTCCTGCAGTCATCCTTTCATATTGCTCTCATAGTTGCGACTGCATTACTAGTAACATGTTCTACTTCCACACAAGTACAACTATCCCGAGTCATTCCTTTTTTTTTCTTCTCGAGGCGTGCAGATCGAAATACAATGGATCTGATATCCATTATAAACAACATTATTTTCTTTCGGAAAACAACAACACAGAGAACACAACACAAGCAAAATAGACCTAACCACAAATCCCAAAAGACTTAAACCGTGCTCTGATACCAACTAATGTAACACCCTCCTTAAAGTATCACATGTGTGACTCCCAACTCATAATCTGAAAAGAAGTTCACACAAGGTTTGTGTTATAAAATGTGAGTTTTAAAATTTCTTCTTTACTGAAACATAAACTTACTAAAATTCATAAGTATTACTGAAAATATATCTAATATACAATATTGACACCAATTAATATTTAACAATTTAAAGAGAAATATAAAACTAACAGAAAACTCTCTCTTTTTAACAGTAGCAAACCCTATGATGGGTCTTACTTAATAGCACGGTACAACACTAACGAGAAAACTTAACATACTTATTCCTTCTTTTATCTATCTTGATGCATAAGATATCTTCTCCTTGTTAACACTGCACACCAACGAGTCCTGAATGACCACTCCTTCATGTTGTCACCAAAACTCAGAATATCTACCACCCGTTATGTCGAAGACAACTCGTTCCTTCTACTATATAATTTTAACAATACAGATACAGCAAGACAACATAGCAAAGAGGTGAGATCACCAACACCAACATGGCAGTACAGAGATAACACACACAGCAATATCATACAGGGATATCATACTAGACTTCCAATAATATATTCAATATTAATCAACTATCATCATCCAATCATATATCAATTCAATTATCATAAACAACAATTACGATAATGCCCTCAACATTGTCTAATTATCATCATCGTCATCCATTTTCATCATTCATGAAAATATTAATTTGTGAACACCTATTTTGAGGTGTCTTGACCGAAATTCACTAAGTTCTAGGGACCCAAAAATCAATTCCCTTGTTCTTGAAAAATTTCAACATGAACCCTAATTAAGGGCATAAAAAACCATACCCTTCTCCCTTGGCCATTGGAGCAAAAAATTGTTTTCCTTTCCATCAACACATCATGGCACACACATACATATTTCATCATAAATACTACAAGCATGCCATATACTTATCATACATATTTTAAGCATACTATCAAAGCCATAAAATCATGCAAAGCATACTAAGCATAGACAAATAATTAAAGCACATAAACACCCACAAATAAATTACAAGACCATGGATATGAATCCTTACATGGATTCACCATCCACCAAATATAAAACCATCTCTCACCACCATACTTGATTGGTGAGATGGATCTCCTCTTACCTCTTGAAAATCCTGAAAAGCTCCTTGTTTTGCTTCTTTTCCAAGTCCTTCACCACCAAGGGCTTCTCAAATACAAAACAAAATACATAAAAATTAGTATACTAAGCTTGATTAAGAGGAACCATGGATCAAACATGGTTTAGATCATGAAAAAAGAGAGAAGAAATGAAGTTTCCTTACACTTCACCATAAATACTCCATAACATGGATCTTGAAGAAAGTCCACGAAGATGAATGATTTAGAAAGTCTCCAACATGAAAGTTGTTTAGAATAAGGTAAGGATTCAAGAAATAAGGTTGGTTAAAATTATTGAGTGATGGAAGCCATACTTAGGAGTCATGGCGAAACCACCATAGGGAAAAGAGTGAAAATTTTCTAAGAGTTTAGGTTTTAGGAAATGATCACTAATTGACCAAGAATGAGTAATGATAGGAATGAAACACTTTCCTATGGTCCTAAGCCTCAAAAACCATCCCCCTCCAAGAAATCTCCTAAGGAAGCAAACAAAGCAATAATGGTCAAGAATGATGTAATATTGACCATGACAAGTAATAATGGTCATAAAGTTTTTCTTTAGCTCCTAAACAACTCAAAAACCGTTCCACCCTCTACATGCATTCTTCTAAGAGTGCCAAAAATCAATAATGATGTATAATTGACTAAAGCAACTAATAATGGCATTTCAACTTTTCCTTTAGCTCCAAATACAACACAAAATCGTCCCCCCCTCCATTTTGCATGCAATAATGTTGTCATCTTTTTCAAGCCACCATTTAGAAGCATTTTAGACCATTGATTAATTCAATGGTTAGGATTTAAGTACACTTTTGATTTAGAAGACTTAATCTAGACTTGCCATTAGATGATTTTCTTCTTGAAATCTAAGCCATTAGATGCATCTCCAAAATGAAGGGTCAAGATTACACCTTCAAACTTTACATCCAAGGGTTATAATTAGTCAAAGCCATTTTTGATGACTAAATCTCCACCATTGATTAAATCCAAATCCAATGGTCATGATTGATCCATCTCTACCGTTGATTACATTCAAATCAATGGTTACAAATGGTCTTAGCCACTTTGTAAGACCAAATCTCCTCCCTTGATCAATTCTAAATCCAATGGTTATAAATGATCTTAGCCATTATATTAGATCTTATCCTACACCGTTGATTAAATTGACAGTTGATTTCAAAGGTCTTAAATATTGGACTTGCTTCCTATTGGTCCATCAATAATTATCATAACCACTAATTGTGGACTTAATATAATATTTATTTATTTTTTTATCTCGCTGAAAACCCCACGAAAGATTATATTTTCTTGTATTTTTATCGTCAGAAAAATTAAATACATACAAAACATATATAAGAAATTTTCTAAAACTATTTCCGGATTCGGGTTTAGTAAGATCCCCTGTCTCCGTCTCAACAAGACAAATTTTTTATTCGTAAAAAAAATTTCACGTTTTGGGACTCATCCGGGCCCACGTAGCCATTGGGACCCACAAATAGTCCAAAAATGGCCCGGAGTATCATAAAAATTTCATAATCACCCATAAAATCACAAAAATTAGAAAACGCACAAATATCAAATCGATTACGTAAAATAATTAAAACCTAACAAGTAAAAATTAAATTACATAAAGTTTCCCGCTCGAAAATTTTTATTTTCCGACACGGAGTAAAATCACTCAAAACGATCAAATACGCTGATGGAATAATTAAAATAATTTTTACGGCGCTCGAGAAATTACTAAATAGTAAAATTACGTTAGCTTGTCAAAATTATTGCATTTACGAGATACGAAATTTTAGGATGTTACAATACTCCTCTCTTACGAAAATTTCATCCTCGAAATTTCATAACCATGATTTCACACCGTCGAATAAATATAAATATCCTTCTTCTATCTTTTCTTCCAAACTTTCATGTAATTTCACCTCTTGCGTCATTCTAAACGATTTTAATCAATGAAAGTTCTTTATCTCTTGTTCACTTCTACCGATCACTTCTAAATTTTTCTAATTTCCATTACTATCTTAACTTTTCACACTGAAGAACCTCTTCAACTTTTGAAGAATCCATCACGCTTTCGCTGCGCCATTTGGATACGATGACACGGATATAAACATAGGAATATTCTTTCTTGCAAGATATTCCTTCAATTGTAGTAGATGAAAGAAAACATCATGGAAAATAACAAAACGAATCGAACCTATTATTGAACATATCCAGCAAAGAATTGGATGTAACCCGATTTTCAAAAATAATTTTCTCTGGATTACTCACACTCTGTTAAAATAATCTCAGAGGATATGATTGAAAAATAACCAATCTATTTTCAAAGATCACATCTGTTTATAAAACAGATCAAACTAACACAAAAATTTTGAACGACAGATCAAACTAACACAAAGATTTGATCTATAACAATATTTGAATAACACAAGTAGCTCGATCGGCTAAGAATAGAAACAGAAAGAAACAGACCAGAGGATTACGGATAACTCTAAAATATAATTGATCTACTCAATCATATTACACAAAGAACAGGTTTCCTCCCAAAGATATACACTATGATCAAAGAATTACCTCTTGCAGTACAGTCTCCCTTGTTTAGGTCTTCAGCTCAGAACACTCCCGTTCCATTCAGAGTAACAACTTCCCTTACTATCTAAAATTTTACTAACAGAAAACTCTGTTTTCAAAGAGCATAATCTCTGGGAAAATGTGTCCAACTTTTCCGCAAATTATTTCCTTGACATACAATTCTTCGTTAAGTACCTTCTTTCACATCACTTACTGCTTTTGGTTTCCTCAATGGTCGTAAATACATTTTCCATTGAAATCAATTACTTTTTCTCAATATCCTTAAAAATATCTGGTTCCAAAATTACGAAATCTTATATTCCAAGACTGATTCTCTTCCATCAAATCCTGAACCGCAACTTTCATTTTTTTCAGCTATTTAGCGATTCTCTGTTCCTGCAGCCATCCTTTCACATTGCTCTCATAGTTGCGACTGCATTACTAGTAACATGTTCCACTTCCACACAAGTACAACTATCCCGAGTCATTCCTTTTTTTTTTCTTCTCGAGGCGTGCAGATCAAAATACAATGGATCTGATATCCATTATAAACAACATTGTTTTCTTTCGGAAAACAACAACACAGAGAACACAACACAAGCAAAATAGACCTAACCACAAACCCCAAAAGACAAACCGTGCTCTGATACCAACTAATGTAACACCCTCCTTAGAGTATCACATGTTTGACTCCCGACTCATAATCTGAAAAGAAGTTCGCACAAGGTTTGAGTTATAAAATGTGAGTTTTAAAATTTTTCTTTACTGAAACATAAACTTACTTGAAATTTATAAGTATTCTTGAAAATATATTTAATATACAATATTAACATCAATTAATATTTAACAATTTAAAGAGAAATATAAAACTAACGAGAAAACTCTCTTTTTAACGAGTAGTAAACCCTATGATAGGTCCTACTTAATAGACGATACAACACTAACGAGAAAACTTAACATACTTATTCCTTCTTGTAACTATCTTGATGCATAAGATATCTTCTCCTTGTTAACATTGCACACCAATGTTAGTCCTAAATGACCACTCCTTCATGTTGTCACCAAAACTCGAATATCTACCACCCGTTATGTCTAAGACAACTCTCGTTCCTTCTACTATATAATTTTAACAATACAATACACAACAACCACATAGCAAAGAGGTGAGATCACCTACACCAACACCAATATGGCAAAGACAGAGATAACACAGCAATATCATACAGGGATATCATACCAGACTTCCAATAATATATTCAATATTAATCAACTATCATCATCCAATCATATATCAATTCAATTATCATAAACAACAATTACGATAATGCCTCAACATTGTCTAATGATCATCATCGTCATCCATTTTCATCATTCATGAAAATATTAATTTGTGAACACCTATTTTAGGTGTCACGAAATTCAAGGGCCATCAATTCCCTTGTTCTTGAAAAATTTCAACAAGAACCCTAATTAAGGGCATAAAAACCATACCCTTCTCCCTTGGCCATTGGAGCAAAAATTGTTTTCCTTTCCATACATCATGGCACACACATACATATTTCATCATAAATACTACAAGCATGCCATATACTTATCATACATATTTTAAGCATACTATCAAAGCCATAAAATCATACAAAGCATAAAGCATAGACAAATAATTAAAGCACATAAACACCCACAAATAAATTACATAACCATGGATATGAATCCTTACATGGATTCACCATCCACCAAATATAAAACCATCTCTCACCACCATACTTGTTGGTGAGATGGATCTCCTCTTACCTCTTGAAAATCCTGAAAAGCTCCTTGTTTTGCTTCTTTTCCAAGTCCTTCACCACCAAGGGCTTCTCAAATACAAAACAAAATACATAAAATTAGTATACTAAGCATGAATAAGAGGAACCATGGATCAAACATGGTTTAGATCATGAAAAAAGAGAAGAAATGAAGTTTCCTTACACTTCACTCATAAAACTCCTTAACATTGATCTTGAAGAAAGTCCTTGAAGATGAATGATTTAGAAAGTCTCCAAATGAAAGTTGTTTAGAATAAGGTAAGGATTCAAGAAATAAGGTTGGTTAAAATTATTGAGTGATGGAAGATACTTAGGAGTCATGGCCGAAACCAATGGTATTCTTAGGGAGATTTAAAAGAGAAGAAGTTTTCTAAGAGTTTAGGTTTTAGGGAAATGATCACTAGTTGACCAAGAAGAGTAATGATAGGAATGAAACACTTTCCTATGGTCCTAAGCCTCCAAAAACCATCCCCCTCCAAGAAATCTCCTAAGATAGCAAACAAAGCAATAATGGTCAAGAATTGATGTAATAGAATCATGACAAGAAATTTTAAAGTTTTTCTTTAGCTCTAAACAACTCAAAAATCCCCCTCTACATGCATTTTATAAGAGTGCTTAAAATCAATAATGATGTATAATTGACTTAAAGCAACTAATAATGGCATTTCAACTTTTCCTTTAGCTCCAAAACAACACAAATCGTCCCCCCTCCATTTTGCATGCAATAATGTTGTCATCTTTTTCAAGCCACCATTTAGAGCATTTTAGACCATTGATTAATTCAATGGTTAGGATTTAGGTAGACTTTTTTGATTTAGAAGACTTAATCTGTAGCCATTAGATTTTCTTCTTTGAAATCTAAGCCATTAGATGTGTCTCCAAAATGAAGGGTCAAGATTACACCTTCAAACTTTACATCCAAGGGTTATAATTAGTCAAAGCCATTTTTGATGACTAAATCTCCACCATGATTAAATCCAAATCCAATGGTCATGATTGATCCATCTCTTGATTAAAATCAAATCCAACGGTCACAAATGGTCCTAGCCACTTTGTAAGACCAAATCTCCTCCCTTGATCAATTCTAAATCAATGGTTATAAATGGTCTTTGTCACTTTTTAAGACTAAATTATATTAGATTTATCCTACATCTATTGATTAAAATGATCTTATTGATTTCAAAGTCTTAAATATTGGTTGATTAAATGATCTCTTGGATTCCATCAATAATTATCATAACCATTAATTGTGGACTTAACAAATAATAATTTATTTTTTTATCGCTATGAAAACCCCAGAATAATATTTTCTTGTATTTTTATCGTCGATAATTAAATACAAGACAAAACACAAGTATAAGAAATTTTTAAAACTATCTCCGGATTCGGGTTTAGTAAGATCTCTGTCTCCGTCTCAACAAGTACAAATTTTTTATTCGTAAAAAATTTTCACGTTTTGGGACTCATCCTGAGCCCACGTATGAACTATTGGGACCCACAAATAGTCCAAAAATGGTCGGAGTATCATAAAAATTTCATAATCACCCATAAAATCACAAAAATTAGAAAACGCACAAATATCAAATCGATTACGTAAAATAATTAAAACCTAACAAGTAAAAATTAAATTACATAAAGTTTCCCTGGCTCGAAAATTATTATTTTCCTGACACGGAGTAAATCACTCAAAATGATTAAATACGCTGACGGAATAATTAAAATAATTTTACAGCGCTCAGAAATTACTAAACACTAAAATTCTGTTAACTGTCAAAATTACTGTTTACGAGATACGAAATTTTAGGATGTTACAATACACCCCCTCTTACGAAAATTTCATCCTCGAAATTTCGTAACCATGATTTCACACCGTCAGAATAAATATAAATATTCTTCTTCTATCCTTTCTTCCAGCTTTCATGTAATTTCACCTCTTGTGTCATTCTATACGATTTTAACCAATGAAAGTCCTTTATCTCTTGTTTCACTTCTACCGATCACTCTCTAAATTTCCATTACGTCTTAACTTTTCACATGACGAACCTCTTCAACTTTTGAAGAATCCATCCACTTTTATTGCGCCATTTGATACGATGACACGGATATAAACATAGGAATATTCTTTCTTGCAAGATATTCCTTCAATTGTAGGAGATGAAAGAAAACATCATGGAAAATAACAAAACGAATCGAACCTATTATTGAACATATCCAGCAAAGAATTGGATGTAACCCGATTTTCAAAAATAATTTTCTCTGGATTACTCACACTCTGTTAAAATAATCTCATAGGATATGATTAAAAAATAACCAATCTATTTTCAAAGATCACATCTGTTTATAAAACAGATCAAACTAACACAAAAATTTGGAATGACAGATCAAACTAACACAAAGATTTGATCTATAACAATATTTGAATAACACAAGTAGCTCAATCGGCTAAGAATAGAAACAGAAAGAAACAGACCAGAGGATTACGGATAACTCTAAAATATAATTGATCTACTCAATCATATTACACAAAGAACAGGTTTCCTCCCAAAGATATACACTATGATCAAAGAATTACCTCTTGCAGTACAGTCTCCCTTGTTTAGGTCTTCAGCTCAGAACACTCTCATTCCATTCAGAGTAACAACTTCCCTTACTATCTAAAATTTTACTAACAGAAAACTCTGTTTTCAAAGAGCATAATCTCTGAGAAAATGTGTCCAACTTTTTCGCAAATTATTTCCTTGACATACAATTCTTTGTTAAGTACGTTCTTTCACATCACTTACTGCTTTTGGTTTCCTCAATGGTCGTAAATACATTTTCCATTGTTGAAATCAATTACTTTCCCAATATCCTAAAAATATCAGGTTCCAAAATTACGAAATCTTATATTCCAAGAATGATTCTCTTCCATCAAATCCCGAACTTCAACTTTATTTTTTTTTTTTTCCGCTATTTAGCGATCTCTGCTTCTGCAGTCATCGTCTTTCACATTGCGTTCTCATAGTTGCAGAATTGCATTACTAGTAACATGTTCCACTTCCACACAAGTACAACTATCCCGAGTCATTCCTTTTTTTTTTCTTTTTCTTCAGAGACGAGCGAATCGAAATACAATGGATCTGATATCCATTATAAACAACATTATTTTTTGTTGGAAAACAACAACACAGAGAACACAACATAAGCAAAATAGACCTAACCACAAACCCCAAAAGACTCAAACCGTGCTCTGATACCAACTAATGTAACACCTTCCTTAGAGTATCACATGTTTGACTCCCGACTCATAATCTGAAAAGAAGTTCGCACAAGGTTTGAGTTATAAAATATGAGTTTTAAAATTTCTTCTTTACTGAAACATAAATTTACTGAAATTTATAGGTATTACTGAAAATATATTTAATATACAATATTGACACCAATTAATATTTAACAATTCAAAGAGAAATATAAAACTAACAGAAAACTCTCTCTTTTTAACAGTAGCAAACCCTATGATAGGTCCTACTTAATAGCACGGTACAACACTAACGAGAAAACTTAACATACTTATTCCTTCTTGTATCTATCTTGATGCATAAGATATCTGCTCCTTGTTAATACTGCACACCAACGAGTCCTGAATGACCACTCCTCCATGTTGTCACCAAAACTCAGAATATCTACCACCCGTTATGTCTAAGACAACTCGTTCCTTCTACTATATAATTTTAACAACACAGATACAGCAAGACCACATAGCAAAGAGGTGAGATCACCTACACCAACACCAACATGGCAGCACAGAGATAACACACAGAGCAATATCATACAGGGATATCATACTAGACTTCCAATAATATATTCAATATTAATCAACTATCATCATCCAATCATATATCAATTCAATTATCATAAACAACAATTACGATAATGCCCTCAACATTGTCTAATGATCATCATCGTCATCCATTTTCATCATTCATGAAAATATTAACATGAACACTATTTTGAGGTGTCTTCGAAATTCACTAAGTTCTAGGGACCCAAAAATCAATTCCCTTGTTCTTGAAAAATTTCAACATGAACCCTAATTAAGGGCATAAAAAACCATCTTCTCCTTGGCCATTGGAGCAAAAAAAATTGTTTTCCTTTCCATCAACACATCTTGGCACACAAATACATATTTCATCATAAATACTACAAGCATGTCATATACTTATCATACATATTTTAAGCATCTATCAAAGCCATAAAATCATGCAAAGCATACAAGCATAGACAAATAATTAAAGCACATAAACACCCACAAATAAATTACAAGACCATGGATATGAATCCTTACATGGATTCACCATCCACCAAATATAAACCATCTCTCACCACCATACTTGGTTGGTGAGATGGATCTCCTCTTACCTCTTGAAAATCCTGAAAAGCTCCTTGTTTTGCTTCTTTTTCCAAGTCCTTCACCACCAAGGGCTTCTCAAATACAAAACAAAATACATAAAAATTAGTATACTAAGCTTGATTAAGAGGAACCATGGATCAAACATGGTTTAGATCATGAAAAAGAGAGAAGAAATGAAGTTTCCTTACACTTCACCATAAAAACTCCATAACATGGATCTTGAAGAAAGTCCTTGAAGATGAATGATTTAGAGAAGTCTCCAACATGAAAGTTGTTTAGAATAAGGTAAGGATTCAAGAAATAAGGTTGGTCAAAATTAAAGAGTGATGGAAGCCATACTTAGGAGTCATGGCCGAAACCACCATGGACTGAAAAGAGTGAAAATTTTCTAAGAGTTTAGGTTTTAGGGAAATGATCACTAATTGACCAAGAATGAGTAATGATAGGAATGAAACACTTGAAGTGTAGAAATGAATCCTAAGCCTCCAAAAACCGTCCCCTTCTCCAAGAAATCTCCTAAGGAAGCAAACAAAGCAATAATGGTCAAGAATGATGTAATATTGACCATGAAAGTAATAATGGTCGTAAAGTTTTTCTTTAGCTCCTAAACAACTCAAAACCGTCCCCCCCTCTACATGCATTTTCTAAGAGTGCCAAAAATCAATAATGATGTATAATTTACTAAAGCAACTAATAATGGCATTTCAACTTTTCCTTTAGCTCCAAATACAACACAAAATCGTCCCCCCTCCTCCGTTTTGCACTCTTGCAATAATGTTGTCATCTTTTTCAAGCCACCATTTAGAAGCATTTTTAGACCATTGATTAATTCAATGGTTAGGATTTAAGTACACTTTTGATTTAGAAGACTTAATCTAGGCCATTAGATTTTCCCTTCTTCAAATCTAAGCCATTAGATGCATCTCCAAAATGAAGGGTCAAGATTACACCTTCAAACTTTACATCCAAGGGTTATAATTAGTCAAAGCCATTTTTGATGACTAAATCTCCACCATTGATTAAATCCAAATCCAATGGTCATGATTGATCCATCTCTACCGTTGATTAAATTCAAATCCAACGGTTACAAATGGTCCAGCCACTTTGTAAGACCAAATCTCCTCCCTTGATCAATTCTAAATCAATGGTTATAAATGGTCATAGCCATTATATTAGACTTATCCTTGATTTAATTGATTAAATTATAAATGATTGATTTCAAAGTCTTAAATATTGGACTTGCTTCCTATTGGTCCATCAATAATTATCATAACCACTAATTGTGGACTTAAGCAATATAATATTTATTTATTTTTATCTGCTGAAAACCCCACGAAAGATTATATTTCTTGTATTTTTATCGTCCGATAAATTAAATACAGTACAAAACACAGTATAAGAAATTTTCTAAAACTGCCTCTGGATTCAGGTTTAGTAAGATCCCCTATCTCCGTCTCAACAGTACAAATTTTTCTATTCGTAAAAAAATTTTCACGTTTTGGGACTCATCCCGGGCCCACGTAGAACTATTGGGACCCACAAATAGTCCAAAAATGGTCGGAGTATCATAAAAATTTCATAATCACCCATAAAATCACAAAAATTAGAAAACGCACAAATATCAAATCAGATTACGTAAAATAATTAAAACCTAACAGTAAAAATTAAATTACATAAAGTGTTCCCCGGCTCAAAAATTTTTATTTTCCTGACACGGAGTAAATCACTCAAAACGATCAAATACGCTGATGGAATAAGTAAAATAATTTTACAGCGCTCAAAAATTACTAAATAGTAAAATTCTGTTAACTGTCAAAATTACTGTTTACGAGAAACGAATTTTAGGATGTTACAATACTCCCCCTCTTACGGAAATTTCGTCCTCGAAATTTCATAACCATAATTTCACACCCTCAGAATAAATATAAATATCCTTCTTCTATCTTTTCTTCCAGCTTTCATGTAATTTCACCTCTTGCGTCATTCTAAACGATTTTAATCAATGAAAGTTCTTTATCTCTTGTTCACTTCTACTGATCACTTCTACGAATTTCCATTACCGTCTTAACTTTTCACACTGACGAACCTCTTCAACTTTTGAAGAATCCATCACGCTTTCGCTGCGCCATTTGGATACGATGACACGGATATAAACATAGGAATATTCTTTCTTGCAAGATATTCCTTCAATTGTAGTAGATGAAAGAAAACATCATGGAAAATAACAAAACGAATCGAACCTATTATTGAACATATCCAGCAAAGAATTGGATGTAACCCGATTTTCAAAAATAATTTTCTCTGGATTACTCACACTCTGTTAAAATAATCTCATAGGATATGATTAAAAAATAACCAATCTATTTTCAAAGATCACATCTGTTTATAAAACAGATCAAACTAACACAAAAATTTTGAATGACAGATCAAACTAACACAAAGATTTGATCTATAACAATATTTGAATAACACAAGTAGCTCGATCGGCTAAGAATAGAAACAGAAAGAAACAGCACTGGAGGATTACGGATAACTCTAAAATATAATTGATCTACTCAATCATATTACACAAAGAACAGTTTCCTCCCAAAGATATACACTATGATCAAAGAATTACCTCTTGCAAGCATGCGGTCTCCCTTGTTTAGGTCAAATTTGTAACACTCTCATTCCATTGAGTAACAACTTCCCTTACTATCTAAAATTTTACTAACATAAAACTCTGTTTTCAAAGAGCATAATCTCGAGAAAATGTGTCCAACTTTTTCGCAAATTATTTCCTTGACATACATTCTTTGTTAAGTACGTTCTTTCACATCACTTACTTCGCTTTTGGTTTCCTCAATGGTTGTAAATACATTTCCGTTGAAATCAATTACTTTCCCAATATCCTAAAAAAATATCAGGTTCCAAAATTACGAAATCTTATATTCCAAGATGATTCTCTTCCATCAAATCCTGAACTTCAACTAGTTTTTTTTTCCGCTATTTAGCGATTCTCTGTTCCTGCAGTCATCCTTTCACATTGCTCTCATAGTTGTGACTGCATTACTAGTAACATGTTCCACTTCCACACAAGTACAACTATCCCGAGTCATTCCTTTTTTTTTCTTCTCGAGGCGTGCAGATCGAAATACAATGGATCTGATATCCATTATAAACAACATTGTTTTCTTTCGGAAAACAACAACACAGAGAACACAACACAAGCAAAATAGACCTAACCACAAACCCCAAAAGACTCAAACCGTGCTCTGATACCAACTAATGTAACACCCTCCTTAAAGTATCACATGTGTGACTCCCAACTCATAATCTGAAAAGAAGTTCGCACAAGGTTTGAGTTATAAAATGTGAGTTTTAAAATTTCTTCTTTACTGAAACATAAACTTACTGAAATTCATAAGTATTACTAAAAATATATCTAATATACAATATTGACACCAATTAATATTTAACAATTCAAAGAGAAATATAAAACTAACAGAAAACTCTCTCTTTTTAACAGTAGCAAACCCTATGATAGGTCCTACTTAATAGCACGGTACAACACTAACGAGAAAACTTAACATACTTATTCCTTCTTGTATCTATCTTGATGCATAAGATATCTGCTCCTTGTTAATACTGCACACCAACGAGTCCTGAATGACCACTCCTCCATGTTGTCACCAAAACTCAGAATATCTACCACCCGTTATGTCTAAGACAACTCGTTCCTTCTACTATATAATTTTAACAACAGATACAAAGAAGACCACATAGCAAAGAGGTGAGATCACCTACACCAACACCAACATGGCAGCACAGAGATAACACACAGAGCAATATCATATAGGGATATCATACTAGACTTCCAATAATATATTCAACATTAATCAACTATCATCATCCAATCATATATCAATTCAATTATCATAAGCAACAATTACGATAATGCCCTCAACATTGTCTAATTATCATCATCGTCATCCATTTTCATCATTCATGAAAATATTAATTTGTGAACACCTATTTTGAGGTGTCTTGGCCGAAATTCACTAAGTTCTAGGGACCCAAAAATCAATTCCCTTGTTCTTGAAAAATTTCAACGTGAACCCTAATTAAGGGCATAAAAAACCATACCCTTCTCCCTTGGCCATTGGAGCAAAAAATTGTTTTCCTTTCCATCAACACATCATGGCACACAAATACATATTTCATCATAAATACTACAAGCATGTCATATACTTATCATACATATTTTAAGCATACTATCAAAGCCATAAAATCATGCAAAGCATACTAAGCATAGACAAATAATTAAAGCACATAAACACCCACAAATAAATTACAAGACCATGGATATGAATCCTTACATGGATTCACCATCCACCAAATATAAAACCATCTCTCACCACCATACTTGGTTGGTGAGATGGATCTCCCTCTTACCTCTTGAAAATCCTGAAAAGCTCCTTGTTTTGCTTCTTTTTCCAAGTCCTTCACCACCAAGGGCTTCTCAAATACAAAACAAAATACATAAAAATTAGTATACTAAGCTTGATTAAGAGGAACCATGGATCAAACATGGTTTAGATCATGAAAAAGAGAGAAGAAATGAAGTTTCCTTACACTTCACCATAAATACTCCATAACATGGATCTTGAAGAAAGTCCACGAAGATGAATGATTTAGAGGAAGTCTCCAACATGAAAGTTGTTTAGAATAAGGTAAGGATTCAAGAAATAAGGTTGGTCAAAATTATTGAGTGATGGAAGCCATACTTAGGAGTCATGGCCGAAACCACCATGGACTGAAAAGAGTGAAAATTTTCTAAGAGTTTAGGTTTTAGGGAAATGATCACTAATTGACCAAGAATGAGTAATGATAGGAATGAAACACTTTCCTATGGTCCTAAGCCTCCAAAAACCGTCCCCCCCTCCAAGAAATCTCCTAAGGAAGCAAACAAAGCAATAATGGTCAAGAATGATGTAATATTGACCATGACAAGTAATAATGGTCGTAAAGTTTTTCTTTAGCTCCTAAACAACTCAAAAACCGTCCCCCCCTCTACATGCATTTTCTAAGAGTGCCAAAAATCAATAATGATGTATAATTGACTAAAGCAACTAATAATGGCATTTCAACTTTTCCTTTAGCTCCAAATACAACACAAAATCGTCCCCCCCTCCATTTTGCATGCAATAATGTTGTCATCTTTTTCAAGCCACCATTTAGAGCATTTTAGACCATTGATTAATTCAATGGTTAGGATTTAGGTAGACTTTTGATTTAGAAGACTTAATCTAGGCCATTAGATTTTTCCTTCTTGAAATCTAAGCCATTAGATGCATCTCCAAAATGAAGGGTCAAGATTACACCTTCAAACTTTACATCCAAGGGTTATAATTAGTCAAAGCCATTTTTGATGACTAAATCTCCACCATTGATTAAATCCAAATCCAATGGTCATGATTGATCCATCTCTACCGTTGATTAAATTCAAATCCAACGGTTACAAATGGTCCAGCCACTTTGTAAGACCAAATCTCCTCCCTTGATCAATTCTAAATCCAATGGTTATAAATGGTCATAGCCATTATATTAGACTTATCCTACACCGTTGATTAAATTGACAGTTGATTTCAAAGGTCTTAAATATTGGACTTGCTTCCTATTGGTCCATCAATAATTATCATAACCACTAATTGTGGACTTAACAGTATAACTTCTATTTTTATCTGTGAAAACCCCACGAAAGATTATATTTACTGTATTTTTATCGTCCGATAAATTAAATACAGTACAAAACACAGTATAAGAAATTTTCTAAAACTGCCTCTGGATTCAGGTTTAGTAAGATCCCCTATCTCCGTCTCAACAGTACAAATTTTTCTATTCGTAAAAAAATTTTCACGTTTTGGGACTCATCCCGGGCCCACGTAGAACTATTGGGACCCACAAATAGTCCAAAAATGGTCGGAGTATCATAAAAATTTCATAATCACCCATAAAATCACAAAAATTAGAAAACGCATAAATATCAAATCAGATTACGTAAAATAATTAAAACCTAACAATAAAAATTAAATTACATAAAGTGTTCCCCGGCTCAAAAATTTTTATTTTCCTGACACGGAGTAAATCACTCAAAACGATCAAATACGCTGATGGAATAATCAAAATAATTTTACAGCGCTCAGAAATTACTAAATAGTAAAATTCTGTTAACTGTCAAAATTACTGTTTACGAGATACGAAATTTTAGGATGTTACAATACTCCCCCTCTTACAGAAATTTCGTCCTCGAAATTTCATAACCATGATTTCACACCCTCAGAATAAATATAAATATCCTTCTTCTATCTTTTCTTCCAGCTTTCATGTAATTTCACCTCTTGCGTCATTCTAAACGATTTTAATCAATGAAAGTTCTTTATCTCTTGTTCACTTCTACTGATCACTTCTACGAATTTCCATTACCGTCTTAACTTTTCACACTGACGAACCTCTTCAACTTTTGAAGAATCCATCACGCTTTCGCTGCGCCATTTGGATACGATGACACGGATATAAACATAGGAATATTCTTTCTTGCAAGATATTCCTTCAATTGTAGTAGATGAAAGAAAACATCATGGAAAATAACAAAACAAATCGAACCTATTATTGAACATATCCAGCAAAGAATTGGATGTAACCCGATTTTGAAAAATGAATTTTCTTTGGATTACTCACACTCTGTTAAAATAATCTCATAGGATATGGTTGAAAAATAACCAATCCATTTTCAAAGATCACATCAGTTTACAAAACATATCAAACTAACACAAAAAATTTGAATGACAGATCAAACTAATACAAAGATTTGATCTATAACAATATTTGAATAACACAAGTAGCTCGATCGGCTAAGAATAGAAACAGAAAGAAACAGACCAGAGGATTATGGATAACTCTAAAATATAATTGATCTACTCAATCATATTACACAAAGAACAAGTTTCCTCCCAAAGATATACACTATGATCAAAGAATTACCTCTTGCAGTACAGTCTCCCTTGTTTAGGTCTTCAGCTCAGAACACTCCCGTTCCATTCAGAGTAACAACTTCCCTTACTATCTAAAATTTTACTAACAAAAAACTTTGTTTTCAAAGAGCATAATCTCTGGGAAAATCTGTCCAACTTTTTCGCAAATTATTTCCTTGACATACAATTCTTCGTTAAGTACGTTCTTTCACATCACTTACTGCTTTTGGTTTCCTCAATGGTCGTAAATACATTTTCTGTTGAAATCAATTACTTTCCCAATATCCCTAAAAATATCAGGTTCCAAAATTACGAAATCTTATATTCCAAGACTGATTCTCTTCCATCAAATCCTGAACCGCAACTTTCATTTTTTTCCGCTGTTTAGCGATTCTCTGTTCCTGCAGTCATCCTTCCACATTGCTCTCATAGTTGCAACTGCATTACTAGTAACATGTTCCACTTCCACACAAGTACAACTATCCCGAGTCATTCCTTTTTTTTCTTCTCGAGGCGTGCAGATCGAAATACAATGGATCTGATGTCCATTATAAACAACATTGTTTTCTTTCGAAAAACAACAACACAGAGAACACAATATAAGCAAAATAGACCTAACCATAAACCCCAAAAGATTCAAACCGTGCTCAGATACTAACTAATGTAACACCCTCCTTAAAGTATCACATGTGTGACTCCCAACTCATAATCTGAAAAGAAGTTCACACAAGGTTTGAGTTATAAAATGTGAGTTTTAAAATTTCTTCTTTACTAAAACATAAACTTACTGAAATTCATAAGTATTACTAAAAATATATCTAATATACAATATTGACACCAATTAATATTTAACAATTTCAAGAGAAATATAAAACTAACAGAAAACTCTCTCTTTTTAACAGTAGCAAACCCTATGATGGGTCCTACTTAATAGCACGGTACAACACTAACGAGAAAACTTAACATACTTATTCCTTCTTGTATCTATCTTGATGCATAAGATATCTTCTCCTTGTTAACACTGCACACCAACGAGTCCTGAATGACCACTCCTCCATGTTGTCACCAAAACTCAGAATATCTACCACCCGTTATGTCTAAGACAACTCGTTCCTTCTACTATATAATTTTAACAATACAGATACAGCAAGACCACATAGCAAAGAGGTGAGATCACCTACACCAACACCAACATAGCAGCATAGAGATAACACACACAACAATATCATACTAGACTTCCAATAATATATTCAACATTAATCAACTATCATCATCCAATCATATATCAATTCAATTATCATAAACAACAATTACGATAATGCCCTCAACATTGTCTAATTATCATCATCATCATCCATTTTCATCATTCATGAAAATATTAATTTGTGAACACCTATTTTGAGGTGTCTTGGCCGAAATTCACTAAGTTCTAGGGACCCAAAAATCAATTCCCTTGTTCTTGAAAAATTTCAACATGAACCCTAATTAAGGGCATCAAAAACCATAGCCTTCTCTCTTGGCCATTGGAGCCAAAAATTGTTTTCCTTTCCATCAACACATCATGGCACACACATACATATTTCATCATAAATACTACAAGCATGCCATATACTTATCATACATATTTTAAGCATACTATCAAAGCCATAAAATCATGCAAAGCATACTAAGCATAGACAAATAATTAAAACACATAAACACCCACAAATAAATTACAAGACCATGGATATGAATCCTTACATGGATTCACCATCCACCAAATATAAAACCATCTCTCACCACCATACTTGGTTGGTGAGTTGGATCTCCTTCTTACCTCTTGAAAATCCTGAAAAGCTCCTTGTTTTGCTTCTTTTTCCAAGTCCTTCACCACCAAGGGCTTCTCAAATACAAAACAAAATACATAAAAATTAGTATACTAAGCTTGATTAAGAGGAACCATGGATCAAACATGGTTTAGATCATGAAAAAGAGAGAAGAAATGAAGTTTCCTTACACTTCACCATAAATACTCCATAACATGGATCTTGAAGAAAGTCCATGAAGATGAATGATTTAGAAGAAGTCTCCACTATGAAAGTTGTTTAGAATAAGGTAAGGATTCAAGAAATAAGGTTGGTTAAAATTATTGAGTGATGGAAGCCATACTTAGGAGTCATGGCCGAAACCACCATGGACAGAAAAGAGAGAAAATTTTCTAAGAGTTTAGGTTTTGAAGAAATGATCACTAATTGACCAAGAATGAGTAATGATAGGAATGAATCACTTTCCTATGGTCCTAAGCCTCCAAAAACCGTCCCCCCTCCAAGAAATCTCCTAAGGAAGCAAACAAAGCAATAATGATCAAGAATGATGTAATATTGACCATGACAAGTAATAATGGCCATAAAGTTTTTCTTTAGCTCCTAAACAACTCAAAAACCATCGCCCCCTCTACATGCATTCTTCTAAGAGTGCCAAAAATCAATAATAGTGCATAATTAACTAAAGCAACTAATAATGGCATTTCAACTTTTCCTTTAGCTCCAAATACAACACAAAACCGTCCCCCCTCCATTTTGCATGCAATAATGTTGTCATCTTTTTCAAGCCACCATTTAGAGCATTTTAGACCATTGATTAATTCAATGGTTAGGATTTAGGTAGACTTTTGATTTAGAAGACTTAATCTAGGCCATTAGATTTTTCCTTCTTGAAATCTAAGCCATTAGATGCATCTCCAAAATGAAGGGTCAAGATTACACCTTCAAACTTTACATCCAAGGGTTATAATTAGTCAAAGCTATTTTTGATGACTAAATCTCCACCATTGATTAAATCCAAATCCAATGGTCATGATTGATCCATCTCTACCATTGATTACATTCAAATCCAACGGTCACAAATGGTCCTAGCCACTTTGTAAGACCAAATCTCCTCCCTTGATCAATTCTAAATCCAATGGTTATAAATGGTCATAGCCATTATATTAGACTTATCCTACACCGTTGATTAAATTGACGGTTGATTTCAAAGTCTTAAATATTGGACTTGCCACCTATTGGTCCATCAAAAATTATCATAACCACTAATTGTGGACTTAACAGTATAATTTCTATTTTTATTTGTGAAAACCCCACGAAAGATTATATTTACTGTATTTTTATCGTCCGATAAATTAAATACAGTACAAAATATAGTACAAAAAATTTTCTAAAACTATCTCTGGATTCAGGTTTAATAAGATCCCCTATCTCCTTCTCAACAGTACAAATTTTTCTATGCGTAGAAAAATTTTCACGTTTTGGGACTCATCTTGGGCCCACGTAAAACCATTGGGACCCATAAATAGTCCAAAAACGGTCGGAGTATCATAAAAATTTCATAATCACCCATAAAATCACAAAAATTAGAAAACACACAAATATCAAATTAGATTATGTAAAATAATTAAAACCTAATGGTAAAAATTAAATTACGTAAAGTTTTCCTCGGCTCGAAAATTTTTATTTTCCTGACACGGAGTAAATCACTCAAAACGATCAAATACGTTGATGATAAAATTAAAATAATTTTACAGCACTCAGAAATTACTAAACAGTAAAATTTTGTTAACCGTCAAAATTACTATTTACGAGATACGAAATTTTAGGATGTTACATAGGTGATCTCACATCTTTGTTATATTGTTTTGCTGTGTTTGTATTATTAAAAATTATATATAGATGGAACGAGTTGTCTTAGACATAACGGGTGGCAGATATTCTGAGATTGGTGACAACATTGAGGAGTAGCCATTCAGGATTCGATAGTGTGCAGTGTGAACAAGGAACAAATGTCTGATGCATCAAGATGGATACAAGAAGAAATAAGTATGTTGAGTTTTTACCGTTAGTGTTTTACCGTGCTAATGAGTAGGACCCGTCATGGGGTTTGCTACTATAAAAAAAAATAGTCTGTTAATTTTATATTTCTCTTTAAACTGTTAAATATTAATTAGTGTCAATATTGTATATTAATCAATTTAAATATATTTTCAGTAATACTTATGGATTTCAGTAAGTTTATGTTTCCGTGAGAAGAAATTTTAAAACTCACATTTTATAACTCAAACCTTTTATGAACTTCTTTATAGATTATGAGTTGGGAGTCGGAAATGTGATACCCTGAGGAGGGTGTTACAATAGGTTAGCTCAACTATATCTTTAAGAAATAGTTAGGCTACATGGAATTCCCTCCAGCATAGTATCTATTACGGATCCCAGGTTCACTTCTAGATTTTGGAGAGCTCTACAAACCCCCTTTTGAACCAAATTGAGTTTCAGTACGGCTTATAATCCACAAACTGAAGACTAAACTGAAAAAACCATACAAACCTTGGAAGATATGAATAGAGCCTGTGTGCTCGATTATCAGGGTAGTTGGGATAGGTTCTTACCTTTGATAGAGTTTTCCTACTACAATAGTTATCCTGCTAACATAGGAATGGCACCTTATGAAGCCTTGTATGGTAGGAAATGTAGGTCACCATTGTGTTGGTATGAAACTGGGGAACAAACTATCCTAGGTCCTTAACTAGTATAACAAACCACGGAGCAAGTTAAAAATATCAAGGATAAGATGTTAGCAGCTCAAAGTAGGAAAAAGAGTTATGCAGATGAGAGAAGAAGGCCTCTGGAATTCAAAGAAGGAGAACAGGTATTTCTCAGAGTCACTCCTAACTATGGGAGTTGGTAGGGCCATAAGGACCAAAAAGTTAAACCCTAGATTCCTTAGTCCTTTCCAAATCCTAAATTGAGTTAGACCAGTTGCTTACCAAATTGCTTTACCACCCAACTTGTCAAACCTCCATGATTTCTTCCATGTTTCCCATCTTAGAAAGTATAATCTAGATCCTTTACATATCATAGAAACTGAATCAGTACAGTTAAAAGATGATTTAACTTATGTAGCTAAACCTGTAAGGATCTTAGATAGAGCAGTAAAAGAGCTTAGAGGGAAACAAATTCCTCTAGTGAAGGTGTTATGGAAAGGTGGTGACTCGGAGGAAGATACATGGGAGCTTGAGTCCAATATGATGCAGAATTATCCAAAAAAATTTGAATGAGGTAAGCAAATTTTGAGGACAAAATTTATAAAAAGGGGGGAATGTAACATCCTCCTACCCTAATGATCCTAAATAAAGTTATAGAAGCTAAATAATACTGGTAAGAATTATCTGTTAATTTGGGTAATTCTCTAAACTAGTTAGAGCGTAATTCTCTAACACCAAATACAATGAAATAACCAAAGTATCTGTGAAAACAACTGATATAATGGAAATAAACATGAAAAATTTATTTCCTAGCTATAAACCATGGATAAATGATGTAGTCAATTTTTGGGGTGCATTTAAGCCAATTTGGTATTTTTAAGGATACTGACAAGAAATTAAGGGAACAGTTATAGAACAGCTAAGTATCTCAGAAAATTATGAAATTTCATGGTGATGCTAAGTAAAATATAGAGAATAATTTAGTATAAAATGCCAATCAAAATAAGTAACAGTAAGCGTATTTGCTTAATTCCCAGGTTAAACTTAACTTAGGATAAAGTAATGAAGCTTAACTGGTAAAAAGTGGTATACAAAAAATTATGGAAAAATCAATCCAAGAACTAAGTTGAGTTCTAAAATTTTTCATAATACTTATGATAACTTAAAAACTTAGCTTTGGAGGATTAAAGATTGCTTAACAGATATAAAAGTTACAAAACAAAAATTTGGTCAAAAATTTTGACCAAACTAACTATCCATTTATCTCCTAGAAATCTCTAGTTTTTTTTATCACTTTCTCTACACTTTACTCTCAGCCAAAATAGAAGCAAAGGAGAAGAAAATTTGGTTGCAAACCCATGAGGAAGACAAGAGAATAGAGAAGAGAAACAAGAAACAAAAACAAGGAAACTCAAGGGAACAAAGCTAGGAGTGAGGTAGGGGTTCTTTACTATCATATTACTCATCTTTTTACATTATTTATGAAGAAAAAATTTGGTTCTTGGAGTTTGGAAGCTCACGGCCATAGCTTGAAAAATAGCTTGTCTTTGGGTTATTTTGGTGTTTCTATTCTTCTCTTGCTCTAGTTCTATTTCCCATTCTATTTCCCATATGAATTCTTGAGTAAAAGTTTGTAAAATTCTTGATGCTTTGTTGCCCTAGTATCACAGTTATGATAGGGTTTTAGAGGTGTTTGTGTTCTTTCACTTATTCATCTAGTTCTATTGATGATTGTAAAGAATTGTGATATTCTATTGATGAGAAAATGGTGGGATTTTGAGGCTTGATTGCCACGACTGTATGTGCCTTGTTTTGGATAGAATTTTTTTGCTTTTATATCATGGTCAGATGGATTAAATTTTGCTATAAAATTGTGATAATATGCTACCCTTCTTGTGGATGATTTATCATTGTGTTTTGTGCTTGAATTGAGACTTTGATTGATGATTATATTTAGAGTTGATGGCTACCCTGTTTTTAACTTGTAAATGGATGTTTTTAATACGTGTAATCATAGGTTGAAGGATGTTGAATGATCATGGAGGTGTTGATTTAGTTTATGACTAAACCTTGATGTTTTGTTACATGAAAATTTTGCCTTAAATTGACCACTAATGATCACGGCAACATTGCTGCCTTATGTAAAAAAAATGATGATATCTTGGGGCATGAAAATGTGTTATATATGATGGTTAATGGTCATGGTAATGGCTGCCCTTTGAAGTTAAAATTATGTTATGTTAATGTGTTTGAAAATTGAATACTTTTGAGTAGCCTAGGAAATGATCCACTTCACTAGATGGAATGGAAGTCTGAGGATGGATATTCCCTCCCTTCTGGAATAAAAGAGATTGAGGATGGACATTCCCTTATCCTTCACTTGAATTTTTTCTAGTTGTTGTTAGTGATCTTATTTTGTGGATAGTGTGAGGACGAACATTCCCTCCCTATTATAGTAGTTGAAAATGAACATTCTCTCTCTACTCACAACTCTAAGTTAAGGGTGGACATTCCCTCACTAGAGGTCTTCGGGTTACTCATTTCCTGGAGTAGTTCTATGTGATTGGCAAAGGGTCATGAATATGTTGAAGTGCACTAACCTGAAAGGAGACTACTACCAAGTAAAATAAACAAGTATTAAGATGAAATTGAGTTTATTTAGTTATATGTGATGCTTGTATAATGTTGTATTCCTAAATTTATTGTGGATATTAAATTGATGTTTGATAATAAATATTTTTTTAAAACTAGTAATAATTAAATTTTTTGTTTCGGGAAGAGGGAGGATTTAATTTGGTTTCTTCCACTTTCCTAAGAATAAAAAAATGAGTACTAAATAAAATGATTTTCCCCCGAAGCAGCTGGAAGTATTATGATGTCACTGAGTTTAATAGTATTATTAAGAATTTATAGAATTCTCACCCTATTTCTATTTATGTTTTCCATTATATTTCCAAGGTTGAGATTTTCAATCTGGAGGCAAAAGCGAGAGACTTAGTGTAGTTTGTAGTAATTTGTGTTTGTTTCATATAAATAATACTCTGTAATAGTTTATGTAAATTATTGTATTGTAGAATGTATTGTACATTATACTTTTAATATATGCATGTTATAATATTCCTTAACAGGCTCATATTTTCTGTATATCAATTAAATATAATTTAATTTTTATCTGATTAATTTTTAGTGACATACTTAATTTTTTTTTGCAAATACATAAATCCAGATACATAATTAGCAATGTAATTAAGGACGTTATACTAAGGGGCTGTCAAGGCATGCATTACAAACCCTAACTGCACTTGACAGAAATAGTGAGTGAGAGAGTGACAAGTTTCTCTTCTCTTTGCAGTTAGCACTGTGCCAGAGACGTGGGACTCCTCTTTACAGACGTTGGACATTCGTGAGTCTGTTCGTGTGGATACCGCAAAGACATCATTGTTGTTATGGTGTTAGAGATTCACGACGCTTGATTTTATCACGCTTCAAGAGGTAAACTCTTTTAAAACACAGAATATGGTCTATTTCGCATGGATCCTTAGTGGGAATTTTTGTTTTTTCGCTGCGTGATGTATCCACAATTCCCAACATAAAGCTCTCTGACCATGGGTAATTAAACGCCCATGTTCTAATGAGTTTCTAACTCTTCTTAGACCTTCAAATATAGATTCTAAGTGGTTTTCAACCACAACCATAGTCTCTAAGCATGTTATAACTCTCATGCACATTCTTAACTTATCTAAGCATGGGTTAATGAACAAAAACCAAAACCTCCAATACCCATTTTCCAACTTCAAACTCAAAGGGTTAAATGGATATCTCTAAGTTTACGATTCACAACCATGCATAGAATAAGTTATGAACAAACTACTTTCAAACATTGAAGACAATATTCAAGCACTAAAACTATTAAATCCCTCTCAAACTCATTTCCACTAAACTAATCATGCACCAAGCATTAAGAAGTAGATAGGGGAAAGAGAAAAGTTGAAACAAACACCCGTACCTTGACTCCCAAAGATGGTGGTTGATGCTCAAGCTTTCCTCTCGTTCTTCCTTCTTCTCTCCTATTCCTCCCTCTTCCTTTCCTTATTCTCTTCTCTTCTTTCTTCCCCTTTTCTTTTCTTTTCTTCTTTTGATGACCAAAATGTGAGATGAGAGAAATAAGGGAGAGAAAGTCAAAGATAAAGATGAAAAGGTGAGGGATAGTTGAGAGATAAGGATGGACTAGGATATTTAGCTAGAACTTTATGTCTCTTAGGAATACTTTGATCTTACTAATCACAGTTTCCTAACTTCCATAGGTGTTATGAAAAATCCTATGATTCATCTTAATCATATTCTTATCATTTCATAAACTTGCAAACACCTAAAATTATCACTGAAGTTCTATTACTCTTCCTTAAGTTATACTTAACCTAAGGAAATAAGCTAATGAGCTTACAAGTATCTACCATAACATGTTCTTATTACTAGAATATTCTCCATCCTTTACTTGATATATTCACAAATTCTCATAATTTTTCAAGATATCAGTCTATTTAATCTAGTGTTTAAACACTCACTTAGTATTACTAAAAAAACTAAACTATCTCAGTTAATTCTCTAAAATTAACCACATCACTTTCTATTTACTTGTGACCTGAAAATAAATTATCCATATTTATTTCCCTCATCTCATCAGTTTATACTACTTTCTAGGCTATTATCAACTATTTCTCGCATTTAGTGGTATAGCAAAATAGTCTAACAAACTTAAAACGGTTACCTAAGTTAATAGGTAACTCATACCAGAGTTACTGAACTCCCATAACCCTAATTAAGACTAAGTAGTTAGAGAGGATGTTACATTCCTCCCCTCCTTTTTGAAATTTTATCCTCAAAATTGCTTACTTTATATCATATATGATATCATACTCAAAGGAATTTCACCTTCCTTGGTGGTATCAAACTTATCATTTCCAATCTAACAAAACTTAGAAGCTCTCATTCTATAAGAATAACTTACTAAATCTAAAAACTATCTAACAAATCTTTTATTTGTTTCTTAAGTTTTACCAACTCTAAGAGTGTCATTCTATACGGTACTATAGAGATAGGTTCGGTTCCTGGCACCAAATCTATAATAAGTTCCATTTCCCTCTTAGGTGGTAACTCAAAGATTTCCCTAGGAAAGACTTCTGGATAATTTTTTTACCACATATATATTTCCTAAGTCTTACTCAACTTCGATGTTTAAGGAGAAAAGGAGAACGTATTCTTATACCCCTCCTACTAAGGAGTTGTTTACTTGTTTAGCTCTCAAAAACATAGACTTAAAAGAAATAGGCATAGAAGAATTATCATATATAAACATTAAAGTCTTATCTGAACAATTCATAACAATATGGTTCGGTGACAACCAAAACCATGTCTAGAATGATGTCCATGTCAAGAAGAGAAAAACGGATAAGATTCATAACCAGAACACTCTCTCAAATATGGATAACTCAAAAGTATACATTCTTTTTCACTTACAATCAAAATATCATCAAAACTTAGCATAAAGTGCTTAGATGATAGAAATACATATGGAGACTTTATTTATAGGTTACAAATACCTAGAATGAGATGTTGTAAATTTTTTAGAATTAACTGAACTAGTTTGATATTTTTACCTACACAGGAAGTGTATTATAGCTTAGTGACTGTTAACGGTATATAGGGATAATCATTAAATGATAAGTTTGGAAATTAGAAAAAGTCCTAAATTTTTTTCTAACACTTATTGAAAATAGAAAACCCACAAAGGGAAGATCAAAATATCCTTAAGAGATACAAAAAATCCTATAAGCCTTAAGGTCAAACCACTTTATCTCTCTAGTTTTTATTTCCACCGTCTTTAACTTTGTTGCATGAATATCTCTCACTTTCTCTCATTTCACATGTCTGTTGGCAGTAGAAAATAGAAGAAAATATAAAGATAGGAAGGAAAAAGATAAAACAGAGAAGAAAGAAAGAAAAGAAATAAAAAAGAGAGGTAGAAGAACATGAGAAAGAAAGAAGGAGGAAAGAAAAGAAAGAAAGAGAAGAAGTAAAGACCAAAGGAAGAACAAGAAAAAGGAATAGAACATCATCCTTAAGGAGTTAAGTAAGGGTTGTTATGTAGTGTTACTATGCTTTACTCATCTTTGTTTTCTTGAAGTTTGCATGAATGATTCTCATGAAACTCTGTGAGGTTATGGTTATGTATATATGGGTGTGGTTGATGAGATTTAATCATGCATATATATATATATATATATATATATATATATATATATATATATATATATATATATATATATATGTGTGTGTGTGTGTGTGTGTGTGTGTGTGTGTGAACACAACCCTTTGAGTTTGGTATTGATGATTTTCTAATGCTTTACTACATGACTTATAGTATGAATTGACGTATATAGTGAGTTTGTTGATATGAGAATTAAAGAATAGCAAAAAATGGTAGTTTCTGCTATTTCTGGTGCAATTTCGCATAGGCTATTCGAATAGACCATGATTGTTATTCGAATAGACCTTTACAAAATGCACCATAATGAATTTTAGTGGCTGCTATTCGAATAGACTAGAGGATCTATTCAAATAGCCATTTTCTAAAATGCCATATTTTGAGTGTTATTTGAATAAATCAGGGGTGCTATTTGAATAGACTCTTACAAAATGCAATGATACTATGCACTATTCGAGTAGCAGGAAGTGCTATTCGAATAGCAGTTCTTTGTTTTAAGGAATTAGAGATTCCATATGTTAAATTATGATGAGATCTGAAGGTTTTCATTAAGTAAAGTGGCTTAGCCTAGGAATGAGCACTTTGTGTATTCATGCAATGATGATTGTGTGCATTAGTTACTCATGGAGTAACCCACTTATGCACTTAGAATGTGATGTATTTATGATTATTTTGTACAATTAATTCACTTGAGAAGTGATAGTGTTATATATTTAGTTCATATGTGAGATGATGATTTTGTGTGTTAAGTTCACTTGAGAAGTGGAACATTGTGCACTAGAGAAATATATAATGAGATGAATTTGACTTATATGCTTGTCATGTCACACAACGAAATTGGCCTATGGCTACATTTTTTTAAGCTACACTTAAAAAGTGTATTCTTATGTTTAAATAGGCTACACTTTTGTAAACGTAGCCTTTGTTGAATGGTTTTGGTAACGACATTTTTGGCAACATTTGAAAAGTGTACCTTTAGACTGTATAGGCTACGCTTTTTAAGTGTTACTATATTATATATTTAGGTACGCTTTTTCTAGTAAAACACAACATTGATAAAGCGTAGGTCGTTTACCCATCATTGGCAATGTTTCTTAAATGTACTCTAATACATTTCTATAACGTGCGCATGCTATCATTTTCCCACTAAACTTCCTTTTCCAAACCTTTCGAAGCAACTGGATATCCTTTACTTTCAAAATCTCCACAAAAGCTTTTCTTTCATAACCTTAAAACCCTTACTTTCACAACCTCAAAGACTCAAAGCCACCAAGACCCACTCTCCTGTCCACCGTGACCCACTCCCCTGTATGTCTCCACCATGACCCACTCCTCCATACGTCTCCACCGTGACTCCCTCTGTTCTTTGCCGACCTCTGTCCTTCATTTTCATAGTCTCTCTGCCACTCCCTTCTCTCCGTTAGGGTTTGGTGTGTCCTATTGTTCTTCAGGTAAGTGTTTCTCTTTATTGTCCATCCTCTACCCTCTCGACACTTTCAAGACCAATTAATTGATGAGGATGCATTGATTTCAGGTACCGTTGCGTGCCGTTCCCCAATTTTGATTTCATCTCGTCACTTCTCTCAATTGCTGTGTTGATTTCAGGTACCTTCTCTTTGATTTGATTTCAGGTTCCCCAATGTGTATTATTGTTGCATGGGTTGTGTGTCCATTTGTGGGTTTGTGGTTGTTTTGTTCCTTACTTTTGCTCTGCTCTGTGCTCACTGTTTTGAAGAATGAGGTTTAACATGTTGGATTGGATTGGGTCTTTCATTTTTGTTCTGCTTGTAGACAATGACACATGCGTGTAATGTATCGTGTCTCATAGTTTGGCTTGTCTAGTAAGAGGATTTTGAAATATTAGTGTGTTTTACTATCTTTCAACAATAAAATACAAAACAAAAACTGAATATGATGTTAAAGTTTAAAGTTTAATGTGTGAATTTGATTAAAGTTGTTTATGTATATTTTTGTATACATTTTAATCTTATTCTCATTAGCTATTGCACATCTATGATGTGAAAATACATCTGCAAGTAGCTAGAAATATGAAAATGATGCTTTTCTTTTGGAGAAAAATAGTGGACGAAGTTGAAGAAGATTAGGAACATTTTATACCATCTTGCTTATCCTTCAACCTCTATTTAAGGATAGTATGCTATATCAACTTTGTGTTGAAAATTACAGCACGGACATTCCTATATTCTAGCACCATTGTTCATTTTACAAACAGAGTAGATAAAAAATCTATCACACTAGCTACTGCAACAAAACGTTAGCATTTTTTGTTTGGCTAACTGTAAAGCATAAATTGTGTTTGTATAGTGGAACGGGCTTGACTTGTTGTGTTAATATTACTCCTAGCACAAATTGCAGGTATTGTAGAGTTGTATCCTCTTATAGTTGGTTATAAGGATAACTGTTTTTGCTCATACAAATTGGCTAAAGATATCGCTTGAACATAGAATGAAGGTTTAACTAGCAGCAATTTGCATTTCATATAATAAGGCAACATCCAGTAATGAAAAAAGAAAATAACCACTGCTTAGGGAGACCAATTACATGATTTGGAAGCTCCTCAAATTAGGCCTAATAATCAGCTATAGCTGTAGACTGTTTAAAGATCCATTCATCTACACCCTCACCATCAAAATATGGAATCTCCACTCTTACATTCTTGTGCCAGCAGAATCGATCGGTTGAAAACCCTCCATAGCTATATAGGAATGGCTAATGATTCCTGAAAATAAAACTCAAATGTAGAGCAGGAATTTAATAAGACCCCCTTCCAAAAAAAAAACTTCTTCCCCAAACAGGATAGGAACAAAGCTGCCATTTGCCAACGTTTGATTAGGTAAAGAATAGTAACACAATTTTCAACCCAAAAAAAAAAATCTTAATCAATAGTGCTCCACTATTAGCTTGATATATGATTGCTCCACATTTCTTGGCAATTTTATGCTTGCTTTAGTTGGTGTTGCAATAGCACATGGAATGGCTTATAGAGCAAGCTTCTGTAATTGGACATATGCCTTTGAAGATTTGTTTTGATGATAACAAATGTGAAGACTAAAATGAAGATGATAGAAAGACTAAGTCCAAGATCATATAAGAATAGCTTTACGACTTAGGGTCTTTTTGTATGGAGCTCACTCTAATATCTCTTTGTTTTGAAAGAAAAATAAGAATTGGTTTTAAAATGAAACTCAAGTGTTTTTTAAATGATTTATTCAAAATTAGTTTCTATTGTTTTATTCGAATAAAGCTTATTCTATTCAAATAAACCTTTCCACGAGCCTCTGTTTTTAATAGCCTTATTCGAATAATGATCCTACTATTCGAATAAAGTCTTTTAGCTTTTTCTGTTTCCTAAACTGCTATTCGAATAACAAGTTAAGTTATTTGAATAATAGCTTTTTAATATTGCTGAGAGCTTTTGTTTTCTTAAAAGAATATTCAAATAAACCATTGTCTCTTCAAATAAAAGGGCCTCCAGAAAGGTTTCTCTCAAATGAGTTATTCGAATAACTCAGTAGTTATTCGAATAATCCTAGTTTTTCAGAACTGTTTGTTAAAGAGTTATTCGAATAAACTTAAGGTTATTCAAATAACCCATATCAGCTAGCTTTTCATGAAGATTTCATAAACAGTGTTATTCGAATAAAAGTTTCATCTATTCGAATAAACACGTCTTTTACGAACACTGATATGGAAATAAAGTTTTGAAATTATGAGTTTTAATTACCCCCTAACAGTTGTTTCTTTGAATTTTCTCTATAAATAGAAGCGTTGGGTGTAACACCCTCTCTAGGGCATCACATTTTCCGACTCCCGACTCATAATCTGAAAAGAAGTTCACACAAGTTTGAATTATAAAAATATGGTTTTAAAAATTTCTTTCTTTACTGACACGTAAATTTACTGAAAATATTAGGTAATCATATTTCAATTACTCATTATTCAATATTGACACACAATTTAAAGAGAAATATAAATTGACAGACTCTTTTGTTCTTTCTTTTTCCACAGTAGCAAACCCATTACGGTTCCTACTTAATAGCACGGTATAACACTAACGATGAAAACTTAACATACTTGTTCCTTCTCCTGTATCAAACTTGATACATCGAACTCTACTCCTTGTCAACACTGCTCCCCAACAAGTCATGAATGTCCACTCCTTATTGTTGTCCCCAATCTCAGAGTGTCCATCGGAATGTCCATCTTGAAGCATCAGACATTTGTTCTATGTCTGTTCCTTGTCCTCAAACATCTTTTCCATTTCAACACTGTCGGCAAGGTCATTCTCCGATGTTGTCTCCAAATGTAGAGGTATTTGTCACCCGCTATGTCTAAGACAACTCGTTCCTTCTACTGTATAATTTTAATAATACAGACATAGCAAAAATAACATAACAAAGAGGTGATATCACCTACACCAGTACCAACATGGCAGCACAGAGATAACACAAACAACAATATCATACAGTTATCATAATTACAATCATGCCATCATCATTATGGTTATTACACAGATACAATATTAAAATCATGCTATCAACATTAATCAACTATCATCATCCAATCAAATATCAATTCAATTATCATAAACAACAATTATGATAATGCCTTTAGCATTATCATCATCATCATCCAAGTATTCAAAACAATTGTCATAGCCAATATTCCTCAATTAATATATATCACACAGATATAAATGTTCAGTTTATGCATGTACACAAGACTCGATTTCCTACTCCATGGAGCTAAAACTCAGGTCGGAGAAATGATCGAAAAGAATCTGTCGGTACCTCATGCCTCAGACCACGTGCTATAATCCTCATTTTGATTTTTGCACATCTAGCATATACACGACAGTCTTTATCAGATCTTGATTAAGAATAGTGTCTCGGTCAGGATCATCGGTGTGTCGCGTCGGTCTAACCTACGGTTACAGTAGAGCGACTCACTGTCCATTGTAGGCAACCCGCACCCCGATGCCCCCAAGGTCAACGAGTGACCTACACTACGCATATCGCACCCACTCAAGAGGTGTATTTTCTCCTAGGCAATCAGCCATATTCAGTCCTCATCGGACCATTCCAATGCATGTATAATGCACCAAATACCAATCATAGACAAATATGTCATTTTCTCACAAACAGTGTATGGACACTGGTTCAACAGTAATCATTATGTACTTTCAACAAATGAAAATCATGTTATCACGTTTTCATAGTTGTAAAACACTTTTACCGTATTTTCACAATCTCGTAACATTTTTGTTACGTTTTCACAATCTAAAAACTTTTCTGTTATGTTTTCACAATACCATAACACTTCTTTTATATTTTCACAATACCGTAACACTTTTGTTACGTTTTTTTTAAATTCCAAAACGTTTTTATTACGTTTTTACAATACCGTAACACTCTTCATTACGTTTACAAAATTTCGTAACATTTCTGTTACGTTTTCAAAATGTTGTAACTCTTTTGTTGCACTTTTAAACCACGTACTAATTTTTAACATTTTTCTCAATCGCGTAAAAACATACGTTTCTCAAATCGCATAGTATTTTTCCACTGTTTCAAAATCGCGTAACTTAAAAATCATTCTTTTACGTTACGTAAATCATTTTTCATCATTCTCAAAATATTTAAAACACTTTCCAAATCACATAACAATTTTCTATCATTTTCACAATCACGTAAAAATATTCTGTCACTATTCAAATCACGTAGTGATTTTTCAACAATATTTCAGTCGCGTAAAATATTTAAACGCTTTCCAAATCGTGTAGAAATATTTAAACATTTTTCAAATCGCGTAGAAATATTTTACTGTATTTCAAATTGTTTTTAAGATACGTAAAATATTTTTCAACATTTTTCAATCACATAAAATATTCCTCAATATTCCAAACATTATTTTGGACTTAAATAAATCAATATCGTTTCTAATGTCATTTTCCACATTTTCTCTTTTAAGAAAACCTTTCCAAAATATATTTCACAAAATCACTCTCCAAACCCAAAGAATGATTCATATGTTAGAAAATGTTAAATTATTATATTTTTCATTTTTCCCAAATTATTTCCAAAACCCATCTTTCTCAAAATAATTTAACTCTCTACTTCATTTAATATATTTTGCTTATTCAAGAAAATCCTTTTTCATAATTTATTTCACAAATTCACAATTCCATTGATTTTAATCAATGTTTTTAACTTTAAAATTTCTAACGCTTTCCAAACTTCTTGTATTAAAATCAAATCTCTTTGAAAACAAAGTGAGTTTCATTTTGAAACTTGTTCATAAAATCAAGACATTTCAAGTCTTCAAAAACATGAGCATGACTATTGAAGTCATAAAAACATTCTTTCTTTCTAAGTTGATAGGATTTTACACAAACAAAACCATTAAAATCTTTGTTTTCAAAAAAAAAAAATCAAAATACCGATGGTCATAAAACCAAACCCATTTATTCAAATTCGTTTTTTACTTTCTTTGCAAATCCTTCAAATCAACGTTCGTCCGTTTCATTTCAAAACTCATGTTTAGAAAAATACTTAGGATCTTTTTACACAAAATAAATCAATAAAAATTCTTCTAAAACCATGTTCATGTTCTCTTGAAAAATAATTCCTTTGTATATTTTTCATGCTTTTCAAATCAATCAATTTTATTCTTCCATTAAAAAAAATTATTAAGTTACAAACACCTATGTTGAGGTGTCTTAATCGAAAATTTCATAACCTTTAGAATCAAGAGAATTCACTTTCTCCTCTTCACAATTTTTCATTTAAACAAATCAATTTTCTTATTCTTGAAAAATTTCAACATAGCACCCTAATTTTGGGTAACAAAACCGTAGCCATCTCTTTGGTCATTGGAACCAAAAATTGATTTCCTTTCCATCATTAAGTCATGGCATATACATATATATTTCATCATAAATAATATAAGCATACCATCAAAGTCATAAAAGCATGTATAGCATATCAAGCATATCATCAAAGCTATAAAATCATGCAAAGTATATCAAGCATAGAAAATTAATCAAAGCTCATAAACACCCACAAATTAATTACATGACCATGGATATGAATCCTCACATGGATTCCACATCCATCAAATAAAATACCATCTCTCACCACCATGCTTGGTTGGTGAGATGGATCTCCTCTTCCTCTCTTGAAGATCCTCCAAAGCTTCTTGATTTGTTTCTTTTTCCAAGTCCTTCACCACCAAGAGCTTCTCAAATACAAAACAAAACACAAGTTAATTAACATATCAAGCTTGATTAAGAGGAACCATGGATCAAACATGGTTTAGAACTTTGAAAATCAAAAGAAAAGTGAAAAGTACCAAACTTCACCATTAAAGCTTCAATCTTTAGCTTGAAGAACAAGGTTGAAGATGAATGATTTAGAGAAAATCTCCAACATGAAAGTTGCTTAGAATATCATGGAGATTCAAGATCTAGAGTTGGATGAAATTAAAAGAGCTTGGATGGTGGTTTTAGGTAGTATGACCGAATGGTGTATCTTAAAGAACAAAGATAGAATTTTTTATTTTTGTGAGAGAAAAGCTTCTTAGATTTGGTTAAGACAAAGAATGAAGTGAAAACACTTAGTTTTTCTTTCACCAATTTCATGGATCTCCATGGAAAATTCCTAAAAAAATTACAAACAAATGTTAAAATCAATAACAAGTGTAGAAATAGGTAAACCATGGTTCAATCATGGCTTAGAAAATCAAACTAGAAGATTAGAAGAAGAAATATGAAATTTACCATTTTTGGTAGAATCTTGAAGCTTGGATTTGAAGTACTAGATGTTGGATTTTGAAGAAACCTTCAACATGAAAGTTGTTTAGAATAAGGTAAGGATTCAAGAAACTAGGTTGGATGAAATTAAAGAGTGATGGAGGTGTTCTTAGGTGCCATGACCGTGAGCTTAGAGAAGGAGAAGGAGAGAAATTTTTCTAAGTGTTTTTGGTTTTTGGAATGATCAAGAATGATCAATAATGAGTGATAATGGTCTTCAACTTTTTCTACACACTTAAACTCCTTCAAAACCGTAGCCCCCCCTCCATGCTTCTTCAAAGAGTGCAAATAATTCAAGAATAATACATAATTGACCAAAACCACTTAATAATGACATAAGGCTTTTCTTTGTCTTCTAAACAAGCCAAAACCATCCCTTTCCTCTTCATTATGCATTCAAAATGTGACAAATTTCAAGCCACCATTATTTGTGCATTCCTAGCCATTGATTAATTCAATGGTTAGGATTTAGGTAGATTTAAGTAGGTTAGAAAGACTTAATCTGAGCCATTGGATCTTTCTCCTTTAAATTATAGTCATTGGATGTGTCTCCAAAATTAATGGTCAAGATTGCTCCTTCAAACTTTTAATCCAAAGGTTATAATTAGTCTTTGTCACTTTTTAAGACTAAATCTTCACCATTGATTAAATTAACATCCAATGGTCATAAATGGTCTTTGTTACTTTTTTAGATTAAATCTCCACCCTTGATTTAATCTAAATCCAATGGTTATTAATGGTCTTTATCACTTTTCAAGACCAATTCTACACCTTTGATTACATCTATGGTTGATATCAAAGTCTTCCTAACCAAGCTTATTCTCACACCATTGATTAAATCAATGGTTATTATCCAAGGCTTCTTTATTAAGTTTGTTTCTTAACCTTTGATTAAATCAATGGTTAATATTCAAACTAAGTATTCTCATCCAAGGGTATAAATCAAGTCAAGCTCTCTTTGTTGACTACGCAGTATAATATTTATTCTTGTATCCTACAAATAATATTTTTACTGTATTTTTATCATCCGATAATTAAATACAGTACAAAACACAGCATAATAAAATTTTCTAAAACTGTTTCCGGATTCAGGTTTAGTAAGATCCCCTGTCTCCGTCTAAACAGTACAAATTTTTCTATGCGTAGAAAATTTTTTCACTTTGCGGGACCCACCTGGGCCCACGTATGGCCACCTGGGCCCACATACCCCTCGTGGGGCCCACAAACCATAAAAATTTCAAAATCACACATAAAATCACAAAAATTAGAAAATTCACAAATATCCAATCAGATTACGTAAATTAATTACCTAACGGTAAAAATTAAATTACGTAAAGTTTTCCCCGGCCCGAAAATTTTATTTTCCTGACACGGAGTAAATCACTCAAAACGATCAAATACGCTGACGGAATAATCAAATTAATTTTACAGCACTCAGAAATCACTAAACAGTGAAATTCTGTTAACTGTCAAAATTACTATTTAAGAGATTGAAAATTTTGGGGTGTTACATTGGGTCTTCTCTAAATTGCCTAACACTCTGAATTATTTTTTACTTGCTCTATCTTGTGAAATTATTTTCTACGCTCTACTTTCGATTAAAACTTTGAGATATTTCTGTGAGAGCTCCATTAGCACTTCAATTTGTATAATTTACTCTGAGTGAGAGTTTCTCTTCTTCATCTATATCTCTGATATACTGTATTAAGGGTGAGGTATCCCTGCAGGCTGAGGCTTTAGCACAAGGGTAGAGTTTCCCTGTGTGTGAAAAGTGCTCTATTGTGTAACGGTTGCAAGTATCTATTAAAGCTTGTATACATAGTGAAAATCTTGGACATTGTTTCGAGGACTGGACGTAGACCACAAGTGGGTTAGTGGTCAAACTAGGATAAATACTATGCCTGCTTCTCTCTTCTTAATCTTTTTACTTTATATAATTTTATTTTATTGCACATTTATTTTCTGTTGTTCTTAAAGTTTCCTTTCTTTATCTCGTTCCTTCTCTGCATTTATTTAATAAGTTTCAATATTTGTATTTTAATTAAAAGAGGTTAAACGAAAAGTTTTGTACTCAATTCACCCCCTCTTGAATACTAGAAGCCACTTGGTAACAAGTGGTATCAGAGCTAGACTCTTGTATAAAGAGCTTAGCAACTTCAATAGAACATGGCTTCTTCAAATGGTTTTTCATATGGATCTTCCATAAATCGAACACCCTTTTTCAATGGGGATGGTTATGCATATTGGAAGGAAAGAATGAAAATCTTCATCGAAGCTATTGATCTCGATGTGTGGGATGTTGTCGAAAACGATGCTTTTATACCTACGCATGAGGTCGATGGCGTAAGGACTGAAACACCAAGAAATAAATGGTCTAATGAGGACACAAGAAAAGTTCAACATTATTTAAAAGCAAAAAATATTATTACTACTGCTTTGGGATATGATGAGTTTTTTAGAATTTCAAATTGCAAAACTGCTAAAGAAATGTGGGACACTTTGCAAGTTACCCATGAGGCTACTAGTGAAGTAAAGAGATCGAGAATCATTTCTCTAACTCGTGCATATGAATTATTCAGAATGAACCAAGGAGAAAGCATTCAAGAAATGCAAAAGAGGTTCACCTATATAGTTAATCATCTTGCATCTTTAGAAAAAAGTTTTTCTAACGAAAATTTGATTAACAAAGTGTTGAGAGGTCTTAGCAGGATTTGGAAACCCAAAGTAACAGTCATATCAGAATCGAGGGACTTATCAATAATGACTCTAGCCACCCTCTTTGGAAAGCTTCATGAGCACGAACTGGAACTGAGCAGATTAAGTCAAAGTGAAGAAAACGATAAAAAGAAAAAGAGGATAGTGCTCAAAGCCACTTCCTCAACAATCAACAATGATGATGAAGAAAATGAAGAAGGCTCAGAAAACATCGAGGTAAACGAAGAAAATCTTAGTCTGTTAGTTAAAAAATTTGGTAAATTTCTGAGGAAAAAGGGAACACAAAGAAGACCTCCCTTCCCTCCGAAAAAGACTCATTACAAAGGCGAAGGAGCTTCATCAACTCCAACTTGCTATGAATGTAGCAAACCTGGTCACATGAAAATGGAATGCTCTATTTACCAAAAGAAGAAAGAGAAATTTGAAAAGAAGCCCTTCAAGGAAAGAAAAGGAAGAAAAGCCTATATAGCATGGGATAAAAATGACATGGATTCAACTGACAGCTCAAATAGTGAAGAAGCTCAACTATGTCTCATGGCCAAAGGAGAAGAAGAAGAAAGCGAAAATGAGGTAAGTTCTAATACTACTTTACTGCCTTCTTACGATAAGTTACAAGATGCCTTTGAAGAATTGTATGACAAATCCTTACAACTCACAAAACTAATTTCTTCTTCTAAGAAAACAATCTCTTCTTTAGAAAATCAAATTCTTATTTTAAATAAAGAAATAGAAGAATTGAAAGTTGAAAATAAAACTTTAGAAATTATTGATGCATGCACAAATCATTCTTCACATGCTTTTACATCTTCATCTTGTTCTTCATGTCATATGTTTGAAAAAGAAATTGAAGACTTAAAGAACACTCTTTCTAAATTCACCTTTGGAAGGGACAATTTAAATATTTTATTAAGAACACAAAGAGTAGTTTTTCAAAAAGCCGGGATAGGTTATAACCCGAAAAATCAACAAAAATTGTATAAAAACTTCTTTGTGCATTCTAGTGTTTCAAGTAGTCCTTTTATTAAATGTTTTTACTATGGAAAGAAAGGACATAGTGCATCAACTTGCAATGCAAGGAAAAACATTAACACAAAAATTGGAATGAAAATGGTTTGGGTTCCCAAGGGTACTATACCCAAAACTGACACACAAGGACCCAAGAAAGTTTGGGTACCAAAGGTTAAAAACTAAACATGTATTGTAGGTGTGCTTGAAAGCCAGGAGTTCAAATTGGTATCTCGATAGCGGCTGCTCCAAGCACATGACCGGGGACGACTCAAAATTTACCATGCTTATTCCCAAGAATCATAGACACGTTACTTATGGAGATAACAACAAAGGAAAAATTCTTGGAATCAGCAAAGTCGGTAACCCTAACTCCTCTATTGAAAATGTGTTGCTTGTTGAAGGCTTGAAACATAACTTGCTTAGTATTAGCCAATTATGTGATAAAGGAAATAGGATAATTTTTTATTCAAATTGTTGCATAATTGAAGATAAAAATGATAAGCATGTTAAATTCATTGGTCATAGAGTAAACAACATTTATATGATTAGTCTTGATGATATATCTTCAAATGATGTGAAATGCCTTTTAAGTAAGAATGATGATTCATGGTTATGGCATAGGAGAATTGCACACATTTATATGGATCACTTAAAGAAGTTGGTCTCTAAAGAGCTAGTAATTGGACTACCCAAGCTTAATTTTGTTAAAGATAAATTATGTGATGCATGTCAAAAGGGTAAACAAATAAAGGTCTCTTTTAAAGCAAAAAATATAGTTTCAACTACTAGACCTTTATAACTTTTGCACATGGATCTATTTGGACCTTCTAGAACTATGAGCTTTGGTGGGAATTACTATGCTTTAGTGATTGTGGATGATTTTTATAGGTTTACATGGACTTTATTTCTTACAAATAAAAATGATGCATTTCTAGCTTTTAAAAGACTTGCCAAAGTTATTCAAAACGAAAAAGGTTTTCAAATTTCTTCTATAAGAAGTGATCATGGTGGCAAATTTGAAAACAATGTTTTTGAAAATTATTGTGATGAACATGACATTAATCATAATTTCTCTGCCCCTAGAACTCTGCAACAAAATGGAGTTGTAGAAAGAAAAAATCGTTCTTTAGAAGAAATGGCGAGAACTATGCTTAATGAGGCTGCTCTTCCTAAGTATTTTTGGGCTGATGCTATAAGTATAGCTTGTTATGTAATGAACAGGGCCCTTATAAGGCCTATTTTAAAGAAAATCCCATATAAGTTATACAAGGGAAGAAAGCCAAATGTCTCACATTTTCATGTTTTTGGATGTAAATGTTTTGTTTTAAATAATGGAAAAGATAACTTAGGCAAGTTTGATGCTAAGTCTGATGAAAGTATATTTCTTGGTTATTCAAATCATAGTAAGGTTTTTCGTGTATATAATAAAAGAACTATGACTATTGAAGAATCTATACATGTTGTATTTAATGAAACTGACCCAAATGGATCGAGAAAGGATCTTGTTATTGATGTGTTGCAGAAGTCTTAGCGGAAACACATTTGGATAGCAAGGAAAAAGAAATCAAGGAGCAAGAAGATAAACAAAGACAAGAGGATTCACAAGCTTTAGAACTTCCCAAAGAATGGCAGACTTCAAAATATCATTCTCTTGATCAAATAATCGGTGATGTATCTAAAGGCGTAAGTACTCGTAATTCTCTTAGAAATGCTTGTAATCACTTAGCTTTTGTTTCTCAAATTGAACCTAAAGATATAATTGAAGCTTTTGATGATGAACATTGGATCTTAGCTATGCATGAGAAATTAAATCAATTTGAAAGAAATCAAGTTTGGAAATTAGTTGCTAGGCCTAATGATCACCCTATAATTGGTACTAAATGGGTTTTTAGAAACAAACTTGATGAAAATGGGTTAATAACTAGAAACAAAGCTAGACTGGTCGCTAAAGGTTATAATCAAGAAGAAGGAATAGACTATGAAGAAACCTATACACCTATAGCTAGATTAGAAGCTATTAGAATGTTACTTGCTTATGCTTGCATCATGGATTTCAAATTATATCAAATGGATGTAAAGTGCTTTTCTAAATGGCTTTATTCAAGAGGAGGTATTCATTGAACAACCTCTGGGTTTTGAAAATCATGAACTACCCAACCATGTTTTTAAACTTAAAAAGACTTTATATGGCTTAAAGCAAGCTCCTAGAGCTTGCTATGAAAGGTTGAGTAAGTTTTTTTTAGAAAATTATTTTTCAAGAGGAAAAGTCGATACTACCCTTTTCATTAAAAATAAAAAGCATGATATTCTTCTTGTGCAAGTATATGTGGATGATATTATTTTTGGTGCTACTAATGAATCCCTTTGCAAAGAATTTGCTAAGACAATGTAGAATGAATTTGAAATATTGATGATGGGAGAGCTGAATTTCTTCCTCGGACTTCAAATCAAACAAACGATCGAAGGGACATTCATAAGTCAAACCAAATACTACAAGGAATTGCTCAAGAGGTTCGAAATGGAAAACGCTAAACACATGGCCACTCTAATGGGTACTTCTTGCTATTTGGACAAAGATAAAGGAGGTAAATCAGTAGAAATAACGAAATACAGAGGTATGATTGGATCTCTCCTTTATCTTACTACTAGTAGGCCAGATATTATGTTTAGTGTATGCACGTGTGCTAGATATCAGACAAACCCTAAGGAATCTCATTTAAGTGCTATTAAATGAATAATGAAATACCTAGTAAGCACTTCACAAATGGGCTTGTGGTACCCTAAGGGTGCCTCATGCAGCCTAATAGGCTATTCCGACTCTGGTTTTGCTGGGTGCGAATTAGATAGAAAGAATACTAGTGGGACATGCCACTTGCTTAGTAGTTCTTTAGTTTCTTGGCATAGCAAGAAACAAAATAGTGTGGCACTGTCTACCGCTGAGGTTGAATATGTTGCAGCCAGGAGTTGTTGTGCTCAAATCCTATGGATGAAGCAACAACTTTTAGACTACGGTCTTCAGCTTGATCACATCCTGATAAGATGTGATAACACTAGTGCAATAAATATATCTAAGAATCCTATTCTGCATTCCAGAACAAAGCATATAGAGATAAGACATCACTTTATCAAAGATCATGTACAAAAAGGGGATTGCATTCTTGAGTTTGTTGAAACATCTAAGCAACTTGCAAATATCTTCACTAAACCCTTAGCAAAAGAAGCATTCTTTTATATTAGAGGAGAATTGGGCATAATTGATCAATCTAATATATGATTGCATGTTTTTATTGCTTAATATTGCCTCTATCTCTCTTGATTCTTTAAATCACATGAATATATGCTTTATCTTGCTTTCTGAACGTTTGCTTTACTATGCTTTTTGTTAGTTTTATTCGAATAAACAGATGTTAATTTGAATAAAGTTCTTTAAAGCTTATCAAATGATGTGTTGAATATCAGCTTTATTCAAATAAACTGGCTTCTATGTCAATCCTATGTTTGCTGTGATCTTTGTCTATTCGAATAAATCTCTTTTTATTCGAATAACCAGAGCCCTTAGTTTATCAGTCTTAATCTTTGCCCTCTGTCTATTCGAATAAAACTCAAGTTATTCGAATAACCAGAGCCTTGGTTTGTAACACCCCAAAACTTCTTAAATATAAGACACTAATTTTGACAATTAACAGAATTCTACTGTTTAGTGATTTCTGTATACTGTAAAATTATTTTAAGTATTCTGTGACTGCTTTTGATCGTTTTGAGTGAATTACTCCGTGTCAGGAAAATAATAATTTTTGGGCCGGGAAAAATTTTACGTAATTTAATTATTACTGTTAAGTCTTAATTATTTTACGTAATCTGATTTGATATTTGTGCATTTTCTAATTTTTGTGATTTTGTGTGTGATTATGAAATTTTTATATTATTCTATTTATTTTAGCATTATCTGTGGGCCATCTGTGGGCCCAGGGAGGTTGTATGTGGGTCACGCATGGGTCTAGAAAGGTAAAAATTTTTCTATAATCAGAAAAATTCGTACTGTTGAGACAAAGATGAGGGATCTTACTAAACCTGAATCCGAAAATAGTTTTTAAAATTTTCTTTTACTGTGTTTTGCACTGTATTTAATTATCGGGTGATAAAAATATAGTAAAAATATTATTCGAATGTCAATAGCAAATACAAAAATAAATATTATACTGCGAAGACAACATTAGTGGCTTGGATATCTACCATTATGTAATCAACGGTGGAGACTTGATCTTGATTTAATCAACGGTTGAGATTTAGTCTTATAAAGTGGCTAGGACCATTTATAGCCCTTGGATGTAAAGTTTGAAGGAGTAATCTTGACCCTTCATTTTGGAGACACATCTAATGGCTAAGATTTCATGGAGAAAAGATCCAATGGCCTAAATTAAGTCTTCTATCTAAGCCTAAACCTAGAAGCTACATTAAATCCTAACCATTGATCTAATCAATGGTTAAGATTGCCTAAAATGGTGGCTAGGAGATTTGTTGCATTTTGAAGAATGCATGGAAAGGGGGGATGGTTTGGTGCTGCATTTAGGAGCTAAAGCAACTTTGGAAGACCATAATTGATCACCTTTGGTCATTATTGAATCATTCTTCATCTTTCCTAAAGCAAGACTTAGCAAAAAAAAATTCTCTCCTTTCTCTCCCATCATAGCTACGGCCATAACCTCAAGAACACCCTTCCATCACTCAACAATTCTATACAACCATATTTCTTGAATCTCTACCTTATTCTAAGACACTTTGTAGTTTACACCAAGTTCTAAATCTTTCATCTTCAAGGAGTTTTTCCTAGAACAAGTTCTAGGGTTCTTAAGGTGAAGTTATGGAAAACTTCATTTCTTCTCTTCTTTTTCATGTTCTAAACCATGTTTGATTCATGGTTCCTCTTATTCAAGCTTAATATACTAATTTCTTTGTGTTTGTTTTGTGTTCAAGAGCCTTTTGTTAGTGGAGATCTTGTTCAAAATACAAAGCAAGGAACTTTTTGTGGTTCTTCAAGAGGTAAGAGGGAGATTCATTTTACCAACCAAGTATGGTGGTGAGAGATGGTTTTATATTTGATGGATGGTGAATCCATGTGAGGATTCATATCCATGGTCATGTAATAATTTATGTGTGTTTATGTGCTTTGATTATTTGTCTATGTTTGATATGATTTGCATGATTTTGCATGATTTTATTGCTTATATGGTACGATTATAATATGCATGATGAAAACATGTTGAATATATAATGGTGGATGTATGTTGAAACAAGCAATTTTGGCTCCAAAGGCCAAGGGGGAGGCTACGGTTTTGAGCTCTCAAAATTAGGGTTCATGTTGAAATTTTTCAAGAACAAGGAAATTAATTTTTGGTCACTAAACTAAGGTGAATTTTGGCCAAGACACCTCAAATTAGGTGTTCACAAATTTATATTTTCATGAATGATAAAATTGAATGCTTAGAGAAGCAAGGAAAATAAACAAAAGGTTTGATTTTCAAGAAACAATGTACACGGTTTTGGAGAAGTATTTTTATTAATTTATTTTGTGTAAAAACAAGAATGGAACTTAGTTGATTTAGAAGGAAAAATACAAGAATGATTTCAATAGCCATGTCCATGATTTTGAAGGCTTGTAATGTCTTGATTTTTATGAACAAAGTGATTTTCAAAGTGAAAATATAACTTGATTTAATATAAGGATTTTGGAAAGGGAATCAGAGTATTTTAACACATGTGAATTGGAATTTTCATACGTGAATGGAAAAGAGAGATTGAAAGTGTTTGAACCTCAATTTATTTTAAAGAGGATTGATTTTTAGAATTGATTTGGACTTATGAAGAATACGTTGGTAACTTGGGATTTTCTAACGTGTAACTCATTCTTTGGGTTTTGGAGAGCGTTAGTAAATTTTAAAGTTAAAAACATTGATTTAATTCAATGAAACGTTGATTTTATGGAATAAATTACGAAAAGTATTTTCTTGAGTAAGAAATGTGTAAAATAATGTGAGAAGTCATATTATTTTGAAAAATATTGAAAAGAAATTTTTAACAGTTGGGAAATATTTTACGAAATTGAAAAATAGTGAAAAATGATTTACGTAACTTAAAAACGTGATTTTTAAGCTACGCGATTGGAAAAACGTTTAAATATTTCCACGCGATTTGAAAAATGTTGAAATATTTCTACGCAGTTTGGAAAGCATTTAAATATTTTTACGTGATTGAAATATTGTTGAAAAATCACTACGTGATTTAAAAATGGTGGAATATTTTTACGTAATTAATGAAAACTTTGAAAAAATCAATATGTGATTTGAAAATGTAACAGAAATGTTGCAAAATTGTGAAAACGCGACAAAAATGGTGCGTGACTATAAAAACGCGATAATATGATTTTTGCGATTAAATATACAGTAGGATTACTGTTGAACTAGTGAAGGGACACTGTGTGAGAAAATGATAAATTTTACTTGTGATTGGCATTGGTGCATTTTATATGCATGAACTGGTGTATGAACACTGTATATGAAATTTGCCTATGATTGGCATTAGTGCATTGAACATGCATTGGAAAGGTCCGATGGACTGTATGAGGTTATTTGCCTAGGAGAGACGTACACCTCTTAAGTGGGTGCAATATGCGTAGTGTAAGTCACTTGTTGACCTTGGGGGCATCAGGGTGCGGGTTGCTTACATGGGTGGTTGGTAGCTCTTCTTCCCGTAAGTTAGACCGATGCAACGCACCGATGATCCTGACCTAGACACTATTCTTAATCGAGATCTCGTAAAGACTGTCGTGTATATGCTTGATGTGCAAATACAAATGAGAATTGTAGCACTTGGTCTGAGGCATTTTGGTACAGACAGATCTTTCGGATCAATTTCTCCGAACTGAGTATTAGCTCCATGGAGTAGGACATTGAGTCTATGTGCACATGCATGAAACTGAGCATTTACATCTATGTGATATATTAATTGAGGAATATTGGCTATGACAATTGTTCTGTTGAGAAAATACTTGGATGATGATGATGATAATACTGTTAATGGCATGATGGTAAATGTTATTTATTGTATTTGTTATTTAATACATTATGATGATGTCATAATTGTTATTATAGTATGATATATCTGTATGGTATGTTGTATGTATTATCTCTGTGCTACCATATTGGTATTGGCGTAGGTGATCTCACCTCTTTGTATGTTTATTTGGTACTATAAATATATTTGTAAAGACACTGAGCAAAGGGTTGAACAAGAGGGTGAAGAAGAGCAGGCTCTAGAGGAAGCTGAGTTTTGATCAGATGGCATCCTGGTCAAGTTGCTTTGGTTACGTGAGATTGCAGTTCCATGGTGGAGCTGGAGCGTGGAGGACTAGTCCCAATGAGAGGGGACTAATTTATGAGGGACACCTAACAGTAAACTTTAGCAGGATATTTCATGGGGATCCATTTTTCTCTGTAACTATTTTTGTGCATGTGAAATTTTTGCTATCTATTAGGCAGCATTGGGATACTAGAAACTATGTCCCAATGGAAATTAGTATTGTGTTGTCAGTCCGGACACCTGTCCATAGGGCTATGCATCAAATCGGATTCCTACCTGCTAAGGAGGACCCGTCTGAGGGTTCTGCTGCTTAGTTAGACTTTGGCGAGTCTAAACTCTGTTACAAACTATGTCTGTATATATTTAAGTGTGTTATCTAGTTTTAGAGAAATGGTCTGTATATAAATAATCCTGACAGTACGTTTGTAATGTATGATGATGTAAATTATGTATGATGATGTAAATTATGTGTGATGATGTATAATATTTTATTTTCCGCTAAGGTTATTATATAGTTATCAAAGAAGAAAGAAAGAAAAAATTACAACTCATATTTTTATCATAACATCACATTTTATAACTTGGGGGTAATTTGGGAATTAAGCAACACAAATGTGGCACCCTACGGTGGGTGTAACAATAGTTGGTATCAGAGCCCAAGTTAGAGTCTTTTGGGTTTGTGGTTAGGTCTGTCTTGTTTGTGTTGTGTGATTCTCTATTATTGTTTTCTGAAAAGAAACAATATTGTTTGAAGATTGACCTTGCTTTCTTGTGTTATCCAGTTTGAGTAGAGAAAGAAATGGCTGAATGAGGACGAGGACGTGTCAATACTAGTGCTGGAATAGGAAATATTGGTGATAACAATCAGAACATGGTTGCAACTGTAGCAACGATGCAAAGGATGGCTGAAGTCGTTGCACAACAAAATCAAAGAGCAACTGAGGATACTCACAGTTTATCTGAATTCCGTAAGAATAATCCACCAAAGTTTCGGAGAGAATTTGACCCAGAGAAAGCTGAATTGTCGATCTAGGAATTAGAGAAAATATTTGAAGGTATGAGATGTACTGATGAACGCAAGCTGACCTTTGCGACTTTTATGTTAGTCGAAGATGGTGAAAACTGGTGGGCAGGAGCCCGAAGATTGTTAGAAGCTGATGGAAGAGTTGTGACATGGCAGCTCTTTAGGCAGAAGTTTTTGGCAAAGTATTTTCCAGCAAGTGCGCGTCATACTAAGGAGATGGAATTTCTTAGTCTAAGGCAAGGAGTAATGTCTGTTAGTGAGTATGCGGCAACGTTTGAGAGCTTATCTAAGTTTTCGAGGTATTTCCAAATGTATCCAGATGAGGACTAGAAGTGTAGGAAATTTGAGGAAGGATTGAAGCTTGACATTAAGCGAGCTGTAGCAACCCTGGGAATTGAGCAGTTTCCAGAATTGTTGGGCAAGTGCCATAAGGTTGAGGAGATTGATCAACAACGTGCGGCGAGAAACAAGAACTTTGGACCTACAAGATTCCAGAGAGGAAAGAGTAGTGGAGGAAACCGTTTTCAACAGAAACCATATCCTAAATCGGCAAGAAATCAGAACCGGCAGCAATTTGTTGGAGGAAGTTCTGGGGGCAATAAGTCAAGTCAAGCTGGGACTCCTACGTATAACTGTTACAAGTGTGGGAAGAACCATCTGACTAAGGATTGTCAGCATAAAGGAATTGTTTGTTTTAGATGTGGGAAACTTGGACATTTATCTAGGGATTGTGATCAGATAAAGAGGGAACCTTCTGTGGGAAATGTTCGTACAGCAAGGCCACAAGCAGGTGGTCGAGTGTATACTATGAGCGGAGAGGAAGCCGCAAAATCTGAGGATTTAATCATAGAAGAGTGTGCTATTAAAGGTAATCCTTTAACCGTACTCTATGATTCGGGAGCAACACATTCTTTTATTGCATGTGATTATGTGGAACGTTTGGGATTAACTGTGACTATATTGCCATATGATTTGAGTGTTGCTGCTCCTACTGATAAGCCTGTGATAACAACAAAAGTATGTTTGAATTGCCCTGTATGTGTTAGGGATAGAATCTTTCATATGGATTTGATTTGTTTGCCTCTTTCCAAGATTAATGTAATCTTAGGAATGGATTGGTTATCTTCTAACCATATCCTAATTGATTGTTCGAATAAGATGTTAGTATTTCCTGAGGCTAAAGATCCTAGATTCCTAACCGCAACTCAAGTAGAAGCTTGTTTGAAGGAAGGAGATCATGGGTATCTATTGTTGTCTTCTTTGGAGGTTCAGTGTGAAGATGTCTTAAAGGATATTTTCGTGGTTAATGAATTTCCTGAGGTATTTCCTGAAGATATACCCGAACTACTGCCAGAAAGGGAAATTGAGTTTGCTATTGATTTAGTACCTGGAGTTGGCCCTATATCTATTGTGCCATATCGGATGTCGCCGGTAGAGTTGGCGGAGCTTAAGAAACAACTGGAGGATTTGTTGGAAAAGCAATTCGTGAGTCCTAGTATGTCACCATGGGGAGCTCTAGTATTGTTGGTAAAGAAGAAGGACGGGACTTCTCGTCTATATGTAGACTACCAACAATTGAACAAGGTTACGATTAGGAATAAATATCAACTACCAAGAATTGATGATCTGATGGATCAATTGTGAGGAGCCGCAATATTTTCCAAGATTGATTTACGATCTAGGTATCATCAGATTCGTGTGAAGGTGGAGGATATTCCCAAAACTATATTTCGGACTCGTTATGGGCATTATGAATATCTTGTGATGCCATTTGGTGTGACGAATGCACCTGCCATATTCATGGACTTTATGAACAAAATTTTTCGTTCGTACTTGGACAAGTTTGTTGTTGTCTTTATAGATGACATTTTGATTTATTCTCGAAGTCAGGAGAAACATGCTAAACATCTCAGAGTGGTTCTCCATATTTTAAAGGAGAATAAGTTGTATGCTAAGTTGTCCAAATGTAAATTTTGGCTAAGTGAAGTTCAATTTTTGGGACACGTGATATCAGAGGAAGGAATTGAAGTTGATGCTTCAAAGGTGGAGACAGTTTTGGAATGGGAAAGACCAACGACTGTAACAGAAATCCATAGTTTTGTCGAATTAGCTGGTTACTATAGACAGTTCATAGAGGGGTTTTCGAAGATAGCAGGACCTCTTACCCAACTTACACGGAAGAATCAACTGTTCGTGTGGACTGATGCATGAGAAGAAAGTTTTCAAGAGTTGAAAAGACGATTGACTACTTCACCAGTATTGATTTTACCTGATCCGAATGAACCTTTTGATGTATATTGTGATGCTTCGTACCAAGGATTGGGTTGTGTACTTATGCAGAATCGTAAGGTGGTGGCTTATGCTTCAAGGCAGTTAAAAAATCATGAGAGGAATTATCCGACTCATGACTTGGAGTTGGCAGCTGTGGTGTTTGCGTTGAAAGTGTGAAGACATTTTCTCTATGGAGCAACATTTACTGTTCTTAATGATCATAAAAGTTTAAAGTATCTGTTTGACCAGAAAGAGTTGAACATGAGACAAAGGCGTTGGTTAGAGTTTCTGAAGGATTATGACTTTCAGTTACAGTATCATCCCGGAAAGGCGAATGTCGTAGCGGATGCGTTGAGCAGGAAAATGCTTAGTGCTTCTGTTATGATGATCAAGGAGAAGGAACTGATAGAAGAATTTTGGGATATGCGTTTATCTGTGAAACTTACGCCAGGAAAGATGCGTGTAAACATGATCTCCATTTCAAATGATTTAATGGTTAGAATAAGAGATGGACAAAATAGTGACCAGTACTTGCAAGAAGCAAAAGAAGCAAAGAGCCAAGGTGCAGAGGTGGAATTTAGCAAAGATGCTAATGGAATTTGAAGTTACAAGGCAGAGTTTGTGTGCCTAATGATCCAGAAATTAGAAGATTGATTTTGAATGAAGCTCACAGGAGTAAGTTGAGTATGCATCCAGGAGCCACAAAGATGTACCAGGATTTAAAACAATTATATTGGTGGCAAGGAATAAAGAAAGATGTCACTGAGTATGTATCATCTTGTTTAGTCTGTCAGAAGGCTAAGGTGGAACATCAAAGACCTTCGGGAATGTTGTAACCTTTGCCTATACCTGAGTGGAAATGGGATGACATAACAATGGATTTTGTGATAGGACTACCAAAAACTAGGAAAGGTCATGATTCTATTTGGGTAATTGTTGATCGGCTTACTAAGTCAGCGCACTTTTTGCCGATTAATATTAAGTACTCAATGGAAAAGTTGGCTCAAGTATACATCGATGAAATTGTTAGACTTCATGGCGTACCATCCAGTATTATTTCGGACCGATATCTAAGGTTTACGTTGAGATTTTGGAATAGTTTGCAAGTAGCGATGGGAATAAAGCTACGACTGAGTTCTGCTTACCATCCACAGATTGATGGTCAGTCAGAAAGAACGATTCAATCGTTAGAAGACTTGTTGAGAGCTTGTGTTCTGGAAGAAACTGGTTGTTGGGATGAATTTTTGCCATTGATAGAGTTCACATACAACAACAGTTTTCATTCGAGCATAGGGATGGCACCCTATGAGGCATTGTATAGAAGACGATGCAGAACACCGTTGTGTTGGTATCAGGACGGAGAAAGTGTTGTATTAGGACTAGAAATTGTTCAACAGACAACTGAGAAAGTGAAGATGATACAAGACAAGATGAGAATAACTCAAACTCGATAAAAGAGCTATGCTGATAAAAGGAGAAAATTGCTTGAGTTTGAAGAAGGTGACCATGTATTTCTGCGAGTGACACCTATGACTGGAGTTGGACAAGTGCTTAAGTCCAAGAAGCTTGCTCCAAAGTTTATCGGCCTGTATCAGATCGTCGAGTAGGTCCGGTAGCTTATCAAATTGCGTTACCACCATTGTTATCGAATCTTCACAATGTATTTCACGTATCGCAACTACGGAAGTATATTCCTGATCCTACCCATGTTATTGAGCCAGACACAGTACAACTGAAGGAAAACTTAACCTATGAAACGTTTCCAGTCAAGATTGAGGATCGAAGAACAAAGCAACTTCGAGGTAAGGAAATTTCATTGGTTAAAATCGTTTGGAACGATGTAAGTGGTGAAGCTACATGGGAACTAGAAGAAAAGATAAAGGAACAATATCCGTATTTATTCTGAGGATGTGAAGTCAAGTTTATCAAGTTTCGAGGACGAAACTTCTTTTTAGAGGGGGAGTATTGTAACACCCCAAAACTTCCTAAATATAAGACAATAATTTTGACAGTTAACAGAATTCTACTATTTAGTGATTTCTGTGTACTGTAAAATTATTTTAAGTATTCTATGACTGCTTTTGATCATTTTGAGTTAATTACTTCGTGTCAAGAAAATAATAATTTTCGGGTCAGGGAAAATTTTATGTAATTTAATTATTACTGTCAAGTCTTAATTATTTTACATAATCTGATTTAATATTTGTGTATTTTCTAATTTTTGTGATTTTGTGTGTGATTATGAAATTTTTATATTATTCTGTTTATTTTAGCGTTATCCGTGGGCTATCTGTGGGCCCAGGGAGGTTGTATGTGGGTCCCGCATGGGTCCAGAAAGGTAAAAAATTTTCTATAATCAGAAAAATTCATGCTGTTGAGACGGAGATGGGGGATCTTACTAAACCTGAATCCAAAAATAGTTTTTAAAATTTTCTTTTATTGTGTTTTGCACTGTATTTAATTATCAGGTGATAAAAATACAGTAAAAATATTATTCGAATGATAATAGCAGATACAAAAATAAATATTGTACTACGAAGTCAACATTAGTGGCTTGGATATCTACCATTGATGTAATCAACTATGGAGACTTGATCTTGATTTAATCAACGGTTGAGATTTAGTCTTATAAAGTGGCTAGGACCATTTATAGCCCTTGGATGTAAAGTTTGAAAGAGTAATCTTTACCTTTCATTTTGGAGACACATCTAATGGCCAGGATTTCATGGAGAAAAGATCCAATGGCCTAAATTAAGTCTTCTATCTAAGCCTAAACCTAGAAGCTACATTAAATCCTAACCATTGATCTAATCAATGGTTAAGATTGCCTAAAATGGTGGCTAGGAGATTTGTTGCATTTTGAAGAATGCATGGAAGGGGGGATGGTTTGGTGCTGCATTTAGGAGCTAAAGCAACTTTGGAAGACCATAATTGATCACCTTTGGTCATTATTAAATCATTCTTCATCTTTCCTAAAGCAAGACTTAGCAAAAAAAATTTCTCTCCTTTCTCTCCCACCATAGCTACGGCCATAACCTTAAGAACACCCTTCCATCACTCAACAATTCTATATAACCATATTTCTTGAATCTCTACCTTATTCTAAGACACTTTGTAGTTTACACCAAGTTCTAAATCTTTAATCTTCAAGGAGTTTTTCCTAGAGCAAGTTCTAGGGTTCTTAAGGTGAAGTTATGGAAAACTTCATTTCTTCTCTTCTTTTTCATGTTCTAAACCATGTTTGATCCATGGTTCCTCTTATTCAAGCTTAATATACTAATTTCTTTGTGTTTGTTTTGTGTTCAAGAGACTTTTGTTGGTGGAGATCTTGCTCAAAATACAAAGCAAGGAACTTTTTGTGGTTCTTCAAGAGGTAAGAGGGAGATCCATCTCACCAACCAAGTATGGTGGTGAGAGATGATTTTATATTTGATGGATGATGAATCCATGTGAGGATTCATATCCATGGTCATGTAATAATTTGTGTGTGTTTATGTGCTTTGATTATTTGTCTATGTTTGATATGATTTGCATGATTTTGCATGATTTTATTGCTTATATGGTATGCTTATAATATGCATGATGAAAACATGTTGAATATATAATGGTGGATGTATGTTGAAACAAGCAATTTTGGCTCCAAAGGCCAACGGGGAGGCTATGGTTTTGAGCTCTCAAAATTAGGGTTCATGTTGAAAATTTTCAAGAACAAGGAAATTAATTTTTGGTCACTAAACTAAGGTGAATTTTGGCCAAGACACCTCAAATTAGGTGTTCACAAATTTATATTTTCATGAATGATAAAATTGAATGCTTAGAGAAGCAAGGAAAATAAACAAAAGGTTTGATTTTCAAGAAACAATGTACACGGTTTTGGAGAAATATTTTTATTAATTTATTTTGTGTAAAAACAAGAATGGAACTTAGTTGATTTAAAAGGAAAAATACAAGAATGATTTCAATGGCCATGTCCACGATTTTGAAGGCTTGTAATGTCTTGATTTTTATGAACAAAGTGATTTTCAAAGTGAAAATATAACTTGATTTAATACAAGGATTTTGGAAAGGGAATCAAAGTGTTTTAACACATGTGAATTGGAATTTTCATACGTGAATGGAAAAGAGAGGTTGAAAGTGTTTGAACCTCAATTTATTTTAAAGAGGATTGATTTTTAGAATTGATTTAGAATTATAAAGAATACGTTGGTAACTTGGGATTTTCTAACGTGTAACTCATTCTTTGGGTTTTGGAGAGCATTAGTAAATTTTAAAGTTAAAAACATTGATTTAATTCAATGAAATGTTGATTTTATGGAATAAATTATGAAAAGTATTTTCTTGAGTAAGAAATGTGTAAAATAATGTGAGAAGTCATATTATTTTGAAAAATATTGAAAAGAAATTTTTAACGGTTGAGAAATATTTTACGAAGTTGAAAAATAGTGAAAAATGATTTACGTAACTTAAAAATGTGATTTTTAAGCTGCGCGATTGGAAAAATGTTTAAATATTTCCACACGATTTGAAAAACGTTGAAATATTTCTACGTAGTTTGGTAATCGTTTAAATATTTTTACGTGATGGAAATATTCTTGAAAAATCACTACGTGTATATGCTAGACCGATGCAACGCACCGATGATCTTGTAAGTTAGACCGATGCAACGCACCGATGATCATGACTGAGACACTATTCTTAATCGAGATCTCGTAAAGACTGTCATGTATATGCTAGATGTGCAAATACAAATGAGAATTGTAGCACTTAGTCTGAGGCATTTTGGTACAGACAGATCTTTCGGATCAATTTCTCCGAACTGAGTATTAGCTCTATAGAGTAGGACATTGAGTCTATGTGCACATGCATGAAACTAAGCATTTACATCTATGTGATATATTAATTGAGGAATATTGGCTATGATAATTGTTCTGTTGAGAAAATACTTGGATGATGATGATGATAATACTGTTAATGGCATGATGGTAAATGTTATTTATTGTATCTGTTATTTAATACATTGTGATGATGTCATAATTGTTATTATAGTATGATATATCTGTATGGTATGATGTATGTATTATCTCTGTGCTACCATATTAGCATTGGCGTAGGTGATCTCACCTCTTTGTATATTTATTTGGTACTGTAAATATATTTGTAAAGACACTGAGCAAAGGGTTGAACAAGAGGGTGAAGAAGAGCAGGCTCCAGAGGAAGCTGAGTTTTGATCGGATGGCATCCCGGTCAAGTTGCTTTGGTTACGTGAGATTGCAGTTCCACAATGGAGCTGGAGCGTGGAGGACTAGTCCCAATGAGAGGAGACTAATTTATGAGGGACACCTGACAGTAAACTTTAGCAGGATATTTCATGGGGATCCATTTTTCTCTGTAACTATTTTTGTGCATGTGGAATTTCCGTTGTCTATTGGGCGGCATTGGGATACTAGAAACTATGTCCCAATGGAAATTAGTATTGTGTTGTCAACCCGGACACCTGTCCATAGGGCTACGCGTCAAATCGAATTCCTACCTGCTGAGAAGTCTGAGGAGGACCCGTCTGAGGGTTCTGCTGCTTAGTTAGACTTGGGCGAGTCTACACTCTGTTACAAACTATGTCTGTATATATTTAAGTGTGTTATCTAGTTTTAGAGAAATGGTCTGTATATAAATAATTTTGACAGTATGTTTGTAATATATGATGATGTAAATTATGTATAATGATGTAAATTATGCGTGATGATGTATAATATTTTATTTTTCGCTAAGGTTATTATATAGTTATCAAAGAAGAAAGAAAGAAAAATTTACAACTCATATTTTTATCACATCACATTTTATAACTTGGGGGTAATTTGGGAATTAAGTAACATAAATGTGGCACCCTACGGTGGGTGTAACATGGTTTATCAGCCTTGACTGATTGCTTCCTGTTTATTCAAATAAACCCTAAGTTATTCGAATAAAACCTGTTAAAATGCCAAAACGCTTGGCTTTCCCAGTTGATCTATTCGAATAGAAACTTTCTCTATTCGAATAAACCCTAGCAGAAATCTTCATTTAAACATCTATCCTTTCAGCTTCTACGCAAGGTTTATTCGAATACACCTTCATTTATTCAGATAAACACGGGCCTCCTTTAAATTGACCTGCGTGCCCAGACGTTTTTGTTCTCATATCTTCTATTATCATCTTCTACGCCTCTTTCTCTCCTACTCTCCTCCACCATCTCCTTGCCATCTCTCTCTCTTCCACATTTTCAAACACCATGGCCTCCTCTTCCAGCAAGCACCCTCGCATGAAGACTGCTCCATGCAACAACCAGCTTAACCTGCGAAGGCTCTCCTCCAACGAAGAGCAACATGGCCGCTTCATTACACACTTTTGGGAGCGTAACCTTGTTCAGCCCAAATATCTTGACCTTCCCTTCTTTCAGCAGCACAGAGGCTTCTACTTTTTGTCTCTGTTGCAAAACCAGGGGGTCCTACAGCTCTGTTCCCACCGGGCTACGCTCTACCTCGCTCTGGTGAAGATGTTCTTCTACAATCTGGCAATTGATGGCCAGAATCTCCTCACCGAAGTCTGCAATCAGGACATTGTTATCACTCCACAAGATTGGCAGACTCAGTTTAGGTTACAGTTCGATAGTATAATAGTTGAAGATGACGACAACCCCTTCCTTGAAGAGTTCAAAAGGATTCAGGTAATTGAGGACCTGCTGAAGCCTGGTCTAGCTTTTCCTGAGAGGGGTCTCAAGGGTGGCATGCTGAAGAGCCAAGATAGGCTTCTGCATTACGCCTTTGCTCACATTCTGGCTCCCCGCGGTGGGAACTACGTGTACCTCAGTGAAGACGACATCTTCATGCTCTTGATCTTGAAGAATGGTCACAGGATAAACTGGCCCGTGTTTATCATGAAACACATAATGAGAGCCAATGGTAAGGAAAAATCAGACTTGCCCTATGGGATCCTCATCACTTCCTTGCTCAGCAAGTATCCTCAAGTCTTGGAGATTGAGCGAGCCATTGCCTTATCCCATCATAACGTCTTTGGTTCCTTCACTCTACGCAAAATGAAGATGATCCAAACCGATGAAGGCTGGGTGTACCCGGATGAGGTTGCTGAGGATAAGTTTGACCCTACTGACGCCCCTGCTGTACCTGCAGCCCCTGCTGATGCACTTGCTGCTGCTCCTGCTCCAGTTACCTTAGAGCAAATCATGGCCACCTTGCATGATAACCGAGCATACATGGAACATACCTTCTGTATTCTTTTCGATAGAATAGAAGGTGTTGAACGTGAGGTTGCTGCATTACGTGCTGCATCATCTACTCCTGCACCAGCTTCTTCACCACCGCCTCCGGATCCTCTCTTTTAGGAGTTGTTTAGATCTTAGGATCCTTGTTTTTTGTTTGTGCTTTATTCGTTTCACAGGAGTTGTTTCTGGCCTCTGTACTTGCATCACTCTTTGATTAATGAATACATGTGTTTTAAGTCTATTATCTTGCATTTATCTGAGTATATTTTACAATTATTTCTCTTTTCTATTTTTTACATCTCCATATCTGTTTATGGGACTTACCCCTCCTTTTTTCTCATGACAAAAGGGGGAGAAATATTTGAGTTTAATTGAAAAGACAGACATTTGAATTGAGAAAAGATAGGTAAACTTAAAACGAGATTGGATTCAAATTGAAAGGGGGAGCTGCGCATATATCTGATATACATTACCTCTTATATTTAAAGAAGAGAGTAAGCTGTTATACCTCTTTGTGAATTCTAATTATATGTACTAATTATTTTCTCATTGATAGTTTGTCATCATCAAAAAGGGGGAGAATGTAATTGGACATATGCCTTTGAAGATTTGTTTTGATGATAACAAACGTGAAGACTAAAATGAAGATGATAGAAAGACCAAGTCCAAGATCGTATAAAAATAACTTTAGGACTTAGGGTCTTTTTTGTATGGAGCTCACTCTAATATCTCTCTGTTTTGAAAGAAAAATAAGAATTGGTTTTAAAATGAAACTCAAGTGTTTTTTAAATGATTTATTCAAAATTAGTTTCTATTGTTTTATTCGAATAAAGCTTATTCTATTCGAATAAACCTTTCCACGAGGCTCTGTTTTTAATAGCCTTATTCGAATAATGATCCTGCTATTCGAATAAAATCTTCAGCTTTTTCTGTTTCCTAAACTGCTATTCGAATAACAAGTTAAGTTATTCGAATAATAGCTTTTTAATATTGCTGAGAGCTTCTGTTTTCTTAAAAGACTATTCAAATAAACCATTGTCTATTCAAATAAAAGAGCCTCTAGAAAGGTTTCTCTCAAATGAGTTATTCGAATGACTCAGTAGTTATTCAAATAATCCAAATTTTTCAGAACTGTTTGTTAAAGAGTTATTCGAATAAACTTAAGGTTATTCGAATAACCCATATTAGTTGGCTTTTCATGAAGATTTCATAAACAGTGTTATTCGAATAAATGTTTCATCTATTTGAATAAACACATCTTTTACGAACACTGATATGAAAATAAAGTTTTGAAATTATGAGTTTTAATTACCCCTCAATGGTTGTTTCTTTGAATTTTCTCTATAAATAGAAGCGTTGGGTCTTCTCTAAATTGCCTAACACTCTGAATTATTTTCTACTTGCTCTATCTTGTGAAATTATTTTCTACGCTCTACTTTTGATTAAAACTTTGAGATATTTCTGTGAGAGCTCCATTAACACTTCAATTTGTATAATTTACTCTGAGTAAGAGTTTCTCTTCTTCATTTATTTCTCTAATATACTATATTGAGGGTGAGGTATCCCTCTAAGGTTTGTATAAGGGTGTGGTATCCTTGCAGGCTGAGGCTTTAGCACAAGGGTAGAGTTTCCATGTGTATGAAAAGTGCTCTATTGTGTAACGGTTGCAAGCACCTATTAAAGCTTGTATACATAGTGAAAATCTCGGACGTTGTTTCGAGGACTAGACGTAGACCACAAGTGGGTTAGTGGTCGAATCAGGATAAATACTATGCATGCTTCTCTCTTCTTAATCTTTTTACTTTATGTAAATTTATTTTATTGCACATTTATTTTCTACTGTTCTTAAAGTTTCCTTTCTTCATCTCGTTCCTTCTGTGCATTTATTTAATAAGTTTCAATATTTGTATTTTAATTAAAAGAGGTTAAATGAAAAGTTTTGTACTCAATTCACCCCCCTTTTGAGTACTGGAAGCCACTTGGTAACAACTTCTTGAGTTGATGAACCTTCCTATCATACCTAACAAATGAATCTATTACATATCTAGATTCCAGTACAACTTTAATCTCACTACTTTTTCAAACCAAAAGAAAAGGTCAGTATTTTGCTACCATGGTAAAGTAGTTGAAGTATTAAACTATTAATCGACAGTAGCAGGTTTTTGTTTTTAATTTATTCTATTAGATTATTTACATTTTATGGAAACTAGAAAGTTGAGAATAAAAAAAATATTTTTATTTTATAGAAAATGAAACAAGAAAAGGAAAGAAAAAGACATAGCAAGCACTCATTAACATTTACAAACAAATTTTTCTCTTCTTTCTTTTAGTTGAATCATTTAGCTGAAAGATAGCCAATATGACAGCCACAAAAAATGCAAAAGTTGATTATAGACCTACATCTCTTTAATGTTTATTTATTTGATTGTTTCCTTATGTCATCCTTCACAGAAGCAATTTCTATTTGACAATATTTACAACTAATCTGATTAAAACTAAATGACAGCAATGTGAAATTACTGCCTTGCTGTGTGTATGCCTTGTATATATATATCTTTAGATAGATAGGAGGAATGGTCTCAACCCTGTAAATTTTATTTATTTTTGGAAACTTATAACTATGTCATAACTATGATTTTATACACGACATGTAATTGATTGTTCTTTGCTCAAGGGAGATTAATCAAGACTTGGGAAGATCTATAGTGGACTTGAAGTTAAGTTTTGAGTTACAATCAGTGTCATGGCTAGGTAAGAAACTCTTATTCTCTTTATTTTCTTATGTTGTTATTATTTATACAACTTTTTTTTCTCTTTTTTTTTAATGATATTGTATCTTAATCCCCAAGTGTGAATTTAACACACATTATTGGTATGCCTATAAAATCTAGTTAATGCATAAATGAATATTTATTTGAAGCCTTAATATCAAAATTTGATTAATTAGGTTTTCTCAAGATGTGTCCAAGCAATGGATGGATTTACCGAGGTATAGCAAAGAGTATTGTGATAGTATTCAATATTTCTTGGACTTTGCTTACTCTGTTGGAAATCCCGAAGGCGAAGAAATTCAATGTCCCTGTGCGAAGTGTTGTAATATCTATTGGTATCATAGGAGTATAGTATATGATCATCTAATATGCTACAAATTTGTTGAAGGTTATACAGTTTAGTTTAATCATGGGGAGTGAGAAATCCAAATGGATGTCGATGATGACACGGACGATGAAGTTAATTTATATGATGACATAGATGGGTTGCTGAATGATACATTTAGATATGTGGCACAAGGTGAAGGAGTTTATGAAGGCCCTAATGAAGATGCAAAAAAATTTTATAACTTCGTTGATGAGGCAAGCCAAGAACTATATCTGGGTTGTAAAAGATTCTCTACCTTATCTTTCACCATTCGTCTATACTTGTTGAAGTGTCTAAATGGATGGAGCAATGCATCCTTCACTTCTCTCTTAGAGTTATTGAAAGAGGCAATGCCTGACTTGAACATTCCTTTATCTTTCAATAAAACGAAGGCTATGGTGAAAGACTTAGGTCTTGACTATATAAAGATTGATACATGTCCCAATGACTACATGCTATATAGGAATGGCCATAAGCGTGACAATCATTGCCATGTTTGTGGAGCTTCTCGATATATTGAATATCCTGAAGTTGATAGTGAGCTTGAATCTTCCAAAAAAACTCGTCCTATTCCTGCTAAGACTTTAAGATACTTTCCCTTAATTCCTAGACTTCAAAGGCTATTTATGTGCTCAAGGACAACGGATACAATGAGGTGGTATGACGAGGAACGTTCTAAAGATGGGAAGTTAAGGTGTCCTGCTAATGGCCAATCATGGAAAGACTTTGATAGCCTTCATCCAGAATTTGCTAAAGATTCTTACAATTTGAGACTTGGCTTCGCAAGTGACGGATTCAATCCATTTCAGACTATGAGCATATCTCATAGCACATGGCCAATTGTCTTAATGGCATATAATTTGTCTCCTTGGTTGTGCATGAAATTAGAATATTCTATGCTTTCTTTGTTTATACTTGGGCCGCGATCACCTAGAAATGACATTGACATTTATCTATAACCATTTATAGAAGACTTGAAGGTGTTATGGGAGACAAGGGTAAAAACATATGATGCTTCAAGGAATGAAACCTTTCAAATGCGGGCAGCTTTGCTGTGGACAATTAGTGTGACGCACCTAGATATACCAACTGCAGCACAATCGTCATTACACCACAGTTACTAAATCCAGGTGTATCACAGTCATGATAATAGTAGTTTCCAAATTTAGAAGTTTATTTTTCGCATTTATGCATAAGTAGAAAATACGAGCCATGAATGAAATATAAATGTATTCAACCCTTAATACAACCATTGGAATGAAATCACGTTCCTTATATATGTGGTTTATAGCCAATTTACACGAATCACTGATAACATAGGATATAATAATTACAGAGTCAAATAAAATACAGCGGGAATAAAAACATTAAAGGGGAGGAGTAGTAACCCAGGGATGGGTACTACCAGCAAACAAGGCCGCAACCCCATATGTATATGACACACGGCGTCCCAGTTGACACGACAGGCATCAATGCCACCACGCGGCTGCATTCTTACATAGTCGACGAAATCTTGTCCAGACGCTCAAGTCAATTAACCAAGGTATGGTCCCTCTTTATCTTCCTCACGATATTTTATCAAATATAAATGTAAAATAGAATTGCACAAATATAGGAAAGAGGTGAGATTCCCAGCTTTCAGTACCAACAAGGTAGCAAGAAAATAAACGGCGTCGAATGCCCACATAAGACACAGTTAATACATACAATTACAGTAATACCCGAAAGCAATTAACAAGAGTAAAGCAGCAAAGAACAATAGTTAACATTATCTATAGCCAGCTAGCACCATTAGCATTACCAAGAGTCAAATAAATATTGCAGTCATAATAGTAAACACATTATCCAATTATAAATGCTCAATGGACCATGTGACTGACAACTCACAATGTAACAAGGGTACCAAAGTTCCTACTCAATGGAGCTAGACATAAACATTTTCAGAGTGAATGATCAAGGAGTAATACCAGTATCTCAGTAGCCTTAAAATATAGTGTGCTTTCTTTCATAAAATTGTTTGCGCAATGGCTTATACATGGTACCTCAACAGTTGATCGTCATATAGGACAGCGTCTCAGGCAGGATCGTTGGTGTGTTGCATTGGTCTATCCCACGGCTGGGCCGAGCTGCCACTGTCTATTGTGAGACACCCACACCCTAACGCCCCCAGGGTCAACAACATATGACACCTACGCTTAGTCTACTCGCACCTGCACAAAGGTGTTATTCAAACTCCTAGGCAACATGGCCTTCTCAACAATGTCCAACGGACAACACGCATGCATGATGACACAATGTCTACTCATGTATATTCATCAATGAAGCATTCAACATAAGCATTGCCTCAATGGCACATAAGCATTATTCAATGTCCAACATGACATATCAACAATACATCTATTAAAAACATTGCCTCAATGGCATATCATTATTCTTATCTCATAGAGTACTAAATCAATAAGTGCATAACCCACATAGGGAATCACGCTTGCATCAATAATTCTCAGTATCAATATATGTTCCTTATTACACACATATCATAATTTCCATGTCATGGATCCAAGAATTCCATTTTCAAAATCATTCCTTCTCTATCGGTATGAATACATATTCCTATCGCACTTAAGTAAAGTAAAATCCTTGAATCCAAGGTTTTTAGGTTATGTTTGAGTTACAAAGGGCAAAGAACCATAATTTCAATCATTTCCAGCTCAAAAATCTCATTTTTGGGTCTTGGTAATCGATTACATCACCCTGGTAATCGATTACTAGCGTAACAGAATCTCTGTAATCGATTACAATCTCATTATAATCGATTACATGATTCCCAGAACCACGATTCGTAACTTCAAGGACCTGGTAATCGATTACACAGCCGTGGTAATCAATTACCAATTGGACAAAACCTCCGTAATTGATTACCCACAAGTTATAATCGATTACATGATTCCCAGAAGCACCAATTCGTGACATCAGAGGCTTGGTAATCGATTACACCACTCTTGTAATCGATTACAAGCTAGACAGAATCTCTGTAATTGATTACACACAAGATGTAATCGACACGGATTTTAATCATGATTTCGTACCCTTAAGAGCTTGGTAATCGATTACAAGCCCCGTGTAATCGATTACCAGGCGTAAACTTACAGAAAACAGAGTTCTCCAGGTCCTTTAACTGAAACCAAAGCAATCATTATCATATTTAATCAACAAGTTACTCAAATATACCTTCAAATCATACAAGAGGCATCAATAAATCATATAAACCCAACAAAATGCACTATTATGAAGAACAACATAAAAATGGGAGAACTTTATACGTGGATTCAGAAATCAATAACAACACACATACAAGACATTCCCTTACTACCAAGATTGGTTGAAGAGGATCATCTCCCTCTTACCTATTTGGAAGACAACACAAGGTGTTACCTCTTCTTGCCCTAGATTTTCGTTTTCCCTTTCAAGAAGAACACCAATGTGAGTGATTTCCATAATGTCCACTCAAACCATGGAAAAATGAGTTCTTGATCACATAGGTAACCAAGAAAAATGAAAATGAGAAGAAAGTGAAAGAAAGGTGAAGACTTTACCTCCAAGCTCAAAGCTTTAGCTTCAATGGTGGATAGTGGAAGAAGAAGAACCAAAGGATGGTCTTGGAATGGTGGAAGAAAACAAGAAATGAGCTTGGTTGGGGCAAACAATGGAGATGATCTCCAGTGAGTGTGTGTACAGTGGTGAAGCAAGGAGAAGAAGAGAAGAGTGTTTGAAATGTGAGAGTGGAGTGATAAAAGTGAGAATGAGAAAGGTGGGTATTTTAGGCTCCCAAAATAGCCATCTGCCGTAGGAATGAGTGTGGGGAGTGAAGAGAGAGAAAAATGAATTATTTGGGAAATTTCTAAGAAGCTTCCCTTGACAAGCTTAATTAATTTAATCATTCTTTTTAGAATTAAAGCTAATGGATGTGATACAAAGTAGATTTTGGATAGTAGGATAATGTTTTTAATACATGTTATAATTTAGTAGATAATTATTACAGTTGATAGAAGTCAGCATTAATTTACCTAATAGATGAAATCTACACAGCGTTTCATTATTATTACTGTTAAATTTCTTGAAAAATGTGAAACCTTGCAAACTATGTCCGGTCTCGGGTTTAGTAAGATCCCCCGTCGACGTTTTCATAGTTCAAGGCTTTTGGAGAAAATATCTCATTTCTCCAGTTTCGCTCAGTACATATGTAAAACGAGAAATATATTAAAATATTTCTCATTCTCAGAAAATTCCAGAAAAATTCTAGAAAATCACAAATATTCTAGAATGAATTCTGATAGTAGAAAAATAAATTTTTAGGGTGTTACAACTCTCCCCAACAAATAAGAATTTCGTCCTCGAAATTTTCTATACCTTAAAACAATTCGGGATATTGCTCCTTCATCTTGTTCTCCAGCTCCCACGTCACATCTCCAGTTGCTTCGTTCCAGATTACCTTCACTAGTGCAATGTCCTTTTCCTCTGAGTTGCTTTGTCCTCCTATCCTCAATCCTTACAGGAGCTGTCTCATAAGTCAAGTTTTCCTTTAATTGTACGGAATCAGGTGCTATGACATGATTAGGACTTGGGATATATTTTCTGAGTTGTGACACATGAAAGACGTTATGAAGGTTTGAAAGAAAAGGATAGCAAAGATTAGTTATGGATGCTAAACCAGTCCGAAAAAGAATTTAGGATAGTCCGTAGGATTTAAGAGTGAGTTTGCTGGTAACTTAGACAAGATGACACACATTTAGCAACGTCTTTCTTCATCCCTTGTTACCATCACTTCTGTTTTAGATTTTGATATACCTTGATCACTCTGGTGTGTAAACTCGGTTTACTCTAGTGAGTTTCATTGGGAATAAACTCCTTAAGTTCTGAATCATCTGGTATTGCAACCTTCACTTGTGAACATTAAGATTCCATTGAGTTCCTTCCTTACATTCTGACACCATGCTTTGTCTTAATAGTTTCTTCTTGTCTTGTAGAAATTGGTCACTATTCTACTTCTCTTGAATCCTTCCCAACAGACCATTCGAAATAGCGACTATATCTAGGCATACCTCATCCAGTGTCATTTCTAATGACAGCCACCTGTCCTCGAATTACTCTACTAATTCCTTCTTCTCGACCATCATAATGAAGGTATTAGGCAGTTTCCGGTTCAAAGCGTCCGCCATGGCGTTTTCTTTTCCAAGATGACTCTAAAGTTAGAGATCATGTTCCTTCAAAATCTTTAGTCACTTCTCTGCCTCATGCTTGGTTCCTTCTCATCGAATAAATACTTTAGGTTCTTGTGATAGCGAAGGGTATTGAATATTGCTCCATATAGAAAGTGTCTCTATATCCTTAGAGCCGATATAACCGCGACTAACACCAGTTCGTGAGTCGGCAATTCCCAACGCACCTTCAACAACCTCAAGGCATAAGTTATAACTTCTCAACTTTGCGTGAACACACATCCTAAACCTTGATGTGAAGCATCCCAAAACACTTCGAATGTTTCACTTGGATCGGGCAGTATCGAAATTGGAATATTTCCTCAATCTTTGAAAAACTTTCTCTGCCTGTGATGATCCGTAAAAGTTTTGATTCTCCTTTTGTAATCGGAGCAAGTTGTCCTACTATCTTCGAGAATCTGTCGATACTCCTTCGATAAAACCAACTGATCCCACTAGCTATGAACCTCCGTCACGGTTTCCGATCTTTCCTTTTAAAGAACTGCTTCAACCCCTTTTTTTTTTTTGAATCCACAACACTTCCTCCCTTTGGAATTCCATGTTCCAAAACGGAACCTCCTTAAACGAGAATTCGCACTCTGATACGTTGGCATTTACTTTCTCTTCTTTAAAGTCAAGAAAACTATACCGAGATGTCCAATGTATCTCCCCATATCTTCGAGAATAGATCAGAATGTCATCATTAATGACAACGATGATTCTGTTCTAGGTAAGGATAGAAAATACAATTCATGTTGTCCAAGAATACAACAAGAGCGTTTGTCACTCCGGTTGACATCACAGGATACCCATAACATCGAAAGCACGCTCAAAAAATCATCTTGGGGATACTCTCTATTTCCACGAATCCATCGGTGGCCAGGATATACATTTATCTTGGAGAGAACAATGATTTCCTTCTTGCTGATCCATCAAATCATTTACTTTCCTCCTAGAATACTCATCTTTGATCATAGTCTTGTTTAACTGGCGATAGTCCTTGTATCACCGAGAAATTTTATTCTTCTCCTTAACCGACAGCATCATAGCTCAACACGCGGAACTCTTTGGCTATTAGAGTGGCATTTATATTCCCTTTACTCTTGGTCCTCTACGGAAAACATTACATGTACCCTCAGGCTCCTTTCTTTTATGAGGCTTAGACCATGTTGGCCGTTACGAGTTTAAAAGTTTCAGTTTCAAAAATCTCTAAGGTTTTTATTGGAACGACCTAGCCGATAATAATAAAAAAACTACCGATCAATTTCTAAAATCATGAAATCGAATAGATATGATTCGAGGTAAGCAAGATAGGTCAACAAAAGACTCGATCTTTAGTAGAAATAGGATAGATTACACAACTTAGGTGTCAACGACAAGTCTTAGTAACAAAAATGGAAATAACTTAAGTTGAAGATAAGAAAGATACAGATGAATCCAAATGATCCATGTGGTTACAACTGGTAAAAGGAGGGCTTACCCCCAAAATTATACAGTACGATTACAGGGTCGTCGTTTGAGGTGTAACTTCCCTTGTTTAAATCTCCAAATTTAGAAGTCTCAGCACCTCCCAGGGTATAAGTCCTAACTTCTGTTTGTGGTTCCACAGCCCTTACAGTATTGACTGAAGAATTTGCCTTTGCTTGGTCGTAGATGCGGGAGACGTGTCCAGGCTTTCCACATTTAAAACAAATTATCCCTTTGATCTTACACTCCCTCGTGAAGTGTTCCTTTCCGCATTTCATACATCTTGGCGAAGATGTCGGGGTCTGAATGGATACACCACCACTAGTACTTTGTCCAGGAGTTAGTTGTTGTTGTTGTTTCCCTGATACCCGTGCGTATGGTTTCCGCTTAAACTGGTTAACTTTTCTATTATTCCTCTTTTGGAATCTAGGTAGTCCAAGTTTACCCCAAAGCCGACTTTTCTCCAATAGATTATGGACCTCAACTTCCAATTCTCGTTGTTGCGTGGCCCTCCGATCCTGGCGAGTTATCACCTCAGCTATCATTTGCCTTTCTTCTGCAGTCGCAGCCATACTCCTACTATCTTGTCCCGCGCTCACCCGTATACGTCTGTCACGAGCCACCGCCCTTGCATGTCTACTGCGAGCTATTGAATCTCTCTGAAGACGGACATAAATACAACAAACACAAAATTACTTCAAACAACATTATCTCCCTATGAAAACCAAATACAGAGAGTCACATAATTCATACAATTCAAGCAAGACAAGTTCAATTCCATACATCCTAACAATCTCCAGCTCGAACTTCTTCATTCTGCTTCCACAGTGTGATCCCTCGTAAGCTGTCGACTTCCAAACTGCTTCTTGAATCTAGTTTACACCAACTATTACTTTCTCCAGAAGATCGGTTTTCCAAAACCTTTGATCTCCTCACAAAAGAAATCCTATTTTCCTAACACAATACGCCTAGGTGAAGTCATAGTTTCTTGTACACACAGAACATTACATATTGAGTAGGCTAATCCTCAATATCATGCAACTGTATAACAGTAGCCATCAACATTCAACCTACGGCAAGCCATGCATTCCTTTCCCATCATCTCAATCAAGAGACAAGGAAGTGCATAACAAACCAAATTCTAATATGCCTAAACATAGCAAGTCCATATCCCGGCTCAACAGGATGAACTGCTCTGATACCACCTAATGTGACGCACCTAGATATACCAACTGCAGTACAATCGTCATTACACCACAGTTACTAAATCTAGGTGTGTCACAGTCATGATAACAGTAGTTTCCAAATTTAGAAGTTTATTTTTCGCATTTATGCATAAGTAGAAAATACGAGCCATGAATGAAATATAAATGTATTCAACCCTTAATACAACCATTGGAATGAAATCACGTTCCTTATATATGTGGTTTATAGCCAATTTACACAAATCACTGATAACATAGGATATAATAATTACAGAGTCAAATAAAATACAGTGGGAATAAAAACATTAAAGGGGAGGAGTAGTAACCCAGGGATGGGTACTACTAGCAGACAAGGCCGCAACCCCATATATACATGACACATGGCGTCCCAGTTGACACGACAGGCATCAATGCCATCACGCAACTGCACTTTTACGTAGTCGACGAAATCTTGTCCAAACGCTCAAGTCAATCAACCAAGGTATGGTCCCTCTTTATCTTTCTCACGATCTTTTATCAAATATAAATGTAAAACAGAATTGCACAAATATAGGAAAGAGGTGAGATTCCTAGCTTTCAGTACCAACAAGGCAGCAAGAAAATAAACGGCATCGAATACCTACATAAGACACAGTTAATACATACAATTGCAGTAATACCCGAAAGCAATTAACGAGAGTAAAGCAGCAAAGAACAATAGTTAACATTATCCATAGCCAACTAGCAACATTAGCATTACCAAGAGTCAAATAAATATCACAGTCATAATAGTAAACACATTATCCAATTATAAATGCTCAATGGACCATGTGACTGACAACTCACAATGTAACAAGGGTACCAAAGTTCCTACCCCATGGAGCTAGACGTAAACATTTTCGGAGTGAATGATCAAGAAGTAATACCAATATCTCAGTAGCCTTAAAATATAGCGTGCTTTCTTTCATAAAATTGTTTGCGCAATGGCTTATACATGGTACCTCAACAGTTGATCGCGATATAGGACAATGTCTCAGGCAGGATCATTGGTGTGTTACATTGGTCTATCCCACGGCCCCAGCGGAGCTATCACTGTCTATTGTGAGACACCCACACCCCAACGCCCCCAGGGTCAACAACATATGACACCTACGCTTAGTCTACTCGTACCCGCACAAAGGTGTTGTTCAAACTCCTAGGCAACATGGCCTTCTCAACAATGTCCAACGGACAACACGCATGCATGATGACACAATGTCCAATCATGTATGTTCATCAATGATGCATTCAACATAAGCATTGCCTCAATGGCACATAAGCATTATTCAATGTCCAACATGACATATCAACAATACATCTATTAAAAACATTGCTTCAATGGCATATCATTATTCTTATCTCATAGAGTACTAAATCAATAAGTGCATAACCCACATAGGGAATCACGCTTGCATCAATAATTCTCAGTATCAATATATGTTCCTTATTACACACATACCACAATTTCCATGTCATGGATCCAAGAATTCCATTTTCAAAATCATTCCTTCTCTATCGGTATGAATACATATTTCTATCGCACTTAAGTAAAGTAAAATCCTTGAATCCAAGGTTTTTAGGTTATGTTTGAGTTACAAAGGGCAAAGAACCATAATTTCAATCATTTCCAACTCAAAAATCTCATTTTTGGGTCTTGGTAATCGATTACATCACCCTGGTAATCGATTACCAGTGTAACAGAATCTCTATAATCGATTACAATCTCATTGTAATTGATTACGTGATTCCCATAACCACGATTCGTAACTTCAAGGACCTGGTAATCGATTACCAATTGGGCAGAACCTCCGTAATCGATTACCCATAAGTTGTAATCGATTACGTGATTCCCAGAAGCACCAATTCGTGACATCAGAGGCTTGGTAATCGAATACACCACTCTTGTAATCGATTACAAGCTAGACAGAATCTCTGTAATCGATTATACACAAGATGTAATCGATTATCGAATTTCCAGAATCACGATTTCGTACCCTTAAGAGCTTGGTAATCGATTACAAGCCCCGTGTAATCGATTACCACGCGTAAACTTGCAAAAAACAGAGTTCTCTAGGTCCTTTAACTCAAACCAAACCAATCATTATCATATTTAATCAACAAGTTACTCAAATATACCTTTAAATCATGCAAGAGGCATCAATAAATCATACAAACCCAACAAAATGTACGATCATGAAGAACAACATAAAAATGAGAGAACTTTATACATGGATTCAGAAATCAATAACAACACACATACAAGACATTCCCTTACTACCAAGATTGGTTGAAGAGGATCATCTCCCTCTTACCTATTTGGAAGACAACACAAGGTGTTACCTCTTCTTGCCCTAGATTTTCGTTTTCCCCTTCAAGAAGAACACCAATGTGAGTGATTTCCATAATGTCCACTCAAACCATGGAAAAATGAGTTCTTGATCACATAGGTGACCAAGAAAAACAAAAATGAGAAGAAAGTGAAAGAAAGGTGAAGACTTTACCTCCAAGCTCAAAGCTTTAGCTTCAATGGTGGATAGTGGAAGAAGAAGAACCAAAGGATGGTCTTGGAATGGTGGAAGAAAACAAGAAATGAGTTTGGTTGGGGCAAACAATGGAGATGATCTCCAGTGAGTGTGTGTACAGTGGTAAAGCAAGGAGAAGAAGAGAAGAGTGTTTGAAATGTGAGAGTGGAGTGATAAAAGTGAGAATGAGAAAGGTTAGTATTTTACGCTCCCAAAATAGCCATCTGCCGTGGGAATGAGTGTGGGGAGTGAAGAGAGAGAAAAATGAATTATTTGAGAAATTTCTAAGAAGCTTCCCTTGACAAGCTTAATTAATTTAATCATTCTTTTTGGAATTAAAGCTAATGGATGTGATACAAAGTAGATTTTGAATAGTAGGATAATGTTTTTAATACATGTTATAATTTAGTAGATAATTATTACAGTTGATAGAAGTCAACATTAATTTACCTGACAGATGAAATCTACACAGCGTTTCATTATTATTACTGTTAAATTTCTTGAAAAATATGAAACCTTGCAAACTGTGTCCGGTCTCGGGTTTAGTAAGATCCCCCGTCGACGTTTCCATAGTTCAAGGCTTTTGGAGAAAATATCTCATTTCTCCAGTTCCGCTCAGTATATACGTAAAACGAGAAATATATTAAAATATTCCTCATTCTCAGAAAATTCCAGAAAAATTCCAGAAAATCACAAATATTCTAGAATGAATTCTGATAGTAGAAAAGTAAATTTTTGGGGTGTTACAATTACTGACTTCCCCACATACGCTATGTTGTCCGATTGGAGTACAAAAGGAAAGTTGGCTTGCCCTTGCTATAATTATGAGACTTCTTCTACCTATCTGAAACATAGTTGGAAGATATGTTATATAGATCATCATGTTTTTCTACCCATGGATCATCAATGGAGATCTAATAAAAGGTCTCTCAGTGGAAAAACAGAATCTAGGCCTCCCCCGCCCTTCTTAAAGGGTAAAAATGTGTTTAAGAGCTTACAAAATTTTGACAATGTATTTGGGAAGAAGCAAAAGAAATCAAATGATGGCCCATGGAAGAAAAAGGTCAATTTTTTTTTGAATTACCTTATTGGCAGCATAACACGTTCCACCCAACCTTGATGTTATGCATATAGAGAAGAACATAGTTGATAACATAATTGGAACTCTGACGAGCGCCGAACTCAGTCAAAATTATAACCGAAGTTATTACCTAAGCTTGTAGCACAGTGACAACACCGGATCGTCTCCTCAAGGATCGTAAATGCAATTTAATCAAATCAAGTAAAAGTTAGCAAAGGGGGGTTTGATAGTTTAAGATCGCACTTAACAAAATTAAAGGAAGAAATGATAAATAAAGAGTAGTCAATTTAGAAACCTATCCAAGATTGAGTGGATTCAATCATAGACCCTTCATAAAACACTTGAAGCACAATTGAATTGTTAATTTGGATCTAACCGAGATCTCTGCATCAAATCCAGAATTCATACTAGACGATCGTCTAGAATTCAATTAACAAGTGATAAACACAAATCTGCAATCACACCATTTATGAAAATCTATGTTAATTTCAAGTACCGAATTCAATTAACTTAGGCACAAATTAGTACCCTAACCTCTTCAATTCTGTGATTAATTTAGATCAATCAGTTCTAAGTTTCATCACAAATCTCAATCTTCATTTATGTGATTAGTTTAGATAAATTAGTTCTAAGTTTCATCACAAATCTCAATCTTAAACCAAGATCAAATCAGATCAACATAAATAGAATCACTATTTATGCATTCAAGATCAAGAAGAAGAAGAAAGAAGAAGAAAGAAGAAGAAAAGAGGAATTCAATTACAAATCAAATACAATGCATAATCAAGGTCTCAAGAATCCAAACCACAATCTCTTCAAGAGTTCTAAATTGACCCAAAGTAGCTTAGCCCTCCATTACCATGAAGGGGAGCATCAAAATATACAAAACTATGAGAAACTATGAAGAAGCAAGAAGAAACTTAGAGAGAAATGAAGGAGAATTACATCTTGTTCATGATAAATGGTGCCTTTTATAGAAGTCTAAGGTAACAAAATGACAAAGGGAAGTGGGTGGATGAGTGGGTAGGTGAGTGGAGTGTTTGAGTGGATGGATTAGTGGGTTGGTTTAGTGGATTGGTTTAGTGGATGAGTGAGTGGAATGGTTGAGTGGTTGAATTAGTGAAAAATGCCAAAGGACTTTTGGTGAGTGGGAAATTATGGACATGAATGGGTGAGTGGATGGATGAGTGGATGGATTAGTGGATGAGTGGGTGGAGTGGTTAAGTGGTTGGATTAGTGTATGAGTGGATGAGTGGGTGAGTTAGTGGATGAGTGGATGAGTGGGTGAGTTAGTGGATGAGTGGATGAGTGGATGAGTGGATTAGTGGATGGATGAGTGGATTAGTGGATGGATGAGTGGATGGTTGAGGACGAAAATTTCGTGTCTGACTTGGAAGCCAAAAACGACCTACTATACTTCAGAACCACGAAAAGTGTTCTTCATGAAAGTTGTAGATCCTTGTCTTGGCTATAAAATGGATAGCTGGTTCGTCCAATTTGGCTTCCTTAAGCCCAAGATATGTCCCAAATACCGTAGGTTGCTCAAACCCAACTTCAGCACCTCTGTTCCGACTTGCAAGCTCAAAATGACCTACTAGACTTCTTTTTATCAAAATGTGTTCTTCATGAAAGTTGTTTATTTGGATCTTGACTATCCAATGTCCAAATTTCAGCCCATCTCCATTATTACATCTTGAGATATGATTTTTTTGAGTGCACACTGTTCGGATTCTACTGATAGAACCCGTATTCTGACTTCCATGTCAACTTAGGTCCCTTAGACATCTGAATCAGACTTCGAGCTCATCATCAAAGTTGTAGAGCTTCCTCTTAGCTTTCCTACAAGGTAAAATTCATGTTCATCAGATATTAGGAACTCAAGTTATGGCCAAAATACAGAAATAGTGTCAAATCTCAATAATGCTGGAAATATTCAATTAGGACCAATTTGAGCTCAAACTCACAAAATCATACCAAACTCAATCAATTAAGAATATGGAGAGTGTAAATGACTAAACATAAGGGTTTCTTAATGAATAAAATATGTGATTATCAAATTCCCCCACACTTAGCTTTTTGCACTCCTGGGCAAAACTCAAGACCAAAATTTTACAATCAAGAAGAACAACCAAAGGTTCAAGGGATCAAAACATTCATGAGTTAACAATTCTCCACATCTCAAACCAACAAGCAAGGTATCTTCAACATGAATCGAGAATGATAGATCTTCACAAGATTCCCTCTCAATCTCTCAAGTGTTTAAAGGGTAGGTATTTCACTCAATTCAACCCATGAAAATTGCACTACCATAAGCTTGCTTATCTTCTACTTCTCCACTACTCAAAACACATGCACACACAAATCATGAGGACTTTATCACACTAGAAGAGATAGATTGTTTAGAGAAAGAGATTGTAGAAACACTGTGTCAGCTTGAGAGGATTTTTCCTCCTAGTTTTTTTGATATAATGCTTCATTTGCCTATTCATTTAGCGAACGAGGTGAGATTAGGTGGCCTAGTTCAATTTCGATGGATGTATCCTCTAGAAAGATATATGTGTACATTAAAGTCATATGTTCACAATAAAAGTCATCTAGAAGGATCTATTGCGGAGGCATATTTGGTTGATGAGTGTTTGACATTTTGCTCACGATATTTACATGGAGGTGTGCAAACCAGATTTAATAGAAGACCCTGAACCAATGATGAATATAGTTCAAATGAAGTGGAATCTTCAAATTTGTTCCTAAACAAAGGGTGTCCTTTAGGAGGAAAAAAGGGTGCTCCATTTATTCTAGATGACAAGTCACATAGCCAAGTCCATGCATACATACTGAACAATTGTGATGAAGTTCAAGAATATGTTAGGTACTTTGACTCACCTGCAATATTTCATATTACTCACTAAATTATTATTATTATTATTTAGCTAATATATAACAATACTTGTCAATTTTAGAGAGCATGAGAATGAAGTTAATAATCAACGACGAGGATCAAAATGGAGCAAAGCCAAAAACTATAGTCAAAGGTTCTCTCAGTGGTTTGAAACTCGTGTTATGCATGAGGATGAGCTAGATTGGATAAAAGAACTGTCTAGGGAACCAAATTCAATTGCAAGAAGATATTCTGGATATCTAATCAATGGATACATATTTCATTCTAGGCGACGTGATGCAAGACGAAAAATACAGAATAGTGGTGTCACATTAGTTGCATTAACTACAGCTTTGCAAACTCAAAGGCTGTAAATCCAATTGATGTAAATCTAACTTATTAAGGTAGAATAGTTGATATAGTTGAGTTAGATTATTATGGCCATTTTAAGGTTGTCTTATTTAGGTGTGACTAGTATGAGGTTGGAGAAGATATGTATGGCCTTACATATGTTCACTTCAACAAGAAATGCTACCAAGAAGAGCCTTTTGGGCTAGCATCTCAAGCACACCAATGCTTGAGTGTTCAAGACCCATTTGATCAAAACAAACATTATGTCATGAAGACAATTCCAAGAGACTTGTTTAACATAAGTGACCAACCTGAGTTTGATGCCCGCTATAATTATGAAAATGAGCCATTTGAACATTCAATGGGTCCTTCTATACCCATTGATGATGGTGAAGTTGTTATAGAGAGGAATGATGTACCACCAACCATTATTGATGCGGCTCCATAAGTATTTCTTGCTCAAGAACATGAAATAGAATCAGGAGAGGAGACTGGCTTTGAGGACGCATCATGAGACATCACTTTTTACTTATACAATTATTGGTTTAGTTTAAATGTGGCTTATTTGGTTTTTGACCTTTTATACATAAATAAATAGCTCTTTGTCCCTATTTCTTGTATTTGCTTTAACATTTAGCTTAATATAAGTTTTGATAGCTACAGAGACTTAAATTTGGAGTTTTGTCATCCCTTTTATTTGCTTGCTTGAAAATCCTCCCATTTTGATTAAAAAAGGAAATCTTCCCTTCATCTACAGTGATTGCCCTCTTCTGTACATGTTTTCTGTTTTCTTGTAAAAGAAAATAATATACAATAGGGAAGACTCAAGAATATAGTCATAGAATGTGTGCTGTTGACTGTAGTGAGTCTGGAATAATAGAATTACAAAACAAAAGTGAAATTCAGTCACATAATCTAACATTTTTATGTATGGCTTGTGCGAAGTTAACCTTATCTAAATGGCTAGAATATTGGATCAAGGCATCTCATTGATAAGGCCACTTTGTTTACATTGCAGCCCACTCTTCCTTTCCCTATGTCTTTTGTAAACTATTAAACAAAAGACAAGAGAGAGAAATAAAGCTGCCTAACCTTGTGATTAGCAGGTTATAGTATTTGTCTTGTTTTTGGTTGGGTAAAGTATCTAATAGGAATAACCTCTCAAACAACCTTATTTCCACCTTTAATGGATCAACTCCAAGAGATGGTTGAGTAACCTAATGGAGAACACCCTATAAACAAATTTTTTGCATAGATCACCAATCTGATATTACAAACTCTTAGGGACATTAACCTTAACCAACAAATTTAGCAAAGTTAGTAAACCTTAGGCTTTGTCTTCTTTGAAGGATCATACTTTGCCCAAATTTCAACAATAGTCTCATTATCATCAGCTAGAATAACTTCAGTGCATTTTATAGGAAATGCATAGCTGAAATGTTTCTTTCTTACTTCTTCTCTTTTAGAGTCCTATAACTGAAATGTTCTTTATTGTCTGTTTGCATGTGGGACTGTCAATTAAACTTAAAATTCTCTACACAAAAAGAATGAATCTGAAGGAAGATGTGTGTGGGGAAGGGCACAATATAATTATGCTTTAGGTATAACTTGCTAGTTTTACTTCTGTCAAACACTACATAATTCTCTTAGATCTAATCTTTCAGTTGAACGTGAAGATAAATCTGTGTTTGATGGGTTTGTGTGGGACAAAATACTCAATTTTTAAGTAGGTTGTAATTTTACGAGTTGATAATTGTAAGGTGAGATTCAGTCTATCAGACCATATGTGATTTCTGAGAAAATCAAATCTCATGGATTGTTATTGATGATCTCTTCATGAAACATAACTAACAAGCTCTGAAGCTTTATCTCTGGATTTCTCAGGGTAGGATATAAAGAATTATAAGAGAAAGGATTAATAAGAAATTGTTATGGAAATCAGAATGTGTCAATGGCAATGGCATTGGTCATTTATATATAAGAAGATAATAGCATTGGAAAATTGAAATGTTGTAGGGTGCAGTATGTATGTGCATTTTATAAGAAAGATGACAAAGAAACTCCAAAAAAACCCATGACACTGTTTTGTTTTTGGTTAGGTAAAGTATTTGTTGAAATTAGGTTACAATATTCTGGTTTAGGAAAATTATTCTAGTAACATAGTATGACGTTGATTGCTCTCTTCACAAACTTGTGTTTTCAGGTTCATTATATGGTAAAGGAGGAAAGATATGATGATCTGATCCTGGCTTGAAAGTTCACATAGGAGCTGGTTGTGCTTTTTACAGGGTAAAACCTCTCCATTATTATATATTGCATTTTCTTTGATATGTTGCTTTGTTTTGTTTTTCTTCGGTGAAATATGAATTAAACACTGTCAGAAGTTGATCTAAGATTACCTTATACTAGTTAAGAGATGGATTCCCAATTAAGATATATATTGCATTACCTTATACTGTCAAAAGCTGATTTGAGATTACCTTATACGATTTGAATTCCCAATTAAGATATATTAGTTAAGAGATGGAATCCATCCACCACTAGATTTGAATTAACTAGAGAACAACCCATATATTTTGCCTAGAGACATATCAACAGCAATACTAAAACTACCATTATATATATATTTTTTTAGTAAACAAGCAACCATCAAAGTACTAACAACATAATAAAATTCCCAATAAATTCCTATTTTTTATCCAGCAATTTAAAATTAAAGATAGAAATACATACTTCTTTGTTTTCCTTTGCAATGAATGCATTACTGATGAAGTAAGCACCACAAATCAAAGAAAGCATAATAAAGAAACTCAAAAGGAATAACCTATTCTTTGAGTCTGGAAAGCTAAACCCCTGAAAAAGACAATGATGATAATAACTTGAGACATAGGTATTACAATTTCGTAAACTTACTAAATGATTTCTTATAGAGTTTGTTATCTCATTATTCTGTTATATTTAAATCAACCAACAAAACAATTATAAAATTTAGAGGAATTAGACAAAAAAGTGGTCAAAGCCTTTGCTCACTTGCTCTTGCTCCAATATAACAATTAAGAAGAACAAAGTAGAGCGTAGACAATTTCCAAGCAAGTCCAAGATATATATATATATATATATATATATATATATATATATATATATATATATATATACTTACCCAAGTACAAACAAAATGGCATAGAATAAAAAACAGAACATGCAAATTTGTTTAGTATCGCAGAAATAGATGAAGGAGAAAATAGGCAATTACTAAATAGACACTGAACAACAAAGTCTCCACTAAATAGATGCTAGTATCGCAGAAAAACAACCTTTAATGCTTTATAGTGATGACAAATCTCAGTCCTAAATACTTAAGTTTGCAACTATATGATCATTAACGCTAATATACTAACAAATTAGATTCAGATGCTCTATTCTTATTGATTTGTATTTGCTTCGAGACAAACTATAAATTTGTTATAAAGAATGTACAAAGGAGGAGCTCTTAAGAAGAAGGTTTTGACCCCAAACAAGGGTTGAAGTCCTATAAAGAATAAAGGCTTCGATTTTGAATTACAAGCACGATCAAGTACTAAATTGCTTAGGCAATTTGAAATTAAGAGAGAACAAATTGCAAATGAACGGAAGAATTTAAATATGCAAGCTCATAAAAGGAAGAATCCTATGCCTACAACATGTGGTGCAAGTGAAGGACAAAGTAGGCTGAATTTAATTCAAGCTAACTGCACCCAAAGGCAAAGGCAGAATAAAGCTATGCAAAATCAGGCCCCAATAATTCATAAAAGGAAGAATCCTATGAATAAAGCTACCCAATCTTCTTTACCTATAATCGAGATAATCCCATAAGTTGAATTAGAAGACCAACCTGCTATTGAAGAGCAACACGATCTTAAAAAGGATAAAAGGAAGCCAATTCACCCAGCAATAAGTCTTAATCAATTTGTAGAAAAACAAGGGATACATGTAGAAGGAGAGAAATAGCCTGATATTCAGCCAATGGATGATTTTGGAGGAAATAATCTTCAGCCAATGGATGATTTTGGAGGAAATAATGACAATGATGTTGCTGATTATGAAGTTGGTGACAATGACTTTGCTGGAGATCAAGTTATGGACATTGATCATGTTGAAGACGGTATATTAGAAACTTACTTTTTAAATATCTTGTATATGTTATGCTCATTATAAAAATATTGCATGCTCATCGTTCAACTATTATAACCTTTTTTTTTTTGTTTTGGCTATTACATAGAACTAGGTACAATGGAAAAGAAAAAAACTCGAGGAAAAACAACTTGCAAATTAATTCATGCAAGAACTATGGAAGAACGAGAGGATGTGACATTTGATAAGGGACAAGCAGTAGGACCAACTAATAAAAGAGTGTATGATTTAAGCAATTTTCTAGGCATAATTGCTAGGAATCTAAGATTTATCACCCTACTATACACTAATTGGACAGTTTGTAACTGAACTTTTCACTTCTACTCGGTATGCCAAAGAGTTTTTCTCTTTAGCCGATAGACCCCACAGTCTTCCCTGGATGAGTACCCATGTGGACTCTCCAAATCCTTAGCTGGCCAACTACATTTCTCTATGTTGGGGTAGTGTGTTATCGGCCAGAGACTTAATGTGTGGAGTAAAGCCATCCAGCCGCTACAACAAGACATTAGCCGAATTTTACTGCCCACACCTTCTGGCTCAGCAATTTGGACTTCTTCAGAACATCCCTCTGGCTTATCAATCAGTGGTAACCACTTTTGGAAGACCCACATTATCTGACAAGATGTGGTATCTTTGACTCAACATAACCTGCAAAAGCTAAATGCTTTTGAGTTTAAAACTTGTAGGCAACTTCCTGAAGAATCATTAGCCTTTACCAACTGGTGGCCTTCAGTGTCCAGCAAGATTTTCTCTGCTTCCACTTCCAGTTACCTCTCAAAATTGATCATCGGAGGCATGAGTCAACCCATTATCAACGCTCAACCTATATCAGCCAGGGAACCCAAACCCACAAGAGGCAGACCTACAACCGATGTAGCAGGTACTTTTAAGTCCATTTTTCTAAGCATTGACTACCTTCAACATTTCCTAATGCCTTTTCTATTTCAGGGCCTTCTCAACCAATTACCATAAATCTTGACACACTGGAAGATACTCCCGCTTCCAAAGTTGTTCGCCCTAGGCCTACTAGGCATTCAGCTAGGCAAACAGGGATTGTCATTTGGGAATCCGCATCTGTTGCTCAACAATCAACTCCTGCTGCTCAACAATCAGCTCCCAAGAAGAAGAAACTGAGAAAGGTATATGATTTTAAACCTTACTCCTATAAATTCTTGGTTCTAACACTTTTACCTTGCTTTTATAGACTTATCAACAGTCTCTCGATACTCATCCAAAAGTTGCTTCTCTAAGACCTTCTCTCGCAAGATTCCCTCTGATACTAGTAATCCTCTTAACTTCTTAGCCAATACATTTTCACCTTTTTCCTGATTATCGACTAAGCTTATTTTTATACTTTATCAGGAACATGAGCCAACTCCTCTCATAACTCCTCCAGCTCCTATACTGCATGCTTCAATAACCCAAGCCTCTGATGTGCTAGTTTCTGAAGAGGACTTGACTCAATATTTTTCCTCTTCGGTTCCCAAAGCCGTTGTGGATCCAAGTTCTCCTTCAGACCAACATCTATCTTTCGTGGAAACCTTGCTTAATCAAGATATCCCGATGGAGCAGCACACGATTACTGACCTTCGGATCATACTGTCAAAGCTTGCTAAATCATCCAATACCGATGAAAACCAGAGAGCCATCTTCAATCGTATAGCCGCTCAAGTTGGTGAAGTATTCTACAATTTTCAAATTTTCAAAGGTCGTCATGACCAAGCTGCTAAGGATCTTGCTCAGCTGGGTGAACTCCAAGACCATAAGCTTCATTTTCAATCCTCCTTCCAACAAGCTGAAGCTGAAAAGAAAGCTGATCTCAGTCAAAAAGACAAAATGTCCAAACGCCTAGCCGAGTTGATTGTTGAGAGGGAGAGAATTAACAAAGAGATTGCCGAAATGGAGCCTAAACTAGCAACTCTTACTCAGAAGCTAACTTCTAATGCTAATTTCTTTATGCAACTATATCATCAATCTACCACTCTAGATGCCAAGATGATCCCTTTACTACAGCAAAAAGATGCATTTAAAGAGGATCTAAACGTTGCTAATCGTGAACTTTTCCTCACCAAGGAGGCTTGGGCAAATTTGAAAGAGCTCTTGGCCGAAGCAAAAAGGACATTGGCACCATCTTCGACTGATACAATAATTAATCAACCAGAAGTGGAAGCCATTCCTATCCTTGAATTTGCGACTGATCAAGTCTCCTCTTTCGTTGTTAGTCCTATTGAACCACCTCCTTTGGCTGATGCTCTAACCCTTAATCTAATTCAAGCACCTAACTCTGACCAATCAGCTACTATTCCTACTGATCTGTAAACCGTTACCTTTTTCAATTATGTTTAACTTTTAAGTCTTAATTTGAAAAAGCTAATTGGCTGGCTTGTAGCCGATACTTTGAATTGAGTCTTTTTTAATTATCCCAAATCGAAGGATAATAGTTTTTTAGATACTTCCCATTTATGCTTCTCTCCATTTCTTCATCATGCATGTTAACTAGCCGATAAGCTCCATTAATCATAACTTGACTAATTATATAAAGTCTTTCCTAGTTTGGTGACCACTTTCCTAACTTTGGATTTTTAGCCCCTAAAGGCAAAACAACTTTCCAAACTAAATCCCCTTCGACAAAACTTTTAATTTTGACATGTTTATTATATGCCTTGGCCACTTTCTCTTTATTCTTTTGAATATTTTCCAAAGCCATTAACTTATCCTCATCAGCCGATTTTAGTTCCATGAAGATGGCTTGCTGGTACTCATCCATAGTCAGGCAATGCTGTTTAGCTACCCTTAATGATTTTACATTAATTTCCAATGGTAACACAGCATCCTGACCATAAGTCAACCGATAAGGGGTAAACCCCGTCGCAGTAGACTCAGAATTTCTGTAAGCCCATAGTACTTCGGCTAACGCTTCATGCCATCTTTTAGGTTTGTCTTCTATGGTCTTCTTAATCAAGCTGATCAGTATTTTGTTTGTAGCCTCGGCTTGACCATTTGCCTGTGCATAATAAGGTGAAGACTGGATCAACTTGATCCCATATTCTTATGCAAAAGCAACCGTCTTTTCTCCCATGAATATCGTTCCCTGATCTGTTGTAATGGTTTCTGGAATGCCATACCAATAGATAATTTGATTTTTAATAAACCTGTGACATCAGCTTGGGTAACATTAACCATCGGTTAGGCTTCCAACCACTTGGTAAAATAATCAGTGGCAACAATAATGAATGAGTGTCTTTTGGAAGATAAAGGGTATATTTTTCCAATCAGATCCATTGCCCATCCTCGGAATAGCCAAGGCTTAACAACAGAATGCATTTCCTCGACTGGGATCCTCTGGATTGGCCCATGCTTTTGACACTCTTCACACCCTTTGGCATAAGCATGGCAATCTGCATTGATGGTTGGCTAATAATATCCATACCTATGTATTAGCCAGCGCATCACAGATCCTGTCCTATGTGAACCACATATCCCTTCATGTGCTTCCCCCATGAGTTTCATGGTCTCGGCTTTGCTAGGACATTTTAACAAAATTCCCTCCAATCCTCTCTTATGTAGTTCCTCATCCACCAAGGTATATTTTAAGGCCTTCTGCCTCATTTGGAAAGTAGAAGAAGAAGAAGGGTCTTGCAAATACTTTGTTAGCTCAACTCTCCAGTCATCAATTGTATCTACTTCTCCAATAAGGAACTCCTTGAGCCGGTTATCTACGAGATGAACATCTTCAAAGGTTTTCTTATAACAGAAGCATATTGTGCCAAATCATTTGCTTCTTCGTTATACCTTCTAGGTATATGCATTATCACTATATTGACAAACTGTTTTAACAAACTACTAGCCGTTTCATGATATTCTACCGAATTCGGGTTAGTGCATTTATAATCCCCAGCTAGTTGTTTTATAACTAACTGGGAATCTCCCATAACCTGGATGTATTTGGCTTTCATAGACAATAAGATTCTTAACCCTAATATTAAAGCATCGTATTCAGCTTGGTTATTCGAACATCCTATCCTCAACTGATGCATGAACTTCCAGCTTTCTTCAGTAGGACTTGTAATTGTGATTCCAGCCCCAGTGCCCTTATTAGTTCTGGATCCATCAAAAGTTAATACCCAAGATCTTAAGTCAACACAATGACTCACCTCGGCTAAAGGATCTATAACATCTACACAAGGATTCTGAGTCAAGAAATCAGCTAAAGCTTGGCCTTTCATTGCCTTTAGAGGCACGTACTTCAATGCATATGCACTTAGCTTAATGGCCCACTTCATTAATCGTCCTTGTAAAACAGGCCTATGTAACAAGTATTTTACTATGTCAATTTTACATACTACTTGAACATCCCTTGGTAAGAGGTAATATTCCAGCTTCGTACAGGCATGAAAAAAAGACAAGCATAGTTTTTCTATGGGAGTATATCTAGTTTCAAGGTTATCAAGCAACCGGCTAAGATAATAGATAGATCTTTTGTTCTCATCTTCATCATCCTATGCCAACAGGCAGCCAATTGATTCTGGGGCAGCCGATATATATAATTTCAATGGCCTCCCTAACACTGGGGGAACTAACACTGGGGGACTAGCCAAACATTGTTTTATTTGATCAAATGCCAGCTGCTGTTCTTCTCCCTATACCAATTCATTAGCGTCTTTTAATTTCAATAACGGGGAGAAAGCTTTCAGCTTACCAGCTGAATTTGAAATAAATTTTCTCAAAAAGTTAATTTTACTAATCAAGCTCTGCAATTCTTTTTTTATTCTGAGGGGGTCTCGCATCTAATATGGCTTTGGTTTTATTTTTATCAACTTCAATCCCATGCTTATGAACCCAAAAACCCAAAAAGTTCCCAGTCGATACTCCAAAAGAGCACTTGGCAGGATTCATTTTTAAATTATGATGCCTCATCCTCTTAAGAGCTTGCTCTAAATCAGCTAGATGTTAGTTAAAATCATGGGATTTCACTATGACATCATCAATATATACTTCTATGTTTTTTCCTATTAACTCATAGAAAATAGCATTCATGGCTCTTTAGTACATGGCACCAGTATTTTTCAATCCAAATGGCATGACTAGCCATTCGACTATCCCAATGGCGCCAGGACACCTGAAGGCTGTCTTATGGACATCTTCTTTGGCTATGAAAATTTGATTATAACTAGAATACACATCCATTAATGTTAAAATGCCGTTTTTGGCTACAGAATTGACAAGCATGTCAGCTATAGGCATTATATACTCATCTTTGGGAGTGGCAAGATTCAAATTTCTATAGTCAGTACAAATCCTAACCTTCCCACTCTTCTTGATTACACGGACTATGTTCGACAGGCATTCTACATATCTGGCCGTACGAATAAAACCTACTTTAAGTAACCGTTCCATTTCTTCCTTAATTTTAGGTATTAAATCTTCTAGCAGCTTACTTGTGAGGTTTAAATCCTTCTTTGATCGGCAACCGATGCTCCACCAATTCTCTAGAAAAGCCTAGCATCTCATGGTAGTCCCATGCAAAGCAATCTTTGTACCTCTTTATTAAATCAATTATCTGATTTCGTTCTTCCTTACTCAACAAGCTACTTATTCTTGTCATTCTCGGTTCCTGTTCAGTCCCTAGGTTGACATCCAACAAAGGATCTTCAACTAAAAAGGTAGGGTTCTTCCTGCTGATTGGGGACTCCCACCTTTCTTCAAGCTCATGCCCCCGAGGCATATTAGTTGAACATTCTTCTTCCACTATCTCCTCCAACTCCATAGACATGGCCGTACCAATCCTATGTTCAACTTCTAAGGATGTCAGCCTGTGTCTCAGGTCTTTAATTACTTAGGCCTTGTTATTCATCTAAACACAACTGTAGAGGCTGTAAATCGGCCTAGATATTAATAGCAAAGCCATCGACAGTTAGGTTGTAAGACTCCCATGATCCTTCTTCATATCCTTCAGGGATAGTAATAGGCTCCAGCTGGGGTGAATAGAATATAGCCTCAGCCATCTTGATGTCAACCGTAAATGGATTCTTATCGGCTGGCACTGACTCTACCTTATCCTCATCCTAAAACATTAGCATCTGGTGCAAAGTGGAAGGCACACACTGACTGGAATGAATCCAATCCCTTCCCAACAATATGGAGTAAGTGGACTTAGAATCTACCACAAAGAAGGCAGAGCTCAAAGTTTTGTTCCCCACAGTGATATCGGCTACCAAAATTCCTAAGACAGTTATGGCATCCCCTGTAAAATTGGTCATTTTCATATTCGTGGGAATCAAATCCTACTTAGATCTACCCAGCTTCTTCATTGTAGCTAAAGGCGTTATATTTAACACTGGCCCTCCATCCACTAAGACTTGACTAATAGTCTTACCATTAACCTGATCCCTGATGTATAAGGGCTTCAGATGCTTGGTCATCTCCCTCGCTGGTTTAGGGAATTCCATTTTGGGTTCTTCTAAAATTAGGGCTAACACAGCCTATTCAACTTCCTTAGCAACCACATCACCTTCCAATTTCTTGGGTTGCTTCTGCCGAGCCAAGAACTCACTAGGAATTAACCCCACCATGTTAGTTTTAGCCGAGGGATGATCTCCGTCTTCCCCTAGTATGGAATTCAACACAGAATCTTCTAATAGAAGATCTGACCCGAGATCCTCTTCCATTTCCTCGACTGTTAGAGGAACTTGTTCTTCTACTGTTATGACTAGTACTTCTTCTAATTCAGTTGTCTCCAACTCATCAATCATCTCCTGAAAATCCTACTTTTCCTTTCCAAGACAATCTTGGCTTCCTGACTGCACTAGTTCCTGTTTTTTCTCTTCAGCAGTTGTTTCTTCCTTCGATTGCCCAAAAACAGTGTCTAGAATCTCAACCACCCTAGAAGATTTAATCTCAACACAATTAGTTCTTTTTGCCTCGGCTAACATGGCCAAGGTTTGTTTCATTCGTTGTACTGATTTATTCCTCTGGGCCCTTCTTTTCTGAGTTCTAGTCACCACCCCTGGTTCCTTTACCACAAGATCCTTCCTTTTTGCATATTTGTTAATGAACCAGTGTCCTTTTTCCACCTCGGCTGGTGGTTTAACTATACGTTGGGGCCCAATAACTTCCTCATTCTTACAGTAATCTTTAATGTAGTCATGCCCTTTTCCACATCGAAACGAGCTGCTCTTTTACCCTTGTCTGGTATAGGAGTCTCATCCATCATGGGTAGCCTTGCATCAGCTAAAGTATCATAATACTTACCGGCTACATTTCTTCCTACGTTTCTTCCTGGAACCTTCTTTGTTGTTTCCCCAGACTTGATTGCAGGCTTTCTTGTCCCTTCAAAATCCTTTCTCACGCCTAAAAAATCCAATCTACCAAAGACCCCAGGCTTAACCTCATCCATTCTGTCTCTGGGAACCAGAATAGTCTTCCTATTCGGGCCTCTGTATACATCACAATCTGTCAAATACTGTTTGACTTCAGCCTGTCTCCTCGGCTTATTCCTCTCCAACCTGCTAAACACTGTGGGCCTATTGTATTTGGCCAATGTATCTTTCTTGATATATTCATTATTTACCTAGGGTCTCTTTAGTCTGTCGAACACAGATGGTTTCTGATCTATTGTTTTAGACTGATCAGACAAAGCTAGAGCTCTCCCAGCCCTATTTGGTTCATCATACACTCCCTTTTGTCTCCACTGGGGATGTATCGGTTGTTTCCATCTTTTAGATGGTGAACCAGATACCGTCTCCCCACAGAAGGAAACCATATTAACCCCAACTAAAGGAAATGGATCTGTAATGACAATCATCTCTTTTTCGGCTAGTTTAAACCTTCTTTCTTTCATGGCTTTTTGTATAGCCTTTCTGAACACTATATAGTTGACGATAGCATGAGTGTAAGAATTATGCCACTTACAATATTTTTTTCCCTTCAACTCCTTGGCTGGGGGAATTTGGTGTTCTTCATTCAATCTAATCTATTGATCTTTTAGGAGATAATCAAATATTTAGTCTGCCTTGGAAATGTCAAATGGATAGTCGACCTTACTCTCTGGAGTTTGGACCTCCTTTCCTTTGGGGGGTCTTAAAGCTGGGCATGAATATGGTTTTCCTCCACTATCTCTGCAGCCATGATATCTGCCAATTGCTCGGCTGACTCATCTGACAGATAGTCTGGATCTTCAACATCAATTACACTAATTAGATGAGCCCCCTGTTCTTGCTAGACCTCTTTCTTTCTTTTTCTAGGATGTACTGTTCAATTCTGGTAGCCCTGAAGCCAACTGACTCAGGTCAGTGCAATCTTGCCTACTAACTTCTCCCTGAGCTGAGGATGCATATTACTAATAGCCATGGAAGAATATTCAGCCTTAGGCAGCTGCACGATACATTTACTTCTTAACTTCCTAAATCTCTCCAAGCAATCAGCTACTGGTTCATCCACCAATTGCCTCAGATTCATCATGTCAGCCACAGTCACATCTGGCTGAGGCATATAGAATCTATCATGAAAGCAACGCTCCATGTCAGTCCAGTTTTGTATAGAGTTAGGGGCTAAGGAAGAATACCAAGTAAAGGCTGCCCCAGTCAAAGACAAAGGGAACAACTGGAGCTTATAGAACTCATTCTGGTTCACTTCCCGCATTGGGCAGTGAACCTACCGATGTGTTCCATAGTAGATTTACCATCTTCCCCTGAGAAAGTGGTAAATTCAAGAGTCTTAAACCCTCTAGGCAAAGGCATCATCTTGTCTACCCACTCAGGATAGGGCTTTTTATACACAGGCCTGTCCAACAATCTCAACTGGATTCCAAAATGCCTCCTTATGGTCTCGGCTATCATCTCTAGGTCTATCAGCTGAGGAGCTCTGTCACCCGGATAATTTGGCACTGGTGGCTGAACAGGCCTCACTGGCCTAACAGGAGCACCCCCTAGTTGATGGGGCATCTGATATTGTTGATCCTAGATGGGAATTGCCCCCTGGTTAAAGCCTGGATGTGGAGGATTATTCACCCATGGCTGAGCAATCGGATGAATTGGGGCCACTTGAGGTACATTAACCCATGGCTGATCGATTCTAATAGGAATAGATTACCCATAAGGAAACCCCTCAGGGGTACCTATTGGAGTAGGAGGGATGTTGGACCAGGGTAACTCTCCTACATAATCAGGAATATACCTGGGAGGACCCTAAGCAGCCGAGAAAATAGTGCCCCCAGTTACGGCCACCTGTGCACTGGCACCTATCACAGAAGTGTTAGGCACCAGATACAACAAACCAATTGTTCCTGTTATCTGGGGAGGTCTCCTGGGTACTTGTACTTGCCCATATTGTAAGCTCGACTGGATACCACTATCATGGTGAGGAGGCTGGAACATAGGGACTATCTGCGGCATGCCCAGACTCGGCTGGACCGTAGATTGTGGTCCTGCCTGACTCTATCCACCAGCAGAAGGTCCCGCGATAGCCGAGTGGGCCGAAGCCTCACCTGCATTGGATTGTTTTTTCTCAGCCTCTCTAATAAAATGCAGCTCATTATGCACCATGGGTTTCACGATCTTCGAAAGTTACCTTGACATATGATACATCAAGTCATTCATCCCTTGATCAATTTGGTCCCGAATAAATGAAGTGGTCATTACTGTCGGCTGAAGCTGATCAGAGAACTCTACCGTTGGAGTAGCGGTTATGGTGGAAGATATGGGAGTACCCACTGGCTGAGGTGAAGCGGGCATTCCCAGAGTAGGCTGGGTGCTTCCCTCTGAAGTCTTTCTGCCCCTGTTCTTCTTACTAGATTGACTTGTATCCATACTACTAAGGTTTCTACTAGACCTTAGGTGCATACGCCAATAGTGATCTAAACTGGGAGATGGAAACTTCTCAATTTGCTCACCTTAGAGTGTCCCACCGGGCGTGCTAAATTTGTTTACATGTGAAATAAATTTATCAGCCGAATAAGAATTCAGCCGATAAACACGTATGAATTTTGATAAGTAACATGCGATTTGAACTAAAGGCAAAATCCAACCTTTAGCAAAGATTCCCAAACTCACTAAAGAAAGCGTTTGGTATTAAGGTGAACTTAAGAAGTCTAAGAATTTGATGTTAAAGTTGTAATCGGCTAGGAAATAAGCTTGCAGAAAATAAATTGCACAAAGTAAAAGCAATATAGTAAAAGGGCTAAAAATTTAAGCAAAATAAGCAAATCTTAAAAGTTGTATTGATTGTGATTTGTCTTTATTTCAATTAGTACAAATCGTATTTATAGATAAAATCTAACCCCTATCATATCCAACTTTACTAGCTAGAGCTCCTAAAAACAAGCGACTAACCCATGGCTAGCCTACCCACGTCTCTTAACTGTTTTTGGCCACAACGGCTACCCTCCAACATCTCAACTCCTATTTTCTCGGCATGTTGTGTGGCATCCGTTAGTAACAACTTCATTTCTTAGCCTTCCATCAACCCATTATGCTTCAGCTTTTATTGTTTCAATCCTAGTCCACTAACAGCAAGGCCCAACCTACTCTTAGCTGAGTGCTCCTCTACTCATCGGTTATATCCTCCTTCGGCTAATCACTCTCAATTAGCCGTTATATCAGCTTACTCTTTTGAATTTATTTTTTGGGTGATAACAGTGGAAAACGAAAATCAAGAACAAAGGAGCTTATTTTCTTGTGTTGTCTTCAAGAGGTAAGAGGGAGATAATCTTCTTCAACCTATCTTGGTGGCGAGGAAACGTTTTTGACATTGTTGATGAGGAATCCATATGTGGATTGCTCTCTTTGTTGTGTTGTTTTCATTATTGTGTATTTATTTAGACTTGTATAAGCTATTGGTTGTCTTTGCAGGCTTTAATGGCTATGGATTGTATGTTAGAATGTTTGGATTGATGTATAGAGAAATGTAGGGTTTACTTACTATTTTGGGGGTCACGGCCTTAAGGCTAAACTTTGAGGATTTAAGTTTGATTTTAGAGACATTGGAACTTAAGTGATTAGGTGGTGAAGGATTAATGATTGTAATGGAAAACTTTTGGGAGTTCTCACCTAGGGAGGCTCACGGCCTCTAGGAGATTTAATGGTCCAAGTGGTGATTTTGTGCATCCTTGGGATTTTAGTAATTAAGTCATAAATGATCAACATTGTGGTGAAAGAAAAAGGGTTGGACTTTTGTTATAATAAGGCCCACATATTCTTAAGGCAAAAATGCCACAAAATGTAGTGCTAAAATGGAGACGTAGATGATTAGAGAATTCTAGATTCGTTAAGAATTCATAAAATGGAAAGAACAAAGAATAAGACTTCATATTATGACTTAGAATGATTTTGGACATACGGGAAGAACAAAGGAGTTTGTGAGACTTGCAAAACCTTTGCGTTATGGAAAGTATACCATTATTGTTAAATATACATGATTATGCATGTAGTCAACATGCAGTGAACATTTGCTCAGTCGATGACTGTTAAAAGGCTGGATGAGCCTATGAGTATGCATTGAGTCAACATGCATTGAATATTTGCTCAGTCGATGACTGTTAAAAGGCTGTATGAGCCTATAAATGAGAATTGAATAAGTGAGATCCAATGGAAGGATCTATGGGGGACGTAAGGCACGGTACCGATTGCACGTATTACAGGCCCGACAAATCACTATTCTTTACTCGGTGAATGAATGAAAATTGATAGTATGATATGTGATGGATCTATGAGGGGCGTAAGGCGTGGTGAAAGTCGATTGCACGCATTACGGGCCTGATAAATCACTATTCTTTTTGTGGTAAATGAACGAGAATGTTATAGTGCGATCCAGTGGAAGGATCTATGGGGGCCGTAAGGCGCGGTGGTTCATTCCATGATAATGTTATCACTTTATATACCCTTGGCCATGATAAACTGATTGCAATGTATTACGGACCCGAAAAAGCACTATTCTCTTCGTGGTCCCGAAGACTGTCATTGAGGGGGACAGATCTTCTGGAACATTCATCTTTGAAATGGAATAGAAAATTTGTTGGGAATTGCATATCAAAATATCTCGCAGCGGAATAATAGAATTCCCTCACAGGATCCATGCAAAAAGTCCATAATCTGAGTTTTAAAGGTTTACCTCTTGAAGCGTGATAAACACAAGCGAGGTGAATCACCAACGCTGTAATAGCGGCGATGTTTCTGCAGTATCCACACGAACAGACTTGCAAAAGGGAGTCACGCCTCTGTTTCGCGGTGCTAGCTGTGAATAGAAGAGAAGAACCTCTCACTGTCTCACACTCACTTTCTTAGGTGCGGCTAGGCTTGTGATGTAACGTGCATAGCAGGCCCCTTAGCAGTACTATTTATAATAGTGGCTGCCTTAAGTAAGTGTGAGCAGTAGCAAGGTAAGCTGTGCAACCCTAAACCTATCTGTCATGAGTTAGGCCCACAATTGAATCCAAGTCCAACTTAGATCCTTATTGCTCCTATTTAGTCTGCTCTAAGTGTGCGACCCTACAGGTTCTCATAACGTTGGTAGTAATATTAAAATCTCATTTTAATATTACAAACAGTGAGCGGTATCTAGCAACACATCACTGCTACCCAAGTAATGAGAATGTCAGTGATTTGACATAACCTATCCGTGACCAATGTTTCTGTGTAGTTTAGTCCTTTTGTCTAGATATCTAGATTGAACACAAGGCATGGAACATGTCACCTTTGTTTAGTTCAATCTTCAGTTTCCTGATTCCCGAGTAGACATAGTAATAACAAATGAGATCAATATCTCATATTGACTCATTAGAGCATGGCCATGCATTTCGTAGTCTCACTCAATCAGGGGCCCCGAAGATATCACTCCTGTTGTGTAGGAAGGACAAATCCCATCTAGGTCACTCACCTCCCTCCACATGTATCGCAGTATGTCTAATAACTAACTTTATAATCATCTTGTTACAGATGACATTTGATGGCATTAAAATACACAACTTCTCATGTAGGAATCGTAGTGATTTCAGGTCAAAGGACCACATATAACACCCTTATGGGGATGTCACATATATAAATAAAATAAAAGAAAGATAAATAAAATCTACCCAAGTTGTAAAACATTTGTAACATATATTGTGGGTCGTAAAATTCTTCTTGTTAAATAGAATAGTATTAAATAAAATAACGCTGAAACACAAAATAAACAAACACACCTCACACATAATATACATATGGTTTCTGTTTAGTCATAAGTTATACAAATAATTTACAACTATAAGTATTTAAACTAAAACAGTAAACAAAGCAGTAAAAGGTCAATATATACAAACGCAAACACACCCAAGTACACATCATGTATATCTAACCCTCTGAAGGATCACTCTCAGATGAAACTTCAGGTGATAGATATCCAGGATGCCTCGACCCGCTACGGACACGAGTCCGTGCAGTCGATACGTTGCTGATCTCACTAGGCGCATCAAACATACCACCCCAATGATGCCTAAGAGATAACAGCAACTCCACATGTAGATACAGCAAGGTAGAAAAGATCGGCACTCCATCAAACTCCGTACGTATGGTCACCGTCAGACGCCCTACGTACGTCACCGAGTCTCTATCTTCTCGCAGACGCCAGGCTTCAGAGCCTCCATGGAACTCCAGTTGTACAAACCCAAAGAAACCTGGTAGCGTCATATCCACACAATTAACCCAAAGGATATGGATGATCGGATGGTTCTTGATCGTCGAACTGATCTTCAGCTTGCTGCTCATCCTCCTCTTTGGGATACTCACACTCAAGAGGCTGTTCCTCTTCCTCAAACTCTTTATCACATAATTTATAATATACAGATAACACATACAAGAAAGAGGTAAGACAATCTAAATCATCACAAACATGGTAAATAAGAAAACGACAATACAGCAGATAAAACAGTTCATACAATATAGAATGCCATAGCAACATAAACATAAATTCAGTACATTTCAGATATAATATAAGAATTAAATTTATATGATATCACAGATAAAAATATACTGATGTACAACACAGATACATATGCAATATGACACGATCCTACTCCATGGAGCTAACCACATACAAACATCAGAGAGAATGACCCGCAAAATCTATTAGTACCACGGCTGCCCAACCAAACTATTCCGCGGTCTCACATTGCGTCTATAGCCCACAGTCACATGGCGTGGTGTAGCACACTGTCTAACGTCGTGTCACTACAGGCAATGTACTATTAGACTTTACAAGATCTCGATTAAATATAGTGTGTGTCGAGTCCATTAGTGTGTTGCCAGTTACCACGGCCCAGAGGAGCGACCAGCTGTCCACATATGGGATACCGCACACTAACGTCTCCAAGTCCATAAAGAAAATGAACCACACTACGTTTATCGCACCGACAACACGATGTGATTCACCTCGTCAACCAATCCACCAAAAATTGGCATTAACTCAATGCATGATAGAAAAATTACCAGAATACCCTCAATGGTATATAAGATATGCGTATTTACGCAAATGCCCTCAATGGCACCAATTTATGCCCTCATGGCAGAGAAAAATATACAATAAGTCCCACAAGACAAATACTGTTTCATAACCTATCCGGGTTCACCACTTAGCTCGACAGTAAAAATTCACTATTTTCGTCAATCACATAGAAATTTTATCGCGTTTTCACAATTTCATCGTTTTTACAAACGTTTTTAAATCGCGTAAATATATTTTACTATTTTTAAAATCGCGTAGAGTTTTTAATATGTTTTCTCAATCGCGTAAGATTTTTAAATTATTTTCTTGTCCGAATTCCTTAAAAATTACTGTTTAAATAAACAGAAATAATATTTAGTACGTTTAAACTACGTAGAATATTTTTCATACCGTATACTGTCTTTTGGACATCTTTTCTATCTTATTTGTCCGTTTTTACTAAAAATTGACAGTATTTTGTTTAGAAACTTATAATAATGGTTTCCTAACTTTTCTGTAAAAATTCCTTTTACTTAATTTTTAACCGTATAATTTAACTTTTGAAAACCACTAACATGCTTCAAAATATAATATGAGTTATATGTTAGAAATTTACAAAAGCTACTGTATTTTTTTCTAACAGTAAAATCATTAGTTTTAACTTCTTAAATTTAATTCTAATTAATTTATTTCTTTAAACTCATTGTAGAAAAATTCTTTTTAACATATATTGCTTCTTTTTAATTGAAAATGGTTTGGAAATGATTTTAGACACCATAAATCCTTGGCTTTGGCATATTGGCCGAAATACTTAAAATTTGCCATTTGATCTCTACATTCATTTTTCTTGCTCTAAACAATTTTGTATTTTATTAATTTTCCTAAGTTAATTAAATCACACACTTAGAAAATTGATGAGAACATTTTGGTCTCCTTTTTGGTTGAGGCCGTGAGCCTTAGTGGTGTGTTCTTTAGAACACTCATGCAATCCTTGACATGTTGTTCACATCCTACTATTTACACATGCATCTACTAACACATACAATATTTCAAAGCTTGTAGACATGCAAATTAATACAAATAACAAATAGGAAAGCTAATAACAAACACACAAATGAATCCTTATGGATTCTACAATCACAAACAATTTCCATCTTCTTACCACCACCCAAGGATGATAAGATTAAGTCTTCCTCTTACCTTAAGTGAAGACAAATACTCTTTCACTCCTTTCTAGGATTTCGGTTTTCACTCCTCCAAAACCTAACAAGCTTAAACAAAATTCTACAAATTATAATCATGAAAGAAAGCTTAAACCATGGATCAATCATGGCTTAGAACTTTGAAAAAGAATTTAGAAATGAAAAACAAAGAGTTTCACCTTCTAGGTAAAATCTTCCAAGTAGGTTTTCAAGCCCAAGATGAAAGATTTTGCAAGAACTCTCAACTAGAGATGTTCTTAGAATTGTGTTTAGATTTAGAAAAGTTGGTTAGAAGAAATTTTGGGTGGATGGATAGTGAACTAGGGTTCTTGGCCGAATGCTTCACAAGGAAACAACAATGGAGTCTTGTGTTTTTTTTGTGGAAGAGAGAGAAGAGAGAAAATGCATGAAAATTAAGTGAATAATGGCCTTGAATGAGTGAATGGTCATAGACTTCAAATGGCAAGACGTGTCCATTTTGGTTGGCTCCATCCTAGCCTTAAAATTGATCAATGGTGAGGATTAAGACTTGATCACCAAGCTTTGCTCTCATTGGTTAATCCTAGCCTTGTCACTAACCTTGTCATCAAGCTTAGTCACTAATTAAGCCTAGTAATTAAGCTTAGTCACTAACCTAATGATTTGGAATCTGCTCTAGCTTAAAACATTAACTGCTTTGCTAAACGTGGGTCCCGCAAGACATTTCTGGGTCCACTATCATTTATTTATACTGACTAATAAAATAATATTATAATAATATAAAATTATTTTATTTTACAATAAAATCCTAAAAATTAAAAGATCACTAACCGTATCATTCGAATTGGGTTTAGTAAGATCCTGACTCGAATAATTAAAATAAGATTTCCTCGGCGAAAAATATTATTTTCCTGTCCCGAGCAAATCACATAAAAAGTTCAAATAAAATAACAGACAGTAATATAACCCAGTAATTCATATAGAAAAACAACAAACAATACAAAAAGGACATAACGGTCATTTATCCTAAAGTCGAAAATCATCAAACAGTGCATTCGGGACACAACAGTAAATCACCCAAAAGTTTAGGGTGTTACAACTCTCCCCAACAAACAAAAATTTTGCCCTCAAAATTCGTTATACCTCAAAACAAATAAGGATATTGCTCCCTCATTTTGTCTTCCAGTTCCCAGGTAGCATCACCTGTCACATCATTCCATATGACCTTCACCAATTCGATCATCTTCCCTCGAAGCTGCTTCACCCTTCTGTCCTCTATTCTGACAGGTAAAGTCTCGTAAGTCAAATTCTCTTTCAACTGTACCTCGTCTGGTTGTATAACATGCATTGGATCTGGAATATATTTCCTTAGCTGGGATACATGAAATACATCATGCAGATTGGATAGAAAAGGCGGCAAAGTAATCTGATAAGCTACAGGACCTATACGTTGGATAATCTGATACGGTCCAATGAACTTAGGAGTAAGCTTCTTAGATTTAATAACTCTTCTGACACCAGTCGTAGGAGTTACTCTTAGAAACACATGCTCACCCTCCTCAAATTCAAGAGGTCGTCTTCGTTTATCAGCGTAACTCTTTTGTCTGCTTTGCGTCATCTTCATCTTTTCTTGTATCATCTTTACCTTCTCCGTAGTCTGTTGTACAAGATCTGGTCCAATAGTCATACTTTTCCCATCTTGATACCAACACAACGGTGTTCGACAATGCCTTCCATACAATGCCTCATAGGGTGCCATCCCTATACTCGAGTGAAAACTATTGTTATATGTGAATTCTATCAAAGATAAAAATTCATCCCAACTCCCTCGTTGCTCCAAAACACAAGCACGCAACAGATCTTCCAAAGACTGTATAGTTCTTTCTGTTTGACCATCAGTTTGCGAATGATAAGCTGAACTCCACCGCAACTGAGTTCCCATTGCTTCTTGTAAACTTCGCCAGAACCTTGAAGTAAACCTCGGATCTCTGTCAGATACTATACATGTAGGCACACCATATAACCTCACAATCTCACTTATATAAATCTGGATTAATCTTTCCAATGAATACTTAATATTAATTAGCAAGAAATGAGCCGACTTCGTAAGCCTATCGACTATAACCCATATCGAATCAAGACCTTTCTTCGTCTTCGGTAATCCAGTAACGAAATCCATTGAGATACTATCCCACTTCCACTCTGGAATAGCTAACGGTTGCAACATACCAACTGGTCTCTGATGTTCAACTTTCGCCTTCTAACAAACTAGACAAGACGCCACATATTCCGCTACGTCTCTTTTCATCCTTGGCCACCAAAACAACCTTTTCAAGTCTTGGTACATCTTGGTCATCCCCGGATGCAAACTCAAGTCACTAGTATGAGCTTCATCTAGGATCCCCTTCTTCAATTCAGAATCATCAGGCATACAGATTCTTCCCTTAAACCTTAAGATTCCATCTGCTCCTTCCTTTACCATCGCCTTATGACCTTGCTTTAACAATTCTCTTTCATTATGCAAAAATGCATCTTCCTTTTGCTTATCTCGGACTACATCGAGAAATTTATTTATGATCACGACTTTACATAGGCGAACTCTTCCAGGCATGAACTCCACTAACAACCATAGATCTCGAAATTTGTTAATCAATTCCTCCTCCTTTATCATCATTGTCGAAACAGTAATCACTTTTCTGCTCAAGGCGTCAGCTACCACATTAGCTTTTCCTGGATGGTATTGGAGTTGAAAATCATAATCCTTTAAGAATTCCAACCATCGCCTTTGCCTTATATTCAATTCTTTCTGATCAAACAAGTACTTCAAGCTCTTGTGATCACTAAAGACATTGAACATTACTCCATACAGAAAATGTCTCCACACTTTCAGAGCAAAGACCACTGTGGCCAATTCCAAATCATGTGCCGGATAATTCCTCTCATGAACCTTCAACTGCCGAGAAGCATACGCCACAACATTCCGATTTTGCATCAAGACGCATCCTAACCCTTGGTAAGAAGCATCGCAATACACATCAAAAGTTCCCTTAGAATCCGGTAAAATTAACACTGGTGCAGTTGTTAACCTCTTTTTCAGTTCTTAGAAACTAGCTTCACGTTCTTCCATCCACTCAAAAGCTTGACTTTTCCTCGTAAGCTGCGTAAGCGGTCCAGCAATCTTAGAAAAACCTTCGATAAACCTCCGGTAATATCCAGCAAGTCCAACAAAACTTCAAACTTCCGTCACCGTCTTAGGCCTTTCCCACTGTAAAATAGTCTCTACTTTCGATGGGTCTACCGTAATACCTTCCTTCGAAATCACGTGACCTAGAAATTGGACTTCTTCTAACCAGAACTCACACTTTGCCAATTTCGCATATAGCTGCTTCTCCTTCAAAATCTGAAGAACAATACCAAGATGTTCAGCATGTTCTTCCTTATATTGAGAATAGATTAGAATGTCATCGATAAAAACAATGACAAATCTGTCTAGATACGGACGAAAAATCATGTTCATATAGTCTATAAATATGGCAGGAACATTCGTCACCCCAAATGGCATTACCTGATACTCATAATGTCCATAACGAGTTCGAAAAGCTGTTTTGGGTATATCCTCCCCCTTAACACGAATCTGATGATAATCCGATCTCAGATCTATTTTAGAAAATACCACTGCTCCCTTCAACTAATCCATCAAATCATCAATTCTTGGAAGCAGATATTTATTCTTGATAGTCACCTTGTTCAGCTGACGATAATCCACGCAAAGTCGAGAAGTTCCGTCTTTCTTCTTGACCAAAAGCACTGGTGCTCCCCATGGTGAAATACTAGGTCGCACAAACTGTTTCTCCAACAGTTCCACTAATTGTTGTTTCAGCTCTACCAACTCTGCTGGCGACATTCGGTATGGCGCAATTGAGATAGGACCTGTTCCTACTACTAAATCAATCAAAAACTCGATTTCCCTCTCAGGTGGCAAACCAGGTACGTCATCAGGAAAAATTTTTGGAAACTGATTGACAACAAGAATAGTATTTACATCTTTCTCATTCTTGACCTCTAGAGAAGACAATAACATATATCCTTGCACTCCCTCTCTCAATAATGACTTAACTTTAACAGCAGTCAAGAATCCAGACTTTTCTTCATTAGGAAAAACTATGGTTTTGTTCGCACAGTCTATAAGGATATGGTTAGAAGATAACCAGTCCATCCCTAATATTACATCTATCTCAACAAGAGGCAAACAAATTAAGATGACCGAAAACATACGGTCCAGGACAATCCAAACATATCTTAGATGTAACTACAGGTTTAGCAGTTGGCGTAGAAACACTCAATTTAACATTCAGAGAAGACACAGACAACTTCAATCTTTCCACACAATCATATGCAATAAATGAATGTGTCGCACCAGAGTCATATAACACAGTCAAAAGATTACCTTCAATGACTCCTTCTCCCTGAATAAGGTCATCAGATTGAGAAATTTCCGTTCCTGTCATAGTATATACTCGTTCTCCTGACCTCGGTTGAGTACCTCCTGACTTTTGCTGATTAGCTCGAACATAACGAATAACAGGTTTCCTTTCCGGCTGAGTACAATCCTTAGACATGTGCCCAAGTTGTTTACAGTTAAAGCAAACTGTCCCTTTGATTGTGCACTCTGGAGAGATATGGCCTTTCTTTCCACACTTATAACATGTTGGAGTAAATGCCACTCTTTGACCAGCTCCACTACTACTAGCACTTCCCCCAACTGGTGGTCGTTGAGATTGATTCCCTGGTGGTCTAGAATACGGCTTGCGCTGAAATCGATTAGTATTACTACCACCACCTCTCTGAAACCTTGTTGGCCCAAAGTTACGATTCCTCTGATCTCGTGACAGCTCTAACTCCTCGAGTCGCGCACACGCATCAACTAAAGCATGAAATTGATTCATTCTCAAGGATATCACCCCTCGTTTCAGTTCCACTCTCAACCCCAATTCAAACTTCCGACATCTCCACACATCATCCGGTCGAGTTTGAGCATAATCTGAGAACTTAGACAAACTCTCAAATTTAGTAGCATACTCATTCACCGTCATATTACCCTGATGCAAACCAAAAAACTCCATCTCCTTGGCATGCCTAGCACTCACAGGAAAATACTTCTCTAGAAATGCATCAGAAAATACCTCCCATGTAATTTTCGTTCCTTCAGCCTGCTATACCCGGCGGGTTCCTCTCCACCAATGTTCTCCATCTCCCCTTAACATAAAGGCTGCATTCGTCACCTTCTTCTCATCAGAGCATCTCATTCCTTCAAAAATTCTCTCCAAGTCTTGTATCCATTGACTCGCTTTCTTAGGATCAACCTCGCCTCTAAACTGCGGCGGATTGTTACGCCTAAATTCAGATAAATTTAGGGCATCAGCAATAGCATCTTGCTGTTGAGTTGCTCTCAGGTTCTGCTGCGTAATTACCTCAGCCATTCGCTGCATAGCTTCAGCAGTCGCAATCATAGGATCCACTTCCCGATTTACATTCGCACGTCCTCGTCCTCTACCAGACATCTTCTTTCTTTAAACATAACCAAACAAAGTTAGATACATCCTTTCGGAAGTAAATAACAGAGAATCACACAGCATAAACAAAAACAGACCCAACCACAACCCCAAAAGACTCTAACTTGGGCTCTGATACTAACTAGTGTAACACCTTTGTGGGGATGTCACATATATAAATAAAATAAAAGAAAGATAAATAAAATCTACCCAAGTTGTAAAACATTTGTAACATAGTATTGTGGGTCGTAAAATTCTTCTTGTTAAATAGAATAGTATTAAATAAAATAACGCGGAAACACAAAATAAACAAACACACCTCACACATAATATACATATGGTTCCAGTTTAGTCATAAGTTATACAAATAATTTACAACTATAAGTATTTAAACTAAAACAGTAAACAAAGCAGTAAAAGGTCAATATATACAAACGCAGATGCGCCCAAGTACATATCATGTATATCTAACCCTCTGAAGGATCACTCTCAAATGAAACTTCAGGTGATAGATATCCAGGATGCCTCGACCCTCTACGGACACGAGTCCGTGCAGTCGATACGCTGCAGATCTCACTCAGCGCATCAAACATACCACCCCAATGACGCCTAAGAGATAGCGGCAACTCTACATGTAGATACAGCAAGGTAGAAAAGATCGGCACTCTATCAAACTCCGTACGTATGGTCACCGTCAGATGCCCTACGTACGTCACCGAGTCTCTATCTTCTCGCAGACGCCAGGCTTCAGAGCCTCCATGGAACTCCAGTTGCACAAACCCAAAGAAACCTGGTAGCGTCATATCCACACAATTAACCCAAAGGATATGGATGATCGGATGGTTCTTGATCGTAGAACTGATCTTCAGCTTGCTGCTCCTCCTCCTCTTCGGGATACTCACACTCAAGAGGCTGTTCCTCTTCCTCAAACTCTTTATCACATAATTTACAATATACAGATAACACATACAAGAAAGAGGTAAGACAATCTAAATCATCACAAACATGGTAAATAAGAAAACGACAATACAGCAGATAAAATAGTTCATACAATATAGAATGCCATAGCAACATAAACATAAATTCAGTACATTTCAGATATAATATAAGAATTAAATTTATATGATATCACAGATAAAAATATACTGATGTACAACATAGATACATATGCAATATGACACGATCCTACTCCATGGAGCTAACCACATACAGACATCAGAGAGAATGACCCGTAAAATCTATTAGTACCACGGTTGCCCAACCAAACTATTAACGGTCTCACGTTGCGTCTATAGCCCACAGTCACATGGCGTGGTGTAGCACACTGTCTAACGTCGTGTCACTACAGGCAATGTACTATTAGACTTTACAAGATCTCGATTAAATATAGTGTGTGTCGAGTCCATTAGTGTGTTGCCAGTTACCACGGCCCAGAGGAGCGACCAACTGTCCACATATGGGATACCGCACACTAACGTCTCCAAGTCCATAAAGAAAATGAACCACACTACGTTTATCGCACCGACAACACGATGTGATTCACCTCGTCAATCAATCCACCAAAAATTGGCATTAACTCAATGTATGATAGAAAAATTACCAGAATACCCTCAATGGTATATAAGATATGCGTATTTACACAAATGCCCTCAATGGCAGAAACTCATGCCCTCATGGCAGAGAAAAATATACAGTAAGTCCCACAGGACAAATACTGTTTCATAACCTGTCCGGGTTCACCACTTAGCCCGATAATAAAAATTCACTATTTTCGTTAATCGCGTAGAAATTTTATTGTGTTTTCACAATTTCATCGTTTTTACAAACGTTTTTAAATCGCGTAAATATATTTTACTGTTTTTAAAATCGCGTAGAGTTTTTAATACGTTTTCTCAATCGCGTAAGATTTTTAAATTATTTTCTTGTCCGAATTCCTTAAAAATTACTGTTTAAATAAACAGAAATAATATTTAGTACGTTTAAACTATGTAGAATATTTTTCATACCGTATACTGTCTTTTGGACATCTTTTCTATCTTATTTGTCCGTTTTTACTAAAAATTAACAGTATTTTGTTTAGAAACTTATAATAATGGTTTCCTAACTTTTCGTAAAAATTCCTTTTACTTAATTTTTAACCAGTATAATTTAACTTTTGAAAACCACTAACATGCTTCAAAATATAATATGAGCTATATGTTAGAAATTTACAAAAGCTACTGTATTTTCTTCTAACAGTAAAATCATTAGTTTTAACTTCTTAAATTTAATTCTAATTAATTTATTTCTTCAAACTCATTGTAGAAAAATTCTTTTTAATATAATTGCTTCTTTTTAATTGAAAATGGTTTGGAAATGATTTTAGACACCATAAATCCTTGGCTTTGGCATATTGGCCGAAATACTTAAAATTTACCATTTGATCTCTACATTCATTTTTCTTGCTCTAAACAATTTTGCATTTTGTTAATTTTCCTAAGTTAATTAAATCACACTCTTAGAAAATTAATGAGAACATTTTGGCCTCCTTTTTGGTTGAGGCCGTGAGCCTTAGTGGTGTGTTCTTTGGAACACTCATGCAATCCTTGACATGTTGTTCATATCCTACTATTTACACATGCATCTACTAACACATACAATATTTCAAAGCTTGTAGACATGCAAATTAATACAAATAACAAATAGGAAAGCTAATAACAAACAAACAAATGAATCCTTATGGATTCTACAATCACAAACAATTTCCATCTTCTTACCACCACCCAAGGATGATAAGATTAAGTCTTCCTCTTACCTTAAGTGAAGACAAATACTCTTTCACTCCTTTCTAGGATTTCGGTTTTCACTCCTCCAAAACCTAACAAGCTTAAACAAAATTCTACAAATTATAATCATGAAAGAAAGCTTAAACCATGGATCAATCATGGCTTAGAACTTTGAAAAAGAATTTAGAAATGAAAAACAAAGAGTTTCACCTTCTAGGTAAAATCTTCCATGTAGGTTTTCAAGCCCAAGATGAAAGATTTTGCAAGAACTCTCAACTAGAGATGTTCTTAGAATTGTGTTTAGGTTTAGAAAAGTTCGTTAGAAGAAATTTTGGGTGGATGGATGGTGAACTAGGGTTCTTGGCCGAATGCTTCACAAGGAAACAACAATGGAGTCTTATGTTTTTTTTTGGAAGAGAGAGAAGAGAGAAAATGCATGAAAATTAAGTGAAGAATGGCCTTGAATGAGTGAATGGCCGTAGAATTCAAATGGCAAGAGGTGTCCATTTTGGTTGGCTCCATCCTAGCCTTAGAATTGATCAATGGTAAGGATTAAGACTTGATCACCAAGCTTTGCTCTCATCGGTTATTCCTAGCCTTGTCACTAACCTTGTCATCAAGCTTAGTCACTAATTAAGCCTAGTCATTAAGCTTAGTCACTAACCTAGTCACTAACCTAATCATTTGGAATCTGTTCTAGCTTAAAACATTAACTGCTTTGCTAAACGTGGGTCCCGCAAGACATTTCCGGGTCCACTGTCATTTATTTATATTGACTAATAAAATAATATTATAATAATATAAAATTATTTTATTTTACAAGAAAATCCTAAAAATTAAAAGATCACTAACCGTATCATTCGAATTGGGTTTAGTAAGATCCCTCAGCTCCGAATAATTAAAATAAGATTTCCCTGGCCCGAAAAATATTATTTTCCTATCCCAAAACAAATCACACAAAAAGTTCAAATAAAATAACAGACAGTAATATAACCCAGTAATTCATATACAAAAACAACAAACAGTACAAAAAGGACATAACGATCATTTATCCTAAAGTTAAAAAACATCAAACAGTGTATTCGGGACACAACAGTAAATCACCCAAAAGTTTAGGGTGTTACAACTCTCCCCAACAAACAAAAATTTTGTCCTCGAAATTCGTTATACCTCAAAACAAATAAGGATATTGCTCCCTCATTTTGTCTTCCAGTTCCCAGGTAGCATCACCTGTCACATCATTCCATTTGACCTTCACCAATTCGATCATCTTCCCTCGAAGCTGCTTTACCCTTCTGTCCTCTATTCTGACAGGTAAAGTCTCGTAAGTCAAATTCTCGTTCAGTTGTACGTCGTCTGGTTGTATAACATGCATTAGATCCAGAATATATTTCCTTAGCTGGGATACATGAAATACATCATGCAGATTGGATAGAAAAGGTGGCAAAGCAATCTGATAAGCTACAGGACCTATACGTCGGATAATCTGATATGGTCCAATGAACTTAGGAGTAAGCTTCTTAGATTTAATAACTTTTCCGACACCAGTCGTAGGAGTCACTCTTAGAAACACATGCTCACCCTCCTCAAATTCAAGAGGTCGTCTTCGTTTATCAGCGTAACTCTTTTGTCTGCTTTGCGTCATCTTCATCTTTTCTTGTATCATCTTTACCTTCTCCGTAGTCTGTTGTACAAGATCTGGTCCAATAGTCATACTTTTCCCATCTTGATACCAACACAACGGTGTTCGACAATGCCTTCCATACAACGCCTCATAGGGTGCCATCCCTATACTCGAGTGAAAACTATTGTTATAGGTGAATTCTATCAAAGATAAAAATTCATCCCAACTCCCTCGTTGCTCCAAAACACAAGCACGCAACAGATCTTTCAAAGACTGTATAGTTCTTTCTGTTTGACCATCAGTTTACGAATGATAAGCTGAACTCCACCGCAACTGAGTTCCCATTGCGTCTTGTAAACTTCGCCAGAACCTTGAAGTAAACCTCGGATCTCTGTCAGATACTATACATGTAGGCACACCATGTAACCTCACAATCTCACTTATATAAATCTGGATTAATCTTTCCAATGAATACTTAATATTAATTAGCAAGAAATGAGCCGACTTCGTAAGCCTATCGATTATAACCCATATCGAATCATGACCTTTCTTCGTCTTCGGTAATCCAGTAACGAAATCCATTGAGATACTATCCCACTTCCACTCTGGAATAGCTAACGGTTGCAACATACCAGCTGGTCTCTAATGTTCAACTTTCGCCTTCTGACAAACCAGACAAGACGCCACATATTCTGCTACGTCTCTTTTCATCCTTGGCCACCAAAATAACCTTTTCAAGTCTTGGTACATCTTGGTCATCCCCGGATGCAAACTCAAGTCACTAGTATGAGCTTCATCTAGGATCCCTTTCTTCAATTCAGAATCATCAGGCATACAGATTCTTTCCTTAAACCTTAAGATTTCATCTTCTCCTTCCTCTACTGTCGCCTTATGACCTTGCTTTAACAATTCTCTTTCATTATGCAAAAATGCATCTTTCTTTTGCTTATCTCGGACTACATCGAGAAATTCATTTATGATCACGATTTTACATAGGCGAACTCTGTAACACCCCAAAATTTACTTTTATATTATCAGAATTCATTCTAAAAATATTTGTGATTTTCTGGAATTTTTTTGGAATTTTCTGAAGGCGTAGAATATTTTAATATATTTCTCGTTTTACGTGTGTATTGAGCGGGACCGGAGAAATGAGACATTTTCTCCGAGAACCTTGAACTATGGAAACGTCGACGGGGGATCTTACTAAACCTGAGGCCGGACACAGTTTACAAGGTTTTACATTTTTCGAGCAACTCTAACAGCTACAATAATAAAACACTGTAAAGGATTTATCTGTCAGATTTGTTAATGTCGACTTCTACCAACTATAACTATTGTCCAATAAATAATAACATGTATTAAAAATATTATCACATTATTCAAAATTTGATTTTTGTATCACACCTATTAGTTTAATTTCAAAAGAAAGATTAAATCTAATCCAAGCTTTTTATGGGAAGCTTCCTAGCAATTTCCCCTTGCAACATATTTTTCTCTCTCCTTTTTCCCACTCTTCTACGGCCCAGACACTACAAGGGGAGGGAGTCCAAATATTTCCCTTCCATTACTTTCATATTCATTCTCACTTCTCTACACCCAAATACCCATTTCTCTCTTTTTCTCTCTTCTTCTTCCTCTCCATCGAACACACACACACACCATCACATTGGAAGACCAACTTCCTCATTTGCCAAACCAATCACATTTTCTTGTTCCTTCCACCATTCCAAGACTACTCTCCTTGGTGGTTATCTCTTGGTTCTTCTTCTTCTTCCATTTATCTTCCACCATTAAAGCTAAAGCTTAGAACTTTAAGGTAAAGTCTTCAACTTTCTTCCATTTCCTTGCTATTTTCGTTTTCTCTTGGCCACCTTGGTGACCAAGAACCTATTTTTCATGGTTGAGTGAACATTGTGGTGATCACTCACATTGAGGTTTTCTTGAAGGTGGGAAAACAAAAATCTAAGACAAGAAGGAGTAGCACATTGTGTTGTTTTCCATATAGGTAAGAGGGAGATGATCTTCTTCAACCAACCTTGGTAGTAAGGGAATGTCTTGTATGTGTTTTGTTGTTGATTTTTGAATCCATGTATAAAGTCCTCTCATTTTTATGTTGTTTTTGGTAATAATGTATTTTGTTGGATTTGTATGATTTATTGATGTCTCTTGCATGATTTGAAGGTGTATTTGAGCATTTCATGGATTAAATATGATGAGGAATGGTTTTGTTTGAGTTAGAGGACCTGAGAACTCTGTTTTTCTGCAAGTTTATGCGTGGTAATCGATTACACGGGGCTTGTAATCGATTACCAAGCTCTTAAAGATACAAAATCGTGATTAAAACTCGGTAATCGATTACATCTGGTGTGTAATCGACGGAGAGTTCTGTTTGGCTTGTAATTGATTACAACATGAGTGTAATCGATTACCAAGCCTCTGATGTCACGAAATGGTACTTCTGGGAATCACATAATCGATTACACAAACGTAGGTAATCGATTACGGAGGTTCGCCATTGGTAATCGATTACCACGGTTGTGTAATCGATTACTGCCTTGAAGTTACTTTTTTAAACGTGATTCTGGGAATCACGTAATCGATTACAATGAGATTGTAATCGATTACAGAGGTTCTGTTTCTCAGGTAATCGATTACAAGGGTGTTGTAATCGATTACCAAGACCAAAAATGAGATTTTTGAGCTGGAAATGATTTAGATTATGGTTCTTTATCCTTTGTAACTCAAACATAACCTAAAAACCCTGGATTCAAGGATTTTACTTTATTAATTTGTGATAGGAAGGTGCATTCATCCCAATAGGGAAGAAATGATTTTGAATATGGAATCCTTGGATCCATGATATGGAAATTGTGGTATGTGTGTAATGAGGAATGCATGTTGATGCTGAAATTATTGATGTAGTACTCAATGAGATAAGGGTGATGATGTGCTATTGAGGCAAGGTTATAAATAAATGTATTGATTGATATGTCATGTTGGGCATTGAATATTACTTATGTGCCATTGAGGAAAGGCTTATGCTGAATGCATCATTAATGAACATACATGATTGGACATTGTGTCATCATGCATGTGTATTGTCCGTGGGACATTGTTGAGAAGGCTATGTTGGCTAGGAGTTTGAATAACACCTATGTGCGGGTGCGAATAGACTAAGCGTAGGTGTCATATGTTGTTGACCTTGGGGGCGTCGGGGTGTGGGTGTCTCACAATAGACAGTGGTAGCTCCACTGGGGCCGTGGGATAGACCAGTGCAACACACCGACGATCCTGCCTGAGATGCTGTCCTATATCGCGATCAACAGTCGAGGTGCCATGTGTGAGCCATTTTGCGCAAATGTTTTTATGTGATGAGCACACTATATTTTTAAGGCTAACGATACACTGGCATTACTCCTTGATCATTCACTCCGAAAATGTTTATGTCTAGCTCCATGGAGTAGGAATTTTGGTACCCTTGTTGCATTGTGAGTTGTCAGTCACATGGTCCATTGAGCATTCATGATTGGATAATGTGCTTACTATTATGACGGTGATATTTATCTGATTCTTAGTAATACTGATGTTGCTAGTTGGCTATGGATGATATTAATTATTGTTCCTTGTTGCTTTACTCTCATTAATTGCTTTCATGTATTACTGTACTTGTACATATTGATTGTGTCTTATGTGGGCATTCGACGCCGTTTATTTTCTTGCTGCCTTGTTGGTACTGAAAGCTGGGAATCTCACCTCTTTCGGTACTTTTCTCTATTTTGTATCTTGGTTGAATCGTATGCTCTATAGAAGACACTCGTGAGGAAAACAAGGAAGCTACTGAGTTTCAAGGTTTCTGGCCTTATCTCGATTAAGACCGGAGTTGCTGAGAATGTCTTTTTGCCCCCGTGGATTTTTTGGTTACGTGCGGATCAACTTTCATGGTGGTCCGGACTGCTGGCATATCAACGTGCAGACTGACCGCTGTGTGTACCACGGCGAATTGACGGTGTCTTTGGCATGGGGACGCTACACTGCTTCTATTTTTGACTTTCATGCCTTTGTATGGTTAGAATTTTATATGCCCGTAAGATATGTGGGCGGATATGTACTATACCCCACGCGACGACTCTTTTTCTCGTTTGCCGCTTTCGGGCTCGCCCGCCGTTCGTCGTCCGGTGGATGTCTCGTTTGACGACGAGGACCCTGAGGAGGATCCATCTACGGTTCCTTCTCATTCCAGGCAGTCTTAGGGTTGGTTGTAAATTGATGGCTACTGATGGCTGTCCATTTATTTTTTTGAGGGAGCCTGACGTACTACTGGATTGTGGGTAGACATATTTGTATCTCTAGGGGTAGGTACACATTTTGTTTTTTTTTTGTATATCTTTTGGAAATGTAATTTAAACAGGCTTGTAATTATGGTACAAAGTATATAACTATTTACATTGTATATGATGGTATGTTTCATTACATGTTGACTTCTCTTTAACGTTTTTGATAAGAAGTTTTATACGAAAGATGGAACTTTGGATTTTAACTCAATCACGCGATATATTTACAAGCAGGTATATGTACATTAATGGAAGTTCTAACCGAATGTATGTTAAAAAAAAAAGGTGTTCAAATTTTCCGTAGTCATTATTGTGTTGTTTCGCAATAGTGCGTCGTTCCTTCTTCTCACCCGCCATGATACAGGGGAGAAAAAGGGGCGTTACACTGTCTTGGTATCAGAGCTCCCGGTTATGTTTCTTTTGGGTCGTGTGGTTTTGGACTGTCTTGTTTGTGCTGTGTCATTCTCTGCGATTTTGTTGTTTGGTATTCAAATGAATACATCTGACTTTCTCTGTGTTTTGCGTAGTCTAATCTGAGAAGGAACAATGGCTCGTCGAGGTGATATGGCTGCTGCCATAAAGGCAATACAGAAGATGGCTGAGGTAATGTTACAAACAGAACTAGCGCATGCCTCAACAACGGAGCTAGGCTGCCCAATGACTAGAGGCTACAGCGGATGTTCAGAACTTGGAAGGATTTCGTCGCGCCAATCCTCCACAGTTTAAAGGGGAGTTTGACTCGGAGAAAGCTACATTGTGGATTCAAGAGTTGGAGAAAATATTTACGGGTATGAATTGTGTTGACGATCGGAAGGTTACCTATGCTGCATATATGCTGGTTGGAGATGCAGAGCATTGGTGGACTGGAGAGCAAAGGCTACTGCAAGCCGCGAACAGGGTGATAACCTGGGAAGTGTTCAAAGAAAGGTTCTTGAACAAGTATTTTCCTGAAAGTGCCAGGCACGCAAAAGAAATGGAATTTCTAAGATTGCGACAGGGAGGCATGACTGTGAGTGAATACGCCGCCAAGTTTGAGAACTTGTCCAGATTTTCAGCCTATTTTCAACTTCAACCCAATGAAACTTGGAAGTGTCGGAAGTTTGAGGAAGGCCTGAGGCATGATGTGAAGAAAATCGTGATAGCTTTGAAGATCACTCAGTTTTCTGAGCTACTCGACACTTGCTGCCGATTGGAAAGTGTGGAACAAGAACGCGAGGCAAGAAGCAGAAACTTTGGGCCCGTTCGGTCCCAAAGAGGAGGTGGTGGTAACACTAATCGTTATCAAAAGAAGCCTTATTCCAGACCCTCTAGAAGCCAACAACCACAAAAGTTTCAAGGAGGAAGTCCAACTGGAAGCCCGGCAAGGATGGGTCAGAATGCTACGACTACTCCGAGATGCATGAAGTGCGGGAAGGAGCATTTCACAAGGGACTGCACAATCAAAGGAATTATTTGCTTTCGGTGCGGGAAACCTGGTCACGTTTCTCGAGACTATAACCAGACCAAGGCGGAACCATCCGTCAATGCTGCTAAGACTTCTAAACCACAAGTTGGAGGCAGAGTCTACACCCTGAGTGGTGCTGAGGCCTCTGAATCCGAGGATCTGATACAAGGAGAAGGTATCATTGAAGGTAATCTTTTAATTGTACTGTATGACTCTGGTGCTACTCATTCTTTCATTTCACATGACTGTGTGGAAAGACTTGGATTGCCTGTGTCTTCTTTACCTTTCGATTTGACTGTTTCGACTCCTACTGCAAAACCTGTAGTCACTACTAAGGTGTGTCTAGGTTGTCCTTTAATAGTGGAAGGTCGAGTCTTTTCTGTCGATTTGATCTGTTTACCATGATCCCGACTAGACGTGATAGTAGGAATGGACTGGCTATCTGCCAACCATGTCCTGTTAGACTGTTCCAGAAAAACAATAGTTTTTCCTTTGGATGAGGATTCTAGATTCTTGACCGCCAACCAAGTGAAAGCTTTCCTGAAAGAAGGAGCTCGAGGATACATGCTGTTATCTTCTTTGAAAGCTAAGAGTGAAGTTGATGTGGACACAATCTCTGTTGTTCGAGATTTTCCTGAGGTTTTCCCTGATGATGTACCTGGTTTGCCACCAGAACGTGAGGTCGAGTTTGCTATCGACTTGGTACTTGGAGCTGGTCCTATTTCTATCGCGCCTTACCGTATGGCACTAGCAGAACTCGTGGAACTTAAGAAACAGTTGGAAGAACTCCTAGAGAAGAAATTCGTGAGACCCAGTGTGTCACCGTGGGGAGCACTTGTATTGTTGGTCAAGAAGAAAGATGGGACTTCAAGATTATGCGTGGACTACTGTCAGTTAAACAAAGTCACGATCAAGAACAAGTATCCATTGCCAAGGATAGATGACCTGATGGACCAATTGAAGGGAGCAGCTGTGTTTTCCAAAATCGATCTAAGATCAGGATATCACCAAATCAGAGTGAAAGTGGAAGATATTCCCAAAACGGCTTTTCGTACTCGTTATGGTCATTACGAGTACCTGGTGATGCCTTTTGGTGTGACAAATGCACCTGCGATATTTATGGACTACATGAATAGGATCTTTCGTCCTTACTTGGACAAATTCATTGTTGTTTTCATCGACGATATTTTGATCTATTCACAAAGTCGCGAGGACCATGCCGAGCACCTCAAAGATTGTTCTCCGGATCTTGAAGGAAAAGAGTTGTATGAGAAACTATCCAAGTGCGAGTTTTGGCTAGAAGAAGTGAAGTTTTTAGGTCATGTAATCACGAAGGAAGAGATTGCAGTAGATCCTTCAAAGGTAGAAGCTGTGCTACAGTGGGAAAGACCAACTACAGTGATGGAAATTCGAAGCTTCATTGGATTAGCCGGATACTACCGGAGGTTTATTGAGGGATTTTCCAAAATCGCTGGACCGCTCACTCGACTCACCAAGAAAGACCAAGCTTTTGAATGGACCGATTCCTGTGAAGGAAGTTTCCAAGAGTTAAAGAAGAAGCTGACTACGTCACCAGTGCTAGTCATACCGAATCCTAGTGAACCGTTTGAAGTGTACTGTGACGCTTGGTATCAAGGTTTGGGGTGCGTTCTTATGCAAAACGGAGGAGTGGTGGCTTACGCCTCAAGACAATTGCGAGTGCACGAGAAGAATTACTCAACACATGATCTAGAATTAGCTGCAGTGGTGTTTGCATTGAAGATATGGAGACATTATTTGTATGGAGCCACATTCAACATCTTCAGCGATCACAAAAGTCTGAAGTACCTGTACGATCAGAAGGAGCTGAACATGAGGCAGCAAAGATGGCTAGAATTTTTGAAAGATTACGATTTCCAACTTCAGTACCATCCTGGAAAGGCGAACGTGGTGGCCGATGCTTTGAGTAGAAAGACGATTAGTGTTTCTACTATGATGATTAGAGAAAAGGACTTGATAGAGCAATTCAGAGATATATGGTCATTTGTAGAGTTAACACCCGGTAAGATCTGTATGAATAGGATCACTATCTCGAATGACCTGATGGATGATATTCGAGAGAAACAAAAGGTCGATAAATTCCTGCAAGGAGAAAGAGAATTGATAAAGCAAGGTGGTGTGTCAACATTGAAGGAATGAAGTGATGGGATTTTGAGATTCCAAGGAAGGGTCTGTGTGCCTAAAGATGAAGAACTCAGAAGGTACATACTTGAACATGCTCATTCTAGTCAGTTGAGTATGCATCCTGGAATGACCAAGATGTATCAAGACTTGAGGAAGTTATTTTGGTGGCATGGGATAAAGAGAGATATCGCTAGATGCATGTCATCTTGTTTGGTTTGCCAGAAAACGAAGATTGAGCATCAAAGACCAGCTGGATTACTACAACCCTTGGCTATTCCTGAATAGAAGTGCGATAGCATCGCCATGGACTTTGTTGTCAGATTACCGAGAACTCGGAAAGGATATGACTCAATATAGGTAATAGTGGATCGACTTACGAAGTCAGCTCACTTTCTGCCAATCAACATAAGATATCCGTTGGAGAAGTTGACTCAGATTTACATTGGTGAAATTGTCAGACTTCATGGGATACCCATGAGTATTGTTTCCGATAGAGACCCGAGGTTTACCTCGAAGTTTTGGCAAAGTCTTCAAGACGCTATGGGAACAAAGTTGCGATTAAGTTCTGCCTACCATCCATAAACTGATGGTCAATCGGAAAGAACAATTCAGTCGTTAGAAGATCTGCTAAGAGCTTGTGCGATAGAGCAAACTGGAGGTTGGGATGAAATTTTGCCATTGGTGGAATTCACCTATAACAACAGTTACCATTCAAGTATAGGGATGGCGCCCTATGAGGCTTTATATGGGCGGAGGTGTCGGACGCCTCTGTGTTGGTATCAAGACGGAGAACGGCTTACCGTTGGACCTGAACTCATTCAGCAGACAACTGAGAAAGTTAAAATGATTCAGGAGAAAATGAAGACGGCTCAGAGTCGATGAAGAGTTATTATGAGACAAAAGAAGGAAACCTCTTGAGTTCGAAGAAGGAGAGCATGTCTTCTTGAAAGTCACACCTATGACTGGGGTCGGTCGTGTTCTCAAATCTAGAAAACTCACTCCAAAATTTCTTGGACCCTACCAAATTCTTCGTCAGATAGGTCCTGTTGCTTACCAAATAGCTTTACCTCCTTTTCTTTCAAATCTTCATAATGTTTTTCATGTGTCACAACTCAGAAAGTATATCCCAAACCCTAATCATGTCATAGCACCTGATTCTGTGCAATTAAAGGAAAACTTGACATATGAGACAACTCCTGTAAGGATTGAGGATAGGAGAACGAAGCGACTCAGAGGAAAGGACATTGCACTAGTGAAGGTAATCTGGAATGAAGCAACTGGAGAAGTAACGTGGGAGCTAGAGGACAAAATGAAGGAGCAATATCCCGAATTATTTTAAGGTATCAAAAATCAAGTTAGAAATAAGAAACAAGGATTTTCACCTTGTAGGAAAAATCTTCAAGATGATTTTCCAAGCTCAAGATGAATTTTTTTGAAAGAATTCTCAACTAGAGATGTTCTTAGATTGATGTTTAGATTTGAGAAGTAAGGTTAGATGAAAATTTAGAAGAGTATAGGTATTGGTTTATGGTGTTGGCCGAATGGCTCAAAGAGAAAGGCTTTGGAATTTTTCTTGGTGTTCTTAAAGAGAAAGAAGTAAAGACTTAGATGATAGCAAAGATGAAAAATGAAGTGCAATGACCTTCTCTCCTATGCATGGCCATGGGACTCAATGGAGGTGGCCTCCTTTGTTGACCTTCCAAGGCTTCTTAACCACCTTAGATGTGATCAAGGAAGGATAACAAAGGCTTTGGCTCCAAGCTTGTTTCTCATTAGTGTAGGAAAACCTAGTCACCAAGTGACTAAGCCCTTAGGAATAGCAAACTAGGTTTTGGTTCATTTGGTTTCCTAGTTAGGTTTAGGCAAATTTAGTTAGGCTTCTTAGTTGCTTAGTTAGCCATTTAGTTAGCTAGGATGACTAACCATCTCTTAGATTTCTCTAGAACCTTCTTTAACTAGAACTTAAATAGATAGCTAACTAGGTTTCCTTCATTTAGTTACTAAACAAGCTTCCTATGCTAACTTAGTTAGGTTTAAGCTAACTTGGTTAAGCTTTCTAGTCATAATTCAACAAGTCCAAACACTTTTATGGACTTGCTTCCTATTGGTCTAGAAATTTCAAGCCACTAATGTTGACTAGCTCTCATTGGCTTAGGATTTAATCTAGCCAGAAACGTTGATTGGTTCACTAAACGTGGGTCCCATAGGCTTTTTCGGGTCCGTGGTCCATTTTAGAGCAGATTTCTACTATTTTTTAGACAATAGGTACTGTCAAATAAAATAATATTATAATAATATAAAATTTTTTTATTGCATAGTTAAATTCTAAAAATTAAAAGATTAATGCACGTATCATTTAGAATTAGGTTTAGTAAGATCCCCTAACTCCGAATAATCAAATTAAGATTTTTTCGGCCAGAAAATTTTTATTTTCTTAACTCGGAGTAAATCAAACACAATGATGAAATACAATCACAAAACAATTAAATTCAATTTATAACTCACAGAAAACATAAAACAGTACATTTAGGACAATATCGTAGTTAACTCAAAAGTTAGGGTGTTACACTAGGATGTATGTGAGTGAGGACAAAGCACGTTGAAAAGAGTCGTGTTGGTTTGTGGAGACACTTGTCAATCCTGCAGGTAGTCCCGGGATGTTACATTCTCTAAAATATGACTAACACTATATCATATTTATTATCAGTGGACAGAAATTACAGTTAACAAAAACTGATATTTGTTGTCCAACGGATAATAAAATTATTCAGTGATTTTTATTTATCAGATAAAAATCTCAAAAAATGTGAAACCTTGTAAATTGTGTCTAGCCTCGAGTTTAGCAAGATCCCCTGTCGACGTTTCCACAATTTAAGGTTCTCGTGAAAAATATCTCATTTTCCCAGCTCCGCTCTGCTCGCATGCAAAACGAGATATAATATTAAAATATTCCACATTCTCAGAAAATTCCAAAAAAATTCAAAAATTCACAAATATTATAAAACGACTATATATCATGAAATTACTAATTTTTGAGGTGTTACAAAAGCATCCAAATTTGACGATTTGATATAAGGAGATGGTACCATAGGAGCTAATCTTTTGACTGTATTGTATGACTCTGGGGTAACCCACTCTTTCATTTCTTATGACTGTGTGCGACGACTTGGTTTACCTATGTCCTCATTACCTTTTGACTTGACTGTTTCTACCCCTATAGCTAAACCTGTTGTTACCACCAAAGTTTGTTTAGATTGTCCTTTGATTATTGAAGGTCGAATCTTTTCTGTTGATTTGATTTGTTTACCTCTTTCCCAATTAGATGTAATTTTAGGAATGAATTGGTTGTCTTCTAACCATATCTTATTAGACTGTTCTAGTAAGACCATAGTTTTCCCTATGGATGAGAATTCTAGATTTTTTACGGTCAACCAAGTTCAAGCTTTCTTGAAAGAAGAAGCTTATGGATACATGTTATTGTCTTCCTTAAAAGTTAAGGGCGAGGTAGATGTGAATGCAATTCCAGTGGTTAATGAGTTTCCTGAAGTCTTTCCTGATGACATACCTAGTCTACCGCCAGAACAGGAGATAGAGTTCACCATTGATCTTGTGCCTGGATCTAGTCCTGTTTCTATAGCACCCTACAAGATGTCACCATCAGAATTAGTTGAGCTCAAGAAGCAATTAGAAGAACTCTTGGAAAAGCAATTTGTAGACCCAGTGTGTCGCCATGGGGAGCACTAGTGTTACTAGGAAAAAAAAATGAGACTTAACGATTATGTGTGGACTATCGCCAGCTGAATAAGGTCACAATCAAGAACAAGTATCCACTTCCAAGGATAGATGACTTGAAGGATCAACTAAAAGAAGTAGCACTGTTCTCAAACATCAATCTGCGATCGGGTTACCAACAGATTCGAGTAAAGGTGGAAGATGTTCCCAAGATGGCTTTTTGTACCCGTTACGGTCATTACGAATATCTTGTGATGTCGTTTGGTGTGATGAATGCTCCTGCCATATTCATGGATTATATGAATAGAATCTTTCGTCCTTACTTGGACAGATTCGTTGTTATCTTCATTGACAACATTTTGATCTACTCTCGAAATCAAGAGGATCATGCTGAACACTTCAGTATAGTTCTCTAGATTCTGAAGGAGAAGAAGTTGTATGCCAAATTGTCAAAGTGTGAATTTTGGCAAGAAGAGGTCAAGTTTTTGGGCCAATTGATCTCGAAGGAAGGGATTGCAGTAGACCCGTCAAAGGTGGAAGCGATTCTGCAATGGGAAAGGCCAAAGACAGTGACAGAAATGCGAAGCTTTATGGGACTAGCTGGATATTATTAGAGATTCATTGAGGGATTCTCCAAGATTGTAGGGCCTCTCACTCAGCTCACGAGAAAGAATCAAGCCTTTGAGTGGACTAATGCTTGCGAAGAGAGTTTCCAATAATTGAAGAAACGACTAACTACTTCACCAGTGTTAGTTCTACTTGATCCGAGTGAACCCTTCAAAGTGTGTTGTGATACTTTGTACTAAGGACTAGCATGTGTGCTTATGCAAAATAGAAAAGCGATGGCTTACACTTCAAGACAGTTACGAGTGCATGAGAAGAACTACCCAACACATGACTTGCAGTTAGCAGTTGTGGTATTCGCTTTGAAGATTTGGAGACACTTTCTTTATGGGGCGACGTTCAACTTCTTTACCAACCATAAGAGCTTAAAGTACCTATGCGACCAAAAGTAGTTGAATATGAGATAGCGAAGGTGATTGGAATTTCTGAAAGATTATGATTTTTAACTTCTGTATCACCTTGGAAAGGCAAATGTCATGGCATACACCTTAAGTAGAAAGATGCTTATTATCTCTGTTATGATGATCAAGGAAAAGGATTTGATAGAGCAATTCGGGGATGTATGGTCCTTTGTGGAATTGGAACCAGGGAAAATTTATATGAACATAGTCACTATCTCAAATGACTTAATGGAAGACATTTAAGAGAAGTAAAAACTTGACAATTTTTTGCAAGAAGAAAGGGAGTTAATGAAGCAAGGCAGTGCGACAACATTAGAGGAAGGAACTGATGGAATCCTAAGATTCAGAGGCAGAGTTTGTGTACCCAAAGATCAAGAGCTTAGGAAGTATATTCTCGAACACGCTCACACAAGCCAGTTGAGTATGCATCTGGGAATAACCAAGATGTACCAAGATCTGAAACGGTTATTTTGGTGGCACGGAATGAAGAGTGACATTGCCAGATGTGTGTCGTCTTGTCTGGTTTGTCAAAAAGTGAAGGTTGAACATCAAAGACCTTCTAGAATGTTGCAACCCTTAACTATTCCCGAATGGAAGTGGGATAATATTGCGATGGACTTTGTGGTTGGATAGCCAATGACCAGAAAGGGTTACGATTCAATATGGGTAATCGTTGATCAACTCACGAAGTGAGCACATTTCTTACCAATCAACATAAGGTACAACTTGGAAAAAGTTGACTCAACTATATATTAGTGAGATCGTTCAGCTACATGGTATGCCTACCAGTATCATTTCTGATAGAGATCCAAGGTTCACGTCAAAGTTTTGAAAAAGTTTACAAGAAGAAATGGGAACAAAGCTACGTTAGAGCTTGCGCTTTGGAACAAACTAGAAGTTGGGATGAAGTTTTACCCTTGGTAGAGTTGACCTACAACAACAGTTTTTATGCAAGCATAGGGATGGCACCCTATGAGGCTCTATATGGGCGACGGTGCAGAACACCTTTGTGTTGGTACCACGATGACGAGCGTCTTACTGTTGGACCTGATCTTATATAACAAACAATGGAAAAGGTCAAGATGATTCAGGAAAAGATGAGGACGGCTCAGAGTCGACAGAAGAGTTATACCGATAAAAGGAGAAAGCCTCTTGAGTTTGAGGAAGGCGAGCATATGTTTTTGAAAGTCACGCCTACGATTGGGGGTAGGCCGAGTTCTGAAATATAGAAAACTTACTCTTAAATTCCTTGGACCTTACCAAATTCTTTGCCGGATAGGTCCAGTAGCTTACCAAATAGCCTTACCACCTTTTCTTTCTAACCTTCACAATGTTTTCTATATATCGCAATTGCAAAAATATATTCCTGACCCGAGCCATGTCATAGCACCGGACACAGTACAATTGAAAGATAACTTAACCTATGAGATAACTCCTGTAAGGATTGAGGATAGGAAGGTAAAGCAACTCAGAGGGAAAGAGATTCCATTAGTAAAGGTAATCTAGAATGACACAACCGGAGATGCTACGTGGGAGTTAGAAGACAAGATGAAGGAGCAACATCCACAACTATTCTAAGGTATGAAAATTTCGAGGATGAAATATCTTTTTAGAATGAAAAAGTTGTAACACCCTAAAAATTTGATAATTTCTTGATAAATAGTCATTTTATAATATTTGTGATTTTTGTGAATTTTTATGGATTTTTCGGAAAGTTGAATATTTTAATATATTTCTCATTTTACGTACACGCTGAGCGGAGCCAGGAAAATGAAATATTTTCCCCAAGGCTGGTAAACCTTGAACTGTGGAAACGTCAACGGGGGATCTTACTAAACCCAAGGCTAGGCACAGTTTATGAGGTTTATGTTTTTCAAGATTTTTATCTGATAAATCAAAATCATTATACAATTTATTATCCATTGGACAATAAATACTGATTTTTGTTAACTATAACAATTGTCCATTGAGTAATAGCATGTAATAAAAATCCTTATCACCTTATCTAGAAATCTGTTTTATGTCTAATCAAGTTGACTTTTGCAAAATCTAACCAAAGTTTCTCAAGGAAACATCCTAGAAATTTCTCAAGCAATGCATAAAGCCATTTCCCTCCTCTCTCTTTCTTGTTCCACAGCAAGGGTAATTTAGGAGAGCCAAAATTTGTTTCTCACTTTATCACCTTCATTTCTAATTTCAAAACACCAAAAATCTATTACTTTCTCTCTCTACCATTTCCCTTCTCTCATTTTCTCTCAAGTCCTTCTCTTCCTCTTTTCTTCTTCTTCTTCCACGGCACCCACACCATGGAAGGACCATCTTCACTAGCTTGCTAAACAACTTCTATTTCTTGCTTCCTCTCATCATGCCAAGACATTTTTCCTTGGTGGTTAACCTTTAGTTTTTCCTCTTTCACGTTCCACCATTGATGCCCAAGCTTGAAGCTTTTGAGGTAAATTTTTTGACTTTCTTCTCTTTTCTTCTCTTTTTCATTTTTCTTGGTCACCTATGTGATCAAGGACTCCTCTTTTCATGGTTTCAGTGAAGATTTTGAAAGTTGCTCACTATAAGGTTTTCTTGAAGGTGGAGGACGAAATTCCTCAAGGAAACGGAGCTTATTTTCCTTGTTATTTCTCTAGGTAAGAAGGAGATAATCCTCTTCAACCTATCTTGGTGGTGAGGAAACGTTTGTTTGGTGTTGATTGATGAGGGAATCCATGTGGGATTGCTCTCTTTGTTATATTGTTTTTCATGATTTTGTTGCTATTTTGATATGTATGAATCTATTCATTTCCATTGTGTATTTTGATGACTATGGACCATGTATTAGATTGCTTGAGATTGATGAGAAACCTTGAAATAGGGATCAAAATTCTACAGAAAATGAGTTATGCAGAATTCTTGTTGATGCAATAGCGCTCAGACGTTGTGTAGAGAGTGCCCAGGCGCTCAACCGGCGCTCAGGCGTTGTAGCTTGGACGCTCAAGCGCTCAATGCCCAAAAAATTTTCTTGTAACGCAGCTTAGTGAGCGCTCAGGTGTTGCAAAGAGAGTGCCCAGGCTCTCAGCCAGCGCTCAGGCACTAAAGAGATGGTGCCTAGGCGCCCAGAGCAAAATCAGTCAGGTATAAGTAAGATATACTAGGACTTCAGTATGAGGATGTTCTAATTAAACTAAAGTTGAGAACTTGATTAATTGAGAGAATTCCTCTAGGGAAGGATTTCATAAGAATTGTTAAGCCAAAGTGAAATTCCATAATGAACCTTAAGGAGTGTTTTACCACTTTTGAGAACTTGATACTATGTTATTGTGGGTGTATAAGTGGGACAAAGGAATTATTGATGTTTAACTTGATCAAATTATGATATGTTATGGATGAGTATATCATTTGTTGAATATACATGAATATGCATTGAGTCATCATGCATTGTGAAAGTCTGATGGACTCTGTTGTAAGGCTGTATGCCAAGGAGATTAAATCATACCTTAGTGCGGGTGCGAATAGACTAGTATAGGTCATATCGTTGACCTTGGGGGCGTCAGGGTGCGGGTGTTCCACGAACAAATAGTTGGTAGCTCCTCTGGGCTGTGGGATAGATCGATACAAAAGCACCGACAATCCGAACCGAGACACTGTCCTATATCGCGATCTTGTGAGAATGCCACTGTATAAAGCCTTGATGCACAAATTATGAATTTTCTGGAAAAGCACTTGATTTTATGGCTGACGAGATACTGACATGTCTCCTTGATCATTCTCTCCGATGTTTTGTGTCCAGTTCCATGAAGTAGGATTTGTAGTACCAAATGTTGGATTTTGGTACCATGTCCACATGCATGGTGAGTCAACATATCATTTGGCATTTATTTATTCATAAGATGATGGAACTGTTGTTTATTGATGTATAACTGCCTGGAATTGCCAATCTGTTTATTATGTGAATCTTGATACTAATTATTATTTCTGCTATGCTATGTGGGTGCCCTGCGTCGTTCTGTTTCTTTACTATCATAATTGGTATTGAACGTAGGATGTCTCATATCTTTTCTGTATTTTTGTTACTCTGTATATTTATATGTTTCTCAGAAGATGGTGGTGAAGAAGGGGAAGTGCATGAGTTCCCTGGCTTTTGGCTTGGTTTTGACAAGTACTTGTTAGAGCATGACATCCCGTCCATGTGGCTTTTTAAGTTATGTTAAGCTAACTTTTCATGGAGATCCGGATTGCTGGCACATCAACCTGCATACGGATTGCTGCGTCTACCATGGAGACATGACAGCGTCACTAGTTTGCGGCCATTATGACCCCCTTGATTTTACTTTCATTGTAAACCTTCATTTAGAGTTTTGCTTACTCGTTCGTGATATGTGGAGTAATCTTTACTACACTCCATGTGAGGATTCGTTTTTATCCTCTGCACGAGCCCCCGCTTGTAACTCGGTTGCTCCGATGAGGATTTTCTTTGATAAGAAGACCCTGAGGAGGATCCAGCCATGATTCCTTCACGTTAGTTTTAGGGGCTGATGTTGTTGATAGCCACTAATGGTTATCTGTAAATCTTTTAAGGGCCTGGTATTTTGTCTTTTGGTGGGCTGTACATGTGTAATCTTTTGGGGTGGGTAAAGTTTTTGCTCATTTTGTATATCTGTTGATGTAACTAAATAAGTATGATATAAGTATATATATATATATATATATGTATGTATGATGTATGGCTTATTTCTCATGTTGATTCTGCTGTAATTATGTTTTATCATTTTCTTACAAAAAAAAAGATTTAACCAAATTACTTATATGATTTACCACTAAACAAGCTTATCGATATTTAAACGAACCGGGTCTTAATTTATGTTTCATTTCTGCATTGTCCCGTTTGGCGTGACGTTCCTTCCTCAAAAAGGGGTGTTATAGATATAGGTGTAATCATATACATATATCGAAATGATCTTATACAAATACATACTTTCATAAAACAAATACTTCTTCATATGCCTCCATGGCAATACATATACAAACTCTATTTAAAGCTTTTCTAACAATTACAACTAAACTTCTCTTCTTTGATTCAGTCTTCCTTTATGCGTTCCTATGCCTTCAAAGTTCCTGGAAATAATACGGAAATACAAATATACAGGGTGAGAATTCAAAGAATTCTCAGTAGTTTTATTAAAACATGACATCATAAAATTTTTAGCTATTTCGGGGAAAACACATCTTTTGTTTAACACTCAACATAAATATATTTGTATAAGTTAGAGAGATGGCAAACTGCCAAAACATTTGCACAATCTAGCAAATCATATAGTTTCAAATTCAGTTCTTTATCACAATCAAACATAAGATAATAATAGTCTATATTAATTATCATACCTCAACATATTCACTATGTTTCCTTTTTCGGGATACTCTCAAGTCAAGCACTAACCTTGATCCTCATTAATTTAATTCTAAAAGTGAGACAATTGTCCATATAATTGTCATTTTATGCAATGCATTATGATGTATGATTATGCCTAAGAAATGCCCTAAAGTATGCTTATGCAATATTTTTAAAAGATTTTGTTTTTGGAAAACGCATGTTACTTGCATATTTCCAAGAATCCCTTTCTTTTAGGAAAAACCTTTGTTCCAGGAAGTCATTTTGATCCTTGTCTATCCTCAAGTAGGAAGAAGTAGGAAGACCTTTGTTCCTTGACCTCCTTACACTAACTTGGTATAAGTGGACAGCTTGCCCCACAGTAGTGCGGTTACCGTTTACCATATTTAATACCATACTGGGTATTTCTTCTCTAAGTAGTAGGATATCAACTACTTAACACTACTTAGTATGGATAGACTAACTTACCTCACATCCATCAATACCCAGAAAATTGGCACTAGGAGCCCCTTTTGCTCACGTGTAGGGTCATTCATACAAGGAAATAGCAAATAATAAGTTTGAAAACAAAACATGCAAAAGTATTTTATTTAAGGAAAACTCATGATATTTACATATTTTCAAGAAAACTTTTGTTCCTTGACCCCCTTTAATATCATAAAACTGACATTTAGAGCACCTTTGGCTCAAGCCAAATACATGAAAATTGTAAACATTAAATTTGAAAACCAAAACATGCAAGAATATTTAAATTCATTCCTTCATACACCTTTCACATAATGTAACTTTTCCTTGCATAATAATGAATCAAAACCTCTATCATTAAACTTTTCATTTATACATTACATTATATGCTTGTAGAGAGGGAGTGACTCACTCGACCTCTATTTTCCCTTTTTTTTTCATTATTATGCTCCTCTATGTCATTTACACATATCATTCATTCCATGCAAGATTCATGCAATGATTCTCATCAAATAGCACAACTTTAATAATTTAAGCATAAACTCAAATTTAAAAACACTACTAGAAATTTCTGATTTAGAGACGAAATTTAGAGATGAAATTTTTTCCATCTCTATTAGAGACAGAAACAGAGATAGAATTGATGAATTAGAGAAGAAAAATAAAATTTAAAATTTAGAGACGGAATTTAGAGATGGAAATGATTCGCCTCAGAATTTTTCGTCTCTAATTTCGTCTCTATTTGGTCAATTTAAAGTCAAATATACTTAGAGACAGAATTTAGAGATGGAATTTATCCATCTCAAATTTTTCCATCTCTAATTTCATCTCTATTCGGTCAATGTTATATTTTAAAAAGTCAAATATATTTAGAGACGAATTTATCTGTCTCTAAATTTTTCGTCTCTAATTATCTTTCTTTTCCATCTCTAACTATTTTATATAATTTAATTTATTTTTTTATAATATAGAGATGGAATGGATTGTTTCTGTCTCTAATCTCTTCAAAATAAAACACCTTTCAAAAACCCTTATTCCCAATTTCAGAACCTCCCCTTTCTCCCCCGCAGTTGTTTCTTTCTCACCCAGCCCTCTCACCTTGCCCTGCCCTCACCGTTCTCACCCAGCCCTCACCATATCCTTCCTTTGGATTTCACAACTAGATTCACGACGAGGTAGTCAATTGGTGGTTGCTCTTGCTACGTCACTCGCTTGGTGGTCGCATCTTCATTTGGCTTACGGTGGTCGCATCTTCATCTGACTCATAGTAGTCGCTGGCTACTATGTCTTCGTCTGTTTGGTGAGAACCCTTGATCTGTGTCTTCACTCTTCATCGATTTCCTTCTTCATCTTTTTTTTTAATCTCACATTTTTGTTTTTTATTTTCTTAGTCTTTTCTTCAGCAGTTGTTTGGTTGAAGCTTAATCTCTATATCATCGGTTCATACAGATTAGTGTAAGTTGATTCTTTTTTTTATTCAATTCTTTTTTAGATTCTGATAACCTTGTTTCCATTTTTGAGCTTCATGTGACCTTGATTGCTTGATTCCTCTTATATAATATATATAATCATGGAATTGATTGTTATATGTACCTGATTGAGTGATTCTCTTCATTTGAAGAGAATGATCATGGGGTTTTGTTCTGAGATGAAGAAATATCTATTGATGCAATGATGCATCTGTGTTTTCTTTTTCTTTATGGCTTGTGATAGATGATTTCATTTTGTTCTGAATGAGTAATTCTAATGTTGTATTGTTGTCTATATTTTTTGAATTTTAAATTCTTTCAGTACATCAAATATCTTTGAATCTACTGACTTTATAAGAATGCATGGTGGTTAAGAGACTTTTTAAATGAATTATATTTTCTATTTGATAACTCTGAGTTATCCTACATGGTTGGTCAGGACTCGGGCAAAGGAGAAGAAGGTGGGGGATAGTGTGGGTTCTGTACTGTCTTGGCCTGTCCCCCCCACCCTGTAACATCCTGGGATTGCCTACAGGATTAATGAGTGTCTCCACAAACCAACACGGGTCTTTTCAGCGTGCTTTGTCCTCACTCACACACATCCTAAGAAACTTCCCAGGCACCAATTCCACTGACACCCATAGATTTCTAAACTTGTTAATATGGCTACGCCTAATCAATTCCTTTAAGCCATCCTCAACTATGCAGTCCCATACTTGCACAGTCTCTGAATCCCTCTCATTCTGGTGCATATTCAGTTCATTATGGGACCCTTCGCCTAGAAGCATGCCAGGAGCCGCTCCTTGTACGTGCTTCTCATGCACCGTTGTCCACTCCCCGCCCTCATCAACCCCGGGACACCACACACCCAACACACTCTCTCTTTTTTCTCTTTCTCTCTATCTCTAACACACACTCTCTAAGTCTAAAAGTTACTACCACATTGGCCTTTCTTGCCTTTTGTTTCTGTGCTTCCTATTCGATTGTTTATGTCTGCTACTTGTGCTCCCTCTTCTCAATACTTGCAAATGGGGGAGGAGGAATCATACTTTGAATTCCTTGTTATTATTTGATACTCTTTTCTTTTCTCTTCCCCTCTTAGTTGTATCCTTCCTACCATGACTTTCCTCTTGTTCTCTGTTCATCTGGTTCCACTCTTCACCTGTTTTTACCTTTGTGGTGCCCCTTCAAAAATGAATTCCTTTTTCATGATTTGACCTCATTTCCATTTTGTTACATTTTTAGCTTTCTAAGTTTCCTTTTTTTTTAAGTCCACTTGATTACACTCCTCCACTCCTTTATCTTCTTTTCTATTGTTTTTATATTCTCTTTGGTTCCATTGAGTCAAACAAGAACTAACTACACTTGGTGTTCATGGAAATTGATATGAACCATGCAGTGACCGAGGCTGAAAAGAATGCAACTTGCAATAGGGACTGTGAGAAATGTGCTTGTGTTTGTTGTTTGTCATCTTCAACATGTTCATCTTCTAGTTCCTCTTCAGCTTGTGTATCTTCTTCATGTCTGGAGCTTTGGCAAGCTTGTGTTGGCCCCCTCACCTCGCTGCCAAAGAAAAGGAATGTGGTGGTGTATTTTTCATATGGTCACTTAGAACAAGCTGCATCTTTCTCTCCTTTCACCCTATTGGAGATGCCTACCTTTGATCTTCAACCACAGATCTTTTGCAAAGTTGTCAATGTCCAACTACTTGTGAGTCTTGAATTGAATGAACTCTCCTCTTAGATTGACTTGTATCTGCTTAATAATTCATATAAGTTGCACACTTTTGTATTGGTTCTATTCATTTGGTTTGGCTTAATTGTCATTTTTTATTTTCAATCAACAGGCCAATAAGGAGAATGATGAGGTTTATACACCGGTTACTTTGCTTCCCCAGGTAGAGGTTGATTTTTATTTGTGAAGTTATTTTTATTTTTGGCGCCGTTGTCCAGGGATTAATTCTAATTTTTACTCGCCCTCCTCTTTGCAGTATGATGATGACCCAGATGCAGCTTGGGGAGTGAATATGGAAGTTTGCATAACACCTTACTCTGACCGTGAGTAACTTTTTCTCATGTGTTATTAGTTATTTGATGGTTTTTACATTCTATGACTTCTAGTTATTTCTTTGTGACTAGCAATCTATAGTTGCTTCTTTTCTTTTTGGTGTATTAGTCAATTGTATATTTGTTCTATGATTTTTATGGACCATTCTGGAAATAGGAGTTCTCTTTCTATTAGTGATTGCCTACTCAGATTCTGTCTGTGAACTACCACTTGTTAGAGCAATATTATAGATTGTGAAAACTGCTCATGAATATTAAATGACCATTTACGTCCATTGGCATCTTCATCCCCTTTAATTAGATTGAGGAGTATCACATGTTCAAGACCCGCCAAGTGAGTTCATTGGCACATGATCATTATGAAAAGAGAGGAAGGGAGAGATTGAAAACTTTGAATTACAGGGCTGATTATTGCTAGAGAATAGCCAAAAGAGTCAACTATGAATGCTTAATAAATAATAACAAATTACAAGTATAGACAAGAAGTGGTAGTTTTTTTTCCCACTCTCTAAGGAAGAATAAGAAATATGTTTAATTATGCCAAAATGTGAATCTTGACTGCTTTTACGATACTCATTAGTCACTCTTCTTGTATTGTATTTATATCATCCATGAATGACCTATTTTGAGCTATTGTTGAATGCTGCTAACTGAATCCTTAATATCTATTATTTGAAGTACATATGTTCTTTCTATCTATTGCTACTGGTTTGTATAATCTGTGTAATTGCATTGAATGCTTGTAGCATGTATTCCAAGCAGCTAAAACACTGCTTAATTTTTTTTTGGAATTTTGATTATTTATGAAAACAAATTTTATAGAGGTTTAGCCATTTACTAGAGCAGTGGGTATGAATCTTCACCTACTGAAACTTCTGTTGATTTTATTAGATGGCAATAGAGCCAAGGGTAGTGAATTAGCTCCATGGCCAGCAAGATTGACCAGTCCTCCTCCTAGATTAGTTGACTTGGGCTATTCAAGTGAAATGTTTGAAAAGGACATGGTAATTGGAATTTGCAATTTATCCTCTTATTATTGTTTTGATTAGATTTTTGTTCCTCTTATAGGCTTAACTTTTGTCATGTGGTACAGGAACTATGGCGAAGAAGAGTTGAGAATTACTGGAATCTCTTGAGTCCAAAAATCACATCAAACACACTTAGGAATGTGATGGATATGAAAGCAAACATGGGTTCATTTGCAGCTGCTCTTAGAGGCAAGGATGTTTGGGTGATGAATGTTGTTCCTCTGTTTTTGTTTAACTTTGAGTTTTATTACTTGTAATTGTATAAGATAAAGAGAAGTTTACTTGCAAAATGTAATAGCAATTAATGGTATGCATAAGATATTGTATCTACTTTATATACTTTCAACTATTTTGATATTTTTTATAGTTACTTGGATAATTATAATGATTGATGATTTATTGTGATTTTTGATAAATTTTGATTTTAGATAATTATATGCATAGGAAAATATAATTTTTTAATAAAATGAAGGCGTCTAGTTGTGGTAAATCACAACTAGATGCCTATTTTTTTTAATATTTTTTAAAAAATTCAAGAGGGATTTAGAGACGAAAATAGAGACGGAATAGGTATGTCTCTAATTAGAGACGGAATTTTTTAAGTTAGAGACGGACATTTTCTGTCTCTAAATTAGAGACGAAATTCATTTTCCGTCTCTAAATATTTAGAGACGCCAATTTTAGAGACAGGACAATTTCTATCTCTAATTCTGTCTCTAAATATTTAGAGACGAAAATTTATATATTTAGAGACGGAATCTGTTTCGTCTCTAAATCTGAAATTTCTAGTAGTGAAATATACAATTCAAATTCATAATTCCAACACTCAATAGTGCAATCAAAGCACATTCTCAAATGCACCATTCATACGATGCAAATTCTTAATTAACAAGATCAATTCCATTCTAATTTAGTTACTCTAATACCTCGCAAGTACCCAATACTATTCAATACCATTCGAGTTCAATACATAACTCAAATACTTTCCTTAATAAAATATATTTAGCAGTGAGCACTATGCTCATTCCAAAACCAACATTCCAAACATCAATTTAACATCAAATCAAATATAATCAAGGAGTATCATAGTCTCAATTATACAACAATAAGTGTATAGTTCCACTTTATTCTCAAACATTCCAAATGCATCATAACTAGAATAACTAACATTATAATTTAACCAATCATATTTTCTTTCAACTAGCTAGACATGCTATTCAAATAATAAATTTATTCTCTAATTATTAATTAGTATGGTGTAGTATGGTGTACGAATGGTTTTATATATATATATATATATATATATATATATATATATATATATATATATATATATATACATATATATTCCCTACTATCAAATAAAATATTAGAATACATATATAGTTAATTGAATAGCTTTTATCTACTTTACAATATGAATTCACGTTTTACAGATTGTCTAAGTTATTCGATTGATTTTATAGTTATTCGAATAACTATAACTTTCATCTAATTCCAATTCACGTTTTCCTATTAACTGTTAGACGTTTGCATCCTCACCGAAGTGTCTTGACACTAAGATTTCCAAAACAATCCTCGCATAAGCTATTCAATCATCCATCAACAATACCAGATTTTATTCTTTGAAAAGCCTCATTAATAATCCTAAAATTAGAAGAATTATAATTTACTTTGAACAGATATCAAATAACCCTCAAGCTTTTATTCTCATAGATAAATAAAGAAACTTCAAGACGTGATTTTCGTCTTCTTGCAGTAAGTACATGAGACCTCATAAAACAATATCTAATAAGGGAATTCTAGGCTTTAATTTTCACAAAATAGATTTCGGAATAGTCTTTAATATATTAAACAACGTATGCCAAATTTAATCTTAGTTAAGTCTGTTTCAATTGGTTAGAAACATAAAATGAAACTCAAAGTCATCCAGTATACCAAACCTCATGGTCATTTCCTATGTGATCTCATAAAATAATCTAATTTGACTAACTTCTAAACTTTTAAACAATCTGACGCATTTACAAGTCAAAATATCAACTAAAAACTTTACAAAATCAAAACTAAAAATCTTATTCCTTGGCCTTTACCAACAACACAATTTTCAAGTCAAAAATCAATGGAAAATCATTCACAAACAATCTGTTTTGGCCATGCATGAGGGTCACAAACATATATAAAATTTATAGAAAAGAGGAACAAGTTAATGACATAAACCCCCTACCTCACTTCCTAGCTTCTCAAGTCTTGATTTTTGAATTTTCCTTCAATCTTTCTTCACTTTTTCTCCTTATTTTCTCTCATTTTTCCTCTTTGTTTTCTGTGACTTATCTCCCCTATTTCTGCTTCTAAACCGTGTGAGAAAGGATGAAATAAAAGTGAAGGAAAGTCAGAAGCAATTTGGTAGATAACGTGAGATGAGTATGGCGGTGGATGAAACAAAATTTCAGGCTGAAACTTTCGTATCTATTACATACATTATAATATTCTAAAATTAAGTTTTCAAGTATCCATAAGTATTATAAAAAAATTTTAGGACTCAACTTAGTCCTCAGATCCATTTTTATGTAATTTTTCATATACTGCTATTTGTCAAATAGGTTGCACTACTTTTCAAATTAAATCGAACCTGTAAAATAAGTAAATATATCAGCGTTAAAATATTTTCCTTACTAAAATATTCTCCATATTCTACTTACCATGTCCATAAAATTTCATAATTTTATGAGCTACTTAACTATCCTGGCTATTTTTCAACAATTGTTGTGTGGGTTACCTTGTTGGTAACTCTTTTGTTAACTCCAAGTGAATGGGTCGCTCATGTAATAAAAATGATGAGTAGAGTTCATTCCTATGGGAAATATTGTTACTTTTTAATACTAAATATTAACCTACAACTTAACTAATTCTATTCAAGCAAGCATAAATTGGAAAAGAGGTTTATTTATTAAACTACAAAGCATAAAGAAAAGATAAAGATATGGTTGAGAAAATAGGGAATCATTTTTCAACTCCTACTTCAATTGATAATATGTAATCTTTTTTACCAATACAACCGATTAGATTAGGTTAGCCTGAGAAACTAACATAGTTAAAAGCCTATGTCTAAGTCGATTAACTCTATGTCACTTACCTAGTTCACTATGCGTCCATGAGAACCATAGCAAACAACAAGCATTAAGATTGATTCTCAACTATGACTGTGCATGGCTATGGCTATCCCATTAGTGAATCAATCTACCCTGCCATTGGAATGAAATTAAACATGCATCTATCATACGTATGATCTAAAACCCAAAGTCCTATGTCTAGGCTTATTAGATTTCATCAAATCACCTAAAAGTTGATCAAACAAATAAGAGCATTAAGCACTATATGATAGAACAAAACCCAAATCACATATATAAACTCAAAAGAGTACAAATCATTCCATATCCATACGGGGATCCAAAGAATACCCTAACACAACTTAGCTACTCATTGAACATGAAAATACAGTACAAAAATCCATGTTCAAGATAAAGGGAAGAGAGAGAAAGAAGAAGGAACAGAAGATGAAGCCCAATAAGGTGAGCCTTGAAGCTTGAATCTTCTTCCAAGATGAAGATTGTAATGTCCAAGACTGTCTGCAGGATTGACGAGTGTCTCCACAGACCAACACGGGTCTTTTCAGCGTGTTTTGTCCTCACTCACACGCATCCTAGGAAACTTCTCAAGAGGTCACCTATCCCACAATTGCTCCAGGTCAAGCACGCTTAACCATGGAGTTCTTATGTTCTAGGCTCCCAAAAAGAAGTTGCAACTTGTTGATATAGCTACGCTTAATCAATTCCTTTAAGCCATCCTCAACTATGCAGTCCCATACCTGCACAGTCTTTGAATCCCTCTTATTCCGGTGCGTATTCAATTCATTCATGGGACCCTTCGCCTAGAAGCCTGTCAGGAGCCGCTCCTTGTCTGTGCTTCTCTTGTACCAGCGTCCACTTCCCGCCCTCGTCGGCCCCAAGACACCACATGCCCACCAACTTCTGTAACACCACAAACTTCCTAACTAGTTGACAGTAATTTTGACAGTTAATAAAATTTTACTGTTTAATGATTTCTGTGTACTGTAAAATTATTTTGAGTATTCCGTCAGTACATTTGATCGTTTTGTGTGATTTACTCTGTGTCAGGAAAATAATAATTTTTGAGTCGGGGAAAATCTTACGTAATTTAATTATTACTATTAAGTCTTAATTATTTTACGTAATCTAATTTGATTTTTGTACGTTTTATAATTTTTGTGATTTTATGGGTGATTATGAAATTTTTATATTACTCTGATTATTTTAGTGTTATCCGCGGACCGTCTGTGGGCCCAAGGGGGCTGTACATGGGCCCAGATGGGTCCTGAAAAGTGAAAAAAAATTTACAGTTCAAAAATTTTGTACTGTTGAGACAGATACGGGGGATCTTACTAAACCTGTATCCGAAACAGTTTTTGAAATTTTCTTTTACTGTGTTTTGTATTGTATTTAATTATCGGATGATAAAAATACAGTAAAAATATTATTCAAAGGGTAATAGCAGATAAAAAAATAAATATTGTACTGCATAGTCAACATTAGTGGCTTGAATATCCACCATTGATTTAATCAACGGTGGAGATTTGGTTTTGATTTAATCAACGGTGGAGATTTAGTCTTACAAAGTGGCTAGGACCATTTATAACCTTTGGATGTAAAGTTTGAAGGAGTAATCTTGACCCTTCATTTTGGAGATACATCTAATGGCTAGGATTTCAAGGAGGAAAAATCCAATGGCTTAGATTAAGTCTTCTATCTAAGGGCTAAACCTAGAAGCTACATTAATCCTAACCATTGATCTAATCAATGGTTAAGATTGCCTAAAATGGCGGCTAGGAGATTGGTCACTCTTTGAAGAGTGCATGGAGGGGGGGACGGTTTTTGGTGATGAATTAGAAGCTAAAGCAAAGTTGAAGACAATTATTAGTCACCTTAGTCATTATTAATTCATTTTCAAGAAGCTAAGTTATCAAACTTTCTCTCCATTTCTCTTCTTCTCTAAGCTACGGTCAAGACACCAAGAAACACCTTCCATCACTCAACAATTTTAAACAACCACCTATCTTGAATCCTTACTTCAATACAAGAACCTTTGTAGTTTAGACCAAGCTCTAAATCTTTCATCTTCAGGAAGTTTTTCCAAGAGCAAGTTCTAGGGTTTTTGAGGTGAAGTGTAAGGAAAACTTCATTTCTTATCTCTTTTTCATGTTCTAAGCCATGTTTGATCCATGGTTCTTCTTGTTCAAGCTTGATATACTAATAAACTTGTGTTTTGTTTTGTATTTGAGAAGCTTTTGGTGGTGAAGGACTTGGAAAAAAAAGCAAAACAAGGAGTCTTTGAGGTTCTTCAAGAGGTAAGAGGGAGATCCATCTCACCAACCAAGTATGGTGGTGAGAGATGGTTGTGTATTTGATGGATGGTGAATCCATGTGAGGATTTATATCCGTGGTTATGTAATTATTTGTGTATGTTTATGTGCTTTGATTATTTACCTATGCTTGGTATGATTTGCATGATTTATTGCTTTGATTATGGCATGCTTGTGATATATATGTTGAATATGTTTATGTATGTCATGATTTGATGAAGGAAAAGAAAGTGATTTTTGGTTCCAAGGACCATGGTGAATTCGGCCAAACACCTCAAAATAGGTGTTCACAAATTAATATTTTCATGAATGATAAAATTGGATGTTTAGAGAAGCAAGGAAAATAACAAAGGGTTTGTTTCCAAAGAATAAAGTGTCACGGTTTTTGTGAAGAATTTTTAATGGTTTTGTTTGTGTAAAACCATGAATGGAACTTAGATGATTTAGAAGGAAAAATATAAGAATGGTTTTAATGGCCATGTCCACAGTTTTGAAGGCTTATAAATGCCTTGAATTTATGAAAACAAAGTGGTTTTCAAGTGAAAATATAATTTGATTTAGTATATGGACTTTGGAAAGGGAATCAGAGTGTTTTATCACTTGAGAAATAGAAATTTTGGTTATGAAAGGAAAATAGAGGTTGTAAGGGTTTGAACCTCAAATTATTTTGGAAGAGGATTGAATTTGAAAATTCATTTTGAATTATAAATGAAACGTTGATGATTTTAAATTTACTAACGTAAAACTCATCCTTTGGGTTTTGGAAAGCATTAGAGAATTTTAAATGAGAAACACTGATTTAATTCAATGGAATGGTAAAATTGTGGAATATATTGCAAAAAGGATTTTCTTGAGTAAGAAAATGTAGAAAATAATGTGAGAAGTCATATTATTTTGAAAAAGGTTGAAATGGAATTTTTGAAGGTTGAGAAATATTTTACGAAGTTGAAAAATGGTGAACAATGATTTACGTAACTTAAAAATGTGATTTTTAAGCTACGCGATTTGAAAAACGTTTAAATATTTCCATGCGATTTGAAAAACGTTAAAATATTTCTACGCAATTTGGAAAGCGTTTAAATATTTTTACACGTTTGAGATATTGTTGAAAAATCGCTACGCAATTTATAAATGGTGGAATATTTTTACGTAATTGATGAAAACATTGAAAAATCACTACGTGATTGAAAAATAATGGAATATTTTTACGTGATTGAGAAAACGATGGAAAATCGCTACGCGATTTGAAAATGCAACAGAATGGTTGCGAAATTGTGAAAACGTAATAGAAATGTTGCGCGATTGTGAAAATGCGACAAAAGTGTTTCGCAACTATGAAAACGCGATAACATGATTTTGCGACTGAATAAACAGTAGGATTACTATTGAACTAGTGTATGGACACTATATGAGAAAATGATGAATTTCGCCTGTGATTGGCATTGGTGCATTTTATATGCATGAACTAGTGTGTAGACACTGTATATTAATTTTGCCTATGATTGGCATTAGTGCATTGAACATGCATTGCAAAGGTCCGATGGACTGTATGAGGCTATTTGCCTAGGAGAGACGTACACCTCTTGAGTGGGTGTGATATGTATAGTGTAAGTCACTTGTTGACCTTAGAGGCATTGGGTGCAGGTTGCTTACATAGGCGGTTGGTAGCTCTTCTTACCGTAAGTTAGACCGATGCAACGCACCGATGATCCTGACCGAGACACTATTCTTAATCAAGATCTAGTAAAGACTGTCGTGTATATGCTAGATGTGCAAAGACACATGAGAAATGTGGCACGTGGTCTGAGGTATGTTAGTACAGACAGATCTTTCGGATCAACTTCTCCGAATTGAGTATTAGCTCCATCGAGTAGGAAATTGAGTCTATGTGCGCATGCATGAATCTGAGCATTTATATTTGTATGATATAATAATTGAGGAATATTGGATGATGATGATGATAATAATGTGATGACATTATTGTAATTATTGTGTGAATTGAATAATGTTAATGGCATGATGGTAATTATTATTTATTGTATCTGTTATGATAAATAATGTTGATGGCATGATTGTAATTATGGTATGATGTATCTGCATGATATATTGTATGTGTTATCTCTGTGCTATCATGTTGGTATTAGCGTAGGTGATCTCACCTATTTGCATGTTTATTTTGTACTGTAATTATATTTGGTAAAGACGCTGAGCAAGGCATAGAACAAGAGGGTGAAGAAGAGCAGGTTCCTGTGGAGGAAGCGGAGTTTTGACAAGATGACGTTAAGACCTAGTTTCTTTGGTTACGTGAGATTATAGTTCCATGGTGGAGGTAGAGCATGGAGGACTAGTCCCAATGAGAGGGGACTACTATTTGAGGGAAATCTGACGGTCATTATGAACAGAGAGTTTCATAGAGAACTGTTCTTTTCTGTAACTATATATGTACATGTCGAATTTCCACTGTCAATCAGGCAACATTGGGATACTAGGTATTATGTCCCAACGGAAATTTGTATCGTGTCGTCTGCTCGGACACCTGTCCATAGGACTTCGCGTCGTGCTGGATTCCTTCCTGCTGAGGAATCTGAGGAGGACCCGTCTGAGGGTTCTGCTGTTTAGTTATGCTTGGGCAAGCAAGTCAGTTTTAAATTATGTTTAACTACTTTTAAGACTTGGTTTGTATATCATAATGTCGACAGTACTTCTGTAATGTACATGATGTAAATTATGTGTGATTATGTAAAATAGGTGTGTTGATGTATAATATTTTTATTTTCTGCTAAGCTTATTTTATCGGTATCAAAGAGGAAGAAAAGAAATTTTACAACTCGTATTTTTATCACAACATCACTGATTATGAACTTGGGGGTAATTTGATAATTAAGTAACATAAATGTGGCACCCTACGATGGGTGTTACAATTTCCGCTTGGTTCGTCCCTACACCACACCGTACTGGGAGAGGTCCCGTCTCTGATACCATTTGTAACGTCTGGGACTGCCTGCAGGATTGACTAGTGTCTCCACAAACTAACACGGGTCTTTTTAACATATTTTGTCCTCACTCACACGCATCCTAGGAAACTTCCCAGAAGGTCACCCATCCCACAATTGCTCCAGGTCAAACACGCTTAACCATGGAGTTCTTATGTTCTAGGCTCCCTAAATGAAGTTGCAACTTGTTGATATGGCTACGCCTAATCAATTCCTTTAAGCCATCCTCAACTATGCAATCCCATACCTGCACAGTCTTTGAATCCCTCTCATTCTAGTGCGTATTCAGTTCATTCATGGGAGCCTTCGCCTAGAAGCCTTCTAGGAGCCGCTCCTTGTCCGTGCTTCTCTTGCATCGGTGTCCACTCCCCGCCCTCGTCGGCCCCGGGACACCACAAAGATGACCTCTAATGTTGCTTCCTTCAGCTCTCTTTTAGCCCGAAAATGAAGATCGATCCGTTGGGTTCTCTTGGAGACCAAAGCTAAATAAAGTTCTCAAAAGCTCTCCAAAAGTCCTCTATGAAATCTGCACACAAAGTATTTATAGGCCCACAAATTTCGCGCTTCACGCTGCGTCGTTCACTTACTTCCACCGCGACACACAAAAATTAGGTCACCAGCGCTGCAACGTTCACTTCCTCACGTCGTGGCATTAAAGCCTCGGGTTATCAAGGTGCATAGGCAGAGAGTAGAATGCCGCGGTGCAAACACGCCAGCGCCATGACGTGAGCTACTGAAGCTTTTCTTTGTGATTTCTCTTCCAATGTAGGGCATTGGCTCGCATCAATTTGGTCCTTTTGGGCCCATCCTTCAATTGAGAAATCAATCAGTCAAATACAAATGTAATCTAACTCAATCCAATTGAAGATTAGGAAGAATTTTAGCAAGATTAGAGACAAAGACATCGACATGGATTTTACATGAAAATAGGGTAAAGCCTTCCAACAATGCCTAACAACAAGAACAAAACAATTAATAATGCATAGAGATAGGACATAAATAACTATATTTTATGGAGTTATCAACAATATCCTTAAAAATACCATATTAACTCAGTTGACTCTCCAAATTTTCTACAACTCTTATCAATTATTTAAAGGTACAAAATAAATTTTTCATATTTATTTTCATCATATCAACTGATTTTGTAGATACCTTAATTATTCCCTTGTACTCAGTGTTATAGATTTATGCTCAAACTAGTTTAGAAAATTATCCGAAATAATAGATAATCTCTTACTAGTATTACTGAGCTACTATAACCTTGATTAGGATCATTAATTTAGGGAGGGTGTTACATCATGCATCCTAGTCCATCTTTGTCAAATGTTCACTGTTGTTTTCCTAACATTATTTCCAAATTTTTTGTGCCATTAACAAACTTGGCTAGATTTGAGGTGATCTCAGAGACATTTGATTGAAGTTTCTGAACCTCATCAAAATGTTTCTAAAAGACATCATGAGAAAGGTATACTAAGTTACTTTCATAAAGTAATTTTAGTTTACTATTCTCTTCTCTTTTAACTTTGCATCCTCAATTTTTAAGGCTTTTTTCTTAAGTTTTTGTTTTTCAAAATCATTAGTAAGCTTCAGAAAGCTTTTCTTGAGAGAAGAATACTTTGAGGAGAGAAGCTTAGAATAACATAGAAGATCATCAAAAGCTTCTTGAGGTTCTGAAAAAGAAAGGTTAGAATCATTTACCTCATCGTCTACATTGTTAGCATTTGCAACCAGGCATATGTAAGCAAAATTAGTGTTCTCATCTTCATTTTCTGATGATGACTCATCGAAATCTTCCCATGTTGCCATCATACTTCTTTTCTTCTTGAATTTTTTACCAGACTTCTTGAGCATAGAGTATTTTGTTCTGATGTGGCCAAGTTTCTTGCATTCATAGCAAATTACTTTATTCTTGTCTTGGCCACTTGATTTTCTTTTTTGATTGCCTTTCTTAGCTAGGAATTCTTTTTTAAACTTGTCGCATTTTCTCCACATCTTTCTTATCTTCCTTGAGATGAAGGAGAGTTCATCATCACCAAAATTTTCATCTACTGATTCATCTTAGTCTTCTGAATCTTCTACAACATTTAGTGTAGTGGATTAGGATGAAGATTTTCCACTTTTTTGATTAACCTTGAGGGCTATAGACTTCCCTCTCTTTAGTATGTCCTCGTCAGCTTTAACAAGCCCCAACTAAAGTGTTTGCATAGATCCAAGTAACTCTTCTAGTATGAGAGTGCTCAAATCTTTAGCTTCTTGAATTGCAATTACTTTTGGTCTCCGTATTTTTGGAAGACTTCTCATAATTTTTCTAACATAATCTTGGTTATTATAGGTTCTTCTAAGGGATTTCAAACCATTGACAATAGTTTGGAATCTCCCAAATATTTGATCAATAGTCTTATGTTCATGAATTTTAAAGAGTTCATATTGATGAACTAACATGCTGATTTCAGACTCTTTTACTTTATTAGTGCCTTCATGAACAATGGCCAAGGTATCCCATATTTCATTAGCAGTTTCACAACCATAGACCTTGTCATATTCACTTCTACTTAAAGCACAAGTGAGAAAGAATTTAGCTTTAGAATTCAATTGATATTTTTCTTTCTCAACATTAATCCATTTGTGTCTTGGTTTATCAGTTTCAATACCATCAGTAGCAATGACTTTTGGAACATAAGGAGAAGTCTCAATAATATCCCATATATCAATGTAAGCAGACTCAATAAAGAGTCTCATCTTGTCCTTCCAATAGTGGTAATGCTCACCAATGAAGGATATTGGTCTATTAACTGAGGATCCTTCAGTTATAAATGGAGTAGCATTCTGCTCTACCATCGTTTCACCAAGGATCTTTCCTCTTTGCTAGTTAGGCATTTAACCCAAAGGCTGAGCTCTGATACCAAATGAAGGTGACATGGTGCATGTCGCAACCAAGATCTACGACGAGAGCAGCAAACAAATATGAGATTTTTGTTAAAAAAAATATAAATAAAAAATAGAGTTGCCACCAATTTTATTTGAATTAGAAAAAATTAAAAAACCTTTCTTAGAAAATAGTCTTTAAAACTATATTGGATTCAGGAGTCAATTATATATAGGGAATGGTAGAAACTTAATCCCACAACACTCTTAACACATCCGTCCTGAGACGGTTACCTTAAGTCACCTGTGCAATTTTTTATAACTCTTGAAAATATTTGTTTTACCCATTTTGTTAAAAGATAAACTAAAAAAACAAATAAATTATGAAAATTTAATTTTTGTCCTTACAGAATAGGTGTTCTATTTTTACGTATCCCCAAGTGCAATGAAGAACTCAAAGTCATGTCGTTCTTTAGAAAATAATTATGGGTTGGTTAATTTTAATTATGAAAAGAATTTTTGAAAGGGAATTTTGTTTGAAAAAAAGAAAAAATATCCACTCATACACAAGGTTCAAGTTAGCACTAGACTACTCAATAAACCCTTATGATCCAACTGACAATGAAGATAACATTCTCTATTTAATCATTATCATTGGTCATTGTGTTGATTAAAACAAAAAGGTTTTCTTTTCTCTTTTTCTTATTTGAAAGAAAAATTTATTTGATCGTGGATTGATAATCACATATTTTATTCATTAAGAAACCCTTATGTTTAGTCATTTACACTCTCCATATTCTTAATTGATTGAGTTTGGTATGATTTTGTGAGTTTGAGCTCAAATTGGTCCTAATTGAATATTTTTAGCATTATTGAGATTTGATATTGTTTCTGTATTTTGGCCATAACTTGAGTTCCTAATATCTGATGAACATGAATTTTACCTTGTAGGAAAGTTAAGAGGAAGCTCTACAACTTTGATGAAGAGCTCGAAGTCCCAAAAAGATGTCTAAAGGACCTAAGTTTACATGGAATTCAGAATACGGGTTCTGTCAGTAGAATCCGAACAGTGTGCACTCATAAAATCATATCTCAAGATTTAATAATGAAGATGGGCTCAAATTTGGACAGTGGATATTCAAGATCCAAATAAACAACTTTCATGAAGAACACTTTTTGAAAAAATGAAGTCTAGAAGGTCAGTTTGAGCTTGCAAGTCGGAACAGAGGTGCTGAAGTTGGGTTTGAGCAACCTGCGGTATTTGGGACATATCTTGGGCTGAAGGAAGCAAAATTGGACGAACCAGATATGCATTTTATAGCCAAGACAAAGATCTACAACTTTCATGAAGAGTACTTTTCATAGATCTGAAGTATAGTGGGTCGTTTTTGGCTTCCAAGTCAGACACGAAATTTTCGTCCTCAACCACCCACTCATCCATCCACTAATCCACTCATCCATCCACTAATCCACTCATCCACTCATCCACTAATCCACTAATCCACTAATCCACCCAATCTCGGATAGATTTCTGAATTGACTGTTCTTCTAATTGTTATTTCTCTTTAAATCTTGTCACTGTGATCCTTGAACCATCAAAACCCCCCTTTTTTCTAACTTAACTTAATTTGATCAAATTGCATTTACGATCCTTGAGGAGACGATCCGGTGTTGTTCACTATACTACAAGTTTAGGTAATAACTTCGGTTATAATTTTGACTGAGTTCGGCGCTCGTCAAAATTTTGGCGCCGTTGCCGGGGATCCGTAAGTGTGATATGATCTTTTTAAGTTATCATCTAACTCTTTCTTTTTCTTTTTCTTTCATTATCATTTTGTTGCATTCTGTTGCATTTTAAGGATACAATGGACCATGCATAATGGAGTCAAAACTTGAGGAGTTGACTTCTTTGATAAGACATATAGTAGTGAGACAATAATTACCTGTGCAGGAAGCTACACTTGTGTGTAACATTTGTTTTTGTTCATCTCACCCTACATATGCATGCCCTACACTTCAGTATGCTAATTCTGTTTTTCCAGATCAATTTGTTTCAGCAGCTGGTTATTTTCCTGATGAACTACAGTTCCAGCAGCAGCAACAGAGTTATGATCCCTTCTTCAACACATACAACCTTGGCTGGAGAGACTATTCGGATCCAGGATATGGCTATGCGGCATCACAACAACAGCAATCATTACAATATGAGCAGCCATTCCAACAGATAACAAGTCCAACAATCACAAAACTTGAGCCTTCATTAGAGGACTTGATTGAATTCCAACAGAATTTCACTGCCACTATTCAGGATTTAACAACCCAAATTGAGCAGTTGACAGTCACTGTTAATGAACTGAGAAGTCAAGAGTCAGACCAACTCTCTTCCCAAACAATTCCCAACTCCTTGCATTCTAATTGTCATATTGATTTACCTGCAGACTTAGTTGAGGAAACTCATGATGAGTTGTGTGTTGAATTTCCTAATTTTATTGGTTTTAATGATTCTATCAATTGCAACTCATGTACTGATTGTGACGGTGATATAAAATGTGTTATTTGTGCTGAAATTTCTGCATATTTGAAAACTAATGATTCTGTTTATGCAAGATCTAATGATATAGAAGGGTCTATCAACAATGTAGTTGCAGAATCTGAAACATATAGGGAGGTGGAGTTGAAGGCCATTGAGGAATTTTCAAAGAAAGAGGAAAGTCAGCAGATGCTAGTAACTACTGAAGTGGATTTTGTTTTTAGGCCATGGTCCAGCATTATCAATGAAAGCAGAATTGCCAAATTACACGTGTTGCATGCCATTGGTGAAGTCAAGGAAATTAAGAAAGACCAATGGAACCCCAATGGGAGCCCTCATACTTCAAGCTTAACTTGGTCATTACACTTCAACCAATGGGACCCTAGTGAAAGCTATCATGTTGTGTCAACCATAACTTAGTCATCACGTTTCAACCAATGGGATCCTGGTGGAGTCTTTTCACCAACCTCACTTAATAAGACCAATGGACACCATCTCAAGCCGAAAAATGTGGAAGTGAAAGTGATGGGCTTTTACCATCCACATTATAAAGATCACTAAGAAGTGTCCCAACGTCGAGCTAATGAAGTTAAACAAGCGCTTATTGGGAGTCAACCCAACTAGATTTGTTTTCAAGATCTTTGGGGATGGTTTTCGCAATCTGAGAAGATAAAAACATACTTCACTTTAAATGGCTGAGTAAGGAGTCAGTAAGTTATACCTTATTGACTCTTGAGACGCATTCTTGTGGCCTGGTACATCATAAACTTCTTAATTGTGGAATCTCTTCAGAGATAAACAGAAGCGTTACAGTCTTGGGAATCTGACTCTAAAAGACCCGCATTTCCTCTTTAATTTTATATTATTCCAGTCATGTTATGTTGGTTTTATATTTTACTCATTTGTTTTGTGAGTTTTCAGGTTCTGTTGCAGCTTTAATTCTTACGCATCTTTTCTGCTTGCCATTATCTCGCCCCTCATCAGGTTGTGTTGTTCTTTTCTTTCCGTTTTATTTATCACTTTCACATTGAGGACAATGTTTATATTAAGTGTGGGGGAGAGATTTTAGCATGTTTCTTTTTTGTTAAAAAAAAAAAAAAAAAGGTTCATTGCATGATTGAATAACTTTTCTCCATTCTTGAACTGATATGCTTGGTGATGGATGATTGAATTGATGAATTGAGTTTGATGGATGCATACCTTGTGAGATTTTGAGCCTAATGGATGGATTCAACATTTATGCCATTCTCTTCTTTCTTGTGTGATTTTCACTCATGTTAATGACCACTGTAGAACTTGCTTTGATTCTTTTTGAGGCTACATTTCACTTGCATGCATGAACATGATTGAGGCCCTCTTTCTTAATTAGCTAGTTTAACCAAATAGCCAACCTTGTTTTCAATATGATATCAAGCACTCTTTTGACTTCTTGAAAATTCTCTGATTCCTGTCAACCTTGTATATTTTCCTTTGCTTAACCCCTTTGAGCTTATTTGATCATTCCTTGTTTCTAGCTCATTATGTGCCTGAAATGAGAAATCGTGTTCTTACTTTACCTTAGGGAATAAAAGAACATTAGCTTGGTTGATGGATGAGTTTTTGAACAAGTGTGGGGGTGTGTGTACAAAATGGTTGTTGAAAAAGAAAAGAGTGCCCAAAAAGAAAAAAAAATGTATGTATATAGTTATGTTCATATATATAAAGAAAAAAGAAAAAAAAAAAAAAAAAAAAAAAAAAAAAAAAAAACCAAGTGTTTAAAAAAAGAAAAGGATTGGGAAATGAATATGTAAAGGGATATACACTAGAGTTGGGATGAACTTTTATGCTTGTTATTTGAACTCAGCTCTCATTTGCTTTTATTCTCTTTGGTATTTATCTTCTCATATCCATTTTATCCTTTCCTGTTACCTTGACCTCACTACAACCTTGAATAAAGTCCTCATGATTTGTGTGTGCATGTGTTTTGAGTAGTGGAGAAGTAGAATATAAGCAAGCTTATGGTAGTGCAATTTTTATGGGTTGAATTGAGTGAAATACCTACCTTTTAAACACTTGAGAGATTGAGAGGGGATCTTGTGAAGATCTATCATTCTTGATTCATGTTGAAGATACCTTGCTTGTTGGTTTGAGATGTGGAGAATTGTTAACTCATGAATGTTTTGATCCCTTGAACCTTTGGTTGTTCTTCTTGATTGTAAAATTTTGGTCTTGAGTTTTGCCCAGGAGTGCAAAAAGCTAAGTGTGGGGGAATTTGATAATCACATATTTTATTCATTAAGAAACCCTTATGTTTAGTCATTTACACTCTCCATATTCTTAATTGATTGAGTTTGGTATGATTTTGTGAGTTTGAGCTCAAATTGGTCCTAATTGAATATTTTTAGCATTATTGAGATTTGATACTGTTTCTGTATTTTGGCCATAACTTGAGTTCCTAATATCTGATGAACATGAATTTTACCTTGTAGGAAAGCTAAGAGGAAGCTCTACAACTTTGATGAAGAGCTCGAAGTCCCAAAAAGATGTCTAAAGGACCTAAGTTTACATGGAAGTCAGAATACGGGTTCTGTCAGTAGAATCCGAACAGTGTGCACTCATAAAATCATATCTCAAGATTTAATAATGAAGATGGGCTCAAATTTGGACAGTGGATATTCAAGATCCAAATAAACAACTTTCATGAAGAACACTTTTTGAAAAAATGAAGTCTAGGAGGTCAGTTTGAGCTTGCAAGTCGGAACAGAGGTGCTGAAGTTGGGTTTGAGCAACCTGCGGTATTTGGGACATATCTTAGGCTGAAGGAAGCAAAATTGGACGAACCAGATATGCATTTTATAGCCAAGACAAAGATCTACAACTTTCATGAAGAGTACTTTTCATGGATCTGAAGTATAGTGGGTCGTTTTTGGCTTCCAAGTCAGACACGAAATTTTCGTCCTCAACCACCTACTCATCCATCCACTAATCCACTCATCCATCCACTAATCCACTCATCCACTCATCCACTAATCCACCCAATCTCGGATAGATTTCTGAATTGACTGTTCTTCTAATTGTTATTTCTCTTTAAATCTTGTCACTGTGATCCTTGAACCATCAAAATCCCCCCTTTTTCTAACTTAACTTAATTTGATCAAATTGCATTTACGATCCTTGAGGAGACGATCCGGTGTTGTTCACTATACTACAAGTTTAGGTAATAACTTCGGTTATAATTTTGACTGAGTTCGGCGCTCGTCATGGATCATATAAGACAGCAACAGATAATAAGCAAGACAATAACCAAATGAAGAAATAAACATCTTATTTCATTTTTCCTTTCTTTCTCTTTTTATCATTGTTTAAATTTTCTACTATTAATCATGTTTTCTATTTTTTTTCTCTTTTATGTTTTTTTATTTTCATTTTAGTTTTTAAAAGACCCTTTCTATTTATCAGTTTTCATAAAAAAAGATTAAACTAACATAAAAAAAAAACAAAATGAAGGAGAGCTATACCTGGGTTGTTGGAAGAGCTGAGACAAACAACAAAGTAGTTGTGCAACAGTGGTGGCTGGCCGAATAAGGTGGCGGCGCAAAAAACAAGGTGGTAGACAAAAGCGATGTTGCTAGTCTGGACAGTTCTGGGGCTAGTGCGACGCAGATCTAGGTTTGTGGTGGTGCGCGTGCGGCATGAGTCTCACAGTGGCTTACCCACAAGCTTGGAAGGTGGTAGAGGCTTGTAGTTTATAGGAGTTGGGTTGATGGCGATTGTGTGGTAGTTGTTGGTGGTGAGGACGTTAGAGTTGCTTGCAGGTGTCACGTTATGAATGGTTTAGGAAGGTCACGAGTGGCTTTGGTTTGGTGGTGTAATGGAGGTCAACAGTTATGGAGATCCTATGACGGTGAGGCTATAGCAGAGGGGTGGCGAGATGGTGACAGGTTCAGCAGCTAAGATTGGGTGGCTGTTGCGGTTGTTGTGACGAGGAGTGTTGGTTTGAGTGGGTTGAATGATGGTGTTGCAGGTTGATGTTTGAGACAGGGTGGACGTGCAAGGCAGTGGTGGCTTCAAGCATGCAGTGGTGGTCACTAATGAGGGGCTCGCAGTGGTGTTCTTGGTTGTTCAAGTTGTAGGTGATGGTTGCTCACAGGGGAAAGGTGTAACATCCTCTTTTTAGCATGTTAAACTTGTATATGATCATAGAGGTATCATAATACTTGCTTGACATGGCTGCTTATTTTTGTAGCAAACTAAGTTAGTTTAGATACTTTGTTGCAACACAGAATGTGAAAAGTAACTTAAAATGACTCAGATAGTGGCATAAATTGTTTAGTTGATGAAAATGAATATAGATAAGTCGTTTCTAGGTCACATATATGTGGAAGAGGATGTAGTTAAATTTTGAGAGTAAACTGAGTTAGTTTGGCATTTTAAAGTATACTAAGTGAGTGTTTTAATACCGAATTAACTTGACACTAATATGGAAACTTATGAAAATGGTGAAACAAGAATTGAGATGAATCCTAGGATTTATTTCAATACTTTTGGAAGTTAAGAAACTTGATTTAGTAAGATTAAAGTATTCCTAAGAGATATAAGTTTCTACAAAATATCCTAAGTGTCTCAAGTCACTCACGTTGCAACCCTCTTATTTGACTTCCCCCTTTGATATTTCACTCATTCTTATTTGTTCTCACTCTTTCTTTCTCATGAAAATAGCACCCACAACAGTAGTAGAAAAATGGCAAAGAAATGAGGAAAAACTTAAAGACGAAGAGGAAAGAAAGAAGAGGAAGACAAAGGGCAAAGCAAAGGTTTGATCATATTCTACACAAGTGAGGTAGGGGTGATTGTTTTCACCATCTATTCGTTACTCATTTCTACTCATGAATATGTTGCATGCTTGAGTTCCAAAAATGGGTTTTTGTGGTTTTATCATTGTTTGGATTGGTTGAACTTGTTCTAAATTCATTTCATGGCTCAACTTGAGATGTTCTAGGCATGGTAGATAGTTTCAATCCTAGAAACTATCCATGAAACATCTTGTGTTGGAAGTTGAAAAATAGGTATGAAAAAGTTTTAATTTTCATCATAAATCTATGCTAGAGTTGTTGAGAGTTTGGATGAGGGTTACTATATGTTTAAGGACCATTTTTATGACTGAAAAACACTTAAAACCCTCTGGAAATTGGTTTGAGAACCAGAGGAATAGAAATCTGGTTTCTGGTGCAACTAGCGCCTAGGCGCCAATTGATTAGAACCAAAACTTTGTTAGGTCACAAGCATGGCGCCAATGAGCTGCGCCTAAGTGCCAAAGGCTTAGGAAAATAGGGCATAGCCCTGCCATGAGCCTAGGTGTGGAGAAGTGGCGCCTAGGAGCCAGGTCCAGAGTTTGCTAGGACCTTTATTTTGATGAAATGAAGTTCCCTTCTTAGGGGAATCCTCCATGTATGCTTGTGTCAAGACATATTTAGGCATATTTCACAAAGGAAATAACCACCTGTCATATATGTACAAGTTTGAGTTTTTAAGCATTCCATAAATTAGGAATTTCCTAAAGTAGGTATCTAGGACCTTGAGCACACTAGCGTGGCATAGGTTACCACTTGTGGTGTGATAATAAGGCAAGCTAGATACAAGTATCATAAGTATGTTTTACTTATTTAAATGCATGAATTACTCTCTTGTAGTGAAAGTTGAGTTGATTATGCAAGTTATTAGAGAAATGCTCTATTATCTCATCAAGTTGAGTTGAAATGGAGTGTTAGGAAATAGAGGTTTCTTTACTTGATAAAGTTGAACCATAGCACAATATAGAGTTGTGAGACAAGAGAGAGAGAAAAGCACCTTGACATGGTAAAGATGTGAGTAAAACACTTTACCAAGTGTGATAGAGGAATGATATAAGCACTTTACCTAGGATAAAGTAGTGAGTTAAGTTCTTCATCAAAGAACATGAGGAGTGAGAAAAGCATTCATGTAAAGGGATAGTAACGTGTGAAAAACTTTCTACCAAGGGCAATAGATTGAGTTAAGTTCTTTGCTAGGCGAAGGAGTGAAATAAGCACTTTGCCAAGGAAAGATGATATTTTACAATTGTATGGGCGATTGTTTGATATCAATAGTAATTTAATTGTGTAAATAGTTTATTTACCTTTTGAATATTTTTAAATGTTAATGCCATGGTTTCACATAGCTGTTTACTACTGAGAATTTCTTATTCTTACCCTATTTTATGTTTCCATGGTATAAACAGGTCAAGACCTTGCTAAGGGAAAGAAGAAGAAGCACCTAGTTTAGATAGTTTTATTTTATGTACTTTCGAACAATACTTGTATATTCTTTTGTGATGTACAATGTTGTATGTATAATACTACGACCTTTGAGGCTTAATGTATTTATATGTATAACTTTTTCTCTTATGGCTCTCCATAATAATTTGTATAAATGTTACATGTTAGATTGATGTTTAAGTTAGAAATAGCATAGCTAATACTATCTATCTTTGTATGTGTTCTGGATATATCGAGATATTTGTTTTAGGGTGTTACATTAAGATATCAGAGTAGCTCATCTTGTTAAGTCGGGGTATGGACTGACTATGCTTAGGCATGTTTAATATTATTTGTTTTATGTTATGAATTTCTTGTATCTTTTGTGAGATGTTTGAATAGAATTGCATGAATTACCTTTTGTTTGAATGTTATTAGCTACTGTTGCACTATTACATGATATTGAGATTGATAAACTTAATATGTAATGTTCTATGTGTACAAGAAACTATGGCATCTTTGAGGCAGACTAGAGGAAGTGGGAACTCTCCTAGTGAGGGTCTTAATGTAGCTGGGGCTGTTATGGCAATGGCAAATGCCGTGCGATAGTAGACAACTGTTATAGCTAGAATCTTGTATACGTTAGGAGCCAATCAACCTTAACAACCAACATAACCACCAATATAGACAGCACAAGAGGTACATGTGAGAAGAAATCAGAATTTTCAAGACTTATCTGAGTTTAGAGGGATGAACCCTCCACTTTTCAAAGGCGAGTATGATCCGGTGAAGGTCAAGGAATGGCTTATGGAAATAGAGAAGATCTTCGAGGTCCTGATATATTCAGATGAATAGAGAGTTTCCATCACTTCCTTTATGTTTAGAGGGAAAGCAGAGCATTAATGGAAAAGTGTTAGGAGATTTCTAGAAGCAAGAGGGACACAGATCACGTGGGAAGTGTTTAGGAGCACCTTTTTGGAGAAATATTTCCCAAGGACCTTGCCAGAGGATATGGAGGTTGAATTCCTTAGGCTTCAACAAAGGGTATGACTTTAGGTCAATATGAGGCAAAGTTTGATAAGATATCTAAGTTTTCTTTTCAATATAGGCTCAATCCGGATGAGAGTTGGAAGTGTGTCAAATTCGAATTTGGATCGAGGGAGGATATCAAGAGAATGATACAGCTAATGGAGATTAGAGATTTCCCTTCCCTAGTAAATAAGTGTAGAATTGTGGAATCAAGTAGTCTCCAACTTTAAATAGATCAGAAGACACAAGGCTTCCAAAAGCGGAAGAGATTTGATGAGAAAAAAAGTACTCCTAAACTAGCTCACCCATAGAACAAGGGTAAGCAGGTCCAAGGAGGATCAGGGGGACTTAAATGTCCCAAGTATGAGAGGCAGCACTAAGACAGGCCTTGCTTGGCAGAGCAATCAATTTGCTACTCTTGTGGCCAGCAGGGGCACTACGCTAAGGAGTTTCCATAGAAGTAGAAAGTTACGTCCACCCCTAAACCGCAAGCTGCAATAAGAGTTTACACTCCGAGTGGTAAAAAGGTGACTTAGTCTTTAGATCTGATCCAAGCTAAATGCATAATCTGTAACATCCTCTTTTTACACATGTTAGGCTTGTATAAGGTTACAGAGGTAGCTTAATACTTGTTTAACATGTCTGTCAAATTTTGTGACATTTTGAGTTAATTTAGGCACTTTGCCGCAATACAGAACGTGCAAAATGACTATTTTAACTCAAGAAAAATAGCATAAATACTATATTAAAGGAAATGGATATGGAAAAGTTATTTCTAGGTCATAAATATGTGAAAGAAGATGTGGTTAAATTTTGAGGGCAAACAGAGTTAATTTTGTATTTTTAAGGATACTGAGTGAGTATTTAACTACCGGATTGAGGCACAACAACTATGGAAAATTATGGAAATGATGAAATAAGAATTTTGATGGATCTTATAATTTATTCTAAGGTTGTTGGAAAATAGGAAACTTGATTTGGTTAAATCAAAGTGTTTTTAACAGATACAAAATTTTGATAAGAGACTAAAATGCCCTTAAGTTATTATGTTTTAAAAGTGAGTTTCACTCACTTTCTCTCTTCATTTTCAGCTAGAAGCAAAAGGCAGAAAAAGAAAGGAGAAAAAAGGAATAAGAGGAGGAGAAGAGAACGAAGAAGAGGGGAAGAAGGAAAAAGAAAGAACAAGGCTAAGAGTCATCAACCAAGGTAGAGGAAAACATTTTCATTGCTTCTCTTCTTCTTCTTTGTGAATCATTTTGATGGAAAAAACCAAAAATGGGTTTTGAATGTGAAAGGTGATTTCTATGTTGGATTCCTATTGTTTTAGACTTGATTGTTTGTTCTTGGTTTATGGATCATGGTTGTGCATTTGATGTTTTTGTATTTCCATGAGAGATTGAGTTTCAAAAATGGGTTTTTCATTATGGAAGATTGATCCTTAATTTATGTATGATTATGTTAAAGATGTGTAATGGAGATACAAAGTGATTTGAGATCATTGTTGATGCTTGAATATTGATTTTTGGTGATGGTTTTTGGTTTGGAATCGAAGGAAAGCAGAAACCATGTTTCTGCATAATTTTCTGGTGTTGGTCATGCATAGGCGTAGGTTTTTCACGCCTAGGCGTGGATTGAAAAACTTGCGAGACAGAGAGTGCCACACCTAGGTGTGGTAAAACCAAGCCTAGGCATGAGACAAGACAGCATCTTAATAGCTTGTAGTGCTTGTTTCATAACTTGAGTTATAGAGATCGGAATAACCTGATTCTAGAGGCATTTGAAAGTTAACATGTAGGGCTATATGCTTATAAAATTTCATAATGTTTTAAGTTAGGATGCACATTTGATGCTATCTTGAAAATCATCCTTTTTGAGGTAAATAATGAGGTGTTATGGGATAATTGAGGTTGAATGGTTTGTGAACTACATTTTATTTTCTTTTTGGCTAAGATTAAGTTAGGATGATGTGATATAAGGGTGTTGGATCCCCATATGATGGATTTTGCTAGGTAATGTATTATGTGTTGCTAATAAATGATGTAATGAGACACAATATGGTTTGATTAAGGATATGATGAGGGTAAAATATGAACTTGGATTTGTTTGATTGGGAAATTGATTTCCAATGTAATGTTAAGTCAAATTGATATATTTAAAAGATGTGCATCAAAGTTTATACTTTGTAAGAAATAAATGATCATCATGATGATTAAGATGTTAAATGAGACAATAAGCCATGATATGGTGTAATGTAAAGAAGTATATTGATTTATACATGTTATCAAATAATGTTGATAATCATGATATTGGGAAGCAATATAAAAGGATGGTAAAAGTAGATGAGGTTGAGTGAGTCCCTCTCTACAAGCATGTATGATAATGTAAAAGATAAAGTTTATTGATTATGGTATTGCTCCCCCATTATATAAAGGAAGATATGATTAAGTAAAAGTTAAAGAAAGAAAGGTTTTAATATTATGCATGTTTTGTTTTCAAACTTGTTATTTGATGTTTACATGTATTATAAATCTATTGCCTGGACAAAAGGGTGCCAAGCGGCTTGGACAAAAGGGCTCCAAGTGTCATGTTTGGTAGTGCAAGGAACAAAAGGGCATCTTGCCTACCCAAAAAATAATACAAGGAACAAAAGGGCTTCCTGGAACAAAAAGGCTTCTTAGAAATATTCAAATAACATGAGTTTTTCTGAAGTAAAATCTTTTACAAATCATTGCATGAGCATACTTTAGGGTTTCATTAGACATAATCATACATCAACATACATTGCATAAAATTTGCAATTGTATGGGCAATTGTCTTATTTTTATTAAATGTGAAGTTTAAGGATAAAAGTTAGTTAGAAAAGGTTGAAGATCAAAGTGTAGCTTAAAGGTGTGTAATGGAGGGAATGAGTATGTTTGTTAGCCTTTATAACTGTTATAGTGAATATATTTTGATTCATGTTGAGTTTCTATATAATGATTGAACTATTTTCTTTATTAAATGAATTGTCTGTTTTGAGAAGGTAAAGGATTGAGATTTGGCTTATGCCATCTTTCCAAATGCTTAAGTACAATATGATTTTTACCCCAAAGCAGCTGAATTTACCATGATATTTTTAAATTTTACTACTGAGAATTGTTAATTCTCACCCCAATTCCTGTTTTATGTTTTCCATGATAAATTCAGAAGAGAATCAAAGCAAGCGCAAAGTAGGGCGACAAAGATTTAATTGAGCTGATTATGTAATCATTTTAGTTCTATAATTATATTTATGATTTTGTAATTAAGTTTATATAAGTAATTTGTAAAGGTTTGTAACCTCAGACATATCAGATAGATGTTTTAGTAAAACGTAAGTTTCCTGAGGTGTAAAATGTCTCGCTCTCTTACTTCTATAAAGGCTCTATATATTTACTCATTAAGTAGATATTGAATAGGTCATAGATTATCTTTATGTTAGAAAGTAACATACTAATTCTATTTACTTAGTATACGTAGGGTATACTACAATGAATGGGATTAGGGTGTTACATAATCCATAATCACCTTTTAATTGTTTTATATGATTCAGGAGCATCCCACTCCTTTGTTTCTTGTGATTGTGTGGAAATGTTGGGTTTACCAATGATAGACCTTCCTTATGACTTATCTGTTTTCACTCCCACCAGTAAATCAGTTACAACTTCTAAAGTTTGTCTAAATTGTTGTATAAAAGTAGAAGATATGATTTTCTTTGTAATCTTATTTGTTTACCCTTTGTAGATATTGATGTCATTCTCGGTATGGATTGGTTATCCTCCAACCATGTAGTTTTGAACTATTCAGATAAAACCCTTATGTTTATGTCATATGTATAGACTAAAGTTATCCCTTATGAGTCAATGTATCTCAATGCTAACCAGATGAATCACTGTTTAGTAGAGGGAGCTCTAGGATATGTTCTCATTTTCTCCTTAAGTGTTGATGTTGAACAAAGCCTAGAGGGTATACCAGTGGTGAGGGAGTACCCTAAAGTATTCTCAAGTGATATAGTTTAGTTGCCACCTGTAACATCCTTATTACAATTACCAATTACGTATCCGAAATTTATGTATTAGTAACTATAATTAAGCACGTCACTTGTTTAAAATAAGAAATTTAAAATTTCTATATAAAGGATATACAAAATATGAGCCATACTGATGGGTTAATAATACTTACATACATTATATGGAGCAGTATAAAAAATACATTACAGTACTCATTATTTACATAATTTGCTACAAATATTAAATATACATCATAAACACAAAATACTATTAAAATCCCATTTTAAGTCTTTGATAGAGACCAAGGAAGCTCAAGTAGAAGCCCAACAGGCCCAATGCCCAAGGATACATTGCGAGGACTTAGAGGCCCAATGACAAGGTTAAGAGCTAAGAAGGCTAAGGAGGATTTAGACAAAGAAGTCAGCCACTTTCTCTCACTCAAGCCCATTCCAAAAGAAGAAGCACTTAAGATGGTTCAAATGATCCAAGTTGATGAAGGACCCAATGTAGGGGCATGATTTCTTCTTAGTCAATTTTATTTAATTATGTATTTGAACTTTTTAATTTTCTCAGTTTTGGTTCTTATTTTTTTTTTGGGATAATTTTGTAATAAAGGCATATTGTTTGGGCTTAACTTGCAAATAGCAGAGCTAGGGATAGGTGATGCCTTCTACTTGGGCCTGGGCCACATTTGCGCTAGGATTAGGATTAAAAATGCGCTAGCTTGCTACCTCCTTTAGCTAGACCTAGCCGCATACCTAATGCCTATAAATAGGCTTGTGTTTACTGCATTTGACACTTTTGAATTTGAGAATATTATTGCACTCCAAATAACATGCTATACAAATACAATCCAAATTTTAGTGCTCATTCTAATATTCATTTATTCTCACAGAACCCATTTCTCAAGCACCTAATAGGTGGGAGCCACCTCATATAGCTCATGTTCTATATACTCATGGTAAGAAGTGAATTAGGGCCTCACACTACCACTAGTGTAACACCCCGTAATAATTCTTAAATAAGAACTTTGATTTAAATAAAAACCCTAGGCAAGGACTAAGAAGAAGATAACTTACTATAAATCTAACTCAAAAATCAATCTCAAAGTAAATTAGCAAAGAATGATCATGACCACGTATATGATTGAGTAATGGCTAATTACTTGAGAATAGAAAAAGAAATCATGCAAACAAACAATTAATCATTTGCATATTAATATTTAAAGGACAAGTGTTGCTTGGTCATAAATATGATTAGAATTATGCCAAAGGCAAGAATTAAGTGAATTCTATTTTTTTCCTAAGCAAGCCATGACAACAAAGCTTCTAAATTGTTTCCATCCTTTACAAGTACATGGAAGGCAGCCTAGCTATCATCAAACAAGTGTTTACATGTGATTTACTTAGTGGAATTAGTAAGTTAAACATAACCTATGGCCATGCATTTAGAAGGTTGCATGCTATCCTTAAAACAAGTATTTTACACAAGCAAGGAAACCAAGACAACATGATACAATAAGGCACACGGCTGGCCAGGATTGTGACACACCACCAAAGCTTTAAAACACATCCAAATAGCATGACATTTATGGCTGGAACATATGGCAGCCGTATGGCTTGAAAGCCATGCAAATTGCCACATTCTTAACCAAGACAAGTGTGCAATTGTCCAAGCTCTTCTCCATGCAAGATGCCACGGATAGTAGGCCCTCCCCAAGGGCCATGATTTTCCCTCACCAGCCTAAGCAAATCGTGGAAGGCTGCATGACAACCAAAACATGCAGAAGGACACCTTTCTTGATCAAACCAAGTCATGATGCCACATGTAACTCATGCTCCCTTTCACTTCATGCAAGGAGACACCTCTCCAGCCTCCTTGTCACTGGAAACCAGCAGAAGTAGCAAACATGCTTCTTCAAAAAGGAAGCAGAAGCTGGCACCAGGATTTCTCTCCAAAACAAAGAAGCTGCCACCCTTTTCTTCCAAGACAATGGCCACATCAAAAGCCTATGCTATCCTAGGCAATCATAGTTATGATGAGGAGGAGCAGCACGATTCTAAGGAGCTTAAGAATCAGGAGACAAGGCTGGAGCAGCATCCATCCAACCCCCTCCAAGTTCTTGCAAAAAATCGTGAGCCACCCATCCTTCCATTTCCATAATTTCTTCACACCCTTCCTCTTGTTTTCATATCCGTGAGCCTTAAAGAAGCAACACACCTCCTTCATCTCTTCACTCCTAAGGACAGTTAAGGTAGGGAAGAATCAAAGGGGAAGCTTTTCTCTAGTCATTCTTTCTTAGACTTCCATTCTACCAATTTCATGCTAACCAAGTGCATTCTGTTCTGCATACTATTTTCTGGTTGCATTCTGTTTCCTGGTTTGTATCACAATACTTGCATTCTGTTTTTCTGGTTTACATATAACTTTTGCGTGCTGTTTTTTGGTTTGCATAATAACATCCTGCATTCAGTTTTTCTGGTTGTATTTTAACAATCTAGTTTACTAGTTTACTGTTTTCTGGTTTTCTGGTTTCCATTATCATATGTTTCTATTTTTCTGGTTTCCATTTTAATATGTTTCTATTTTATGAGTATAACATAAATTCTAAAGCTAAGTAACCACATTTTGCTATAAGTTGTGTAAACAACATGATTCTGTTTTCTTAAATCAAATGCACCGAGTGGCAACTTGGAAATCATGCATTCTGGTTTCTTCAAGTGCACCGAATGGAGATTGTGATGTTATGTACTCTTCTTTGATTCTGGTTTTAATTAAGTGCACCGAATCAAATACAACTTAATGGATACTAAAAATGATGAAAGACTATGGTGATGAGTATTTGAAAATATGGTTATTGATCCCTATGCTTTTGGTGGTGAGTTGTGATTGGTTTTCATTTGTAATATATGAACTTTAAAATCATCATATGTATAAATGTAATAAAAGTGTAAAGATAAAGTTTCCTTGGGATTAGCCTACACGAAGATATGTGAGGAGTAGATTGGGGGGTGGTGAAACCCTTGGGAGTAATGCTATTGTGACCACACTTATGTTCGAGGTAGAACAAGTCCTGGTAGGACTGTGAGTTTGTGGGGTCGCTCCTAGGAGGTGGCATTACTTTGACATGCCCTTTTTCTCCAGGACGATAGAGAGAGCATATAGTGGGAGGTATGTGTACTCTCGTCCATCCGCTATCCCAAAGGAGCACTCCATGGAGTTGGTATAGTAAAAGAGACCTTAAAAAGAAATTTATAACTATCCTAAACTCTTGTTATTATGATACTGTTTTTATTAGTAATTTTTAAGGTGTTTGGATGCTCATATTCCTTATTGTTGCAATTCTATTATTATAAGTAATTTATTCCTTCTAATTGTTACATATTCTGTAGAAAAGCTATTTTCGAAAAATAAACCGTTTTGGGAATCAGAGATTTTCTTTAAACTATATTATTTCTGTTGTGATTATTTTACGAAAAACCGATTCCCCTGGAATATCATTAGTTCTATTTTTTTAAAAACTTACCTACTGAGAATCATTTTCTCACCCCTTCTATGATTTTATCGTGGTATTCCAGACCCGCCATCATGAGTACTATTGTAGTCTGGCTGGGAGAAGGGACCAGGCATTATGACATGGAAATCAAACTGTTTACTTTTACTGGTCAGATTACCATACAGTATCATCCATCTCCCACCCAGAGTTTGGAGTTATCACCATCTCGGGCCCCTTCACTTTCCAGGTGGTCCTCCCACCATGGTGATCCTGCCGTCGCCGCCTCTGTTCAGCTAACTATGGCCATGCTAAATTCTCCTCTACCCTACTACTTGAGAATGAGGAGAAATATGTGTTGCTGCTAATGTTTTTTTATGTTGTTTAAATCTCACGGCTTGTATAAGACCCTGTATGGGTCTAATTTTGTAACTATTATGCAAACTGGTGTTTGGTGTTTTGTATCTAAATGGCAATTATGCACATAGGTCTTTGTGCTGATAGTTATTTCTTCTGCTCCTTAAAAAGAAAGCACAAAACATAAAGTTAATAAGTTAACTATTTCCAAAACAACAGTGGCTAAATTAACCATATTTACAAGGAAGAGGAAATAAATGCTATTTTTAGGTTGTTACAGTTGTTGGTATCAGAGCAGTTCGTCCAGGCATAGCCTAGTCTTGATCAGTACTCCAAGGTAAGAATTGATTTATGCTAACAGTACAGTAATAAGAGTATCTTTTCTTGTGTAGTCATAAAAATGGCACGAAGGAATACCAGCCAGGATGTGGAGGACTTGATAGGGACAATTAGAGACATGGTCACTGCTATGCAAACACAGGCTGAAACTACCACCAGAATTCTGGAACAATTGCAAGGAAACCAGAATGCGAATATAGCTGAACCTCAACAAAGAAGGGACGAATTTGCAGGATTGACAGAGTTCTGGAAGGCAAAACCCTCATCATTCTAGGGAGATCCTGATCCCATAAAGACAGAATTATGGATTAAGGAGATGGAAAGAATATTCATAGTCATGGATTGTACCGATGCTCAAAAGGTATTCTTTGCTACTTATATGCTTGTAGGCGAAGCAGAACATTGGTGGAATAGTACACATAGACTCCTGGAAGCAAATGGAACTCTGATTTCCTAGGAAATGTTTAAAACGATATTTTTCAATAAATATTTCCCAGAAAATTTGAGAAATGCTCGGGAATTAGAATTCCTTCGGCTGGAACAGGGAAATACGACGGTGGGGCAGTATGTATCTAAATTTGAAGAAGTGTCCAAATTCTCAGCCTATTACATACATCATCCTGATGAAAGGTGGAAGTGCATCAAATTTGAAGCTGGGTTGCGACCAGAGATTTTGAAAGCAGTCGGACCCATGGAGATACGTGACTTCTCAAATTTGGTCACTAAGTGTCAAATCATTGAAGGATATATCACTAGAGCTGAGCCTTTTCGAACAAATTTCTATCCACAGAAAAGGAAATTTGTCCCTAAACAAGGAAATAGAAATGTAAAATTCAAAATGTCTCAAGAAGGCAATCGGCCCCAGCAACCGCGGAGATTTGGACCACTATGTGCAAAATGTGGCAAAAGTCATGAAGGAAGACCCTGTTTCATCTGCTTTGGATGTGACGAATATGGACATATCAGGAGTTACTGTCCACATAATCAGAAAAATGTTGCTACTACCTCCAATCCCAAACCCAAGACCACCGGAAGAGTCTTTACCCTCAGTGGCGAGGAAGCGGCCAGGTCAAATGATCTTATACAGGGTAAGTGCAAAATTTATGAAAATGTTTTGAATGTGTTATTTGATTCAGGAGCCACTCATTCCTTTATTTCCTATGACTGTGCAAAGTAATTGCAATTACCAGTATCCACCCTATCCTATAACTTGGTGGTGTCTACCCCTACCCAAAAGTCAGTGATAACCTCTCAGGTATGTTTGAACTGCCCTTTTGAGATAGAGGATAGGAAATTCCATCAAGATCTAGTTTGTTTACCCTTGGTTGACCTCGATATCATTCTAGGGATGGACTGGTTATCCAGAAATAAAGTTCTTTTGAATTGTTCCGACAAAACTGTGACCTTCCAACCTTCTTCATATCCTTCCCATTCTCTGGCTAGTACCCGAATGCAAAAGAGATTTGAAAACTACATGTTCTTCTCTTCTGTTATAACATCTGAGCAGTCCTTAAATGAAATTCTTGTGGTGAGAGATTATTCTGATGTGTTTCTTGATAATATCCCTGGGTTACCACCAGAATGTGAAGTAGAATTTAGCATAGATTTAATACCTAGAGCTGGTTCTATTTTTATGCCACCTTATAGAATGTCACCTTTAGAGTTGAGTGAGCTGAAGAAACAGATAGAGGAATTGCTAGAAAAGCAGTTCATCCATCCAAGTGTATCACCCTGGGGATCTCCTGTCCTTTTAGTTAAAAAGAAAGATGGTAGCATGAGAATGTGCATAGATTACCGATAGCTAAATAAGGTCACTATTAAAAATAAATACCCATTACCTAGGATTGATGACTTAATGGACCAGTTCAGAGGAGCTTCTATATTTTCTAAGATAGATCTTAGGTCCAGTTACCATCAGATCAGAGTCAAGCCTGAGGATGTGCCCAAAACGGCTTTTAGAACTAGATATGGACACAATGAATTTCAAGTGATGCCATTTGGACTTACCAATGCACCTGCAATCTTCATGGACTATATGAATAGAATTTTCAGGCCATATCTTGATCAATTTGTCGTGGTGTTTATAGATGATATTCTGATTTATTCTAGGACCATGGCAGAACATGTCCAACATCTGAGGTGTGTACTTGAGATTCTTAGGGAAAAGAGGCTATATGTTAAGCTGTCCAAGTGTGAGTTTTGGCTTAAAGAAGTGAAATTCTTGGGACATGTGGTGTCACAAGCAGGAATCTTTGTAGATCCAAGTAAGATAGAGGCTGTAGTACAGTGGGAAAGACCTAAAACCGTAACTGAAATCAAAAGTTTTATAGGACTAGCTGGGTATTATAGGAAGTTTATAAAAGGATTTTCCCAAATAGCCTTGCCCCTAACTAAATTAACTAGGAAAGGAATCCCTTTTGATTGGACCCCTAGATGCGAACAGAGTTTCCAAGAATTGAAAGATAAATTGACCACTACTCCTGTCCTAGTTCTCCCTAACCCTCAGGGACCCTTTGAAGTATTTTGTGATGCCTCTAAGCTTGGATTAGGATGTGTTTTGATGCAAAATCGATGTGTAGTTGCCTATGCTTCTAGACAGCTACGACCCCGTGAGGAAAATTATCCTACTCATGATCTGGAATTAGCAGCTGTTGTCTTTGCTTTAAAAGTGTGGAGACATTATCTTTATAGGGTTAAATTTGAGGTTTATAGTGACCATAAGAGCCTGAAATATTTATTTGATCAGAATTAACTTAAAGGTGAATGCTGTAACCATAGAAAATGTTTTGCTTCAAGAAATTAAAGAAGCTCAGCAGCAAGATATTTCCCTAGAACCCATCAGGGAACTGATTCAAGGAAACGTTCCAACAAGGTTTAGGTTGACTGCCGACAGAATAATTAAATTTGATGACCGTCTGTGTATACCTAATAACCTAAAAATTAGAAAAAAGATTTTGGAAGAGGCTCATAAAAGTAAATTCACTATTCACCCAGGTGCGAATAAAATGTACAGAGATCTTAAGAAAAAATTTTGGTGGCCTAAATTAAAAACAGACATTGCACAATATGTAGCTTCCTGTTTGACCTGTCAAAAAGTGAAAATAGAGGACCAAAAACCTTCAGGACCCCTTCAACCGTTGAGTATTCCTGAGTGGAAATGGGATAAAATAACCATGGACTTTGTAACAGGAATGCCTAGAACATCATCGGGACATGATTCAATTTGGGTGATAGTCGACCGTTTAACCAAAAGTGCTCATTTTATACCATGTAGGACAAATTATTCCCTGGAGAAATTAGCACAACTGTATGTTCAGGAAATAATAAGATTACATGGTATTCCCCTTAGCATAACCTCTGATAGGGACCCCCGCTTCACTTCAAGATTTTGGAATACTCTCCAAAAATCATTTGGGACCAAGATTCAGCTTAGTACAACTTATCACCCCCAAACGGATGGACAGTCCGAGCGAACAATACAGACTCTGGAAGATATGCTGAGAGCATGTGCTCTAGAACAAGGAGGGAATTGGGACAAATACCTACCTCTGGCAGAATTTGCTTATAATAACAGTCATCATTCCAGCATAGGTATGGCCCCTTACGAAGCCTTGTATGGGAGAAGATGTAGGTCACCCCTCTGTTGGTACGAAACTGGGGAAAGAGCGTTGTTGGGACCAGAATTGGTACAACAAACCACAGAACAGATCAAAATAATCCAAGAAAGATTGAAAGTTGCTCAGAGTAGGTAGAAGAGTTATGCAGACCAGAGGAGAAAACCTCTAGAATTCCAAGAAAGAGAACATGTATTTCTCAAAATCTCCCCAGCCACCGGAATTCGTCGAGTACTAAAAGCCAACAAATTGAGTCCTTGCTTTCTAGGTCCGTATCAGATCTTAAATCGGATCGGGCCCATAGCCTATCGTATTGCTTTACCACCCTAGCTTTCTAACCTTCACAATGTATTCTATGTATCCAAGCTCCGTAAATATATCCCTGATTCTTCTCATGTACTAACACCTGAAGCAATAACACTCAAAATTTATCTTATGAGGTGTACCTTGTAAGAATCATGGACCGCCACGAAAAACAGCTACGAGGAAAAACATTTCGGTTGGTCAAGGTGTTATGGGAAGGAGCGCAAGTTCAAGATTTAACTTGGGAATTAGAAGCAACTATGAAAAAGGAATACCCTCACTTGTTTCAAGGTATGTGAAATTTTGAGGACAAAATTTTTTTTAGTAGGGGAGAATGTAAAACACGTAATAATTCTTAAATAAGAACTTTGATTTAAATAAAAACCCTAGGCAAGGACTAAGAAGAAGATAACTTACTATAAATCTAACTCAAAAATCAATCTCAAAGTAAATTAGCAAAGAATGATCATGACCACGTATATGATTGAGTAATGGCTAATTACTTGAGAATAGAAAAAGAAATCATGCAAACAAACAATTAATCATTTGCATATTAATATTTAAAGGACAAGTGTTGCTTGGTTATAAACATGATTAGAATTATGCCAAAGGCAAGAACTAAGTGAATTCTATTTTTTTCCTAAGCAAGCCATGACAACAAAGCTTCTAAATTGTTTCCATCCTTTACAAGTACATGGAAGGCAGCCTAGCTATCATCAAACAAGTGTTTACATGTGATTTACTTAGTGGAATTAGTAAGTTAAACATAACCTATGGCCATGGCATTTAGAAGGTTGCATGCTATCCTTAAAACAAGTATTTTACACAAGTAAGGAAACCAAGACAGCATGATACAATAAGGCACACGGCTGGCCAGGATTGTGACACACCACTAAAGCTTTAAAACACATCCAAATATCATGACATTTATGGCTGGAACATATAGCAGCCGTATGGCTTGAAAGCCATGCAAATTGCCACATTCTTAACCAAGCCAAGTGTGCAATTGTCCAAGCTCTTCTCCATGCAAGATGCCACGGCAGTAGCCCTCCCCAAGGGCCATGATTTTCCCTCACCAGCCTAAGCAAACCGTGGAAGGCTGCATGACAACCAAAACATGCAGAAGGACACCTTTCTTGATCAAACCAAGTCATGATGCCACATGTAACTCATGCTCCCTTTCACTTCATGCAAGGAGACACCTCTCCAGCCTCCTTGTCACGCTGGAAACCAGCAGAAGCAGCAGCATGCTTCTTCAAAAAGGGAAGCAGGAGCTGGCACCAGGATTTCTCTCCAAAAACAGCAAGCTGCCACCCTTTTCTTCCAAGACAATGGCCACATCAAAAGCCTATGCTATCCTAGGCAATCATAGCTATGATGAGGAGGAGCAGCACGGTTCTAAGGAGCTTAAGAATCAGGAGACAAGGTTGGAGCGGCATCCATCCAACCCCCTCCAAGTTCTTGCAAAAAACCGTGAGCCACCCATCCTTCCATTTCCATAATTTCTTCACACTCTTCCTCTTGTTTTCATATCCATGAGCCTTAAAGAAGCAACACACCTCCTCCATCTCTTCACTCCTAAGGATGGTTAAGGTAGGGAAGAATCAAAGGGGATGTTTTTCTCTAGTCATTCTTTCTTAGACTTCCATTCTACCAATTTCTTGCTAACCAAGTGCATTCTGTTCTGCATACTGTTTTCTGGTTGCATTCTGTTTCCTGGTTTGTATCACAATACTTGCATTCTATTTTTTTGGTTTACATATAACCTTTGCGTGCTGTTTTCTGGTTTGCATAATAACATCCTGCATTCAGTTTTTCTGGTTGTATTTTAACATTCTGGTATACTAGTTTACTGTTTTTTGGTTTTCTGGTTTCCATTATCATATGTTTCTATTTTTTTGGTTTCCATTTTAATATGTTTCTATTTTATGAGTATAACATAAATTCTAAAGCTAAGTAACCACATTTTGCTATAAGTTGTGTAAACAACATGATTCTGTTTTCTTAAATCAAATGCACCGAGTGGCAACTTGGAAATCATGCATTCTGGTTTCTTTAAGTGCACCGAATGGAGATTGTGATGTTATGTACTCTTCTTTGATTCTAGTTTTAATTAAGTGCACCAAATCAAATGCATCTTAATGGTTACTAAAAATGATGAAAGACTATGGTGATAAGTATTTGAAAATATGGTTATTGATCCCTATGCTTTTGGTGGTGAGTTGTGATTGGTTTTCGTTTGTAATATACAAACTTTAAAATCATCATATGTATAAATGTAATAAAAGTGTAAAGAAAAAGTTTCCTTGGGATTAGCCTACACGAAGATATGTGAGGAGTAGATTAGGGGGTGGTGAAACCCTTGGGAGTAATGCTATTGTGACCACACTTATGTTCGAGGTAGAACAAGTCCTGGTAGGACTGTGAGTTTGTGGGGGTCGCTTCCGGAGGTGGCATTACTTTAACATGCCCTTTTTCTCCAGGATGATAGAGAGCATACAGTGGGAGGTATGTGTACTCTCGTCCATTCGCTATCCCAAAGGAGCACTCCATGGAGTTGGTATAGTAAAAGAGACCTTAAAAAGAAATTTATAACTATCCTAAACTCTTGTTATTATGATACTGTCTTTATTAGTAATTTTTAAGGTGTTTGGATGCTCATATTCCTTATTGTTGCAATTCTGTTATTATAAGTAATTTATTCCTTCTAACTGTTACATATTCTGTAGAAAAGCTATTTTCGAAAAATAAACCGTTTTGGGAATCAGAGATTTTCTTTAAATTATATTATTTCTGTTGTGAGAATTTTACTAAAAACCGATTCTCCTGGAATATCATTAGTTCTATTTTTTTAAAAACTTACCTACTGAGAATCATTTTCTCACCCCTTCTATGATTTTATCGTGGTATTCCAGACCCGCCATCATAGTACTATTGTAGTCTGGCTGGGAGAAAGAACCAGGCATTATGACATGGAAACCAAACTGTTTACTTTTACTGGTCAGATTACCATACAGGTATCATCCATCTCCCACCCAGAGTTTGGAGTTATCACCATCTCGGGCCCCTTCACTTTCCAGGTGGTCCTCCCACCATGGTGATCCTGCCGTCGCTACCTCCGTTCAGCTAACTATGACCATGCTAAATTCTCCTCTGCCCTACTACTTGAAAATGAGGAGAAATATGTGTTGCTGCTAATGTTTTTTTTATGTTGTTTTAATCTCACGGCTTGTATAAGACGCTGCATGGGTCTAATTTTGTAACTGTTATGCAAACAGGTGTTTGGTGTTTTGTATCTAAATGACAATTATGCACATAGGTCTTTGTGCTGATAGTTATTTCTTCCGCTCCTTAAAAAGAAAGCACAAAATGTAAAGTTAATAAGTTAATTATTTCCAAAACAACAGTGGCTAAATTAACCCTATTTACAAGGAAGAGGAAATAAATGCTATTTTTAGGTTATTACAACTAGTATCCTATGAGGGAAAAATAATATGTGAGGAAATAAAATAAGGAATTTCTAAGAATATAGGATCTCCTTCCTCACAAAGGATCATCTCTATCATTCTAATGGAATTTTGAATATCTTATTCTCATACAAGATTTACTCCAAAATCCATTATTCTTAACAGATTACAAATTCATATAAAAGAAGGATACTAAGTAAGAAAAGCACAATAAGATTATTTTCCTTCGCATTCAAGGATAAAAGTGTTGGGAATTGTGGATACATCACGCAGCGGAAAAAGCAAAATTCCCACCAAGGATCCATGTGAAATAGATCATAATCTGAGTTTTTAAATGAGTTTACTTCTTGAAACGTGATAAACACAAGCAACGTGAATCACTAACACCGTAATAGTGATGATGTCTCTGCGGTATCCACACGAACAGACTCACGAACATCCAACATCCTCAATAGGAGTTTCACGTCTCTGACACAGTGCTAGCTACGAAGAGAAGAGTAGGAAACCTGTCACTCTCTTACTCACATTCTGTAGGTGCAGCTAGGGTTCTATAATGCATATTTCACAGCCCCCTTAGCAGTACTACTTATAATAGTGACTACCTTAAGTGAGTGTGAACAGTAGCAAGGTAAGTTGTACAACCCTAGACTCATCTGTTATGAGTCTGACCCACAATTGAATCCTAGTCCAACTTGGATTCTAATTACTCCAATTTAGTCTGCTCTATGTGTGGGCCCTTACAAGTTCACATGACGTTGGCAATAATATTAAAATCTTATTTTAATATTACAAGCAGTGAGCAGTATCTAGCAACACATTGCTGCTACCCAAATAATGAGAATTTTAGTGATTTGACATAACCTATCTATGATCAATGTTACTGTGTAGTTTAGTCCCTTTGTCCAGATATCTAGATTGAACACAAGGCATAGAACGTGTTACCCTTGTATAGTTCAATCTTCCGTTTTCTGATACTCGAGTAGACGTAGTAATAACAAATGAGATCAATATCTCATATTGACTCATTTGAGTATGGTCATGCATGTCGTAGTCTCACTCAATCAGGGGGCCTGAAGATATCACTCTTGTTATGTAAGAGGGACACATCCCATCTAGGTCACTCACATTCCTCCACATAATTCATGGTATGTCCAATAACTAACTTTATAATCACCTTATTACAGATGACGTCTAATGGCATTAAAACATACAACTCCTCATGTAGAAATCATAGTGATTTCAGGTTAAAGGACCATATGCACCATTATCACTATAAGAATTGCTTATGACACTCACATAACGATCCACGTAGTGTTTTCATGAAGGGTCTATCCAATACATCATTACTCTAATCTGTATCCACATGAAGACTTGATATCTCATATCCATGACCTGTGAGATGTGGCCATCAATCTATGCATATGCTAGTCTCAATGCATTATTATCGTCCTGATTAACAATAATACTTGACTAGGGACATTTAAGAATAGTGTTCTATTTCTGTCCGATAAGATCTCACGATCAAGTCATCCACTTGATGTCCTATGGTATCGAACTTACTATTCTAAGGAATTTATTATGTATATCATAAATAACACAATAAATGAAATGCCTCGTATATTAATTAAATAGCATAATACAATGTATATAAGATGGTCAAAATAAATTGGTCTCTAGGGCATACACCAACAAAAAGTCCATAATTCTTGCATACAAGTCAAATTCAAATTCCTTGAGCACTGATTATTCAATCATACATCCAAGCTCAACCTTGTGAATTAAGGGAGCATACACAACACAAAATCTAGCTCAACTTGAATAATCAAGGAGCAATACCAATAAATTTCATCATCACATTCCATACATTCTCAATAAGATCACAATCCTCAACAAATGCACAATTCTAACTCATTTGATACACAATAAACTTTTATTCAAGTACACTATAATTAATATCACTAATTAGAGCTATAATAAGCATCTAGAGGTTTAATACATAAATTCAAATACTAGATTGTTCAAGCATAGTCGAAATTCACATAATCACCAATTATGTAACCAAATCATAAGAATAACTATTCTATTCATTTTTAGTCTCTAAATTCTTGAATAACTATATTTATAACATACAAAATTCAATGTTTTCCTTTTCTAGGTGGCACATGGCCAAGAGCTTCATGAAATTACATTCAAACAAATTTTTTGTACTTTTACACTAAATTGTTTCACAAAGTCATTAGAATAAACTAGACAAAAATTCACTTGCATGATTCAAATTAGGGTTAGGTTTAGGGTTAGGGTTAGGGTTAGGCCATGTTTTCATAAATGTAGCATAAATTAATCACATCCAACATCATAATTTCAATACAAAAAAAAATCATTAGGAGGAAAGAATGCATTCAAACAAAGTAGCCTCATCAAATTCATGCCTTAGCCATGAATTCTATAAGTTCTAAAATCACCATGTTGATTCAAAACAAAAAAATCAATGGAAAAAGAACAAAATTAAGATAGGAACTAAAACACAAATTAGCCAAGATTTCTTCTCTTTGTTTTTATGCTTGGTCGTGAGCTACCTAACAAGAAAATCAGAATTTCTATTTCAAGTTCAATGAAAGAATAAGGATGATTTGAAGGAAAGAACCCCTACCTCACTTCCTTACCTTTGTTTCTTGATTTTTCCTCAACTTTTCTTCACTTTCTTCACCTTGTTTCTTTGTATTTTTCTTTGGTTTTCCTTGAGCTCCAGCTAGTCACGGCAAAAACAGAGAAGAGGAGCTGAGAGTGTTACATGAAAATGAGGAAAAAGTGGGAGAGAAAGTGGGTAGAAATCTCTAGAGAAATTTGGACGGTTTGACTAAGTTTATGACCATAATTTTGAGCTGGAACTTTTGAATCTGTTAAGCACACTTTAGTTTTTCCAATACTAAGATTTCAAGTTACCATAAGTATTAAGAAAATTTTTAGGACTTAACCTAGTCCTTGGATTTATTTTTCCATAATTCTCCATATACCGCTATTTATCAATTAAGCTTTATTACTTAGTCTCAAGTTAAATTGAACTGCGGATTGAGTAATTATGCTTACTGATGCTTATCTTAGTTGGTATTTTATACCAGCATATTCTCTATATTTTACTTATCATTTTCATGAAATCTCGTAATTTTCTGAGATACTTAATTATTCCATTAATTTCTTATCGGTATCCCTAAAAATACCAAAGTTGCTCTGTTATTTCTCCATAATTTTCTACAACACTTATTATTGGTTCTTAACTAGGAAAGAAAATTTTCATATTTATTTTCATTATATCAACTAATTCAATAGATACTTCAATTATTCTTTTGTATTCAGTTTTATATAATTACACTCAAACTAGTTTAGAAAATTATCTGAATCAACAGATAATTCTTATTAGCCATATTAAGCTTCTATAACCCTAATTAGGATTATTAGGTTAAGGGGAATGTTACACCACCCACGAGAGAAATAGAGTTTACTATAGATTTAGTACTTGGGATGAGACCTATATCTATAGCACCCTATAGGATGACATGATTAGAACTAACAAAGCTCAAAAAGCAAATAGAGGAATTGTTAGACAAATAATTCATAAGACCAAGTGTTTCTCCTTGGGGAGCACCTATGTTACTAGTAAAGAAGAAGGATGGTATCATAAGTCTTTGTGTAGATTATAAGCAATTAAACAAGGTAAACATCAAGAATAAGTATTCGTTGCCTAAGATGGATGATATGATGAATCAATTTAGAGGAGCATCAGTGTTCTCAAAGATTGATCTAAGATCAGGATATCACCAAATAAGGGTTAGGGACGAGGATATCCCTAAAACTGCTTTTAGAACTAGGTATGGATATTATGAGTATCTTGTGATGTCTTTTGGGTTGACGAATGCACCAACAGTATTCATGAATTACTTAAACAGGAATTTTAGACCCTACCTAGATAAGTTTGTAGTAATATTCATAGATGATATCTTAATTTATTCCAAGACAGTAGAAGAGCATGAGTTGCATATTAGAATAGTTTTAGAGATTCTTAAGGAAAAGAAATTGTTTGTCAAACTAACAAAGTGTGAGTTTTGGCTTATAGAGGTATAGTTTCTAAGGCACGTGATCTCTCACAGTGTAACATCCCGAAAAGTACCTGTTTAATTATAGATAATTATTTTATAATATTCTTGATTTTTAGGAATTTTTCTAGAATTTTTCGAAAACGACGAATATTTTAATATATTACTCGTTTTGCATGCACACTGAGCTGAGAATTGCTGAGGTCAGTGTAACGCTCTGGAAATTAATTATTTTACCATAAATAGTCATTTCCTAATATTTTTTACTTATGTGAATTCTTTCGGAAATTTTCGGAGATGACGAATATTTTAATATATTTCTCATTTTTCGTGCATATTGAACAGAGTCGGAAAATGGCTGTAATACTCCAAAAATTGGGAAATGATTAGACGAATAGTCGTTTTACAATATTTGTAATTTTTGAGAATTTTCTGGGATTTTTCTGGAAACGTCAAATATTTTAATATATTTCTCGTTTTACATGCGCACTGGATGGAACTAGAGAAACGCGATGTTTTCTCCGTGAACCTGGAACTATGGACACGTCGACGGGGGATCTTACTAAACCCGAGGTTGGACACAGTTTATGAGGTTCCACGTCTTTCAAGAAATTTTAACAGATAAAATAAAATAATACTGCGCGGAATTTATCTGTCAGATTAATTAAATATTGGCTTCTGTCAACTGTAACTATTGTCCATTGGATAATAGCATGTAATAAAAATCCTATCACATTTTCCTAATGCAATCTACTTTATGTCTAATCAATTCACTTTAATTCAAATTTAATGAAAAATAATCAAAGCTTCTTTGAGAAGTTTTGACCAAATAATGACCAAATGGCCCTTAGCTTCCAAGGGAAGCCACAAACTCTCCCTCCTCTCTCTCCAACACCACACGGCTGCAGCCCACTTTGGGGAAGGAAAATGCTTTGTTTCATTTAATCAAATATACTACATTAATTTCCAAAATTCACCAAAGCACTTTCTCTCTCTACCTTTCTTCTTCTTCTTCATTTTAGTTTTCTCCTCCTTCTCTCTAGGAGAAGCTCACGACAGCCCTCTCTCTCTCCCACTCATTCTTCACAAAAATTACAACCAACCACATTTTCTTAATCCTCTCCTCCTTCTAAAGATCTTTCTTGCTTGGAGCATCTTGAAATTCCACCATCTTCATCACTTTCTTCAAGCTTCAACTTTTGAGTTTTTGGGTAAGCTTCAAGACTCTTCTTCTCTTCCTTGCATTTTCGGTTTCAAGGGTCTTTTAATGACCATCTACATTACATTTTCATGTCCTTATGCTATTCTAATCAAGTCAAAAATTTCTAGGGTTTGGTGGAGTACCAATCCGAAATTACAAGGATATTCCTTAGTGTTCTTTTGTTTTCTTCACTTGGGTAAGAGGAAGACACTCCTCCTCAACCTCTATTAGCATCTAGGAACTTTGATTTTGTTGTTTGTAAGAAAAACCCTAATGTGGGCTATTCTTTAATTGGATGACTATTATGCTTACATGTTGATTTTATGATATTCATGACCTTGAATTGATTGATTGTGTACATTGATTTATTGGATTGGATTGGATTGCTTGAAATGGAAGAAAATGGATATGGAGTGCCTTTAGGAAGGCCACGATTTTGAGGGTTAAAAATTGGGTAAATTGTAGATAAGTTGTAACAAGCATGAGGCTTAAATTAATCAAGTGATAAAATAGAATTTAATGGAAGGAAAACTTGAGATTGAAACCTATAGGGTGGCCACGGTTTTGAGCCCAAAATTGGGTTATTGGTGAACCAATGCAACAAGTAAAGGGTTAAGTGAATTAAGAGTGTAATCTATAATATGATAAATGTAACGCCCCAATTTTTAGAAAATATTCTGAATGTACTGTTTTCTGTTTTTCATGCTTTTGTATGAATGACCGTTGTGTCCCTATTTTTCTGTTCTCGATTTTTGTATGAAAACAACTACGATAATACAGGTTCAAATTTTATTTGATCGTTTTACGTAGTTTGCTTCGAGACGGTAAAATAAAAATTTTTTCGAAGCACTGTATTAATTTTTTTGAAAGATATACAGCTAAATAATCTTCTTTGGATATTTTATTTGAACGTTTTGGACGATTACCTACATTGTGGGAAAAAATGGGAAAATGACCGTTACGTCCCGAACGCATCTTGTTTTTGCTATTTTTTGTCTGTTTTTAATTGTTTTCTTCTTGATTTAATGCCTGAAAATATTGTCTGTAATTTTATATGGACTTTTTGTGTGATTTGCTCCGAGGCAGGAAAATAATATTTTTCGGGCCGGGGAAAATCTTATTTTATTATTTAGAATTGGGGGATCTTACTTAACCCGATTCTGAATGAGACTAAAAATAATCTTTTAATTTTTAGGATTTAACTGTCAAATAAAATAATTTTATATTATTATAATATTATTTTATTAGTCAGTATAATTTAGTGACAGTGGACCCGGAAATATTTTGCGGGACCCACAATTAGCGGAACGGTTAGATCGGTAGCTTAATTAATTACCGTAAGCTGTAGAACTTTCCAGAACAGGCTGACTCAGCTAGCTGACTCAGCAGAGCATTTAATACGCTGTGTGACTCAAAGCATTAGGGAACCAACCAATGGGAATCAAGCTTGCTCACCAAGGCTTGATCTTGGCCTTTGATTCATCCAATGGCTTGGATGAAGCCAAGCAAGGAGCCACCTTGCATGCCCTTAGAGAGCTACGGCCAAGTGAAGGAGGGAGGACCAAAAATCACTTTGTCTTCCTTGCTTTTCTCTCTTCTCTCTCATCAAAACCCTAGCCCATTCTTGTCCATTTTCTTCACCATTTTCGGCCAAGACACTAACTATACCATCCAACCATCCAAAAATTTTTCTAACCAAGTTTCCTTAACCTAAACACTATTCTAAGAACCTTTGTAGTTGGGAGTTTCTTCAAATTCTTCCATCTAGGGCTTGGAAACCAACCTTGAAAGTTTTACCTAGAAGGTGAAATTTCATGCTTTTCTTTTCTCTCTTCTTTTTCAAAGTTCTAAGCCATGATTTTTCCATGGTTTAGCTTCTTTTTCATGGTTAGTAACATGTAGATTTTGTTTGAGATTTCTAGGTGATTTTGGTGGTGAAAACCGTGACCTAGGAGGTGTGAAAGCAAGCCTTTTGTCTTCATTTAAGGTAAGAGGAAGACAATTCTTATCATCTCTTGATGGTGGTAAGAAGATGGAGCCATTTGTGATATTTGTAGAATCCATAAGGATTCGGTGGTCATGTGTTAATTATGTGTGTATTTGTTAATTTTGTGGTTGCTAGTAGTTTATGTGGTAATTGTTATTAGCTTTCTTGTTTGATGATTGTAATAATTTTGCATGTCTATTAGCTTTTGAAAGCATGTCTACAAGCTTTAATTTAGGTTGTATGTGTTAGAAAATATTTTTGCATGTGTTAGAAATATAATGCATGTGTTAGAATTGTATGATAAAGTATAGGATGTGAATAACATGTGTAAATTAGCATGAGTGTTCCAAAGAACACATCCAATAGCTCACGGCAATGACAAGTTTGGAGGACCAAAATGTTCTCTTGATTTTTCCTAAAGTGTAACTTAATTAACCTAGGAGAATCAAGAAAGTTTCTAATTGATTTGATCAAAGAAAATGCATTTAGAAATCAAATGGTGAAAACTTAGTATTTTGGGCCAACATGCCTAAAGGATTAAATTGACTATGGTTAACTATTTTCTAAAATGATTTAATGAACTTAGACAATATAATACATTTGATATGATTTAAAAGGTGAAAGACATTTTGGAAATCAAATGCAAAAGTTTTACAAAATTTGGCCAACATGCCACTATAGGTAATCATGATTTCTAAAACTTGATTCTAAACCTTTTTCAATTAAAAAGAAACAATACAAGTTAAGAAGAAATTTTCTATAATGATTTTTGAAGGAACCAATTGATTAGAAGTAAGTCTAAAGGATTAAAAGTTCATAATTTTATCATTAGTAAGGAAATACAGTAATGTTAAGAAATTTTCTAACATATAGCTCACTTTTGGTTTTGAAGCATGTTAGAGATTTCAAAAAGAATTAAATGAAATGGTTAAAAATTAGGTAAATGGAAATTTTATGGATAAATTAGGAAACCATTATTATGATATTCTAAACAAAATACTGTCAATTTTTAGTAAAAATGAACCAATAAGATAGCAAAAATATCTAAAAGACAGTATGCGATATGAAAAATTATTTTACGTAGTTTAAATGTACTAAGTACTATTTCTGTTTGTTTAAACAGTAATTTTAAAGGCATTGGAATAAGAAAATGATTTAAAAATCCTACGCGATTGAGAAAACGTATTAAAAATGCTACGCGATTTTAAAAACAGAAAAATATCTTTACCCGATTTTTAAACGTTTGTAAAAACGACGAGATTTGAAAAACGCGATAAAATTTTTACGCGATTGACCGTTACTATATTTATTTTTCGCTGTCGGGAAAATGTGAACCCGTACAGGCTTTTGAGGTTATTTCGCTGTCGGGAAAAAGTGAACCCGTAGAGGCTTTTTGCCATTGAGGGCATATTTTTATCTTGAGGGCATTTCCATAATTTTATATATTTGGAATTATGTTTTGTCTTTATACCAATTTTTGGTGTTTTGGTTGACGAGACGAATCACATCGTGTTGTCGATGCGATAAACGTAGTGTGGTTCATTGTTCTAATGAACTTGGAGACTTTAGTGTACGGGATCCCACATGTGGACAGTTGGTAGCTCCGCTGGGCCGTGGTAAACCGATAGCACACTAATGTACTCGACATTCACTATATTTAATCGAGGTTTGTAAAGTCTAGTAGTACATTGCCTATAGTGCCACAACGGGAGACCGTGAACTATACTACGCTGGATGGTGGATTCCCAAAGTCTGCCGTAGGCTATTGACGCAACGTGTGACCATGTAATAGTTGGTTGGGCAGCCGTGGTACTAATAGATTTTGCAAGTCATTCTCTCTGATATCTGTTTGGGTTTAGCTCCATGGAGTAGGGTTGTGTCTTGGTGTATTTGATTATATCTTGGATAATATTCCATTTTCTCTATCTATCTTTATCTGGTAATATCTTGGATGTTTTTTTTTACATTTTCTCTATTTATATTTATCGATAATTCTTATGTTAGTTGTCCATTTCTTGTCTTATTTTATCTGTGAGATTGATTTATCTATGTGGTTTGCTTTATTTGTGTTATATCTGTGATGTTCTGAAACACTAGGATACCTAATATGTACTATATTCCATTATTATTACTGTTATAGTTTTTTTTCCGTATTGTATGAACTGTATAGTTGTTATTTGTCGTCTTCTTATTGGCCATGTTGTGATGATTTTATGTTGTCTTACCTCTTTATTGTATGTGTCTTTTGTCTATTTATTTTATGCGGTAAAGAGTTTGAAGAGGAAGAAGAGGAACAGCCTCTTGAGATCGTGTACCCTGAGGAAGAGGAAGGTCAGCAAGCAGACGATCAGTTTTACGATCAAGAACCATCCGATCATCCATATCCTCTGGATTGATTGTGTGGGATGGCGACGCCAGCATTTTTGGGATTCATAGAGCTGGTATTTCATGGAGGTGATCTGGCTTGGCATTTACGAGGAGATCGTGCTTCTGTTACATATGCAGGACGTATGACCGCGATTTTACGTCATCAGTTTGATGGAGAGCCCATCATGACTACGACGTTATTTCTGCACTTAGAGTTACCCTTATCCATTAGGCGTTATTGGGGTGCTGAAAACCCTGAGCCTAGTGAGATAAGCATCGTATCGAATGCGCGATCCCGTTATCGCCGTGTGTCGAGACATCCGGGATATCTATCTCCCGATGATCATTTTCAGACCGAGAGTGATCCATCTGAGGATTAGATAACCATGATGTTTTTTTTGGGTGCGTCAGCGTATGTCTGTATATATTAACTCTTTTATTGCTTTCTTTACTGTTTTTGTTTAAATAGTTGTAGTCTTAGTTGTAAATTATTTGTACAGTTTATAACTTAACCATATGTATATTATTAGTGATGATGTTTTTTTTTATTTCGTATTTTTCGCATTATCTTTTTATTACATATTTCTGTCTATCAGGAATTATTTTACAACCCGTAATAATATTTAACAAATGTTCCGCAACTTGGGTAGATTTTATTTCTATTTATTTTATTTTCTTTTATGTGTGACATCCTCCAAAGGGGTGTTACATTAGTTGGTATCAGAGCCCAAGTTAGAGTCTTTTGGGGTTGTGGTTGGGTCTGTTTTTGTTTGTGCTGTGTGATTCTCTGTGATCTTTGTGATTTATATCCTTTCGGAAATATCTAGAAGGATGTATCTAACTTTGTTTTGTTATGTTTGAAGAAAGAAGATGGTTGGTAGAGGAGAGGACGTGCTAACGTAAATCGTGATGAGGACCCGATGTTGGTTCTTCTTGAAGCTATGTGGCGTATGGTCAAGTGATTACTCAAACAAAATTTGAGAGCGCCCAATGAAAGAAGATGCTACGGTGATGCCCTAAATTTATCTGAATTTAGGCGCCATAATCCGCCACAATTTAGAGGCGAGGTGGATCCGGAGAAAGCGAGTCAGTGGATGCAAGATTTAGAGAGAATCTTTGAGGGGATGAGATGCTCAGATGAAAAGAAAGTAACTTGTGCTGTCTTCATGCTGAGAGGAGATGCAGAACATTGGTGGAGAGGAATCCGCCGAGTGTTGCAAGCTGAAGGGACTGAGATTACCTGGGAAGTGTTTTCTAATACTTTTCTGGATAAATATTTTCCTGCAAGTGCTAGGCATGCCAAGGAAATGGAATTTCTTGGTTTGCGACAGGGGAATATGACGGTGAATGAGTATGCCACAAAATTTGAGAATTTGTCTCAATTCTCAGATTATGCTCAGACACGACAAGATGATGTGTGGAGATGCAGGAAGTTTGAATCAGGTTTAAGGGTGGAACTGAAACGAGGAGTGGTATCTTTGAGGATGACTCAGTTTCATGCTTTGGTGGATGCGTGTGCTCGACTTGAGGAGTTGGAGCCATCTAGAGATCGAGAGGAATCGAGAATTTTGGACCGACAAGGTTCCGAGAGAGGTGGAGGTAGTAATGCAAATCGGTTTCAGCGTAAGCCGTATACAGGCCAACGGAAGTCAATCTCAGCGACCATCTGTTAGTGGAAGTGCAAGTGGTAGTGGAGCTGGACAGAGGGTGGCGTTTACGCCAACATGTTTTAAGTGCGGGAAGAAAGGTCATATTTCTCCCGAGTGTACAGTTAAAGGTACAGTTTGTTTCAATTGTAAGCAACCTGGACACATATTAAAGGATTGTCCACAGCCGGAGAGAAAACCTGTTGTTCGGTATGTTAAAGCTAATCAGCAGAAATCTGGAAGTACTCAACCGAGATCTGGAGGACGAGTGTATACAATGGTGGGATCTGAGATTTCTAAGTCTGATGATCTTATTCAGGGAGAAGGAGACATTGGAGGTAATCTTCTGACTGTATTGTATGATTCTGGAGCTACACATTCCTTTATTGCATATGATTGTGTAGAAAGGTTGAAGTTGCCTATGTCTTCTCGAATGTTATGTTGAATGTATCTACGCCAACTGCTAAACCTGTAGTTACTTCTAAGATCTGTTTGGATTGTCCTATTGTTGTGAAGGGCCGTTTGTTTTTGGTCGATTTGATTTGTTTGCCTCTCATTGAGATAGATGTAATCTTAGGGATGGATGGTTATGTTCTAACCATATCCTCATAGATTGTGCAAAGAAAACTATAGTTTTTCCTAAGGAAGAAGAGTCTGGATTCTTAAGCCTTTGTTAAGGTCAAGTCTTTGTTGAGAAATGGAGCGCAGGGATATCTGGTATTATCTTCTCTAGAAGTTAAGAATGAGAAGGATGTGAATACTATTCCTGTTGTCAACGATTTTCCGGATGTTTTTCCTGAAGATGTACCTGGTTTACCGCCTGAGCGGGAGATCGAGTTCTCAATTGATTTAGTACCGGGAATAGGTCCTATCTCAATTGCACCATATCGTATGTCGCCGTAGAGTTGGAGAGAGTTGAAAAAGCAATTGGTGGAACTGTTGGAGAAAGAATTTGTACGACCTAGCGTTTCCCCATGGGGTGCACCAGTACTTTTGGTCAAGAAGAAGGATGGAACGTCACGACTTTGTGTGGACTATCGACAGTTGAACAAGGTGACTATCAAGAATAAATATCCGCTTCCAAGAATCGACGATTTGATGGATCAATTGAGAGGAGCTGTGATATTTTCCAAGATAGATCTGCGATCGGGTTATCACCAGATTCATGTAAGAGGGGAAGACGTGCCGAAAACTGCTTTTCGAACTCGTTATGGACATTATGAGTATCAAGTAATGCCATTCGGGGTGACAAATGCTCCTGCCATATTTATGGATTATATGAACAGGATATTTCGTCCGTATCAAGACAGATTTGTCGTTGTCTTTATCGATGACATTCGATCTATTCTAGATCGAGGAAGAGCATCCGAACATCCGAAGGTTGTTCTTGATTTTGAGGAGAGAAGCTTTTGTATGCGAAATTGGCTAAGTGTGAGTTCTGGTTGGAAGAAGTTCAATTTCTTGGTCACGTAATTTCTAAAGAAGGTATTGCGGTGGACCCATCGAAAGTGGAGACTGTTTTACAAATGGGAGAGACCTAAGACAAGAATGAAGTTCGAAGTTTTGTTGGACTTGCTTGGTTATTATCGGAGATTTATCGAAGGTTTTTCCAAGATTCTTCGGACCGCTTACACAATTGACGAGGAAAAGTCAAGCTTTTGAATGGACGGAAGAGCGTGAAGCCAGTTTTCAAGAGTTGAAGAAGAGGTTAACAACTGCACCGGTGTTGATCCTACCAGATTCGACGAAATCTTTCGATGTGTATTGTGACGCTTCTTATCAAGGACTAGGATGCGTGTTGATGCAAGATCGGAACGTGGTGGCATATGCTTCTCGACAATTGAAGGTTCATGAAAAGAATTATCCTACGCATGATTTGGAATTGGCTGCGGTAGTTTTTGCTTTGAAGATATGGAGACACTTTCTCTATGGAGCAACGTTCAACATCTTCAGTGATCACAAGAGTTTGAAGTACTTGTACGACTGAAGGAGCTGAATATGAGGCAGCGAAGATGGTTAGAATTTATGAACGGTTACGATTTTCAGCTTTTGTACCACCCTGGTAAGGCGAATGTCGTGGCCGATGCCTTGAGCAGGAAGATTATTAGTGTTTCTGCGCTAATGATTAAAGAAAAGGAGCTCATTGAACAGTTTAGAGATGAGTGGTCATTTGTTGAGTTGAAACCGGGGAAGATCTGTATTAGCATGGTTACTATCTCGAGCGAGCTAATGGAAGACATAAAGGAAAAGCAAAATGCTGATAAATTTTTGCAAGGAATAAAGAAGCAAATGAAACAAGGCGAGACACTAGAGTTCAAAGAAGGAACTGATGGAATTCTGAGATTTCGGGGTAGAGTCTGTGTTCCTCGTAACCGAGAACTGAGAAGATATATTGTGAAACATGCCCATACTAGTCTATTGAGTATGCATCCAGGTATAACAAAGATGTATCAAGACTTGAAAAAGTTATTCTGGTGGCATGGAATGAAGGGTGATGTGGTTAGATGCGTGTCAACTTGCCTAGTTTGTCAAAAGTCGAAAGTTGAACACCAAAGACCAACTGGGATGTTGCAACCATTATCGATTCCAGAATGGAAATGGGACAGCATTTCTATGGATTTCATTACTGGTTTGCCAAAGACAAGGAGAGGTCATGATGCAATATGGGTTATAGTCGATAGACTTACGAAATCAGCTCATTTCTTACCAATCAATATTAAATATTCATTGGAAAGATTAACCCAGTTGTACATCAGCGAGATTGTCAGATTACATGGAGTGCCTACATGTATAGTTTCTGACAGAGATCCAAGGTTTACGTCAAGATTTTGGCGAAGTCTACAAGAAGCTATGGGAACTAAGTTACGACTGAGTTCAGCGTATCATCCGCAGACTGACGGTCAGACAGAGAGAACTATACAGTCCTTGGAGGATTTATTGCGGGCTTGTGTTTTGGAACAACGGGGAAGTTGGGATGAATTTTTATCTTTGATAGAATTCACCTACAACAATAGTTTTCACGCAAGCATCGGAATGGCACCTTATGAAGCATTGTATGGAAGACGATGTCGAACGCCGCTATGCTGGTATCAAGATGGGGAAAGTATGACTGTTGGATCGGAACTTGTACAACAGACTACGGATAAAGTCAAGATGATACAAGAAAAGATGAGGACGGCGCAAAGCAAAGCGACAAAGAGTTACGCGGATAAACGAAGACGACCTCTTGAGTTTGAGGAGGGTGAGCATGTGTTTCGAGAGTTACTCCTACGACCGGTGTCGGAAGAGTGATTAAGTCTAAGAAGCTTACTCCTAAATTCATTGGACCATATCAGATTATCCGACGTATTGGTCCTGTAGCATATCAGATTGCTTTGCCGCCTTTTCTATCCAATTTGCACGACGTGTTTCATGTGTCTCAGTTACGGAAGTATATACCAGATCCGACACATGTTATACAGTCAGATGACGTGCAGTTAAAGGAGAATTTGACTTACGAAATTTTACCTGTCAAGATAGAGGACAGAAAGGTAAAGCAGCTTCGAGGGAAGATGATCGAGCTAGTGAAAGTCATATGGAATGATATGACGGGTGAAGCTACTTGGGAACTGGAAGATAAAATGAAAGATCAGTATCCTCCTTTGTTTGGATGAACATCGAATTTCGAGGACGAAATTTTTATTTGTTGGGGAGAGTTGTAACGCCCCAATTTTTAGAAAATATTCCGAATGTACTTGTTTCGTTTTTCATGCTTTTGTATGAATGACCGTTGTGTCCCTATTTTTCTGTTCTCGATTTTTGTATGAAAACAACTACGATAATACAGGTTCAAATTTTATTTGATCGTTTTACGTAGTTTGCTTCGAGACGGTAAAATAAAATTTTTTTAAGCTATTGTATTAATTTTTTCGAAAGATATACACTAAATAATACTGCTGGATATTTTATTTGAACGTTTTGGACGATTACCTACATTGTGGGAAAAAATGGGAAAATGACCGTTACGTCCCGAACGTACTGTTTTCGCTGTTTTTGTCTGTTTTTAATTGTTTTCTTCTTGATTTAATGCCTGAAAATATTGTCTGTAATTTTATATGGACTTTTTGTGTGATTTGCTCGAGGCAGAAAATAATATTTTCCGGCCGGGGAAAATCTTATTTTATTATTTAGAATTGGAGGATCTTACTTAACCCGATTCTCGAATGAGACTAAAAATAATCTTTTAATTTTTAGGATTTAAGCTGTCAAATAAAATAATTTTATATTATTATAATATTATTTTATTAGTCAAGTATAATTTAGTGACAGTGGATCCGGAAATATTTTGCGGGACCCACAATTAGCAGAACGGTTAGATCGGTAGCTTAATTAATTACCGTAAGCTGTAGAACTTTCCAAAACAGGCTGACTCAGCTAGCTGACTCAGCAGAGCATTTACGTTGTGTGACTCAAGCATGTGAGTCACCAGGAACCAACCAATGGGAATCAAGCTTGCTCACCAAGGCTTGATCTTGGCCTTTGATTCATCCAATGGCTTGGATGAAGCCAAGCAAGGAGCCACCTTGCATGCCCTTAGAGAGCTACGGCCAAGTGAAGGAGGAGGACCAAAAATCACTTTGTCTTCCTTGCTTTTCTCTCTTCTCTCTCATCAAAACCCTAGCCACCATTCTTGTCCATTTTCTTCACCATTTTCGGCCAAGACACTAACTATACCATCCAACCATCCAAAAATTTTTCTAACCAAGTTTCCTTAACCTAAACACTATTCTAAGAACCTTTGTAGTTGGGAGTTTCTTCAAATTCTTCCATCTAGGGCTTGGAAACCAACCTTGAAAGTTTTACCTAGAAGGTGAAATTTCATGCTTTTCTTTTCTCTCTTCTTTTTCAAAGTTCTAAGCCATGATTTTTTCATGGTTTAGCTTCTTTTTCATGGTTAGTAACATGTAGATTTTGTTTGAGATTTCTAGGTGTTTTTGGTGGTGAAAACCGTGACCTAGGAGGTGTGAAAGCAAGCCTTTTGTCTTCATTTAAGGAAAGAGGAAGACAATTCTTATCATCTTTTGATGGTGGTAAGAAGATGGAGCCATTTGTGATATTTGTAGAATCCATAAGGATTCGGTGGTCATGTGTTAATTATGTGTGTATTTGTTAATTTTGTGGTTGCTAGTAGTTTATGTGGTAATTGTTATTAGCTTTCTTGTTTGATGATTGTAATAATTTTGCATGTCTATTAGCTTTTGAAAGCATGTCTACAAGCTTTAATTTAGGTTGTATGTGTTAGAAAATATTTTTGCATGTGTTAGAAATATAATGCATGTGTTAGAATTGTATGATAAAGTATAGGATGTGAATAACATGTGTAAATTAGCATGAGTGTTCCAAAGAACACATCCAATAGCTCACGGCAATGACAAGTTTGGAGGACCAAAATGTTCTCTTGATTTTTCCTAAAGTGTAACTTAATTAACCTAGGAGAATCAAGAAAGTTTCTAATTGATTTGATCAAAGAAAATGCATTTAGAAATCAAATGGTGAAAACTTAGTATTTTGGGCCAACATGCCTAAAGGATTAAATTGACTATGGTTAACTATTTTCTAAAATGATTTAATGAACTTAGACAATATAATACATTTGATATGATTTAAAAGGTGAAAGACATTTTGGAAATCAAATGCAAAAGTTTTACAAAATTTGGCCAACATGCCACTATAGGTAATCATGATTTCTAAAACTTGATTCTAAACCTTTTTCAATTAAAAAGAAACAATACAAGTTAAGAAGAAATTTTCTATAATGATTTTTGAAGGAACCAATTGATTAGAAGTAAGTCTAAAGGATTAAAAGTTCATAATTTTATCATTAGTAAGGAAATACAGTAATGTTAAGAAATTTTCTAACATATAGCTCACTTTTGGTTTTGAAGCATGTTAGAGATTTCAAAAAGAATTAAATGAAATGGTTAAAAATTAGGTAAATGGAAATTTTATGGATAAATTAGGAAACCATTATTATGATATTCTAAACAAAATACTGTCAATTTTTAGTAAAAATGAACCAATAAGATAGCAAAAATATCTAAAAGACAAGATGCGGTATGAAAAATTATTTTACGTAGTTTAAATGTACTAAGTACTATTTACGTTTGTTTAAACAAGTAATTTTAAAGGCATTGGAATAAGAAAATGATTTAAAAATCCTACGCGATTGAGAAAACGTATTAAAAATGCTACGCGATTTTAAAAACAGAAAAATATCTTTACCCGATTTTTAAACGTTTGTAAAAACGACGAGATTTCAAAAACGCGATAAAATTTCTACGCGATTGACCGTTACTATATTTATTTTTTTGCTGTCGGGAAAATGTGAACCCGTACAGGCTTTTGAGGTTATTTCGCTGTCGGGAAAAAGTGAACCCGTACAGGCTTTTTGCCATTGAGGGCATATTTTTATCTTGAGGGCATTTTCGTAATTTCATATATTTGGAATTATGTTTTGTCTTTATACCAATTTTTGGTGTTTTGGTTGACGAGACGAATCACATCGTGTTGTCGATGCGATAAACGTAGTGTGGTTCATTGTTCTAATGAACTTGGAAGCTTTAGTGTACGGGATCCCACATGTGATTGAGTTGGTAGCTCCATTTGGGCCGTGGTAAACCGATAGCACACTAATGTACTCGACATTCACTATATTTAATCGAGGTTTGTAAAGTCTAGTAGTACATTGCCTATAGTGCCACAACGGGAGACCGTGAACTATACTACGCCTGGATGGTGGATTCCCAGTGCCGTAGGCTATTGACGCAACGTGTGACCGCGTAATAGTTGGTTGGGCTGCCGTGGTACTAATAGATTTTGCAAGTCATTCTCTCTAATATCTGTTTGGGTTTAGCTCCATGGAGTAGGGTTGTGTCTTGGTGTATTTGATTATATCTTGGATAATATTCCATTTTCTCTATCTATCTTTATCTGGTAATATCTTGGATGTTTTTTTTACATTTTCTCTATTTATATTTATCTGATAATTCTTATGTTAGTTGTCCATTTCTTGTCTTATTTTATCTGTGAGATTGATTTATCTATGTGGTTTGCTTTATTTGTGTTATATCTGTGATGTTCTGAAACACTAGGATACCTAATATGTACTCTATTCCATTATTATTACTGTTATAGTTTTTTTTCCGTATTGTATGAACTGTATAGTTGTTATTTGTCGTCTTCTTATTGGCCATGTTGTGATGATTTTATGTTGTCTTACCTCTTTATTGTATGTGTCTTTTGTCTATTTATTTTATGCGGTAAAGAGTTTGAAGAGGAAGAAGAGGAAAAACCTCTTGAGATCGTGTACCCTGAGGAAGAGGAAGGTCAGCAAGCAGACGATCAGTTTTACGATCAAGAACCATCCGATCATCCAGATCCTCTGGATTGATTGTGTGGGATGGCGACGCCAGCATTTTTGGGATTCATAGAGCTGGTATTTCATGGAGGTGATCTGGCTTGGCATTTACGAGGAGATCGTGCTTCTGTTACATATGCAGGACGTATGACCGTGATTTTACGTCATCAGTTTGATGGAGAGCCCATCATGACTACGACGTTATTTCTGCACTTAGAGTTACCCTTATCCATTAGGCGTTATTGGGGTGCTGAAAACCCTGAGCCTAGTGAGATAAGCATCGTATCGAATGCGCGATCCCGTTATCGCCGTGTGTCGAGACATCCGGGATATCTATCTCCCGATGATCATTTTCGGACCGAGAGTGATCCATCCGAGGATTAGATAACCATGATGTTTTTTTTTGGGGCGCGTCGGCGTATGTACGTATATATTAACTCTTTTATTGCTTTCTTTTCTTGTTTTTGTTTAAATAGTTGTAGTCTTAGTTGTAAATTATTTGTACAGTTTATAACTTAACCATATGTATATTATTAGTGATGATGTTTTTTTTATTTCGTATTTTTCGTATTATCTTTTTATTACATATTTCTGTCTATCATGAATTATTTTACAACCCGTAATAATATTTAACAAATGTTCCGCAACTTGGGTAGATTTTATTTCTATTTATTTTATTTTCTTTTATGTGTGACATCCTCCAAAGGGGTGTTACAATAAATTGAAAAGATTCTATAATATGATAAATTGAAAAGATTTGGGAATTGAATCCCTAGAGAGGCCACGACCTCTAAGGCCTTTTTAGGTGTAAATATGTAACTTTGGTAACTTGGAAGCATAAGTAATTATGCAATTAAAAACCTATGTAATAAGGTATACAATTAATAAATTGGAAGAATTTAATATAATCAAAGATTACATAAATTTTAAAGGACTAAGAGTGAGATTGTCATAAGACTTAAGGTAATTACAAGTGAGTGAAGAACAAGAGAGTGTGAGGCCTAAGAACCTGAATAATTTACAAATTGTATGAAATTAAATTACCTTGGAAGATTAAACTAATTGTAAGAATTGGATTGGACATGAACCTTGAAAGGGGAAACAAATTCTAAGTTAGGATTCATAATGGACCTAAGAATGTACCAACTGATTTGTTCTTTATATTATAATGTTATGGGTCCATGTGAGTGACCATTTGTATTTTGATGCTTATCTTGGCCAATTGTGGCATATTATGGAATTGTATGAAATTGTGAATCATACATGTTCATGCATAGAGTCTTATGCATTGTGAATGTCCTGTGGACTGTTGTAAGGCTAAGTTGCCTAGGAGATTAAACACACCTTAGTGCGGGTGTGAGTAGACTAGTGTAGGTCATGTTTGACCTTGGGGGCGTCAGGGTGCGGGTCCTTCACAATGGGTAGTTGGTAGCTCTTCTACCCGTGGGGTAAACCGATGCAAACGCACCGACGATCTGGACCGAGACTCTGTCCTATATCGTGATCGAGCGTGGACTGTCTGTACAATGCCTGAACGTGCACGTGGAAATTATTGATTATAGCACTTTGGCCGCGGCAGCCGAGTTACAGACACGTCTCCTAATCTTTCTCTATGATTGTTTGTGTCTAGCTCCATGGAGTAGGAATTTGGGAAAGCATACATGTGCATCACGATATAATCTGTCATTGTGAATCCTTACTTTCCGTAACTGTGAATTGTCTGATCATTATTGTAATGAATATCTGACTGGAACTGTTTATTTGCTTACTATTGGACTTACTGTTCATTATTATTTGGAAATGCTGCTTTGAATTGCTATTTGGGTGCGTTGCGCTGTTTTGTTTCTGGCTGCTATAATTAGTAATGATGGTAGGATGTCTTACCTCTTTTCTGTATTTCTATTATTTGCTGCCTGTGTGTACACTGTATTGATCGAAGACGATGGTAAGGAGGCGGAAGATCCTGATTTTCCTGGCTTCTGGCCCGAACGGGACTAGCATCTACTGAGGTGATGGCGGCACGCATGTGCGAATTTCTAGGTGATGTGCGTCTGACCTTCCTCGGAGGGCCAGAGTGCTGGCATATCAACTTGAATTCCGATCGTTGCGTCTACCTGGGGGACGTGTCGATTTCCCTAGCCTGGAGACGTCATGAGGTGCTGATCCTCACCTGCCACGTCAGCCTGCGACTGGAGTTCTACTTACCCATCCGAGAGATGTGGGGTGATCGTTACTACACCCCTTAGGAGGACTCTTTTGATTCTACTGCTCGGGCTCCTGCCCGTGGTTCCGCGATTCCCGTGGAGGTTTCCTCTGAAGAGGAGGATCCTGCTGAGGACCCAGATACGGTCCCTCCTCCTCTGAGGGACTGATTTTACTGGTAGCTGCTGATGGCTGCCAGTGTTTTATTTTGGGGGCCTGATGTATTATTTTGGTGGGTTGTAAATTTTGATATTACGGGGAATGTATATGTATGATTCCTTGGGGCAGGTATAGTTTTGCTTTTTGGAAATTTTTAGGCTATATCTAAAATACATTTGACATTTAAATATATATATATATATATATATATATATATATATGTACGCTATTCGGATGTGAGTTCTATTTCTTGTTTTACTTTTCATTATTATTCATATTTCGTCGTTAAATTAATATATATATATATATATATATATATATATATATATATATATATATATATATCTCGCCATTTTACTCACGTATTAAAGTATCATGCAAGTTAACTTTAAACTAAATGAACCGGGTCTTAATTGTTCAAAAATTTTATTTTTCGCATTTTCTTTTATGTTTAATAATGTGACATTCCCTCTCGAAAAGGGGCGTTACACACGAAGGGATTTCAGTGGATAGTAAGGTTGAGACAGTGTTATAGTGGGAGAGACCCACCACTATGACTAAGATAAGAAGTTTTATAGGCCTAGGTGGATACTATAGGAGATTCATCGATTGATTTTCTCAGATAGCACTACCTTTAACTACATTAACTAGGAAATGTAGTACTTTTCATCAGACTCAAGAGTGTAAGGATATTTTCCAAGAGCTTAAGTTAAGGTTGACTACTACACTAGTTTTGGTAATTTCATATCCTTAGGAAAACTTTGAAGTGTTTTGTGATGCTTCAAAGATAGGTTTAGGGTGTGTTCTGATGCAAAATAGGAAAGCAGTTGTCTAGGCATCTAGGTAGTTGAGGCCACATGAGGAGAACTAACCTATTCATGATTTGGAATTAGTCGTTGTAGTGTTTTCCTTAAAAATATGGAGACATTACTTATACGAAGTCCAATTTGAGGTACTTAGCGATCATAAGAGTTTAATATACTTATTTGATTAGAAGGAGTTAATCGTGAAGCTGAAGAGATGAATGGAGTTCTTAAAGGACTATGGTTTTAAGCTTAAGTACCTTCCGAGTAAGGCCAATGTAGTGGCCGACACACTAAGTATGAAATCCCTACATGTATCTCGGATGATCATTCTAGAGGGTAAGCTTCTTAAGAGGTTTTGAGACTTGAGTCTTATGGTAACTATGACACCACATTGCCTTTTTACGAGTATAGTGGACATAGTTAATGACCTGAGGACCCAAATTCTAGAAGCTCAAAGAGAGGATGAAACCTTAAGTAAGATAAGTGAGCAAATTTTCTTAGAGGATCAACCAGAGTTAGATATGGCAGATGATGTAGTAATTAAGTTTACAGATAGACTCTGCATTCTAAGAGAATCCGTAATAAAAAAAAATATCTTAGAGGAGGCTCATAGGAGCCAATACACCATTTATCTTGGAGCCACTAAGATGTATCAAGATCTTAGAAAGATGTTTTAGTGGCTAGGAATGAAGAAAGAAATAGCATAGTTTGTGTCTAAGTGCTTAATCTGTTAGAAAGTTAAGATAGAGTACCAAAAACCTTCCAAACCTCTTCAATGCTTAGAAATCTCGTAGTGGAAATGGGATAACATCACAATGGATTTTGTGATGGGGTTACCCAAGACTTAGTTAGAGTGTGATGCAATTTGGGTCATAGTGGATAAACTAACCAAGTCTACCCACTTCTTGCCAATTAGAGCTAACTAATCCTTACACAAATTAGCCCAATTGTACTTACAGGAGATAGTTAGGTTGCATGGAATTCCCCCAGTATAGTTTCAAAAAGAGATCCTAGATTCACATATAGATTTTGGGGAGCCATGCAAAGGGCTTTTGGGACTAAGTTAAGCCTTAGTATAACATACCTCTCACAAACAGATGGGCAGTCAGAGAGGATTATCCAAACCCCAGAGGATATGCTTAGGGCATGTGTACTAAATCAGTTTGGTATTTGGGATAAACTCTTGCCTTTAGTAGAATTTGGGATAAACTCTTGCCTTTAGTGGAATTTGCCTACAACAACAGCTACCATACTAGCATAGGAATGGCACCGCATAAAGCACTTTATGATAAGAGGTGTATGTCACCATTATGTTGGTATGAGGTTGGAAAGAAAGCTATCCCATGACCTGAGATGGTACAACAGGCTTCAAATCAAATCAGAATGATTAGGGATAGGATGGCTATGGCTCAAAGTAGGTAGAATAGCTATGCTGATAGAAGGAGACCTCTAGAGTTTGAAGAGGGAGAACATGTTTTCTTAAGAGTCACTCCTACAATAGGAATTAGTAGAGCATTGGGAACAAAGAAGTTAAACCCTCGTTCTATTGGTCCCTACCAAATTCTAAAGAGAGTTGGACTTGTAGCCTACTAGATGGCCCTTCCTCCCAATTTGTCAAACCTTCACAATGTTTTTCATGTGTCTCAACTTAGAAAGTACAATCCAGATCCTTCATGTTGGGAATTGCGAATACATCACGTAGTAGAAAAATAAAATTCCCACCAAGGATCCATGCGAAATAGACCATAGTCCAAGTTTTTAAATGACTTTATGATAATCACATATTTTATTCATTAAGAAACCCTTATGTTTAGTTATTTACACTCTTCATGTACTTAATTGACTGAATTTGATTATGTTTTGTAAGTTTGAACTCGAATCAGACTTAATTGATTTTTTTTAGCATTATTCGGGTCTTACACTGTTTCTGTATTTTAGCCATATCTTGAGTTCTAAATGTCTGATAATTATGAATTTTACCTTGTAGGAAAGATAAAAGAGAGCTCTACAACTTTGATGAAGAGCTCAGAGTCAAAATCAGACATCTAGTCGAGCTAATTGGGCATGGAAATCAGAATACGGGATATGTGACTGGAACCCGAACAGTGTGTAGTAACCAGAACATAATTCGAGTTTGAGTTTATAGAATGGGCTGAAAATTTGTAATCTGAAAGTTAAGACCCATATGTACAACTTTCATGACAAACACAAAACTTGATTCAGGCTCCTTGATGGAGATATTGGGTCTGAAAGTCAAAACAGAGGTGCTGAAACTGGTCCTGAATAGTCTGTAGTAATTGGGTCATATCTTGGGCTGTAGGACGAATTTTTGGGTGCTTCCAGAGCCATTGGAAAGCTTAGACAATTTCCTAGAACTTTCATGAAGACCACTTGGCTCAGAAATGACGAAATCAATGAGTTCAACAATGAATACTTTCGGAGACAAGGAGACAAGGAAGCTCACCTACCAAGCTCATCTCACCTACCAAGCTCACCTACTAATTCCACCTACTAATCTCATCTACCCATCTACTACTACTCTGAATCCTCTATAAAAGGAAGCATGTGGAGAGCTCTAAACACAACACACACTTGGTGTTAAAGATAGTTTTTCATAGTTCTTGTATATTTTTCCTTCATTGTAATGGAGAGCTAAGTCACTTCTAGTCAATTCGGGACTCTTGAAGAGATTGTGGCTTGGATTCTTGAGACCTTGGTTATGTAATGTATTTGATTTATATTTGAATTCCTCTTCTCTTCTTCTTGTTCTCTTGATCTTGAATGCATGAATGGTGATTCTGTTTATGTTTGATCCGATTTGATCTTGGTTTAAGATTAAGTATTGTGATGAAATTTAGAACTGATTGATCGAACTAATCACGTAATTGAAGAGGTTAGGTTACTGATTGATGCCTAGGTTAATTGAATTCGGTGCTTAAATTGATATATATCTACATGAATGGTGCGATTGTAGATTTATGTTTATTACTTGTCAATTGAATTCTGGACGATTGTCTAGTATGGATTCTGGATCTGATGCTGAGATCTCGGTTAGATCCAAGTTAACCATTCAAATGTACTTCAAATGTTTGTTGAAAGGTCTATGATTGAATCCACCCAATCTCGGATAGATTTCTGAATTGATTGTTCTTCTAATTGTTATTTCTCTTTAAATCTTGTCACTGCGATCCTTGAACCATCAAAACCCCCCTTTTCTAACTTTCACTTGATTTGATCAAATTGCATCTACGATCCTTGAGGAGACGATCTGGTGTTGTTCACTATACTACAATTTTAGGTAATAACTTTGGTTATAATTATGACTGAGTTCGGCGCTCGTCAAAATTTTGGCGCCATTGCCGGGGAACTCGTAGGTGTAATCTTTTCATTTTGAGTAACCTTACTAATTTTTGTTCTTTCTTACCTATTCTAACAGTTATTTTTCATTTACTAACATTGTTCATACCATACTAACGTTTTTATCTTAGCTTTTGAATTTTTCTGATTTAGGAAAGACGGAAAACAGGTGATTACGGGTAACTATTGCAATTTTCGAACTGAAACATGCCCAGAATGAGCTGAAACTTGGTCGGTTGAAGGAAAACATCCTGATAAACAAGACTCACAGTAAACTGTGAGGTCACCCCTGGTTTTTCGAAATTCTATCATTTAGACCACTTTTTCAATTTTTTATTATTTTTTATTGCATTTTCTAGTTTCATTTTTATGTAGATTTTGTTCTGTGTTGATTCTATAATTTTTAAAAATATATAAACATATTAACTAGATTTATTTTTGCATATTTTGAGTGTTGTTTAGTGTATTTTGCTTAGTTGCAGTTTTTGTGATTTTGTGCTTTAGTTGATGCATGACTAGGTCCAATCCCGATATCTTGCTTGATCTTGATCCCGAGATTGATAAGACCTTGCATAGATTAATTAGATCTCGTGTGATAAATTCCAGAGTTAATTTCGAACCTAATTTTGGGAGTGAACCTGATAACTTAAGTAATCCCGAAATCATGGCGATAACATGCATAATAGAACCCTTAAGGAACTTGTTGCTCCCGATGTATCTTATCAATCTTTGTGCATTCAATATCCTGATCTTGATGCAGATTTTGAGTTGAAATCTGGTTTGATACACTTGTTACCAAAGTTTCATGGTCTTGCGGGTGAAGATCCTCATAAGCACCTGAAAGAGTTCCATGTTGTGTGTTCAACCATGAAGCCACAAGGCATCTCTGAGGAACACATCAAGTTAAGGGCATTTCCCTTCTCACTTGTCGATGCAGCCAAAGATTGGTTATTTTATCTTTCACCAGGTTCAGTCAGAAGTTGGAATGACATGAAGAGGTTGTTCCTGGAGAGATTCTTCCCTGCCTCGAGAGCTGCTGCAATTAGGAAGGATATATGTGGCATCAGACAGATGTCTGGTGAGACTTTGCATGAATACTGGGAGAGATTCAAGAAGTTGTGTTCGAGCTGCCCTCATCACCAAATTAGTGACTAACTCTTGATTCAATACTTTTATGAGGGCTTGCTGCCAAATGATAGAAGCATGATCGATGCTGCCTCTGGAGGAGCCTTAGTAGACAAAACTCCTACCGTCGCAAGCAAGAGATCGATAGCAAACATGGCAGCCAATACCCAACAGTTTGGCTCGCGGATCATCACCGCAACCGGAGGAGTTAATGAAATTCAAGCATCTCATATGGACCAACAAAGAATGGAACACAGACTAGATGAATTGACTTCTTTGGTAAGACAGATAGCAGTGGGTCAACAACCACCCATGCAGATGACTGCATCAGTGTGTGGAATTTGCTCTAATTCATCTCATCCTACTGATTCATGCCCTACACTTCAGGAAGATGGTTCCGCTTTTCCAGATCAATGTGTTGCGGTGGTGTTTTTCTGGTAGACCCCAATATCAAGCAACAACAAAGAACAATCTAGATATGATCCATTTTCTAGCACTTATAATCCTGGTTGGCGAGACCATCCCAATTTGAGATATGGGAATCCTAGCCGAACAACAACGGCCCCACCGGCGATAAGAACAACCCCACCAAAGAAGAACAACAATTTAGATACCAAGCTACAGGTCCAAGCAACAAATACCAACAAATACCCCCGCATTCGGACAACGAAAACACATTGCGTTCAAGTCTGTCAATCCACTCCGGTGAGCCATCATTGGAAGACCTGATGAAACAAATGGCCACAAATAACATTCGGTTCAAAGGAACGTCAGTGCCAACATTCAGAATTTACAAACTCAAATTGGGCAGCTGGCAACCACTGTGAGCGAGCTAAAGAGTCAAGGTTCTAGCCAATTGCCTTCACAAACAGTCAACAATCCAAGAGGCAACGTAAGTGCAATTACCTTGAGAAGTGGCAAAGAAGTTGATGTTCCAACCTTACAGCAATCGAAATTGACCAAAAACGGCAGGAAATGGATAATTCAGTCCAGAAATCTGTGCCACTGAAGAAAATTGCAGAGAATTCAGATGTTACCATTCCATTACCTTTTCCAAATAGGATCACACAATCCAAGAGAACAATGCAAGCAGAAATGGAAAAAGAAGTCATGGAGACATTCAGGAAAGTGGAAATCAATATTCCCCTCCTAGATGCAATCAAGCAAATTCCAAAATATGCTAAATTTCTCAAGGAGTTGTGCACTCATAAGAGAAGGTTGAAAGGGGATGAGAAGATCAGCATGGGAAGAAATGTTTCTGCAATGATTCTCGCCAAGCATGCCACGTAAATGCAAAGATCCTGGAACTTTCACAATTTCTTGCACAATTGGCAACTCTAGATTTGAGCATGCAATGCTAGATTTGGGTGCTTCGATCAATGTCATGCCCATGTCAGTGTATAAGTGTTTAAACATTGGTACTTTGCAACCCACTGGTATCGTGATTCGGTTGGCAAATAGAGCCACCGCTCATCCTACAGCAGGTGTCTTTGGAAGATGTGTTAGTTCGGGTGAATGAGTTGATTTTTCCAGCAGATTTCTACATTCGGACATGGAAGATGAGTCTCCAACAAACCATGCTCCATTGATTCTAGGCGACCATTCCTCAAAACCGCCAAGACCAAGATAGAGCGTGCATGCCGGCACCCTTTCTATGGAGTTTGGCGACGATTTGGTACAATTTAACATTTTTGATGCCATGAGACACCCCCTAGAGGAGCATTCTGTTTTCCATGTTGATATGATTGAGATCTTTGGTTGATGATGTCTATACCGATTTATATGCTTGAATTCCCCGATATTGTTGACTATCTTGGTTCTGTTTCTTGTGATACATGTGCCACTTGTGATGTTGAACCATGTCTTTGCATGTCTTGAGATTTATTCTCTGTTATGAGTAATGATACCGCCGATGATGCAACAATTGAGAATGAGAGTCGTACCATGCTTGAAATTAATGTTCTTGAGTTAGTTGTTTCAGATCACTTGTTACCTTCCATTGTACAACCTCCATCCTTGGAGTTGAAGACTTTACCGAGACCATCTTAAATATGCATATTTGGGAGATGGTGAGACACTCTCGGTGATCATTGCTAAAAACCTACAACCTAATCAAGAAGAAAAATTACCAGCAGATTTTGAGGCGAGAATAGGCAAGCCATCGGATGGACTTTTGCAGATATTCCCGGTATTAGCCCCTCCACATGCATGCATAAGATTTTATTGGAAGAAGGGACTAAACCAAGTTAGATGTACCCCAAAGGAGACTAAATCCCCCGATTCTAGATGTGGTAAAGAAGGAAGTTACAAAGTCGCTTCTGCCAAGCCGGCATTATTTATCCCATATCGACGATCAATGGGTGAGCCCCGTGCAAGTGGTTCCCAAGAAATCTGGGGTCACAGTGGTTGCGAATCATGACAATGAGCTTGTGCCCACACGAGTTCAAAACAGTTGGCAAGTTTGCATTGATTATAGGCGGCTCAACCAGGCTACCAGAAAGGATCATTTCCCACTGCCCTTCATTGATCAGATGTTGGAGCGGTTAGCTGGCAAGTCACATTAATGTTTCCTGGATGGATATTCGGGCTATTTTCAGATTCATATAGCCCCAGAAGACCAAGAGAAGACTACTTTCACTTGTCCATTTGGCACATTTGCATACAAGAGGATGCCCTTTGGTCTGTGCAATGCTCCGGGCACCTTTCGAGGTGTATGGTAAGTATCTTTTTCGATTTTTAGAAAATTGCATGGACGTATTCATGGATGATTTTCTTGTCTATGGATCTTCCTTTGATGCATGTTTAGATAGTCCGGCTCGGGTCTTGCATAGATGCATTAAGACTAACCTCGTTCTAAATTTTGAGAAATGTCATTTCATGGTAGAACAAGGTATAGTCTTAGGGCATGTGATATCTCGTGAGGGTATTGAGGTAGATCCTGCAAAAATAGATGTTATTTCATGCCTATCTTACCCCACATGCGTGCGGGAGATTCGTTCTTTCCTTGGTCATGCAGGTTTCTATCGGCGGTTCATAAAGGATTTCAGCAAAATTGCACTTCCGCTATCCAACTTACTGCAAAAAGATGTGGAGTTTCACTTTGACAAGAAGTGTCAAGATGCCTTCAATCAATTGAAGCAGGCATTGACTAGTACACCTATCATCCAACCGCCGAATTGGACACTTCCATTTGAACTGATGTGTGATGCCTCTAATTATGCATTGGGAGCTGTTCTTGCACAAAGGGTCGGTAAAGTATCTCATGTCATTTCCTATGCTTCGAGAACTTTAGATCCTGCACAAATCAACTACACCACAACTGAAAAGGAACTTTTAGCAATTGTTTTTACTTTAGATAAATTTCGATCATATTTGCTTGGTTCCATAGTGGTTGTGTTTTCAGATCATGCAGCATTGAAGTTTCTCCTGAAGAAGCCCAATGCCAAGCCCCGGTTGATTAGGTGGATGTTGCTCCTCCAGGAGTTTGAGATTGAGATCCGTGACAAGAGTGGAGCGGAGAATTTGGTAGCTGATCACTTGAGTCGAATTGAAAGGGAGGCAGATGTTTTTCCCATCCATGATGTTTTCCCTGATGAGCGACTTTTCAAGCTGCAAGGCAACATCCCTTGGTTTCTTCGATTTGATTAATTTCTTGGTTGCTAACGCAATACCGCACATTTCACTAAGGCTAAGATTGATAAATTGAAAAGTGAGTCAAAGTATTATGTGTGGGATGATCCTTACTTATGGAGATTTTGCAAAGTGACCAAGTAATTAGGAGGTGTGTGCCACGATGATGAATTCCATTCCATTCTTAGCTTTTGTCATAAACTTGCATGTGGCGGCCACTTCGGTCCTCAACGGACTGCTAGGAAAGTTTTAGACTCGGATTATATTGGCCCACTCTATTTCATGATGCATATATGTTTTGCAAATCTTGTGATCAATGCCGAGAACAGGGAATACTTCTCGTAGGAATGAAATGCCCCGAAACCCTTATTATTCTCGTGAGATTTTTGATGTTTGGGGTATTGACTTTATGTGTTCTTTTCCTGTATCATTTGGTTTTGTTTACATTCTGCTTGCTGTGGATTATGTATCTAAATGGGTGGAGGCTAAGGCCACTCGGATTGATGATTCTAAAGTTGTTGTGGATTTTATTAGATCACGATTTTTCGTAGGTTTGGAGTCCCGAGAGCCATCATTAGTGATCAAGGTTCACATTTTTGCAATCGAAGCATGGAGGCTTTGATGAAGAAGTATGGAGTCCAACACAAGGTTTCTACACCCTACCACCCCCAAACTAATGGGCAAGCCGAGGTCTCCAACAGAGAAATTAAGCAGATACTCCGGAAAGACAGTTCAACCTAACAGAAAGGACTGGAGCAAGAGGCTTGAGGATGCTTTATGGGCTTATCGGACCGCTTATAAGACACCAATCGGGATGTCTCCATATCGAATTGTTTTTGGAAAAGCATGCCACCGCCGGTGGAAATTGAGCATCGAGCATTGCGGGCGGTGAAAAGGTGCAACTTGGACCTAGATCAAGCGGTATGGAGAGGAAGCTGCATGCAAAGCAATTGGAGGAGATCCGCTTGGAGGCTTATGAAAGTTCCAAACTTTATAAGGAGAAGACCAAAGCCTTCCATGATAAGTTGATTCGAGGAAAACATTTGAGATTGGTCAAAAAGTTCTCCTCTATAACTCCCGCCTCCGACTCATGCACGGCAAATTAAGGTCTAGATGGGATGGACCATTTATTGTTACTAATGTTTTTCCTTCTGGTGCTGTTCAGATTAAAAGTGAGGTCACTGCCAAAGCTTTCATCGTAAATGGACACCGCCTCAAACAGTATCATAAACTTCCAGAGAATGCAGAAGTGGAGGTGATGAACCTTCTCCATCCGTATTATGAATAAAAAAAAAAGAAGAAAAAAAAAGAGAGAAGAAAAAGAAAAAAAATGTGTGCCCGACAATGAGGTAGGTAGTGTCGCTCAGAAGCATGTGGAAGTCATTTTTTCTTCAGCGACAACAACTGCGAAAATCTTGCAGTATGGATTTTATTGGCCTACTTTATTAAAGGTCTGTTACACCTTTTGCAAAAGCTGCGAAAATTGGTCAAAAAGTTCTGCTTTGAGATTATCGTCTGCACCTACTCTGGGGACGTAGATATTGAGGATCCTAGGAATGGTACTGCACTTAAGTTAATGGACAAAGACTCAACCATTCCTGGAAAACCAAGTTCTTGAGTTCTTTATGTTGCCGATTAAGTGGCGGATACGGTACTCCGTGACTCTTGAGTCGGTTTATTCTTCAGTTTCCCAAAATAACTGAACCCTTCTTCTCCTTCAAAATGGATGTCATTCTTTCAAACCTGAGAAAACATTTTCCTTCTCTTCCTCAAAATGCTCTGAGAAAAATCTACAAAGTTCGATGTGAGAGATTGAGAATGTTAATGCACAAGGGTATGCCGAGAAGATGTATTTGGATAATTGAAGCAAAGGTCCGATTAGCAGGTGAGTCCTCAATTTCATTTGACTCATATATGCCCGGTCTTGGAAGAAGTTCATATTCTAAAAGGAGAAGAGCAAAAAGGTTACAAGTCTGTCACAAATGTGGACAATGGAACTGTAACAAGCGATGTCGTACTAAGGGGATGGTTTCCGCAAATAGAGAAGATAAAATTTTCTTCATTAAGAATGGACTGAGTAAGGAGTCATTAGATGATATCTTATTGACTCTTGAGACGCATTCTTGTGGATTGGTGCATCGTGAAATTCTTAAATTGTGGAATCTCTTCAAGGATGAAGAACAACGCTACAGTCTTAGGAATCTGACTCTAAAAGACCCTGTTTGCCAATTTATAAGAAAATTGGATGGGAAGCTTATCCTCGACTCATAGAAGACGTTTAAGCCGTTTACGGACGTTAACCCGAGGCGAGATGTGAGCCATATCCACAAACAATCTGTACATATCATCCTCTTCTTCTTCATGTCATTTTCAAAAAAAAAAAATAAACAAACAAACAAAAAAAAAAAACAAACAAACAAAAAAAAAAAAAAAAAAAAAGTCTACTTCTTAGGGTTGGCTTTGGTAACACAAACCGTGAATGGGGAAATGCATGCATCTCGATCCAACCTTTTAATTGAAAAACAAAGAAGGTAGATTGTATCTCACATGTGAGGCGGCCGGTCGTATTATGGCCACTTGTCCCTTTTGGGAGCCCTATGTTCTTATTTGGTCTTGAATGGGTCGAATACTGGTCAACAATGCTTTGGCACAAAGCCGAAAGAGCAAACTACCTCCATCCCAATCTTAAGTAAGTATACACTTATCTTTCATCAAGTTTTTCTAACAATTTCAAAAAAAAAAAAAGGACGTGATGTCTCTTGCACTCATGACATGCGCGGTATAAAGATACGCCATGGAGACTATACATACAGGTATGTCATCATTTTCTATTTCTTTTATCTTTGTATCATTTTGTTGTATTTTGATTTTTGTACAGACGATCCTTTGAGCAGGGTCCTTCAGGGGTTTCTAGACTTCTTTACCTTGATGGTTTTCTTGAAGTCAAAAAAAAAAAAAAAAAAGATTATTTCGTGTCTCTTAATTTCAACCTTTTCGACAATCAACCTACCCTTATAGGTGCAATTATTTCCCTTTCCATTCTTTTTCTTATTTAAACACTCCATTTTCTCTATTTTCCTTCACACTCAGAAACACTCAAAGGGAGGAAGAGTATAGAATGGGGCCTTCTATTCGTAACCTCAAAAATGTCTCGTGTTTTTTGTGGGTCGAGTTATGGGAAGGGATTAGAGTTTGTAAACGCAGCTAGCACTCTTGGTCGATCACTTGCTGCGAGGAATATTCATCTTGTATATGGGGGAGGTTGTCGTGGGTTAATGGGGGCTGTATCACTTGCTTGCCTTTATAAGAGACACTGTGTTTTAGGTGTTATTCTGAAACTTTAGCTCAACAGAACATCAATGGAAAGACAATTGGGGAGGAACTTAAAGTATCATCAATGCATGAACGCATGAAGATAATGCTTGAAAACTCTGATGCATTCATTGCCTTACAAGTGGTTTTGGTACTTTGGAAGAAATTTTTCAAATTGTCTCTTGGGCCGAACTGAACATCCACCATAAACCCATTGGTTTGTTGAATGTTAATAATTTCTTTGATCTTTTGTTATTTTTTCTTGACAAAGCTGTGGAACAGAAATTTATCACTCCTTCGGCAAGACAACTTCTTATCTCTGCCTCCACTATTGATGAGCTCATTGATAAATTAGAAGCTTTTGAGTATGTACCTGATCAGGTATTAGCTCAGATAGATTGGTCAACAGGAAGCAGCGAAGGAAGTAACAAGAAACAAGAGCCCGATCTGAAACTTTCTCTTTAATGGGTTTGATTTAAAAAAAAAATTGTTGTTGTTTTGTTTAGTATGATATGATTGTCATGGACTTATTAAACCAATTAGTGATGGCAGAGTAAGGAGTAATTTTACTCTTGAGACGCATCTTAATTGGTGGCAGAGTAAGGAGTTTTTTAGGTAGTAATTAATTAGTATTGAATTGTGGAAGTACTAATGTTTTCTTGTTTGATTTCTTTTCGTGGTCGATGCTAAGACCGACAAGGTGTGTGTTTCTTTTCTGCTTAGCGTTGATTCACTTCCTATCAGGTTGTGTTGCTCTTTTCTATCTCTTTCTTTCACATTGAGGACAATGTTATATTAAGTGTGGGGGAGAGATTTTAGCATGTTTCTGTTTCTTTTCGTTTGTTAAAAAAAAATTTCAAAAAAAAAAAAAAAGAGGTTCATTGCATGATTGAATAATTTTTCTCCCTTCTTGAACTGATATGCTTGGTGATGGATGATTGAATTGATGAATTGAGTTTGATGGATGCATACCTTGTGAGATTTTGAGCCTAATGGATGGATTCAACATTTATGCCATTCTCTTCTTTCTTGTGTGATTTTCACTCATGTTAATGACCACTCTAGAACTTGCTTTGATTCTTTTTGAGGCTACATTTCACTTGCATACATGAACATGATTGAGGCCCTCTTTCTTAGCTAGTTTAACCAAATAGCCAACCTTGTTTTCAATATGATATCAAGCACTCTTTTGACCTCTTGAAAATTCTCTGATTCCTGCCAACCTTGTATATTTTTCTTTGCTTAACCCTTTTGAGCTTATTTGACCATTCCTTGTTTCTAGCTCATTATGTGCCTTAAATGAAAAATCGTGTTCTTACTTTACCTTAGGGAATAAAAGAACATTAGCATGGTTAATGGATGAGTTTTTGAACAAGTGTGGGGGTGTGTGTACAAAATGGTTGTTGAAAAAAAAAAAAAGAAAGAGTGCCTAGAAAAAAAAAAAGAAAAATGTATGTATATAGTTATGTTCATATATATAAAAAAGAGAGAGAGAGAGAGAAAAGGATTGGGAAATGAATATGTAAAGGGATATACATTAGAGTTGAGATGAACTTTTATGCTTGTTATTTGAACTCAGCTCTCATTTGCTTTTATTCTCTTTGGTATTTATCTTCTCATATCCATTTTATCCTCTTCTGTTACCTTGACCTCACTACAACCTTGAATAAAGTCCTCATGATTTGTGTGTACATTTGTTTTGAGTAGTGGAGAAGTAGAAGATAAGCAAGCTTATGGTAGTGCAATTTTCATGGGTTGAATTGAGTGAAATACCTACCTTTTAAACACTTAAGAGATTGAGAGGGAATCTTGTGAAGATCCATCATTCTTAATTCATTCTTTTCAATGGAAGTTTCCTTGCTTGTTGGTTTGAGATGTGAAGAAATCTTACCTCATTTATGCTTTGATCCCTTGAATTTCTTGTTGCTCTTCTTGCTTTATTGAGTCCTTTAGAGTTTTTAGCTTTTAAGTCTGTGTCGTTTGTCTTTGTCTTCTAACTTTAGTTTTATATGTTTTGCCCAGGAGTGCAAAAAGCTAAGTGTGGGGGAATTTGATAATCACATATTTTATTCATTAAGAAACCCTTATGTTTAGTTATTTACATTCTTCATGTACTTAATTTTGAATTTGATTATGTTTTGTAAGTTTGAACTCAAATCGGACTTAATTGATTTTTTTCAGCATTATTCGGGTCTTACACTGTTTCTGTATTTTAGTCATATCTTGAGTTCTAAATGTCTGATAATTATGAATTTTACCTTGTAGGAAAGATAAAAGAGAGCTCTACAACTTTGATGAAGAGCTCAGAGTCAAAATCAGACATCTAGTCGAGCTAATTGGGCATGGAAATCAGAATACGGGATATGTGACTGGAACCCGAACAGTGTGTAGTAACCAGAACATAATTCGAGTTTGAGTTTATAGAATGGGCTGAAAATTTGTAATCTGAAAGTTAAGACCTATATGTACAACTTTCATGACAAACACAAAACTTGATTCGGGCTCCTTGATGGAGATATTGGGTCTGAAAGTCAAAACAGAGGTGCTGAAACTGGTCCTGAACAGTCTGTAGTAAGTGGGTCATATCTTGGGTTGTAGGACGAATTTTTGGGTGCTTCTAGAGCCATTGGAAAGCTTAGACAATTTCCTAGAACTTTCATGAAGACCACTTGGCTCAGAAATGACGAAATCAATGAGTTCGGCAATGAATACTTTCGGAGACAAGGAAGCTCACCTACCAAGCTCACCTACCAATCTCACCTACCAAGCTCACCTACCAATCTCACCTACCAAGCTCACCTACTAATTCCACCTACTAATCTCATCTACCCATCTACTACTACTCTGAATCCTCTATAAAAGGAAGCATGTGGAGAGCTCTAAACACAACACACACTTGGTGTTAAAGATAGTTTTTCATAGTTCTTGTATATTTTTCCTTCATTGTAATGGAGAGCTAAGTCACTTCTAGTCAATTCGGGACTCTTGAAGAGATTGTGGCTTGGATTCTTGAGACCTTGTTTATGTAATGTATTTGATTTATATTTGAATTCCTCTTCTCTTCTTCTTCTGTTCTCTTGATCTTAAATGCATGAATGGTGATTCTGTTTATGTTTGATCTGATTTTATCTTGGTTTAAGATTAAGTATTGTGATGAAATTTAGAACTGATTGATCTGAACTAATCACGTAATTGAAGAGGTTAGGTTACTGATTGATACCTAGGTTAATTGAATTCGGTGCTTAAATTGATATATATCTACATGAATGGTGCGATTGTAGATTTATGTTTATTACTTGTCAATTGAATTCTGGACGATTGTCTAGTATGAATTCTGGATCTGATGCTGAGATCTCGGTTAGATCCAAGTTAACCATTCAAATGTACTTCAAATGTTTGTTGAAAGGTCTATGATTGAATCCACCCAATCTCGGATAGATTTCTGAATTGACTGTTCTTCTAATTGTTATTTCTCTTTAAATCTTGTCACTGCGATCCTTGAACCATCAAAACCTCCCTTTTCTAACTTTCACTTGATTTGATCAAATTGCATCTACGATCCTTGAGGAGACGATCCGGTGTTGTTCACTATACTACAATTTTAGGTAATAACTTCGGTTATAATTTTGACTAAGTTCGGCGCTCGTCACTTTACCTCTTGAAAAGTGATAAACACAAGTGACTTGAATCACCAACACCGTAATAGCGATGATGTCTCTGTGGTATCCACACGAACAAACTCACAAATGTCCAACATTTGCAAAAGGAGTCTAACGTCTCTAACCTAGTGCTTGCTGCGAAGAGAAGAGTAGGAAACTTGTCACTCTCTCACTCACTTTCTGTAGGTGCAGCTAAGGTTTTGTAATGCATGCCCCGCAGCCCCCTTAGCAGTACTATTTATAATAATGACTGTCTTAAGTGTGTGTGAGCAGTAGTAAGGTAAGTTGTGTAACCCTAGACTTATCTGTTATGAGTCCGACCCACGATTGAATCCCAATCCAACTTGGATTCTAATTGCTCCAATTTAGTCTGCTCTTTATGTGTGACCCTACAGGTTCTCATGACATTAAAAGTAATATTAAAATTCCATTTTAATATTACAAGCAGTGAGCGGTATCTAGCAACATATCACTACTACGCAAGTAATGAGAATGTTAGTGATTTGACATAACCTATTTATGATCAATGTTACCGTACAATTTAGTCCCTTTGTCCAGATATCTAGCGATAACTTCAGGAAATGAAGTTATTTCACTTGAATTTGAATATATAGGAGCATGTTATCCTTAAGTTTTCTAGCCAAATGTTCAATTCTTGTATGAATTTAATGATGTGAGATTCTTAGCTCAAAAATGATTAGGAATTGTATATTTAAGAATTTTAATTGAGGCAGGTATTCAAAAGGGAAACCCTTGGAAAGGATGAGGAAGCAAAGAGGAGCTCAAATGGGGAAGGATGTAAGAGAGAAGGAAGGGCTGATAACCCATGCCTAGGTGTGGAAAAACCATGCCTAGGAGTGGCATTCTCAGGCTTTCAGGGCTTTCAGACAAAGACAACCACGTCTAGGCATGGAAAAGTCATGCCTAGGCGTGGTCAGTAGAGGCAAAAACACGTGATTCATAACCATGCCTAGGCATGAGAAAAATCCTGGCACACAAGATTAGCCCTTATTATCTGATTTTTGATGGAGGGAAGGGATCTTCTGTTTTTCACCAAGCACGAACTTCATAGAGAAAGGGAGAAGAGGAGAAAATCTTGGAAGATATAAGTGATTCAAGTGAAAAATCAAGATCAAGGAGGAAGATCAAGCATTGGATTCTCATCATTCTTTTTCATTCTTTCCCTTTTTCTCTCTTGATTTGTAATTTAATGAGTTTCATGACTCCATTAGTTTTCTCCTCTTTCATGATAAGTCACTAAACTCTAATCTAGGGGCTCTTTAAGATCTTGCTATGGATTTGATTACTTTGTAATTGGTTGAGTATTCTTTCAATGAAATTAATTTTGTTCTTCTATATCTATGCTCAATGCTTGTTATTAATTGGTCATTAATTGCATGATTTTAGTATTCCAATAGAACTAGAAATATGGTGTTGTGAATATGGATATGGTATGGTTGATGTATGTTCAATTACATTCTATTGGGTTGAGTGTGTTGATTAACTAAGGGGATGGACACATACTCCTTGGTCATGCATAGCAAGTATTTGATAAATGGTCTCAATGAGTGATTTCTATGCTAACTCACATGGACACATAGTGGATTGGATAGGTTTCACATTGGTAATTATCCTAGACATAGGCCTTTAACTATTGCTTGTTTTAGCTAACAAAACCAACTCATAGTTAGATGCTTATGAATTGCAAGATATTAATTGAAGCAGCAAGTCAATAGGGACCCCTAGGCCTTAATCATTCTCATCTTTCTCTTGTGAATTTAGTGTTTAGTACATTCTAGTTTGTTTCATTCAATTTGTAATTCAATTGCAAACTACTTTTACATTTTGATTGCTTGGATAAGAATTTGTGGTAATTGGTTGAGTTTTAGCATGCCTCTAATTGTCAATCCCTTGTGACATGATACTCCACTCTCATATATTACTTGTTGACCCATGCACTTGCATATTTCACTACCAACAAATTTTTGGCACCGTTACTGGGGATTGAGTTTAGATTTTGTGTTATTTCTTATATCTATTCACAACTCTTATTTCAAGTTTTGTTTGTTTGTTTTATTTTTTAGGTACTTGGCTCTTGTATGCATAGAACTTAAAGTGTATCTCGATTTCCTTGTAATCCCGAGATTGAGAGGACCTTTCGTAGATTTCTAATAGAACAAGTACAAGAGCAAGCATTAAATTTGGATAGTGAATCTGAGATGGCGGAGGAAGTAAATGCTAAAAACCCATTGAGGGAATATGCCACCCCAAATGCGAGAGAAATTCGATCTAGCATTAGAAAGCCAACTATACAAGCACAAACTTTTGAGATCAGGCTTGCTATTATCCAAATGGTTCAGAATAATGTGCAATTTGGAGATTTACCCCATGAAGATCCTAATGCTTATCTAGTCAACTTCCTGGAGATTTGTGATACTCTCAAGCATCACAGGATGACTGATGAAGCAGCTCGCTTGAGGCTCTTCCCTTTTTCCTTGAGGGATAGGGCCAAGGCATGGCTTCCTTCCTTACCGGAGCATTCCATCACTACTTGGGAAGAGCTAGCACAGATGTTTTTGGATCGATTCTTTCCACCCATGAAGGCAATGAAGTACATGAATGACATCTTGTCCTTCAGGCAGTCTGAAGGAGAAACTTTGTATGAGGCATGGGAGCGATTCAAGGAGTTGCTAAGGAAGTGCTCACATCATGGTATAGCAAAATGGTTGTTGGTACACACTTTCTATAACAGCTTGACTACAACCATTCGATCTATAATCGATGCAGCAACTGGAGGAGCTCTTATGAGCAAGACGGTGGATGTAGCCTATGACCTTTTGGAAGAAATGGCTAACAACAACTATCAGTGGTCAGCAGAAAGGGTTACTCCTAAGAGAACAACTGCCGGTATACATGAAGTTGATGCTCTCACATCACTTACAGCTTAAGTGGCAACTCTTTCCAAGAAAATTGTCAGCATGGGAGTAAATTCAGGAGCAAGTGGAGCTAATAGCTCAGTAGAAATTTATGATCATTGTGGGGACCTTTAATCCACTGCTAATTATACGGCTAGCATGGAGAGTGTGCAATATGCTAGTCAATTCTGTCAGCCATGTCACAACAATATTTTTGGTATCACTTATAACCCTAGTTGGCGAAAGCATCCTAATCTCTCATGGGGTGGAAATGCTCAAGGCTCTTCCTCATCTTATCAGCATAAAGAAGCACCCTGTGTTCCTCCAAGTTTTCAACAACAGAGCCCCTTTCAAGCCCAAACTTCAACATCAACTTCAACTTCTAATTTGGAAAAGATGTTTGCTCAGTTTATGACTAGTCAACAAGATTATATGACCAAAATTGATTCAAGGCTAGCGTCCCACGATGCATTGATGCAAAACCAAGCGGCTTTATTAAGGAATCTTGAAACTCAAGTGAGCCAACTTGCCCAAGCTCTAAATAACAGGCCCCCAAGGAGTTTTTCAAGTGACACCATTAATAATCCTAATGGTGCATCTAATGAGCATTGCAAGGTTATATCACTACGGAGTCGGAGGGAGATAGCAGGTAATCCAAAGACCAAATTACTTGAAGAGGAGGTTGAAGTGGTGCAAGATGAAGATGTTGTGAGCAAGGGGGTTAAGAAAAATGAAGAAATTGAAAAGGTAAGGGTTGAAGACAAGAAGAAGGAGGACAAGCCCAGGACACCGCCTCCACCTTTCCCTAGCTGGCTAGCAAAGCAAAGCTTGATGCTCAATTCCAAAAATATTTGGAGATTTTCAAGAAGCTTCACATTAATGTACCATTTGTTAAGGCTTTGGAACAAATGCCTAGCTATGTGAAGTTCATGAAAGACATCTTGTCTAAGAAGAGGAAATTTGGGGATTATGAGACAGTAGCTCTCACAGAAGAGTGTAGTGCTATCCTATAAAACAAGCTATCTCCCAAGTGATAATAACATATTTTATACATTAATAAACTCACATTTTTAGTCATTTACACTCTCCATGTACTTAATTGATTAAGCTTGGTTATGTTTTGTAAGTTTAGACTAAAATTGAACTTAATTGATTTTTTTTCAACACTATTTACACTATTTCTGTATTTTGGCTATATCTTGAGTTCTAGATGTCTTATAATTATGTATCTTACCTTGTAGGAAAGATAAGAAAGAGCTCTATAACTTTCATGAAGAGCTCCAGGACTCAATCGAACATCTAGTGGAGCTAAATAGGCTTGGAAGTCAAAATACAGGTTTTGTGATTGGAACCTGAACAGTGTGCAGTAATCAGAGCATAACTCGGGCTGTAGGAACTTTCTTGGGCTGAAATCTGGATACTTTAAAGTTAAGACCCATATCTGCAACTTTCATGAAGAACACAAAACACAGATCGGACTCCTTGAAGGTGATATTAGGCTTTGAAGTCAGAACAGAGGTGCTATACTTGGATTTGAACATTGTTCAGTAATTGTGTAACACCTTAACTTTTGGTTAAATTATGATTTTGTCCTGATTGTACTGTTTTATGTTTTCTGTGTGCTGTAAAATTAATTTGACTATTTTGTAACTGTATTTGATTATTGTGCATGATTTACTCTGAGTCAAGAAAATAATAATTTTCGGGTAGGGAAAAATCGTTATATGATTATTCGTAGCTGAGGGATCTTACTAAACCTAATTCTGAGTGATACGTGTATTAATTTTTTATTTTTTAGAATTTATCTGTGCAATAAAAATATTTTATATTTTTATAATATTATTTTATTAAACAGTACCTACTGTCTTAAAAACAGTAGCTTTTGCTCCAATGGACCATAGACCAGAAAAAGTACGTGGGACCCACACTAAGTAAATCAGTCAACATAAATGGCTTGAAATATTTCTAAACCAATAGCAATTAGTCAACAAAAATGGCTTGAACATTTCTAAACTAATAGGAAGTAGTCAACAAAAATGGTTGGACTTAATAGATTAGTAAGTAGAAAACATAATTAAGTTAGTTTAAAACTTAATTAAGTTAATCCAAAAGTGCTTAAGTAGTAATTAAATGAAATAAACCAAGTTGGTTATTCATTAAAATTTTAGTTAGAGAATGTCATGGCATAATCAAGAAGGTGATTAGTTATCCTAAGTAACTAAATAATTAAGAAAACCTAACTAAAGTTTACCTAAACCTAACTAGGATGTCTTAAGCATAATTAGGAGACTAAAATGAATCAAAGCTTGATTAGTTCTCCCTAGTGCAATTCGGCCAAGCCATCCAAGCACATTCAAGAAGGTGATAGACACTTGATGACTTGTCTCTCTAGGCCAATAGGAAGCAACTTGGAGATAAAGTATTGAAGATCCACCCTTGAACACATCTAAGGCCATAAGGAGCTCTTAGAAGTCACTCAATGAGGTCATCTCCTTAGGGACCCCCACGGCCAAGTGCATTAGGAGGAAGGAAGAAAGCATTTTGCTAAGTTCAAACTCATCTTCAACCATTCTCCAAAGCTAAAAATTCTCTCCTTTCTTCTTGGTGAAGCTCACGGCCTCCATCACCAATCCATACCTCCACTCTTCTAAAATTTCATCCAACACCATTTCCTAAACCTAAACATCATTCTAAACATCATTCTAAACATCTTTCATCTTGAGAGTTTCTTCAAAATCATCCATTTGAAGCTTGGAAACCAACCTTGAAATTTATTCCCTACAAGGTAAAAATCCTTGTTTCTTGTTTCTAACTTGATTCTTGAAGTTCTAAGCCATGATTGATCCATGGTTTATCTTTTTCAACCATATTTATGACTTGTTAAAATTGTTTGAGTTTATTAGGGTTTCTTTAGGAGTCACACGAAATCCATAGGAGGAAATCCAAGAAGGTTTTGTCTTCCTTATAGGTAAGAGGGAGATTTAATCTCATCAACCTTGTGTGGTGGTGAGAAAATGGATGTATTTGTGGTGAAGAATCCATAAGGATTCATTCACTTGGTTGTTTAATGTCTTTTCTATTTGTGATTGATTATGTGTGCAAGCATGTCTATAGCTTTAAAATATATGGTATGTGTTTTATAGGTGCATGATAATTATTGTAGAATGTAAATGACATGTGAGGATTTGCGTGAGTGTTCCAAAGAACACAAGGGAGCTCACGACTTCACCAATAAAAAGAGAACCAAAATGTTCTCAACCATTTTCTAAAACATGAATTAATTAACTTAGTTGAATAAATAAATTTTACAATGATTTAGAGGATGAAAAATAATTTAAAGATGATTTACTAAAGATATGTTAAATTTCGGCCAACATGACACTTAATATACCTGTGATCCAAAATTATTTTCCAAGTGTAGATTAAGTAATTAACTTAAAGAGAACTCAATTTCAATGGATTTTTGGAGAATAAAATGAATGAATTTTTATTAGAGAGATTAAGTATGAATGAGAAATAATTGAACACTTGAACAATACTAGTGTAAATATTGGTTATAACTAAGAGGTAATTTTTAAGGAAAACGTAGAAAATACCACTTAAATGGATTTTCTAGACGAAATGTTGTCAATAAAATTAAAAATAATGGAGAAAGTTTTAAAATATAATTTAGAACGTAAAGAAATTATTGTACGTAGTTGAAAAATATTAGTAATATCCTATGCGTATTTAAAAATGATATTTTAAAGCTACGCGATTGAGAAAACAATTTAAAAATGTTACGCGATTGAAAAAATAATTTAAAAATCTTACGCAATTTTAAAAATGTTGAAAAATACCTACGCGATTTGAAAACGTTTGAAAAAGGTGACGCGATTGTGAAAATACAATAAAATCTTTATGCAACTAAAAGGAACAGTAAGTTTACTGTCAGGCCAAAGTGGTGGACCCAGATATGTTGAGAAATAGTACTGTCAAGTGGAGACATATTATATTTGGAAATATTGATAATGAGGGTAATTATGTAATTATGGTTCATTATATTTAGAAATATTGATAATGAGGGTATTTGTGTAATTATGGTTCATATACATGCATTGAGAGATGTGTCAATTTGGTTGAAATTGACAATTAGCTGACGAGATGAATTATACCGTGTTGTGGGTGTAATAGGCGTAGTGTGGTTCATTGAGTGAACTTGGAGGCGTTAGTGTGCAGAGGATTCCACATGTGGACAGTTGGTAGCTCCTCTAGGCCGTGGTAACGGGCAACGCACTAACGATATCAACAAACACTATTTTTAATCAAGATCTTGTAGAGATTGTCTGGTACAATGCCTATTGTGCATGACGTTTTGATTGTGTACTATTTACACGACGTTTGACTGTGTAATACTTGGCTGGGGTAGCCTGATGTACGAACAGGTCTTTCGGATCATTCTCTCTGAGGTTTGTGTTTAGCTCCATGGAGTAGGAATGAGTCTGTGTACATTTGCATATATGGTCTGCATCATAATGTGATTGTTTACAGTAATTTGAGATATTATGTATGATGTGATAATATGGATTATTGTATTAATTGAGATATCTGTATGTATTGTCATTTTCTATACTGCCATGCTAGTAGTGATGTAGATTGTCTCACCTCTTTGTATGTATTTTCTGTATTATTATTTATGTTCTGTAAAGAGTTTGAGGAAGAGGAAAAGGAGCAGCCTCTAGATTGTCAGTATCCGGAGGAGCAGCAAGCGAGCGAACAGTTTGAGAAAGGCGAGCCTCTATATCATCCTTATCATTTGGATTGATTTAGTGGTTATGGTTTTGCCTGAATTTTTGGGGCTTGTGAGATTTGAGTTTCGTGGAGGCTCTGAGGCCTGGCGTCTACAAGAAGATAGAGGGTCGGTTGTTTATGTAGGACGTCTGACTATGTCCCTTCGTAGGGGATTTGATGGAGCACCGATGTTTACTATTACTTTTTATTTACATCTAAATATGCCTTTGACTATTAGGCATTATTGGGGAGGACATTTTCATGCCCCCAGTGAGCTTAGTAGTGTATCGACGGCACGGACTTGCATGCCAGAGCTGCAAGTGTAACACCCCTTTGGAGGATGTCACACATAAAAAATAAAAGAAATAGAAATAAAATCTACCCAAGTTGTGAAATATTTGTTAAATATTATTACGGGTTGTAAAATAATTCTAATAATGAAATATGATATAAAAAGATAATGCGGAAAATGCGAAATAAAAAAAACATCATCACTGATAATATACATATGGTTAAGTTATAAGTTGTACAAATAATTTACAACTAAGACTACAAATATTTAAACAAAAACAGAAAGAAAGCAATAAAAGAGTTAATATATATGAAGACATCTGTGACGCGCCCAAAAAAAACATCATGGTTATCTAATCCTCGATGGATCACTATCACTGAAAATGATCATCGGGGGATAAATATCCGGATGCCTCGACACACGGCGATAACGGGATCGCGCGGTCGATACGATGCTTATCTCACTAGGCTCGGGGTTTTAAGACCCAATAACGCCTAATGGATAAGGGCAACTCTAAGTGCAGAAATAACGTCGTCGTCATGACAGGCTCATCATCAAAACGATGACGTAGGATCACGGTCACACGTCCTGCATACGTCACAGAGTCACGGTCTCCTCGTAGATGCCAAGCCAGAGCACCTCCATGAAATACCAGCTCTATGAATCCCAAAAATCCTGGCGTCGCCATCCCTCACAATCAATCCAGGGGATATGGATGATCGGATGGTTCTTGATCGTCAAACTGGTCGTCTGCTTGCCGATCTTCCTCCTCTTCAGGGTACACGATCTCAAGAGGCTGTTCCTCTTCCTCGAAGTCTTTACCGCGTAAAATAAATAAACAGAAAATACATATAACAAAGAGGTAAGACAACATAAAATCATCACAACATGGCCAATAAAAAGACGGCATACAATATACATACAGTTCATGCAATATATAAAGCTTTAACAATTATAATAACAGATTTAAGAAAATTTAGATATCATTACAATGTATCACATCACAAATAAAACTTCACAGATAAAACAAGAAAGATAAGAATAAACAGAGATAAGATATAATAACCAAATATAATAACAATAACCGAGATAAAATAAATAAATGAAATACAGATAAAAATAAATAGATAATATGGAAACAAATAGACATAGAGATAAACAATATAACAAAATCCTACTCCATGGAGCTAAAGAAAAACACAAGTATCAGAGAGAGGAATGATTCGCAAAACCTAATAGTACCACGGCTGCCCCACCAACTATTGCTTGTTGTCACACGTTGCGTCTATAGCCCCACGACACGAGGAATCCATCAATCCCAGGTGTGGTGTAGTTCACGGTCTCACGTTGTGGCACTACAGGCAAATGTACTACTAGATTTCACCAATCTCGATTAAATATAGTGTATGTCGAGTACCATAGTGTGCTATCGGTTTACCACGGCCCAGCGGAGCGACCAACTGTCCACATGTGGGATCCCGTACACTAAAGTCTCCAAGTTCATTAGAACAATGAACCACACTACGTTTATCGCATCGACAACACGATGTGATTCGTCTCGTCAACAAATCCACCAAATATATGGCACACATAACGAGATAGATGGAAAGCACATGCGGATTCACATTTTCCCGACGGACAAATAGATTTTCAAAAAGCACATGTACGGGTTCACATTTTCAGAACGACATAAAATAAATTTTCAAAAGCACATACGGGTTCACATTTTCCCGACAGCATAAAATAAATTTTCAAAAGCCTGTACGGGTTCACAATTTCCGACAGCATAAAATAGACATAGTAACGGTCAATCGCGTAGAAATCTTATCGCATTTTCATAATTCCGTCGTTTTTACAAACGTTTAAAAATCGGGTAAAGATATTTTTCTGTTTTTAAAATCGCGTAGCATTTTTAATACGTTTTCTCAATCGCGTAGGATTTTTAAATCATTTTCTTATTCGAATGCCCTTAAAATTACCGTTTAAACAGATAGAAATAGTAATTAGTACATTTAAACTACGTAGAATAATTTTTCATACCGCATACTGTCATTAGGATATTTTGACTATTCTATAGGTTTATTTTTCACTAAAAATTGACAGCATTTTGTTTATAAACTTATAATAATGGTTTTCTAAATTTTCCATAAAATTTTCTATTTACCTAATTTTTTTATCCATATCATTTAATTCTCTTTTGAAATCTCTAACATGCTTCAAAACCTAAAGTGAGCTATATGTTAGAAAATTTCTCAAAATTTCGTATTTTACTTCCTAATGATAAAATCACTAGTTTTAATCCTTTAAACTTAATTCTACTCAATTTGTTTCTTCAACAATCATTATAGAAAATTTCTTGTTAACTTGTATTATCTCTTTTTGATTGAAAAAGGTTTGAAATCAAGTTTTAGAAATCATAATTACCTATAGTGGCATGTTGGCCGAATTTTGTAAAACTTTTTCATTTGATTTCTAAATCATGTCAAAGGTATTATCTTATCTAAATTCATTAAATCATGTTATAAAGTAATGATTTTGAATCAAATAAATCTTATAGGCATGTTGGCCCAAAATGTACTAAATCTTTACCATTTGATTTATAAATTCCTTTTCTTTGATCAAAACCATTTAAAACCTTCTTATTTCTCCTAATCAATTAAGTTGCACTTTAGGAAAAATGAAGAGAACATTTTGGTCCTCACATTTTGGCATTGCTTAAGTGAGCTAAGGAATGTGTTCTTTGGAACACTCATGCAAATTTACACATGTTATTCACATCCTAAACCTTATCATACAATTCTAACACATGCATTTATATCTCTAACACATGCAAAATATTTCTAACACATGCAAAATATTTCTAACACATAAAACCTAATTTAAAGCTTATAGACATACAATCAAAAGCTATTAGACATGCAAAATTATTACAATTACCAAATAAGAAAGCTACTAACACATAACACTTAAGCTACTAGCAACCACAAAAATTAACAAATACACATCAATAAACACACCACAACCGAATCCTTATGGATTCTACAAACAATCCATCTTCTTACCACCATCAAGGGATGATAAGAATTGTCTTCCTCTTACCTCAAATGAAGACAAAAAGCTTGCTTTCTCACCTCCTAGGTCACGGTTTTCACTCCACCAAACACCTAAAAATCTCAAACAAAACCTACATGTTACTAACCATGAAAAAGAAGCTAAACCATGGAAAAATCATGGCTTAGAACTTTGAAAAAGAATAGAGAAAAGAAAAGCATGAAATTTCACCTTCTAGGTAAAACTTTCAAGGTTGGTTTCCAAGCCCTAGATGGAAGAATTTGAAGAAACTTCCAACTACAAAGGTTCTTAAAATGGTGTTTAGGTTAAGGAAACTTGGTTAGAAAAATTTTTGGATGGTTGGAGTGTTAGGAAACTAGCTTGGCCGAATATGGTGAAGAAAATGGACAACAATGATGGCTAGGGTTTTGAAGAGAGAGAAGAGAGAAAAGTGATGAAGATGGAAGGTGATTTTTGGCTTTCTCTCTCCAAATGGTCGTAGCCTTCATGTGTAAGGATGTGCATGGATTTGGCTTCATCCAAGCCATTGAACACATCAAAGGTCAAGATCAAATCTTGCTTAACAAGCTTTAATTCTATTGGTTGCTCATGGTGACTCACCTTGCTTAGTCACTAGTGTAATAAATTCTCTGTGTCACTAGTCAGTCACTGTATTCTGGAAAGTTCTACGACTTACGGTGATTAATTAAGCTACCGATCTAACGATTCGGCTAATTGTGGGTCCCAAAAAAAATATTTCCTGTCCATGTCACTAAACTATCTTGACTAATAAAATAATATTATAATAATATAAAATTATTTTATTTGTGATTAAATCCTAAAAATTAAAAGATTATTTTTAGTCTCATTCGAGAATCGGGTTAAGTAAGATCCCCCAATTCTAAATAATAAAATAAGATTTTCCCGGCCCGGAAAATATTATTTTCTGCCTCGAGCAAATCACACAAAAAGTCCATATAAAATCACAGACAGTATTTTCGGGCATTAAATCAAGAAGAAAACAATTAAAAGCAGACAAAAACAGCGAAACAAGACGTTCGGGACGTAACGGTCATTTTCCCATTTTTTCCCACAACGTAGGTAATCGTCCAAAACGTTCAAATAAAATATCAAGAAGTATTATTTAGTTGTATATCTTTCAAAAAAATTAATACAAAGAGCTCGAGAAAAATTTTTATTTTATTGTCTCGAAACAAATTACGTAAAACGATCAAATAAAATTTGAGCTGTATTATCGTAATTGTTTTCATACGGAAATCGAGAACAGAAAAATAGGGACACAGCGGTCATTCATACAAAAGCATGAAAAACAAAAAACAGCACATTCAGAATATTTTCTAAAAATTGGGGCGTTACAGCAAGACATCCTGGCTTTTTGTCATCCGACGAACCATCGGAGGAGGATTAGAATTCCTAGATGTGTACTTGGGCTAGTTTGTATTTAGTGTGATATCAAACAGTTTACTGTTTTATTAAATATTTGTAGTGTGTAAAATATTTGTATACTTAAGACAAAATCATATGTACATTATGGTGTGTATTTAATAGTTTATTTTATTTCATGTACTGTCTATAGCACTTAATGATATATTGTATAGAAAGAAAAAAATTTACAACTCATATTATTAAATATTTACTAAAGGTTTTATAACTTGGGTTATTTTTTTTATATCTTTAAAGCGAATACTACAGCTGCTAACTCCAAGTCATGTGTTGGGTAGTTCTTCTCATGCACTTGCAACTATCTCAAAGCATAAGCCACCACTTTTCCATTTTTCATAAGCACACACCCTAATCCTTGGTATGAAGCATCGCAATACACTTCGAAGGGTTCACTTGGGTCAGGTAGGACTAACACTGGTGAAGTAGTTAGTCGCCTCTTCAGTTCTTGAAAGCTTTCTTCACAAGCATCCGTCCACTCAAAGGCTTGATTCTTCCTTGTGAGCTGAGTGAGAGGTCTGGCTATCTCAGAGAATCCTTCAATGAATCTCCAATAATATCCAGCTAATCCCACAAAGCTCTGATTTCTGTCACTGTCTTCGGCCTTTCCCATTGCAAAACAACTTCCACTTTTGATAGGCCTACTGCAATTCCTTCCTTCGAGATCACATTGCCTAAAAACTTGACCTCTTCTAGCCAGAATTCACACTTCGATAGCTTGGCGTATAGCTTCTTCTCCTTCAAGATCTAGAGAACTATATTGAGGTGTTCAGCATGATCCTCCTAATTTTGAGAGTAGATTAGAATGTCATCAATGAAGACAACAACGAATCTGTCCAAGTAAGGACGAAAGATTCTATTCATATAATCCATGAATATGGAAGGTGCATTCGTCACACCAAAAGGCATCACCAGGTACTCATAATGACTATAACGGGTACAAAAAGCTATTTTGGGAATATCCTCCACCTTTACTCTAATCTGATGATAGCTCGATTGCAGATCGATCTTGGAAAGCACCGTTGCTCCCCTCAATTGATCCATTGAGTCATGTATCCTTGGAAGTGGATACTTATTCTTGATCGTGACTTTATTCAACTGGTGATAGTGTACACACAATCGCGAAGTACCATCCTTTTTCTTGACTAGCAATACCAGTGCTCCCCATGGGGACACACTAGGTCTAACAAATTGCTTCTCTAAGAGTTCTTCCAATTGCTTCTTGAGTTCAACTAGCTCTGCCGGTGACATTCTGTAGGGCGCTATAGAAACAAGACCAGATCCAGGCACAAGATCGATGGTGAACTCTATCTCCCGCTCCAGCGGTAGACTAGGTACATCATTAGGAAAGACTTCGGAAAACTCTCTAACCACTGGAATTGCATTCACATCTGCCTCGTTCTCGACTTTTAAAGAAGACAATAGCATGTATCCCTGAGCTCCTTCTTTTAAGAAAGCTTGAACTTGGTTGGCCGTAAAAAATCTAGAATTCTCATCCACAGGGAAAATTATGGTTTTACTAGAACAGTCTAACAGGACATGGTTAGAAAACAACTAAACCATTCCTAAGATTATGTCTAATTGGGAAAGAGGTAAACAGATCAAATCAACAGAAAAGATTCGATCTTCAACAATTAAAGGATAATATAAACAGACTTTGGTGGTAACAACAGGTTTAGTAGTAGGGGTTGAAAAAGTTAAGTCAAAAGGCAAGGAAGACACAGGAAAACCAAGTCATTTCACATAGTCATAGGAAATGACAGAATGGGTTTCCCCATAGTCATACAATACAATCAAAAGATTATCTTATATGATACCTTCTCCTTGTATTAGATCTTCGGATTTAGAGGCCTCAGCTCCACTCAGGGTATAAACTCTGCCTCCTACCTACAGTTTCACAGCTCTTGCAACAATGACTGAAGGCTCTGCCTTGGCTTGGTTGCAGTCGCGAGAGGTATGCCCAGGCTTCCCACATCTAAAGCAAATGATTCCTTTAATTGTGCAATCCCTCGTTAAGTGCTCCTTTTCGCACTTCAAACATCTTGGCGTAGACACTATAGTCTGGCCAGTCCTACCAGGACTCCTACTAGGACTTCCACCTTGTGATCGTTGTTGTTGATTTCCCGGTGGTCTTGAGTAAGGCTTTCTCTGATAGCGATTAGTACTACTGCAGCCTCTTCTTTGGGACTGAAAAGGCCCAAAGTTATAGTTCCTCGTGTCTCGTGCTTGGTCTAGGTCTTCTACTCGGTGACACGTATCTAGCAGCTCCGAAAATTGGTTGATCCTCAAAGTGATAATTGCCCTCTTCAAATCGTACCTTAAACCTTCTTCGAATTTTTGACATTTCCACACCTCATTCGGCTAGTGTTGGAAATAAGTTGAGAATTTAGACAAGCTTTCAAACTTCGCAGCGTACTCACTAACAGTCATGTTCCCTTGTCTCAGACTAAGGAACTCCATCTCTTTAGCTTGTCTGGCACTTGCAGGGAAATATTTCTTCAAGAATTTCTCCTTGAATACTTCCTAAGTAATTGCTCAACCTTCAGTTTCCAGCAATCTTTGTGCTCCAGTCCACCAGTCTTCTGCGTCCCCAACCAACATAAATGCAGCATAAGTCACCTTCTTATCATTGACACAGTTCATGCCTCTGAAAACTTTCTCCAGCTCCTTGATTCAAAGAGTAGCCTTCTCCAGATCAAATTCTCCCTTGAATTGAGGAGGGTTGTTGCGATGAAATTCAGACAAGTTTTGAGCATCTGCAGTAGCTTCTAACTATTGTGCAGCTCTCTCTTACTGTTGAGCAGTTTGCTAGTTCTGTTGCAGCATGGCCTCAGCCATCCTTTGAATCACCTCGATCGTTGCAGTCATATCCCCTCTATGAGCCATATCTCTTTTCAAGTCAAACTATACAAAACACAGGGAAAAGTCAAATGCATCATTTCATAATACTAAACACAGAGAATCACACAGCACAAACAAGACAGACCTAACCACAAAGACCCAAAAGAAAACTTAAACTGGGGCTTTGATACCAAAACAGTGTAATGCTCCTTTTTCTAGAAGAAGAGGGAACGTCATACCATAATAAAATAAATACAAAATGCAAAAAATACAAATCATAAATTAAGACCTGGTTCATTTAATATATATATATATATATGTATGTATATGTATATATATATATGTATATATATATATATATATATATATATATGTATATGTATATATATATATATGTATGTATATGTATATATATATATGTATATGTGTATATATATATATTTGTTGTAGTGAGAGAATAATAAAATATAGTTACAGTGAAAATCGGTATAAAAGAAAACCATACATCCACATATTATATATATTTGCATTAAGTCTGTTTAATTACATCATCAAGTATACAAAAAGCAAAAGCTTTACCCACCCCAAGATGTTTACAAATATACAGCCCATCAAAATAGTAGAACATCAAGCTTCCCAAAAAGATATACAAATAGCCATCAATAGCCACCGATAGTACTAGCCCCCTAAGACTGACGAAAAGGAACCATAGCAGGATCCTCCTCTAGGTCTTCCTTGTTAGATGAAATCATCATCGGAGCGATCGAATTACGAGTAGAGACTCGTGCAGTAGATAGGAATGAATCCTCTTGTGGGGTGTAATAGAGATCATCCCACAAATCACGGACGGGTAGGTAAAACTCCAGATGAACAAAAGTAATAAAGTTAGAAACAGGTGGGTTATAAGCGACCCCAAGCTAGCGACACTGTCAAGTCCCATGATAAATACAACGATCCGAGCTCAGGTTAATATGCCAATAATCAGGACCTCTGTAGAAAGTCATCCTCGCATATCACAGAAATCCACGCGGACGAGACGACATCTTCGAACAAGCGCTAGTCGTAGTCAGGCTAGAAACTAGAGAACTCGGGCGCTTCCCCTTCCTCACGGACATCTTCTCAGAAACACATAAATAAAATAGAAATACAGGGATACAGGAAATAGGTGAGACACCTAACATTCAATACCAATACGATAGTAAGAAAACAGAACGGTGCAGGACACTCATATAACATCACATATATATATATATATATATATATATATATATATATATATATATATATATCAGTCGTAATAATAAAAATAAGCAATAAAAGGGAAACAATAATAATGTCTCAAGCAGTAAGCAGTTCATCAGTTAGATAATTATTACAACATTAAAAGAGATAATTTAATAGTTATAGACACTCATGCCAGAAGAAATATGAGACAGACAATGCATAATGCACAAGGTACCAAAATCCTACTCTACAGAGCTAGACATAAACACTCGGAGAGAATGATCAGGGAGTCATGCCAGTATTTCGTCAGCCTAAACATAAAGTGCTTATTAGAAAAATAATCTTTTACGCAACATGGTTTATACATGGCATTCTCAACAAGATCGCGATATAGGACAGTGTCTCGGTCCGGATCATCGGTGTGTTTACATCAGTCTATCCCACGGTCCAGATGAGCTACTAACTGTCCGATGATGAGACACCCACACCCCGACGCTCCCAAGGTCAACGATATGACCTACACTTAGTCTATTCGCACTCGCACTAAGGTGTGATTCAATCTCCTAGGCATATACAACTTTAACAACAGAGTCCAATGGACTTTCACAAATGCATGATGACTCATTGCATATCTTGTATATTCATCAATAATATACTTCTCATGAAACATACCACAATTTGGTCAAATTAAACACCAATAAGTCTTTGGTCCCACACATGGACTCACAATAGCACATAATCAATTCTTAATAACAACATACATTTATAATAGTTCAACACAAACCACAATTTCATTTTATGAATCCAAAATTCCTAATTACCTAAGTCTTGATTAATTACACAAGTCTAGGTCAAATAGACCCTTGAGGCCGTGGCCTCTCAAAGACAAGATCCAAACATTTTTATTTCATCGCATTATTGATTTCATAACACTAAATTGCTTAAATCACAAGGTTACACAAAAGCACAACTTGGACCCCAAAAACTCCCTAGAGGCCGTAAGCCTCCCAAGAGTGTGAAAATCCAATTTTTCCATTACATGCATCAAATCCTTTAACACCTAATTACCTAACTTTCAATTCCCACAAAAATCAAACTCAAACCCCAAAAATATGGCCTAAGGCCTTGACCTCCCCTAAATGGGTAGAAAACCCAACTTTTTTCCATACACCAAAATCAAGCAATCCAACATCATCAAGGTATTCAAAACAACCAATATTTTCATATAAATCAAATATACACATAACATGAAAAATAAGCATACAAAGTGAGTAATCCATTATGGATTCCTTCATCAACAACCACTCAAAAGTTTCCTCACCACCAATAAAGGTTGAAGTGAGTAAATCTCCCTTTTGCCTAAGGGAAGAACACGAAAATCACTCCTTGATGTGCTTGTGAGATTCGGCCAAGAGCTCACCAAAACCCTAGGAAATCAAACTCAAGGAATCAACAACAATGGTTTAAAAAGAAAGGATCTATGGCCATGAAAATGACCATAGAAACGAAAAAGAAGAAGAGAAGGTAAGAAATAAAAAATTTACCTCAACAGCTTCAAGCTTTGTTCTTGAAGAAAAGTGATGAAAATGATAGATTTGGAAGATGATCACCAACGAGAAGGATGAGAAGAGGAATCTAGAAATGGTAGTAGTGAAGCAAGCAAATGGAGATGGCCACATAAAGGGGCTACAGCCGTGGAGAGTGGAGAGGAAGAGAGAAAAAGATGAAGAGAAAAAAATGAATAGGAAATGAAAAGAGAAAGGGTAATAGCTTTTTGTGATTTTGAGTTTTGGAGTAAAGAATAATAAGGCAAAAAGCTAAATTTTTGGCTCCCCGAAAGGGCTCCAAGCCGCAGCACCAAGAGAGAAGGAGAGGGAGTGATTTGGCTTCTCATGTAAGTTTGGGCAATTTGGTCATTTTTGGTCAAAGCTTCCTTGAGAAGCTTTGATTAAAATATCTTTTTTTTGAAATAAAGGTGATTTGATTTGACATAAAGTGGATTTTCTTTAGATAAGATAAGATTTCTACTACAAGCTATTGTCCAATGGGCAATTGTTACAATTGACAGAAGTCAATATTAATTGTCTAACGTATAATAAAATACATAGCGATTTTTATTTATCAGATAAAAATCTCAAAAAACATAAAACCTCGTAAATCGTGTCCAGTCTCGGGTTTAGTAAGTGATGGGATTTAATTATAATTAAAAGTTTTAACCCAAGTGTAGGTTGTCTCAAGTAATAAAGTCTCGGGAGTCCGAGGTCGATCCACAGGGAATTGATGAAGGGAAACTAATTAATTGAGGTAAAAAGAAGATTTGTCACAAAATTTAAGATGATATAAGTTGTTTACAATGAAAAGGATTTGCTTGGGTTAGAAGATCCACTCTTGATAATAAATTAAGAATAAGATTATTTCATTTTATAACTCAATTGAAATCATGCATAATGAAGATTCCAATTGGAAGATTTAACTTTCAAAGTTCAATCATGTAATCATATTATGGTTCCAATAATTATCTATTAATACTTGTAAATCGTCAAAAGCATCCAATGTGCCAATTCTATTGTCTACAATGGATCAAGATATTCATTATACAAGAATAGTATTTAAATTAATTGGAAACAATATATAATACATATAAAAGTCACATAAAAATATATCATTTAAAGCACAAGAAAGAAATAAATCTAACCTCAATTTATTACTAAAAACTTCACTCTTTCACCCAAGCTAGATGAAAATTAATTACACATGAGAAAGAAGAAAAGAAAAAGGAAAAGAAAAACAAAGGAGAGAGAGAGAGAATTTCTCTCCCTGGCACGGCACCCTTCCCTCTGCCTGACGCTCCCTATTTATAGAAAATTTGGAGGTTACTGTGCATATGCACAAGTAACCGCATAGTAATACTTAACGATTAAGTATTGCATTAACCTGCATAGTAATACTTAACGTAATGGATGACGTTTTTCTTTTTATTTTATTATTATTTTTATAATAATACTTGAGCAAACGTATACATCCGTGTCTCCTATTTTCTTCATTTTTGAGAAAAGTGGTCTTCATGAAAGTTGTAGGCCTGGATATTTGCTTTAAAATGGCTTTGGTCTGAGTCCAAAATCATGCCTAATACTCAAGATATGATCCAATTATTGCAGAGTATTTAGGCCCGGTTTCAAGCTCCTTTGTTCGACTTCAAAGCCAAATATCACCCATTAGACCTCGAGAATCGACAAAGTGTTCAACATGAAAGTTGTAGGGAATCGTCTTAGCTTTCCTACAAAACCAAAATCACATCAAACAGATATTTGCAACTTAAATTCTAGCCAGTTTACTAAATATTGCCAAAGAGATAATTAAGGTTAATTTATGCAATAATTTGTTTAATGATCCAATTCAGCTTAATATCATAAAATGTGTCAAAACTAACTTAATTAAGCTTAATTGAACCTTAAGAAGCCTAGTGAGAGGATTATAAAATGTATAAAATATAGTGTTATCAAATTCCCCCACACTTAACTTTTGCACTCCTGGGCAAAACATAAAAGACAAAAACCAAAGAAAAACGACACAGACTCAAAAACTAAAAACTCTAAAGGATTTAATGACTCAAGAAGAGCAACCAAACATTCAAGGGATCAAAACAATCATGAGGTAACATATCTTCATATCTCAAACGAACAAGCAAAGAAATTTCAGTTGAAAAGAATGAATCAAGAATGATAGATCCTCACAGAAGTCACTCTCAATCTCTCAAGTGTTTAAAAAGGTTAGTATTTCACTCTATTCAACCCATGAATAATTGTACTACCATAAGCTTGCTTATCTTCTACTTCTCCACTACTCAGAACACATGCATACACAAATCATGAGGACTTTATTCAAGGTTGTAATGAGGCCATGGTAAAGGAGAGGGGAATATGGATTTGACAAGTTAAAAACCAAAGAGAATAAAAGAACATGAGAGCTGAGTTCAATTAACAAGCATGAAAGTTCATCCAACTCTAATGCATATTCCCTTTACATATTTTTCCTTTCCCTTTTTGCCTTGTTGGCCCTTCTTTACACATTTATTTTTTTTATGAACATAACTATACACATACATTTTTTTTTTTTCAATTAGGCACTCTTTCCTCTTTCAACAACCACTTTGCACACACCCTCACACTTGTTCAAGAACTCATTCATTAACAAAGCTAATGTTCTCTTATTCCCTACGGTCAAGTAAAAACATCATTTTTCATTTAAGGCACGTAATGAGCTAAAAACAAGGAATGGTTAAATAAGCTCAAAGGGGTTAAGCAAAGGAAAATATACAAGGTTAGCAGGAATCAGAGAATTTCCAAGAAGTCATAAGAGTGCTTGATATCATATTGAAATAATATGCTACTGAACAAGGCTGGCGATTTGGTTAAAGTAACTATTTTAAGAAAAATGCCTCAATCATGTTTATATAAGCATGTGAAAATGTAACTTCAAAAAGAATCAAAGCAAGTTTTAGAGTAACAATTCCATGAGTTAAAAAAAATATCTCACAAGAAAGAAGAGAATGGTATCAGATATTCAATTCATTCATCGATAGGCTCAAAATCTCACAAGGCATATATCCATCATTCTCAATCCACAAAAATTTCAACATCCATAACCAAGCATGTGATGTTTAAGAAAGAAGACAATTTACTCAATCATGCAAATTTCCCGAATCAATTGCTACTTCTACACAAACTAGGTATCTACCCCAATCTAGATGCGTCTCAAGAGTAAAATTACCACCACAGCAAAATTTACTCCTTACTCTGCCATCCCTAATTGGTTTAGCTATTAATAAATTGCTGACAGACATATAAATACATTAATAAACACACTTCCTAAAAAAAAAATTTTAAACAATTTTTTTTTTCAAACAATTTTTTTTTTGTAACAATTTTTTTTTTTACATAATTATTCACATAACAATTATTTCACATAACAATTATTCACACTATCCTTCCCCCAACTGATCACAACATTGTCTTCAATGTTAAAATTTAGAAAGGTAAAGGATAGAAGATAGTACCTGTTGTTGCAATTACTGAAAAGAGAAACTTGACATCAATTTAAACAGAAACAAAGTACGACCAAAGATTGAAATTATTTAAATAGATGGAGTGTCTTGACTGGCTTCCTTTTCTTACTACTTCTTGCAACATTTCCTTCGGACCACTTCTTGTTTTTTTTTTTTAAATTGTTAGAAACCTAATGAAAGATGAATGTATACTCACTTGAGATTGGGATGGAGGTAGTCTGCTCTTTCGGCTTTGTGCCAAAGCATTGTTGACCAGTATTAGACCCATTCAAGACCAACGTAACATAAGGCTCCCAAAAGGGACAAATGGCCATAATACGACTAGCTGCCTCACATGTGGGATACAATCTACCTTCTTTGTTTTTCAATTAAGAAGGCTGGATCAAGATGCATGCATTTCTCCATTCACGTTTTGTGTTACCAAAGCCAAACCTAAGATGTATACTTTTTTTTTTGGCCGACACTATTTACATCCCCATACAAAGGCTCCGAAATCTGGGAGGCACTTAAGCCAACTCAATAAAAAATACAAATAAAATACTAAAAACTTACCTTAGCTTTGGTAGACAGGATCTTCTACCAAAGTCTTGACTACATCTGGATCCTTCAACTCAAGTTATGGCTTCAACTCCTGACCATTTACCTTCCTCCAATTTAATTTCATGAGAACGGACTAGGGGACGACCACATTTTTTATCGGAAAATTCCAACCTATATTAAGCAACTTTTTAAACTTTGGATTCCATCCTGAATGTCTTGATCCCGAGTTAAATAAAAGTTAGTACAATTATCAAATACATTAGATGGATTACTAATAAAATTAAACTCAGAATTAACAAGAAGATTCTTATGGGGATCATAATCAAAGGTTGTAGAAAGTCCCTTCTCCATGATTGAGTCAATCATGTATGTTTGGTGACCTTTGTCATTATTTTCTTGCTTAACAGGATTCTTTGTCACCTCAAGTTCCTTGGGTAACTCGACATCACTACTATCTTGATTCTTTTTCACATCTTTTAGCTCATTCACACTTAAGGAGTTCATCATTCTAGATACTTGACTCTTTATCTCCTTACTTTCTTCAACAACCTTTCCATTCCTAAGAGTTATGACCGAATTGACTTGATCTATTTGTTTGCTTTCAAAACAACCCTCATTTAGACAGTACTGACCTTTGGGATTTAGTTGAGGTTGAGAAGAAAATTTTTCTTTCTCGTGAATGGTGAGTGCAGAAGCAAGTTTAGCAAGAGTTTCTTTTATGTCAATCATGGTTTGATTGGTTTGTTTATTGATGACATCTTGCTTTTCTATAAATGCATGCAAAGTTCCTTCAAGGTTTTTCCTATATGGTGGGATATAAGGTGCATATCCTTGAGAATTTTGAGAATCCTGTTGTTCCTGAGGAGGTGGTGGTTGCATGAATTGTGTTTGATTATTATTCCTCCAACTGCAATTCGGGTGATTTCTCCATCCTGAATTGTAAGAATTTGAAAAAGAAGAGGTGAATGACTTTTTAAAATTGTTCATTGCATTTACTTGCTTGTGCACAACTTCTTTAAAAATAGGAATGTTAGGACATTCGTGTGTTGAGTGTCCTAAGTCATCACAAATACCACAAATTTCTTCATTTTGTACAGATTTGATTTCTTTTGCTTTTCTTAATTCCATGGCTTCAATCTTTTTTGTCAAACTAGCATACTTTGCATTTAGATCTTCTTCTTGACAAAGATGGTATTTTCCTTTTCCTGCATTTACAAGGTTATATCTAATTGAATTTTCAGAAGGATTAGTTTCATGCCAAGATTGAGAATTTTTAGCCAAATGATTTAAATAATCTAAAGCATCTTCGGGTTCTTTATCAAGAAATTCACCATTACACATCGTTTCCACAAATTGTTTAGTTTCGGGTGTTAAACCTTGATAAAAGAAGCTTATAGTTCGCCATTTTTCAAAACCATGATGTGGGCAAGAATTTAACAAATCTTTAAAACGTTCCCAACTTTGAAAATATGCTTCATTTGAATTTTGGGAAAAATTTTGGATTTGTCTTTTCAAAGCATTAGTTTTATGTGTTGGAAAAAATTTCTTTAAAAACTCACTTTGCATTTCTTGCCACGTGCCAATTGATCTTGGTTTCAAAGCATTAAGCCAAGTTTTTGCCTTATCTTTCAAAGAAAAAGGAAACAATTTAAGCTTAACAATTTCTTCAGTGCAATTTTGATCATTGAAAGCCATACAAACTTCTTCAAATTCTTTTAGATGTAAATATGGGCTTTCATTTTCTAAACCATGAAAATTGGGCAGTAAAGAAATCATACCTGGCTTAAATCTAAAATTATTAGCATTAAGTGGAAAGATAAAACATGAAGGACTAGAATTTCTAGGTGGTTGCAAATATGCACGCATAGTTCTCAATGGTTGATTTCCTTGTTCATCATGTATACTTTCATTTTCAGCTCGTTGTGTTTGATTATCATGTTCAACATGTGCACCTTCAAATTCAGCCATTGTGTTAATTGTGTGTGATTGTGATTCAAATAAATCAATATATAAATGACTTGGATTAATTTTAATCAAACGTCTTAATTTGAATCACGATACCAGTTAAGCATAAATAAGTGACATAAAATAAAAATAAAAATAAAAATAATATACAAGTAGGCGGTATACACCGGCCGTTAAATATTAAGTAGGATGTGGTATAAACCACCACCCAAAAGTAAAAAATAAAAATGACAATTTAAAAGTTAGATTGCGAGAAAAATAAATGACAATTTAAAAGTTAGATAAGTTAGATTGAGTAAAAATAAATGACAATTTAAAAGTTAGATTGCAGAGTAAAAGTAAATGACGAATTTAAAAGTTAGATTGCGAGAAAAGTAAAATGAGAAATTTAAAAGGAGAATTACCCCACATGAGTTAGTGCGTAAAAAAAAGGGAGAATTAACCCCACCGAGTCAATATATACAAAAGGTAAAAAAAAAAAAATTTATTTTTTTTTTTACAATTTACTTTTTACTATTTACTATTTACTATTTACTATATACTATTTACTATTTACTATTTACTATTTACTATATACTATTTACTATATACGTATATATATTTACTATTTATATATATATATATATATATATTTATATATAATAATAATACTAGTTAGTATATTAGTAGATAGATAAAAAAATGAAAAGAGTAGAGGAAGAATATAATTGACGAATGAAGTTTATTTAGTAAAATAACCTCAATATATTAGAACTTCAAATCAAGTCCTCGCAACTGGCGCAAAAACTTGATGGGATTTAATTATAATTAAAAGTTTTAACCCAAGTGTAGGTTGTCTCAAGTAATAAAGTCTCGAGAGTCTGAGGTCGATCCACAGGAATTGATGAAGGAAACTAATTAATTGAGGTAAAAAGAAGATTTGTCACAAAATTTAAGATGATATAAGTTGTTTACAATGAAAAGGATTTGCTTGGGTTAGAAGATCCACTCTTGATAATAAATTAAGAATAAGATTATTTCATTTTATAACTCAATTGAAATCATGCATAATGAAGATTCCAATGGAAGATTTAACTTTCAAAGTTCAATCATGTAATCATATTATGGTTCCAATAATTATCTATTAATACTTATAAATCGTCAAAAGCATCCAATGTGCCAATTCTATTGTCTACAATGGATCAAGATATTCATTATACAAGAATAGTATTTAAATTAATTGGAAACAATATATAATACATATAAAAGTCACATAAAAATATATCATTTAAAGCACAAGAAAGAAATAAATCTAACCTCAATTTATTACTAAAAACTTCACTCTTTCACCCAAAATCTAGATGAAAATTAATTACACATGAGAAAGAAGAAAAGAAAAAGGAAAAGAAAAACAAAGGAGAGAGAGAGAATTTCTCTCCCTGGCACGACACCCTTCCCTCTGCCTGACGCTCCCTATTTATAGAAAATTTGGAGGTTCTTGTGCATATGCACAAGTAACCACGCATAAGAATACTTAACGATTAAGTATTGCACAAGAATCCCGCATAGTAATACTTAACGTAATGGATGACGTTTTTCTTTTTATTTTATTATTATTTTTATAATAATACTTGAGCAAACGTATACATCCGTGTCTCCTATTTTCTTCATTTTTGAGAAAAGTGGTCTTCATGAAAGTTGTAGGCCTGGATATTTGCTTTAAAATGGCTTTGGTCTGAGTCCAAAATCATGCCTAATACTCAAGATATGATCCAATTATTGCAGAGTATTTAGCCCGGTTTCAGCTCCTTTTTCGACTTCAAAGCCAAATATCACCCATTAGACCTCGAGAATCGACAAAGTGTTCAACATGAAAGTTGTAGGGAATCGTCTTAGCTTTCCTACAAAACCAAAATCACATCAAACAGATATTTGCAACTTAAATTCTAGCCCAGTTTACTAAATATTGCCAAAGAGATAATTAAGGTTAATTTATGCAATAATTTGTTTAATGATCCAATTCAAATTTAATATCATAAAATGTGTCAAAACTAACTTAATTAAGCTTAATTGAACCTTAAGAAGCCTAGTGAGAGGATTATAAAATGTATAAAATATAGTGTTATCAGTAAGATCTCCCGTCGACGTTTCCACAGATCAAGGTCCTCGGGGAAAATATCTCATTTCCCCGGCTTCGCTCAGTGTGTATGCAAACGAGAAATAATATTAAAATATTCCGCGTTCTCAGAAAAATCTAGAAAAATTCACAAAAATCACAAATATTATAAAACACTTATTTATAATAAAATAAACAAATTTTGGAATGTTACAATGCTCTCTAGGCATATCGCACTGCTTACAAAACCCCTCTTGGTATGTCCCCATATCAACTAGTTTTTGGCAAGCCTTGTCATCTCCCTGTGAAACTTGAGCACCACGCTTACTGGGCCATCAAGAGATTGAATTGGGATTCTGAAGCTTGTGGGGAGAAACAATTGTTGCAACTAAATGCACTAGATGAATTTTGCTTACAAGCATATGAAAATGCTAAGATTTACAAGGATAAAGTGAAGAAGTGGCATGATAATCGGATTATTCCAAGAAGCTTTGCACCAGGCCAGAAAGTTCTCTTATTTAACTCAAGGTTCAAAACTGTTTCTGGGCAAGCTCAAATCCAGGTGGTCAAGTCCATTTGTGGTTGTCGAGGTGTTTCCTCATGGTGCTACAACCCTAGAAGACCCAGTTTCAAAGTCAAATTTCAAGGTCAATGGTCAGCGCCTCAAGCTCTACTTAGGTGGTGAGGTGGAGAGGCACAAAACCTCACTCAACCTTACTCTTCCATCTTGAAAGTCTGCAAGTCCAGCCAAGATTGTAAATAAGGCACTTGTTGGGATACAACTCAATTTCTTAACCCTATCTCTTAGCTTAGGGCATTTTTATGCATGATTTTGCATTTGTCTTCTTAATTTGATTTTGTTTTTTTTATAGTGTTAATAGTGTTTGCTTTTCAATTGAATGCCTTGGTAATTGTTCATAGTTCCTATATTGTTTCTTAGTGATTGAGAGTGAGAAAGATGTGTTTGAGGCTTGAAAATTGAGTCTGAGGGCTAGTTTTGCATAATTGTGAAGTCTAGGAGGTCACGCATAGGCGTGGCTTTTCCATGCCTAGGCATGGAGGCCTTAGCCTCATCAGGTGGAAATTTCCAGAGATAGCCACGCCTAGGCATGGAGGTCTTTGCCTTAGCAGCAAATTTTGGCTGTAAATATATATATATATATATATATATATAATGTCTGGCCCTAGGCGTGGACAAGTCACACCTAGGCGTGAGGGATCTGCTGTTGCACAAAACGTAGCACCCCTTTTTTTTTTCCAATTCAAAATTTCCTAAATCCTTAATTCAGAAATCCCCTCCTCTCCATTAACCCCACGGCCTCCACCTTGCCCAACCTTCTTCTTCCCCACATTTTCTTACTCCTCCATGAACCATACCATATACCACCACACCATCGTAGCTTCTTCTCACCCACCATAACTCCTTCTTCTTCCCCACTATTTTCAACTCACTCCAAGACCACCCATTGACCACCACCAACTGTGCCCTAGCACCACTCCTCCCTCACTTTGTTTCTTCCTAATTGTGAGATTTAAAGGATGCAAACCCAAGTGTAGGTTGTCTCAAGTAATAAATTTCTCGAGAGTCCAAGGTCGATCCACAAGGAATTGATGAAGAAAAATTAATTGAGGTAAGAAAAGGATTTGTCATAACACCAAAAGTAATAAAAGATGTTCACAAATGAATTTAAGAACTTGCTTGGGTTAGGATATCCATTATTGGCAATAAATTAAAGGCAAGATTATTTCTCTTTATAACTCAATTGAAATCCACACACAACGGAGGTTCCAATCGGAAAATATAGCATTCAATGTTCAATTATATATGCAATCATATTATGATTCTTTTAATTATCTACCAACATTTGTAAATGAGTTCAAGCATTCACTGTGCCAATCCTATTGTCTACAATAAATCAAGATCTCCATTATACAAAGAAGGTTTATAAATTGATTGGAAACAAAATACAACACATATAATGTCCATTTATAGAGGAAAACAATAAACAAGCATAACCATAACTTCTAAAAACTAAGCCTAACACCAAGAGCACCAAATGATCAGCCAATGGTGCTTTTTATAGAGGATTAGAGATACAAAATGACAAGGGGGTTGATTAAGAGTAGGTGAGGAGTAGGTGGATGAGTGGAAAATGCCAAATGGCGAGTTGGTGAGTGGAAAGTTATTGAGATTCTTTGTCTCTGAAATCATTCAGTGCTGATCTCGTGGATGCCATCAGAATGAAGCAACATGGTCTTCATGAAAGTTGTAGAATTTTGTCTCAGCTTTCCAATGACACCAAATCATCCAAAATATGACCTAATTATAGCCCAAGATTGTTTATAGCCCAAGATATGACCTAATTATGGTAGACTATTTAGGCCCAGTTTCAGCACCTCTGTTATGATTTCTAGACCTAATATCACCTCTAAGCTGTCTGTATGAGCTCTTATGTTCTTCATGAAAGTTGTAGATATGGGTCTTAACTTTCTAGTTTCCAAATTTCAGGCCAAGAAAGTTCCTACAGCCCGAGTTATGCTCTGATTACTGCTCAATATTCAGGTTCTAGTCACAAAACCCATGTTCTGACTTCCAAGCCCATTTAGCTCCTCTAGATGTCCATATTTTACCTGGATCTCTCATGAAATTGTAGAGCTCTCTCTTATCTTTCCTACAGGATAAGATACATAATTTTTACACATCTAGAACTCAAGATATAGTGAAAATACAGAAATAGTGTAAGACCCAAATAATATTGGAAAAATCAATTAAGTCCAATTTGAGTCTAAACTTACAAAACATAATCAGGCTTAATCAATTAAGTACATGGAGAATGTAAATGACTAAAAATGAGGGTTTATTAATGTATAAAATATGTGATTATCAAATTCTCCCACACTTAGCTTTTTGCACTCCTGGGCAAAACACATAAGACCAAAGCTAGGAAACAAAGAAAAACGACATAGACTCAAAAGCTAAAAACTCTAAAAGATTTGATGAAGCAAGAAGAGCAACTAGAAATTCAAGCGATCAAAGCATTAATGAGATAACATTTCTTCACCTCTCAAACTAACAAGCAAGGAAACTTCAGTTGAAAAGAATGAATCAAGAATGATAGATCTTCACAGAATTTACTCGCAATCTCTCAAGTGTTTAAAAGGTAAGTATTTCACTCTATTCAACCCATGAATAATTGCACTACCATAAGCTTGCTTATCTTCTACTTCTCCGCTACTCAAACCACATGCATACAAAAATCAAGAGGACTTTATTCAAGGTTGTAATGGGGTCATGGTAAAGGAGAGGGGATAATATGAATATGAGAAGATAAATACCAAAGAGAATAAAAGAGCATTATGGTACAGTTAGAGTGGAGAAAATGTTTGAGAACATTCATCATAAAGGACAATCACCAATATTTGACTAATGTTTTGTTGAAGATCAATCCCAAATTGGTGAATTGAATTCATTGTTAGACTTGAACCTTCTCATTTTCTTCCTGTTGTTTCCAAGCATCCACCTTTATTCTAGACTCTGATAATCCTTTGATTGCAACGGTGGTCAGTTTATTCTTTTTTTTATCATTTCGCACACACACCCCCACACTTATTCAAGAACAAAGTCAATGCTCTCTTATTCCTTAAGGTTGGGTAAAACATGTTTTTTTTTCTTTTTTTTCTCTCTTTTTTTTTGAAGGCACGTAATGAGCCAAAAACAAGGAATGGTCAAATAAGCTTAAAGGGGTTACACAAGGAAAAATATACAAGGATGGCTATTTGGTCAAAGTAACTATTTCAAAATGCGTCAATCATATTTATGTATGCATGTGAAAATGTAGCCTAAAAAAGAATCAAAGTAAGTTCTAGAGTAACAATTCCATGAGTGAAAATCACACAAGAAAGAAGAAAATGGTACAGATATTCAATCCATTCATCAATAGGCTCAAAATCTCACAAGGCATATTTCTATCATTCTCAATCCACCATATCAACATTCATATCCAAGCTTGTGATTTTTAAGAAAGAAGACAATTTATACTAAGATCCAAGAATCCATTTGCTACTTCTGTACAAAATAATTATCTCCTCAACTAAGATACGTCTCAAGAGTAAAATTACCTCCAAGGCAAAATTTACTCCTTACTCTACCATCCTTAATTGTTTTTACTACGAATAGGTTTCTGACAGTCATATCACTAAACATATTTCCCAATTTAGATGCGTCTCAGGAATAAAATTTACTCCTTACTCTACCATCATTCATTGGTTTAGTAAGTCCATGACAATCATATCATACTTTCCAAAAAAAAAATTTTTTTAGTCAACTGTCCTTCCCCTCCAACTAGATCACAACATTGTCCTTAATGTTAAAATATAGATGAGTAAAGGATATAAGATATTACCTGTTGGAAAAATTACTGAAAAGAAAAACCTGATACAAATTTAAACAAAAACAAAGTACGTTGAATAAAACCAAAAGTAAAGGAACACATATTTTTGTGTTTGATTTTGTTTTGTTTTGTTTTTTTGTTTTTTTGTTTTTTTTACTTCAAGAAAACCATCAGGGTAAAGAAGTCTAGAAACCCCTGAAGGACCTTGCTCAAAGGATCATCTGTCCAAAACCAAAATACAGCAAAATCATACAAAGATAAAAGAAATATAATAGCAAATGATGACATATCTTTATGTACAGTTTTCATGGCGTATCTTTATACTATGCGTCATGAGTGCAGTAGTGGTATATCTTTATACTGCGTGTCACCAGTGTAGTAGACACTCACATCTATTTATTTGAAGAAAAGAGAATTCGTGGGTTTCCATCCTGGGTTTGAAACCTGGAGAGCTCACACTTGGGCTTGTAACATCAACAAAGATGCTAAAATCTGATACCCGTAATGTCCAAGATCCAGAACATCCCATCTCAGGGTGCTAAGAGCCCCTTCTAATAAAAGAAATGATCAAGCACAGATGCCTCATATGCTTTGGCAGCCGCGGGTTACTTCTCACTAATAACCAGAGTGGGATGCTTCTGCCTGTCCATCAACTCTACAATGCTTAGATGGTAAACATTGGGTTATGGAATGCGGATCTCTACAGAGCATAGTACACGAACCTTTTTTTAGGACTAGTGTGCAAAGGTCCACCCGAGTCAATGACGGGTCAGCCAAAGGCTGGGGCTCCACAACAAATTAAAGTCATGGTACTCCTTCCGGATCGCCCTTGTTCAGACATTTTTTTTCTTTTTTTTCTTTTCTTTTTTTAAAAGAAAACATGAAGAATAAGAAGATAATATGTACAGATTGTTGTGGATATGACTTACATCTGCCTCTGATTTCACGTCCAGTAATGGCTTAAACACCTTCTATGAGTCGAGGATAAGCTTCCCATCTAATTTTCTTATAAATTGACAAATAGGGTCTTTTAGAGTCAGATTCCCAAGATTGTAGCGTTTTTCTTCATCCTTGAAGAGATTCCACAAATTAAGAAGTTCACGATGCACAAATCTACAAGAATGCATCTCAAGAGTCAATGAGATATCATCTAATGACTCCTTACTCAGTCAATTCTTAATGAAGAAAATTTTATCTTCTCTGTTTACGGAAACCATCCCCAAAGAATGACATTGCTTGTTACAATTCCATCGTGCACATTTATAACAGACTTGTAACCTTTTTGCTCTTCTCTTTTAGAATATGAACTTTTTCCAAGACCTGGCATGTATGAGTCAAATGAAATTGAAGACTCACCTGCTAGTCGGACCTTTGCTTCAATTATCCAGTGTACATCTTTTGGTATACCCTTGTGCATTAACAGTCTCAATTTTTTACATCTAACTTTGTAGATTTTCGTCAGAGCATTTTGAGGGAGGGAAGGAAAATGTTTTCTCAGGTTTGAAAGAATGACATCCATTTTAAAGGAGAAGAAGGATTCAATTGTGGTTGGGAAAACTAAAAAATAAACTGACTTGAGAGCTACAGAGTACCATTATTCGCCACTTAATCGGCAACACAAAGAATTGCAAAAACAAGGCAACAAAATTAGAATAAATTCTATTCATAACAAGGATCAAAAAGAGAGATGAATTCTACCTCATCAACTTAGTTTTTCAGAAATGGTTTGAGTCTTTGTCCATTGACTTTAAACACATTACCATTCCTAGGATTCTCAATATCTATGGCCCCATGAGGATATACATGTTTGACAACAAAAGGACCACTCCACCTAGATCTTAATTTTCCAGGGAATAGGTGCATACGAGAATTATAAAGCAGAACTTTTTGACCAATTTCAAAAGATTTTCTCAAAATTGTCTTATCATGAAAAGCTTTTGTTCTAGCTTTATAAATCTTTAAATTTTCATATGCATCATTTCTCAATTCCTCCAATTCATTTAATTGCAATTTGCGTATCTTGCAAGCATCATCAAGATTTAGATTGAAAGCTTTAATGGCCCAAAATGCTTTATGTTCCAATTCTACAAGCAAGTGACAAGGTTTTTCATAGACTAACCGATAGGGTGACATGTCCAAAGATGTTTTAAAAGCAGTACGATAAGCCCAAAGTGCATCATTTAGTCTTAAAGACCAATCTTTATGATTTGGGTTAATCGTTTTTTTCAAAATTTGTTTAATCTCCCCATTTGCCAATTCAACTTGTCCACTTGTCTGAGGGTGATAAGGGGTGGCAATTTTGTGTGTAGTACCATATTTCTTCATTAAAGATTCAAATGGTTTATTGTAAAAATGTGTTCTCCCATCACTGATGATAGCTCGAGGGATTCTAAATCGATACAAGATATTTTCTTTTAAAAATTTAAGAACAGTTTTATGATCATTGTGTCGTCATGGAATTGCCTCAATCCATTTTGAGACATAATCAACTACAACCAATATATACACAAATCAAATAAAGATGGAAATGGGCCCATGAAATTAATTCTCCAACAATAAAAAATTTTAATGACAAGGATGAGGTTCAGAGGCATCATGTTTCTTTTTGAAATTGAGCTCATCTTTTAACAATTTTTATAACTTTTGCAAAAAGTATAGCAGTCCTTAAATAAAGTGGGCTAATAAAATCCACACTATAAGATTTTCACAGTTGTTTTCTTTGAAGCAAAGTGACCTCCACATGCTTCTGAGTGACAAAATTTAATGACACTACCTACCTCACTATCGGGCACACATCTCCAAAAGATTTGATCAGGATAATATTTGAACAAATATGGGTCATCCCAATAAACATTTTTCACCTCAGTTACAAATTTCTTTCTGTCTTAGGGTGTCCATTGAGGCGGCATCTTTCCTTCTTGTTCTTCAGTAAGAGACAAGAAAATTACCACTCAAAAGCTTTGCTCTTCTCTCAAACATGTGTACTTCAACCCAGCAGGTATTGGCTTTAGTTCCGATATGGGTACTTCTTCATGGGCATTATCATTCATGGGTTTTAGCTCTTCAAATCTTGGCTTCCATCCCTTGTACTCTATTACCTGTGTACAATCAAGCAAAGAGCATATTTCAGAGATATCATCTAATTGTATGCCTGAATCAAATGAATTGACTAAACAAATTTCTAATAGGTCAGAAGAACTCCTTGTTTGAAGATGATCATCTATAATGGCTTCAATTCCTCCAACTTCCTCCTTTTCATCAAGGACTTCTTGTGGTTGCTTGCACATGTTAAAAATATTGAGCTCCAGTGTCATGTTTCCAAATGTTAGCTTCACCACTTCATTTCTGCAATTTATCAAAGCATTAAATGTTGCTAAAAATGGACAGCCTAAAATAACTGGAATTGACTTGCATCTATTAACCATAGGTTCAGTATCCAAGACAATAAAATCCATGGGATATATGAATTTATTAACTTGAACTAACACATCTTCCACTATTCTTCTTGGAATTTTAATTGATCAATCGACAAGTAGAAGAGTTACAAAAGTTAGTTTTAACTCGCCCAAGTTGAGTTGCTGATAAACTGAATATGGAAGCAAATTGACACTAGCACCAAGATCAAGTAAAGCTTTTTCAATTTTATGTTCTCCAATAATGCATGAAACTATAGGATAACCAGGGTCTTTATATTTCAACGCATTATTATTTTGAAGAATGGAGCTTACCTGTTCAGCCAAAAAGGCTTTCTTTTTAACATTTAGTTTCCTTTTAACAATGCACAAGTCCTTCAAATATTTGGCATAACAAGGAATCAGTTTGATAGCATCTAACAGAGGAATATTGATCTTCACTTGTTTCAAAATTTCAAAAATTTTAGTGTGGTGGTCCAATTTCTTTGGATTATTCAATGCTTGAGGAAATGGGGATGAAGGTGAGAGTTTGGTCTCCTTTTGGTCAACTTCTTCATTTTCTTGGGGAATTGGTTCATCTTCTATCTCACAAGATTCGGGAATTTGTTTTTCAACAACCTTTCCACTCCTAAAAGTTATCACTGACTTGACTTGATCTATTTGTTAGTTTTTTGAACTCCCCTCATTTAGACTGTACTAACCTTTAGGATTTGGTTGAGGTTGAGAAGGAAATTTTCCTTTCTTGTGAATGGTGAGTGCAGAAGAAAGTTTAGCAAGAGTTTCTTTTATGTCAATCATAGTTTGATTGTTTTGTTTATTAATGGCCACTTGCTTTTCTATGAATGCATGCAGTGTTTCTTCAAGGTTTTTCCTATATAGTGGGATATAAGGTACATATCCTTGAGAATTTTGAGAGTCCTGTTGTGCCTGAGAAGGTGGTGGTTGCACGAATTGTGACTGATTATTATTTCTCCAGCTAAAATTTGGGTAATTTCTCCATCCCAGATTGTATGTATCTAAAAAAGAAGAAATAAATGATTTTTTAAAATTATTCATTGCATTTACTTGCTCATGTGCAACTTCTTTAAAAATAGCAATATTATGACATTCATGTGTTGAGTGTCCTAAGTCATCACAAATACCACAAATTTCTTCATTTTGCACAGATTTGATTTCTTTTGCTTTTCTTAATTCCATGGCTTCAACCTTTCTAGCCAAACTGGCAAACCTAGCATTTAGATCTTCCTCTTGACTAAGGTGATATTTTCCTTTGTTAGCACTTGCAAGGTTAGATCTAATTGAATTTTCAGAAGAGTTAGTACTATGCCAAGATTGAAAATTTTCAGCCAACTTGTTTAAATAGTCTAAAGTTTCATCAGGTTCTTTATCAAGAAACTCACCATTGCACATTGTTTCCACAAATTGTTTAGTTTCAAGTGTTAAACCTTCATAAAAGAAGCTTATAGTACGCCATTTTTCAAAACCATGATGTGGGGCAAGAATTTAACAAATCTTTAAACCGTTTCCAACATTGAAAATATGCTTCATTTGAATTTTAGGAAAAATTTTGGATTTGTCTTTTCATAGCATTGGTTTTATGTGTTGGAAAAAATTTCTTTAAGAACCCACCTTGCATTTCTTGCCGTGTGCCAATTGATCTTGGTTTCAAAGTGTTAAGCCAAGATTTTGCTTTATCTTTTAAAGAAAAAAGAAACAATTTAAGCTTAACAATCTCTTCAGTGTAATTTTGGTCATTGAACGCAATACATACTTCCTTAAATTCTTTCAAATGTAAATATGGGCTTCCAGATTCTAAACCATGAAAATTAGGAAGTAAAGAAATCATACCTGGCTTGAATCTAAAATTATAGGCATTGAGTGGAAAGATAAAATATGATGGACTAGAATTCCGAGGTGGTTGCAAATATTCACGCATGGTTCGCAACAGTTGATTTTCATGTTCATCATGTACACTTTTATTTTCAGTCATTGTGTCAATTGTGTATGATTGTGATTCAAACAAATTAATATATAAAGTACCAAGATTAATTTTAACTAAACGACCAGAATTTAAATCACAATACCAATTAAGCATAAATAAATGACTTAAAATAGAAAAAATAATGTACAAGTCTATAGTTTACACCAACTATTAAATATTAACAAAGATGTGGTATAAACCAATCACCCAATAAATATTAATAAGTAAAAAGTTAGATAACTGATAAATTAAAACGTTAGATAATTAGAGAGTTAATAATTTGTAAGTTAGAAAGTGTAGAAAGTAAAATACAAAAAATAAAGTGTAGAAAGTAAATTACATAAAATAAATTACAGAAAATAAATTTAAAATATGAAAACCGGAGAAAGGCAGAGCCCCACTAGAGTCGGCGAAAGAGAAGAGAAGAAGAAAGATTATTTCGTTATAAAGTAATAATAAATAATAGAAATTAAAAAGTTAGAGAGCAGAAATTAAATTACATAAATAAAAAGTTAGAGTGCAGAAAATAAATGATGTAAATTAAAAGTTAGAGTGCAGAAAATAAAAGTTAATGAGCATAAATTAAAAGTTAGTAAACATAAATAAATGACATTAATATAAAAGTTAGAAAGTTAGTATGTTAGCAAGTTAGTAAGTTAGAAAGTTAGAGAGTTAGTAAAGAAACCGAAGGATCGGCAAGCTGATCTTTTGCTCCGGTGAGGGAGAAGAGAGAATAGATTTTATTAAAGAAAAAGAACCTCGATAAATTAAAACTTCAAATCAAGTCCCCGGCAACAGTGCCAAAAACTTGATTGCGAGATTTAAAGGATGCAAACCCAATAACTTGCTTGGGTTAGGAGATCCACTCTTGGTAATAAATTAAAGGCAAGATTATTTCTCTTTATAACTCAATTGAAATCCACACACAATGGAGGTTTCAATCGGAAAATATAACATTCAAAGTTCAATTATATATGCAATCATATTATGATTTCTTTAATTATCTACCAACATTTGTAAATAAGTTTAAGCATGCACTGTGCCAATCCTATTGTCTACAATAAATCAAGATCTCCATTATACAAAGAAGGTTTCTAAATTGATTGGAAACAAAATACAACACATATAATGTCCATTTGATAATATATCATTTAAGTACAAGAAATAGAATAATCTAACCTTATTTCATTACCAAGAACTTCACTCTTTCACCCAAGCAAGATGAAGATTTAGTTACTCATAGATAAGAAGAAAGAAAGAGAGAAGAAGAGAAAGATGAACATAGCTTTAATTTAGAGCAAGAGAAAATTACAACAAAGGAAAACAATAAACAAGCATAACCATAACTTCTAAAAACTAAGCCTAACACCAAGAGCACCAAATGATTAGCCAATGGTGCCTTTTATAGAGGATTAGAGATACAAAATGACAAGGGGCCTGATTAAGAGTAGGTGAGGAGTAGGTGGATGAGTGGAAAATGCCAAATGGTGAGTTGGTGAGTGGAAAATTATTGAGATTCTTTGTCTTTGACATCATTCAGTGCTGATCTCATGGATGCCATCAGAATAAAGCAATATGGTCTTCATGAAAGTTGTGGCATTTTGTCTGAGCTTTCCAATGACACCAAAATCATCCAAAAATTCATCCTACAGCCCAAGATATGATCCAATTACTGCAGACTGTTCAGGCCCAGTTTCAGCACCTCTGTTTTGACTTCCAGACCCAATATCACCTCCAAGCTATCCGAATGAGCTCTTATGTTCTTCATGAAAGTTGTAGATATGGGTCTTAACTTTCAAGTCTCCAAATTTCAGCCCAAGAAAGTTCCTACAGCCTGAGTTATGTTCTGATTATTGCACACTATTTAGGTTCCAGTCATAAAACCCATGTTCTAACTTCCAAGCCCATTTAGCTCCTCTAGATGTCCATATTTTACCTGGAGCTCTTCATATAAGTTGTAGAGCTCTCTCTTATCTTTCCTACAAGATAAGATACATAATTTTTACACATCTAGAACTCAAGATATGGAGAAAATACAGAAACAGTATAAGACCCAAATAATGCTGGAAAAATCAATTAAGTCTAATTTGAGTCCAAACTTACAAAACATAACCAAGCTTAATCAATTAAGTATGTGGAGAGTGTAATAAAAAAAAAAGTTTATTAATATATAAAATATGTGATTATCACTTCCCCATTACATGACCACACACACCAACCCCCCTTCCTTCCCACCACATCCTTCAAACCCGTAACCCCACCACCCCTCCACGAGCCCCTTTCTTTCCCACAACATCCTTCAAACCTGTAACCCCACCCATTCTTTTGTTCTTTTTTGTGCTATTTCTAATTTAGCTAAAAATCTTTTGGTGCCTGATTCATTTTGTGCTTCCCTTAAGGTTAGTTTTCTATTTTCTCTATTTCTCTGTCATACCAAGTGCTAAGCCAATGTTATGCTGTGATTAAATTCCATTTTGTGAGTGGCTTGTTTAACATGTGATTAACTGGGTTATGTTGTGCTTAATTTGGTGGTGTTGTGATTAATTTGGTTATGATATCCTCTGTTTCCATGATTGATAGATTGTACATACTTAGACCGTTTTGTAATTGCTTATCATTCGTAAATTTGTCACAATGCTTATTAAATTGGTTGCTGGTTAATTCTAAATTCTGATTTCTGTTGGGATTGTTGGTTGGAGGTTCTGCTGAAAAATGACCATGTGCATTTCTGGTTAATTTTTGTTTTTGTTAATCATATGCCTATTGACAGTTGCTAATTTCTGTTGATATACTGCTTGAGATCTTGATTAACTTTAAGCCACCTTGTGGTTTTTCATAAGATCTGTTGCCATTTTTGGGTCATTGAATTGATTTGGTTCTGGGTTGTGAACTAGTTGGGTTGTGAATTAGCTGCATTGTGACTTGATTATGCTAAGTTGTGAATTGGCAATGCCTGGTTTAAGGTTGTACCCTGTTGCATGCTAGGAGTTATGATTGTTGTGACTGTTGCATGCTAGGATTTAATGCATATAATTGTGACTGTTGCTTGGGCTAAGATTTGGTTAACCTTGTGGCTTGGTTGGGTAGTGACTAGGTTTGACTAGGAGTTGGCTAAACTATGGATTGACATTGATTGGTGTGGGATTGTGCCCTCTGCATATTTGGGTTGTGCCTACTGCATGACTAGCATTTGGTTGCAGTATTGGTTGATTGTTGATTTGGGTGAGCTTAGAACTAAATAAGTTGCATGAGTTGACCTTTATGATTGATTAGGTTGCTTGATTGCATTGCAATATGTTCTTACTGGGTTTGGCTAATTACATTGATTGCTTGATTACCATTCAATAGTAATAACTAGGCCTTGTTTCTTTTCAGGTATCCTCCGATCATGTCAAAGCATCAGCGCAAAACTGTTAAAGTTGGACCAAGCCATGCAGAGGACCATGATGAGATCCCTGTCTTTGATCTAGCCTTCTTCACATCTTAGGAGGCTTTTGACTATGTTTAGCAGCATATGAGAAAGATTAACATCATTCCAAAGAAGGGGTTCCATGGTATTACTGTGGCGCGTTACCCTTCCATTTCTAGTGCCACTGAAGCACTCCACTAGCAAACTTTTATAGAGCATCCCATTAAGAAGCCTGTGGCTATAGTAGTTAAGGAATTTTATGCAAATGCTCATGCTAAGAAGTGCTCTACTACAACTGTAACACCCTAAAAAGTGTTTGTTTAATCATCAATGATCATTTCATAATATTCTTGATTTTTAGGAATTTTTCTAGAATTTTTCAGAAACGAAGAATATTTTAATATATTCTTCGTTTTACGTGTACATTGAGCAGAGACCTGCTGAGGTCAGTGTTGTAATGCACCTAAATATACCAACTGCAGCACAATCGTCATTACACCACAGTTACTAAATCCAGGTGTGTCACAGTCATGATAACAGTAGTTTCCAAATTCACGAGTTTAATTTTTTTGCATTTATGCATAAGTAGAAAATATGAGCCATGAATGAAATATAAATGTATTCAACCCTTAATACAACCATTGGAATGAAATCACGTTCTTTATATATATAGTTTATAGCCAATTTACACGAATCACTGATAACATAGAATATAATAATTACAGAGTCAAATAAAATACAGTGGGAATAAAATCATTAAAGGGGAGGAGTAGTAACCCAAGGATGGGTACTACCAGCAGACAAGGCCGCAACCCCATATGCACATGACACACGGTGTCCCAGTTGACACGACAGGCATCAATGCCACTACGCAGCTGCACTCTTACGTAGTCGACGAAATCTTATCCAGACGCTCAAGTCAATCAACCAAGGTATGGTCCCTCTTTATCTTCCTCACGATCTTTTATCAAACACAAATGTAAAACAGAAATGCACAAATATAGGAAAAAGGTGAGATTCCCAGCTTTCAGTACCAACATGGCAGTAAGAAAATAAACGGCGTCGAACGCCCACATAAGGCACAATTAATACATACAAATGCAGTAATACCCGAAAGTAATTAACGATAGTAAAGCATCAAAGAACAAGAGTTAACATTATCCATAGCCAGCTAGCAACACTAGCATTACCAAGAGTCAAATGAATATCACAGTCATAATAGTAAACACATTATCCAATCATAAATGCTCAATGGACCATGTGACTGACAACCCACAATGCAACAAGGGTACCAAAGTTCCTACTCCATGGAGCTAGACATAAACATCTTCGGAGTGAATGATCAAGGAGTAATACCAGTATCTCAGTAGCCTTAAAATATAGAGTGCTTTCTTTCATAAAATTGTTTGCGCAATGGCTTATACATGGTACCTCAATAGTTGATCGCGATATAGGACAGCGTCTCAGGCCGGATCGTTGGTGTGTTGCATTGGTCTATCCCACGGCTCCAGCGGAGCTACCACTGTCTATTGTGAGACACCCACACCCTAACGCTCCCAGGGTCAACAACATATGACACCTACGCTTAGTCTATTCGCACCCGCATATAGGTGTTATTCAAACTCCTAGGCAACATAGCCTTCTCAATAATGTCCAACGGACAACACGCATGCATGATGACACAATGTCCAATCATGTATGTTCATCAATGATGCATTCAATATAAGCATTGCCTCAATGGCACATAAGCATTATTCAATGATCAACATGACATATCAACAATACATCTATTAAAAACATTGCCTCAATGGCATATCATCATTTCTTATCTCATTGAATACTGAATCAATAACTGCATAACCCACATAGGGAATCACACTTGCATCAATAATTCTCACTAGCAATATATGTTCCTACAGACCACAATTTCCATGTCATGGATCCAAGAATTCCATTTTCAAAATCATTTCTTCTCTATTGGTATGAATACATATTCCTATCACATTTAAGTAAAGTAAAATCCTTGAATCCAGGGTTTTTAGGTTATGTTTGAGTTACAAAGGACAAAGAACCATAATTTCAATCATTTTCAGCTCAAAAATCTCATTTTTGGGTCTTGATAATCGATTACATCACCCTGGTAATCGATCACCAACGTAACAGAATCTCTGTAATCGATTACAATTTCATTGTAATCGATTACGTGATTCCCAGAACCACGATTCGTAACTTCAAGGCCCTGGTAATCGATCACACAGCCGTGGTAATCGATTACCAATTGGACAGAACCCCCGTAATCGATTACCCACAAGTTGTAATCGATTACGTGATTCCCAGAAGCACCATTTCGTGACATCATAGGCTTGGTAATTGATTACAAGCTAGACAGAATCTCTGTAATCGATTACACACAAGATGTAATCGATTACCAGATTTCCAGAATCACGATTTCGTACCCTTAAGAGCTTGGTAATCGATTACAAGCCCCGTGTAATCGATTACCACGCGTAAACTTGCAGAAAACAGAGTTCTCCAGGTCCTCTAACTCAAACCAAACCAATCATTATCATATTTAATCAACAAGTTACTCAAATATACCTTCAAATCATGCAAGAGGCATCAATAAATTATATAAACCCAACAAAATGCACTATCACGAAGAACAACATAAAAATAAGAGAACTTTATACATGGATTCAGAAATCAATAACAACACACATACAAGACATTCCCTTACTACCAAGATTGGTTGAAGAGGATCATCTCCCTCTTACCTATTTGGAAGACAACACAAGGTGTTACCTCTTCTTGCCCTAGATTTTCGTTTTCCCCTTCAAGAAGAACACCAATGTGAGTGATTTCCATAATGTCCACTCAAACCATGGAGAAATGAGTTCTTGATCACATAGGTGACCAAGAAAAACGAAAATGAGAAGAAAGTGAAAGAAAGGTGAAGACTTTACATCCAAGCTCAAAGCTTTATCTTCAATGATGGATAGTGGAAGAAGAGGAAGAAGAAGAACCAAGGATGGCCACAAGGAAAATGGTCTTGGAATGATGGAAGAAAGCTAGATATGGAAGTGGGAAAGAAAGGAAATGAAGATGGTGAATGGTGAGGGTGTACGGTGGAGGAGGAAGAAGAAGAAGAAGAAGAGAAGGAGAAGAGAGAAAATATTAGGAAGATGAAAGTGAATATTGGGTTCCAATATTGCCTCTACCGTGGAGAAGAGTGAGGAGGGAAGAGAGAGAAAATGTGTCCACAAGGAAACTTCTTGGAAGCTTCCTACAATGGGCTTTTAATTAACTCTATTTTTATTTTGAAAATAAGGCTGAAGGGGGCTTGACACAAGGTAAATTTTGAATAATGTGATAAGATTTTTATTACATGTTATTATTTATTGGACAATAGTTATAGTTAGCAGAAGTCAGCATTAACAAATCTGACAGATCAATTCTTCGCATTGTTTTATTATTCCATCTGTTAAAATTTCTCGAGGGACGTGAAACCTTGTAAACTGTGTCCAGCCTCGGGTTTAGTAAAATCCCCCGTCGACGTTTCCATAGTTCAAGGTTCTCGGAAAAAATATTTCATTTTCCCGACTCTACTCAATATGCACGCAAAACGAGAAATATATTAAAATATTCATCGTTTCCGAAAAATTCTGAAAGAATTCACATAAATCACAAACATTAGAAAATGACTATTCGTAATAAAATTTTCCAACTTTGGGAGCGTTACAGTCGTTTTGCCAATTCTGCCCAATGTGCACGTAAAACGAGAAAAAATATTAAAATAGTCTGCATTCTCTGAAAAATCCAGAAAAATTCCTAAAAATCCCAAATATTGTAAAATGATCATTTATCCTAAAATTATAATTTTTCGGGATGTTACAAGTGTAACGCTCAGAAAATCATTTATTTTATCATAAAGACCCATTTTCTAATATTTTTGAATTATGTGAATTTTCTGCAATTTTTCGGAAACGATGAATATTTTTATATATTTCTCATTTTGCGTGCACGCTGAGCGGACCTGGGAAGATGCAATATCTTCCCTGTGATTGGTAAACTCTAAATTGTGGATTTGTCGATGGGGGATCTTATTAAACCCGAGATCAGGCACAATTTACGAGGTTTACGTTTTTTGAGATTTTTACCCGATAAATGAAATCGCGGAACCGTAAAATCATCCGATGGATAATAAAATATTATTTTCATCATCTGTGACTATTCTACACTGGGGAAAAAATAATACTGACAGTGTAAATATTTATCTGTGTTAGTGTGCTTAATTAGGAGACAATCTTACTTTCACTTTATCGTGAAACATGCGAAGCTTCTCATGTAAGCTTGGAGGAAGCTTCTTGGAAATTTCCTCTCCCTCTTTCCCCATGCAAATGCAGCCACCTCCCTCTTCTCTCTCTTCATGCACGGCTGGAACAAGGCTTTTGGGGGGGAAATTAATTTGCCTTTCATTAGTTAATTATATCATATAATTTCAAAAATTCACCTAAAGCCTTTTCTCTCTCTACTTCCACTCATCTTCTACATTTTAGTTTTCTCCTCCTTCTCTCTAGGAGAGCTCCACGGCCAGCAGCCCCTCCCCCCTCATCCATCACAAAAATTCAAACCAACCCCATTTTCTTAATCCTCTCCATCTCCTAAACACTTCTCTTGCTTGTGGCATCTTGAAAATCCACCATTTTCACCATCTTCTTCAAGCTTCAAGCTTAGGGTTTTTGGGTAAGTTTCTTGACTCTTCACTCCCTGTCTTCATTTTCATTTTCAAGGTCCTCTTTTTGACCATCTACACTTCATTTTTCAAGCCTTTGTGCTATTTTAACCAAATTGAAATTTCTAGGGTTTTGGTGGCACCCAATCCGAATTTGCAAGGAGTTTCTCGAAGGTTTCTCTTGATTTCTTCACTTTGGTAAGAGGAAGACACTCCTCCTCAACCTCTATTAGCATCTAGGAACCTTGGTTGTGGTTGATTGTGAGAAAACCCTAATGAGGGTTATTCTTTGATTGTATGATTAGTGTGTTTGCATGTTGATTTTGCTTGGTTTCTGCCATTGGATTGATTGTTGACGTATATGGGTATATAGGAATGGATTAGAAGACTTGAAATGGAAGAAAAGGAATCGAGATTTCCTCTTGGAAGGCCACGATTTTGGGGCAAAAATTAGGAGTTTCTTTGTGAACAAATTATAACAAGTGATTGTCTAAATTGATCAAGTATGTTATATAAAAATCAATGATATGGAAAAATTGGGAATTTAATCCTCTAGGGAGGCCACAGCCTCTAGGGCTTTTTAGGACTTAATTATGCACATTTTAGTAACCTTGGGACTTAGAAAATTAAATGATTAAATCATAGGTAATGGATTAGAAAATTAGCAAATTGTAAGAATTAAATACAATTGAAGATTCATAAATTCTAAGGAACCAAGAATGAAACTTGTCATAAAACTTAAGGTAAATTCAATTAGGGTAAGAACAAGAGAGTGTGAGACTTGGAGAACTTAGAATAACCTTCTAAGTGTATGAGAATAAAGTGCATTAGAAAATTGGATTAATTATGAAAACTTACCTAGTGAGGGATCTTGTAAGAAAGGCAAATTTTAAATAAGAATGCATAATGGACCTTAAAAATGTATTACCTTAATTGATTTCAATATTGTGCAATTATGGGTCCATGTGAGTAACCAATGATGTGTTGATGCATATCTTGGCAAATTGTGGCATATTATGGAATAGTATGTGATGTTGACCATACATGTTCATGCATAGAGTCTTATGCATCGTGAATGTCCTGTAGACTGTTGTAAGGTTAAGTTGCCTAGGAGATTGAACACACCTTAGTGCGAGTGCGAGTAGACTAGTGTAGGTCATTTTATGACCTTGGGGATGTCGGGGTGCCGGTCCTTTGCAATGGGCAGTTGGTAGCTCTCCTGCCCGTGGGGCAAACCGATGCAAACGCACCGACGATCCGGATTGAGACACTGTCCTATATCATGATTTAGCGTAGACTATCTGTACAATGCCTAGATGTGCACGTGAAAACTGTTGAGTTATAGCACTTTGGCCTCGACAGCCGAGTTGCAGACGTGTCTCCTGAGCTTTCTCTCTGACTGTTTGTGTCTAGCTCCATGGAGTAGGAAATCGAGTACTGTGTGCATATGCATCATGATGTGTCATACTGTCAGAAATTTACTGCTTCACATGGATTTGAACTGTTTATTTGCTCTTACGATGAATAACTGCTTGGAACTGTTCATTTACTTACTACTGTGATTACTGTCTATTGTTATTATGATATGTGTTTTGAGATGCTATCTGGGCGCGTTGTGCCATATTGGTTTCTGGCTACTATAATTGGTAATGATGGTAAGATATCTTACCTCTTTCCTATACTTCTATTATTCGCTGTCTGTATGTGTATTGTGTTTACCAAAGATGACGGCAAGGAGGTTGGAGCTCTCGACTTCCCCGGCTTCTGGCCCGATCGAGACTAGTATCTACTATGGAGCATGGAGGCACGTATGCGCGGATTTTTGGGTGATGTGCGTCTGACCTTCCTTGGGGGGCCGGAGTGCTGGCACATTAACCTGAGTTTTGACCACTGTGTCTATCTGGGAGATGTGTAGATTTCTCTAGCCTGGAGATGTCATGAGACGCCAGTCCTTACCTGCTACATCAGCCTGCGGTTGCAGTTTTATCTGCCTATCCGAGAGATGTGGGGTGACCGTTACTACACCCTGCGGGAGGACTCTTTTGATTCCACTGCTCGGGCTCCTACCCGTGGCTCCGTGGTCCCTATGGAGGTTTCCTCGGATGAGGAGGACCCCGCGAAGGATCCTGACACGATCCCTCCTCATCTGAGGGACTGACATTGCTAGTAGCTACTGATGGCTGCCAGTGTTTTATTTTGGGGGCCTGTTGTTTTATTTTTGGTGGGCTGTATATTCTGATATCATGGGGATGTATATGTATGATCCTTTGGGACAGGTATAGTTTTGCTTTTTGGAAATTTCTATGCTTGTATCTAAAATACAGTTGTTATCTAATTATATATATATGCATGTTATTCAGATGTGATTTTTATTTCCTGTCTTACTCTTTACTGCCATTCACGTTTCGTCACTCCGTTTTATTAATTAACAAAAAAAAATATACCGCCTTTCTACTCACGTATTAATGAATCGGACAATTTAACTTTAACTAAAATGAACCGGGTCTTAATTTAGAAAATTTTGATTTCCGCATATTTTTTTTGTTTGACAATGTGACGTTCCCTCCCAAAAAGGGGCGTTACAGTAAGTTGGTATCAAAGTCCGGTTTATGTCTCTTTGGGTCTTGTGTATGAGTCTGTCTTGTTTGTGCTATGTGAATCTCTATGATTGGTATTCTGAATGGAATACATCTAACCTTCTTTGTGTTTTCAGTTAACTTGATTTAAGATAAAAGCGAGATGGCAAGAGGCGGAGAAATGGCAGCTGCTATAAAGGCAATGCTCAGGATGGCGAAAGTCATCACGCAACAAAATGAATGTGCTGCTTAGTAACAAGAAAGAGCTGCTCAACAGCTCGAAGCGACTGCCGATGCGCAGAACTTGGCGGAATTTCGTCGCCACAACCTTCCACAATTCAAAGGAGAGTTCGATCCGAACAAAGCTAGTTTGTGGATCAAAGAACTGGAGAAAGTTTTTCGTGGCATGAATTGCGCTGAAAACAAGAAGGTGAACTATGCAACCTTCATGCTTGTCGGCAATGCCAAAGATTGGTGCGATGGAACTCAGAGAGTACTAGAGGCCGAGGGATGTGACATCACGTGGGACTTGTTCAAGGACAAATTCTTGGATAAGTACTTTCCTGCAAGCGTGAGACATGCGAAAGAAATGGAATTCCTCAACCTGAGGCAGGGGAACATGACCATTAGTGAATATGCGGCCAAATTTGAGAACTTGGAGAAATTTTCAACGCATTTTCAGCATCAACCAGATGAAGCTTGGAAGTGTTGGAAGTTCACTGAAGGACTGAGATATGAAGTGAAGAAGGCTGTTATCACCCTGAAAATTAAAGTGTTCTCGGAGCTGTTGGACACATGTTGTGAAGTGAAGGCCTTGGAACAAGCTAGAGATTCGAGGAGCAAGAACTTTGGGCCTGCAAGGTTCCAAAGAGGTTGAGGCAATAGTTCAAACCACTTCTAAAAGAAGCCCTATTCTTGACCAATGGGAAGTCAACAACAAACTGGTGGAAGTTCTGGCGGAGGTTCTACTGGGGACCGGACTGGTCAGAAAGTGGCATATCCCTCTAGATGCCTAAAATGTGGGAAAGACCATCCCACAAGAGAGTGCACAATCAAAGGATTCATCTACTTTAGATGTAACAAACCGGGCCACGTGTCCAGAGATTGCAACTAAGCAAAGACTAAACCTTCAATTAATGCAACTCAAGCCAAGAAACCGCGAGTTGGAGGTCGAGTCTACACCATGAGCGGAGCTGAAGCCTTCGAATCCGAAGACTTGATTCAAGGGGAAGGCACCATAGAAGGTAATCTTTTAAAAGTACTGTATGACTCTGGGGCAACCCATTCTTTCATATCATATGACTGTGTGCTACGACTTGACTTGCCAATGTCTACCCTACCTTTTGATTTGACTGTCTCAACCCCTACTGACAAACCAGTAGTTACTACCAAAGTCTATTTGAAGTGTCCCCTAATTGTTGAAGGTCGAATCTTTTCTGTCGATTTGATCTGTTTACCTCTTTCACAATTAGATATAATCCTAGGGATGGACTGGTTGTCTTCTAACCATGTTCTATTAGATTACTCTAGAAAAGCCATAGTTTTCCCTGTGGATGAATATTCTAGATACTTGACGGCCAACCAAGTACGAGTTTTCTTGAAAGAAGGAGCTCAAGGATACATGCTACTGTCTTCCTTGAAAATCAAGAGCGAGGCTGACCTGAGTACTATTCCAGTAGTGAAGAAGTTTTCTGAAGTCTTTCCAGAAGATGTACCTGGTTTACCACTGACGCGTGAGATAGAGTTTGCTATTGACCTTGTACCGGGAGCTAGTCCCGTGTCTATAGCACCTTATCGGATGTCGCCAATGGAATTGGCAGAACTTAAGAAACAACTAGAGGAGTTTTTGGAGAAACAGTTCATCAGACCAAGTGTATCACCCTGGAGAGCGCCAGTGTTGTTAGTTCGAAAGAAGGATGGTACCTCAAGATTGTGTGTGGACTATAGGTAGTTAAACAAGTTGACGATCAAGAACAAATATCCACTCCTAAGAATTGATGACTTAATGGACCAACTAAAGGGAGCAGCGGTGTTTTTGAAGATCGATATGAGATCTGGATATCATCAGATAAGAGTGAAAACGGAGGATGTACCCAAGATTGCTTTTCGTACCCGATACGGTCATTACGAATACCTTGTGATGTTGTTTGGTGTGACGAATGCACCTGCTATCTTCATGGGTTACATGAACAGGATCTTTTGTCCGTATTTGGACAAGTTTGTGGTCGTCTTCATCGACGATATCCTGATATATTCCCAGAATCGGGAGGATCATGCTGAACACCTCAGCATAGTTTTCTAGATCCTAAAGGAGAAGGAACTGTATGCCAAGCTATCGAAGTGTGAATTTTGGCTAGATGAGGTTAAGTTTTTGGGCCATGTGATCTCAAAAGATAGAATTGCAGTGGATCCATCAAAAGTGGAGGCAGTGCTACAATGGGAAAAGCCAAAGTCAGTGACGGAGATTCGTAGCTTCGTGGGTTTAGCTGGATATTATAGAAGGTTCATCGAAGGGTTTTCCAAAATTACTGGACCACTCACTCAACTGACAAAGAAGAACCAGACTTTTGAATGGACTGATAGCTACGAGCAAAGTTTCCAAGAGTTGAAGAAATGGCTAACCACCTCACCAGTATTAGTGCTACCTGATCCGAATGAGCCATTCGAGGTGTACTGTGACGCTTCATACCAAGGATTGGGATCTGTTCTGATGCAACATAGAAGAGTGGTAGCCTATGCTTCGCGACAGTTGCGAGTGCATGAAAAGAACTACCCGACGCATGATTTAGAACTAGCAGCTGTGGTTTTTGCTCTGAAGATATGGAGACATTTCCTCTATGGAGCAACATTCAACATCTTCAGTGATCACAAAAGCTTGAAGTATTTGTATGATCAGAAGGAGCTGAACATGAGACAGCAGAGATGGTTAGAATTCCTGAAGGACTATGATTTTCAACTATTGTACCACCCTGGCAAAGCGAATGTCGTGGCAGACGCCTTGAGTAGAAAGACCATCAGTGTTTCTGCCCTGATGATCAAGGAAAAAGTTCTTATAGAACAGTTTAGAGATGTTTGGTCATTTGTAGAGTTAAAACCAGGAAAGATCTGTATAAGTATGGTCACCATCTCAAGCGAGCTAATGGACGACATAAGGGAAAAGCAGAAGGTCGATGAATTCTTGCAAGAAGTGAGTGAGCTGATGAGACAAGGCAAAGAAACAGAATTTGAGGAAGGAACAGACAGAATTCTAAGATTTCAGGGTAGAGTCTGTATTCCCCGTGACCAAGAGCTTAAACAGTATATTGTGGATCATGCTCACATAAGCAAGCTGAATATGCACCCGGGCATAACGAAGATGTACCAAGACTTGAAGAAGTTGTTCTGGTGGCACGGAATGAAGAGTGACATCACTAGATGTGTATCGACTTGTCTAGTCTGTCAGAAAGCCAAAGTGGAACATCAAAGACCTATAGGATTGTTGCAACCATTGTCTATTCTTGAATGGAAATGGGACAACATTGCAATGGATTTTATTATGGGTTTGCCAAGAACAAGAAGAGGACACAACTCGATTTGGGTAATAGTTGATTGACTCACGAAGTCAGCTCATTTCCTTTCGATCAATATAAGGTACAGTCTGGAGAAGCTAACCCAGTTATACATTGGGGAGATCGTTAGATTGCATGGTGTGCCTACAAACATTGTTTCGAATAGAGATCCGAGATTTACTTCAAATTTTGGCAGAGTCTACAGACATCGTTGGGAACAAAGTTACGTCTAAGTTCGGCGTACCACCCACAAACCGATGGTCAATCAGAAAGAACGATCCAATCTTTAGAAGATTTGCTTAGAGCTTGTACTATAGAACAGACTGGATGTTGGGATGAAATCTTGCCATTGATAGAATTCACCTACAACAATAGTTACCATTCGAGTATAGGGATGGCACCCTATGAAGCTCTATATGGACGACGGTGTCAGACACCATTATGTTGGTACCAAGACGGCGAGCGTCTCACGATTGGGCTGGATATCATTCAACAGACGACTAAGAAAGTCAAAATGATTCAAGAGAAGATGAGGACTGCTCAGAACCGGCAAAAGAGTTATGCGGATAAAAGGAGAAAGCCTCTTGAGTTTGAGGAAAGTGAGCATGTATTCTTGAAAGTCACACCTACGACTGGGGTCGGCCGGGCTTTGAAATCTAGAAAACTCACTCCAAAATTTCTTGGACCTTACCAAATTCTTCACCGGATAGGTCCAATAGCTTACCAGATAGCTTTACCCCCTTTTCTTTCCAACATACACAATGTCTTCCATGTGTCGCAACTGCGTAAATATTTACCTGACCCAAGTCATGTCATAGTACCGGACACAGTACAATTAAAAGAGAACTTGACCTATGAGGCGCCTCCTGCGAGAATCGAGGATCGGCGGATAAAGCAACTTAAAGGCAAGGAGATTCCATTGGTAAAGGTGATCTGGAATGAGACAATTGGTGACGCAACTTGGGAACTGGAGGACAAGATGAGGGAGCAATACCCACAACTATTCTGAGGTACGTAAATTTCGAGGACGAAATTTCTTTTTAGTAGAGGAGTGTTGTAACACCCTAAAAAGTGTTTGTTTAATCATCAATGATCATTTCATAATATTCTTGATTTTTAAGAATTTTTCTAGAATTTTTCGGAAATGATGAATATTTTAATATATTTCTCGTTTTGCGTATACACTGAGCAGACACCTGTTGAGGTTAGTGTAACGCTCCGGAAATCATTTATTTTATCATAAATAGTCATTTTCTAATATTTATGAATTATGTGAATTTTTTTGGAATTTTTCGGAAACGATGAATATTTTAATATATTCCTCGTTTTGCGTTCGCACTGAGCGGATCCGGGAAGATGCAATATCTTCCCTGTGATTGGTAAACTCTAAATTGTGGACTTGTGATGGGGGATCATACTAAACCCACCGGGCATAATTTACGAGGTTTACATTTTTCAAGATTTTTACCCGATAAATGAAATTGCGGAACAGTAAAGTCATCCAATGGACAATAAAATATTATTTTCATCATCTGTGACTCTTCTACATTGGGGAAAAAATAATACTGATAGTGTAAATATTTATCTGTGTTAGTGTGCTTAATTAGGAGACAACCTTACTTTCACTTTATCGTGAAACGTGCGAAGCTTCTCATATAAGCTTGGAGGAAGTTTCTTGGAAATTTCCTCTCCCTCTTTCCCCATGCAAATGCAGCCACCTCCCTCTTCTCTCTCTTCATGCACGGTTGGGACAAGGCTTTTGGGAGGGAAATTAATTTGCCTTTCATTAGTTAATTATATCATATAATTTCAAAAATTCACCTAAAGCCTTTCTCTCTCTACTTCCACTCATCTTCTTCATTTTAGTTTTCTCCTCCTTCTCTCTAGGAAAGCTCCACGGCCAGTAGCCCCTCCCCCCTCATCCATCACAAAAATTCAAACCAGCCCCATTTTCTTAATCCTCTCCATCTCCTAAACACTTCTCTTGCTTGTGGCATCTTGAAAATCCACCATTTTCACCATCTTCTTCAAGCTTCAAGCTTAGGGTTTTTGGGTAAGTTTCTTGAATCTTCACTCCCTCTCTTCATTTTCATTTTCAAGGTCCTCTTTGTGACCATCTACACTTTATTTTTCAAGCCTTTGTGCTATTTTAACCAAGTTGAAATTTCTAGGGTTTTGGTGGCACCCAATCCGAATTTGCAAGAAGTTTCTCGAAGGTTTCTCTTGATTTCTTCACTTTGGTAAGAGGAAGACACTCCTCCTCAACCTCTATTAGCATCTAGGAACCTTGGTTGTAGTTGATTGTGAGAAAACCCTAATGAGGGTTATTCTTTGATTGTATGATTAGTATGTTTGCATGTTGATTTTGCTTGGTTTGTGCCATTGGATTGATTGTTAACGTATATGGGTATATAGGAATGGATTAGAAGACTTGAAATGGAAGAAAAGGAATTGAGATTTCCTCTTGGAAGGCCACAGTTTTGGGGCAAAAATTAGGAGTTTCTTTGTGAACAAATTATAACAAGTGATTGTCTAAATTGATCAAGTATGTGATATAAAAATCAATGGTATGGAAAAATTGGGAATTTAATCCGCTAGGGAGGCTATGGCCTCTAGGGCTTTTTAGGACTTAATTATGCAAATTTTAGTAACCTTGGGACTTAGAAAATTAAATGATTAAATCATAGGTAATGGATTAGAAAATTAGCAAATTGTAAGAATTAAATACAATTGAAAATTCATAAATTCTAAGGAACCAAGAATGAAACTTGTCATAAAACTTAAGGTAAATTCAATTAGGGTAAGAACAAGAGAGTGTGAGACTTTGAGACCTTAGAATAACCTTCTACATGTATGAGAATAAAGTGTATTAGAAAATTGGATTAATTATGAAAACTTACCTAGTGAGGGATCTTGTAAGAAAGGCAAATCTTAAATAAGAATGCATAATGGACCTTAAAAATGTATTACCTTAATTGATTTCAATATTGTGCGATTATGGGTCCATGTGAGTGACCAATGATGTGTTGATGCTTATCTTGGCCAATTGTGGCATATTATGGAATAGTATATGATGTTGGTCATACATGTTCATGCATAGAGTCTTATGCATCGTGAATGTCCTGTGGACTGTTGTAAGGTCAAGTTGCCTAGGAGATTGAACACACCTTAGTGCGGGTGCGAGTAGACTAGTGTAGGTCATTTTATGACCTTGGGGACGTCGGGGTGCAGGTCCTTCGCAATGGGCAGTTGGTAGCTCTCCTGACCGTGGGGCAAACCAATGCAAACACACAGACGATCCAGACCGAGACACTGTCCTATATCGTGATCTAGCGTAGACTGTCTGTATAATGCCTAGATGTGCACGTGAAAACTGTTGAGTTATAGCACTTTGGCTTCGGCAGCCGAGTTGTAGACGTGTCTCCTGATCTTTCTCTTCGACTGTTTGTGTCTAGCTCCATGGAGTAGGAAATCGAGTACTGTGTGCATATGCATCATGATGTGTCATACTGTCAGAAATTTTCTGCTTCACATGGATTTGAACTGTTTATTTGCTCTTACGATGAATAACTGTCTGGAACTGTTCACCTACTTACTATTGTGATTACTGTCTATTGTTATTATGATATGTGTTTTGAGATGCTATCTGGGCGCGTTGCGCTGTATTGGTTTCTGGCTACTATAATTGGTAATGATGGTAGGATGTCTTACCTCTTTCCTGTACTTCTGTTATTCGCTGCCTGTATGTGTATTGTGTTTACCGAAGACGACGACAAGGAGGTTGGAGCTCCCGATTTCCCCAGCTTCTGGCCCGATCGAGACTAGTATCTACTGTGGAGCATGGAGGCACGTATGTGCAAATTTTTGGGTGATGTGCGTCTTACCTTCCTTGGGGGGCAGGAGTGCTGGCACATTAACCTGAGTTCTAACCACTGTGTCTATCTGGGAGACTTGTAGATTTCTCTAGCCTGGAGACGTCATGAGACGTCGGTCCTTACCTGCTACATCAGCCTGCGGTTGGAGTTTTATCTGCCTATCCAAGAGATGTGGGGTGACCGTTACTACACCCTGCGGGAGGACTCTTTTGATTCCACTGCTCGGGCTCCTACCCGTGGCTCTGTGGTCCCTATGGAGGTTTCCTCGAATGAGGAGGACCTCGCGGAGGATCCTGACACGATCCCTCCTCATCTGAGGGACTGACATTGCTGGTAGCTACTGATGGCTGCCAGTGTTTTATTTTGGGGGCCTGATGTTTTATTTTTGGTGGGCTATATATTCTGATATCATGGGGATGTATTTGTATGATCCTTTGGGATAGGTATTGTAACATCCCAAAATTTCCTATCTCTTAAGCAGTAATTTTGACAGTTAACAGAATTTTACTGTTTAGTAATTTCTGGATACTGTAAAATTATTTTGATTTTTTCGTCAACGTATTTGATCGTTTTGAGTGATTTACTCCGTGTCAGGAAAATAAAAATTTTTGGGTCGGGGAAAACTTTACGTAATTTAATTTTTACCGTTAGGTTTTAATTATTTTACGTAATTTGATTTGATATTTGTGCATTTTATAATTTTTGTTGATGATTATGAAATTTTTTTTGTTGATTGTGGGCCTAGGGGGTGTATGTGGGCCCAAGTGGCCATACGTGGGCCCAGGTGGGTCCCGCAAAGTAAAAAATTTTTTACGCATAGAAAAATTTGTACTGTTTAGACGGAGACAGGGGATCTTACTAAACCTGAATCCGGAAAATAGTTTTAGAAATTTTCTTGTACTGTGTTTTGTACTGTATTTATTTATTAGACGATAAAAATATAGTAAATATAATCTTTCGTGGGGTTTTAGCAGATAAAAATAGAAATTATATTACTTAAGTCAACATTGGTGGTTTGGATATCTACCATTGATTTAATTAACGATGGAGACTTGATCTTGATTTAATCAACGGTGGAGATTTGATCTTAAAAGTGAATAAGATCATTTATAACCATTAGATGGAGATTAAATCAAGGGTAGAGATTTAGTCATATAAAGTGACTATGACCATTTGTAACCATTGGATTTAAAATTAATCAAGGGTGGAGATTTGGTCTTGTAAAGTAACAAAGATCATTTATGACCATTGGATGAAGATTTAATTAATGGTGGAGATTTGGTCTTAAAAAGTAGCAAAGACTAATTATGACCCTTGGATTAAAAGTAAGAAGGAGTAATCTTGACCCTTCATTTTGGAGACACATCTAATGGTTAGAATTTAAAGGAGAAAGATCCAATGGCCTAGATTAAGTCTTCTAATCAAAAGTCTACCTAAATCCTAACCATTGAATTAATCAATGGCCTAAAATGCTCTAAATAATGGCTTGAAAAAGATGACAACATTATTGCATGCAAAATAGAGGAAGGGAACGGTTTTGGATTGTTTAGAAGACAAAGAAAAAGTGTTATGACCATTATTTGATGCTTTAGTCAATTATGTTTTGCTTTAGTCAATTATGTTTCTTTATTATTTTGTTTGCATTCTTAGAAGACTACTTGGAGGGGGGGACGGTTTTTGTGGTGCATTGGAAATTAAAGCAACATTTGAAGACCATATTGATCACCTTTGGTCATTATTGATTATAATTCACCTTTGTCTCCTCTAAAAAGCCAAGTCTTCATCAAACTTTTCTCTCCACTCATTCTCCAATCATAGCTACGGCCATGCATCAAATTGGAAGACAAATTTTACATTCAAATAATATTTAGTCATTCTTCTAATAATAATTGAAAAAGCTATACCAAGATAGTCAATTTTAGTGGCTTATATTTCTAATTCTCACGGCTATGCAAGATTTATAAAAGAAAAATATATTATCTTCAATTCATTTCTATCTTCTTGTTTCGAAGTGGCTCACGGCCAAGTAGTCTTTGGGGGGCCAAAATATTAACTCTTTACTTGATAATTCATGTCACCTTTCTATCAATAACATCTCTCACCTTTCTTTCAAAACATGTCCACGGTCAAGGAGGCATTAGAAAGCCAAAATTGATGACTTACGTCTTATGCTAGACATAAGTGATAGTGAAATTTCTCCACTTTCTTTTCCTACATGTTTCTACGGCAATCACCAAAGGAGGAGGGGTGTTTATGTTCATTTTATTTCACTTTGAACTCCTAAGTCTTCTATCTATTCTCTTTCTCCTTCTCTCCAAATTGAAGCTCATGGCTAGCTCATCAAGAACCATCATCCAAATGTTTTTATTTTCATCTAACCATAAATCTTGAATCTACATGATATTCTAAGCAACTTTCATGTTGGAGACTTTCTCTAAATCATTCATCTTTAAGGAGTTTCTTTAAGATCAAAGTTATTGGGTTTTTGAGGTGAAGTGTAAGGAAACTTCATTTCTTCTTTCTTTTTCATGATCTAAACCATGTTTGATCCATGGTTCCTCTTAATCAAGCTTAGTATACTAATTTTTATGTATTTTGTTTTGTATTTGAGAAGCCCTTGGTGATGAAGGACTTGGAAAAAGAAGCAAAACAAGGAGTTTTTGAGGATCTTCAAGAGGTAAGAGGGAGATCCATCTCACCAACCAAGCATGGTGGTGAGAGATGGTCTTATATTTGATGGGTGTTGAATCCATGTGAGGATTCATATCCATGATTATGTAATAATTTATATGTGTTTATGAGCTTTGATTAATTGCCTATGCTTAATATGCTTTGCATGAGTTTATGATTTTGATGGTATGCTTATACTATGCATGATGATAATATGGCATGCTTTTGATATATATATATATATATATATATATATATATGTGTGTGTATGTGTATGCCATGATTTGATGATGGAAAGAAAATTAATTTTGGTTCCAATGGCCAAGAAAGAGCTACGGTTTTGATGCCCTTGATTAGGGTTCATGTTGAAATTTTTCAAGAATAAGGGAATTAATTTTGATCCCTAGAAACATGGTGAATTTCGGTCGAGACATCTCAAAATAAGTGTTCACAAATTAATATTTTCATGAATGATGAAAATGGATGATTTGAAGAGTATGGAAAATAAACAAAGGGTTTGTTTTTCAAGAGAACAAGAACACAGTTTTTGAGGAATTTTTATTGATTTATTTTGTGTACAAAGTTCCTAAGTATTTTTCTAAACATGAGTTTTGAATGAAATGGGCAAACGTTGATTTTAAGGATTTGCAAAGAAAGTGAAAAAGAATTTGTAAAGAAAGTAAAAATGAATTTGAACAAATGGGTTTGGTTTTATAACCATTGGTTTTTCAGTCTGAAAACAAAATTTTAATGATTTTGTTTGTGTAAAACCATATTGACTTAGAAGGAAAAATGTTTTGATAATTTTCAATAGCCATATCCACATTTTTGAAGGCTTGTAATGCCTTGATTTTTATGAATAAAGTGATTTTCAAAGTGGAAACGTAACTTGATTTAATACAAAAATTTGGAAAGGGAATCAGAGCGTTTTTATTACTTGAGAGAATTTTGTAAACGAAAGACAAAGAGAGGTTGAACATGTTTGAACTCTAATTTATTTTGAAGAATGATTTTGGAAGTGATTTGAGAAAAATGGAGAATATAATGGTGATTTGAAAAGTTACTAACGTATAACTTATTTTTGAGTTTTTGAAAGTACGTTAGAAAATGTTAAGTTTTGAAACATTGATTTATATCAATGGAAAAGTGATTTTATGAATTATATTTTGGAAAAGGATTTCTTGAGTAAAGAAATGTGGAAAAAGATTTTCTTGAGTAAAAAAATATATTACATGAAGTATAAAGTTATATTATTTTAAGAAAAGTTAAAAAAAGAATATTTGAAGGTTGAGAAATATTTTCTGTAATGAAATTGTGGTGAAAAAAAATTATTTACGTATCTTAAAAACGTAATTTTAAAGTACGTGGTTTGAAATACAGTAAAATATTTCTACACGATTTTAAATACGTTGAAATATTTCTACGCGATTTGAATTACGTTTAAATATTTTACGTAATTTGAATTACTATTGAAAAATCACTACGTGATGGAAAAGGGATGAATTATTTTTACGTGATTGTGAAAATAGCATAAAATCATTATGTGATTTGAAAAGTATTTTAAATATTTTAAAAATGAAAGAAAATGATTTACGCGACTTAAAAGGATGATTTTTAAGTTACGCGATTTTGAAACAGTGAAAAAATATTATGGGATTTGAGAAACGTATATTTTACGCGATTGAGAAAAAAGTTAAAAAATTAGTACGTGATTTAAAAGTGCAACAGAAGAGTTGCGGCATTTTGAAAACGTAACAGAAGTGTTACGATATTTTGAAAACGTAACAAAAACGTTTTGGAATTGTGAAAACGTACGAAAATGTTGCGCAATTTTGTGAAAACATGACGAAAGTGTTTTATAACTATGAAAATATGATAACATGATTTTGTTGTTGAAAATACAGTATAATTTGGTACAATTTTTATGCATTGGAAAGAGATGCCTGTGATTGGATTTGGTGAATTATACATGCATTGGAAAAACATGCGTTGAAGCATATGATACATTGAACTAATGAAATTGAAAAGATTTGGCCCTTTGGGGTTGGACTTGCACTGATATATTCGTGCATTGTATATGGCCCTTGTGGTTGAAGAGAGAATAAGAATTGATAGTGAGGCCTATGATGGATCTTGGGGCGTCGTAGCGCTGGCGGTCGACCAGTGGGACGATTAGCGAGTACCCTGTGCCACTTGGCGATGCAGTCCGTTACAACGCATTGACGATACCCAACAAGAACACGATTCTTTTCAACAACCGGAAGATTGTCTTTGGGCTAAAGGCTGACAATTGTGAGCATTCTCCTCGAAATTGTGAAAACCTCCGTGGAGTTGTTTTTGAAAAACTGAGTCTTTGTGCACATGCATAATCTGACATTTATATCTGTGTGATATATTAATTGAGGAATATTGACTATGACAATTGTTTTGAATACTTGGATGATGATGATGATAATTAGACAATGTTGATGGCATTATCGTAATTGTTGCTTATGATAATTGAACTGATAAATGATTGGATGATGATAATTGATTAATGTTGATGGCATGGTCATAATTGTGATATGATCTATCTGTATGATATGCTGCTTGTGTTATCTTTGTGCTGCCATGTTGGTATTGGTGTAGGTGATCTCACCTCTTTGTTATATTGTTTTACTGTGTCTGTATTGTTAAAATTATACAGTAGAAGGAATGAGTTGTCTTCGACATACCGGGTGATAGATACTCAGAGATTGATGAAAACATTGAAGAGTGGCTGTCTCAAGTTCGAAGGTGTTCTGAGTAGACAATGAGTAGAGTTCTGATGCAACAAGCTAGATACAACATAAGGAATAAGTATGTTAAGTTTTAACGTTAGTGTTGTACCATGCTATTACGTAGGACCCATCATGGGGTTTGCTACTATTAAAAAAAAGAGTCTGTTTGTTTTATATTTCACTTTAAATTGTGAAATATTAATTAGTGTCAATATTGTATATGAATCTGTTTCAATGTATATTTTTCAGTATTACATATAAATTTCAGTAAGTTTATATTTCAGAGAAGAAGAAATTTTGAAACCCATATTTTCATAACTCAAACCTTTTACGAATTGATTTTCAGATTATTGAGTCGGGAGTTAGAAATGTGATGCCCTAAGGAGGGTGTTACAGGTATAGTTTTGCTTTTTGGAAATTTCCAGGCTTATATCTAAAATACAGTTGTTATCTAATTATATATATATATATATATACATGTTATTCATATGTGAGTTTTATTTCCTGTCTTACTCTTTACTGCCATTCACGTTTCGTCACTCCGTTTTATTAATTAACAAAAAAAAATATACCGCCTTTCTACTCACGTATTAATGAATCGAACAATTTAACTTTAACTAAAATGAACCGGGTCTTAATTTAGAAAATTTTGATTTTCGCATTTTTTTTTTGTTTGACAATGTGACGTTCCCTCCCAAAAAGGGGCGTTACAACAACTACTAGAGTCAGAAGGAAGATGGTTGACTACTCTGTGGAGAGTATTCGCCAGGTTATGGACCTAGGCCCTCCTCCACTCCAATGTGCTTACAGGATACTACAGTTGCCTGAAAAGGAGGAAGGAACCCCCTTCAGCATAGTCATAGACAGTATCTGTGACCCTGACTTTTCCTGTTTAGGTTTAGCAGAACTCAGATCATTCCATCAGATTCATTAAATAGGAGAGTTTGCACCATTAACTGCGCCCATGGAACCATTTTGTCTGTTCCTGTTTATTCCCCACTAAACATAGGTCTGAAATCTATCCGACGTATAGGTCCTGTAGCATATCGATTGCTTTGTATTTCTATCCATTTGCAACGTGTTTCATGTGCAACAAGTGAAGTATACACAACTCGATACTGTTATGATCGATGACAAGTATGCGCTAAAGGAGAGCTCAAATCTCTATTTTTTTTCCCTTCCGGGATCGGGATTGAGAAAGGGCTATGTGAGAGAGCTCATGACATATAGAAAGACATATGGTGATGTGACGGGTGAAGACTCCTATGACGGAAGATAAAATGTAGATCCATCCTCATTTGACTACAACTAAGAGAAGCGCAATTTTTATTTGTTGGGAAGAGTTGTAACGCCCCAATTTTTAGAAAATATTCGAATGTATCTTGTTTTTCTTTGTTTTTCATGCTTTTGTGTGAATGACCGTTGTGTCCCTATTTTCTTGTTCTCGATTTACGTATGAAAACAATTACGATAATCTGAGGCTCAAATTTTATTTGATCGTTTTACGTAATTTGCTTGAGACGGTAAAATAAAAATTTTTCTCGAAGCTCTTGTTTTAATTTTTCTGAAAGATATACTGACTATATATCTTCTTGGATATTTTATTTGAACGTTTTGGACGATTACCTACGTTGTGGGAAAAAATGGGAAAATGACCGTTACGTCCCGAACGTCGTTTTTTTGTTTTTTTTGTTTTTAATTGTTTTCTTCTTGATTTAATGTTCGATAATACTGTGTTTGTGATTTTATATGGACTTTTTGGGTGATTTGCTCAAAGGCAGGAAAATAATATTTTTCGGGCCAGGAAAATCTTATTTTATTATTTAGAATTGGGGGATCTTACTTAACCCGATTCTGAATGAGACTAAAAATAATCTTTTAATTTTTAGGATTTAATTGTCAAATAAAATAATTTTATATTATTATAATATTATTTTATTAGTCAAGATAATAATTTAGTGATGATGGACCCGGAAATATTTTGCGGGACCTACAATTAGCGAAACGGTTAGATCGGTAGCTTAATTAATCACCAGTTAGCGGTAGAACTTTCGAACAGTGACTCAATAGTGACTCGCAGAGAATTAAATGCATTGTGTGACTCAGCGTGTGAGTCATCAAGGAGAACCAATAGGAATCAAGCTTGTTAAGCAAGATTTAATCCTAGCCTTTGATGCAATCTATGGCTTGGATGAAGCCAAATCCATGCACATCCCTTGCCACTTGATGGCTACGGCCAAGAGGAGTGAGAAGGCCAAAATAACACTTCATCTTCATCACTTTTCTCTCTTCTCTCTCTTCCAAGAACCCTAGCCACCATTGTTGTTCTTTTCTCCTACCATTCGGCCAAGAGCCATTCTTGACCATCCAACCATCCAAAAATTTTTCTAACCAAGTTTTCTTAACCTAAACACTATTCTAAGAACCTTTCTAGTTGGGAGTTTCTTCAAAATCTTCCATTTAGGGCTTGGAAACCAACCTTGAAAATTTTACCTAGAAGGTGAAATATCATGTTTTTCCTTTCTCTCTTCTTTTTCAAAGTTCTAAGCCATGATTTCTCCATGGTTTAGCTTCTTTTTCATGGTTAGTAACATGTAAATTTTGTTTGAGATTTCTAGGTATTTTTGAAGGTGAAAACCGAACCCTAGGAGGTGTGAAAGCATATCATTTGTCTTCATTTAAGGTAAGAGGAAGACAATTCTTATCATCCCTTGGTGGTGGTAAGAAGATGGAATGACTTGTAATGTTTGAAGAATCCATAAGGATTCGGTGGTGTTGTCTTTGTTTGGTGTGTATGTGTTAATTTTTATGTTTGCTAGTAGTTTATGTGGTATTTGTTAGTAGCTTATTGGTTTGGTGATTGTAATAATTTTTGCATGTCTATTAGCTTTTGATTGCATGTCTATAAGCTTTAATTTAGGTTTAGGTGTTAGAAAATATATTGCATGTGTTAGAAAATACAATGCATGTGTTAGAATTGTATGATAATGTATAGGATGTGAATAACATGTTCAAAAATTGCATGAGTGTTCCAAAGAGCACAATCCACAAGCTCACGGCAATGACAAATTGTGAGGACCAAAATGTTCTCTTAACTTTTCTAAAGTGTAACTTAATTAACCTAGGAGAATTAAGAAGGTTTCAAATTGATTTGATCAAAGAAAATGAATTTAGAAATCAAATGGTAAAGACTTAGTATTTTGGGCCAACATGCCTAAAGGATTAAATTGATTCTTGCTAACTATTTTCTAATATGATTTAATGAACTTAGACAATATAATACATTTGATATGATTTGAAAGGTGAAAGACATTTTAGAAATCAAATGAAAGGGTTTTACGAAATTTGGCCAACATGCCACTATAGGTAATCATGATTTCTAAAACTTGATTCTAAACCTTTTTCAATCAAAAAGAGACAATACAAGTTAAGAAGAAATTTTCTATAATGGTTTTTGAAGAAACAAATTGAGTAGAATTAAGCTTAAAGGATTAAAACTAATAATTTTATCATTAGGAAGTAAAATACTGAGTAATTTTGAGAAATTTTCTAACATATAGCTCACTTTAGGTTTTGAAGCATGTTAGAGATTTCAAAGAGAATTAAATGATATGGTTAAAAAATTAGGTAAATGGAAATTTTATGGAAAAATTTAGTAAACCATTATTATGATTTTTAAACAAAAATATTGTCAATTTTTAGTAAAAATGAACCAATAAGATAGCAAAAATATTCAAAAGACAGTATGCGGTATGAAAAATTATTCTACGTAGTTTAAATGTACTAAGTACTATTTCTGTTTGTTTAAACAGTAATTTTAAAGGCATTCGAATAAGAAAATGATTTGAAAATCCTACGCGATTGAGAAAACGTATTAAAAATGCTACGCGATTTTAAAAATAGAAAAATATCTTTACCCGATTTTTAAACGTTTGTAAAAAACGACAGAATTATGAAAACGCGATAAAATTTCTACGCGATTGACCGTTACTATATTTATTTTATCTTTGTCGGGAAAATGTAAACTCGTCTGATTATTTTTGAGGATCTTTTATTTGTCGGGAAAATGTGAACCCGTCTGATTATTTTGAGGATCTTTATTTGTCGGGAAAATGTGAACCGTCGCATGGGCTTTTGAGAGTTTATATCATTGTCGGGAAAATGTGAACCCGTACAGGCTTTCTATTTATGTGTGCCAAGTTTTTGGTGGATTGGTTGACGAGGCGAATCACATCGTGTTGTCGATGCGATAAACGTAGTGTGGTTCATTGTTCTAATGAACTTGGAGACTTTAGTGTACGGGATCCCACATGTGGACGGTTGGTAGCTCCATTTGGGCCGTGGTAAACCGATAGCACACTATGGTACTCGACACGCACTATATTTAATCGAGATTTGTGAAATCTAGTAGTACATTTACTGTAGTGCCACAACGTGAGGCCGTGAACTACACCACGCCTGGATGATGGATTCTGTGTCGTGGGGCTATACACGCAACGTGTGACCGCGCAATAGTTGGTTGGGGGCAGCCGTGGTACTAATAGATTTTACGAGTCATTCCGCTCTACGATACTTGTGTTTTCTTTAGCTCCATGGAGTAGGGTTTTGTCATATTGGTATTTATCTCTATGTTTATTTATTTCCATCGTATCTATTTCTTGTTTATCTATATTTTATTTGTTTATTTTAACTGTTCTTGTTACTATATTTGGTTATTATATCTTATCTGTTTATTCTTATCTTCCTTATTTTATACGTGATGTTTTATACGTGATGTGATATGTTGTTATGATATCTAAATCTTACTCTAATTTGTTATTCTTTGTTATAGTATTTTGTAATGCATGAAGCTGTATATATGTTGTTTGTCGTCTTCTTATTGGCCATGTTGTGATGATTTTATGTTGTCTTACCTCTTTGTTATATGTATTTTTGTTTATTTATTTTATGCGGTAAAGACTTCGAGGAAGAGGATCAGCCTATTGAGATCTTGTACCCGAGGAGGAGGAAGATCGGCGAGTGCACGGACGACCGTTTACGATCAAGAACCATCCGATCATCCATACCCTTTGGATTGATTGTGTGGAATGGCAGCACTAGAGTTTTTGGGGTTCGTAGAGCTAGTATTTCATGGGAGTTCGCTAGCTTGGCATCTACGAGGTGATCGTGAATCTGTGACGTATGCAGGACGTGTGGCCGTGATTCTACGTCAACGTTTTGATGGAGAGCCCTGTCATGACCACAACACTTTTTCGCATTTAGAGTTACCCTTATCCATTAGGCGTCACCGGGGTGTCTTTGAAAACCCTGAGCCTAGTGAGATAAGCATCGTATCGACTGCGCGATCCCGTTATCGCCGTGTGTCGAGACATCAGGGATATCTATCTCCTGATGATCATTTTCATCTTTGAGAGTGATCCATCGAGGATTAGATAACCATGATGTTTTTTTTAGGCGCGTCGGCGTATGTACGTATATATTAACTCTTTTATTGCTTTCCTTCTTTGTTTTTGTTTAAATATTTGTAGTCTTAGTTGTGAATTACTTGTACGACTTATAACTTAAATCATATGTATATTATCAGTAATGATGTTTTTTTTTTATTTCGTAATTCCGCATTATCTTTCTATATCATATTTCTGTTTATCAAGAATTATTTTACAACCCGTAATAGTATGTAATAAACGTTTCACAACTTGGGTAGACCTTATTTCTATTTCTTTTATTTTCTTTTATGTGTGACATCCTCCAAAGGGGTGTTACATTAGTTGGTATCAGAGCCCAAGTTAGAGTCTTTTGGGGTTGTGGTTGGGTCTGTTTTTGTTTGTGCTGTGTGATCCTCTGTGATCTTTGTGATTTATATCCTTTCGGAAATATCTAGAAGGATGTATCTAACTTTGTTTTGTTATGTTTGAAGAAAGAAGATGGCTGGTAAAGGCGAGAGGACGTGCTAACGTGAATCGTGTTGAGGACCCGATGTTGGTTCTTCTTGAAGCTATGCGGCGAGATGGTGAAGTGATTACTCAAACAAAATTGAGAGAAAACTCAACAAAGCAAGATGCTACGGCTGGTGCCCTAAATTTATCTGAATTTAGGCGCCATAATCCGCCACGATTTAGAGGCGAGGTGGATCGAAGAAAGCGAGTCAATGGATGCAAGATTTAGAGAGAATCTTTGAGGGATGAGATGCACGAGATGAAAAGAAAGTAACTTATGTTGTCTTCATGTCGAGAGGAGATGCGAGAACATTGGTGGAGAGGAATCCGCCGAGTGTTGCAAAGTGAAGGGACCGAGATCACACGGGAAGTGTTTTCTAATACTTTTCTCGGATAAATATTTTCTGCAAGTGCTAGGCATGCCAAGGAGATGGAATTTCTTGGGTTGCGACAGGAAAATATGACAGTGAATGAGTACGCCACAAAATTTGAAAGTTTGTCTCAATTTTCGGATTATGCTCAAAATCGACAAGATGAGGTATGGAAATGTCGGAAGTTTGAGTCCGGATTGAGAGTGGAATTGAAGCGAGGAGTAATATCTCTGAATATGAATCATTTTCATACTTTGGTAGACGCATGTGCGCGACTTGAGGAGCTTGAACCGTCGCGAGATCAGAGGAATCGGAACTTTGGGCCGACAAGGTTTCAAAGAGGTGGAGGTAGCAATACAAATCGGTTTCTGCGTAAGCCGTATTCTAGACCACAAGGAAGTCAGACTCAGCGACCGCCAGTTAGAGGGAGTGTACCTAGTGGTGGAGCAGGACAGAGAGTGGTGTTTACACCGACGTGTTTTAAGTGCGGCAAGAAGGGCCATATATCTCCAGATTGTACAATCAAGGGAACTGTCTGTTTTAACTGCGGGACACTGGACATATGTCGAAGGATTGTACTCGACCAGAGAAGAAACCTGTTGTTCGTCATGTTAGAGCTAATCAGCAAAAATGCTGGAAATACTCAACCGAGATCCGGAGGCGAGTATATACAATGATGGGATCGAAGTTTCTCAATCGATGATCTTATTCAAGGAGAAGGTGACATTGGAGGTAACCTTCGACCGTATTGTATGCTCGGGTGCTACACACTCGTTTATTGCCTATGATTGTGTGGAAAGACTAAAGTTACTGTGTCTTCTACGAATGTTAAGTTGAGTGTATCTACGCCAACTGCTAAACCTGTAGTTACTTCTAAGATCTGTTTGGATTGTCCTATTGTTGTGAAGGGCCGTTTGTTTTTGGTCAATTTGATTTGTTTGCCTCTTATTGAGATAGATGTAATCTTAGGGATGGACTGGTTATGTTCTAACCATATCCTTATAGATTGTGCAAAGAAAACTATAGTTTTTCCTAAAGAAGAAGAGTCGGATTCTTAACTGCTGTTAAGGTCAAGTCTTTGTTGAGAGATGGAGCGCGAGGGATATACGGTATTGTCTTCTCTAGAAGTTAAGAATGAGAAGGATGTGAATACTATTCCTGTTGTCAACGATTTTCCGGATGTTTTTCCCGAAGACGTGCACTGGTTTACCTTTGAGCGGGAGATCGAGTTCTCAATTGATTTAGTACCGGGAACAGGTCCTATCTCAATTGCACCGTACCGTATGTCGCCAGTAGAGTTGGGGAGCTGAAAAAGCAATTGGTGGAACTGTTGGAGAAAGAATTTGTACGACCTAGCGTTTCCCCATGGGGTGCGCTAGTGCTTGGTTTGGTTAAGAAGAAGGATGGAACTTCACGACTTTGTGTGGACTATCGGCAGTTGAACAAGGTGACTATCAAGAATAAATATCCGCTTCCAAGAATCGACGATTTGATGGATCAATTGAGAGGAGCTGTGATATTTTCCAAGATAGATCTGCGATCGGGTTATCACCAGATTCGTGTAAGAGGGGAAGATGTGCCGAAAGGCTGCTTTTCGAACTCGTTATGGACATTATGAGTATCAGGTAATGCCATTCGGGGTGACGAATGCTCCTGCCATATTTATGGATTATATGAACAGGATATTTCGTCCATATCTAGACAGATTTGTCGTTGTCTTTATCGATGACATTCTGATCTATTCTCGATCGAAGGAAGAGCATCTTCTTTGAACATCGAATGTTGTTCTTGATTTTGAGGGAGAAGCAAATTTGTATGCGAAATTGGCTAAGTGTGAGTTCGGTTGGAAGAAGTCCAATTTCTTGGTCACGTAATTTCTAAAGAAGGTATTGCGGTGGACCCATCGAAAGTGGAGACCGTGTTTTACGGTGGGAAAGACTAAGACGATAATGAAGTTCGAAGTTTTGTTGGACTTGCTTTGGTTATTATCGGAGATTTATCGAAGGTTTTTCCAAGATTCTTTGGACCACTTACACAACTGACGAGGAAAAGTCAAGCTTTTGAATGGACGGAAGAGCGTGAAGCCAGTTTTCAAGAGTTGAAGAAGAGGTTAACAACTGCACCGGTGTTGATCCTACCAGATTCGAAGAAATCTTTCGATGTGTATTGTGACGCTTCTTATCAAGGACTAGGATGCGTGTTGATGCAAGACCGGAACGTGGTGGCATATGCTTCTCGACAATTGAAGGTTCATGAGAAGAATTATCCTACGCATGATTTGGAATTGGCCGCGGTGGTTTTTGCTTTGAAGATATGGAGACATTTTCTCTATGGAGCAACGTTCAACATCTTCAGTGATCACAAGAGTTTGAAGTACTTGTACGACAGAAGGAGCTGAATATGAGGCAGCGAAGATGGTTAGAATTTACGAACGATTACGATTTTCAACTTTTGTACCACCCTGGTAAGGCGAATGTCGTGGCCGATGCCTTGAGTAGAAAGATTATCGGTGTTTACTGCGGCGATGATCAAAGAAAAGGAGCTCATTGAACAATTTAGAGATGAGTGGTCATTTGTTGAGTTGAAACCAGGGAAAGATCGTATGAATATGGTTACTATCTCAAGCGAGCTGATGGAAGACATAAGGGAAAAGCAAAATGCCGATAAATTTTTGCAAGGAATAAGGGAGCAAATGAAGCAAGACGAGACAAGTAGAGTTCAAAGAAGGAGCGATGGAATTTTGAGGTTTCGGGGTAGAATCTGTATTCCTCGTGACCGAGAACTGAGGCAATATATTGTGGAACATGCCCATACTAGTCTATTAAGTATGCATCCAGGCATAACAAAGATGTACCAAGACTTGAAGAAGTTATTCGGTGGCATGGAATGAAGGGTGATGTGGTTAGATGCGTGTCAACTTGCCTAGTTTGTCAAAAATCGAAAGTTGAACACCAAAGACCAGCTGGGATGTTGCAACCATTATCGATTCCAGAATGGAAATGGGACAGCATTTCTATGGATTTCGTTACTGGTTTGCCAAAGACAAGGAAAGGTCATGATTCGATATGGGTTATAGTCGATAGACTTACGAAATCGGCTCATTTCTTACCAATCAATATTAAATATTCATTGGAAAGATTAACTCAGTTGTACATCAGCGAGATTGTCAGATTACATGGAGTGCCTACATGTATAGTTTACGACAGATCCGAGGTTTACGTCAAGATTTTGGCGAAGTCTGCAAGAAGCTATGGGAACCAAGTTACGATTGAGTTCAGCTATCATCCCAGACGGATGGTCGGACGAGAGAGAACTATACAATCTTTGGAGGATTTATTGCGTGCTTGTGTTTTGGAACAACGAGGAAGTTGGGATGAATTTTTATCTTTGATAGAATTCACCTACAACAATAGTTTTCACGCAAGCATCGGAATGGCACCTTATGAAGCATTGTATGGAAGGCGATGTCGAACACCGTTGTGTTGGTATCAAGATGGGGAGAGTATGACTATTGGACCAGATCTTGTGCAACAAACGACAGAAAAGGTAAAGATGATACAAGAGAAGATGAGAATGACGCAAAGCAGGCAGAAGAGTTATGCGAACAAACGAAGACGATCTCTTGAGTTTAAGGAGGGTGAGCATGTGTTTTTAAGAGTTACTCCTACGACTGGTGTTGGAAGAGTGATTAAGTCTAAGAAGCTTACTCCTAAATTCATTGGACCATATCAGATTATCCGACGTATAGGTCTGTAGCATATCGATTGCTTTGCCGCCTTTTCTATCAATTTGCATGACGTGTTTCATGTGTCTCGATTACGGAAGTATATACCGAATCCGACACATGTTATACAACCGGATGACGTGCGGTTAAAGGAGAATCGACTTACGAAACTTTACTGTCAGGATTGGGGACAAAAAGGTAAAGCTTCGAGGAAAGATGATTGAGCTAGTGAAAGTCATATGGAATGATGTGACGGGTGAAGCTACCTGGGAGCTAGAAGATAAAATGAAGGATCAATATCCTCATTTGTTTTGATGAACAACGAATTTCGAGGAAGAAATTTTTATTTGTTGGGAAGAGTTGTAACGCCCCAATTTTTAGAAAATATTCGAATGTCTTGTTTCTTTGTTTTTCATGCTTTTGTGTGAATGACATTTGTGTCCCTATTTTCTTGTTCTCGATTTACGTATGAAAACAATTACGATAATCTGAGGCTCAAATTTTATTTGATCGTTTTACGTAATTTGCTTCGAGACGGTAAAATAAAAATTTTTTCGAGCTCTTATTTTAATTTTTCTGAAAGATATACAGCTATATATCTTGCTTTGGATATTTTATTTGAACGTTTTGGACGATTACCTACGTTGTGGGAAAAAAATAGGAAAATGACCGTTACGTCCCGAACGATTGTTTTTTTTGTTTTTTTTTGTTTTTAATTGTTTTCTTCTTGATTTAATGTCGATAATACTGTCTGTGATTTTATATGGACTTTTTGGGTGATTTGCTCGGCGGGAAAATAATATTTTTCGGGCCGGGAAAATCTTATTTTATTATTTAGAATTTGGGGATCTTACTTAACCCGATTCTGAATGAGACTAAAAATAATCTTTTAATTTTTAGGATTTAAGCGTCAAATAAAATAATTTTATATTATTATAATATTATTTTATTAGTCGATATAATTTAGTAATGATGGACCCGAAATATTTTGCGGGACCCACAATTAGCGAAACGGTTAGATCGGTAGCTTAATTAATCACCGTTAGCGGTAGAACTTTCGAAAGCAGTGACTCGGCTCGTGACTAGTCGACTGAGAATTAAATACCTTTGTGTGACTCGGCGTGTGAGTCATCAAGGAGAACCAATAGGAATCAAGCTTGTTAAGCAAGATTTAATCCTAGCCTTTGATGCAATCTATGGCTTGGATGAAGCCAAATCCATGCACATCCTTGCCACTTGATGGCTACGGCCAAGAGGAGTGAGAAGGCCAAAATAACACTTCATCTTCATCACTTTTCTCTCTTCTCTCTCTTCCAAGAACCCTAGCCACCATTGTTGTTCTTTTCTCCTACCATTCGGCCAAGAGCCATTCTTGACCATCCAACCATCCAAAAATTTTTCTAACCAAGTTTTCTTAACCTAAACACTATTCTAAGAACCTTTCTAGTTGGGAGTTTCTTCAAAATCTTCCATTTAGGGCTTGGAAACCAACCTTGAAAATTTTACCTAGAAGGTGAAATATCATGTTTTTCCTTTCTCTCTTCTTTTTCAAAGTTCTAAGCCATGATTTCTCCATGGTTTAGCTTCTTTTTCATGGTTAGTAACATGTAAATTTTGTTTGAGATTTCTAGGTATTTTTGAAGGTGAAAACCGAACCCTAGGAGGTGTGAAAGCATATCATTTGTCTTCATTTAAGGTAAGAGGAAGACAATTCTTATCATCCCTTGGTGGTGGTAAGAAGATGGAATGACTTGTAATGTTTGAAGAATCCATAAGGATTCGGTGGTGTTGTCTTTGTTTGGTGTGTATGTGTTAATTTTTATGTTTGCTAGTAGTTTATGTGGTATTTGTTAGTAGCTTATTGGTTTGGTGATTGTAATAATTTTTGCATGTCTATTAGCTTTTGATTGCATGTCTATAAGCTTTAATTTAGGTTTAGGTGTTAGAAAATATATTGCATGTGTTAGAAAATACAATGCATGTGTTAGAATTGTATGATAATGTATAGGATGTGAATAACATGTTCAAAAATTGCATGAGTGTTCCCAAAGAGCACAATCCACAAGCTCACGGCAATGACAAATTGTGAGGACCAAAATGTTCTCTTAACTTTTCTAAAGTGTAACTTAATTAACCTAGGAGAATTAAGAAGGTTTCAAATTGATTTGATCAAAGAAAATGAATTTAGAAATCAAATGGTAAAGACTTAGTATTTTGGGCCAACATGCCTAAAGGATTAAATTGATTCTTGCTAACTATTTTCTAATATGATTTAATGAACTTAGACAATATAATACATTTGATATGATTTGAAAGGTGAAAGACATTTTAGAAATCAAATGAAAGGGTTTTACTGAAATTTGGCCAACATGCCACTATAGGTAATCATGATTTCTAAAACTTGATTCCAAACCTTTTTCAATCAAAAAGAGACAATACAAGTTAAGAAGAAATTTTCTATAATGGTTTTTGAAGAAACAAATTGAGTAGAATTAAGCTTAAAGGATTAAAACTAATAATTTTATCATTAGGAAGTAAAATATAGTAATTTTGAGAAATTTTCTAACATATAGCTCACTTTAGGTTTTGAAGCATGTTAGAGATTTCAAAGAGAATTAAATGATATGGTTAAAAAATTAGGTAAATGGAAATTTTATGGAAAAATTTAGTAAACCATTATTATGATTTTTAAACAAAATACTGTCAATTTTTAGTAAAAATGAACCAATAAGATAGCAAAAATATTCAAAAGACAGTATGCGGTATGAAAAATTATTCTACGTAGTTTAAATGTACTAAGTACTATTTACGTTTGTTTAAACAGTAATTTTAAAGGCATTCGAATAAGAAAATGATTTGAAAATCCTACGCGATTGAGAAAACGTATTAAAAATGCTACGCGATTTTAAAAATAGAAAAATATCTTTACCCGATTTTTAAACGTTTGTAAAAACGATGGAATTATGAAAACGCGATAAAATTTCTACGCGATTGACCGTTACTATATTTATTTTATCTTTGTCGGGAAAATGTGAACCCGTACAGATTATTTTTGAGGATCTTTATTTGTCGGGAAAATGTGAACCCGTCTGCATTATTTTTGAGAATCTTTATTTGTCGGGAAAATGTGAACCGTCTGATTATTTTGAGGATCTTTATTTGTCGGGAAAATGTGAACCCGTACGATGTGCTTTTGAGAGTTTATCTTTTGTCGGGAAAATGTGAACCCATACGAGGCTTTCTATTTATGTGTGCCAAGTTTTTGGTGGATTGGTTGAGACGAATCACATCGTGTTGTCGATGCGATAAACGTAGTGTGGTTCATTGTTCTAATGAACTTGGAGACTTTAGTGTACGGGATCCACATGTGGACGGTTGGTAGCTCCATTTGGGCCGTGGTAAACCGATAGCACACTATGGTACTCGACACGCACTATATTTAATCGAGATTTGTGAAATCTAGTAGTACATTTGCTGTAGTGCCACAACGTGAGACCGTGAACTACACCACGCCTGGATGATGGATTCTGTGTCGTGGGGCTATAGACGCAACGTGTGACCGCGCAATAGTTGGTTGGGCAGCCGTGGTACTAATAGATTTTACGAGTCATTCCGCTCTACGATACTTGTGTTTTCTTTAGCTCCATGGAGTAGGGTTTTGTCATATTGGTATTTATCTCTATGTTTATTTATTTCCATCGTATCTATTTCTTGTTTATCTATATTTTATTTGTTTATTTTAGCTAGTTCTTGTTACTATATTTGGTTATTATATCTTATCTGTTTATTCTTATCTTCCTTATTTTATCGTGATGTTTTATACGTGATGTGATATGTTGTTATGATATCTAAATCTTACTCTAATTTGTTATTCTTTCTGTTATAGTATTTTGTAATGCATGAGCTGTATATATGTTGTTTGTCGTCTTCTTATTGGCCATGTTGTGATGATTTTATGTTGTCTTACCTCTTTGTTATATGTATTTTCTGTTTATTTATTTTATGCGGTAAAGACTTCGAGGAAGAGGATCAGCCTATTGAGATCTTGTACCCCGAGGAGGAGGAAGATCAGCAGGCAGACGACCAGTTTTACGATCAAGAACCATCCGATCATCCATACCTTTTGAATTGATTGTGTGGAATGGCAGCACTAGAGTTTTTGGGGTTCGTAGTGCTAGTATTTCATGGGAGTTCGCTAGCTTGGCATCTACGAGGTGATCGTGAATCTGTGACGTATGCAGGACGTGTGACCGTGATTCTACGTCAACGTTTTGATGGAGAGCCTGTCATGACCACAACACTTTTACGCATTTAGAGTTACCCTTATCCATTAGGCGTCACCGGGGTGCTTGAAAACCCTGAGCCTAGTGAGATAAGCATCGTATCGACTGCGCGATCCCGTTATCGCCGTGTGTCGAGACATCAGGGATATCTATCTCCCGATGATCATTTTCATGCCGAGAGTGATCCATCAGAGGATTAGATAACCATGATGTTTTTTTGGGCGCGTCGTCGTATGTACGTATATATTAACTCTTTTATTGCTTTCCTTCTTTGTTTTTGTTTAAATATTTGTAGTCTTAGTTGTGAATTACTTGTACGACTTATAACTTAAATCATATGTATATTATAGTAATGATGTTTTTTTTTTTTATTTCGTATTTCCGCATTATCTTTCTATATCATATTTCTGTTTATCAAGAATTATTTTACAACCCGTAATAGTATGTAATAAACGTTTCACAACTTGGGTAGACCTTATTTCTATTTCTTTTATTTTCTTTTATGTGTGACATCCTCCAAAGGGGTGTTACAAGCCTAGCCCCCAGTTGCAGATCCCAAGCCTGCTCCTGGACCAGCTCCACAGCCTGCTCCTGCACCAGCCCCACAGCCTGCTCTAGTATTTGATGTTGCTTGGGCTGCTTCTGTTGATCAGTGCCTGGACTAGTAGCAGGCGATGCTGGCTACGATCTATCAGAGCATCCAGTGGTTAGCTTTGGGTCAGGGACGCCCAATAGATGATTTTTCAGAGTTGCCACCAGTTGCTGCTCCACCGGTTACAACTTCACCTTCTCCTTTATCTCCATCACCTGCTGATGATACGGAGATGGGCACTGAGGGAGATGACTTATTTGATGAGGATGACTTGTTTTGAGGCACCGGAGCCTATTTTTTCATGCTCTTTTCTGCTTTATTTTTCTATTTTTACTCTCAGTTCACTGTACGTACTTTATTGGATACTTTCTTTCTTTTGTATATAGTGGGACACTACATGGCTTAGGTTTGAGGGGAATTATGATCTTTTTGTGATTGCTTGCTGAGTCATGGTTTTGGATATATATATTGACTTCTTTCTCTTTCCTTTGCTTTTGCAATAAAGTTAGAATAGTTTATTTTGTTGAAGCTTTAAATTTTAGTTGTTAATAAACTTTGTTATGATAGTTTAGTCTGGTTTTGTTTTTCCAAATCTTGGATCTAAGTGAGCTTGATTAGGACTAGTGGGCTACCTGAAATATGCACTGAATTGATGAGTGTGTTATAAGGCAAGTTGAACTTATGCATACCAGAATTTTGATTTGAGTATCCAATGATTGTGTGGATCAAATCTACACCTCATTGCTTGGGAATGCACTTGTAATTATTCAAATTTTGTGCTTACACTTATTACTATAATTATGCACGAGTGTATTTTCCTATTGCATGTGTGGTGGATTTTGGAATATGAATGAAATGCATGATTGGAGAAAATTTATGAAAGGCGTGTGTATAGTCAATTTGCATCCTAGAAGCTTGTCTGATTCTCTTTCGAGACGAAATCCTTAGCGATGCATTTTTGAAGAAATGACTAGGGCACTTCTTTGGACCAATTGGGCCTTTCAAGCCAACCTTAACTGAATGAGATCCCTTGTACCCCTTTGAAGCCTGGTGTGCGTGTGTGTGACCTAATTTTTCCTTCTTAAAACCTACATTCTCCACCCCCTTCACCCGTACTTGTGAAAAAAATCTCTTACCCTCATTACATGTCCCTTGTTGAACACATGGTTAGGCATTTTTGTTGAGTTGAGCCAAATCATTTTGCATGGTACTAGGAAACTAGGATCAATTGGGAGCCAACCCTTGTTCAAAATCAATAAAATAAAATTAAAAAAAAAAGAGAAAAAAATAGAAAAAGAAGAATGTGTGGGCTGCTATACAATTGTAGCCTCCTTCAGCAAAAGAAAATACTCATGTATATTGGTTCTTTAAAGTAAATAAAAAAAATTGGAATAAAGAGGGGAGGTTCTTCATTTTTGGATTCCTTTTGTGCATCTTACATGCTTGGCTTGATGCAATGGAAATGTGTGATCATGTGTTTGATATTTGAAGTTAAACCCTTCCCCTTCTTTCTTAGCCATTACCCTTAGCCTCACATTACAAGCTTAAAAGACCCTTATGATCTTTGATCTTGTGTTGCCTACAATAGTGGAGAAAGGGATGAAAGATATTCTTTTGAGAGTGCATGTGCATTTTATAAATTCATCCAGCTTGTTCTTCATGATTAGGAAAGGGTCTTAACATGTAAATTTGGGAAATCTTTCATGCACATAAATGACATTCAAGGGTAATCATGATTGTTTGTATTCTCTTGCATGTGTAGACCTTGTTGTGAGGTTGAGAAGTGATTTCTGAGGGTATGAATGATGATTGGAAGTTGGCTATGCTCTAGTTCAATTTTCCCCATGTTTTGTATTGGATTGTATTATTTCTTCCCTTGTTTGGACTTGTTTGCTCGAGCACTAGCAAATCCTTAGGTTTGGTGGTGTGATAACTTCAGGAAATAAAGTTATTTCACTTGAAGTTGAATATATAGGAGCATGCTATCCTTAAGTTTTCTGGCCAAATGTTCAATTCTTGCATAACTTTAATTCTGTGAGATTGTTAGCTCAAAAATGATTAGGAATTGTATATTTGAGAATTTTAATTGAGAAATTTGAATTGATTATGGTCTGATGGACTTGGGTATTGTTTTGAGGCAGGTATTCAAGAGGGAAACCCTTGGAAAGGATGAGGAAGCAAAAAGGAGCTCAAATGGGGAAGGATGTAAAAGAGAAGGAAGGGCTGATAACCCACGCCTAGGCGTGGCACTCTCAGGCTTTCAGGGCATTCAAATAGAGACAACCATGCCTAGGCGTGGAAAAACCACGCCTAGGCGTGGTCAATAGAGGCAAAAGCACGTGATTCATAACCACACCTAGGCGTGGGAAAAATCCTAGCACACGAGATTAGCCCTTATTATCTGATTTTTGATGGAGGGAGGGGATCTTCTATTTTTCACCAAGCACAAACTTCATAGGGAAAGGGAGAAGAGGAGAAAATCTTGGAAGATAGAAGTGATTCAAGTGTAGAATCAAGATCAAGGAGGAAGATCAAGCATTGGATTTTCACCATTCTTGTTCATTCTTTCCTTTTTCTCTCTTGATTTGTAATTTGATAGGTTTCATCACTCCATTAGTTTTCTCCTCTTTCATGATGTGTAACTAAACTCTAATCTAGGGGCTCTCTAGGATCTTTCTATGGATTTGATTACCTTGTAATTGGTTGAGTATTCTTTCAATGAAATTGGTTTTGTTCTCTCATATCTATGCTTAATGCTTGTTATTGATTGGCCATCAATTGCATGATTTTAGTATTCTAATAGAACTAGAAATAGGGTGTTGTGAATATGGATATGCTATGGTCGATGTATGTTCAATTACATTCTATTGGGTTGGGTGTGTTGATTAACTAAGGGGATGGACACATACTCCTTGGTTATGCATAGCAAGTGTTTGATAAATAGTCTCAATCAGTGATTCCTATGCTAACTCACATGGACACATAGTGGATTGGATATGTTTCACATTGGTAATTGTCCTAGATATAGGCCTTTACCTATTGCTTGTTTTAGCTAGCAAAACCAACTCATTGTTAGATGCTTGTGAATTGCAAGTTATTCATTGAAGTAGCAAGTGAATAGGGACCCCTAGGTATTAATCATTCTTATCGTTCTCTTGTGAATTTAGCGTTTAGTACATTCTAGTTTGTTTCATTCAATTTGTAATTCAATTCCAAACTACTCTTATATTTTGATTGCTTGGATAAGAATTTGTAGTAATTGGTTGAGTTTTAGCATGCCTCTAATTGTCCATCCCTTGGGACACGATACTTTACTCTCATATATTGCTTGTTGACCCGTGCACTTGTAGATTTCACTACCAACATCTAGATTGAACACAAGGCATGGAACGTGTCATCCTTGTATAGTTCAATCTTTCGTTTCCTGATACTCGAGTAGAGCTAGTAATAAAAAATAAGATCAATATCTCATATTGACTCATTTGAACATGGTCATGCATTTCGTAGTCTCACTTAATTAGGGGCTCCGAAGATATAACTCCTATTATGTAGGAGGGAAAAATCTCATCTAGGTCACTCACATCCCTCCACATGATTCTTGGTATGTCCAATAACTAACTTTATAATCACCTTGTTATAGATGACATTTGATGGCATTAAAACATACATAGGAATCATAGTGATTTCAAGTCAAAGAACCACATACACCATTATCACTATGAGAATTGCTTATGACACTCACGTAACAATCCACGTAACAAGTAATGTTGTTCTTTGGGGATGACTTCCGCAAATAGAGAAGATAAAATTTTCTTCATTAAGAATGGACTGAGTAAGGAATTATTAGATGATATCTTATTGACTCTTGAGACGCATTCTTGTGGATTTGTGTATCGTGAACTTCTTAATTTGTGGAATCTCTTCAAGGATGAAGAAAAACGCTATAGTCTTAGGAATCTGACTCTAAAAGACCCTATTTGCCAATTTATAAGAAAATTGGATGGGAAGCATATCCTCGACTCATAAAAGGCGTTTAAGCCGTTACTAGACGTTAAACTAGAGGCAGATGTGAGCCATATCCACAACAACCTGTACATATTATCTTTTTCTTCTTCATGTTCTTCTTAAAAAAAAGAAAAAAAAATATTTTGAACAAGGGCGAACCGGAAGGAGTACCATGGCTTTAATTAGTTATGGAGCCCCAGTCTTTGGCTGACTCATCGTTGACTCGGGTGGACCTTTGCATGTTGGTCCTTAAAAAAAGTTTGTGTACCATGCTCTGTAGAGAGCCACACTCCATAACCCAATGTTTACCATCTAGGCACTGCGGAGTTGATGGACAGACAGAAGCGTCCCACTCTGGTTATTAGTGAGAAGTAACCCGCGACTGCCAAAATGTATGAGGCATCTGAGCTTGATCTACTCTTTTATTAGAAGGGGCTCTCAGCGCCCTGGGATAGGATGTTTTAGATCTTAGACATTATGGGTTTCAGATTTTAGCATCTTTGTTGATGTTACGAGCCCAAGTGTGAGCTCTCCAGGTTCCAGACCCAGGATGGAAACCCAAGATGGTTTCTTCTTTCTATTTTCTTCGAATAAATGGATGTGAGTGTCTACTGCACTGGTGACACGCAGTATAAAGATATGCCACTACTGCACTTATGATACGCAGTATAAAGATACACCATGAAAACTATACATAAAGGTATGTCATCAGTTGTTATTATATTTCTTTTATCTTTGTATGATTTTGCTGTATTTTGGTTTTGAACAGACGATCCTTTGAGCAGGGTCCTTTAGGGGTTTCTAGACTTCTTTATCCTGATGGTTTTCTTGAAGTAAAACAAAAAAAAATAAAAAAATTAGAAAAAAAAAAGATTCTGTGTTTCTTAATTTAAAACTTTTCTGACAACAATCAACCTACCCTTATAGGTGCTATTATTACCTTTTCCATTCTTTTTCCTATTTAAACACTATTTTCTCCACTTTCCTCCAACTCAGAATCATTCAAAGGGAATGTGAGTATAGAAATGGAAGGTGTTTCTGTTCGTCAACTTAAAAATATATGTGTATTTTGTGGGTCTAAGTATGGGAAGGGTTTAGAGTTTGTAAATGCAGCTACCACTCTTGGTCGATCACTTGTTGCAAGAAATATTCATCTTATATATGGGGGGAGGTTGTCGTGGGTTAATGAGAGTTGTATCACTTACAGCATATATAGGAGGCAGTCAGGTTTTAGGTGTCATTCTTGGACCTTTAGCTCAACAGAACATCACTGGAAAAACAATTAAGGAGGAACTTAAGGTATCATCAATGCATGAACGAATGAAAATAATGCTTGACAACTCTGATGCATTCATTGCCTTACCAGGTGATTTTGGTACTTTGGAAGAAGTTTTTCAAATTGTCTCTTGGACCCAACTGAACATCCACCATAAACCCATAGGTTTGTTGAATGTAAATAATTTCTATGATATTTTGTTACTTTTTCTTGACCATGCTGTGGAACAAAAATTTATCACACCTTAGGCAAGACAACTTCTTATCTCTGCTTCCACTATTGATGAGTTAATTGATAAATTAGAAGCTTTTGTTCATAAACCTGACCCTGCAATAGCTCAGATAGATTAGTCAGCAGGAAGTAGTGAGGGAAGTAGGATGAAAAGAATGATATGGTTATATCTTCTATCCTTTATTCATCTATATTTTAACATTGAGGACAATGTTATGATCTAGTTAGGGGGGAAGGATAGTTGACCAATTTTTTTTTTCTTTTTTGGAAAGTATGATATGATTGTCATGGACTTACTAAACCAATGAATGATGACAGAGTAAGGAGTAATTTTACTCTTGAGACGCATCTAAATTGCGAAGTATGTTTAGTGATATGACAGTCAGAAACCTGTTTGTAGTAAAACTAATTAAGGATGACAGAGTAAGGAGTAATTTTACTTTTGAAGTAAATTATTCTTGAGACGCATCTTTATTAAGGAAATAATTATTTTGTGTAGAAGTAGCAAATAGATTCTTGGATCATAGCATAAATTGTCTTCTTTCTTAAAAATCACAAGCTTGGATATGAATGTTGATATGGAGGATTAAGAATGATAGAAATATGTCTTGTGAGATTTTGAGCCTATTGATGATGAATTGAACATTTGTATCATTCTCTTCTTTCTTGTGTAATTTTCGCTCATGGAATTGTTACTCTAGAACTTGTTTTGATTCTTTTTTAGGCTATATTTTTACATGCATACATAAAAATGATTAAGGCACTTTGAAATAGCTACTTTGACCAAATAGTCATCCTTGTATATTTTCCCTTGTGTAACCTGTAATACCCCAAACTTCCTAAATATTTGACAGTAATTTTGACAGTTAATAGAATTTTACTGTTTAGTAATTTCTGTGTACTGTAAAATTATTTTGAATATTCCGTCAGTACTTTGGATCGTTTTGTGTGATTTACTCCGTATCAAGAAAATAATAATTTTCGGGCTGGAAAAAATCTTACGTAATTTAATTATTACTGTTAAGTCTTAATTATTTTACGTAATCTGATTTGATATTTGTGAATTTTCTAATTTTTGTGATTTTGTGTGTGATTATGAAATTTTTATCTTACTCTGTTTATTTTAGTGTTATCCGTGGGCCGTCTGTGGGCCCAGGGAGGTCGTATGTGGGCCCCACGTGGGTCCAAAAAGGTAAAAAAATTTCTGTAGCCAGGAAAATTCGTACTGTTGAGACGGAGACGAGGGATCTTACTAAACCTGAATCTGGAAACAGTTTTAAAAATTTTCTTTTACTATGTTTTGTACTGTATTTAATTATCGGGTGTTAAAAATATAGTAAAAATATTATTCAAAGGGTAATAGCAGATACAAAAATAAATATTGTACTGTGTAGTCAACATCAGTGGCTTGGATATCCACCATTGATGTAATCAACGGTGGAGACTTGATCTTGATTTAATTAACGGTTGAGATTTAGTCTTACAAAGTGGCTAGGACCATTTATAGCCCTTGGATGTAAAGTTTGAAAGAGTAATCTTGACCCTTCATTTTGGAGACACATCTAATGGCTAGGATTTCAAGGAGGAAAGATCAAATGGCCTAAATTAAGTCTTCTATCTAAGCCTAAACCTAGAAGCTACATTAAATCCTAACCATTGATCTAATCAATGGTTAAGATTGCCTTAAATGATGGCTAGGAGATTGGTCACTCTTTGAAGAGTGCAAGGAGGGAGGGGACGGTTTTAGTGCTGCATTTAGAAGCTAAAGCACAAGTTGAAGATCATAATTGATCACTTTGGTCATTATTGATCAATCTTCATCATTCATGAACTTTCCTAAAGCAAAACTTAGCAAAATTTTTCTCTTCATTCTCTCCAAGCAAGGTTTCGGCCAAGACACCATACTCCACCTTCCACCACTCTTTAATTTCAAATAACCATATTTCTTGAATCCTTACCTTATTCTAAGACACTTTGTAGTTTACATCAAGCTTTAAATCTTCCATCTTGAAGGACTTTTTCCAAGAGCAAGTTTTAGGGTTTTGAAGTAAAGTGTAAGGAAACTTCATTTCTTCTCTTCTTTTTCATGTTCTAAACCATGTTTGATCCATGGTTCCTCTTATTCAAGCTTAATATACTAATTTCTTTGTGTTTGTTTTATGTTTAAGAAACTTTTATTGGTGGAGATCTTGATTAAAGTGCAAAGCAAGGAGCTTTTTGTGGTTCTTCAAGAGGTAAGAGGGAGATCCATCTCACCAACCAAGCATGGTGGTGAGAGATGGTTTGTGTATTTGATGGATGGTGAATCCATGTGAGGATTCATATCCATGGTCATGTAATAATTTGTGTGTGTTTATGTGCTTTGATTATTTGCTTATGCTTGATATGCTTTGCATGATTTTATTGCTTATATGGTATGCTTATAATATGCATGATAAGAATATGATATGCTTATGATATGCATGATGAAGATATGTTGAATATATTATGATGGATGTATGATGGAATAAGAAATTTTGGCTCCAATGGCCAAGGGGAGGCTACGGTTTTGACACCCAAAAATTAGGGTTTCATGTTAAAATATTTCAAGAACAAGGAAATTGATTTGTTTAAAGAAATTATGAAGTGGAGAAATTATTTTTTTGGCTCCAAAGACCATGGTGAATTTCGGCCAAGACACCTCAAAATAGGTGTTCACAAATTAATATTTTCATGAATGATAAAATTAGATGATTAGAAAAGCAAGGAAAATAAACAAAGGGTTTGTTTTTCAAGAAGTAATGTTCACGGTTTTGAGAAGAATTTTTATTGATTTATTTTGTGTAAAAATAAGAATGGAACTTAGATGATTTAGAAGGAAAAATATAAGAATTGTTTCAATGGCCATGTCCACGGTTTTGAAGACTTGAAATGCCTTGGTTTTGTGAAAACAAAGTGATTTTCAAAGTGGAAATATAACTTGATTTAATATAAGGATTTTGGAAAGGGAATTAGAGTGTTTTATCACTTGAGAAATGGAATTTTCATATATAAATGGAAAAGAGAGGTTGAAAGCGTTTGAACCTCAATTTATTTTAAAGAGAATTGATTTTTAGAATTGATTTGAAATTATAAAGAATACGTTGGTAACTTGGGATTTTCTAACGTGTAACTCGTCCTTTGGGTTTTGGAGAGCGTTAGTAAATTTTAAAATTTGAAACATTGATTTAATTCAATGAAATTATGAAATATATTGCAAAAAGGATTTTTCTTGAATAAGAAAATGTGAAAAATAATGTGATATTTGGAAAAAGGTTGAAAATGAATTTTTGAAAGTTGAGAAATATTTTACGAAGTTGAAAAATGGTGAAAAATAATTTACGTAACTTAAAAACGTGATTTTTAAGCTATGCGATTTGAAAAACGTTTAAATATTTCCACGCAATTTGAAAAATATTGAAATATTTCTACGCAATTTGAAAGCATTTAAATATTTTTATGCGTTTGAGATAGTGTTGAAAAATCACTACGTGATTTAAAAAAAATAGTGGAATATTTTTACGTAATTGATGAAAACGTTGAAAAATCTATATGTGATTTGAAAACGTAATAGAAATGTTACAAAATTGTGGAAACGCGACAAAAGTGGTGCGCGACTATGAAAACGCGATAATATGATTTTTGTAATTAAATATATAGTAAGATTACTGTTGGATTAGTGTATGGACACTATATGAGAAAATGATGAATTTTGCCTGTGATTGACATTGGTGCATTTTATATGCCTGAACTAGTGTATGGACACTGTATATGAATTTTGCCTATGATTGGCATTGGTGCATTGAACATGCATTGGAAAGGTCCGATGGACTGTATGAGGCTATTTGCCTAGGAGAGACGTACACCTCTTGAGTGGGTGTGATATGCGTAGTGTAAGTCACTTGTTGACCTTGGGGGCATCGAGGTGCGGGTTGCTTACATGGGTGGTTGGTAGCTTTTCTTCTCGTAAGTTTGACCGATGCAACACACTGATGATCCTGACCGAGACACTATTCTTAATTAAGATCTAGTAAAGACTGTCGTGTATATGCTAGATGTGCAAACACATATGAGAAATGTGGCACATGGTTTAAGGCATGTTGGTATAGACAGATCTTTCGGATCAACTTCTCCGAACTGAGTATTAGCTCCATGGAGTAGGAAATTGAGTCAAAGTGTGCATGCATAAATCTAAGCATTTATATCTGTATGATATATTAATTGAGAGATATTGGCTATGACAATTGTTCTGTTAAGAAATACTTGGATGATGATGATGATAATAATGTTAATGGAATGATGGTAATTATTATTTATTGTATCTGTTATGATAAATAATGTTGATGACATGATTGTAATTATGGTATGATATAGCTGTGTGGTATGTTGTTTGTATTATCTCTGTGCTACCATGTTGGTATTGGCGTAGGTGATCTCACCTCTTTGTATATTATTTTGTACTGTATTTATTTTTGGTAAAGACGTTGAGCAAGGCACTGAACCAGAGGGTGAAGAAGAGCAGGCTCCTGTGGAAGAAATAGAGTTTTGAGAAGATGGAAATGCCCAACTTTCTAGGATACATGACATTACAGTTTCGCAGAGGTCCGGAGGCATTGCATGTTCATTTGGATCGTCAGTGTATATTTTATATAGGAGACCTGAACACTACCTATAGTAGGCTTTATCAAGGGAACCCCTATTTTAGTATCAATTTTATGTACAGTTAGAGTTTTCACTATCCATTAGGCAGTACTGGGGAGCCTACTACTGTACGCCTAGTGAGATAAGTATCGTGTCATCTGTTCGGACACCTGTCCGTAGGGCTTCGCGTCGTGCTGGATTCCTTCCTGCTGAGGAATCTGAGGAGGACCCGTCTGAGGGTTCTGCTGTTTAGTAAGACTTGGGCAGTGTGTGAGTTTTAAATTATGTTTAAATACTTTTGAGACTTGGTCTGTATATAAAAAATCCTGACAGTACATTTGTAATGTATGATGATGTAAATTATGTGTGATGATGTATTGTATTTTTATTTTCCGTTAAGTTTATTTTATCGTTATCAAAGAAGAAAGGAAAAAAATTTACAACACGTATTTTTGTTATAACATCACAATATGTGAACTAGGGGGTAATTTGGTAATTAAGTAACATAAATATGGCACCCTACGGTGGGTGTTACATAACCCATTTGATCTTATTTGACCATTCCTTATTTTTAGCTCATTACGTGCCTTAAAAAAAAGATAAAAAAAATATGTTTTTACCTAACCTTAGGGAATAAGAGAGCATTGGCCTTGTTCTTAAACAAGTATCGGGGTGTGTGTGTGCAAAATGTTAAAAAAAAATGTTGAAACAAAACAATAAAAAAAAAGAGCTGACCACCGTTGTAATCAAAGGATTATTAGAGTCCCTTGATACACCATGGGACATATCCATACCTAGAGTAAAGATGGATGCTTGGAAATAGCAGGAAGAGAAGGAGAAGGTTCAAACTGAACAATGAATTCAATTCATCAATTTGGGATTGATCTTCAACAAAATATTAGTTAAATATTGGTCATTGTCCTTTATGATAAATGTTCTCAAACATCTTCTCCACTCTAATTGTACTATAATGCTCTTTTATTCTCTTTGGTATTTATCTTCTCATATCCATATTATCCCCTCTCCTTTATCATGGCCCCATTACAACCTTGAATAAAGTCCTCTTGATTTTTGTATGCATATGTTTTGAGTAGCGAAGAAGTAGAAGATAAGCAAGCTTATGGTAATGCAATTGTTCATGGGTTGAATAAAGTGAAATACTTACCTTTTAAACACTTGAGAGATTGAGAGTGAATTCTGTGATGATCTATCATTCTTAGTTCATTCTTTTCAACTGAAGTTTCCTTACTTGTTGGTTTGAGATGTGAAGAAATGTTACCTCATTAATGCTTTGATCCCTTGAATTTCTGGTTGCTCTTCTTGATTCATCGAGTCTTTTAGAGTTTTTAGCTTTTGAGTATGTGTCATTTTTCTTTGTTTCCTAGCTTTGGTCTTATGTGTTTTGTCCAGAAGTGCAAAAAGCTAAGTGTGGGAGAATTTGATAATCACATATTTTATACATTAATAAACCCTCATTTTTAGTCATTTTAACTCTCTATGTACTTAATTGATTAAGCCTGGTTATGTTTTGTAAGTTTAGACTCAAATTGGACTTAATTAATTTTTTCACCACTATTTTGGTCTTACACTATTTCTGTATTTCAACCATATCTTGAGTTCTAGATGTCTTATAATTATGTATCTTACCTTGTAGAAAAGATAAGAGAGAGCTCTACAACTTTCATGAGAGCTCCAAGGCTCAATCGGACATCTAGTAAAGCTAAATGGGCTTGGAAATCAGAACAGATGTACTGAAACTAGGCCTGAACAGTCTACAGTAATTTGGTCATATCTTAGGCTGTAGGATGAATTTTGGTGGCATTGGAAAGCTGAGACAATTTCCTAGAACTTTCATGAAGACCACTTTGCTTCATTCTGACGTCATCCATGAGATCAAAGATGAATGATTTTGGAGACAAAGAATCTCAATAATTTTTCACTCTCCAACTCATCATTTGGCATTTTTCACTCATTCATCCACTCCTCACCCACTCATTAATCAACCCCCTTGTCATTTTGTATCTCTAATTCTCTATAAAAGGCTCCATTGGCTGATCATTTAGGAGACTTTGGCTTTAGGCTTGGTTAGGAGAAATTATGTTCATGCTTGTATATTGTCTTCCTTTGTTGTAATTTTCTTTTGTTCTAATTTGAAGTTATGTTCATCTTTCTCTTCTACTCTCTTTCTTTCTTCTTGATTATGAGTACTTAATTTTCATTTTGCTTTGGAGAAAGAGTGAAGCTCTTAGTAATGAAGTGGACATTATATGTGTTGTATTTTGTTTCCAATCAATTTAGAAACCTTCCTTGTATAATGGAGATCTTGATTTATTGTAGACAAGAGGATTGGCACAGTGAATGCTTGAGCTCACTTACAATTATTAGTAGATAATTGAAGGAATCATAATATGATTGCATATATAATTGAACTTTGAATGTTATATTTTTCGATTAGAACTTCATTTATGTGTAGATTTCAATTGAGTTAAAAAGAGAAATAATATTGGCTCTAATTTATTACCAAGAGTAGATCTCCTAATCCAAGCAAATCCTTTTTCATTTGTGAACAACTTTTATTACTTTTGGTGTTGTGACAAATCCTTTTCTTACCTCAATTAATTTTTCTTCATCAATTCCCTTTGGATCTACTTCGGACTCTTGAGAATTTATTACTTGAGACAACCTGCACTTGAGTTTGCATCTTTTAATCTGTATCACAAGTACTCCCTACCACCATACCACCGTATCCAACTGACTATGGAACTCTCTGGCATGATTCAGTCCCTTGTAAACCACCATGCCGAGGCTCAAGCCAGAACACCAAAGTTCAAGGGGATTATAGTCATAGTACAAAACAAACTTTGAGCACCAAATGTGAAAATGGGACTAACCTTAAGAATGTAATAAGTATTTTACCCTAAATAATAAAGTGATATTAGATTTGTGTCCATATTAGTTATTTTAAGGATAAGAATATTCATAATTAAAATGGTTAGAGAAAAATTTTAGCTAAAAAATTATTTAGTGCCAAAATGGGAAAAGCACTTGTGTTTGTACAAAAATTACTTAATTTTAGTGTCAAAAGAAAAATCAGAATGGAATTTAATTATTTAGTTATAGATGACAAAATGAGCCTGAGTGCCAACAAAGGAGAGAAATTCATGTATACATATGGTGCACATAATTTATGTGCATTAGATGCATACAAGTTGTGTGTACTAGATTAATTAATATTAAAATTTTGTGCCACACAAATATTTTATATTTTAAAGTAATAATGTATTACTTGTTAATTGATTTAGTGATCGTAGTTCTATACACCAAGAATACACAAAAATTTCTTGAACAAAGGGTGCCTTCATTTCATATTGAGAAAATCAAAACGGGAAGACAAGGAGAGAGTCAAAGCACATAGGTTTGGTTCCCCAAAATAAGATCCAAGGCCAATAAGGCTTTATTTGTTTTAGATTTTCAACCCATGCAAACAGCTATTTGAAATGAAGGATTTTTTTTTTTTGCTCAACTCATTTTTTTTTGTTTGCTTGAACCAAATCTCAACCAAACATGCTCCAAAGCTCTTCAATATCTCCGGATAGTTATTCCCAGCAAAACAATGTTCCTCTCTCCTTTGTTAATATTTTAACATTTGTGTTGTGTCCTTCACGCTCTCTCTCAAGCCTACAAACATTTCGGATCACCACAAGACCTTTTCTCTAAACTACCATTTTTCTTCTCTCTCCTCCTCACATTGTGAACAACCACCGCGCGCACACACAAACACTCACAAAGTTAGTATGAGACAAACAAACAACTTTACATTTGTCTTCCCTTGCCTTTTCTTTATTATGTGCCATTCTTCTTTCATCCTTGTTGGGTTTTATGAGACACAAACTATCATTGCCTTTTTTTTCATCTTTTTTGGTTTCACTAGTCCCTTCCCCTTAGAAGCGTTTTGAATTTTTTCCCTTAACACCTATCACTCTTAACATAATTTTCTTTGTCATTGTAATTTGCTTTCTGGGATATCCCTATTTTGGGGCATTTTGTTTGTCACATTTGTTATTCCTTTTGTGACTATTGATGAGTTAACAACCTTGGCTATTGGATCTGTTTCAAGTTCCAAGAAGATGGAGTTGGATGAAAACAAAGAAACTGGACAGACTAGCGAGGCTACAAGAGAACATGAAGAGCATAATAAAAGTGAAGGCGAGCCATTGAGCAGGCAGGCGAGTGAATCTTCTATCTATGCAACTGAGGAGGAAGATGATGAGAATGGAACCAAAATACAGCTGGGTCCTCAGTGCACTCTTAAAGCACACCTTGAGAAAGATAAGGTTTTGTTTCTTTTGGATCTAAACATTTCTATGCTAATGTATTGTGTTTCTTGCTTTCTTCCTTATTCCTTTCTTTTGTATTTGGTTGAATCCCGAGAATCTAGGATGATGAGAGTCTAAGGAAATGGAAGGAACAACTTCTTGGGAGTGTGGATGTGAACAACATCGGAGGTATCACTTTTTTTCAGTTACAAACTAGTAATATATATATATATATATATATATATATATATATATATATATATATATATATATATATATTCCAACCTAAAACTAATTGGTTAAAACTAATTAACATTAAGTGGAATGTCCCAACAGAAATATAAACTATACCTAAAATATTGAGACAGACGATGTGGTACTCTTAATACTCCCTTTACAGATGTCTAGACGGAACAGGTAAACCTAGTGAAATAGACGAAAATAAGCCTAACCAAGTAGGCAGAAACAAGCCTAGCGAAGGAGGTAATGAAAATGAGATCTTAGCTATGATATCATATTGGATTCCAACCTAAAACCAATTGCATTAAGTGGAGTGACCCAACAAATGTATAAACCGCACCTGAAATATTGAGGCATGCAATGTCCAACAAATGTATAAACCACACCCAAAATATTGAGGCATGCGATGTAGGACTCTTAACATATATATATATATTATATATATATATATATGGGACATATCTAGTGAGAGGAGTGGTTATTGTGAGAGGGTGAGAGGAGTGAATCTTGACCATACAACCATACATGGATGGTCAAGATTAAAAGTTACTTAAAGGTCATGTGATCACTTAAAAAAGTCACATGCATTTATGTTCTAATCTTGACCATTCATGTAAGATCCAATGATCAAGATTCACTCCTCTCACCCTCTCATAATAAACACTCCTCTCACCTGATACACTTTCTATATATATATATATATATATATATATATATATATATATATGTGTGTGTGTGTGTGTGTGTGTGTGTGTGATTTGTGCACCTATGGATTCAAGATAACTATTCACAGCCATAAAATCTGGTATTTTTCCTTTCGTGCTGTAGTTTTAGGTAGCATAATAATTTCAATGCTATTCTTATAAACTTCATATACTGTTGTAAATTCCGTAGATTTTAGAATACAATGTTAATCAGATTTCTTCCTATCTTAAATGTGAAATCTTACAATTGATATAGAAACACGAATGATTATGGTCAAGAGCATAGTTAGAACTTTTTTGTTGTGAAGGCCAAATACTAATATTATACATTTAATGGAGCCAAACATCAACATAAATAATAAAATTTCAAAAACTTCAAAAAAACTCAAAGAATATTAAAGAAAAGGATTTCACCCTGGGGATTATGGCCTCCGCTAGCCCCCCTTGGCTCCGCCATTGATTATGGTGTAGTCGTTCCATGTTTCAATAGTTGTTGGATGGAGTAAACTAATAGAGATCACTCACACATTCAAGATTCAACAAGCATGCCAAATCATTTTGTCAAAAATTATGTACAAAAGATTCTGACTGTCTAGTATTTTTATTTTATGTATATTTCTACAAATGTGGTTGACTGGAAGTGAATCTAAAGATTCAGTTAGACTAATCACAACTTCATTTCTATTTATGAAAAAATAAAATAATTTTAAAATCTATCACTGGTATGATGAATATGTTCCTTTTATGAATTTACTTACTACAAGATGTGGCTATGATTTGTTATAATAAATTGTTCTCGCTTTCTTATAATTTTAGCATCTTATCCTAGTAATCTCATATTATCTCTCTTTCAATCATTAGATGGAGAAGTCTTATGACAGTCTTGAAAAGGTGTTAGTCTAGATGGTTATTTCTATTGCCTTTCTATATGGACTAGCTGATGTATTCCTGAACTTCTTATACTGTTGGGCTTTGCATTTCTGTTGGTTCCATTTTCAATTAATAATTTTTTTTATTAAATTGTCTCTTTGTGATGTATTTATTGTATGTTATTTTTTCTGTCCCCATATCAGTGAACTTAGTGCTAATGTTTTTTTTCCAGAAATTCTTGAACCTGAAGTGAAAATTACTATTTTGTCTATCATTTCTCCTGGTAGAGATGACATTGTTCTTCCCATTCCTGAAAATGGAAAGCCAAAGGGCTTATGGTTTACTATTAAAGAAGGTAGTCATTACCATCTGAAATTTACCTTTGAAGTGAGCAATAATATTGTGTCTGGCTTGAAATACACCAATACTGTTTGGAAGACTGGTGTCAAGGGTAAGCTTATTGAGTCTAATTTTACCAAACTTCTTATTTGCAAACCCTCAAGCATTCTATTACAATAAGTCTCATTTCAGTGGACAGCTCGAAAGAGATGCTTGGAACTTTCAGCCCTCAACCAGAGCCTTACACACATGAGATGCCAGAAGAAACCACACCATCCGGGATATTTGCAAGAGGACAATATTCTGCAAGATCAAAGGTAAGATAACCACTAAATACATTAAATTTGATTGCTATTTAGATGACTTATAAAATAGTTAGGCAAACACAATTTGTCCATGTTTCCTACTTTTTGTTCTCAGGTGCATTTGCAAGATTTCAACATAATCATTACCTGCTGATATAACTTGTAACATGCTACTGATAATTTTATTATATTATAATATTGTTGATAAAATACTACTTATTTCGTTTATTATTTCTTATTTAATAAAATACATGCAGTAATTTATTACGTAATGGAATTAATTTAATTCTAAAATCAATTAGGTTAATTTTTTTTAATTATGAAATCAATGTAACACCCACTTTAGGGTATCACATTTTAGACCAACTTCTTAGATAAATTTTACCCAAGTTATAAAATGTTTAAATATTATTGCAATACTGATTTCAAAATTTCTTTTTCGTGAATAACATAAATTTACCAAATTAAAGTAACACAAGATACAAGAATAGAACAACATATATCCCTTGTACATATCATAAAATATTAATATTTTCATTACATAAACTATATAAAAACTTGACCTGGCCCAAGTTCACAAACTCTAAAGACAAAAGTCCTTCTCAAAAGACAGATTCCTTAGCTAAGAATGTCTCGACGGATAGAAATTCGAGTAAAAGATATCTCGGAGTCATCCCTAGAAGTATAGTGAAGATCGTTCCACAATTCCCTGATAGGTAAAACGAGCTCTACATATGCAGTCATAAAATAAGAAGTAATGATCCTATGGCGGATCCTACGTACAAATAGAGTAATATCACCACAATACTCTATATATCTAGAGTCCCAATGAACATACCAAGCAGCAGCGCCATCAAGAAACTGTAGTCTAAAGAAACCTAGTTGATCCCTCCTTGCCGCCATCGCAGTCTTCACCGACGTAGGCATAAAATAGAAACAAACAGAACAATACAGCAAAGAGGTGAGATCCCCTACATCGCATACCAATATGGCAGCAAGAAAATGACAAACATGCCAATACAGTTCAACATAAAATCTATACAATAACATAAAATCAGTAAATATTTTAATGATATTTAATAAGTAAATAATTCTCTAAACTTGTATCACAATATTAGGCATAATGATAACACCACAATAATATTATATCACAACAGTGTAAATGCTGATCGTGCATATGCATGATGTATATGTTGACCATCCTTATGCATAATGCAACCAGTTTCCTACTCTATGGAGCTAATCACAATTTCAGAGAGAATGATAAGGAGTACATGTCTGCATATCTTTAGCCTCAAATCATGTGTCAATATATCAAATCATGGTGCGCAACATGGCCGATACAGACACTCTCAACCAATCACGAAAAGAGTAGTAACTCCGTCGAGACCGTCGGTGTGTTTGCAAAGGATACCACGACGCAGTGGTGCTACCAACTGGCCACATATGACATTACACCTTGACATTCCCTAGATCACTGAAGATCATAACTACGTAATTCTCACCTGCACGAAGGTGTAATTCCATCTCCTAGGCCCATTGCCTTAATTGACATGCTTTTCCATGCATGATGTACGATCCAACACATACAAACCATATTTCACCGTATTTCACATATACACACCATAATCTTGGCAGTATCATTTTCCAATATAACGGGCCTACCACGACAGCCCGACAACAAACTGCTATAATTTCCAATCGCGTAAACATTTTATCGCGTTTTTGAAATCGCGTAACATTTTTCTTACATTTTCAAATCACGTAATTATTTCTCAACGTTTTCACAATCGCGTAAAGATTTTAAATCATTTTCTCAATCGCGTAAAGATTTTAAATCATTTCCTTAATCGCGTAGCTTGAAAATAGACGCTTTTAAATCACGTAAGAGTTTTCTAGCATTTTTCACTTGCATAAAATATTTTAATCATATTCTAAGCTTAAATTAAAACTTTTCTCATTTATTATCAAAATTGAACTTTAATTCCAATATTTCCTTAATAATTCATCGTTAATTAATATTTCCAACATTTTCTCACTAAACCTCCTTTAATAAATAATTTCAAATATTTTCCATAAACTTAACTTATTTAAATTAATTCAAGATATCTCAAAAACATTTGTTCATTTCTCTCAATAACACTTTAAATAAAATACTTTAGGTTACAAACCCTCCTCAAAATCATTTCCTTGCTAAAACTTCTCTAAATAATATTTTCTAATATTTTCTTCACAAAGCTGTACTTCTTTGATCAACTTAGAATATTATAGCTCAAAATTCCCTAAAGCGCTTCAAAACCCAAAGGGCGAGCTATACGTCAGTAAATTTCAAGTTTTCACTTTTATCTCACATAATACTATAATCACAGTAATTTTAATTCTAAAAATTTGTTTACTTTCTTTTTACATCTCAAAATTCACTAAATTAAGTTCTTGTTAATAAATCCTTCAAAACTACCCTTAAAAAAATATTTTTGATCTAAAACACAATTGTTGACATGTTGGCCGAAAATCAACTTATTTTGCATAACCAAATATTTATTCCTTTCCAATCTCATTTTCCTTTATAAAACCTTTAATCCGATTACTTGTTACTTAATCATCTCAAATCCACACTTAGTAAAATATTTCAAATGATTTATTCCAAAATCCTCATAGAAACCGTGTACCCCTTAGTCCTTAGAAAACAACATAGTTTTTCTTTCCACATGATTCTTATCATATGCCACATATCTCATATGATATTTTTCACTATCACATATTCATGCTTACTATTACAGTAATAGAATCATATTAAACATCCAATAACAATCTAATCAAAATCATACCATCTCACATATAAATCATACTTAATTATCAAAGTAATAGAATCACATATAATCAAAAAGTAACCATGGCAATTTCATGCATATAAGCAACATCATATAATTATACACAATCAAACATGCACAAACCAATAACCACAAAATTCGAGTGAACAAATCCTCACATGTATTTTCCACTCACAAACACAAACAAATTCATTCCCTCACCACCACATATGGCCGATGAGGTTAATCTCCCTCTTACCTTGATTGATGCCTCCTAACTCCTTGTAGAACTCTCTTTGTATACCAAGTAGATCTTGGAATCAAAACAAACACATAAAAATTAGTATCTAAAGCTTGATTAAAATGACCATAGATCAAACATGGTCTTAGGATTTCCAAGAGTCAAGTAAGAAATCAAGTTTTAAGATTTTTACCTTGGAACCCTAGAAATTAAATCCAAGAATCAAGCTTGAAGATGATAGAATTAGGTCATGATTACAACATGAAAGTTGCTTAGAATGAAGTTTAGGATCAAGTGATGTGATTAGATAGAATTATGAGTAATTGGAAGACAAGTTTAGAAAGTGAGGCCGTGAGCAACACAAGGAGAAAAGGTAAGAGCTTTTGTATTCTTTGTTTGATAGTAAGGTGAAAATGAATGAATCTTGAGAAGTTCACAACATGAAAGTGTCTTGGACTAATGAGAAGATTCAAGATATGAAGTTAGATGAAATTATAGAAGATTGGATGTAGTTTAGAGAGTAGTGACCGAATGCTCCAAGAAGGAAGAAGATGGAGTTCTTGGTTCCTTGGAGAAAAAGATGAGCAAATGAACAAGTGTAGTGAATAAATGAGTATTGTCTCCTATTTTTGAGTGTATGACTATGGGATATCAAGGAGAGAGAAAGTTGAGAGCTTTTGGTAGCTTTGATGAATATTGAATAGAATTATGACCAAGTGCATTTAGTTGAATAAATTTGCCTCCTTTTTGCATGCATGGCCGTGGAGTAGCTTCTTAAGAGAAGGCCACTTTGCTTGACCATCTCAAGACTTCACCATGAAGCTCTCAAATTCTATTAGCTCTCACTAAAGTTGTCATAGACATTATTGTTGACTAAGCTTTGCATTAAAAGATGATAGCTTTAAGATATGATAGAAATGAATTAATGTAGAATATTTTTCTCTACCAAATGCTCATGGCCATAGAATGCATGGTGCAAAGCCACCATCATTGACTTGTCTTATATTATTCAATTGATAAAAGATGATAAGAATTGAATTGTGATAAGTTTCCTCCCAAAAGCTTGCTTGGCCGTGTAGTAACTTGGATAGAAGATTAGTAGCAAATGTTGACTTCTAAAGATTAGTAGCACATGACTATCATATGACTAAAGCTACAAGAATTTATTACTCACAGAATAGAAATTATTGCTCCCAAACCAGTAATTATTGTACAGTGAATAATAAAATCACAGTAAAAGAAAATTTTGATACTGTGTCCAGTTTCAGGTTTAGGGCTCAAAATAATATTAAAATATTCACAATCTCAGAAAAATCCAAAAAAATATTAAAATAATATTAAAATATTCACAATCTCAAAATAATATTTACTTTTTTCGGGCCCACAGACGGCTCAAAATAATATTAAAATATTCACAATCTCAAAAAATCCAAAAAATTCTAAAAAATCATAAAAATTATAAAATTAATATTATGCAGAAAAAATGAAATTCGGGGTGTTACAATAAACATATCAATAGAACATAATTCTAATAGAATACAAATAGAAAACTAAAAAACACACTAACTGCATTTATTATATATATTTACATAACGTGTGTTAGTATATCTGTCTAAAAATATTTACAAACCAACATGAGTACAAAAGTTACAAAAAGAAGATATCTAAAATGTTTGAATAAACGAATCTAGTTAGTACGTCAGCAAGCAGTGCACACCCACAATGCAACCAAGTCAACTATATACAACTACATCATGCATGCATTATTAGTCAGAATCATGCATGATGAAGAAGCAGACGTGGATGTCCTCTATCACCAGATGAGTTTCTTCAGTAGGAGTGTAAAACACAAAGTAAGCATCAAGATCAATTAGAAGAGTAATGTGAACCATCTTGATTCTCTAAACATATTAGATAAGGGTGAGAATTTACATTCCCAATATAGCAATCATACAGTTATAAAATCAATATCATTAGATGAACTATGACATGTTCAGCAGCATTCACTGTAGAAAATAAATTTTAAACAGAGTACTACATAATATTACTTTATATCAATAAATTATATACTAGATAATACAATTTAATAAAACATTTTAACATTTCTTAATCTTGTGCTTATATGGCCAAGAATATAACATAACATAATCCAGAATGACACTTTTTCAATTCTATTCGAAAAGACTTAGAGAGCTTATTCGAATGACATCCTTCAGAATGACACGTTTTTTATTCTATTCGAAAAGACTTAGTGAGTTTATTCGAATAACATACTCCAAAATAACATGTTTTCGATTCTATTCAAAAAGACTTATATTGCTTATTAAAATGGCATAATCTAGAATGACAAATTTTTTATTTCTATTCAAAACGATTAAGTGAACTATTCACTTAGTTCTAGTCATATTTAGGCCTCCTCTAGCTTCCAATTTTACTATCAATTTCATTTTAAATACTATATTAGTCAAAATCCCCAATTTAATATAATCAAGAACCCTATTTATTAGGACCAAACATAGTGCAACAAACTTCAGAGAAAATAAAATTTATCAGGGATAAATTGTTTACTGCACAAAGTAGGCAGAAAAGTTATACTGATCAGAGAAGAAAACCTCTAGAATTTCAGGAAAGAGAACACATATTTTTGAAATTTTCTCCTATAACTTGAATTGACAGAGCACTTAGATCTAAGAAATCGAGTCCTCGATTTTTTAGCCCATTTCATATAGAGCTTCATAAAGTATCATTCCAATACTGGAATGGAATGGTGACTGTTATTGTATACAAATTCTATTAATGGCAAATACTGATCCCAACTTCTTGTTTGTTTCAGGGCAAAGCTCTAAGCATATCCTCTAATGTTTGAATGATCCTTTCAGTTTGCCTATCAGTTTGAGGATGGTAGGTTGTACAAAAACAAAGTTTAGTGTCTAATGCTTGCAGTAATGTCCCACAAAATCTATAGGTAAATCTAAGGTCCTATTAGATATGATACTGGAAGGAATACCATGTAATCTAACAATCTTATGAATGTATAATTGAGCCAACTTATCTAATGAATAAGTATCTTTGATTAGTAAGAAGTGGGTTGTCTTAGTTAATCTATCCACGATTACCCAAATAGCATCATGCCCTAAAGAAGTTCGTGGCAATCCCATCACAAAATCCATTGCTACACTAACCTATTTCAATTTAGGAATCTCTAATAGTTGTAGCAAACCAACTGGTTTTTGGTGTTCTATTTTAACCTTTTGACATGTTAAACACCTAACTACAAATCTTGTTATTTCTGCTTTCATCTTAGGCCACCAGAAAATTTTCTTAAGATCTTGATATATTTTGGTGATTCCTTGATGAATAATATAATTACTACAATGAGCTTCTTCCAGGATTTGATTTTTCAATTCTTTATCATTTGGAATACACAATCTATCTCTATACATTACAGTCCCATCATTTGTTACTTGCAATTTTTTGTTTTCCTTGAGCAACCTTGTCTTTTATCATTTGTAGGAATTGATCAGTGTTCTGCTTTTATCGAACTTGTGATTTAATTTCACTGACAATTTCTATTTGACTCATGCACAAAATTTTAGGTTGCAGAGTTATTGAGAGATTCAAATCTCAAAATTTCTCAAATAACTCTAATTCTTGAACCATCAGGTAAGACACATGTTGTGACTTTTTGCTAAGTAAATCAGCTACCACATTGGTTTTTCTTGGGTGATATTTTAAGCCAAAATCATAATCTTTTAGGAATTCTATTCATCTTCTTTGTATCATGTTAAGTTCTTTTTTATCAAAGAGATATTTCAAACTTTTATGATCACTGTACACTTCAAATCTAACTACATATAGGTAATGCCTCTATATTTTTAAGGCAAATACCACTGTTGCTAATTCTAAATCATAGGTTTGGTAGTTTTCCTCATATGGTCTTAATTGTCTTGAAGCATAAGCCATTACTCCCTCATGTTGCATCAGAACACATCCAAGACCTTTCTTGGACACATCATTATACAATGTGAATTTTTCTTTAGGGTCAGGGACAATTAATACAGAAGCTATAGTTAACCTAACTTTTAATTCATGAAAGCAATTTCCACACTCATTAGTCCACTCAAAAGGCTTTTCCTTCCTAGTTAATCTGGTTAAAGGTAACACCAATTGAGAAAACTCATTAATGAATCTTCTATAATATCTTGCTAATCCTAGAAAACTCTTGATTTTAGTGATGGTTGTTGGTCTCTCCCATTGCATTACTGCTTTCACTTTATTAGAATCAACTGAGACCCATTTTTATTATATGACATGCCCTAAAAAATTTTTTTTCTTTAAGCCAGAATTCACAATTTTCTAATTTAGCAAACAACTGTTTCTCTTGCAGAATTTAAAGGACCTGTCTAAGATGTTGTTCATGTTCTTCTACTATTTTTGAATAGATGAGAATATCATCTATAACAAATACCACAAATCAGTCCAGATAAGGTTGAAAAATGTGATTCATGTAATCCATGAATATTGTTGAGGCATTGGTCAATCCAAAAGGCATAACTAAATATTCATAATATCTATATCTAGTTCTGAACACAATTTTAGTAATATTTTTGGATTAATTCTAATTTGATGGTATCCTAGTCTCAAATCAATCTTAGAGAACATTGAGGCTTCCCTATGTTGATCCAACAGATCATCATTCTCATAAGTGAATATTTGTTTTTAATGGTCACTTTGTTCAATTGTCTGTAATCTACACACAACCGTAAACTTCCATCCTTCTTCTTCACAAAGAGCACATGGGCTCCCCAAGGTGACACACTAGGCCAGATAAATTTCTTGGCTAAGAGTTCTTTTATTTGCTTCTTAAGTTCACTTAACTCCAATTGGGACATTCTATAGGGTGCTATTGAGATAAGGTATGTTCTTGGTATCAAATCAATAGAGAAAGAAATTTCCATTTCTAGAAGTAAATCATTTATTTATAAGGGAAATACTTCTAGAAACTTTCTCACTACAAGGATAGTTTCTAATTTTTGTTGTTCCTCTAAATTTAAAGAAAACAAAAGAACATATGCTTGTGCACCTTCTTTTAAATATTTCCTAACTTGAACGACAAAGCAATAAATAGACTCATCCTAAACAGATTTAAACACAGAAGTTTCAACAAAGTTCACAGATTTCTCAAAATAATTGAGAACAACCTAATTTTGAGACATTCAGTCCATTTCAAATATAACATCAATATCCTTCATAGGAAAACGAATAAGATCTATCAATGACAATTTATTATGTATATAAACAAGACATTGCAAACAAACTTGACAAGTTATAACTTTTCCTACCGTAAGGGTGGAAATTAGAAGATCATATGGTAACAAAAAAATCGATAGTTTCAAATTTTCATGCAATCAAGGGACCCAAATGAATGTGTAGCTCATAAATCAAACAATGCAGTTAAGGGATGATTTTGGATTAAACACTTACCATGTATCAAATTTGGAGACTGTTTAGCTATTTTTGCAGTTAAAGTAAAAACATGTCCCTTGGTTTAAGGCCTTGGCATGAAATTCTAAGTACTAAGTTTGGGACAATCTTTGACATAATAACCTTGTTGTCGACGATTGAAACAACTTCTAGTCCTCTGAAGACAAGGTTTGTTGCCATGGAGTTTCTTACATTTATGGCAAGTTTGCACCTTATTACTATCTTGTATTTATTTTCCTTTGTTCCAATTGGGCTTAAATTGGGTATTACTCCCTTTTTGCCTCTCATTTCCACTCTTCTTTTCAAAAAAAATTATTTTTCTTCGTTCATCATTCATTTTCAACTTAGTTTGCTCCACTATTCTACATTTATTAACTAACCCAGAATAGCTTCTAATTTCTAAAGTAGCCACCACATTCTGCAGTTTAGGCCTCAACCTAGATTCAAACTTTATTGCCTTCCATTCCTCATCTTGATGATTTCTTAGATAAGTGGAAAACTTAGCTAGTTCTTCAATTTTTGCTACATACCGATCCATGGTCATATTACCTTGCTCTAATTTCAAAAACTCAACTTCCTTCGTATTCTTAATATTGACTGTGAAGTACTTAGCCAAAAAAATATTTTGAAATACCTCCCAAGTAATTGGTACCCATATGCCTCTAATAATCCTCTTGCTCATTGCCGCCAATATTTTGCCTCTCCTTCTAACATATAAATAGCATAAGTAAGCCTTTGGGCATCAGTACAACCCATTACCTCAAATATCTTCTCCAATTTCTTAATCCATGCTTAAGCAACAATTGGATCATATTCCCCTTGAAATGTTTGTGGCTTTGCCTTTCGAAATTCAGCGAGGCCTTGAAATTGTTGATTTCCAACATGATTATTTTCCTCCCTTGGTTCCTCATTTCTATTCCCAACATTATTATTATTTTTGTTTCCATTGAGATTATTCTGCAAATGTTGCAGGATTCTACTTGTAGTTGTTACTTGGTCTCTAATAACAATAGTCATTTCCCCCAGAATATTCCACACTCCTTTATTAGGAGCATTCACTTATTCTACAAAAGTGTTCTCATTCATGTTACGTCTAGGTGGTGCCATATTATCCCTGCACACAAAGACACATACTTATTGAGGTGATCAGTCTTAATAATACTATAGTTGTGGCTAGGAATAAATCACACATCACTAAGAAGGATATACACATAATACTATGCATATCAACTATTAAATTTTCTAGGAGATGCATTTCAAATTAGGTCTAGACCATACAAATTCTACCTACGTAGGCACACCTTTAGACTACTACTCTGATACTATAATGTAACATCTTACTAGTAATTTTGTTATATTATAATATTGTTGATAGAATATTACATACTTCATTTATTATTTCTTATTTAATAAAATATGTGCAACGTTTTATTACGTAATGAAATTAATTTAATTCTTAAATCAATTAGGTTAAATTTTTTTTAACTACAAAATAAGCGTATTAATGGAATATAATTCTAATAGAACACAAACAGAAAACTTATAAACACACTAGTTGCATTTATTATATATATTTACATGAGGTGTGCTAGTACATTTGTTTAGAAATATTTACAAACTCACATGGGTACAAAAGCTACAAAAAGAAGACATCTAAAATGTCTAAATAAACAAATCTAGTTAGTACATCAACAAGCAGTGCACACCCACAATGCAGCCTAGCCAACTATATACAACTACATCATGCATGCACTATTAGTCAGAATCATGATGATAAAGAAGCGGTATGGATGTCGTCTATCACCAGACGAATTTCTTCAGTATGAGTGTAAAACACAAAGTAAGCATCAAGATCAATTAGCAGAGTAATGTGAACCATCCTGATTCTCTAAATATATCAGATAAGGGTGAGAATTTACATTCCCAGTAGAGTAATCATATAGTTATAAAATTAATATCATTTGAACTATGACATGTTCAGTTGCATTCATTGTAGGAAATAAATTTCAAACAAAGTACTACATAATATTACTTTATATCAATACAATATATACTAGATAATACCATTTAATAAAACATTTTAACATTTCTTAATCTTTTGCTTACATGGCCAATAGCATTACATAACATAATCCAGAATGACACTTTTTCGATTCTATTCGAAAAGACTTAGAGAACTTATTCAAATGATGTCCTCTAGAATGACATGTTTTCGATTCTATTTGAAAAGACTTAGTGAGCTTATTTGAATAACATAATCTATAATGACATGTTTTTTATTCTATTCGAAAAGACTAATTTAGCTTATTCAAATGACATAATCTAGAATGACACATTTTCGATTTCTATTCTAAAATATTAAGTGAACTATTCACTTAGTTCTACTCTTTTTTAGGCCTCTAGCTTCCAACTCCACCATCAATTTCATTTTAAATACTATGTTAGACAAAATCCCCAATTTAATAGAATCAACAACCTTGTTTCTTGAATCAATTCAAATTTATCTTAACTCCTCAAATTTAAAACCGTTTCTATGCTTTTTAAATCATCAACGACCTTTATCGTCACTAAATTTCCATTGAAATTCATCAAACCATTAGAAACAAAATATGGTCTTACTAACCTAGAGTTTGAATCTATCAAAACATGCCTCAACAAAATTTTTATGGATTAAAATCATGCTTCTTAGCTATAGTAAAACACTTCTATAAGAAGAACAACTCAAGGAAAATAAAGAAGTATGATTCTCCTACCTCTTGTTCTTGAAAGAACTTGCAAGAAAGTTGAAGATCTTGAATCTAGCTACTTGATTCTCTTGAAATCTAGCTTTAAAAACTATGGATCCTTCTTGTTCTTGGCTTTTCTCAATTTTTTCTTTCTTTTTTCCTTCTTTTTTTTCTCCTTCTCCCTTGCTTTGGCCGAACCTCCTAGAGCTTCCTACCTCTTCTTCTTCTTCTTCTTTTATCTCTTAATTTCACCATCATTTTACTATGCCAACCAATCACAAGTGAGTCAAGTGGTTCTTCTTCAAGTTTCTAACCAATGGGAAGCCAACCAAATGTCCTTCTTCTCATTGGTTCTTATATTTTTATTATTTTTTTCCTAACTAAATCATGATAATTTAGTTACTCTAACTAAACTAACTTAACTGAGTTAACAATCTGGTTACATGAACTAACTAAACTAATTAGCATAATTATTTAGGGTTTTAGGGTTTTAGTTTTCTCAATTTTTTTTCTAAATTTCCATTTAACATATCTTATAAATATTTTTCACAATTTCCAGTGTTTTAGGAAATCTTTTGTCAGTCCTTTGGGCTCACTGTATAAAAATAATTCAATTTGTATGTAGAAAATTTTTATTCCACATATGTCCCTCCTTACTCATAAAATTAATTTTCACCTATGTCTTCTTGATACAAAACACAAATAAAACACTGGTTAATTGAATTAAATATATAAAAAATTAATCTAAAAGGATATTACATAATTCCTATATCGACCCTAAGGTATCTATGTGTATCTCAAGAAGGCCTATTGTATTTCTTACTAATTATTGGATCCATCCGTGAATACATGCAACTGCTGCTTTATATTGAATCACGTAAATTTCTAGAATTTGTTCTACTCGTTACTTTAGCTAAAGCACAAAAGCTATATACTTCTATGAAGTTGCCTTCTAAATCTAAATTCAAATTCCTATATCATCACTACCATCTGAGTTAGCCTTACCCGAGATTGAGCTTTTATGGTAAAGTATTCCCAGCATTGAAAGTCAAGGAAAGAAATCCTTCAAAAACAAAATTTGGATTAATTTTGTTATAATATTTGACAAGCTATGTATTACTATTTTAAAATAGATGATGGGCCTGATGGTGTACAATTTCTAAATCAATGGGAGACATTTATTTCCGAAGTTAAACCCTGAACCTACAATATCTAGCTGTTTCCAGCCAAAATTTATTAGTATTACTTCTCGTGACATTCTATTTCATATAATCATAACCTTCCATTATGTATAATCGTTAAGATTTCAAAATTAGAAGTAATTCCAGCTGATTTAAATTTGATATGCTTTTCAATTTTCATATTTCAAAAAACCTATCATTTCTTGGTACCATATGTACTTAAATTTCTTGCCAAAAATATATGGCAGTCTTTATTTCTTTTCTATCAAAATTTGATACATCATTCCATATATTCAAGGGACCTCACTAGTCTTTCATGTTTACTCTATATCTCATGTAATCATTTCAGCAGTAAAGAAAAGGTGAAATGAAGAATTTCAAGTAAATTCTTTCTTATTTATCCAAAGTATTATTTTATATAGCTTGAATCTATTATTGTGTGCCTTTTAAATGGATTACGATATTCAGTGAATTAGAAGTTTATTTCTTTCTTTTTCTTTTCATAAAAGAAAATTATTTCTTAAGGTAAGATACGTTTTAGGCACTTGGTTGTACTATTCTTAGTAGTATCGAAGAATTGAGTTATAAAATCTGAAGTACTGGTGCCTCAAATTGCCTAGAATTTCTGATTGATATCTCTTGAACTTTCTTTTATTGTTGCATAATAATGATACAACCATATACTGTTGTGTTTTTCCTTTTGCAGTTTCTTGATGATGACAACAAATGTTACTTGGAGATCAACTATACTTTTGATATTAGGAAGGATTGGGCTTGATCATAAATGGAGGCTTTCCAACCTGCAATAGTAACTCACCCTCAGTTAGTGAATGCTTTTTAATTTCTATTTGATTTGTTCAAGAAACTCAGGTGTCTTACGTCCTGAACCCCTTTTTAGTATTGACTCAAGGAAACAAAGAGAAAGAAAATTAGTTGGTAATTTTCCTAATAAAAATGCCCTGCTTCAAATGATGACGATCCTAGCTCCACTATCTTTACCTATCTAAATCTGTAGACATAGTAATCATTTTGAGGGTCAGATTTCTTTAGATGGTAATTTGTAAAGGATGGCCCTAGCATATGGATTTTTGAGCAATTGGATTTCAAATGGAAGGTACATTCTCTTTCTTTTTTGGTACAGGAAAGGACATTCTTTGTTTCAATGAGAGTCTTTCTCTTTTCTTCAGCTACTAGTTACTACAGTCAGATAATTAAAGTGTAGATGATTTAGAATGTTAAAATTAAATACAAAACAAAGACACTATAAATGTTATAGAGAAGCAAAAATTGTTGCAAAACCTCAGCTATATGCAAAAGCTAAGCATCCGTTCATTGTTTATTCAATTTAGTTATTTAACCAAATTTCATTTGTATTGTTATTTACATTATCAAAATCCATTGCCCGCCAACAAGGGTTAGGCACAAGAGTCAGCAAGTCGCCCTCTCAAGAGGAAGATCAAAGATCAAATCCCAGAAAAAGTAATTATTGAGAGTATCTCATAGTCACAATAGTATTTGAAAGATTAGTCTTATAACAATGTCTCTAAGGATACTCCAATAAAAAAAAAAAATTGTTACGTAACTTGTCAATACTATTTTAGGCCTCAGAGCAAAAAATGCTTATGATGATGGTTTTCTAGGTATGGACATCTTGTATCTCTTTTTTTTAATTATTTTCAATTATGTCCCTCAAATAAAATGCTACTAATTAATTAAGCAATAGAAAATTTTCAGTTAAGAGAAGTTGTTGCCAAGAGAGGTGTATTTTTTTACTCAATTAACAATATTTTATTAAAAAAATAAGAATAAGAATAGAGTGGAGACAAAAAAATTGAATCGATTTTCAAGATGGACCTAAGCACTTGGATTACCTAGTCCAATCTTTAGGAGATTTAAACAATCCTAATCAAGTTAATGAAGCCTGGCAATTACACCCATGTCATAAAAAAAAATTTATTACAAAAACAAAAGTAATATGTAATAATTGCATCTATACCTATATCTTTCCATACAAGCAAGATACAGAATAGTTTTTTTTCTTTGATAAGCAAAAGATATATTAAAAAGAGTACAAAGGGTACTCTAACCCGTATACAAAGGTTCAAGAAGAAGAAAAACTAACAGCAGTTCCTAATACAATCAATAGGACAGATACACCAATCTGAGAAATTACATCAAAAACCCCCTACCCTGACTAAAAACCAGGATCAAGATCTAACTTTAACAAAGTCCAAAATGCCAATCAAATAAAAAAAACCCCTTGAAACAAAATCTTATTACGCATCAACCAAATAAACCAAGTAACTGCATGCCATAAAATATGACAAAAATTTCAAAATCGCTTACCTCTTAAACAGCTAACATGTTGAAGATAATGGTCATGACCACCATACATTAAAATAGTAGAGAAACCCAACCAAGCATAAATATTAGACCAAACCTGATAAAATGCCAGACAGGAAAAGAACAGTTGTTCAGAGTCTTCATCCTGCAAGAAACAGAAGACACAAGAGACCTCCTGTTGCTCATTTATGACCCCTCTCCGAAGTAAGTTTAGACAGGTAGGCAGTCTATCAAGTAGAACATGCCATGAAAAAGCTAACACCTTCAAAGGAACGTAATACTTCCAAAAACATTTAAACGCTGTGACATCTAGACTATTAGAAGCCCTATAATTCAGCTTAACTTGCAGAAAAGAATAAGCAGATTTGACAGAAAAATCCTAGAGTTGTCTTCCTTCCAAATCCACTCGTCTTGCTCCTCCTTACATAAACTTACTGAACTTAACAAAAAAATAATTAAGATAAAAGATCTATTTCCCACATAAATAGATTCCACCTCTAACTCCATTTCTAACACCACATCTCATTGAACCGCTCACACATATGGGCAACGCGTGCATTCTTATCAGAGGAGATTTGATATAGTCTAGGAAAAGCCTCCTTAAGACTAGAATTACCAATCCAAGAAACATGCCAGAAACTTATGTGTTCCCCGTTCTTAACCTTTCTAGCCACCGTAGAGGAGAACCAGAGGGGAGGAGCACAAGAGACTCCTTCAATAAAACAAAGGTCCCTCCACCAAATAGAAGAAGTGTTTCGGTACCCCCTAGAGCATACAATTACCTACTCTAGAAAGCCATATTTATGAGACAAAAGTTTATACCAAACAACATCATAATCCACCAGAAACCTCCATTTCCACTTAGCCAAAAGACTAAGATTAAATAATTACAGGTTTTTAATCCCTAACCCCCTACAATTCTTTGGTTGACACACTTTATCACAATTCACCCAAGCTATTTTTCGAGAGTCATCAGTACCAGACCACAAGAAAGCTCTTTGAATCCCAATCAAAGTGTTTAAGACTTTCCTTGGAGCTTTGAAAAAAGACAAAAAATACAAAGGCAGACTTGATAAAACAAAATTTACCAAATCTATTCGACCACCCAAAGATAGCTGCTTACCCTTCCATGAAGCCAATCTCCTCTTTAAGGAATCAATAACTGGGAGCCAAGTAGCAACTTTTCTCGGATTAGCACCAATTGGCAAACCAAGAAACTTAAAAGGAAAACTTCCAATAAGACAGTGAAGAAAATTTGAAGCTGCAGACAAAAAAACAATCCTTTACATTTATGCCAAAAAGATTACTCTTATGAAAATTAACTTTTAAGCCAGACATTAATTCGAACAACCCCTAACACCTTTTTTAATCTCAAAGCCATCATTTTCGATATAATTTTATAAATACTACCAATAAGAGAGATTGGTCTAAACTTAGACAAGCATTGAGGATTTTCAATCTTAGGCACCAAAGCAATAAACGAAGAAGTAACACCCTTAGGAAGCTTAGCATTAAAGTAGAATTCCTCAACCAATTAACATACCTCCCCTTTTATGATTTCCCCACAGTTTTTGAAAAAGTTTAAAATAAAACCATCTGGCCCAGGGCTCTTGTTGCCATCACAACTCCACACAGCCTCTTTGATCTCATCAACAGAAAAAGAAGCAGAAAGAATATAATTATATGCACAAGATACCTTCTTAAAAGAAATCCCATCCAGCACAGGGTGGTCCATAACATGATCTGAGTACACCCTCTGAAAATGATCTACAACTGCTACTTTTATCTCTTTAACCCCCTCAATCCACTGATCCCCTGCCTTAAGAGCCACAATCTTATTAACATTCCGTCGAGAATGAAGACACGAGTGAAAGAAAGCCGAGTTTGCATCCCCTTCCTTAAACCATCTAGATCTAGCTTTTTGAAAGATCAGGCTCTCTTTAAGACTAAGTTAATGCCACAAATCTGCTGTGAGTTGCCTTCTTTGCGCAACATCTAAAGGATGCAAAACACCAAAAGTAGCCTATCATCCATTAAGTTCAAATCATCAATTACCTGATCTACTTTCAAATCCAGAAAACCAAACACCTCCTTGTTCCATCATTTGAGCCTCTCCGTCAGAAGCTTCAATTTTTCCTTGAAAGAGAAAATTTTCCATCCACCCTCCTCAAACTCACTCCAACAGCTAGAAATAAACTGGACAAAATCACAACGCCTAAACCAACAATTATTAAAATGAAAAGGCTTAGGGCCCCAATTAGAGCAATCACTCTTCAGAACTACCAGACAATGATTAGATATGTCCCTCTTTTTAACCCACTGAGATGTCATTTGTCAAAACTCCATCAAACCTTCTGAAATTAGAAAACGATCCAGCCTACTCATAGCAGACCCATCAATTATGAACCAAGTGAACTTTTTCTCAAGCAACGGAACATCAACCAAGGCCATGTCCACTATAAACTGCTGGAATTCTTCCTGCTCCTTGCCATTTTCTTGTTGGCTTAGGCCTCTTCTTTCATCTCTGCACTTCATGACATTAAAGTCCCTAGCTACACACCATAAGTCACCAGCAAAACCCATTTTAGACATCACCAATTCACTCCACAATTTCCTTTTACCATTCAGTGAGCATGGAGAATACATATTGACAAAGAAGAGACTCTTACCACTTTGGCCCTATTCCCCATATACTCTTAAGAACCCATCACCAAAGAACAAAAATAAGGTTTTCACTAAATCAGACTTCCAGATAGATAGGAGACCACCTGAAAGTCCAGAGGCTGGACTATACACCCATTGGCAAGCTGAACGACCCTAGAGGCCTTCAACCACTCTATCATCAACCAGAGCCAAATTTGTTTCTTAAATCAAACACATATCAATCTTCTCTTCAACTAAAAGGCTCCGGATCTTACTCTTCTTAATCTTGTTGGCAAACCCCCTCACATTATAGATAATGGCTCTCATAATGAAACCTTCTGCGAACCCCTCTGGACCTTCTCCAAACCATCCTTAACCTCCATTTGTTGTATTAGTTTGATGTAAACACCATCATCTCTCAGACCAGACACCCCAATTCCTTGGCCAAGACCCAAACCTTCTCTGCTACCATACCCTTGTTCTTTGACAGGATTTTCAGATTGCACCTCTGAATATCAGAATCAGAGATGGAGAAGCCCGTATAAACATCTTTTTCCTGTAGATCTGGCTGAGAGTTGGCTAATTGACCGAGAAGAGGTCGCCATAGATTGGTGTGGGTGAAATGTTATGGAACTCCAGTTCACGCATGGTCAGAAAAGTTCTTCACCTTCATTGTGTCTTGTTTAGGTCACTATGTGAACATTGATGACAATACAAGAAAAAGGGCTCGCATGGACGTGGCCAAAATTCTAATGAGAACAACGACTCCAGAGTTTATTAATGGAGTTGTTAGGGTGGAGATCAATGGAAACTTATTGTGTAATTATATAAAGACCATTAGCCTAAAAAGAATAGTTATAAAGACCATTAGCCCTTTAGGTTGTGCTTTGCATGGGTATTGTGTAATGATATTTATAACTTTTGTTTTAAAAATGATATTTCTAGATTTTTATAGACACAAGTTAAATAATAAATTGAATGTAAAGATATAATTATGTGAACTCAAGTTATTAACGAATGTAACATCCTTCCTTCTAGCTCACTTATTTTAGTATTAGACTATAAAAATTAGCAAGCAATCATATGTTTTGAATTACATGAGCTAGCTGATATTCCAAATAAGATGACTCATCCCTTGTTAGAATACACATGAGCTAGCTAATGTTCCAGATAAAATAGCTCATCTCTGATTTGAATGTATATGTGATTCTATCTAATAAATACTTTAAACTTTGTGCTCAAAGTGTGTAAGTAAGTATAAATATAATTTATTTAAGTTATAAAAGTAGTGGTTATAATTTGTAAAGTTAATAGCAATGGTAGTAAGCCAAATTTATTCATTTTAATTTATAATATAAGCTCAAAATCAGAATGTAATGATTTGATTAGAGCCAATGAAGTTACATGCAAGAGGGCATAAACAATACCTTAATTTGCATTGGTTAGAGAGTGAGTGTAATGATTAGAAACTCTCCAATATAATAGGATAAATACCTATGTCCTAATGCATGCATGAGTAGTGCAACTTATAGGATTTAAGTGATATCATCTTCCCCACCCAAGCAAACCACCTATGGTTTAGCTCATAAAAACCACCCCACTCATTCTCCACTCAACTTAACTATTAAGCTGCCTAAATAAACACGGAAATTAAAAGAAAATAAGTGAGAAAGGGAGAGTGGTGAATGTGCAGCTTGAACAAGAGGGAGAGAGTGAAGTAAAGAAAGAAATAGGGAGGGGGAGAGGAAGAACAACCACTGCCTTTATGTGGTTGCATGGTTGTTGGAAGTTCGTTGGATGCACTTGCCATAGTTGAGAAAAATACTCCAACTTGTTAAGATCTACTCATTGATATCAATCACATCTCCAAACTTCATAATCTCTTTCACACTTCATCAAGCTAGGAGAAGAGTTAGAGGTTAGTGGCTTTAAAACTCCATTTTTAATTCTTCCCAAGCTTCTTTCTACATGTTTTCCAAGTTTTGATGTTGGTGGTTGAGTTTTGATGGAGGTGGGGGTGCAAGTGTGAGGGCGACCATTGAAGGCCATGGTGCAACCATATGGATTACCACCTCGAATTTGTTATTTCCTATTTTATTCTCAGTTGTATGATGTGGTTTAGTGGTAGTTAAGTTGAATTTGGAAGCTTGAAGAGAGGTTGGGGTTTAAAACCAAGGTGACCATGGGTTGGGGGATGGGCTTTCTAACCCTTAACTTTTCAAATTAAACTTGTTACTTGTATGTATTGGATTAGAAATGGATTTAATATATTTGTGTGTTTTGATTTGATTATGAGAAGTGGTATGTGTTCGTAAATTTTGAGATTTCTATGAGGAGAGAATTTATTATTTTTGTAGTTAGTCATCTCATAAAATTATTAGTCAGCTACTATTTGAAATCATGGAGATTGATAGTATTTTAACTAAAAGGATCAACTGGCTGATGCAAATAAAAAGTTACAAACCCAAGTGCAAGTTGTTTTTGTAACGCCCCTTTTTCTTATCTCGCGAAGAAGGAACGTCACACCATAATATAAAGAAACGAAATAAATTGTGGAAAAATAATAGGTACGTTGATTAATTAAGACCCAGTTCATTTTTAACACATGATTAAATAATTTGTATTCTTGGATTGTAAAATAATCGAGTGTTGAAGTATGTATATATATATATATATATATATATATATATATATATATATTGAAAGAACAATAAAGAGATGATAATAATTATAAATACAATAGAATCGACACAAAATTTAAAAGGTCACAATTCATATATACTATTATATGCATTAGCCTATTTAATTACATCATAAATTATACAAAAAGCAAAAGATGTACCCACCCGACTTGATACAAATATACACCCATCAAATACGGCAAAACATCAGGCTTCCCCAAAAAGATAAACGGTTAGCCATCAGTAACCACTGACAGTATCAGCCCCTAAGACTGACGAGGAGGGACCGTAGCCGGGTCCTCCTCAAGGTCTTCCTCATCCGATGAAATTACCATCGGTGTGACGGAATTTCGGGCAGAAGCTCGAGCAGTGGAGAGGAAAGGATCCTCTTGTGGGGTGTAGTACATATCAGCCCACATATCCCTAACGGGTAGGTAAAACTCCAAAAAGACGAAAGTAGTGAAATCGAAAACTGGAGGGTCATAACGACCCTAAGCTAAAGACACCGTCAGCTCCCTGCAGTAAACACATCGGTCAGTCTGCACATGTATGTGCCAGCAATCAGGTCCTCCATGGAAGGTGATCCTGACGTACCCCCAAAATTGGCATGGGCGCGATGACATCCTCAGTAAGCTCTAGTCGTAGTATGGCCAGAAACTTGAAAACTCAGGTGTTTCCTTTTCTTCCTCACGAACGTCTTCTCAGAAGTATACAAATCAAATTGAAATACAGAAAGAGGTGAGACACCCAACTTTCATTACCAAAATGGCAGCAAGAAAATAGAACGGTGTTGGACCCCCACATATCAACACAGTTCATATATTCAATCTCAATAATAATTAAAATTGATAGTAAAAGCTGAACAACAATAAATAGCAGTAAAAATTACCAGCAACAGACATACAACATCAATATTTCCAACAGACAACAGTTCAAGCAATCAAATAATTATTACGGTAATAATAGCAGATATTTTTTCACAATTATAAATGCTTATGCTCAATGGATTATGAGACTGACAGTTCACAATGCAAATAGTACCAAATTCCTACTCCATGGAGCTAGACATAAACATTTTCGGAGTGAATGATCAAAGAGTTATGCCAGTATCTCGTTAGCCTTAAAAAAAGTGTGCTCATCTCATAAAAATATTTGCGCAAATGGCTTATACATGGCACCTCAACAGTTGATCGTGATATAGGACAATGTCATCATCGGTGTGTTTGCATCGATCTATCCCACAGCCCCAGTGGAGCTACCACTATCTATTGTGAGACACCCACACCCCGACACCCCCAAGGCCAACTACTATGACCCTACGCTTAGTCTACTCGCACCTGCACATAGGTGTTATTCAAACTCTTAGGCATATATCACCTTTCTAACAATGTCCAACGGACAACACATATGCATGACGACACAATGTACATCATGTATGTTCATCAATGATACATTTATCATAAAGTATACATAAATAACATATATTCATGTCTCAATATTAACATGTCATAATTTCATCAAAAACTTAGTCCCACATAGGAACTCACATAGCATCAACCAATTCTCAATAACAATATATATACATATACATTGTTTCACACATACCACAATTTCTATATTATGGATCCTACGTTTTTCAATGTCCTAAGTCTTGATCAATTATGAGATTTTTCCTTGGGCTAACAAAACCCTTCAAAACCGTGGTCCTCTTAAGTGTTATTATTCAATTTAATTCTTCCACTTCATTATGGATTATGCATATCTCTAAATTATTAATTTCCAAGGATGCACTAAGGCATCATTTGAGCCCTAAATTTTCTCTAAAAATCGTGGTCTCCCTAGGTTTTCAAAGTTCTAATTTCTTTCCATTTTGTGCATTGGTCACTTGATATCTAATCTCTTAAATTTTTGTTCACACAAAATTAATCCAATCCCTCAAAATCCAAGCCAAAACCGTGGCCTCTAAAATGGGTAGTAAACCCTCAAAATTTTCATTATTTAATTCTAACATTATCAAGCATTTCAACACCACCAATGCATTCAAAATCATTATTCAATCTTCAATCTCAAATTAAGAACATATAAGCATACAAAATCATCAATAAAGTAAGCATACAAATATGGATTTCTCCATCAAACAATCACACAAAGTCTCATCACCACCAATAATGGTAGAAGTGAGTAAATCTCCCTCTTACCTAAAGGAAGAACACGAAAATGGTCTTCTATGGGCTCCTTGGTGGTTTCAGTTTTGAGCTTCCAAAACCCTAGAAATTTCCAACATAAAGAATCAATATTAAGCTTGGTAAAAGATGATTCTTTGGTCTCCAATGAAACCATAGAACATGAAAATGAAGAGAAGGAAGAAGAAAAATGGAAACTTGAACTTAAAGCTTGAAGCATTGCCTTGGAAGACAATGGAGGTCAAGATGGATTTTAGAGAAATTTTCTAAATAGAAAGTGTAGAGGAGGTTGAGGTGAGTGTAGAAATGATATTGGTGAGGTTAAAAAATGAAAGAAAATGGTCTCCTTAGGGGCTGCAAACCGTGGGGTGAGGGAGAGGAAGAAGAGAGAAGGAGGAGAAAAATGAAGAAGAAGAAACTAGAGAGAGAAAGTGTTAGATGGAAAATGGTATTTTTGGGTAAAATGTATTAAGTGTGGAGGCAAATTTTTGCCTCCCATGGGCAAGGAATGTCGCGGCAAAGGAGAGAGAGAAGGGGGTGGAGAGGCTTCTCTAACAAGCCAAGGACATACTTGTCTTTTGGTGGTCAAAGCTTCTCAAAGAAGCTTTGATTAAAATATACTAAATTTGAATAAAAATGGATTTGATTAGACATTAAGTGGATTACATTAGGATAATGTGATTGGGTTTTTAATTCAAGCTATTATCCAATAGACAATCATTACAGTTGATGGAAGTCAGTATTAACTGTCCAGCGGATAAAATTACACAACAGTTTATTATTCGGTCAGATAAAATTTCTCAAAAAATACGAAACCTCGTAAATTGTGTCCAATCTCGGGTTTAGTAAGATCTCCCGTCAACGTTTCCACAGATCAAGGTTCTCGGGAAAAATATCTCATTTTCCTGGCTCCGCTTAGTTTGCACGTAAAATGAGAAATAATATTAAAATATTCTGCATTCTCAGAAAAATTCAAATTTTTTTCAAAAATCACAAATATTATAAAATGCATATTTATAATAAAACAAATAAATTTTGGGTGTTAAAGTTTCAAGTAATAAATTCTTGAGAGTCTGAGGTCAATCCATAGGGAATTGATGAAGAAAAATTCTTTGAGGTAAAGAAAAGATTTGTCACAAAAATAAAGATGATAAAGTTGTTCACAAATGAAAAAAAGATTTACTTGGGCTAAGAGATCCACTCTTGATAATAAATTAAAGATAAGATTATTTCTTTTTATAACTCAATTGAAATCCACACATAATGGAGGTTCCAATCGAAAAATACAACATTCAAAGTTCATTTAAGATTATATATGTAATTATATTATGATTCCTTTAATTATTCACTAGCACCAACACTTATAAATGGGCTCAAGAATTCATTGTGCTAACCTCTTGTCTACAATGAATCAAGATCTCCACTTTACAAGGAGGGTTTCTAAATTGATTGGAAACAAAATACAACACATATAATGACCACTTGATAATACATCATTTAAGCACAAGAAAGAAATTAATCAAACTTTAATTTATTACTAAAAGCTTCTCCCTTTCACCCAAGCAAAAATAAAAATTAGTTACCTATGAACAAGAAGAAAGAAAAAGATCAGAAGAAAAAGATGAACATAACTTCAATTTAGAACAAAGAAAACTACAACAAGAGAAACAAACAACACAATAGCATAATCTTGATCTCTAAACCAAGATGATCAAAATGATCAGCCAATGCTCCCTTTTATAGAGCTTAAGGAGTACAAAATAACAATGGAGTTGTTTGATGATGATGAGAAAATGTCAAAGGAGTTTTTTGATGATGATAAGTGAGTGGATTATTTTGATCCTTGTCTCCCCACTAATACTAAATGATTCGGTGCTTATCTTATGGATGCTATCAGAATTGGACAAAATGATCTGCATAAAAGTTGTACATAAGGGTCTTAACTGTCTTCTGGTAAAATTTCTGCTCCTCAAACCACCTACAGCCCGAGATATGGCCCAATAACTGTACACTGTTCAGACCCAACTACAACTCCTCTGTTATGACTTCCAAGTCCAATATGACCTCTAAGACATCCAATCTAACTCTTATGTTCTTCATGAAAGTTGTAGATTTGGGTCTTAACTTTCAAATGACACTGATTTCAGTCCAAAATATCTCCTATAGCTCAAGATATGATATGATAAGTTTGCATAGGTCAAGCTATCAAGTTCAGAACTCTAGATCTTGCTTCAACTCTAATTTAAATTATTCAAACGTGTGATCTGGCTCTTGAGGTCTTACGAAAGTTGTAGAGAATTGTCTTAGCTTTCCAATAAGACCAGAATCGCATCAATTAGATATTTGTAACTCAAATTATAGCTAGTTCACTGAAAGATGCAATTAAGCAAATTAAGGCCAATTCAAGCAATAATTTTTTCAATGATCCAATTAAGCTCAATATCATAAAATGTAACAAAACTAACTTAATTAAGCCTAATTGAACCTTAAGAAGCCTAGTGAGAGGATTATAAAATGAATAAAATATATTGCTCTCAAATTCCCCCACACTTAACTTTTGCACTCCCAGACAGAACACATAAGAAAAAAAAAACTAGGGAACAATGGAAAACAACACAGACTTAAAAGCTAAAAACTCTAAAAGACTCGATGAATCAAGAAGAGCAACCAGAAATTCAAAGGATCAAGGCATTAATGAGGTCACATTTCTTCACATCTCAAACTAACTAGTAAGGAAACTTCAGTTGAACAGAATGATTCAAGAATGATACATCCTCACAGGATTCATTCTCAATCCTTTAAGCGTTAAAAAGGTAAGTGTGACACCCGGGGCCGACGAGGGAGGGAAGTGGTCGCCTATGCAAAAAAATGAAGCACGGATAAGGAGCAGCTCCTGGCAGGCTTCTAGGCGAAGGGACACATGAATGAACTGAATACACATCGGAATGAGAGGGATTTAGACATTGTGCAGGTATAGTACTGCATAGTTGAAGATGGCTTAAAAGAATTGATTAACACCACCCATATCAACAAGATGCATCTTTTTTTTGGGAGCCAAGAACATAAGTACTCCATGGTTAAACGTGCTTGACTTGGAGTACTTGTGGGATGAGTGACCTCCTAGGAAATTTCCTAGGATACGTGTGAGTGAGGACAAAGCATGCTGAAAAGACCCATGTTGATTTGTGAGGACACTCATCAATCCTGCAGGTACTAGGACATTACAAATGGTATCAGAGTGGGACCTCTCCCGGTACGGTGTGGTTCGGGGATGAACCATCGAAAGCTGGTGGGCATGTGACACCAGGGGCCGACGAGGGCAGGAAGTGGTTACCGGTGCAAAAAGATGAAGCACAAACAAGGAGCGGCTCCTAGCAGGCTTCTAGGCGAAGAGACAGATGAATGAATTGAATACACACTGGAATGAGAGGAATTCAGAGACTGTATAGGTATGGGACTGTATAATTGAGAATGGCTTAAAAGAATTGATTAGCACCACCCATATCAACAAGATGCATCTTCTTTTTGGGAGCCAAGAACATAAGTACTTCATGGTTAAGTGTACTTGACTTGCAGTACTTATGGGATGGGTGACCTCCTGAGAAGTTTCCTAGGATGCATGTGAGTGAGGACAAAGCACGCTAAAAAGACCCATGTTGATTTTATTTCACTCAATTCAACCCATGAAAAATTGCACTACCATAAGCTTGCTTAAGTTCTACTTCTCCATTACTCAGAACACATGCACACATAAATCATGAGGACTTTATTCAAAGTTGTAATGGGATCAAGGTAAATGAGGATGGTAATATAGATTTGACAAGTTAAAAACCAAAGAGAATAGAAGAGCGTGAGAGCTAAGTTCAATTAACAAGCATGAAAGTTCATCTCAACTCCACCTAATACAAATTTCCTTTACATATTCTTTTCCCATCCCTTTTTGCCTTGTTGGCCCTTCTTTACACATATGTTTTTTTTTTATCATAAATATACACACACATTTTTTTTAATTAGCCACTCTTTCCATTTTCACCAACCATTTTGCATACACACCCCCACACTTGTTCAAGAACTCATCCATTAACAAAGTCAATGCTATCTTATTCCCTAAGGTCGGGTAAGAACATGATTTTTTGTTTAAGCACATAATGAGCTAGAAATAAGGAATGATTAAATAATCTTAAAGGGGTTAAGAAAGGGGAAATATGTCATTTCCAATGCCATATGTTGGTAGGAATCAGAGAATTTCTAAGAAGTCATAAGAGTAGTTGATATCATATTGAGACAATATGTTGCTGAGCAAGGCTGCCTATTTGTGTGCCAATCATTCTTGGCTATTTGGTTAAAGTAACTATTTCAAGAAAAATGTCTCAATCATGTTTATGTATGTATGTGAAAATGTAGCCTAAAAAAGAATTAAAGCAAGTTCTAGAATAACAATTCCATGAGTGAAAATCACACAAGAAAGAAAAGAATGTTACAAATGTTCAATCCATTCATCAATAGGCTCAAAATCTCACAAGGCATATTTCTATCATTCTCAATCCACTATTTCAACATTCATATCCAAGCATGTGACTTTTAAGAAAGAAGACAATTCATGCTATGATCCAAGAATCCATTTGTTACTTCTATACAAAATAATTACTTCCTCAACTAAGATGCGTCTTAAGAGTAAACTTACCTCCAAGGCAAAATTTACTCCTTACTCTGCTATCCTTAATTAGTTTTACTATGAGTAGGTTTCTGACAATCATATCAATAAACATACTTTCCCAATTAAGATGTGTCTCAAGAGTAAAATTTACTCCTTACTCTACCATCCTTAATTGGTTTAGTAAGTCGCTGACAATCATATCATACTTCCTATTTTTTTTTTAATCAACTATCCTTCCCCTCAACTAGATCACAACATTGTCCACAATGTTGAAATATAGATGAGTAAAGGATAGAAGATAGTACTTGTTGTGACAATTATTGAAAAAAGAGAGTTGACACAAATTTATACAGAAACAAAATACGATAAATAAAATCAAAGGTAAAGGAAAGTCATAGATGAAGTGTCAGTTCTGGCTTTCTTTTCATATTGCTTCCCTCACCGCTTCCTTCTGACCAATTTATCTGAGCTATTGCTGGATCAGGTTTATAAACAAAAGCTTCTAATAAATCAATTAACTTATCAATAGTAGAAGTAGAGATAAGAAGTTATCTTGCCAAAGGTGTGATAAATTTCTATTCCACAGCATGGTCAAGAAAAGATAACAAACCAGAAAAAAAATTATTAACATTCAACAAACCTAGGGGTTTATGGTGGATGTTCAGTTGGGCCTAAGAGACAATTTGAAAAACTTCTTCCAAAGTGCCAAAACCACCTGGTAAGGCAATGAATGCATCAGAGTTATCAAGCATTGTCTTCATTCATTTATGCATAGATGATACTTAAAGTTCCTCTCCAATTGTCTTTCCAGTGATGTTCTTTTGAGTCAAAGCTCTAGGAATGATACCTAAAACCTGACTGCCTCCTAGAAATGCAGAGAGTGATATAGCCTCCATTAACCTACAACAACCTCCCCTATATACAACATGAATATTTCTCGCAGCAAGTGTTCGACCAAGAGTGCTTGTTGTGTTTACAAACTCTAAACACTTCCCACTAAATGCACAGATATTTTTAAGGTTACTAATAGAAGGTCTCATTTCTATACTCACCCTCCCTTTGAATGATTATGAGTTAGAGGAAAGTGGAGAAAATGAAGTGTTTAAATAGGGGAAAAATGGAAAAGGTAATAATAGCACTTATTTGGGTAGGCTGACTATTGTCAGGAAAATTTGAAACATTTTTTACATTATTTTGTTTTTCATTTTTATTTTTATTTTTATTTTTTATTTTTTTTAACCTCAAGAAAACCATTAGGGTAAAGAAGTCTAGAAATCCCTGAAGGATCATACTCAAAGGATCGTGTAACATCCCAAAAATTAATAATTTCAGGATAAATAATCATTTTACAATATTTCAGATTTTCTAAAATTTTTCTGGATTTTTCTGAGAACGCAGAATATTTTAATATATTCCTCGTTTTACGTGTGCACCGAGCTGAGAATTGCTGAGGTCAGTGTAACGCTCCGGAAACTAATTATTTCACCGCCAATAGTCATTTTCTAATATTTGTGATTTATGTGAATTTTTCTGGAATTTTTCGGAAACGACGAATATTTTAATATATTCCTCGTTTTGCGTAAAACTCGAGCAGAGTCGTGAAAACGACTGTAGTGCTTCAAAAATTGGAAAATTATATGATGAATAGTCATTTTATAATATTTACAATTTTTGAGAATTTTCTGAAAATTTTCCGGAATCGTCGAATATTTTAATATATTCCTCGTTTTGCGTATGCGGCAAGATCGAGAGAACCGAGAGATACGCGATGTTTTCTCTGTGAACTTTGGACTATGGATAAGTCGACGGGGGATCTTACTAAACTCGAGACTTGACACAGTTTACGAGGTTTCACAATTTTCGAGAAATCTTTACAGATACAATTAAATCAATACAGCAAAAAATTCATCTGTCAGATTAATTAAATACTGACTTCTGTCAACTGTAACTATTATCTATTGGATAATAGTGTGTAATAAAAATCCTATCACATTATCTTAATGTAATCTACTTTATGTCAAATCTATCTACTTTAATTCAAATTTATTGATTAAATAATCAAAGCTTCCTTAAGAAGCTTTGACCCAAGCATTGACCCATGTGCTTTAGCTTCTCTTGGAAGCCAATTTCACTCTCTCTTTTCTCTCTCCACTCACGGCTGAATGCAGTCCAAAGCAAGTGAGAATTGCTTGATTCATTAATTCATTTTATCATTTGAATTCATTAATTTCCAAAACACTTTCTCTCTCTACCATTTCTTCTTCTTTCTTCTTCAACATTTTCTCCTCCTTCTCTCTACAAAGGCTACGGCCAAGCTCCCTCTCCCCCACTCAATCTTCACAAAAATTTCTTCTAATCACATTTCCTAAATCCTTTCACCATTCTAAACATCTTTCCCTCTTGAAGCTTCTTGAAAATCCTCCATTTTCACCATTTTCTCCAAGCTCCAACTTTGAGCATTTTGGGTAAGTTTCAAGACCACTCATTCTCTTCTCTTGATTTCGTGATTTTGGTTCCTTTAATGGTCATCCATGGTTGATTTTTCAAGCCTTGATATTGATTCTAACAAATCACCATTTTCTTAGGGTTTTGGTGGCCAAACCGAAAATCCAAGGAGCTTTCTTGGAGTTCATTTGATTTCTACACTCAAGTAAGAGGAAGACACTCCTCTTCAACCATTTTTAGCATCTAGGAACCTTGGTTGTGTTGATTTGTGAAGAACCCTAATGAGGGTTGTTCTTGAAATTAATGATTAATTATGTTATGTGTTGATTTTAATTGATTCATGCTATTGGATTGAATTGTTGTATATAATGCTATGTTGGATTGGGTCTTGTGATTGAAAATGGAAGAAAAACGTTGGAGAAGCCCTCTTGGTGGCCACGGTTTTGAGGCTAGCAATTAGGAGAAATTGTGATAAATTGTAACAAGCATTGGATTTGAATTAAGCAATGGATAAAAATGGAGTGTAATGGAAGAACAAAATTTGAAGTTGGAATGCTCATGGTGGCTACGGTTTTGGAGCCAAGAACCTAGGGTTTTTGGTGAGTTAATTGAACAAGTGAACAATTTAAATAATTAAGGGAACAATGTACAAGACTTTGACTTGAAAAGAATTTGAATTTGGATTTATAGGAAGGCCACGGCCTCTAGGGCATTTCTAGGTGAAAATGTGATTTTGATAAATTGGAAGCATAATCAATTAGGTAATTGGAAGCCTAAGTAGTGAAATGGATAATCAAGAAATTAGGAGAATTTATTGTAATTAAGACTTCATAAATTTTAAAGAGCATGAGAGTGTGAGGCTTGAGAGCTTAAATAAAATGTAAGTTATTGGAGATTGAATTGCCTTAGCATGTTAAATTGAATTTTGAATATGAACCTTGAAATGAGGAATAAATCTTAAGTTAGGATTCATAATGAACCTAATGACGTACTAATTGACTTGATATAGATATTATGTTGTTATGGGTCCATGTGAGTGACCATATATACATTGATGCTTATATTGGCCTAATGTGTCATATTATGGAATTATATGAAATTATGAATCATACATGTGCATGCATAGTGTCTTATGCATTGTGATTGTCCTTGTTGACTGTTGTAAGGCCTAGTTGCCTAGGAGATTGAACACACCTTAGTGCGGGTGTTACATTAGGTGGTATCAGAGCAGTTCATCCTGTTGAGCCGGGGTATGGACTTGCTATGTTTAGGCATATTAGAATTTGGCCTGTTGTGCACTTCCTTGTCTCTTGTTTGAGATGATGGGAAAGGAATGCATGGCTTGCTGTAGGTTGAATGTTGATAGCTACTGTTATACAGTTGCATGATATTGAGGACTGGCCTACTCAATGTGTAATGTTCTGTATGTACAGGAAACTATGGCTTCACCTAGGCGTACTATGTTAGGGAAATAGGAATTCTTTTGTGAGGAGATCAAAAGGTTTTGGAAAAACTGATCTTCTGGAGAAAGAAATAGTTGGTGTAAACTAGATTCGAGAAGCAGTTTGGGAGTTGACGCTTACGAGGGATTACGCCTGTAGAAGCGAGAATGAAGAAGTTCGAGCTGGAGATTGTTAGGTTGTATGGAATTGAACTTGTCTTGCTTGAATTGTATGAATTGTGTGACCCTTTGTATTTGGTTTTCATAGGGAGATAACATTGTTTGAAGTAATTTTTTTTGTTTGTTGTAATCATGTCCGTCTTCAGAGAGATTCAATGGCTCGCAGTAGACATGCAAGGGCGGTGGCTCGTGACAGACGTATACATGTGAGCGCGGGACAAGACAATAGAAGTATGGCCACGACTGCAGAAGAAAGGCAAATGGTAGCTGAGATGACAACTTACCAGGGTCAGAGGATCACGCAACAACGAGAGTTGGAAGTTGAGGTTCAGAATCTGTTGGAGGAAAGTCGACTTCGGGGCAAACGTGGACTACCTAGATTCCAAAGGAGGAATAATAGAAAAGTTAACCAGTTTAAGCGGAAACCATGCGCACGGGTATCAGGGAAACAACAACAACAACCAATTCCTGGACAAAGTACTAGTGGCGGTGTATCTAGTCAGATCCCGACATCTTCGCCAAGATGTATGAAATGCGGAAAGGAACACTTCACGAGGGAGTGTAAGATCAAAGGGATAATCTGTTTTAAATGTGAAAAGCCTGGACACGTCTCTCGTAACTGCGACCAAGGAAAGGCAAATTCTTCAGTCAATGCTGTAAGGGCTGTAGAACCACAAGCAGAAGCCAGAACTTATACCCTGGGAGGTGCTGAGACTTCAAAATTCGGAGATCTAAACTGTGGAAGTTATGCCTCAAATGATGATTCTGTAATCGTGCTGTATAATTCTGGGGGTAACCCTTCCTTTTACAATTTGTAACTTTATGGATCATTGGGATTCATCTGTATCTTTCCTATCTTCAACTTAAATCATTTCCATTTCTGTTACTAAGACTTATCGTTGACACTTAAGTTTGTTTAATCTATCCTGTTTCTGCTAAAGATTGAACCTTTTGTTGATCCGTCTTGCTTACCAAGAATCATACATATTAGATTTCATGATTTCAGAGATTGATCAGTTATTTTCTGGTCATTATCTGCTAGAGCGTTCCGATAAGAACCTTAGTGATTTTTGAAACTAAGGCTTTTGAGTTCGTAACAGCCAACAAAGTTGAAACTTTGTGAGGGGGAAAAGAAATCCAAGGATACATGTTACCTTTTGTAGAGGACCAAAGAAAAGGGAATATGACTATCACCATTGTAGTCAGTAAGTTTCTTGTGATGAACTACAGTGTTGTCGGTTAAGGAGAAGAATGGAACATCTCAGTGAGGTGAGCACCATCGTCAAACAAATGAGACTATGATCAAGGGCGAGTATCCTCGGAGAAAGATGTACGTTCTGGTCATCATTAAATTCGTGGGAAATTGAGAATGTCCACGAAATGATTTCGAATGAGCTATGGGCATTATGGGTGTCTCGTGATGCCGTTCGAAGTAACAAATCCTCTTGTCGTATTCATGAGTGACATGAATTGTATCTTTTGTCCTTACCTAGAACAGAATTGTCATTGTCATTAATGATGACATTCTGATCTATTCTCGAAAATATGGAGATACGCGTTGGACATCTCGGCATGGTTTTCCTGACTTTAAAGGAGAGAGAGAGTAAATGCCAAAGTATCAGAGTACGGATTCTTAATTGAGAAGGTTTAGTTTTGGATCATGAAATTCCAAATTGTTGTGGATTCCCAAGAGATTGAAGTAGTTCTTCAAAAGGAAAGATCGGAGACCGTAAAAGAGACACATAGCTAGTGGAATTAGTTAATTTTATCGAAGAAGACACACAGATTGAAGGAGTATCAATGGATCCTCCAAGATAGCCAGATATTTTGCTCAGTTTACAAGAAGAAAGTCAAAACTTCTATGGACTAACGCGTGTGGAGAAAGATTTTAAAAGTCGAGGAGACATTCGGATACTTGTCAGATTTGGTTCTACCTAATCTCGGGGAACTGTTTGGAGAGTTTTATGCTTCACATTAAAATCCAGGATATGTGTTCATGCATGGTTGGGAAAGTTATCACTTACACCTCAAGGTAGTTGAGGACGCATTGAGAATTGCCCAACTCACGGTTTGGTGCTAGCCGTCGTTAAAAAAAAAAAATTGCTCTGAGAATATGGAGACACTTGCTACGATCAACGCTTTTAGCAATCACAAGGACCTGAAGTATCCATTCAATAAAAAAAGGGCTGAACATGAGATAGGAGAGGTGATTAGAGTTTTTGAAGGAGTTTAACGTCTAGTTTCAGTGTTGTCCTGTCTGGGTCACTAATAAACCCACTCCAAAATTCTTTGGACTATATCAAGTTTCGTTTCGGGTTTGGTTCAATAGCTTGTCAACAAATTCTGTCATTCTTTCTTTCTAAACCTCCATGATATCTTCCATATGTCACGATCGCGAAAGTATGTCACTGATCCAGCCACGTCATCAAACTAAACCCGGTGCAATTCAGAGAGAGTCTGATCTATGGGGAACTTCTCGTGAAGATCGAGAATAGAAGAATAAAGCAACACAAAGATATAGAGATCGCGTTGGTAAGGGTGATCTAAATTGGCATAACTAGAGACGCAATCTGAGGGTAAGAAAATAAAATGAGGAAACACATTAATGTTTAATCTAAGGGATGAAAATTTCGAGGACGAAATTTCTATTTGAAGGGGAGTGTTGTAACATCCTGAAAATTAATAATTTCAGGATAAATAATCATTTTACAATATTTGAGATTTTCTAAAAATTTTCTGGATTTTTCTGAAAACGCAGAATATTTTAATATATTCTTCGTTTTGCGTGCGCACCGAGCTGAGAATTGCTGAGGTCAGTGTAACGCTCCGGAAACTAATTATTTCGCCGCCAATAGTCATTTTCTAATATTTGTGATTTATGTGAATTTTTCTGGAATTTTTCGGAAACGATGAATATTTTAATATATTCCTTATTTTGCGTGAAACTCGAGCAGAGTCTTGAAAACGACTGTAGTGCTTCAAAAATTGGAAAATTATATGATGAATAGTCATTTTATAATATTTGCAATTTTTGAGAATTTTCTGAAAATTTTCCGGAACCGTCGAATATTTTAATATATTTCTCGTTTTGCGTGCGCACTGAGCAGAACCAGAGATACGCGATGTTTTCTCTGTGAACTTTGGACTATGGATAAGTCGACGGGGGATCTTACTAAACTCGAGACTTGACACAGTTTACGAGGTTTCATAATTTTCGAAAAATCTGTACAGATACAATTAAATCAATACAAAGAAAATTCATCCGTCGATTAATTAAATACCGATCATTAATCGTAACTATTATCTATTGGATAATAGTGTGTAATAAAAATCCTATCACATTATCCTAATGTAATCTACTTTATGTCAAATCTATCTACTTTAATTCAAATTTATTGATTAAATAATCAAAGCTTCCTTAAGAAGCTTTGACCCAAGCATTGACCCATGTGCTTTAGCTTCTCTTGGAAGCCAATTTCACTCTCTCTTTTCTCTCTCCACTCACGGCTGAATGCAGCCCAAAGCAAGTGAGAATTGCTTGATTCATTAATTCATTTTATCATTTGAATTCATTAATTTCCAAAACACTTTCTCTCTCTACCATTTCTTCTTCTTTCTTCTTCAACATTTTCTCCTCCTTCTCTCTACAAGGGCTACGCCAAGCTCCCTCTCCCCCACTCAATCTTCACAAAAATTTCTTCTAATCACATTTCCTAAATCCTTTCACCATTCTAAACATCTTTCCCTCTTGGAGCTTCTTGAAAATCCTCCATTTTCACTATTTTCTCCAAGCTCCAACTTTGAGCATTTTGGGTAAGTTTCAAGACCACTCATTCTCTTCTCTTGATTTCGTGATTTTGGTTCCTTTAATGGTCATCCATGGTTGATTTTTCAAGCCTTGATATTGATTCTAACAAATCACCATTTTCTTAGGGTTTTGGTGGCCAAATCCGAAAATCCAAGGAGCTTTCTTGGAGTTCATTTGATTTCTACACTCAAGTAAGAGAAAGGCACTCCTCTTCAACCATTTTTAGCATCTAGGAACCTTGGTTGTGTTGATTTGTGAAGAACCCTAATGAGGGTTGTTCTTGAAATTAATGATTAATTATGTTATGTGTTGATTTTAATTGATTCATGCTATTGGATTGAATTGTTGTATATAATGCTATGTTGGATTGGGTCTTGTGATTGAAAATGGAAGAAAAATGTTGGAGAAGCCCTCTTGGTGGCCACGGTTTTGAGGCTAGCAATTAGGAGAAATTGTGATAAATTGTAACAAGTATTGGATTTGAATTAAGCAATGGATAAAAATGGAGTGTAATGGAAGAACAAAATTTGAAGTTGGAATGCTCATGGTGGCTACGGTTTTGGAGCCAAGAACCTAGGGTTTTTGGTGAGTTAATTGAACAAGTGAACAATTTAAATAATTAGGGGAACAATGTACAAGACTTTGACTTGAAAAGAATTTGAATTTGATTTATAGGAGGCCACGGCCTCTAGGGCATTTCTAGGTGAAAATGTGATTTTGATAAATTGGAAGCATAATCAATTAGGTAATTGGAAGCCTAAGTAGTGAAATGGATAATCAAGAAATTAGGAGAATTTATTGTAATTAAGACTTCATAAATTTTAAAGAGCATGAGAGTGTGAGGCTTGAGAGCTTAAATAAAATGTAAGTTATTGGAGATTGAATTGCCTTAGCATGTTAAATTGAATTTTGAATATGAACCTTGAAATGAGGAATAAATCTTAAGTTAGGATTCATAATGAACCTAATGACGTACTAATTGACTTGATATAGATATTATGTTGTTATGGGTCCATGTGAGTGACCATATATACATTGATGCTTATATTGGCCTAATGTGTCGTATTATGGAATTATATGAAATTATGAATCATACATGTGCATGCATAGTGTCTTATGCATTGTGATTGTCCTTGTGGACTGTTGTAAGGCCTAGTTGCCTAGGAGATTAAACACACCTTAGTGCGGGTGCGAATAGACAAGTGTGGGTCGTGTTATGACCTCAGGGTCGTCGGGGTGCGGGTCCCTTACATGGACAGTTTAGAGCTCCTCTGTGCCGTGGGGCAAACCGATGCAAACACACCGACGATCTGGACTTGACACTGTCCTATATCGTGATCTAGTGATGAATGTCTGTGCAATGCCATGATTGTGCACGATTTGATTTATAGCACTGGCCTCGGCAGCCGAGTCACAGACATGTCTCCTGATCTTTCTCTCCGATTGATTGAGTTTAGCTCCATGGAGTAGGGGTTTGAGAGAACATGCATATGAGACATGATATATATATACATTGTTGTTATTATCTGTTTTTCATATTATGACTTATCTGTTCATTACTGTAATGATTACCTGCCTGGACTGTTTAATTGCTTACTGTTGGACTTACTGTTAGTATTTGAATATATTGTTTTTGATTTGCTATTTGGGCGCGTGGCGCCGTAATGTCCCTAGCATGCTATAATTGGTAATGATGTAGGATGTCTTACCTCTTTCTGTGTTTCCTATATCTTTGTATGTCTGTTTTATACTTATATTGATAAAAGATCGTGAGGAAGATAAAGAGGGACCACACTTTGGTTGATTGGATTGGGCGTTTGGACAAGGTTTCTTCGGCTACGTACGAGTGCAGTTGCGTGGAGGCATTGATGCCTGACTTGTTGACTGGGACTCCGAGCGTCGTATGTGTATATGGGGTTGCGGCTTTGTCTGCTAGTAGTACCTATCCCTGGGTCACTACTTTTCCCCCTTTTAGTGTTTTATTCCCGCTGTATTTTATTGGACTCTGTAATTGTTATATTCTATGTCATCAGTGATTTGTGTAAATTGACTATATATATATATATGTATAAGAGATATGATTTTATTTCAGTGGTTGTATCATGGCTTGAATACATTTATATTTCATTCGAGGCTCATATTTTCTACCTATGCAAATTGTAAAAAAAAAAAAAATATAGACTCTTGAGAATTTAAGTTACTGTTATCATGACTGTGACGCACTTGGATTTAGTAACTATGGCGTAATGACGATTATGCTCTGGTTGCTACATCAAGGGGTGTTACAGATCGTCTGTCCAAAATCATGATACAATAAAATAATATAAAAATAAAAGAAATATAATAAAAAATGATGACATACCTTTATGTACAGTTTTCATGGTGTATCTTTATACTGCGCGTCATAAGTGCAGTAGTGGCATATCTTTGAATTATGTGTCACCTGTGCAACATAAGAACTCCACAAGGATTACCAAAACTAGCAACAAGAATCTTTGAGTCCTTTTCGTCCTGCTTATGGAATAACAATCCTCTATCTTCCTACAAACCTAATTAAAGGCCTGTATTCTAAGAAGATAGTACTTGACAACAGCCAGTCGGAACTCGCCATAGAGGCCTACTAATTAAAGTAAGTATATGGCTCAATAATAGTTTTACGTGCACTGCAAAGATGGGACACTTCTATCTGTCCATCAACACTACAGAGCCTTGGTTCTAAGAACTAGGAATGTAGCATGTGGCTCTCTACAGAGCATGGCATATGAACCTTATTTACATACCAGTGTGTGAAGGTCTCCTCTTGAGTCTATGTAACAAGTACAACTGAAGTTTCACCCTTTTTTTTAGATTTCTTTCTCCTTTTTTTCTTTTTTCTTTTCTTTTTCTTTTTCTGAAGAAGAAAAAGAAGAAGAAGAAGAAGAAGAAGAAGAAAATATGTACATGTTGTTGTGGTTGTGACTCACATCTTCCTCTGGTTTTACGTCCAAAAACAGCTTAAACGCCTTCTACGAGTCGAGGATAAGCTTCCTATCCAATTTTCTTATAAATAGGCAAACAGGGTCTTTTAGAGTCAGATTCCCAAGACTATAATGTTTTTGTTCGTCCTTGAAAAGATTCCACAAGTTAAGAAGTTCATGATACATATATCCACAAGAATGCATATCAAGAGTCAATAAGATATCATCTAATGACTCCTTACTCAGTCCATTCTTAATGAAGAAAATTTTATCTTCTCTATTTGTGGAAACCATCCCCAAAGAATGACATTGCTTGTTACAATTTCATCGTGCACATTTGTGACAGACTTGTAACCTTTTTGCTTTTCTCCTTTTAGAATATAAACTTCTACCAAGACCTAGCATGTATGAGTCAAATGAAATTAAAGACTCACCAGCTAGACGAAGCTTTGCTTCGATTATCCAACGTACATCTTCTGTCATACCCTTGTGCATTAACAGTCTCAATCTTTCACATCTAGCTTCATAAATTTTTGTTAGAGCATTTTGAGGGGGGGAAGAAAAATGTTTTCTTAGGTTTAAGAGAATGACATCCATTTTAAAGGAGAAGGAATCAATTATTATTGGGAAACTAAAAAAAAATCGACTTGAGAGCTGTGGAGTACCATTATCCTCCACTTAACCGGCAACACAAAGAACTGCAAAAAGAAAGCAACAAAATTAGAATAAATTCTTGTCATAACAAGGATTAGAAAGGGAAATGAATTCTACCTCAGTAACTTGATTTTCCAGAAATGGTTTGAGTCTTTGTCCATTGACCTTAAACACATTACCATTCCTAGGATTCTCAATGTCTATGACCCCATAAGGATACACATGTTTGACTATAAAAGGACTAGTCCACCTAGATCTCAATTTTCTAGGGAATAGGTGCAGACGAGAATTATAAAGCAGAACTTTTTGACAAATTTCAAAAGATTTTTTCAAAATTGATTTGTCATGAAAAGCTTTTGTTCTATCTTTATAAATTTTTGAGTTTTCATATGCATCATTTCTCAATTCCTCAAGTTCATTTATTTGCAATTTGCGTAACTTGCAAGCATCATCAAGATTTAAATTGAAAGCTTTAATGACCCAAAATGCTTTATGCTCTAGTTCTACAGGTAAGTGACAAGGTTTTTCATAGACTAACCGATAGGGTGACACGCCTAAAGATGTTTTGAAAGTAGTACAGTAAGCTCAAAGTGCATCGTTTAGTCTTAAAGACTAATCTTTACGATTTGGGTTAACCATTTTTTTCAAAATTTGTTTAATCTCCCTATTTGCTAATTCTACTTGTCTACTTGTCTGAGGGTGATAAGGGGCGACAATTTTGTGGGTTATAACACCTTCCTTAGGGTATCACATTTGAGACTAAAACTTATAAAAAAAAAACTTAACAAAACGTGTAAAAGGTTTAATATAGTAATATACGGATTTTAATTTTTTTTTCACGAAAACATAAATTTAAACAATGTGTGAATAGCACATGATGCAATAGTAAAGATGGCATGGATCATAATCGACTCAAAATACATAAGGTTTGCACTCCAAAAAGATACATATAAATATATACAAACAGTTCACAAAACACCAAATAGCCCAAGTCTAGAAACTTAGGGAGTAGAGTCCTCCATTGGATCCTCCTCCTCAGAGTCCCCATCGGACAAAACCCTCAGTTAGGGTAAGAGCTCACAAACAGGTGTCCTAGTAGATGACCCCTCAGAGTTCGCTTCTTCCCTAGGGGTATAATACAAGTCACCCCACAACTCCCTAATTGGCATAACAAACTCCAAACGTATAGAGATGTCTAAAGAGAAAAAGGGGACACCATCGCGGGTCCTATGTACAGATAAAGTTACATCTCCTACATATCGAACACGTTCAGTATCCCAGTCGATCCGCCAAGCATCGGTACTACCATGGAACTGAACTGTGACAAAACCAGCAGAAGCTCTTCTCGCCGCATCACAGAAAAATAAAACAACAAAAAGATGCGACCTTCTTCGTCTTCCTCTCAGTCTTTATCAATCATATACACATAAAATAGAACAATACAATGAAGAAGTGAGATTCCCTACATCAATACCAACATGGCAGCATAGAAACAACAAATAACAGTAATATCATTTATATACAGGAAACAACAATTACATTCATGGAATATAATATCAGATAATTTAACAAATATAAAGTATCACAATGACATATAGACAAACTATGCATATGCACAATGGACCAATTTCCTACTCCATGGAGCTAAACACAATTTCGGAGAGAATGATCAAGAAGATATGTCTATATCTCGTCAGCCTCAAGTCAAGTGCTTCAATATTATCAAAATGTGCATCATGGCTTTATACAAGACATTCTACACCAGATCGTGATTAGGAATAGTATTTCAGTCCGGATTATCGGTGCGTTGCATCAGTCTGACCCACGACATAGTTGAGCTACCAACTGGCCATTGTGGGAGACCCGCGCCTCGACGCCCCCAAGGTCAACAAGTGAGCTACACTACGCTCATCGCACTCGCATTAAGGTGTAATTCAACTCCTAGGCATATAGCTTCAACCGACACCGCCGATATAATACATGACTAATGACTCAATGCATACACACATATCAATATCATGATTTCCATAAACATAAGCTACTCATGAGCCAAACCAGCCATCAACATCTCCGGGTCTTGTTCAAGAGCACGACAGCACACTGTTGTTATTTACAATTGCAAAGCATCTCTATCGCACAATTCAGAAATCATCATTCTTAAATTACGTATGACATCATCATTATTTTTCAATCACGTAAAACTTTTATTACACTTTTAAGCTTAATTTTGAAACTTTCAAAGATTAATGTAGAAATTAACTTTAGTTCCAATTCTAACTAGGCTCCTCTAGGTAGTACTTCCTAATATTTTTCCCAAAGAACACAAAAAGGAAATCGCATTATATTAATTTAATAAATTCTTTTTCCTTTGCCTTTAATAAATCACTCTTCAATAAACTACTTTAAATTTTCAAATACTTTTTCAAGCTTGTTTTCTATTTCATGGCCAAAATTTTTCCTTGTGTCAAAGAATAAAATTTCGTTCTTTTTCTTTTTCATCATTATAAACCCTTAGTTGAAATCCTTTTTACTTAAGCTTCTAAGTTTTAAATCAACATAAAAATTTTGTCTTGGATACCTTATTTATGGTCACTTGGCTATGAGCCTAAGGGTCGTTGGACCTCAAATTTTTATCCTTATCAACAAGATTCCAAGCACACAATATACTTCAATCACCAAAATTTTTACTCAACCAAAATTATGCATAATATTAAACCATAAAATCACATAAGGCAAAAAAAAAACCACAAAATTACGAAGAGTTAATACAACCAAGATCACAAAAAATACATACAACCAAAATCACTAAAAATCCATACAACCAAGTGAATAATCCTCACATGGATTCTTCACTTACAACATACAAATTTCATTCCTCACCACCATGAAAGATTGATGAGAGTAATCTCCCTCTTATCTTAGATGATCCTCTAAGCTCCTTGTATGCCTCCTTCAAGTACATTTCCACCACCAAGATGAACTTAAAAACAAAGAAAACATACAATATCAACATCTAAGGCTTATCTAAGATGACCATGGATCAAGTATGGTCTTAGGATTTGAAAAATGAAAAGGAAGATGAAGATTAGTGAACTTCACCTCAAAACTCCTTAAACTTGAACTTGAAGAACAAAGTTGAAGATGGATGAATTAGGTCAAGATCACAACACCAAAGTGTCTTCAAATGAGGTTTGGATTCAAGAAATATAGATGATTGAAATTAAAGAAGACTGGAAGGTGGGTTTTGGTGGTATGGCCGTGAGCTTGGTGGAGAGAAATGTGAAAGCTTTTTGTGTCTTGGTTCTTGATAGAAAGTGATAGAAATGAGTTAAGTGAGAGACAAAGTCCTAGAACCCTCCTAACAAGCCTTGGCCGTGAGCTTCCCAAGGAGAAAGAGAGACAAGTTTCTCCAACAAGCTTCCTCCAAACTTGCTTAGGAAGCTTGCTTCCTATTAGTCCAAAAAGAGAGGTGGGCCATGGTGATGTCATAAAGGTGAGGTCACATGGGTGATGTCATCAAGAGAAACCTCTAGAAAAAGGTAACTAAGCTTATATCTAGAACCATCTACTAGACCTTTACTAAAAGCTATTATCTAATGGACAAAAGTTACAGTTAACAAAACTAGTATTTATTGTCTAATGGATAATAGAACATACCTAGATTTTATTTGTCAGATAAAATCTCAGATAATGAAAACTTCGAAAATCGTCTCCAGTTTCAGGTTTAATAAGCTCCCCCGGCCTCGCATCAACAGTCTATAATTTTTTGAAAATAATATTAAAATAATCAAAATAAGCCAAATAATTCACAAAAATTACAAAAATCATAAAAATCACAGATAATCCAAAAACGAGAAAATCAGGGTGTTACATGGGTAATACCATATTTCTTCATTAAAGATTCAAATGGTTTATTGCAAAAATGTGTTCCCTCATCACTGATGATAGCTCGAGGGATTCCAAATCGACTCAAGACATTTTCTTTTAAAAATTAAAAAAATAGTTTTTTGATCATTGTGTCAACATGGAATCGCCTCAATCCATTTTGAGACATAATTAATTACAACCAAAATATACACAAATCCAAATGAGGATAGTAATGAACCCATGGAATCAATTCCCCAACAATCAAAATTTTCAATGACAAGGATAGGATTCATAGGCATTATATTTTTTTTAGAAATGGAACCTAATTTCTAACAATTTTTGCAACTTTTACAAAAAGGTATAGCTATCCTTAAATAAAGTGCGCTAATAAAATCCACACTACAAGATTTTCGCAACTGTTTTCTTTAAAGAAAAGTGACCTCCACATGCTTCTGAGTGACAAAATTTAATGACATTACCTATCTCACTGTCGGATACATATCTCCGAAAGATTTGATCAGGATAATATTTGAACAAATATGGGTCATCTTAATAAAAAATTTTCACCTCAGTTAAAAACTTTTTTCTGTCTTGGTGTGACCACTGATGCGGCTTCTTTCTTGTTACAAGAAAATTGACTATGTTAGCAAACCAAGGCATGGAACTGACAGAAAATAAAAATTCATTAAGAAAAGAATTATTGATAAGTGTGTTATTAAAATGTGAGCCAGTTGTAAGTCTGGACAAATGATCTGCAACAACATTTTTGGCTCCTTTATTATCTTTTATTGTGATGTTGAATTCTTGAAGCAATAAGATCCACCATATCAATCTATGTTTGGCATCCTACTTAGACATTAAATATGTAATAACAGCATGATCGATGAAAATAACAGTAGAAGAACCAATTAAATAAGCTCAAAATTTGTCCAATGCAAAAATTACGCAAGTAGTTCTTTTTCAGTAGTGGTATAATTCATTTGTGCACTATTTAAAGTTCAACTTACGTAACAAATCACATAGGGTTTACCTTCATTTCTTTGGCCTAAAATAGCACCAACACTAAAATCACTAGCATCACACATTAACTCAAAAGGAAAAAACCAGTCAGGGGATTGCATGATAGGAGCAAATGTCAGAAGATCAATTAATTTTTCAATTTTTTTTTGACATTCTTAAGTCCAATCAAATGGTGCATCTTTTATTAAAAGATTGCATAATGGTCTAGATATGACATTAAAGTCCTTAATGAATTTTTGATAAAATCCTGCATGTCCTAAAAATGAACGAACTTCTCTAACTATTTTTGGGGAAGACAAATAAGCAATTAATTCAATTTTGGCCTTATCAACTTCAATTCCTTTAGAAGATATCACATGACCTAACACGATTCATGTGGTAACCATGTAATGACATTTTTCCCAGTTTAATACAAATCCTTTTTCTTCGCATCTTTTAAGAACTTTATCCAAATTATTAAGATAATTTTCAAAAGAATTTCCAAAAACTGTCAGGTCATCCATGAAAATCTCTGAATAATGCTCAATCATGTCACTAAAAATACTTAGCAAGCATCTTTGAAAAGTTGTTGAAGCATTACAAAGGCTGAAAGGCTTTCTTATATATACAAAAGTGCTAAAGGGGCACGTAAAAGTGGTCTTTTCTTGATCCTCCAATGCAATTGATATTTGATTATACCCCAAATAACCATCAAGAAAATAGTAGTAAGGATGTCCTACTACTCTTTCTAGAATTTGATTAAGAAACGGCAAGGGGAAATGATCTTTCCTAGTGGCTACGTTTAATTTTCTAAAATCAATACACATACGCCAACTGGATGAGACTTGCATAGGTGTTAATTCACCTTTTTCATTTTCAACCACTGTTATTCCAGATTTCTTAAGCACAATTTGTGTCGGACTTACTGTAACACCCTAAAAATTTATAATTTTATGATAAATGGTCATTTTCTAATATTTGTGATTTTTTTGAATTTTTTTGGATTTTCTGAGAACGTAAAATATTTTAATATTATTCTTCATTTTACGTGCAAACTGAGCGGAGCCAGAAAAATGAGATATTTTCCCAAGAGCCTTGATATGTGGAAACATCGATGGAGGATCTTACTAAACCCGAGGTTGGACACAGTTTACGAGGTTTCACATTTTTTGAGAATTTTATCTAATAAAATAAATCGCTGTGTAATTTTTATCCGATGAACAGTTAATACTTACTTCTGTCAACTGTAACCATTATCCATTATATAATAGCATGTGTTAGAAATCCTATCACCTTATTCTAATGTAATCTACTTTATGTATAATCAAATCCACTTTAATTCAAAAATACTATATTTTAATCAAACTTCTCAAAGAAGCTTTGACCACAAATGACCAAACTACCCTAAACTTACAAAAGAAGCCACTCATCCCTCTCCTTCTCTCTCTCATTGCCGCGGCAAGGAGCCCATTTTGGGGGGCCAAGGGTTGATTTTTACTTACTCATTTTCACTCCAAAAGTCTAATACACTAAAAACCTATCACTCTTTTCACTTCATTTTTTCTTCTTACATTTTTCTCTCTTCTTCTTCCTCTTCCATTTCTCTCCACAGTTTGCAGCCCTATTTGTGACCATTTTCATTTTCTTGTTTCATCATCACTATTCTTACACTTCTTTTTCCATTCTCAACATATTCTCTTTGAAGATTTTCTCTCAAATCCATTATCTTCTTCCAAGAACAAAGCTTGAAGCTTTGAGGTAACGCTTCCATTTTTCTTTCTTCTTCTCTTTATTTTCATGACCCTTGATCACATTAGTGACCAAGGATTCATCTTTCTCCAAGCTTGGTTGTTGATTCTTTGTGTTTGGTTTTCTAGGGTTTTTGGAGAGCCAAAACCGAACCACCAAGAGCAAGCAAGGAGGTGATTTTCATGTTCTTCTTTTAGGTAAGAGGGAGATTTACTCACTTCAACCATTATTGGTGGTTAGAAGACCATTGTGTGATTGTTGATGGAGAAATCCATAATGGATGTTCACTTTGTTTGATTGTTTTTCATATTTTGTGTGTTCTTGATTGAGACTAAAGTTTGGTTGTTATAAATGCTTTGATAATAATGGATTGAATGAATAGAAATTTTACGGCTTCCTATTATCTTATGGAGGTCACGGTTTTGACTAAATTTTTAGGGATTTGAATTTGATTTTTGTACAAAATGAAGCTTATGTGATTAGGTATTATATGATTAATGCATGAAGTGGTAAAAAAATGGAACATTGATGTCTTAGGGAGGCTCACGACCTCTAAGGGATTTTTGTCATCCAAGTGGAGCTTTTGTGCATCCTTGGGAAATAAACAATTTGGACATAAGTAATATAGAATGTTATGGAAGAAATTGATTGAGTAATGGCTCTTGAGAGGCCACGGTTTTAAGGGGTTCTTTGACCCAAAATTTACATAATTGATCAAGACTTAGGAAATTAAGAATGTTGGATTCATAATGTGAAATTATAGCATGTATTGAACCATGTATATGGAATGTTGATATTGAGAATGGATTGTATGAAATTGTGAGTCCATGTGTGGGACTAAGTACTTGTTGATGTGTACTTTACTAAATTAAGGCATGAAGCTATTGAGGATTGATTATGTGCCATTGTGGTATGTTCCATGAGAAATATATATTGTTAATGAATATGCATTGTGTTATAAGGGACATACAATTGATGAATATATATGATGTAAATTGAGTCATCATGCATATGTGAATATCCGTTGGACTCTATTGGAAAGGCGATGTGTGCCTAGGAGATTGAATTACACCTTAGTGCGGGTGTGAGTAGACTAAGCGTGGGTCATAGTGGTTGACCTTGGGGGCATCGGGGTGCGGGTGTCTCACAATAGACAATGGTAGTTCCACTGGGGCCATGGGATAGACCGATGCAAACAAACCGACGATCCAGACCGAGACGCTGTCCTATATCGCGATCAATTGTTGAGGTGCCATGTATAAGTCATGTTGCGTAAAATATTACTTTTATGTGAAAGTACTTTATTTTAAGGCTAACGAGATGCTGATATGACTCCTTGATCATTCTCTCCAAAATGTTGATGTCTAGCTCCATGGAGTAGGATTTTGGTACCATATTTATTATGCATTGTCAGTCTCATTTTCATCTGGCATGAGTGCTTACACTGTTAAATTATCTTCTTTACTATTGTAATAATGATCTAATTATTGAGCTGTTGACTGTTTGAAATATTTGTGTTGCTTATCTTTTATTGCTCATTTTCTTTACTATTATAGACTGTTGCTTTTCCTTTACTGCTTATTTTTATTATTATTATTGTTGGTGAATATTTGTGTTGTAATGCTAAGTGGACGTCCAGTGTCGTTCTATATTCTTACTGCCATATTGATAATGAATGTTGGGTGTCTCACCTCTTTCCAATATTTCCATATTTATGTTTTATTTGTGTTTCGGAGAAGACATTCACGAAGAAAAAGAAGCGCCTGAGCTTCCTAGCTTCTGACCCGATTACGATTAGTGCTGATTGAAGATGTCTTCACATCCGTGCTGAATTTTGGGTTACGCAAGGATGACCTTTCACGGTGGTCCAGACTGCTGGCACATAAACTTGAGCATGGATCGATGCATCTATCATGGGAAGATGACTGTGTCTTTAGCTTGGGGTCGCTATGACCCGCCTGTTTTTGATTTCACTGCTTTCGTTCACTTAGGGTTTTACCTACCTGTTAGGGATTTGTGGGATGACCTTTATTGTACCCCATGAGATGATTCATTTCTCTCCACTTCTTGAGCTTTTGCTCAAAATTCAATCGCCCCGATGGTGATTTCATCGGATAAAGGGGACCCTGAGGAGGATCCTGCTATGGTTCCTTCTCGTCAGTCTTAGGGCCGGATACTGTCAGTGGCTACTAATGGCTATCCGTATATCTTTTTGGAAAGCCTGACATTTTGCTAGTGTGATGGGCTGTATATATTGTAAACATCTTGGGGGTGGGTAAAGTTTTTTGCTTTTTGTACACATGTTGATGTAATTAAAACAAGCTTGATGCTATTATATATATATATTGTGAATGTATGATTTCTTTTCATATTAATTTCTGCTGTATTATATTTCTTATTCATTTTAACAAAAGAAAAATAGTAAGTAATAATATATGTACATTTTCGATACCTGAGTTATGCGCACTTACGATTGAAGAAGTCTAATGATATACTAAATGAACCGGGTCTTAAATTATCAATTTATTTATATTTTTTGCATTTTCGTTTCACTTTACTATGGTGTGACGTTCCTTCTTCTCCATGAAAAATGGGCTTAACACTTACCCACTGACTATCAGAGATAGGATAGATAACTCCAACATCAAGTAATTTAAGAACTTCAACTCTAACTATCTCTTTCATGTGTGGATTTAATCTTCTTTGAGATTATTGTGATATTTTAGCATTATTCTCTAAATGCATTCTATGTGTACAAATTAATAGATTAATACCTTTTATGTCCTTTAATGTCCTTCTAATTGCACTTTTATGCCTTTTAAGTACTTCTATCAACATACCTTCTTGTTCTCCAGTAAGGGTCGAGGAAATTACCACTGGAAAGCTTTGTTCTTCCCCTAAAAATGTGTACATCAACCCAGCAAGTAATTACTTTAGTTCTAGTGTGGGTATTTCTTCATGGGCATTATCATTCATGGATTTTAACTCTTTAAATCTCAGCTTCTATCCCTTATATTCCATTACCTGTGCACAATCAAGCAAAGAGCATATTTCAAAAATATCATCATTTAGTTATGCACCTGAATCAAATGAATTAATTAAACAAACTTCTAATGGGTCAGAAGAACTCCCTTTTAGAAAATGATTATCTACAATGGCCTCAATCCCGTCAGCTTCCTCATTTTCATCATAGACTTCAGATGGTTGCTTGCATATGTTGAAAACATTAAGCTCCAGTGTCATGTTTCCAAATGTTAGCTTCATCACTCCATTTCTGCAATTTATCAAAGTATTAGATGTTGCTAAAAATAAGCGACCTAAAATAATAAGAATTGACTTGTAACTATTAACCATAGGTTCAATTTCTAAGACAATAAAATCCACAAGATATATGAATTTATCAACTTGTACCAACACATATTTCACTATTCCTTTTGGAATTTTATTTGATCTATTGGCAAGTAAAAGAGTAACAGAAGTTGGTTTTAACTCACCCAGGTTGAGTTGCTGATAAACTGAATATGGAAGTAAATTAACGCTAGCACTGAGATCAAGTAAAGCTTGTTCAATTTTATGTTCTCCAATAATGCATGAAACCATAGGACCACCAAGGTCTTTATGTTTCAAAACATTATTACTCTGAATAATGGAACTTACCTGTTCATTCATAAAGGCCTTCTTTTTCACATTTAATTTCCTTTTAACAGTGCATAAGTCCTTCAAAAATTTGGCATAAGAAGGAACCTGTTTGATAACATCTAACAACGAAATAATGACCTTCACTTGTTTAAAAATTTCAAAAATTTTAGTGTGGTGGTTCAATTTCCTTGAATTGTTTCATGCTTGAGGAAATGGGGATGGAGGTAAGAGTTTAGTCTCATTTTGGCCAGATGGCCCGTCAACCTATTCCTTATCTTGGGGGATTGATTCATCATCTTTCTCACAAGGTTCAGGAATTTCTTTTTCAACAACTTTACCACTCCTAAGAGTTATCACTGAATTGATTTAATTTATTTGTTGGTTTTCTGAACTATCCTTATTTCGACTGTACTGACCCTTGGGATTTGGTTGAGGTTGAGAAGGAAATTTTCCTTTCTTGTGAATGGTGAGTGCAGAAGCAAATTTAGCAAGAGTTTCTTTTAAGTCAATCATGGTTTGAGTGTTTTGTTTATTAATGGCCTCTTGCTTTTCTATGAATGCATGCAATGTTCCTTCAAGGTTTTTCTTATATGGTAGGATATAAGATGCATATCCTTGAGAATTTTGAGAGCCTTGTTGTTCTTGAGGAGGCGGTGGTTGCATAAACTGTGTTTGATTATTATTTCTCTAACTGAAGTTCAGGTGATTTCTCTATCCTGAATTGTATGAATCTGAAAAAGAAGAAGTAAATGACTTTTTAAAATTGTTTATTGCATTTACTTGCTCATGCACAACTTCTTTAAAAGCAGGTATCTTTGGACATTCATTTGTCGAATGTCCTAAGTTGTCACAAATGCCACAAATTTTTTCATTTTGCACAGATTTGACTTCTTTCACTTTCCCTAATTCCATGGATTCAACCTTTCTAGCCAAACTGGCGTACCTAGCATTTAGATCTTCTTCTTGACTAAGATGATATTTTCCTTTACTAGCATTTGCAAGGTTATATCTAATTGAATTTTCAGAAGGATTAGTACCATGCCAAGATTGAGAATTTTCAGCCAAATGGTTTAAATAATCTAAAGCTTCTTCAGGTTCTTTATCAAGAAACTCACCATTACACATTGTTTCCACAAATTGTTTAGTTTCAAATGTTAAACCTTCATAAAAGAAGCTTATAGTGCGTCATTTTTCAAAATTATGATGTGGGCAAGAATTTAACAAATCTTTAAAACGTTCCCAATATTGAAAATATGCTTCATTTAAATTATGTGAAAAATTTTGGATTTGTCCTTTCAAAGCATTGGTTTTATGTGTTGGAAAAAAATTCTTTAAAAACTCACCTTGCATTTCTTGTCATGTGCTAATTGATCTTGGTTTCAAACATTAAGCCAAGTTTTTGTTTTATCTTTCAAAGAAAAAGGAAAAAATTTAAGCTTAACAATTTCTTCAGTGCAATTTTGATCATTGAAAGCAATATCGACTTCCTCAAATTCTTTTAGATGTAAATATGGACTTTCAGATTCTAAACCATATAAATTAGGAAGTAAAGAAATTATACTCAACTTAAATCTAAAATTGTTAATAGTGAGTGGAAAGATAAAACATGACGGACTAGAATTTCGAGGTGGTTGCAAATATGTATGCATAGTTCTCAACGATTGATTTTCATGTTCATCATGTACACTTTCATTTTCAGCTCATGGTTGTACTATTCTTACTAGTATCAAAGAATTGAGTTATAAAATCTGAAGTACTGGTGCCTCAAATTGCCTAGAATTTCTGATTGATACCTTTTGAACTTTCTTTTATTGTTACATAATAATGATACAACCATATACTGTTGTGTTGTTCCTTTTGCAGTTTCTTGATGATGACAACAAATGTTACTTGGAGATCAACTATACTTTTGATATTAAGAAGGATTGGGCTTGATCATACATGGAGAGCTTCCCAACCTGCAATAGTAACTCACCCTTAGTTAGTGAATGTTTTTTAATTTCTATTTGAGTTGCTCAAGAAACTCAGGTGTCTTATGGACTAAATCCCATTTCAGTATTGACTCAAGGAAACAAAGAGAAAGAAAATTAGTTAGTAATTTTCCTAATAAAAATGCCCTGCTTCAAATGATGACGATCCTAGCTCCACTATCTTTACCTATCTAATTCTGTAGACATAGTAATCATTTTGAGGGTCAGCTTTCTTTAGATGGTAATTTGTAACGGATGGCCCTAGCATATGGATTTTTGAGCAATTGGATTTCAAATGGAAGGTACATTCTTTGTTTCAATGAGAGTCTTTCTCTTTTCTTCAGCTACTAGTTACTACAGTCAGATAATTAAAGTGTAGATGATTTAGGATGTTAAAATTAAATACAAAACAAAGACACTATAAATGTTATAGAGAAGCAAAAATTGTTGCAAAACCACAGCTATATGCAAAAGCTAAGCATCCTTTCATTGTTTATTCAATTTAGTTATTTGACCAAACTTCATTTGTATTGTTATTTACATTATCAAAATCCATTGCCTACCAATAAGGGTTAAGTGTAACACCCCAAAATTTATTTCTTTTATTATTAATATTTATTTTATAATATTTGTGATTTTCTGGAATTTTTTCAAATTTTTCTGAGAACGTGGAATATTTTAATAATATTTCTCATTTTACGTGCAAATTGAACGGAGCCGGGAAAATAAAATATTTTTTCTGAGAACCTTGATCTGTGGAAACGTCGATGGGGGATCTTACTAAACCCGAGGCTGGACACGATTTACGAGATTTCATGTTTTTTGAGAAAATTTAACAGACAAAATAACAAAACACTGTGTAAAATTTATCTGTCAGATAAATTAATACAGACTTCTGTCGACAGTAGTAATTATCCATTGGATAATAGCATGTAACAAAAACCCTATCATATTATCCTAATGTAATCTTCTTTATATCTAATCAAGCGCACTTTAATTCAAATTTTGTACCTTAATTAAGAAGCTTCTTTGAGAAACTTTGACCAACTAAAGACCATGATGCCCTTGGCTTGTCAAGGAAGCCAAAATCTCTCCCCTCTCTCCTCTTGAAGCCACGACAATGCATGGCCAAAGGAGGCAAATTTTGCCTCCTCACTTAATGCAAAATACCCAAAATCATTTCATTTCACCAAAACACTTTCTCTCTCTAAAACTTCATCCTCTTCATTTTCTCCTCCTTCTCTCTACTCCTCCTCCATAGCTACGAAATTTGCAGCCCATTTTCACCCATTTTTCTTCACCTTTCGCTTCACAAACACCATTTCCATACTCCCCTCCATCTCCTTTACACTTTCTTTTTAGAAAGTTTCTTAAAAAATCCAACCTTTCTCCATTGTCTTCCAAGACAAAGTTTCCATCTTTGAGGTAAAGCTTCCACCTTTCTTCTTCTTTCTCTTCATTTTCAGACTCTAGGATCTCAATGGAGGCCAAAGATCCATTCTTTTCCATGCTTAATGTTGATTCTTGATGATGGAAATTCCTAGGGTTTTGAAGGCCTCAAAACCCTCATTTTCGTGATTCTTCCTTAGGTAAGAGGGAGATTACTCACTTCAACTAATAATGGTGGTGAGGGAACCCTTGTATGTTCATGTTGTTTTGTGATTTTTGCTTGTTCATGTGTTCTTGGATTTGATTAAATTTTGATTGGTGATCTTGAGTATATTGGAAGTGTTAAATGTGCTTGATCATGTTAGGGTTGTTAAATGAAAAATTTGGAGTTTTCTACCCTAGCATGATGGTCACGGTTTTGAGGGAGATTTTGGGTTGAAAATTATTTTTGTGAACAAATAAATAATGCTTATGTAATTAAATGTTGAATGATAACATTGAGGTTAATAAATGAAAAATTTTAAGGATTGAACACCTTGAAAGGGAGCCAAGGTTTTGGTTTGAAACCATAAGGGTTTCGATTGATCTTGGTGAATTAAAATTTAAGTAAATTGATATTAAGAAACTAATACATAAAATGGAATGAAAAATTGGACTTTGAAGACCCTTGAAGGCTACGGTTTTGGAGAGAAAACCTTGAGGCTAAATGATGCCTTAGAGCATCTTTGGAAATCTAAGATTTAGAGACTTGCATAATTCTTAATGAAGTGAAAGAATTAAAGTGGATAATAACACTTGGAAGGCCACGATTTTGAAGGGTTAAATTAACCAAAAATTGTCATAATTAATCAAAGCTTAAAACTTTGAAAATGTGGGTCCAAAATGTGGACTTCTGATACTAGATGAACACTTGAAATATATGGACATGGAAATTGATTCTATATTATTGTGGACCACTATGTGGGCCAAACACTTGTTGATTATGTACTTGAGAATATCATGATGTGATGATGTTGAAAAGTGAATATGTATGTATATATATTTATATACCATTGGGGTATGCTTATGATGAATGCATCATTAATGAACATGCATGATTGAAATTGAGTCGTCATGCATATGTGTTATCCGTTGAGCATTGTTAGAAAGGCGATGTATGCCTAGGAGTTTGAATAACACCTATGTGCGGGTGCGACTGGACTAAACGTAAGGTCATAGTGGTTGGCCCTGGGGGCATTGGGGTGCGGGTGTCTCACAATAGACAGTGGTAGCTCCACTGGAGCCGTGGGATAGGCCGATGCGACACACCGACGATCCTGACTGGGACGCTATCTTATATCGTGATCAACTGTCGAGGTGCCATGTATAAGCCAATTGCGCAAACATTTTTATAAGATAAAGCACACTATATTTTTAAGGCTAACGATATACTGGCATTACTCCTTGATCATTCACTCCGAAAAATGTTTATGTCTAGCTCCATGGAGTAGGAATTTCGGTACCCTTTGCATTGTGAACTGTCAGTCACATAATTCTTTGAGCATGAGCATTTATAATTATAGAATATATTCACTATTATAACTGCAATAATTATTTGATTTTTTGGACTATTGAATATTGGAATTGTTGATGCCACCTGCCTGTTGTTAATAATACTTACTATTATTAATTGTTATTTTGCTCTTATTGTTAATTTCTATTATCACTTTAATTGGATGTATGAACTGTGTTATATGTGGGCATCCAGCACCGTACTGTTTTCTTGCTACCATTATGGTACTGTAAGCTGGGTGTCTCACCTCTTTTTGTATTTTTTCTATTTGGTATTCTGTCGGATTGTGTATTTCTGAGAAGACGTTCTTGAGGAAGACAAGGAAGCTCCTAAGTTTCCAGGCTTCTGGCCAGATTACGACTGAAGTTTATCAAGGATGACGTCACGCCCTCATGGATTTTTGGGCTACACACGGATCATTTTTCATGGAGGCCCTGACTGCTGGCACGTTAATGTGCAGACAAACCGTTGCATGCACCATGGGGAGCTGACTATGTCCTTAGCATGGGGTCGTTATGACGCCCCTGTTTTAGATTTTCATGCTTTTGTTTGGCTGGTGTTTTATATGCCCGTTAGGGACATGTGGGCTGACATGTATTACACCTCACGTGATGACTCTTTTCTTTCTACTGCTCGGGCTCCTGCCCATTACTCTGTTACTCCAATGGATGTTTCATCGGGCGAAGAGGACCCCGAGGAGGACTCTTCCACAGTCCCTTCTTGTCAGTCTTAGGGACTGATTCTGTCGGTGGCTACTGATGGCTATCCGTTATCTTTTTGCGGGAGCCTGACGTTTTGCTAGATTGATGGGTGTAAATTTGTATTTACCTTGGGTGGGTAAAGCTTTTGCTCATTTTGTATATTTTGGAATGTAACTAAACAGACTTATGTATATAGATATATATATATATATATATATATATATATATATTGTGTGTATATGGTTTAATTTACGTCATTTCCTTTTTATTGCGACTGTTCTAATTATTATTTCTCTACATAATAGATTTTAAATTAACTCTTTTGACTTTACTTGGTAATGATTTAAATTAAACACAACTTAACAAAAAATATATATATAATGATAATTGTAAGGAAATTTAAATAATCATAAAAATGAGCCGGGTCAACGTACTAAAAAACAACCACCATTTTCTGTAGTTTAATTTATTTCGCATTATGTTTCAAGGTATTATAGTGTGACGTTCCTTCTTCGCGGTTAATGAGAAAAAAAGGGCGTTACATTAGGCACAATAGTAAGCAAGTCACCTTTTTTGGAGGAAGATCAAATCCTAGAAAAAGTAATTATTGAAAGGATCTCATAGTCACAATAGTATTTGAAAGATTAGTCTCATAACAATGTCTCTAAGGATACTCCAGTAAAAAAAAAATCTATTGCGTAACTTCTCAATACTATTTTATGCCTTAGAGCAAAAAATGCTTATGATGATGGTTTTCTAGGAGGTATTGTTGTGCTTGGAAGTCAGAATAGAGGAACTGTAGTTGGGCCTAAATAGTGTCCAATGATTGGGTCATATCTCAGGTTATAGGTGGTTTAAGGAGCTGAAATTTTACTAGAAGATAGTTAAGACCCTTACCTACAACTTTCATGAAGATCATTTTGTCCAATTCTGACAGCATCCATAAGATAAGCACCGAATCATTTGGTGCTAGTGGGGAGACAAGGATCAAAATAATTTTCCAGTCACTTATCATCATCAAACAACTCCTTTGGCATTTTCTCATCATCATCAAACAACTCCATTGTCATTTTGTACTCCTTAAGCTCTATAAAAGGAAACATTGGCTAATCATTTTGATCATCTTGGCTTAGAGATCAAGAATATGCTATTGTGTTGTTTGTTTCTCTTGTTGTAGTTTTCTTTATTCTAAATTGAAGTTATGTTCATCTTTTTCTTCTTATCTCTTTCTTTCTTCTTGTTCATGAGTAACTAATTTTTATTTTGCTTGGGTGAAAGGGTGAAGCTTTTGGTAATAAATTAAGGTTTGATTAATTTCTTTCTTGTGCTTAAATGATGTATTATCAAGTGGTCATTATATGTGTTGTATTTTGTTTCCAATTAATTTAGACACCCTCCTTGTAAAGTGGAGATCTTGATTCATTGTACACAAGAGGTTGGCACAATGAATTCTTGAGCCTATTTATTAGTGTTGGTATTAGTGGATAATTAAAGGAATCATAATATAATTACATATATAATCTTAAATGAACTTTGAATGTTGTATTTTCATATTGGAACCTCTATTATGTGTGGATTTTAATTAAGTTATAAAAAGAAATAATCTTGTCTTTAATTTATTATCAAGAGTGGATCTCTTAGCCCGAGTAAATCTTTTTTTCATTTGTGAACAACTTTTATCATCTTTATTTTTGTGACAAATCTTTTCTTTACCTCAAAGAATTTTTCTTTATCAATTCCCTGCGGATCGACATCGGACTCCAGAGAATTTATTACTTGAAATAACCTGCACTTGGGTTTGCAACTTTTAATTCGCATTAGCCAACTGATCCTTTTATTTAAAATACTATCAATCTCCATGAATTCAAATAGTAACTGACTAATAATTTTATGAGATGACTAACTACAAAAATCATAAATTCTCTCCTCATAGAAATCTCAAAATTTACTAACACATACCACTTATCATAATCAAATCAAAACACACAAACATATTAAATCCATTTCTAATCTAATACATACAAGAAACAAGTGTAATTTGAAAAGTTAAGGGTTAGAAAACCCATCCCCCAACTCACAACCACCTTGGTTTAAAACCCCAACCTCTCTTCAAGCTTCCAAATTCAACTTAACCACCACTAAACCACATCATACAATAGAGAATAAAATAGGAAATAACAAATTCGGGGTGGTAATCCATTTAGTTGCACCATGGCCTTCAATGGTCGCCCCCACACTTGCACCCCCACTTCCAACAAAACTCAACCACCAACATAAAAACTTGAAAAACATATAGAAAGAAGCTTGGGAAGAATTAAAAATGGAGTTTTAAAGCCACTAACCTCTAACTCTTCTCCTAGCTTGATGAAGTTTAGAGATGAGATTGATACCAATGGGCAAAGCTCGACGAGTTGGAGTATTTTTCTCAACTATGGCAAGTGCATCCAACAAACTTCTAACAACCATACAACCACCTACAGGCAGTGGTTGTTCTTCCTCTCCCCCTCCCTATTTCTTTCTTTCCTTCACTCTCTCTCTCTTATTCAAGCTGCACATTCACCACTCTCCCTTTCTCACATATTTTCTTTTAATTTCCTTGTTTATTTAGGCAGCTTAATAGTTAAGTTGAGTGGAGAATGAGTGGGGTGGTATTTATGAGCTAAACCATAGGTGGTTTGCTTGGGTTGGGAAGATGATATCACTTAAATCCTATAAGTTGCACTACTCATGCATGTATTAGGACATAGGTATTTCTCCTATTATATTGGAGAGTTTCTAATCATTACACTCACTCTCTAACGAATGCCAATTAAGGTAAGTGTTTATGCCCTCTTGCATGTAACTTCATTGGCTCTAATCAAATCATTACATTATAAATTAAAATGAATAAATTTGGCTTACTACCATTGCTATTAACTTTACAAATTATAACCACTACTTTTATAACTTAAATAAATTACATTTACACTTACTTAGACACTTTGAGCACAAAGTTTAAAGTATTTATTAGATAGAATCATGTATACATTCAAATCAAAGATTAGTTGTTTTATCTGGAACATTAGCTGGCTCATATGTATTCTAACAAGGGATGAGTCATCTTATTTGGAATATTAGCTAGCTCATGTAATTCAAAACATAAGACTGCTCACTAATTTTGATAGTCTAATACTAAAATAAGTGAGCTAGAAGGGAGGATGTTACATTCGTTAATAACTTGAGTTCGCATAATTATATCTTTACATTCAATTTATTATTTAACTTGTGTCTATAAAAATCTAGAAATATCATTTTTAAAACAAAAGTTATAAATATCATTACACAATACCCATGCAAAGCACAGCCTAAAGGACTAATGGTCTTTATAACTATTCCTTTTAGGCTAATGGTCTTTATAACTATTCTGTATCTTGCTTGTATGGAAAGATATAGGTATAGATGCAATTATTACTTATTACTTTTGTTTTTGTAATAATTTTTTTTTATGACACAGGTGTAATTGCTAGGCTTCATTAACTTGATTAGGATTAGTTAAATCTCCTAAAGATTGGACTAGGTCACCTAAGTGTTTAGGTCCATCTTGAAAATCGATTCAATTTTTTTGTCTCTACTCTATTCTTATTCTTATTTTTTTAATAAAATATTGTTAATTGAGTAAAAAAAATACACCTTTCTTGGAAACAACTTCTCTTAACTGAAAATTTTCTATTGCTTAATTAATTAGTAGCATTTTATTTGAAAAAACACCTCACCATTTCTCTCCATCTTGAAGCTCACGACCTCTATACCCAACACCAACATCCAAGCTTCCAAAATTTCATCTAACTTGATTTCCTAAGCCTAAATACCATCCTAAACACTTTTCATGTTGTGAACTTAAGCTAGTTCATCCATCTTGTGCTTGGAAACCAAGCTTGAGTTTTCTACTCCTAAAGATAAAAACTTTATTTCTTAGTTCAAAGTTTGGTTCTTGAATTTCTAAGTCATGTTTGATCTATGGTTTCTCTTTGTCAAGCTTAGTTTGTGACTTGTATTGGTTTAAGCTTGTTAGGGTGTTTTTGGGAAGCTACACGAAATTCCTTGGAGGAAGCTACTTGGAGGATTTTGTCTTCTTTGAGGTAAGAGGGAGATTAACCTCATCAACCATATGTTGGTGGTGAGGAAATGGCTTATTTGTGGTGAAAAATCCATAAGGATTTATTCACTTGTGTGATTTATAGCTTACTTTGTTTGTGATAATTTTTGGTTGGTATGTGTTATAGCTTTGATTATATGCTTGATTATATGATTTTGAAGCATGTTGATTTATTGTATTAAGTAGGATGTGATTCACATGTTAATAAGTTGTATGAAGGTTCCAAAGAACCTATGGAGGCTCACGGTTTTTACACAACTAAGGGAACAAGATGTTTCAAATTATTTTCCTAAATCATGGATTAAAGGATTTAATGATAAGAAATTGGATTAAAGAGTTTTGTAAAGGATTATGTGATGGAGAATGATTAATATGATTTATGAAGCATAAATGAATTTTTGGCCAACATGCCAAAGTTTAGTGTTTTAGATCCAAAATTATTTTCCTAAGTGTAGACTTAGGTGATTAATTAACAAGAATTCAATTTGAAGAATTTTTGGTAGAAAAAGGAAAGTAGATTTAATATTTAAAATTAAATTAGCATATTTAAGACATAATGAGGAATAAAAGTTAAAACTTGAAATTTGTTAATGTATAGCTCACCCTTTGGGTTTTGAAGTGCGTTAGAAAATTTTGAGATGTAATATTTAATTAATTCAAAGAAGTTAAATTTTCTGTAAAATATAGTGGAAAATATTACGTTAAGAACTCTTAGTAGGATAATATCTTAAATAATACCAAATTTTCTATATTATATTACAAAAAAGTTTAGAAAGCTATGAAATATTTTACGTAAGTGAAAAATGTTAGAAAAATCTTACGCAATTTAAAAATAGTGATTTTTAAGTTACGTGATTGAGAAAATGAATTAAAATCACTACGCGATTGAGAAAACGTTTAAAAATATTTCTGCGATTGTGAAAACATTGAAAAATACTTACGCGATTTGAAAACATAAGAAAATGTTACGCGATTTCAAAAAGGTGATAAAATGTTTGCGCGATTGAAAATAATAGTAGTTTGTTGTCGGGCTATAATAGTGGGCCCAGTTATGTTGGAAAGTGATACCGTCAAGAAATGGTATGTGTATGTAAAATACTGTAAGAATAAGGTTTGTATATGTTTTGGATCGTACATCAAGCATAGAAAAATGTGTCAGCTTATTTGGTTAAGGCAAGTGTGCATAGGAGATTGAAATTACACTTTCGTGCGGGTGAGAATTGCGTAGTTACGATATTTAGTGATCTTAGAGACGTTGGGGTGGTGTGGAAAGTCATATGTGACCAGTTGGTAGCACCTCTGCGCCGTGGTATCCTATGCAAACACACCAATGGTCTTGACAAAGTTGCTACTTTTTTCGTGATTTGTTTAGAGTGTCTTGTATTTGAAACATCCACCATTGGGTATCACATTTTATACAAATTATTTCTGAATTATCCCAAGTTATAAAATGATATTTTATAATATAAATATGATTTGTAAAATTTCTTGATATTGATAAGATAAACTTAGCAGAATATTAAAATGCTAAACAATATCATGAATAATATGCATCATATACATAACCTCGGTAATGACATACTTAAATATATACAGACAGAGTTCTCAAAAGCCGATAAACATTACTATACTATCATATTGGCCCAAGTACACGTTTATGGAGCAGAACCCTCTGACGGATCCTCCTTAGACTCCTCAAAAGATAGGAATCCTGGATGACGCGTGATCCTATGGATCGGTGTCCGAGCAGACAGCACAATGCTAATCTCACTAGGAGTATGGTAGTAAGCACCCCAATACTGTCTAATAGATAATGGAAACTCCAAATATACGTAAATGTTGACAACGAAGTAAGGGTTCCCATGATATACCATACTTAGGGAAACAGTAAGATCTCCCATGTAGACAATACACTCTCTATCTAAGTGAACATGCCAAGCCTCCAAACCACCTTGGAATTGTAGCCTCATGTACCCAAGAAAACTTGGCGTCACCATTGACTCAGAAATCAGCTTCCTCAGCAGGAATCTACTCCTCACGTTCTTGCTCAAATTCTTTCTCACCGTCTTTACCAATTACAATTATAATATAGGAACAACATACAAAGAGGTGAGATTACCAACACCAGTACCAACATGGTAGTAAAGAGATATAAATGACAATAATGTCATACAGATATAACAAACAATAATACAGATATAACAAACAATAATTATAATCATGGCATTAAACATTAATCAATTTTTGACAAATAAAATATCACACAGATAAAGATGTAAGACTATGCTTATGCACACAGACTCAATTTCCTACTCCATGGAACTAACTCAAGTCGGAGAGATTGATCTAGAAGATCTGTCGCTACCATAATTGCCTCAGACCACGTGCCATAACTTTCATCAGTTTTGCACATCTAGCATTATACACGGCAGTCTATGCCAGATCTTGATTAAGAATAGTGTCTCGGTTCGGATCGTCGGTGCGTTGCATCGGTCCGATCTACGGTACAGCAGAGCTACCAACTGCCCATTGTGGAAAACCCGCACCCAGACGCCCCTAAGGTCAACAAGTGACCTACACTACGTATATCACACAACACAAAGGTGTAATTCTCTCCTAGGTCATTGGCCTTAACATAGTCCATCGGACTTTTTCAATGCATATTCAATGCATACAAGCCAATCACAAGCTAAAGTCATATTTCACATATATAGGTTCACATTTTGGCCCAACCACAATTCTATTGTATTTTCAATGGTGTAATTATTTTACTGCATTTTCACAATCGCACAACATTTTTGTCGCATTTTAAAATAGCGTATTAATTTTTTGATGTTTTCTCAATTGCGTAAAAATATTTAAACATTTTCCAAATCGCGTAGCGATTTTTCAACGTTTTTGAAATCGCGTAACTTAAAAATCACATTTTCAAGTCGCGTAAAACATTTTTCATCATTTTTCAACTGCGTAAAATATTTCTCAAAATTCTAAACATCATTTTGGCCTTTCTAAAAATTAATATGACTTCTAACTTCATTTCTCCACAATTTCTTACTTAAGAAATCCTTCCTACAATATTTTCCACAAAATAACCTTTTCATTGAATTAAATCAATGTTTCTATCTTAAAATTTCCTAACGCGCTCCAAAACCCGTGAGCTATACGTTAGTAAATTTCAAGTCATCCATTCATTCCTCATCATAACTATATCAATTCTAAAAAAATTAGTTTACTTTCTAAAATATTTTGAGGTTCAAACACTTTCAAGCTCATTTTTTCTTCATGAAACGAAATCTCTTTTTTTACAAATAATAAGTTGTTTTATTTCCATTTTTATTTCTTATGTCCTTGTATTAATTTCCTTGCACCTAATCAACTAAGTCACCATTGATAAATCATATCTTTACACAAAACAAATCTATTCAAGCCTTCATGGTCGTGAGGTACATGGTCATTGAAACCAAAATATTGATTTCTTTCCTTGCTCTTCTAAACATCCAATTTTACCATTCATAAAAATATTAACTTACAAACACCTATTTTGAGGTGTTGAGGTCGTAAGCCTCATGGTCTTTGGAACCAAAATTATTTTTCCTTTTCAACATCTATCATGGCATACATGGCATATAATCATCATACTATATATCAAGTGTAACATCCCGAAAATTTATAATTTTAGGATAAATGGTCATTTTACAATATTTAGGATTTTTAGGAATTTTTCTGAATTTTTTTGGGAAATGTGAAATATTTTAATATTATTTCTCGTTCTACGTGCACATTGGACAAAATTGGCAGAACGACTGTAACGCTTCCAAAGTTGGAAAATTTTATTACGAATAGTCATTTTCTAATATTCGTGATTTATGTGAATTCTTTTAGAATTTTTCAGAAATGACGAATATTTTAATATATTTCTCGTTTTGCGTGCACACTGAGTCGAACGGAGAAAATAAAATATTTTTTCCGAGAATCTTGAACTATGGAAACGTCGACGGGGGATCTTACTAAACCCGAGGCCGGACACAGTTTACAAGGTTTCATGTCTTTTGAGAAATTTTAACAGATGAAATAATAAAATACTGCGAAGAATTAATCTGTCAGATTTATTAATGCTGACTTCTGCCAACTATGATTATTGTCCAATAAATAATAACATGTAATAAAAATCTTATCACACTGTTCAAAATTTACCTTGTGTCAAGCCCCTTTAGCTTTATTTTCAAAATAAAAGTTAAATTAATTCAAAAACTTATTTGGGAAACATCCAAGAAGCTTCCTCCCATTTCACTTTTCTCTCTCTTCCCTCCCCACTCTTCTTACAAGGCAGATGGCCCTTGAAAAGCCCAATAATCACATTTCATTTTATTTCTCCTTCTCTTCTTCTCTTCTACGTTTCTTTTTCTTCTTCTTCTTCTTCTCTTCTTATTCTTCCTCCTTCTCCACCGTCCACCCTCACCATTCACCATCCTCATTCTTTGCTTCACCACTTCCATATCTAGCTTCTTCCATCATTCCAAGACCATTTTCTGGTGGCCATCCTTGGTTCTTCTTCTTCTTCTTCTTCTTCTTCTTCTTCTTCTTCCCCCATTTTTCACCATTGAAGCTAAAGCTTGGAGCTTTTGAGGTAAAGTCTTCAACTTTCTTCTATCTTCTTCTCATTTTCATTTTATTGGTCACCTATGTGGCCAAGGAGCCATTTTTCTATGATTGGAGTGAACACATTGGGAATTTCTCACTCTAGGGTTTTTCTTGAAGGGGAAAACGAAAATCAAGAGCAAAAAGGGGAAAGCATTCTTGTGATTGCCTTCATTTAGGTAAGAGGGAGATGATCCTCTTCAACCAATCTTGGTAGTAAGGAAATGTCTTGTGTATTGTGTTGATGAGGGAATCCATGTTGGATTTCCCTCTTTGTAATGTTGTGTCATTTCCATGTGCTTTAATGATTGCTTCATCCTGGTTAGCGCTCAGGCGCTTCGTGGTCAGCGTCCAGGCGCTCCACCAGCGCTCAGGCGCTACAGAGATGGCGCCTAGGCGCCCATGACAGAACTAGTAGGGAACTGTGAGATGAAGCCTATGTAATTGGAAATATAAATGTTAATGTTGGGATGTGAGATGGAGAGCTTTAAGGGTTATTTAAATCAATTTGAAGCCAGGATATTAGATTAAAACTATAATGGATTGGAATGAACTTGGTGAACAAAAACTTAAGTAAAGGATATCAAGAAATCAATGCATAAAATGGGATAAAGTGATGTTAGCAGTGGACTTTGGGAAGCCACGATTTTGATCATGGATTTTAGGAATGGGATTGACCCCATGAAGAATAAAAACTAAATGATTGGTATCGAGAGACTCGAGCATAACGCGAGATGGAAACTTAGTGATGGATTCTTGTAAGAGTGGCAAATCTTGAATAAGAATGCATAATGAACCTTAAAAATGTATTACCTTATTTGATTTCAATATTATGATATTGTGGGTCCATATGAGTGACCAATGTTGTATTGATGCTTATTTGAGCCAATTGTGGCATATTATGGAATGGTATGTGATATGGATCATACATGTTCATGCATAGAGTCTTATGCATTGTGAATGTCCTGTGGACTGTTGTAAGGCCGAGTTGCCTAGGAGATTGAACACACCCTGGGTGCGGGTGCGAATAGACTAGTGTGGGTCGTGTTATGACCTCGGGGGCGTCGGGGTGCGGGTCCCTCACTTGGACAGTTTAGAGCTCCTCTGTGTCGTGGGGCAAACAGATGCAAACACACCGACGATCCGGACTTGACATTGTCCTATGTCGTGATCGAGCGTGGACTGTCTGTACAATGCCTGATGTGCACGTAGAAAACTGTTGAGTTTTAGCACCTTGGCCGCGGCAGCCGAGTTGCAGACACGTCTCCTGATCTTTCTCTCCGACTGTTTGAGTCTAGCTCCATGGAGTAGGAATTGGGAAAGCATGCATTGTGCATCATTCATTATTGGTCTTATAAACTGTTGAGCATGAACACTTGTGAATGTGAAGATAAGCTGTTGTACTTATGTAAATGGTTATCGATTGTTGTGCTGATTCTTGGAAATACTATTGTAATCTGCCTGCTATTGCTTACTGTTGTTCTACTTTTACTATAAATATCACTGTTATTATTGACTCTGATTATTGCTTAGAATTGAATTGCTCTTATTATAAATTCCGTTGTTGCTATTGATGAATATATGAACTGTATTGCTCGATGGGTGCTTTGCGCCATGCTATTTTCTTACTACCAGTAGTGGTAATGAAAGACGGGTGTCTCACCTCTTTCCTATATTTCTGCATTCTCTGTTTTATATTCATATTTGATAAAAGATCGTGAAGAAGATAATGAGGAATCACACCTTGTCGATGGGGTTGGGAACCTGGACAATATTTCTTCGATTTTCCTAGGAGTGCATCAGCATGGAGGCATTGATGCCTGTTGTATCAACCGGGACGCTAAATGTCATGCGCATATGGGGTTGCGGACTTGTCTGCTGGTAGTACCCATCCCTGGGTTACTACTTCTCTCCTTTTATGTTTTATTTCCCGATATATCTTATTTGACTCTGTAATCATTATATTTTATGTTGTTAGTGATTCGTGTAAATTGGCTATGAGATATATATATAAGGAATGTGATTTTATTTCAATGGTTGTATTAAGGGTTGAATATATTTATATTTCATTCATGGCTCGTATTTTCTACTTATGCATAAATGCGAAAAACAAAAATAAACTCGTTAATTTTGAAACTACTGTTATCATGACTGTGACACGCCTGGATTTAGCAACTGTGGTGTAGTAACGATTGCGCTGCAGTTGGTATATTTAGGTGCGTTACATTAGGTGGTATCAGAGCAGTTCATCCTGTTGAGCCGGGGTATGGACTTGCTATGTTTAGGCATATTAGAATTTGGTCTGTTGTGCACTTCCTTGTCTCTTGATTGAGATGATGGGAAAGGAATGCATGGCGTGCCGTAGGTTGGATGTTGATGGCTACTGTTATACAGTTGCATGATATTGAGGACTGGCCTACTCAATATGTAATGTTCTGTGTGTACAGGAAACTATGACTTCACCTAGGCGTACTGTGTTAGGAAGATAGGATTTCTTTTGTGAGGATATCAAAAGGTTTTGGAAAATCGATCTTCTGGAGAAAGAAATAGTAGGTGTAAACTAGATTCGAGAAGTAGTTTGGAAGTTGACGGCTTGCGAGGGATTACGCTGTGGAAGATAAACGAAGAAGTTCGAGCTAGAGATCGTTAGGGTTCGTGAATTGAACTTGTCTTGTTTGAATTATGTGAATTGTCTGACTCTCTGTATTTGGTTTTCGTAGGGAGATAACACTGTTTGAAGTAATTTTGTGTTTGTTGTATTTATATCCATCTTCAGAGAAATTCAATGGCTCGCAGTAGACATGCAAGGGCGATGGCTTGTGACAGACGCATACATGTGAGCGCGGGACAAGACAATAGGGGTATGGCTGTGACTGCAGAAGAAATGCAAAGGATGGTTGAGATGACAACTTACCAAGATGAGAGGGCCACGCAACAACGAGAATTGGAAGTTGAGGTTCAGAATCTGTTGGAGGAAAGTCGGCTTTGGGGCAACCTTGGACTGCCTAGATTCCAAAAGAGGAATAATAGAAAAGTTAACCAGTTTAAGCGGAAACCATACGCCCGGGTATTAAGGAAACAACAACAACAACCAACTCCTAGACAAAGTACTAGTGGTGGTGTATCCAGTTAGACCTCGACATCTTCACCAAAATGTAGGAAATGCGGAAAGAACCACTTCGCGAGGGAGTGTAAAATCGAAGGGATAATTTGTTTTAAATGCGGAAAGCCTGGACACGTCTCCCGCAACTGCGACCAAGTAAAGGCAAATTCTTCAATCAATCTTTGTAAGAAATTTGTGGAACCACAAGCGAAGCCAGAACTTATACCTTGGGTGGTGCTGAGACCTCAACATTTGGAAATCTAAACAAGGGAAGTTACGCCTCAAGTGACGACCCTGTAATCGTACTGTATAATTCTGGGGGTAACCCTTCCTTTTTCCATTTGTAACCGTATGGATCATTTGGATTCATCTATATCTTTCTTATCTTCGACTTAAGTTACTTTTATTTCTGTTACTAAGACTTATCGTTGACACCTAAGTTGTGTAATCTATCCTACTTCTACTAAAGATCGAGTCTTTTGTTAACCTATCTTGCTTACCTTAAATCATATCTGTTCGAGTTCATGATTTTAGAAAGTGATCGGTCGTTTTCTGATTTTTATCTGCTAGGTCGTTCCGATAAAAACCTTAGTGATTTTTAAAACTAAGACTTTTGAATTCGTGACAACCAACAAAGTCTAAGCTTCATAAGGGAAAGGAGCTTGAGGGTATATGTTAATGTTCTCCATAGAGGACCAAGAGTAAAGGGAATATAGATGCCGCTCTTGTAGTCGAAGGGAGTCGCATGTCAAGTTACGATGCTGTTAGTTAAGGAGAAGAATGAAATTTCTTGGTGAGACGAGGACCGTCACAAAATAAACAAGGCTTCGATCAAGGATGAGTGTCCTCGGGGAAAGATGAGCGGTTCAATAGGCTGGTGAGGAAAGAGTCGTTGTTCTCTCCAAGATCGATGTATGACCTGGTCATCGATGGATTCGTGGAAATTGAGAATGTTCCCAAAATGATTCTTTCGAGTGTGCTTTCAACATTATAGGTATCCCGTGATGTTAATCGGGGTGACAAACGCTCCTATTGTATTCATGGACAACATGAATTGTATTTTCTATCCTTACCTAGAACAGGATTGTCGTTGTCATTAATGATGACATTCTGGTCTATTTCGAAGATATGGGGAGATACGTTGCACATCTCGGTATAGTTTTCCTAACTTTAAAGAAGAGAAAGTAAATGCCTAAATATCAGAGTGTGAATTCTCGTTTAAAAAGGTTCCGTTTTGGATCATGGGATTCCAAATGGAGGAATTGTGTGAATTCACAAAAAGGTTGAAGCAGTTCTTCAAAAGGAAGGATCGGAACCCGTGAGGGAGGTTTATAGCTGGTGGAATTGGTTGGTTTTGTCGAGGAAGTATCGACAGATTCTCGAAGATAGTAGGACAACTTGCTCCGATTACAACAGGAGAATCAAAACTTTTACGGACCATCACAGGCGGAGAAAGTTTTTCAAAGATTGAGGAAATATTCCAATTTCGATACTGCCCGATCCCAATGAAACATTCGAAGTGTTTTGAGATGCTTCACATCAAGGTTTAGGATGTGTGTTCATGCAAAGTTGAGAAGTTATAACTAATGCCTCGAGGTTGTTGAAGGTGTGTTGGGAATTGCCGACTCACGAACTGGTGTTAGCCGCGGTTATATCGGCTCTAAGAATATAGAGACGCATTCTATATGGAGCAATATTCAATGCCCTTCGCTGTCACAAGAACCTGAAGTATTTGTTCGATGAGAAAGAACCAAACATGAGGCAGAGAAAGTGACTAAAGATTTTGAAGGAACATGATCTCTAACTTTAGAGTCATCTTGGAAAGGAAAACGCCATGGTGAACTTTTTGAACCAGAAACTGCCTAATACCTTCATTATGATGGTCGAAGAGAAGGAATTAGTAGAGTAATTCAAGGACAGGTGGTTGTCATTGGAAATGACACCGGATGAGGTATGTCTAGATATAATCGTTATTTCAAATGATCTGTTAGGAAGGATTCGAGAGAAGTAGAAACAGTGACCAATTTCTACAAGACAAGAAGAAGTTGTTAAGACAAAGCATGGTGTCAGAATGCGAGGAAGGAACTCGATAGAATCTTAATGTTCACAAGTGAAGGTTGCATACCAGATGATTCAGAACTTAAGGAGTTTATTCCTAATAAAAAACTCACGAGAGTAAACCGAGTTTACCCATTGGAGCGATCAAGGTATATCAAAGTCTAAAATAGAAGTAATGGTAACAAGGGATGAAAAAAAGGCGTTGCTAAAGGTGTGTCATCTTGTCTAAGTTGCCAGCAAACTCACTCTTGAATTCTATGGGCTATATCAAATTCTTTTTTGGATTGGTCCAGTGGCCATAACTAATCTTTGTCATCCTTTCTTTTTAAATCTTCATGATATCTTCCGTATGCCATGATAACGAAAGTATATCCTTGGACCCAGCCATGTTATCGAACAGGACACAGTACGATTGAAAGAGAGTTTAACCCATGGAATGCTTCCTGTGAGATCGAGAATAGAATAGCAAAGCGACATGGAGGTCAGAAGATAAGGTGAAGAAACAACGTCGATATTTATCCTAAGAAATGAAAATTTCGAGGACGAAATTTCTATTTAAAGGGGAGTGTTGTAACAGCCCGAAAATTTATAATTTTAGGATAAATGGTCATTTTACAATATTTAGGATTTTTAGGAATTTTTCTGGATTTTTCTGGGAAACGCAAAATATTTTAATATTATTCCTCGTTCTGCGTGCACATTGGACAGAATTGGCAGAACGACTGTAACGCTTCCAAAGTTGGAAAATTTTATTACGAATAGTCATTTTCTAATATTCGTGATTTATGTGAATTCTTTCAGAATTTTTCAGAAATGACAAATATTTTAATATATTTCTTGTTTTACGTGCACACTGAGTCGAATCGGGAAAATAAAATATTTTTCCCGAGAACCTTGAATTATGGAAACGTCGATGGGGGATCTTACTAAACCCGAGGTAGGACACAGTTTACAAGGTTTCACGTCTTTCGAGAAATTTTAACAGATGAAATAATAAAATACTGCGAAGAATTAATCTGTCAGATTTATTAATGCTGACTTCTGCCAGCGATGATTATTGTCCAATAATTAATAACATGTAATAAAAATCTTATCACACTGTTTAAAATTTACCTTGCGTCAAGCCCCTTTAGCTTTATTTTCAAAATAAAAGTTAAATTAATTCAAAAACTTATTTGGGAAACTTCCAGGAAGCTTCCTCCCATTTCACTTTTCTCTCTCTTCCCTCCCCACTCTTCTTACACGGCAGATGGCCCTTGAAAAACCCAATAATCACATTTCATTTTATTTCTCCTTCTCTTCTTCTCTTCTACGTTTCTTTTTTTCTTCTTCTTCTTCTCTTCTTATTCTTCCTCCTTCTCCACCGTCCACCCTCACCATTCACCATCCTCATTCTTTGCTTCACCACTTCCATATCTAGCTTCTTCCATCATTCCAAGACCATTTTCTGGTGGCCATCCTTGGTTCTTCTTCTTTTTCTTCTTCTTTTTCTTCTTCCCCCATTTTTCACCATTGAAGCTAAAGCTTAGAGCTTTTGAGGTAAAGTCTTCAACTTTCTTCTATCTTCTTCTCATTTTCATTTTATTGGTCACCTATGTGGCCAAGGAGCCATTTTTCTATGATTGGAGTGAACACATTGGGAATTTCTCACCCTAGGGTTTTTCTTGAAGGGGAAAACGAAAATCAAGAGCAAAAAGGGGAAAGCATTCTTGTGATTGCCTTCATTTAGGTAAGAGGGAGATGATCCTCTTCAACCAATCTTGGTAGTAAGGAAATGTCTTGTGTATTGTGTTGATGAGGGAATCCATGTTGGATTTCCCTCTTTGTAATGTTGTGTCATTTCCATGATGTTGTAGTTGTTTGATTGGTATAAATGTATGGATGTATATTGTGTGCTTTAATGATCATGAACATATATATAGTTATTTTGTATTTAGAGGACATGAATCATGCTTTGGATTGTGGAAAATAAATGAGAAACTATGATAAAGGATGGGCCAGGGCTCGCAGAAACGACCGAGAACCCCGTTAATGCACTAGTGCCCAGGCGCTGTGCTTAGAGTGCCTAGGCACTCCATGCCCAGAAAGTTTTCCCTGTGACGCGGCCTGGTTAGCGCTCAGGCGCTTCGTGGTCAGCGTCCAGGCGCTCCACCAGCGCTCAGGCGCTACAGAGATGGCGCCTAGGCGCCCATGACAGAACCAGTAGGGAACTGTGAGATGAAGCCTATGTAATTGGAAATATAAATGTTAATGTTGGGATGTGAGATGGAGAGCTTTAAGGGTTATTTAAATCAATTTGAAGCCAGGATATTAGATTAAAACTATAAGGGATTGGAATGAACTTGGTGAACAAAAACTTAAGTAAAGGATATCAAGAAATCAATGCATAAAATGGGAGAAAGTGATGTTAGCAGTGGACTTTGGGAAGCCACGATTTTGATCATGGATTTTAGGAATGGGATTGACCCCATGAAGAATAAAAACTAAATGATTGGTATCGAGAGACTTGAGCATAACGCGAGATGGAAACTTACTTAGTGATGGATTCTTGTAAGAGTGGCAAATCTTGAATAAGAATGCATAATGAACCTTAAAAATGTATTACCTTATTTGATTTCAATATTATGATATTGTGGGTCCATATGAGTGACCAATGTTGTATTGATGCTTATTTGAGCCAATTGTGGCATATTATGGAATGGTATGTGATATGGATCATACATGTTCATGCATAGAGTCTTATGCATTGTGAATGCCCTGTGGACTATTGTAAGGCCAAGTTGCCTAGGAGATTGAACACACCCTGGGTGCGGGTGCAAATAGACTAGTGTGGGTCGTGTTATGACCTCGGGGGCATCAGGGTGCGGGTCCCTCACATGGACAGTTTAGAGCTCCTCTGTGCCGTAGGGCAAACCGATGCAAACACACCGACGATCCGGACTTGACACTGTCCTATGTCGTGATCGAACGTGGACTGTCTGTACAATGCCTGATGTACACGTAGAAAACTGTTGAGTTTTAGCACCTTGGCGCGCAGCCGTGAGTTGCGGAACACGTCTCCTGATCTTTCTCTCCGACTGTTTGAGTCTAGCTCCATGGAGTAGGAATTGGGAAAGCATGCATTGTGCATCGTTCATTATTGGTCTTATAAACTGTTGAGCATGAACACCTGTGAATGTGAAGATAATTGTTGTACTTCTGTAAATGGTTATCTGATTGTTGTGCTGATTCTTGGAAATACTATTGTAATCTCACTGCTATTGCTTTGTTGTTCTACTTTTACTATAAATATCACTGTTATTAGTGACTCTGATTATTGCTTAGAATTGAATTGCTCTTATTATAAATTCCGCTGTTGCTATTGATGAATATATGAACTGTATTGCTCGGTGGGAACTTTGCGCCGTGCTATTTTCTTACTGCCAGTAGTGGTAATGAAAGACAGGTGTCTCACCTCTTTCCTATATTTATGCATTCTCTGTTTTATATTCATATTTGATAAAAGATCGTGAAGAAGATGATGAGGAATCACACCTTGCCGATGGGGTTAGGAACCTGGACAATATTTCTTCGATTTTCCTAGGAGTGCATCAGCATGGAGGCATTGATGCCTGTTGTATCAACCGGGACGCTGAATGTCATGCGCATATGGTGTTGCGGACTTGTCTGCTGGTAGTACCCATCCCTGGGTTACTACTTCTCCCCTTTTACGTTTTATTTCCCGCTGTATCTTATTTGACTCTGTAATCATTATATTTTATGTTGTTAGTGATTCGTGTAAATTGGCTATGAGATATATATATAAGGAATGTGATTTTATTTCAATGGTTGTATTAAGGGTTGAATATATTTATATTTCATTCATGGCTCGTATTTTCTACTTATGCATAAATGCGAAAAACAAAAATAAATTCGTTAATTTTGAAACTACTGTTATCATGACTGTGACACGCCTGGATTTGGCAACTGTGGTGTAGTGACGATTGCGCTGCAGTTGGTATATTTAGGTGCGTTACATCAAGCATACCTTTAAAGCAATAAAATCATATAAAGCATAAATAAATAAATTCAAAGCACATAAACACACATAAATAATTTACACAACCATAGATATGAATCCTCACATGGATTCATCACCCATCACATACAAATTCATCTCTCACCACCATACTTGGTTGGTGAGATAGATCTCCCTCTTACCTCTTGGTGAAACCTCCAAAGCTCCTTGCTTTTCTTTTTGTACTAGACCTTCACCACCACCACAAGATTCTTACAAACAAAATCAAACACAAGCATATTAATATCTAAAGCTTGAATAAGAAAGACCATGGATCAATACATGGTCTTAGAATAAGAAAAAGAAACCACTAGTGAAGTTTCTATGAACTTCACCTCAAAAGCTTCAAACTTTGATCTTTGAAGAACAAGGTGAACATGGATGATCTAGCCTTAGCTTTCAACTATGAAGAGTCTTAGAATGATGAGAAGATTTGAGAAGTAAGGTTGATAGAAATTATTAGAGATAGGAGGGTGGATTTCTCTAGCTTGGCCGTGAGATGCTCTAGAGAGAAATGGAGAGAATTTGTGAAACTTGGCTTTAGGAAATGATGAAGATGAAATGAAATGAATAAAGAGTCATCCTTTGCTTCTCCTAAAGCCTTATAGCCGTGGAGTTCACCAAAGGAGGTGGCCACTTTGTTTGACCACTCAAGACTTCCTAATGACCTTAGATTGGATCAATGGTTGATCTTCAAAGCCTTTACCTCCAAGCTTGTTTTCTATAGGCTTAGACAACTTGAGTCATCTAGTTCTTGAATTTTCCTAACTATGGAATCAATAGAAAACTAACTAAGTTTCTAATTTAATTGTGTCTTAACCAAATTAAACTAACTTAGTTAGGTTTTCTAGTTTCTTTGCTAACTATTAAGTACTTGAATGTGACATCACAATTTCTAGAAGCTCCTACATTCTTCCAAAACCATGAAGCCTAATGAGATGCAAACTAAGTTTGTTCCATTTAGTTACTACATAGGCATTATGTTAACTTAGTTTAAGTTTTCAAATTTCATTTAGTTACATTGTTAATTAGTCTAACCATCTTTGTTGACTATTTCCTATCGGTTCTTATCAAGTTTCTAATATTCTAATTGGTTCACAAAATAAGTTATTACAACTTTTCTACAGACTATTATCCAATGGATAATTTACAAAAATTATTATATAATGGACAGTACATTACTGCCCACAAGTCAGTAAATATTTATCCACTGTAAAATAAAAATATAGTAATATTTCTATTTCACAGATAATTTCTAAAAATTAAAAGATTGTGTCACGTATCTCTCAGAATTGGGTTTAGTAAGATCCCCCGGCTCCGAATAAATACGTAAAGATTTTCTCCGGCCTGAAAATTATTATTTTCCTGACTCAGAGCAATCCCACAAAATGATCAAATACAGTCATGAAACAGTCAAAATAATTTTACAGTATACATAAATCACAAAATAGTACAATTTTGTCATTATTGTAAAATAGATAAATTTGATAAGCTACTGGACCTTTCCTACAAAGAATCTGATACGGCCCGATAAACTTTGGATTGAACTTTCTAGACTTAATCACTCGTCCTACTCCGGCTGTAGGTGTTACTCACAAAAATACATGGTCACCTTCTTCAAACTCCAACGGTCTCCTTCTTTTATCGGAATAGCTCTTTTGCCGAGTCTGAGTTATCCTCATCTTGTCTTGAATCATCTTCACTTTTCTGTAGTCTGTTGTACAAGTTCCGATCCTAAAACAACACTTTCACCGTCCTGATACCAACACGACGGTGTTCTGCATTGTCTCCCATACAATGCCTCATAGGGTGCCATCCTTATACATGAATGAAAACTATTGTTGTAAGTAAATTCTATCAAAGGTAAGAACTCATCCTAACATCCAGTTTGTTCTAGCACACAAGCCCTCGACAAATCTTCTAGTGATTGAATCGTTCTCTCTGACAAACCATTTGCTTGTGGAGGGTAAGCAGAACTTAAACGTAGCTTTGTTTCCATCGCTCCTTGCAGACTGTGCCAATGTACACTTGGGTCAACCTCTTCATTGAGTACTTGATGTTAATTGGCAAGAAGTGTGCCAACTTCGTAAGCCGATCAATAACTACCTAAATAGAATCATGACCCGTTCTAGTCTTTGGTAGTCTAGTCACAAAGTCCATTGCTATATCATCTCATTTCCATTCAGGAATAGACAAAGGTTGCAACATTCCAAAAGGTCTTTGATGTTCAACCTTAGCCTTCTGATAAACTAAACAGGACGATACATATTTAGCGATGTCTTTCTTCATTCCTTGCCACCAATATAGTTGCTTCAAGTCTTGATACATTTTTGTGGCTCCAGGATGTATACTCAACTTACTCCTATGAGCTTCATCCAAAATTAATCTCCTAAGTCCTTGATCGTTGGGCACACAAATCCTTCCTTTGAATTTCAAAATTCCATCAGTTCCTTCTTTGAATTCCAACACTGCGCCTTGGTTCCTTACTTCCTTCACTTCTTACAAGTATTTGTCATCGTTCTGCCCCTCTCGAATTTTATCTATTAAACTATTTAAGATAGTGATCATGTTTAAACACATCTTTCCTAGTGTCAACTTCATAAATAACTGCATATCCCGAAATTGTTCTATCAATTCTTTCTCCTTGATCATCAAAACAGAAGCACTAAGCATTTTTCTATTTAAAACGTCCGCTACAATGTTCGCCTTCTCGGGATGATACTGTAACTGAAAATCGTAGTCCTTCAAAAATTCTAACCAACACCTTTGCCTCATGTTCAACTCTTTTTGGTCAAACAAATGCTTCAAACTCTTATGATCACTAAAAGCAATGAACGTTGCTCCATAGAGAAAATGTCTCCAAGCTTTCAATGCAAACACCACAACTGCCAACTCTAAATCATGAGTGGGATAATTCCTCTTGTGTACCTTTAACTGCCTTGAAACATATGCCACAACCTTTCGATTTTGCATAAGTACACAACCCAATCCTTGGTATGAAGCATCGCAATATGCTTCAAAAGGTTCATTCGGATCTGGTAAAATCAATATCAGTGAAGTAGTCAATCGTCTTTTCAACTGTTGAAAACTTTCTTCACACGTGTCAGTCCATGCAAACGGTTGATTCTTTCGTATAAGTTGAGTAAGAGGTTCCGCTATCTTGGAAAATGTAACACCCCAATTTTTAGAAAATGTCCCGAATGTTCTGTTTGCTGTTTTTCGAGCTTTTGTGTAAATGACTGTTGTGTCCTTATTTACTATTTCTTGTTTTCTATATGAAATACAAATATGTTTTACAGGCTAAAATTTTATTTGATAGTTTTACGTACTTTGCTTCGATACAGTAAAATAAAAATTTTCTCGAGCTACTGTTTTAATTTTTCTGGGAGATATACAGACAATTAATACTGTCTGTAATTTTGTTTGAACTTTTTGGATGATTTGCTACGTCGTGGGGAAAAATAAAAAAATGACCGTTACATCCCGATTGTACTGTTTTTAATTTTTTTATATGTTACAGTACTTAATATTACTGTCTGTGATTTTATTTGGACTTTTTGTGCGATTTGCTCAGGACGGAAAATAATATTTTTTCAAGGGGAAATCTTGTTTTAATTATTTAGACCTGGGGGATCTTACTAAACCTAATTGAATGAGACAATAATTAATCTTTTAATTTTTAGGATTTAATCGTCCAATAAAATAATTTTGTGTATTATTTTATTAGTCAAGATAATTAGATGATGGACCCGAAAATGTTTTGCGGGACTCACGTTTAGCTGAAACGATTAACTTAGTAGCTTAATTAAACATCATTAAAAGTGGAACATTCTTGAACATGGTGACTAAGCTAGATGACTAGGTCATTAGTGACTAAGCTAGGTGACTAAGCTAGATGACTAAGCTTAAACCAACCAATGAGAGCAAAGCTTGTTAATCAAGGCTTAATCTTGACCTTTGATGCATCCAAGGGCTTGGATGAAGCCAACACAAATGGGCACCTCTTGCCCACATGAAGGCTACGGCCATTAAGGCTTTGGAGGACCAAAAGTGACTTCTCTTGCATGCATTTCTCTCTTCTCTCTCTTCCAAGAACCCTAAACACCATTGTTGCTCTCTTTGTGAAGCATTCGGCCAAGGCTTCTACTACACCATCCAATCACCCAAAATTTCATCTAACCAAGTTTTCTAAACCTAAACACAATCCTAAGAACATCTCTAGTTGGGAGTTCTTGCTAAATCCTTCATTTGAAGCTTGAAAACCTACTTGGAAGATTGTACCAAGAAGGTGAAATCTCTTGTTTTTCTTTTCTAAACTCTTTTTCAAAGTTCTAAACTATGATTTCTCCATGGTTTAAGCTCTCTTTCTATGGTTAGTAACTTGTGGTTTTGTTTAAGCTTGCTAGGTGATTTGGTGGAGTGAAACCGAAACCCTAGGAGGAGTGAAAGAATAGTTTTTGTCTTCATTTAAGGTAAGAGGAAGACTAATCTTATCATCTATGAATGGTGGTAAGAAGATGGAGTGTGATTTTTGTGATTGTAGAATCCATAAGGATTCATTTGTGTATTTGTTATTGGCTTGTTTATGTGTTTGTGTATTTGTTAGTAGCTTTCCTATTTGATACTTGTAATAATTTGCATGTCTACAAGCTTTGATTGCATGTCTACAAGCTTTGATTTAGGTTATATGTGTTAGAAATATATTGCATGTGTTAGAATTGCATGATAATGTATAGGATGTGAATAACATGCTAAGGTATGCATGAGTGTTCCAAAGAACACAACCTTAAGGCTCACGGCCATGGACACAAAAGGAGAACCAAAATGTTCTCATATTTTCCCTAAATTGTAATTTAATTAACCTAGGAAAATTAACAAAAGATAGCATTGTTTAGATCAAGGAAAATAAATTTAGAAATCAAATGATCCAAACATATATTTCGGCCAACATGCCAAATCAAGAATTCATGATTTCTAAAATCAATTCCAAACTATTTTCAAGTATAAAGATGCAATATATGTTAAAAAGAATTTTTCTCCAATGAGTTTTAAAGAAACAAAATGATTTGAATTAAGTTTAAAGATTAAAATTAATGATTTTAGTGTTAGAAAAGAAATACAGTAACTTTTGAAAATTTCTAACATATAGCTCATGCTCTATTTTGAAGCATGTTAGTAGTTTTCAAAAGGATTAATTATATGGTTTAAAAATTTAATAAACAGAATTTTTACGGTAAAATTAGGAAACCATTAATATAATTTTCTAAGTAAAATACTGTCAATTTTTAGTAAAAACGGGCAATTAAGATAGAAAAGATGTCCAAAAGACAGTATACGGTATGAAAAATATTTTACGTAGTTTAAACGTATTATTTATTATTTCTGTTTATTTAAACAGTAATTTTAAGGAGTTTGGACAAGAAAATGATTTAAAAACCTTCCGCGATTGAGAAAACGTATTAAAAACACTACGCGATTTTGAAAATAGAAAAATAAATTTACGCGATTTAAAAACGTTTGTAAAAATGACGAGATTGTGAAAATGCGATAAAATTTCTACGCGATTGATCGAAACGGTATTTTCCATATTCTTTCTAGATTTTCTGTATTTTTTTTCTACTGTCGGGCTATGAGGTGAATCCGTACAGGCTTTGGAACAGTATTTGTCCGGTGGGACTTACTGTATCTTTTTATCTTAGTTATACCAGTTTTTGGTGGATTGGTTGATGAGGGGAATCACATCGTGTTGTCGATGCGATAAACGTAGTGTGGTTCATTATTCTTATGAACTTGGAGACGTTAGTGTACGGGATTCCATATATGGACAGTCGGTCGCTCCGCTGGGCCGTGGTAACCGATAGCACACTAATGAACTCGACACGCACTATTTTTAATCGAGACTTCGTAAAGTCTAATAGTACATTGCCTGTAGTGCCACAATGTGAGACCGTGAACTACACCATGCCTTGGATGATGGATTCCATGTGACGTGGGGCTATAGCGACGTAAAGTGTGACAAGCAATAGTTGGTTGGGCAGCCGTGGTACTAATAGATTTTGCGAGTCATTCTCTCTTTGATATCTGTATGTGTTTTAGCTCCATGGAGTAGGATCGTGTCATGTTGCATTTAATTATATCTTCAACATTATTTATTTTATCTCGTTATTTATTTATTTGGTTATCGTTCCGAGAAATTATCTTTTTCGAAATTATTTTATCGTGATATTAAATGGTATGTGTTATTGTTTTATACGTGATATCATGTGTTGTTGTGATAATTAGATCTTTTCATTGTCTTGTTATTAAATTTGTTATAACTTTTCATATTGCATGAATTGTATAACTGTTGTTTGTCGTTTTCTTATTTACCATGTTTGTGATGATTTTAGATTGTCTTACCTCTTTCTTTATTGTATGTGTTTTCTGTATATTTATTTTACGTGGTAAAGAGTTTGAGGAAGAGGACCAGTCTCTTGAAATTCTGTATCCCGAGGAGGAGGAAGATCAGCAAGCCAAAGATCAGTTCGACGATCAAGAACCATCTGATCATCCATATCCATTGGATTGATTAGTTTGGGTATGGCGGTGCCTGGATTTTTGGAGTTCGTGACACTTGAGTTTCACGGTGGATCGTTAGCTTGGCATATGCGAGGAGACAGAGATTCCGTGACGTATGTGGGACGGCTGACTGTGTCCCTACGTCATAGGTTTGATGATGAGCCAGTGATGACGACGACTATGTTTCTACACCTAGAGTTACCTTTATCTATTAGGCGTCATTGGGGTGGTGTATCCACTGAGCCTAGTGAGATGACACTCGTATCGACTGCGCGGTCTCATGTCCGCCGAGTGTCGAGGCATCCTGGATATTTATCTTCTGATGAGTTTTCTGAGAGTGATCCATCAGAGGATTAAATATTTATGATGTATTTTGGGCGCGTCTCGCGTATGTATATATTGACTCTTTCTTGTTTTTCTTTTCTTGTTTCGTTTAAATATTTGTAGTTGTAGTTGTAAATTATTTGTATAACTTATAACTTGGACCATATGTATATTATGAGTGATGTTGTTCTGTTTACTTTATATTTCTGCTTTATTTTATTTTAATAATATTCTGTTTATCAGGAATTGTTTTACAACCCATATTAATACGTAATAAATGTTTTACAATTTGGGTAGATTTTATTTATTTCTTTTTATATATGTGACATCCCCACAAGGGTGTTACAGAAAACCCCTCAATCAACCATTGATAGTAACTGGCTAATTCGATGAAACTACGGATCTCCGATACAATCTTCAGCCTTTCCTATTCAAGAATTGTCTCTACCTTTAAAGCATCTACTTCAATTCCTTCCTCCAATATCACGTGTCCCAAAAACTGAACTTCACTTAACCAAAATTCACATTTGGACAACTTTGCATATAGCTTATTTTCCTTCAAAATCTGAAGAACCACTATGAGATGTTCAACATGTTCCTCTTGATTTCGAGAGTATATTAGAATGTCGTCAATAAAGACAACGACAAACTTGCCCAAGTAAGAACAGAAAATTCTATTCATGAAGTCTATGAATATGATAGGTGCATTCGTCACACCGAATGACATCACATGACACTCGTAATGCCCATAACGCGTTCGAAGTGCTGTCTTGGGGATATCTTCCACCTTCACACGAATCTGGTGATAACCAGAATGTAAATCAATTTTGGAAAATATCGCGACTCCCCGCAGTTGATCCATCAGATCATCTATCCTTGGAAGTGGATATTCTTAATCGTAATCTTGTTCAACTGCTGGTAGTCTACACATAGATGTGAAGTCCCATCCATCTTTTTAACTAACAATACTGGAGCTCCCCATGGTGACACACTAGGTCTCATGAATTGTTTCTCCAACAATTCCTCCAGCTGTTTCTTAAGCTCTACCAATTCTGACGGCGACATCCTCTAGGGCGCCATAGATATAGGTCCAGCTCTAGGTACCAGATTGATGGGATAATTAAATTTTTCAAACCAAAGTGCAGGTTATTTCAAGTAGTAAATTCTCGGGAGTCCGAGGTCGATCCACAGGGAATTGATGAAGATAAAATTATTTGAGGTACGGAGAAGATTTGTCACAATACTAAAAATGATATAAGTTATTCATAGATGAAAAAGATTTGTTTGGGTTAGGAGATCCACTCTTGGTAATAAATTAAAAACAAGATTATTTCATTTTATAACTCAATTGAAATCATGCATAATGAAGATTCCAATCGGAAGATTTAACATTCAAAGTTCAATCATGTAATCATATTATAGTTCCAATAATTATCTACCAATACTTGTAAATCGTCAAAAGCATCCTCTACGCCAATCCTATTGTCTACAATGGATCAAGATATTCATTATACAAGAAGAGTTTCTAAAATAATTGGAAACAACATACAACTCATATAAAGATCACATAAAAATATATCATTTAAAGCACAAGAAAGAAATTAATATAACCTTAACTTATTACCAAGAGCTTCACCTTTTCACCCAAGCAAGATGAAGATTTAGTTACTCATAGACAAGAAGAAAGAAAGAGAGAAGAAGAAGATGATAAACATAACTTCAATTAAGAACAATAAAAAACTACACAAAGGAAAACTAATAACACAATAACATAAACTAAACTCTAAGCTAAGCTAACATCCTTAAATGTTCAGTCTTTGCCTCCTTTTATAGAGTTCAAGGAGTGCAAGAAAACAATGGAGTTGTTTGATGATGAGAAGTAAAATCAAAATAGATGATGAATGAGCTGAAATTATGGACTTTCTTGGCTCCGAAATGTCTCTACTCTTAGCTCATGGCATGCATCAAAATTGAGCCAAGTGGTCTTCATGAAAGTTCTAAGAAATTGTCTCAGCTTTCCAGAGACACCAAGTTTAGCCAAATCCAATAACCACAGCCTGAGATATGGCCTAATTACTGCTCATGGGTCAGGCCCAAATCCAGCACCTCTATTCTGACTTCCAAGCCTAATATCACCTTCAAGGAATCCGAATGGTTTTAACCTTCCACTTTTAAAATTTCAGAATTGTTGAACTCCTATAGCCCGATATATAGTCTAATGAGTGCATAAAGGTCAAGCTGTTAGGTTCAAAATGCTAGATTTTGCTTCAACTCCAATTTGAGTTATCCAAACATGTGTTTCTGGTCTTGAGGCCTTCATGAAAGTTGTAGAAATTTATTTTAGCTTAAAAACAAGACCAATCCATCAGATATTTATAACTCAAATTATAGCCAGTTTACTGAAAAAGCCAAGTGAGAAGGTTATGCAATGAATGAAATATATTGCTATCAATGTGGCTCTTGCTATCAAGTGAATAGTTATTAGAGAATTATCTTAACTTTCCAACAAGACCAAAATCTCATTAATCAGATAATTGCAACTCAAGTTGTGGCCACTTTACTTAAGAATGCAATCACCCAAATTAATGATAATTCAAGCAATAATTTCTTTAATAATCCAATTAAGCTTAATTTCATAAAATATGACAAAATCAACTTAATTAAGCCAAATTGAACCTTAAGAAGCCTAGTGAGAGGATTATAAAATGCATAAAATACATTGTTATCAAATTCCCCCACACTAAACTTTTGCACTCCCGGAAAAAACACATAAGAAAAAAAAACTAAGGAACAAAGAAAAATGACACAGACTCAAAAACTAAAAACTCTAAAAGATTTAATGAAACAAGAAGAGCAACCAATCATTCAAGGGAACAAAGCATTTTTGAGGTAATATTTCTTCACATCTCAAACCATCAAGCAAGGAAACTTCAGTTAACAAGAACGAATCGAGAATGAAAGATCCTCACAGGATTCACTCTCAATCCCTCAACTATTTAAAATGGTAGATATTTCACTCAATTCAACCCATGAAAAATTGCACTACCATAAGCTTGCTTATCTTCTACTTCTCCATTACTCAGAACACATGCACACAAAAATCAAGAAGACTTTATTCAAGGTTGTAACGGGGTCATGGTAAAGAAAGAGGGATAATATGGATATAAGAAGATAAATACTAAAGAGAATAAAAGAGCATTATGGTACAGTTAGAGTGGAAAAGATATTTGAGAACATCATCATAAAGGACAATGACCAATATTTGACTAATGTTTTATTGAAGATCAATCCCAAATTGATGAGTTGAATTCATTGTTAGGCATAAACCTTCTCCTTCTCTTCCTGTTGTTTCCAAGCATCCATCTTTATTCTAGGTATGGATATGTCACATAGTGCATTAGGTGGTCAGCTCTTTTTTTCTTTTCTTTTCTTTTTTTTTTGATGAACACACACCCCCACACTTGTTTAAGAACAAGGCCAATGCTCTCTTATTCCCTAAGGTCAGGTAAGAACATAGTTTTTTTTAAAGGCACGTAATGAGCTAAAAACAAGAAATGATCAAATAAGTTCAAAGGAGATACACAAAGGAAAATATACAAGGATGACTATTTGGTCAAAGTAGCTATTTTTAAAATGCCTCAATCATATTTATGTATGCATATGAAAATGTAGCCTAAAAAAAAATCAAAGCAAGTTCTAGAGTAACAATTTCATAAGTGAAAATCACACAAGAAAGAAGAGAATGGTACAAATGTTCAATCCATTCATCAATAGGTTCAAAATCTCACAAGGCATATTTCTATCATTCTCAATCCATCAATTCAACATTCATATCCAAGCATGTGAATTATAAGAAAGATGAAAATTTATGCTATGATCCAAGATATGCTTTTTGCTACTTCTAAAACAGTTATTTCCTTAACTAAGATGCGTCTCAAGAGTAAAATTACCTCCAGGGCAAAATTTTCTCCTTACTCTACCGTCCTTAATTGGTTTTGTTGTAAGTTTCTGACAGTCATCTCACTAAACATACTTTCTTCAACTAAAATGCGTCTCAGGAGTAAAATTACTCTTTACTCTGCCAATATTCATTGGTTTAGCAAGTTTATAAAAATCATATGATACTTCCCTACTTTTTTTTTAACTATCCTTCCCCCCAACCAGATCACAACATTGTCCGCAATGTTAAAATATAGATGAGTAAAGGATAAAAGATATTATCTGCTGGAGAAATTTGACATAAATTTAAATAGAAATAAAGTACGATAAATAAAATCAAAAGTAAATAAAAGTTAAAGATGAAGTGTCAGATCTGGCTTTCTTTTCATGCTGCTTCCCGCACTGCTTCTTGATGACCAATCTATCTGAGCTAGGACTTTATCAGGTTCATAAACAAAAGCTTCTAATTTATCAATCAGCTCAACAATAGTGGAGGCAGAGATAAGAAGTTTTCTTGCCGAAGGAGTGATAAATTTCTGTTCCACAGCTTTATTAAGAAAAAATAACAAAAGATCAAAGAAATTATTAACATTCAACAAACTAATGGGTTTATGGTAGATGTTCAATTGGGCACAAGAGACAATTTGAAAAATTTCTTCCAAAGTACCAAAACCACCTGGTAAGGCAATGAATGCATCAGAGTTGTCAAGCATTGTTTTCATTCGTCCATGCATAGATGATACCTGAATTTCTTCTCCAACTATTTTTCTAGTAATATTATTTTGAGTTAAAGGTCTAGGAATGACACCTAAAACCTGACTGCCTCCTACAAATGCAGAGAGTGATACAACCCCCATTAACCCACGACAACCTCCCCTATATACAACATGAATATTCTTCGCAGCAAGTGTTCGACCAAGAGCGCTTGCTACATTTACAAACTCTAAACCCTTCCCATAACTTGACCCACAAAAAATACAAACATTTTTAAGGTTACAAACAGGAGGTCCCATAATTTCACCTTCCCTCTGAATGATTATGAGTTGGAGGAAAGTGAAGAGAATGGAGTGCTTAAATAGGGAAAGAAAGGGAAAAAGTAATCATAGCACCTATATGGGTAGGTTGGCTGTTGTTAGAAAAATTTGAAAAAAAAAACAAAATCTTTTTTTTTCTTTTTTTCTTTTTTATTTTTTTCTTTTTTTGTTTTTCACTATTTGATTTTTTTTTAACTTCAAGAAAACCATCAGGGTAAAGAAGTCTAGAAACCCCTGAAGGACCCTGCTCAAAGGATCGTTTGTCCAAAAACCAAAATACAATAAAATCATACAAAGATAAAAGAAATCTAATAATAAATGAGGACATACCTGTATGTACAGATTTCATGGCGTATCTTTATACTGCGCATCATGAATGCAGTGGTGGCATGTTTTTGAGTTACGTGTCACCAGTGCAACATATGAATTCCACAAAGATTGCCAAACCGACAACAAGAACCTTTGAATCCTTTCCGTCCTACTTACAGAAGAATAACCCTCTATCTTCCTGCAAACCTAATTAAAGACCTGTATTCTAAGAAGATGGTAGCTGACCGTAGCCAGTCAGAACTCGCTATAGAGACCTACTAATTAAAGTAAGTATACAACTCAGTTAACAGTTTCCGTTCATTGTAAAGACGGGATGCTTCTTTCTGTCCATCAACACTACAGAGCTTTAGTTCTAAGAACTGGGAATGTAGCACACGGCTCTCTATAGAGCATGGCACATGAACTTTATTTACATACTAGCATGTGAAGGTCTCCTCCTGAGTCTATGATAGGACGGGCATCAACCCGGGGCTCCTAATCTAATTAAAGACCAAGTACAACTATAGTTTCGCCCTCTATTTTTTTTTCAAGTTGTTAGAAACCTGATGAAAGATAGGTGTATACTCACTTGAGATTGGGATGGAGGTAGTCTGCTTTTTCGGCTTTGTGCCAAAGCATTGTTGACCAGTATTAGACCCATTCAAGACCAGTGCAACATAGGGCTCCCAAAAGGGACAAGTGGTCATAATACAACTGGCTGCCTCATATGTGGGATACAATCTACCTTCTTTGTTTTTCAATTGAGAAGGCTAGATCAGGATGCATGCATTTCCCCATTCACATTTTGTGTTACCAAACCCAAACCCAAGATGTATACATACTTTTTTTTTTTTTTTTTTTTTTTTTTTTTTTTTTTTTTTCTCTTTTTTTTGAACATGAAGAAGAAGAAGAAAATATGTACATGTCGTTGTTGATGTTGCTCACATCTGCCTCTAGTTTCACGTCTAGAAACGGCTTAAACGCCTTCTATGAGTCAAGGATAAGCTTCCCATCCAATTTTCTTATAAATTGGCAAATAGGGTCTTTTAGAGTCAGATTCCCAAGACTGTATTGTTTTTGTTCATCCTTGAAGAGATTCCATAAGTTAAGAAGTTCACAATGCACAAGACCACAAGAATACATATCAAGAGTCAACAAGATATCATCTAATGACTCCTTACTCAGTCCATTCTTAATGAAGAAAATTTTATCTTCTCTGTTTTTGGAAACCATCCCCAAAGAACGACATCACTTGTTACAATTCCATCGTCCACATATGTAACATACTTGTAATCTTTTTGCTCTTCTCCGTTTAGAATATGAACTTCTACCAAGACCTGGCATGTATGAGTCAAATGAAATTGAAGACTCACCTGCTAATCAGACCTTTGCTTCGATTATCCAACGTACATCTTCTGGTATACCTTTGTGCATTAACAATCTCAATCTTTCACATCTAGCCTTATAAATTTTTGTTAGAGCATTTTGAGGAAGAGAAGGAAAATATTTTCTCAGGTTTGAGAGAATGATATCCATTTTGAAGAAGAAGAAATCAATTATTTTGGGAAACTGAAAGAGAGCAAACCAACTTGAGAGTCACGGAGTACCGTCATCTGCCATTTTACCAGGGAGCTAAAGAATTGCAAAACAAAATAAAGCCACAAAATTAGAGTAAATTTTTCACATAACAAGGATCAGAAAGGGAAATGAATTCTACCTCAGCAACTTGATTTTTCAGAAATGGTTTAAGTCTTTGTCCATTAACCTTAGACACATTACTATTCCTAGGATTCTCAATGTCTATGGCCCTATAAGGATATACATGTTTGACAATAAAAGGACCAGTCCACCTAGATCTCAATTTTCTAGGAAATATGTGAAGACGAGAATTATAAAGCAGAACTTTTTGACCAATTTCAAAAGATTTCCTCAAAATAGATTTGTCATGAAAAGCTTTTGTTCTTTCTTTATAAATTTTTGAGTTTTCATATGCATCATTTCTCAATTCCTCAAGTTCATTTATTTGCAATTTGCGTAACTTGCAAGCATCATCAAGATTTAAATTGAAAGCTTTAATGGCCCAAAATACTTTATGCTCCAGTTCTACAGACAAGTGACAAAGTTTTTCATAGACTAACCGATAGGGTGACATGCCTAAAGATGTTTTAAAAGTAGTACGGTAAGCCCAAAGTGCATCGTTTAGTCTTAAAGACTAATCTTTACGATTTGGGTTAACCGTTTTTTCCAAAATTTGTTTGATTTGCCTATTTGCTAATTCTACTTGTCCACTTGTCTGAGGGTGATAAGGGGTAGCAACTTTATAGGTAATACCATATTTCTTCATTAAAGATTCAAATGGTTTATTACAAAAATGTGTTCCCCCATCACTGATGATAGCTCGAGGGATTCCAAATCGACTTAAGACATTTTCTTTTAAAAATTTGAAAACAGTTTTATGATCATTTTGTCGACATGGAAACGCCTCAATCCATTTTGAGACATAATCAACTACAATCAAAATATACACATATCCAAATGAGGATGGAAATTGACCCATGAAATCAATTCCCCAATAATCAAAAATTTCAATGACAATGATAGGATTCAGAAGCATCATATTTCTTTTAGAAATAGACCCTAATTTCTGACAATTTTCGCAACGTTTGCAAAAGGTATGGTTGTCTTTAAATAAAGTGGGCCAATAAAATCCACACTGTAAGATTTTTGCAGCTATTTTCTTTGAAGAAAAATGACCTCCACATGCTTTAGAGTGACTAAATTTAATGACACTACCTACCTCATTGTTGGCTACACATCTCCGAAAGATTTGATCTGGAGAATATTTGAACAAATATGGGTCATTCCAATAAAAAAATTTTACCTTAGTCAAAAACTTTTTTCTGTCTTGATGTGACCATTGAGGCGGCATCTTTCCTGTTACAAGAAAATTAACTATGTTCACAAACCAAGGCATGGAATTGACAGAAAATAAAAACTCATCATGAAAACAATTATTGATAGGTGTGCTATCAAAAAATTAGCCTATTGTAAGTCTGGACAAATGACCTGCGACAACATTTTTGGCTCATTATCTTTTATTGTGATGTTGAATTCTTGAAGCAATAAGATCCACCGTATTAACCTAGGTTTGGCATCCTGCTTAGACATTAAATATCTAACAGCAGCATGATCAGTGAAAACAACAGTAGAAGAAACAACTAAATGAGCTCGAAATTCGTCCAATGCATAAATTACAGCAAGTAGTTCTTTTTCAGTAGTGGTGTAATTCATTTGTGCACTATTTAAAGTTCTACTTGCGTAACAAATCACATGAGGCTTACCTTCCTTTCTTTGGCCTAAACTAGCGCCAACAGCAAAATCACTTGCATCACACATTAATTCAAAAGGCAAAGACCAGTCAGGGGATTGCATGATAGGAGCCGATGTTAGAAGACCAATTAATTTTTTAAAATATTTTTGGCATTCTTGGGTCTAATCAAATGGTGCATCTTTTATTAGAAGATTGCATAATGGTCTAGATAGGACACTAAAGTCTTTAATGAATCTTCGATAAAATCCTGCATGTCCTAAAAAGGAATGAACTTCTTTGACTGTTTTTGGGGAAGGCAAATGAGCAATTAATTCAACTTTAGTCTTATCAACTTCAATTCCTTCAGAAGATATCACATGACCTAACACAATTCCTAAAGTAACCATATAATGAAAATCTCTAAATAATGCTCAATCATGTCACTAAAAATACTTAGCATGCATCTTTGAAAAGTTGCCAGAGCATTACAAAGACCGAAAGGCATTCTTCTATATGCAAAAGTGTCAAAGAGGCACGTAAAAGTAGTCTTTTCTTAATCCTCTAATGCAATTGGTATTTGATTATATCCCAAATAACCATCAAGAAAACAATAGTAAAGATGTCCTACTACTCTTTCTAGAATTTGATCAAGAAATGGTAAGGGGAAATAATCTTTCCTAGTGGCTGTATTCAATTTTCTAAAATCAATACACATAAGCCAACTAGATGAAACTCGCGTAGGTATTAACTCACCTTTTTCATTTTCAACCACTGTTATTCTAGATTTCTTAGGCACAACTTGTGTAGGGCTTACCCACTGGCTATCGGAAATAGGGTAAATAATTCCAACATCAAGTAATTTAAGAACTTCAGCCCTAACTACCTCTTTCATGTGTGGATTTAATCTTCTTTGAGGTTGTTATGATGTTTTAGCATTATCCTCTAAATGTATTTTATGTGTACAAATTAATGGATTAATGCCTTTTATATCTATTAATGTCCATCCAATTGCACTTTTATGCCTTTTAAGTACTTCTATCAACATACCTTCTTGTTCTTCAGTAAGGATTGATGAAATTACTACTGAAAAGCTTTAGTCTTCTCCCAAAAATGTGTACTTTAACCCAGAAGGTAATGGTTTTAGATCCAATGTGGGTACTTCTTCATGAATATTATCATTCATGGGTTGGAGCTCTTTGATGAACGATGTCACACTGGCATCAAAATAGACTATGATTTACAATGGAATATAGCATAGTGCATAACCTAGGTCATCTCCTAAGGATCAATTCGGATTTCTCAAGCATGTTAGAAGTTATCAATAAGTAGGGGGTTTTGTTCATTAACAGTAGCAGAATATGAAATCAAATAAATTCAAATCAAAGTTAAAAGAAAATTCAATTAAGGGAACACTAATCCAAGGTCTTCAATTCAAGTGGCAGAATTAATCATTGTTCAAAGAGAATGGAAACCTCTGTTAATTCGAATTCAACTAGATAATTACCTAGAAATTCATCAACTAAAACAGAATCACAATCGCAGTTCTTGATTAAGGTTGATGTAGGAACAACTTCGAATTAACATAGATTACCAATCGATGATCTATTCTCCATTTGATTCAGATTAATTAACCCTAATTCTAACTTCAATTGAAGAAGGAGAAGAGGGAAGAACACAATCAGAATTCACAATTAAGCAAAAGAACTCAAAACTCTAACCACAATCATTGAATTCCTTGGATTGATTGGAGCTTTAGCCTTCCATGGCCATTACGAAAATGAAGAGCTTTAGAGAAGAAAGAAAACGAAAATAGAGAAGATGAAAAGAGAGAAAAAAGGTTTTTTTTTTAATCTGTAAAAACTGAACAAGTAAATCCAAAAGTGTTTTTCGTTTTCTGCCTTCCTCTATTTGTAACTGAAAAGTCTTCTATAATTCCTAATCTACCCCTGGCTCAAATTGTAACCCTCTGAATAAGCTTTTCAGAGACATATCATTTGCCTTAATTGGGCTTAAAGTGATAGAGTTAGGCCCAAATTAGTGAGGGAAGGTCCAAGCTTTGTGACAGCAATAGTGTCCTAACTTTGAGGCCCAATTTTTCCTTGAATCCAGCTGAATTAGAAAAATTGCATTACACAAAATTGTAGATCTTCATCTCAACTTTCAGAGGACTCCAAGATCATCCAAATATGATATTTGTAACCCAAGTTATGGCCTATACAAGACAGAAAGGTCAAAATGAGCTAAAATCTGAAAATTAATGAAGTTTTTACAATTAAGCTCAATGAAGACCAATCATCTAAAACTCACCCCCAAACATAGTATTGCAATTAGCATCAATTAGGCCAAATATAAAGCAATAATGAGCTTGTGTACAATCAAGCAAAGAGCATATTTCAGAAATATCATTATCTACTTGCAAATCTGAATTAAATGAATTAATTAAACAAACTTTTAATGGGTCAGAAGAACTCTCTTTAGAAGATGGTCATCTACAATGGCCTCAATCCCGTCAGTTTCCTCATTTTCATCATTGACTTCATGTGGTTGCTTGCATAAGTTGAAAACATTAAGATCAAGTGTCATGTTTCCAAATGTTAGCTTCATCAATCCATTTCTACAATTTATCAAAGCATTGGATGTTGCTAAAAATGGACAACCTAAAATAATAGGAATTGACTTGGAACAATTAATCATAGGTTCAGTTTCCAAGACAATAAAATCCACAGGATAAATGAATTTATCAACTTGTACCAACACATCTTCCACTATTCCTTTTGGAATTTAATTGATCTATCAGCAAGTAGAAGAGTTACAGAAGTTAGTTTTAACTCACTTAGATTGAGTTGTTGATAAATTGAATATGGAAACAAATTAATACTAGCACCAAGATCAAGTAAAGCTTGTTCAATTATATGTTCTCCAATAATGCATGAAACCATAGGACAACTAGGGTCTTTATGTTTCAAAACATTATTGCTTTGATAATGGAACTTACCTGTTCGGTCAAAAAGGCATTCTTTTTCACATTTAATTTCCTTTTAACAGTGCATAAGTCTTTCAAAAATTTGGCATAAGAAGGAAAGTGTTTGATAGTATCTAACAACGGAATATTGACCTTCACTTGTTTAAGAATTTCAAAAATTTCAGTTTGGTGGTGCAATGTCCTTGGTTTGCTTAATGCTTGAGGAAATGGGAGTGGAGGAAACGAGCGTTTGGTCTCATTTTGGCCAGATGACTTATCAACCTCTTCCTTATCTTGGGGAATTGATTCACCATCTTTCTCACAAGGTTCATAAATTTCTTTTTCAACAACTTTTCCACTCCTAAGAGTTATCACATAATTGAGTTGATTTATTTGTTAGTTTTCTGAACTACCCTCATTTAGACTATATTGACCTTTGGGATTCGGTTGAGGTTGAGAAGGAAATTTTCCTTTCTCGTGAATGGTGAGTGCAGAAGCAAGTTTGAAAAGAGTGTCTTTTATGTCTATCATGGTTTGAGTGTTTTGTTTATTGATGGCTTCTTGCTTTTCTATGAATGCACTCAATGTTCCTTCAAGGTTTTTCCTATATGGTGGGACATAAGGTGCATATCCTTGAGAAATTTGAGAATCCTGTTGTTCCTGAGGAGGTGGTGGTTGCATAAATTGTGCTTGATTATTATTCCTCCAACTGAAGTTTGGGTGATTTCTCCATCCTGGATTTTAAGAATTTGAAAAAGAAGAGGTGAATGACTTTTTAAAATTGTTCATTGCATTTACTTGCTCATGCACAACTTTTCTAAAAACAGGAATATTAGGACATTCATTTGTCGAGTGTCCTAATTCATCACAAATGCTACAAATTTCTTCATTTTGCACAGATTTGACTTCTTTTACTTTCCCTAATTCCATGGATTCAACCTTTCTAGCCAAACTAGCATACCTTGCATTTAGATCTTTTTCTTGACTAAGATGGTATTTTCCTTTTCCTACATTTGCAAGGTTATATCTAATTGAATTTTCAGAAGGATTAGTACCATGCCAAGATTGAGAATTTTCAGCCAAATGGTTTAAATAATCTAAAGCTTCTTCGGGTTCTTTATCAACAAACTCGCCATTACATATCGTTTCCACAAATTATTTAGTTTCAGGTGTTAAACCTTCATAAAAGAAGCTTATAGTCCACCATTTTTCAAAACCATGATGTGGGCAAGAATTTAATAAATCTTTAAAACATTCCCAACTTTGAAAAAACACTTCATTTGAATTTTAGGAAAAAAATTGGATTTGTCTTTTCAAAGCATTGGTTTTATGTGTTGGAAAAAATTTCTTTAAAAACTCACTTTGCATTTCTTGCCATGTGCCAATTGATCTTGGTTTCAAAGCGTTAAGCCAAGTTTTTTGCTTTATCTTTCAAAGAAAAAGGAAACAATTTAAGCTTAACAATCTCTTCAGTGCAATTTTGATCATTGAAAGCAATACAAACTTCTTCAAATTCTTTTAGATGTAAATACGGGCTTTCATTTTCTAAACTATGAAAATTAGGAAGTAAAGAAATCATACCCGGCTTAAATCTAAAATTATTAGCAGTGAGTGAAAAGATAAAACATGATGGACTAGAATTTCGAGGTGGTTGCAAATATGCATGCATAGTTCGCAATGGTTGATTTCCTTGTTCAACATGTATACTTTCATTTTCAGCTCGTTGTGTTTGATTATCATGTTCAACATGTGCACCTTTAAATTCAGTCATTGTGTTAATTGTATGTGATTGTGATTCAAATAAATCAATATATAAATTACTAGGATGAATTTTAACCAAACGTCCAGAATTTGATTCACGATACCAATTAAGCATAAATAAGTGACATAAAATAAAAATAATGGACAAGTAGGCGGTATAAACTGGCCGTTAAATATTAAGAAGGATGTGGTATAAACCAACCACCCAATATATATATATATATATATATATATATATATATATATATATATATATGGGGTATATCTAGTGAGAGGAGTGGTTATTGTGAGAGAGGTGAGATGAGTGAATCTTGACCATACAACCATACATGGATGGTCAAGATAAAAGTTATAAAGGTATGACCACTTAAAAAACATATTTATGTTATAATCTTGATCATTAAAAAGTTAAATAATTGATAAAATAAAAAGTTAAATAATTGATAAAATAAAAAGTTAGATAGTTAGAGAGTTAATAATATACGAGAAAATAAAATGCGAAAAATAAAGTGCGGAAAATAAAATACGAAAAATAAAGTGCGGAAAATAAAATACGAGAAAATAAAGTGCATAAAGTAAATTTAAAATATGAAAACCAGGAGAGTGGCAGAGCCCCACAAAGCCAACGAAAGAGAAGAGAAGAAGAAATATTATTTCATTAAGTTAGAGGGCAGAAAAATAAATGAATGAGAATTTAAAAGTTAGATAGTTAGTAAGCGAAAAATAATAATAATAATAATAATAATAATAATAATAATAATAATAAGAATAATAATAATAATAAAAGCAGAAAGCGTAAATAAATAAAATAAAATAAAATAAATGAAAATAAAAAAAATAAAAAAATGTAAATAAATGACGTAAATTAAAAAAGTTAGTTAGTAAGTTAGTTAGTAAATTAGTAAATAGATAAATAAAAATAAAAAGAGTAGAGGAAAAATATACCTGATAGTGAAGTTTACTTACAGAAAGAGAACCTCAAAATATTAGAACTTCAAATCAAGTCCCCGGCAACGGTGCCAAAAAAACTTGATGGGATAATTAAAAGTTTCAAGCTCAAGTGCAGGTTGTTTCAACTAGTAAATTCTCAGGAGTCCGAGGTCGATCCACAGGGAATTAATGAAGAGAAAATTATTTGAGGTAAGGAGAAGATTTGTCACAATACTAAAAATGATATAAGTTGTTCACAGATGAAAAAGATTTGCTTGGGTTAAGAGATCCACTCTTGGTAATAAATTAAAAACAATATTATTTCATTTTATAACTCAATTGAAATCATGCATAATGAAGATTCCAATCGGAAGATTTAACATTCAAAGTTCAATCATGTAATCATATTATGGTTCTAATAATTATCTACCAATACTTGTAAATCATCAAAAGCATCTACTATGTCAATCCTATTGTCTACAATGGATCAAGATATTCATTATACAAGAAGAGTTTCTAAATTAATTGGAAACAACATACAACTCATATAAATATCACATAAAAATATATTATTTAAAGCATAAGAAAGAAATTAATCTAACCCTAACTTATTACCAAGAGCTTCACCTTTTTACCTAAGCAAGATGAAGATTTAGTTACTCATAGACAAGAAGAAAGAAAGAGAGAAGAAGAAGATGATAAACATAACTTCAATTAAGAACAATAGAAAACTACACAAAGGAAAACTAATAATACAATAGCATAAACTAAACTCTAAGCTAACAAACACCCTTAAATGTTCAGCCTTTGCCTCCTTTTATAGAGTTCAAGGAGTGCAAGAAAACAATGGAGTTGTTTGATGATGAGAAGTAAAATCAAAATAGATGATGAATGAGCTGAAATTATGAACTTTCTTGGCTCTGAAATGTCTCTGCTCTTAGCTCATAGCATGTGTCAGAATTGAGCCAAGTGGTCCGCATGAAAGTTCTAGGAAATTGTCTCAGCTTTCCATAGACACCAAGTTTAGCCAAATCCAATAACCACAGCCCTAGATATGGCCCAAATTACTACTCATGGGTCAGGCCCAAATCCAGCACCTCTGTTCTGACTTCCAAGCCCAATATCACCTTCAAGGAATCCGAATTAGCTTTTGTGTCCTTCATGAAAGTTGTAGATATGGATCTTAACCTTCCAATGTGAAAATTTCAGAATTGTTGAACTCCTATAGCCCGAGATATAGCCTAATGAGTGCATAAAGGTCAAGTTGTTAGGTTCAAAATGCTAGATTTTACTTCAACTCCAATTTGAGTTATCCAAACATGTGTTTCTGGTCTTGAGGCCTTCATGAAAGTTGTAGAAATTTATCTTAGCTTAAAAACAAGACCAAAATCACATCCATCGGATATTTGTAACTCAAATTATAGCCAGTTTACTGAAAAAGCCAAGTGAGAAGGTTATACAATGAATGAAATATATTGCTATCAATGTGGCTCTTGCTATCAAGTGAATAGTTATTAGAGAATTATCTTAACTTTCCAACAAGACCAAAATCTCATTAATTAGATAATTGCAACTCAAGTTGTGGCCACTTTACTTAAGAATGCAATCACCCAAATTAATGATAATTCAAGCAATAATTTCTTCAATGATCCAATTAAGCTTAATTTCATAAAATGTGACAAAATCAACTTAATTAAGCCAAATTAAACCTTAAGAAGCCTAGTGAGAGGATTATAAAATACATAAAATACATTGTTATCATAGATCAATAACAAACTCTACCTCTCTTGCCAGAGGTAAACCAGGTATATCATCAGGAAAGACTTTAGGAAATTCGTTGACTACGAAAATACCTTTCATAGCGTTTTCGCTTTGTACTTCCAACAAGGACAACAATAAGTATCCTTGAGCTCCTTCCTTCAAACAAGCTTCTACTTGATTGGCCGTTAGAAATCTAGAATCCTTAGCCTCAGAAAAAACTAATGTCTTATTGGAACAATCTATCAGGATATAGTTAGAAGATAATCAATCCATTCCTAAGATTACATTAATCTTGGAAAGAGGCAAACATATCAAGTCAACATGAAAGATTCTATCCCTAACACAAACAGGACAATTCAAGCATACTTTTATAGTAATTATAGGTTTATCAGTAGGAGTAACAACACTTAAGTCATAAGGCAATGTAGTCATAGATAATCCCAAACGCTTCACACAATCACTGGCAATGAAAGAGTGGGTTGCTCACAAATCATATAATACAGTTAAAAGATTACCTTCAATGGAACACTCCTCCATAATTAGATCCTCTGACTTTGCGACTTCCTCCCTGCTCATAGTATACACATGACCATCTGCCTGTGGTCTAGCAGTATAGACGTTTCCCACAGAAGGTTCTGCCTTCAGTTGATTACAGTCCTTTGAGAAATGTCTAGGCTTCCCACATCTGAAGCATATGATTCCTTTGTGTGGGCAGTCTTTAGTCAAGTGGTCCTTTCCACACTTAAAACATTTGGATGTAGAAGGTCCAACTTGACCAAACTTGTTTCCACCAGAAACTCCTCCAAAGGACTGCTGTCTAGTCTGACCTCCTGATGGTCTAGCATATGGTTTCCGTTGATAATGGTTGCCACCGTTACCTTTTCCTCTTTGGAACTGAGTAGGTCCAAAGTTCCGGTTCCTCACATCATGGTGATGATCTATCTCCTCAACTTTACGACATTTATCTAACAGCGCTGGGAACTGATCGATTCCCAAGGTTACCACTACCCGTTTTATGTTGTGTCTCAACCCCTCTTCAAACTTCCTACACTTCCATTCTTCATTTGGTTGTATCTGAAAATATCTCGAAAACTTAGACAAGCTTTCAATCTTCGCAACATATTCACTTACTGACATTACCCCTTGTCGTAGACCAAGGAATTCCATCTCTTTAGCATGTCTAACACTAGCTGGGAAATACTTTCCTAGAAATCTTTGCTTGAAGAGTTCCCAAGTTACAACTCTCCCTTCAGCTTGTATTAACCTTCGAGCTCGTGCCCACCAATCTTCACCATCACCAACTAGCATAAAGGTCGCATAAGTGACCTTTCTCTCATCAGTACAACCCATACCATCGAATATTTTCTCTAGCTCTTTGATCCAAAGATTTTCTCCGTTGAAATGTGGTGGATTATTTCTACGAAACTCTGACAAATTCTGAGTTTCTTCATTTGCGCCATCCTTTGCATTGCTGCTACAGCTGCATCCATGCCTTGATTGTCATCTTCAACATTCATACATCCAGCTCTAGTATTCATACATCCTCTTCCTCGTCCAGCCATCGTAATTCTGAAAAATCAAACTAAACAATACAAAATAAAAGTCAAGAATAATCATTTCAAACAATATTATTCCCTTTCGGAAACCAAACACAGAGAATCACGCAACACAAACAAGACAGACCTAACCACAAACCCAAAAGACTCTAACTCGGACTTTGATACCAACTAATGTAACACCCACCATAGGGTATCACATTTTATATGAATTATTAGCGAATTACCCCAAGTTATAAAATGATATTGTATAATATAAATATGAGTTGTAAAATTTCTTGATATTGATAAGATAAACTTAGCAGAATATAAAAATACTAAACAGTATCATGAATAATATACATCATATACATAACCTCGGTACTAACATACTTAAATATATACAGACAGAGTTCTCAAAAGCCGATAAACATTACTATACTATCACACTGGCCCAAGTACACGTCTATGGAACAGAACCCTCAGACGGATCCTCTCAGACTCCTCAGAAGATAGAAATCCCGGATGACGCGTAGTCCTATGGATTGGTGTCCAAGCAAATGACACAATGCTCATTGTAACACCCCTTGATTTAATAACCACAACACAATCGTCATTATTGCCAAAGTCACCAAATCAAGATGCGCTACAATATAACAAGAAGTCTGAAAAATTTAATCATTGAGTATATATAGAAAGTATGAGCCTCAAATGAAAATATATTTAGTACCCAACCATTCAGAATACAACCACCTAAGGAAAAACTTATTTTATATATAATATATTCGTCCTTAACACAAAGCACTAATAGCACGAAACATAGTACTTACACATTTAGATAAAAGATAACGGGTACAAAAGCACAAAAAGGGAAAGTAGTAACCCTAGGATAGGTACTACTAGCAGACAAAGCCACAACCCCAAATATATATGACGCTCAGAGTCTTAGTCAACAAGTCAGGCATCATTGCCCCCATGCAGTTGCACCCGTACGTAGTCAAAAATCTCGTCCAGACGCCATATCGAAAATAATGAACCGACCCAGTCCAATCAGTAAGGGTGTGGTCCCATTTCATCTTCCTCATAATTTTTTATCAAATATAAATATAAAACAGAAATACAGGGATACAGGAAAGAGGTAAGATATCCTACTTACATTACCAATTATGACAGTAAAGAAACAGAACAGTGCAGAATGCCCACATAGCAGAGCAACAACATCAAACAGTAATAGTCACATACAGTAAAAGGAATAGTAATATAGTCTCAAATAATGAACAATTAAAACATTTCAGATAATCATGACATCAATAAAACAATAATATAATCATCATATAATTGAGTGCCAAATGATATGATATAAATGAGTGTCATGTGATATACGGACTCACAATGCCGACTTACAATGTTGACTCACAATGCATGTGCACTTGGTACCAAGATTTTCTATTCCATTTCAAAGATGAATGTTCTAGAAGATCTGCCCCCCTCAATGACAGTCTTCAGGACCACGAAGAGAATAATGCTTGTCAGGCGTGTGATGCGTTGCAACAGTTTATCATGGCCATGGGTATAATAAGGTGATAACATCATCACGAAATGAACCACCGCGCCTCACGGTCCTCGATTAGATCCTTCATCTGGATCACACTATCCAATTCTCGTTCATTTACCACAAAAAGAATGGTGATTTGTCGGGCTTGTAATACGTGCAATCAGCTTTCACTGCGCCTTACGCCCCCCATAGATCCATCACAGATCACACCATTAAATTCTCATTCATTCATCGAGTAAAGAATAGTGGTTTGTCAGGTCCCTAATGCGTGTAATTGGTATACACCGCACCTTATGCCCCCCATAGATCCTTCCATTAGATCACACTATTTAGTTCTCATCCATAGGCTCATACAGTCTTTTAACAGTCATTGACTGAGCAAATATTCAATGCATGTTGACTCAATGCATAATCATAGGCTCATCCAGCCTTTTAACAGTCATCGACTGAGTAAATGTTCAATGCATGTTGACTCTATGCACAATCATGTATATTTAATAATGATGATACACTTTCCAAAATATGCCACAATTAGGCCAAGTTAAACATCGATAGAATCTTAGTCCCAAACACGGACCCACAATAGCATAGTATCAATGTCCTCAAGAGTGACAACACACTTTAATTAACATCTCTTATGAATTCATTTTCTAGAAGGAGTCCCTTGAAGTCCTTATTCAATCTTTATTCCTTTAAGTTGATTAAGTTCCTTAATCTAATCAATTATGGTCACTTAAAAATTACTCTAAGGTTTTGCAAGTCTCACAATTCTCTTGTTCTTCCCTTATGTTCAAAATTGTTCTAATCCATAAGATAAGGTCTTGTTCTTTATTCTTTCCATTTCATGAGCTCCTAAGGAATCTAAGATTTTCCAATCATTTAAATCTCCATTTTAGCACTATATTTTGTGACATTTGTCTTAAGAATCCTTGAGCCTCATTATAATCAAAGTCTAACCCTTATTCTTTCTCCACAATGTTGATCATTTATGACTTAATTACTAAAATCCTAAGGTTGCACAAAATCACCACTTGGACCATTAAATCTCCTAGAGGCCGTGAGCCTCCCAATTGTATAGATCTAATCAATCTTTCCACCACTTTATTAGTTACTTTCATTGAATTACTTAAGTTCCAAAGTTGTTAAAAATTTAAGTCTTGAACCCTAACAATTATCCAAGAGGCCGTGGGCCTCCCAATGGGTAAGAACCCAAAGTTTTCCATTTCATTTATTTGCTCTTTAACTCTTCATCACCTAAGTTCCAATCTTTACAAAACCACACCTTGACCACTCAAAAACTTGGCCTCTTGGCCGTGAATCCAAAGGGCAAAGGACCCTAAAATCTCTTCACATAACAATCCAAGCAATCCAATATATTTTTACATAGTCATTAAGACATATAATAATAATCAATAAATCATACAAGTCAAAATAGCACAAAATCATGAAGAGCATTACAACCAAGAGAGCAATCCCACATAGATTCCTTATCAACAACATAAAGAAAATGTTTCCTCACTACCAAGATAGGTTGAAGAGGATTATCTCCCTCTTACCTATGGAAGACAACACAAGAAAGCAAGCCTCTTAGTCCCTTGTAGAGATTTTTGTACTACACCTTCAAGAAAACCCTAAGGACATCAAAACTCACCAAAATCATCATCAAAGCTTAGAAAAGGAACCCTTGATCACCCAAGAGATCAAGGATCACAAAAATGAGGAGAAAATGTGAAAAAGCTATGAACCTTACCTTAAAGTCTCCAACTTTGAAGCTTGAGGGAACAAAACGAAAATGGTGGAATTTGGTGATGGTCACAACATGAAAGTTACTTAGAATGGTGTCTAGATTCAAGATCAAGGGTTGGTTGGAATTAAAGAAGATGGATAGTGTATTTTGAGGGGTGAGGCCGTGAGCCTCTAAGGAGAAAAGTGAGAGTTTTTTACTTTGTCTCTTTGATAGGAATGATGAGATGAACAAATGAGTAGTTGAATGAAGTGAGGTGAAGAGTTTGGCCACCTTCAAGCCTCCATGGCCGTAGGGTTAGACAGGGAAGAGAAGAAGAGAAGAAGAGAAAGATGAGAGAAAAAGATGAAGAGAGAAGATAGAGAGAGAAAGTGATAGTAAAGTGAAATAAAATGAAATGTATAATTAGGTGTATTTTGTGTAAGTGTATGAATTAAAATGAGTGGTCACAAAGAGCTCTAAAAATTATGTGGTTGAGAGGAGGAGAGAGAAAAATGAGGCTTCTCCAACAAGCCAATAGGAAGGTGCAAGGAAGCTTCCTCCAAGCTTCTCTAACAAGCCAAGTTCACCTTTTTGAAAAGTCAAAGTGATGTCATGGTGATGATATCATCATTATGATGTCACTAAAGTATTCTCTAAAATATGACTAATGTTGTATCAGATTTATTATCAATGGATAGAAATTACAGTTAACAAAAACTGATATTTATTGTCCAACAGATAATAAAATTATTCTGCGATTTTTGTTTATCAGATAAAAATCTCAAAAAATGTGAAACATCGTAAATCGTGTCTGGCCTCGGGTTTAGTAAGATCCCCCGTCAACGTTTTCACAGTTCAAGGTTCTCCGAAAAAATATCTCATTTTCCCAGCTCCACCCAGCATGCACGCAAATTGAAGAATAATATTAAACTATTCCACGCCTTTGGAAAAATCCAGAAAAATCAACAAAAATCACAAATATTTTAAAACGACTATTTATTATGAAAATATTAATTTTCAGGATGTTACAACTCTCCCCTTCAAATAGAAATTTCGTCCTTGAAATTTTCATTCCTTAGAATAAACATGGATGTAGTTTCTTCATCTTATCTTCTAACTTCGACATCGCGCTTCTAGTCACGTCAATTCAGATCACCCTTGCCATTGTGATCTCCTTGCCTCAACGTTGCTTTACTCTCCTAATCTTGACCTTTACAGGAAGTATCCTATAGATCAAATTCTCTTTTAATTATACTATGTCCAGTTCGATGACATGGCTAGATTAGGGATACACTTTCATAATTATGACACATGGAAGATATCATGAAGATTTAGAAAGAAAGGATAACAAAATCAGTTGATAAGCTACCGGACCAATCCAAAGAGGAATTTGATATAGTCTGAAGAATTTAGGAGTAAGTTTGTTAGCAACTCAGACAAGATGACATACCCTTAACATTATCTCTCTTCATTCCTTGCCACCAATATATCTATCTTAGGTCTTGATACATCTTGGTCGTTCCGGTGTGTATTCTCCACTTACTCGTGCGAGCTTCAACAGAGATTAACTCCTTAAGTTCTGAATATTCTGGTACACAGAGCTTACTCATGAACATCAGGATTCCATCAAATTCCTTCCTCAACATTTGACATCATGCCTTGTTTCAATAGCTTCTTCTCGCCTTGTAGAAATTGGTCACTTTTCTACTTCTCTCGAATCTTTCCCGACAGATCATTTGAAATAGCGACTATTGTAACATCCCGAAAAATACATATTTGATCATAAATCATCATTTTATAATATTCTTGATTTTTAGGAATTTTTCTGGAATTTTTTGGAAACAACGAATATTTTAATATATTTCTCGTTTTGCGTGCACACTAGGCTGAGAATTGCAGAGACCAGTGTAACACTCCAGAAATTGATTATTTCACCATGAATAGTCATTTTTCAATATTTGTTATTTATGTGAATTTTTTCGGAATTATCCGGGAACGATGAATATTTTAATATATTTCTCGTTTTGTGCGAACATTGAGCAGAGTCGTGAAAATGACTGTAATGCTTTAAAAATTGGAAATTTATATGACGGATAGTCGTTTTATAATATTTTCAATTTTTGGGAATGTTCTGGGAATTTTCTGGAACCGTCGAATATTTTAATATATTCCTCATTTTACGTGCGCGCTGAGCAGAACCAGAGAAACTCGATGTTTTCTCTGAGAACCTTGGACTATGGACATGTCGACGGGGGATCTTACTAAACTCGAGACTTGACACAGTTTACGAAGTTTCATAATTTTCGAGAAATTTTAACAGATACAATTAAATCAAATACAAATGAAAAATTCATCATCGTCGATTAAATTAAATACGATCATTAATCGTAACTATTATCTATTGGATAATAGTGTGTAATAAAAATCCTATCACATTATCCTAATGTAATCTACTTTATGTCAAATCTATCTACTTTAATTCAAATTTATTGATTAAATAATCAAAGCTTCCTTAAGAAGCTTTGACCCAACCTTTGACCCAACCTTTGACCCATGTGTTTTGGCTTCTCTTGGAAGCCATTCCCCACCCACTTCTCTCTCTCCCCACACGGCTGATTGCAGCCCCAAGGCAAGGGAAATTTGATTTTCCTTACTCCATTTTATTACACAAAATACATTAATTTCCAAAACACTTTCTCTCTCTACCATTTCTTCTTCTTTCTTCTTCAATTTTTCTCTCCTCCTTCTCTCCTCCATTTCTACGGCCAAGCTCTCTTCTTCTTCCTCAACCATCACAAAAATTCCAACTAAATACATTTTCCTAATCCTCTCACCATTCTAAGCATCATTTCTTCTTGGAGTTTCTTGAAAATCCTCCATTTTCACCATTTTCTCCAAGCTCCAACTTTGAGCATTTTGGGTAAGTTTCATGACCACTCTCCCTCTTCTCTTGATTTCATGATTTTGGTTCCTTTAATGGTCATCCATGGTTGATTTTTCAAGCCTTGATATTGATTCTAACAAATCACCATTTTCTTAGGGTTTTGGTGGCCAAATCCGAAAATCTAAGGAGCTTTCTTGGAGTTCTTTGATTTCTTCACTTAGGTAAGAGGAAGACACTCCTCTTCAACCATTTTTAGCATCTAGGAACCTTGATTGTTTGATTTGTGGAAGAACCCTAATGAGGGTTGTTCTTGATTTTAATGATTAATTATGTTATGTGTTGATTTTAATTAATTTATGCTATTGGTTTGATTGGTTATATATAATGGAATGTTGGAATGGATTTAGTGATTTAAATGGATGAAAAATTGATTGAACACCCTTCAAGAGTGCCACGGTTTTAGGTTAGAAAATTAGAGGAGTTTGTGTTGAAATTGTAATTGGCATAAGACTTAAATTATCAAGGTATGAAATGGAATGTAATGGAAGAAAAATTTGAAGTTGGAATTCTTATGGTGGCTACGGTTTTAGAGCCAAGAACCTAGGGTTTTTGGTGAGTTAATTTGACAAGAGAACACTTTAAAATAATTAAAGAAATAGTGTACATGATTAGGACTTGAAAAGATTTGAAATTGGATTAATGGGGAGGCCACGGCCTCTAGGGCATTACTAGGTGAAAAATGTGATTTTAATGAATTGGAAGCATAATTAATTAGGTAATTGTAAGCCTAAGTAATGAAAAGGATGATTAAGAAATTAGAAGAATTTATTAAAGCTAAGACTTCATAAATTTTCAAAGAACCAAGAGTGAAAGTGTCATAAGAATTAAGGAGATTCTAAGTGAGTGAAGAACATGAGAGTGTGAGGCCTAAGAGCTCAAATAAAATGTAAGTTATGGGGAATTGAGTTGTCTTGGAATATTAAGTTGGCTATAAGGATTGATTTTTGAACATGAACCTTAGAAAGGGGAACAAAGTTAATTTAGGATTCATAATGAACCTAATGATGCATTAATGGGCTTGATACTTATATTATGTGATTATGGGTCCACGTGAGTGACCATTTATATAATGATGCTTATGTTGGCCTAATGTGGCATATTATGAATTTGTATGAGATTGTGGATCATACATGTGCATGCATAGTGTCTTATGCGTTGTGATGTCCTTGTGGACTGTTGTAAGGCCAAGTTGCCTAGGAGATTGAACACACCTTAGTGCGGGTGCGAGTAGACAAGTGTGGGTCGTGTTATGACCTTGGGGGCGTCGGGGTACGGGTCCTCCACAATGGGCGTTGGTAGCTCCTCGTACGTGGGGAAAATCGATGCAACGCACCGACGATCCGGACTTGACACCGTCCTATATCGTGATCTAGTGTAGAATGTCCGTACAATGCCATGATTGTGCACGTGGAAAAATTATTGATAGCACGGCCTCGCGTAGGAGTTACGTACATGTCTCCTGATCTTTCTCTCCGACTGGTTGAGTCTAGCTCCATGGAGTAGGAATTTGGGAAAGCATGCATACGAGTCATGATATACACCTTGTCATCATTAATTCTTATTTCGTAACTATACTTGATTTAACTGTCATTATAATAATTATATGCCTGGAACTGTTTAATTACTTACTGTTGAGATTCCTGCTCATTAATTGAATATGATGTGTTGGATTGCTATTTGGGCGCGTGGCGCCGTTTTGTTTCTAGCATGCTATAACTGGTAATGATGTAGGATGTCTTACCTCTTTCCCTGTGCTTCTATTATTTGCTGTTTATGTGTACCCCGTATGCGATCGAAGACGACGGTAAGGAGACAGAAGATCCTTCCTTCCCCGGCTTCTGGCCTGCACAAGATTGACCTCTACTGCGACAATGTCTGCACGTATGCGTGGGTTCCTAGGAGATGTGCGTCTGACCTTCCTTGGGGGGCCAGAGTGCTGGCACATCAACCTGAACTCCGACCGCTGCGTGTACTTGGGAGACGTGTCGATAGCACTTGCCTGGAGACGTCATGAGGCATCTGTCCTCACCTGCCACCTCAGCTTGCGTCTGGAGTTTTACCTGCCCATTAGGGAGATGTGGGGTGCCCGTTATTACACCCCGCAGGAGGATTCTTTTGATTCCACCGCTCGGGCTCCGTCCCGTGCTTCTGTGGTTCCTATGGAAGTGTCCTCGGATGAGGAAGATCCTGATGAGGGTCCTCCTGAGGATCCGAATCGGTCCCTTTTTATCCGAGGGTCGATGATCATTGGTGGCTACCGATGGCTGCCGTGTTTTTTTTTTGGGGCCCGATGTATTTTTATTTTTGGTGGGGCTGTATATTTTGTACATGCATGATGGTATATATGCATGTTTCCCTTGGGGTGGGTATAGTTTTGCTTTTTGGTGATGGCGGACTTGTATCTACAAAACAGTTGTATCAAATTTATATATATATATATATGTATGCTATTCAGGTGCAAATTCTATGTATTGTTTTATTCGTCACTTTTATCCACATTCCGTATTATCATTATTATTATTATTATAAAAAAAATATTGCCAATTTTGCTCACATGGTTAAACATCAATTAAATAAAATGAACCGGGTCTTAATCGTTTGTTTATTCAATTTCCGCATTTTATTTTATTTGACAATGTGACGTTCCCTCCCAAAAAGGGGCGTTACAACTATATCTAGACATATCTCATCCGGTGTCATTTTCAATGACAACCACTTGTCCTCGAATTATTCTATTAATTCCTTCTTCTTGACTACCATAATGAAGATATTAAGTAGTTTACGGTTCAAAGCGTCTGTCATGACATTTGCTTTTCCAAGATGATACTAAAGCTAGAGGTCATACTCTTTCAAAATTTCTAGTCATCTTCTCTGTCTCATGTTCAGTTCCTTTTTGTCAAACAGATACTTCAGGCTCTTACCATTGCTAAAGGCATTGAACGTTGTCTTATACAGAAAGTGTCTCCATGTTCTCAGAGTAATTATAACTATGGCTAACTCCAAGCCATGAGTTGGGTAATTCTCCTTGACCTTTGAAAACTTCTTCACATGTGTTAGTCCATAGAAAAGATTGATTCTCTTCTTGTAAGCTGAGTAAGAGATTCTACTATCTTGGAGAATCCATCGATGCTCCTTCGATAAAAACCAACCAACCTTGCAAGTCACTAGGGTATTATAGTCTTCGGTCTTTCCATTGTAAAACTGCTTTAACTTTTGACAGACTCACAACAATTCCCTTATTCGTAATTTCATGACCCAAAGTTTAACCTCCTTAACTAGCATTTGTACTTTGATAACTTGGCGTATACTTCTTTTCCTTTAAAGTCTGGAAAACTATATCGAGATGTCCAACGTGTCCCTCCATATCTTTCAGAATAGATCAGAATGTCATCATTAATGACAATGACAATTCTGTTCTAGGTAAGGATGAAAAATTCGATTCATGCAATCTATGAATACGACAAGAGCATTTGTCACTCCGAAAGACATCACGAGATACCCATAATGCTCATAACGTGTTTGAAAAAAAAAACATCATAGGAACATCCTCAACTTCCCACGAATTTAATGATGACCAGAACGAACATCTATCTTGAAGAAAACAACGACTCATTTCTCGCCGATTCATTGAATCATTTATCTTTTTCCGAGGATACTCATCCTTATTCATAATCTTGTTCAATTGGCGACAATCCTCATATCACCGAGAAGTTCCATTCTTCTCCTTAACTGATAGCACTGTAGCCCATCATAAGAAACCTATTAACTACTAGAGTAGCATTCATATCCCCCTTGTTTTTGTCCTTTACAAGAGATAATATGTATCCTTGAATTCCTTTTTCCTAGCAAAGCTTCAACTTTGTTGACCGTTAAGAATTCAAAAGTCTTAGTTTCAAGAAACACTAACGCTTTTCCTTAGGACGATCTAGCAGAATATGACTAGAAAATAATCAATCTATTCCTAAAATCATGAACTCTAATAGGTGTGATTTTAGGTAAGCAAGTCAAATCAACAAAAGATTCGATATTTAGTAGAAATAGGATTGGTTAAACAAATTTAAGTATCAATGACAAGTGTTAGTAACAGAAGTAGAAATAACTAAGTCAAAGATAACTGAAGACATAGACGAATGCAAATGATCAGCACAATCATACGCTATAGAGAAATGGGTTGCCCCCAGAATTGTACAACACAATCAGGGGATCATCTTTCGTGGCACAATCTCCATCGTTCAGATTTTCAGTCTGGGAAACCTTCGCTCCATCCAGGTGTAATCTTTCCCTTCAGCTTGGGATCCTGAAGCACACGTATCATTAATAGAAGACTTCTTTTTCACTAAAGCACAATATTTAGAAACGTGCCCAGGCTTTCCGCACCTGAAGCAGATTATCCCTTTGATCTTACACTCCCTCATTAAGTGGTTCTTTCCACATTTCTTACATCTTGATAAAAATATCGAGGTCTGACTGGATGTACTGCCACTAGCACTTTCTCCATGAGTTGGACGTCGCTGTTGCTTCCCCGATAATCATGAATACAGTTTCTGCTTAGGCTGATTAACTTTTCTATTATTCCTCCTTTGGAATCTAGGTAGTCCAAGTTTACCCCAAAACTGGCTTTCCTCCAACAGATTCTGAACCTCAACTTCCAATTCTTGCTGTTGTGCAGCCCTCTGACCTTGGCGAGTCATCACCTCAGCTATCTTGTGCGACACTTCGTTTCTTGCAAGTATTTGTCATCATTTTGCCCCTCTCGAATTTTATCTATTAAATTATTTAAGATAGTGATCATGTTCAAACACATCTTTCCCAGCGTCAACTTCATAGATAACCGCATATCCCGAAATTCTTCTATCAATTCCTTCTCCTTGATCATCATAACAGAAGCACTAAACATTTTTCTATTTAAAGCGTCCGTTACAATGTTCGCCTTCTCGGGATGATACTATAACTGAAAATCGTAGTCCTTCAAAAATTCTAACCAACACCTCTACCTCATGTTCAACTCTTTTTGGTCAAACAGATATTTCAAACTCTTATGATCACTAAAAGCAATGAACGTTGCTCCGTAGAGAAAATGTCTCCAAGCTTTCAATGCCAACACCACAACTGCCAACTCTAAATCGTGAGTGGGATAATTCCTCTCGTGTACCTTTAATTGCCTTGAAGCATATGCCACAACCTTCAGGTTTTGCATAAGTACACAACCCAATCCTTGGTATGAAGCATTGCAATATACTTCAAAAGGTTCATTCGGATCTGGTAAAATCAATATCGGTGAAGTAGTCAATCACCTTTTCAACTGTTGAAAACTTTCTTCACACGCGTCAGTCCATGCAAACGATTGATTCTTCTGTATAAGTTGAGTAAGAGGTCCCACTATCTTGAAAAACCCCTTAATAAACCATTGATAGTAACCGGCTAATCCGATGAAACTACGGATCTCCGATACAATCTTCGGCCTTTCCCATTCAAGAATTGTCTCTACCTTTGAAGCATCTACTTCAATTCCTTCCTCCGATATCACGTGTCCCAAAAACTGAACTTCACTTAACCAAAATTCACATTTGGACAACTTTTCATATAGCTTATTTTCCTTCAAAATTTGAAGAACCACTCTGAGATGTTCAACATGTTCCACCTGATTTCGAGAGTCTATTAGAATGTCGTCAATAAAGACAATGACAAACTTATCCAAGTAAGAACGAAAAATTCTATTCAAGAAGTCTATGAATATAGCAGGTGCATTCGTCACACCAAATGACATCACTTAATACTCGTAATGCCCATAACGCGTTCGAAGTGCTGTCTTGGGGATATCTTCCACCTTCACACGAATCTAGTGATAACCAGAACGTAAATCAATTTTGGAAAATATCACGGCTCCCCGCAGTTGATCCATCAGATCATCTATCCTTGGAAGTGGATACTCTTAATCGTAATCTTGTTCAACTACTGATAGTCTATACATAGATGTGAAGTCTCATCCTTCTTTTTAACTAACAATATTGGAGCTCCCCATGATGACACACTAGGTCTCACGAATTGTTTCTCCAATAATTCCTCCAGCTGTTTCTTAAGCTCTGCCAATTCTGATGGCGACATCCTATAGGGCGCTATAGATATAGGTCCAGCTCTTGGTACCAGATCAATAACAAACTCTACCTCTCTTGCCGGAGGTCAACCAGGTATATCATCAGGAACGATTTCAGGAAATTTGTTGACTATGAAAATACCTTTCGTAGCGTTTTCGCTTTGTACTTCCAACAAGGACAACAATAAGTATCCTTGAGCTCTTACCTTCGAACAAGCTTCTACTTGATTGGCCGTTAGAAATCTAGAATCCTTAGCCTCAGGAAAAACTAATGTCTTATTGGAACAATCTATCAGGATATGGTTAGAAGATAATTAATTCATTCCTAAGATTACATTAATCTTGGAAAGAGGCAAACATACCAAGTCAACATGAAAGATTCTATCCCTAACACAAACAGGACAATTCAAGCATACTTTTGTAGTAATTACAGACTTATCAGTATGAGTAACAACACTCAAGTCATAAGGTAATGTAGTCACAGATAATCCTAAACGCTCCACACAATCACAAGCAATGAAAGAGTGGGTTTTTCTTGAATCATATAATACAGTTAAAAGATTTCCTTCAATGGCACACTCCTCTATAATTAGATCCTCTGACTTTGCAGCTTCCTCCCCGCTCATAGTATACACACGACCATCTGCCTGTGGTCTTACAGTACGGACGTTTCCCAAAGAAGGTTCTGCCTTCAGTTGATTACAGCCCTTTGAGAAATGTCTAGGCTTCCCACATCTGAAGCATATGATTCCTTTGTGTGGGCAGTCATTAGTCAAGTGGTCCTTTCCACACTTAAAATATTTGGATGTAGAAGTTCCAGCTTAACCAAACTTGTTTCCACCAGAAACTCCTTCAAAGGACTGTTGTCGAGTCTGAGCTCCTGATGGTCTAGCATATGGTTTCTGTTGATAACGGTTGCCACCGCTACCTTTTCCTCTTTGGAACCGAGTAGGTCCAAAGTTCCGGTTCCTCACATCACGGTGATGATCTATCTCCTCAACTTTACGACATTTATCTAACAGCGCTGGGAATTGATCGATTCCCAAGGTTACCACTGCCCGTTTTATGTCATGTCTCAACCCCTCTTCAAACTTCCTACACTTCCATTCTTCATTTGGTTGTATCTGAAAATATCTTGAAAACTTAGACAAGCTTTCGATCTTCACAACATATTCACTTACTGACATTACCCCTTATCGTAGACCAAGGAATTCCATCTCTTTAGCATGTCTAACACTAGCTGGGAAATACTTTCCCAGAAATTTTTGCTTGAAGAGTTCCCAAGTTACAACTCTCCCTTCAGCTTGTATTAACCTTCGGGCTCGTGCCCACCAATCTTCACCATCACCAACCAGCACAAAGGTCGCATAAGTGACCTTCCTCTCATCAGTACAACCCATACCATCGAATATTTTCTCTAGCTCTTTGATCCAAAGATTTTCTCCATTGAAATGTGGCAGATTATTTCTATGAAACTCTGACAAATTCTGAGTTTCTTCGCTTGCGCCATTCTTTGCATTGCTGCTACAGCTGCAGCCATGCCTTGATTGTCATCTTCAACATTCATACGTCCAGCTCTAGTATTCATACGTCCTCTTCCTCATCCAGCCATCGTAATTATCAAAAATCAAACTAAACAATACAAAATAAAAGTCAAGAACAACCATTTCAAACAATATTATTTCCTTTCGAAAACCAAACACAGAGAATCACATAATATAAACAAGACAGACCTAACCACAAACCCAAAAGACTCTAACTCGGGCTCTGATACCAACTAATGTAACACCTACCGTAGGGTATCACATTTTATATGAATTATTACCGAATTACCCCAAGTTATAAAATGATATTGTATAATATAAATATGAGTTGTAAAATTTCTTGATATTGATAAGATAAACTTAGCAGAATATAAAAATACTAAACAGTATCACAAATAATATACATCATATACATAACCTCGGTACTGACATACTTAAATATACATAGACAAAGTTCTCAAAAGCCGATAAACGTTACTTTACTATCACACTGGCCCAAGTACACGTCTATGGAGCAGCCCTCAGATGGATCCTCCTCAGACTTCTCAGAAGATAGGAATCCCAAATGATGTGTGGTCCTACGGATAGGTGTCCGAGCAAACAACACAATGTTCATCTCACTAGGAGTATGGTAGTAAGTTCCCTAATATTGTCTAATAGATAATGGAAACTCCAAATGTATGTAAATGTTGACAACGAAGTAAAAGTTCCTATGATATACCTTATTTAGGGAAACAGTAAGATCTCCCATGTAGACAATACACTCTTTGTCTAAGTGAACATGCCAAGCCTCCGAACCACCTCAGAATTGTAGCCTTATGTACCCAAGAAAACTTGGCATCGCCATTGACTCAGAAATCAGTTTCTTCAACAGGAATCTGCTCCTCACCTTCTTGCTCAAACTGTTTCTCACTATCTTTACCAATTACAATTATAATATAAGAACAACATACAAAGTGGTGAGATTACTAACACCAGTACCAACATGGTAGTAAAGAGATATAAATTACAATAATGTCATACAGATATAAAAAATAATAATACAGATATAACAAACAATAATTATAATCATGGCATTAAACATTAATCAATTTTTGACAAATAAAATATCACACAGATATAGATGTACAGACTATGCATATACACACAAACTCAATTTCCTACTCCATGGAGCTAACTCAAGTAGGAGAGATTGATCTAGAAGATCTGTCGGTACCACAATTGCCTCAGACCACGTGCCATAACTTTCATCAGTTTTGCACATCTTGCATTATACACGTTAGTCTACGTCAGATCTTGATTAAGAATAGTGTCTCGGTCCGGATCGTCAGTGCGTTGCATCAGTCTGATCCATGGTATAGTAGAGCTACCAACTGCCTATTGTGGAAAACTCGCACCCCGACGCCCACAAGGTCAACAAGTGACCTACACTACGCATATCACACCACACAAAGGTGTAATTCTCTCCTAAGCCATTGGCCTTAACATAGTCCATTGGACTTTTTCAGTGCATATTCAATGCATACAAGCCAATCACAGGCTAAAGTGATATTTCACATATATGGGTCCACATTTTGGCCCAATGACAATTCTACTGTATTTTCAATTACGAAATTATTTTACTATATTTTCACAATCGCGCAACATTTTTGTTGCGTTTTCAAATCGTGTATTGATTTTTTGACGTTTTCTCAATCGCGTAAAAATATTTAAACATTTTTCAAATCGCATAGTGATTTTTCAACGTTTTTGAAATCGCGTAACTTAAAAATCACATTTTCAAGTCGCGTAAAACATTTTTCATCATTTTTCAACTACGTAAAATTTCTCAAATTCTAAACATCATTTTGGCCTTTCTAAAAATTAATATGACTTCTAACTTCATTTCTCCACTATTTCTTACTTAAGAAATCTCTCTCACAATATTTTCCACAAAATCACCTTTTCATTTAATTAAATCAATGTTTTTAGCTTAAAATTTCCTAACGCGCTCCAAAACCCAAAGAGTGAGCTATACATTAGTAAATTTCAAGTCATCCATTCATTCCTCATCATAACTATATCAATTCTAAAAAAATTAGTTTACTTTCTAAAATATTTTGAGGTTCAAATACTTTCAACCTCATTTTTCCTTCATGAAACGAAATCTCTTTTTTTACAAATAATAAGTTGTTTTATTTCCATTTTTATTTCTTATGTCCTTGTATTAATTTCCTTGCACCTAATCAACTAAGTCACCATTGATAAATCATATTTTTACACAAAACAAATCTATTCAAGCCTTCATGGTCGTGAGGTACATGGTCATTGAAACCAAAATATTGATTCATTTCCTTGCTCTTCTAAACATCCAATTTTACCATTCATGAAAATATTAACTTGCAAACACCTATTTTGAGGTGTTGAGGCCGTAAGCCTCATGGTCTTTGGAACCAAAATTATTTTTCCTTTTCAACATCTATCATGGCATACATGGCATATAATCATCATACTATATATCAAGCATACCTTTAAAGTAACAAAATCATATAAAGCATAAATAAATAAATTCAAAGCACATAAACACACATAAATAATTTACACAACCATGGATATGAATCTTCGCATGGATTCATCACCCATCACATACAAATTCATCTCTCACCACCATACTCAGTTGGTGAGATAGATCTCCCTCTTACCTCTTGGTGAAACCTCCAAAGCTCCTTGCTTTTCTTTCAGTACTAGTCCTTCACCACCACCACAAGATTCTTACAAACAAAATCAAATACAAGCATATTAGTATCTAAAGCTTGAATAAGAAAGACCATGGATCAATATATGGTCTTAGAATAAGAAAAAGAAACCACTAGTGAAGTTTCTATGAACTTTACCTCAAAAGCTTCAAATTTTGATCTTTGAAGAACAGGGTAGAAATGGATGATCTAGCCTTAGCTTTCAACTATGAAGAGTCTTAGAATGATGAGAAGATTTGAGAAGTAAGGTTGATAGAAATTATTGGAGATGGGAGCATGGATTTCTCTAGCTTGGCCGTGAGATGCTCTAGAGAAAAATGGAGAGAATTTGTGAAACTTGCCTTTAGGAAATGATGAGGATGAAATGAAATGAATAAAAAGTCATCCTTTGCTTCTCCTAAAGCCTTATGGCCGTGGAGTTCACCAAAGGAGGTGGCCACTTTGTTTGACCACTAAAGACTTCCTAATGACCTTAGATTGGTTCAATGGTTGATCTTCAAAGCCTTTACCTCCAAACTTGTTTTCTATAAGCTTAGACAACTTGATTCATCTAGTTCTTGAAGTTTCCTAACCATGGAATCAACAGAAAACTAACTAAGTTTCTAATTCAATTGTGTCCTAACCAAATTAAAGAAACTTAGTTAGGTTTTCTAGTTTCTTTGCTAACTACTTAGTTACTTGAATGTGACATCACAATTTATAGAAGCTCCTACATTCTTCCAAAATCGTGAAGCCTAATGAGATGCAAACTAGGTTTGTTCCATTTAGTTACTACATAGGCGTTATGCTAACTTAGTTTAAGTTTTCTAATTTCATTTAGTTACATAGTTAACTAGTCTAACCATATTTGTTGACTATTTTCTATTGGTTCTTATCAAGTTTCTAATATTTTAATTGGTTCACAAAATAAGTTATTACAACTTTTCTACAGACTATTATCCAATGGATAATAGTTACAGAAATTATTACATAATGGACAGTACATTACTGCTCACAAGTCAGTAAATATTTATCTGTTGTAAAATAAAAATAAAAATACAGTAATATTTTTATTTCCTAGATAATTTTTAAAAATTAAAAGATTGTGTCACGTATCTCTCGGAATTAGGTTTAGTAAGATCTCCTGGCTCCGAATAAATATGTAAAGATTTTCCCCAACCTGAAAATTATTATTTTCCTGACTCGAAGCAAATCACACAAAACGATCAAATACAATCACAAAATAGTTAAAATAATTTTACAACATACAGAAATAAAAAAATAGTACAATTCTATTATTACTATGAAATAGATAATTTTGGGATGTTACAGTATTAGCCATGTTGTGCACCATGATATGATATATTGACACATGATTTGAGGCTAACGATATACAGACATGTACTCCTTATCTTTCTCTCTGAAATTGTGGTTAGCTCCATGGAGTAGGATTTGGTCTTAGAACATATGCATAAAGGGTTAGCATATTGTCATGATAATTATGTTATTGGATATGTTATCTGTGATGTGATAATATGACTATATGTGAAAATATTGTATCTGTACTATCTACTGTCATTTTCTATACTTCCTCATTGGTATTGATGTAGGGGATCTCACCTCTTTGCTGTATTATATTTGTTGTATTGTATATGTTTGATGAAGACCGAGGAGACGAAGGAGCTGGTAATTCTATTTACCACTAGTAGTATATCTTTTTGCTGTGTTTATTTATATAGTGGCAAGACATCATATTCTGGGTTTCGTCACAGTGCAGTTCCATGGGGGGACTGACGCTTGGAGGTTTGACTATGTGAATGAGCGGTTTGTGTATACCAAGGATTTAACTCTTAACCTTAATGGTACAAGAGATGGAACTCTTGTGTTGATGTAGCATGTTTCTGTGCGTCTTGAGTTCACGATGCCTATACGTGAGCTCTAGGGTGGTAGTTTTTATACCCCATAGGATGATTCGATGGTATCATCAGCTAAGACACCTGCCAGGCGTGTGTTATATCTGCTGGGATTCTTTAATGATGACACTGAGGAAGAGGAGGAGGATCCTACTGAGGGCCTGAATCCTTAGTTTTGTTTGGAAGGTTATGGTTTTAGTATTTTATATTATCGTCGTGTGTAATGTATATATTAACTTTTGGGCTTGTGTGTGTAATTATGTAAATTATTTGTAAACAATGTTTCGCTATGTATGTAAGTATGGCAAGTTTACTTTCGGTTACGTTTTATGTTTAAAGGTTTTTATTTAATTACAGTTATTCAACAAAAGAAATTTTAAAATTAATATTTTATAAGATTAATTCTTTTACAACTTGGTAAGTTATATTAGGATTAGTCTTAAATGTAATACCCTACTATGGGTGTTACACTATAAACTAGGCCTTTCAAGGCATAAACATATACGAAGTTACAAAATTCTCAATATATATATATATATATATATAAATAAAAAACTACAGTCTCAAAAGTGGTCTAGACTCTATATGCTTCCATATCTTGTATCCTACTTTTTTGCAGGCTTCTTGTAACATCACAATATTGTTATCCCGATATATCGACATATATAGGAATAACTAATACTAGTTATGCTACTTCAATATCACATACACATAAAGCCCATAACATTCATATAAATAAATCATTATGGAGAGCCACGTTATCCAACAGTTATATATATAAATACATCACTGCCTCAAAAGGGCATACATCATACATAACTTTAAACAACTAAACAAATATAAAAGATAAACCGGATTAGCCTGAAAGAGCATTTATACTATGCGTCTTCAAACAACTTCCTCTTTCCTTTTGATATGCTTCTACCTGGATTTACATGGAAACACAATCGAGGTGAGAAATTATAATTTCTTAGTATAAGCATTCCAAAACCAGAGTTTAAACATTCACAATGAATAAACCACAAATGGTGTCAGGAATAAGTCTAGAATAGGTATAAGAATCATTACTTACTACCAAAAGAATAACTTGCGTAGCAACCCTATGTAGTATTCTCAAGCACACCATATTCCTAAACACGCATTAAAAACTATCAACAATATTATACAACCGCCCAGACAATCATAAATATCATTGATTAAGGTAACTGCCCATACAATTACCATGCATATGCAATGCTTGTTATGTTGTATGTTTATGCTTGACACATCTTAAGATAATGATTATGCAATGAGGTAAAAATAATGTTAGTGCAATGTCATGAAACTCAACTATTTCTAGGAACTATGATTCATTTTTACTTCTCTGAGTAGTGAGACTCCAATCTTAAAACACTACCTGGCAATGAATGGACTATTCCATCTCACAACAATGCGTGTATTGTTACCATCTCATATACCATTCACAGATACATGGAAAATAACAAGTGTATGAGAAAACATACAAAGTGATATTTAACACACGTTTAATGCCACATTGGATACTCTCCTACATGAGTTCATAACCAATGCCCTTAAACGTGCCCATCCTCCTCCACGAGGTGTTCCAATTATCAACTTAGGAATACTCACATACTCACACTATGTGTCATTCCCATCACATATCATCATCATGAGTGATAATAAAAACAATTCTATGTGGATCAAAAGTCTAGGTGTATAACCTATGGCACTTCCAAACCATTGTTTGCCTAAGGTCTCACACCTTCCTCATATATACTAGATAGTAATTCCTCCTTGAACTACACCCATTGATGCCTCGTCACACTTTAAAAGACATAAAAGAGTGATCCCAAGCAAATGGGAATCCAACCTTCAAAAGAAACTTACACAAGTTTCTAGTCACCAAGCGCTCAAGTGCTCCAAACCAGACGCTCAGGTGCACAAGTGGCAGAACCATTGCCTGTTGTGCCCTGTCTCTAGTGCTTAGGCACTCGGTCCCAGTGCTCAGGCACTCAACGCACGCTTAGGTACTTAAGTCTCAACGCTCAAGCGCTGAGTACATTGCAGCACGCCACCTTCTCTGGCCATTGGGCTCTCAAGCGCCCAACGCCTAGCGCTTAGGCACTGACTGATTTTGCATAATTCTGCAAGAAGCTGGTTACTATTCCATTGGTAACCAAAACCAAATTCAACCCTTTCAATCTAATTTCTAAGTGATTTTTAAACCCCTAACAAGTTCACTAACATAAAGGAATCATTAATCACTAACTCATTTCATTAATTTTGGATTCAAGAACTAAAACACTCATCCAAAACCTAACTTCTCCACTTTGTACATCAAAATTCCAAAAAAAGGAGTTATAAGTTCTCAACTTAAATTTATACCATTAACAAGTTATAATCATCCATTAAAACATGTTTAAGCAAGAAAGACAACCCAGACATTTCTAAATCCCATTTTGACTAATCAAACCACTCTTGGCCTCAAGGATGAAGATGAGAATGAAGAAGTGATTTAGACTCAAACCCCTACCTCATGTCTCAAAGATAAAGAAGATGATGAAGCCTTATTTCCCCTTCCTTTTCCTTTCCTCCTCTTTCTCCTTCTTTACTTGATTCTCTTTTTCCTCTCCCTTGGAAGCTATAACCGTGAGAGAAGATGAGAAAACAAAAGAGTGCAAATGAGATTAAACATCTCATCTTAGCCTTAAAATATCAAGACTGAAAAACATTTGGCTGTGAGTGACTTTGGTCACTTAAGTGACCATGTGTTAAATTCTGATCTGTTAAGAACACTTAGATTTCACTAAGTCCATTTTTCTTAAAGGAAACAAGTTTAAAATAAATTACAAAATTCATAAAAAATCTTGTTGCACTAAAACCACCATTTTCCATATCAGTTACTAGTCAATCCAGCATTAAAACACACAACCAGTATGCTTAAAAATATCAAACTAACTCCGATAAATCTCAAATTTTAACTATATCTTCTTCAACATATTTGTGACCTAGAAGCAAGTTATCCACACTTATTTTCATTAACTAAGTAGTTTAAGTCAATTATGGGGTTAATAATCGCTATATTTCACACATAGTGCTACAACAAAATGACTAAACGGGCTCAGAAAGTCACAAAACTCATCAGGCATGTTAAGCAAGCATTAGGCTACCTTGGTAACCATTTACAAGCCTAACATGTTTTCCAGGGTGTTACACTTCTTCCCTGGAATTATCATGGAATATGTAACACCCCAATTTTTCTTATCTATGATTTTTATGATTTTTGTGATTTTTATGAATTGTTTGACTTATTTTGATTATTTTAATATTATTTTAAAAAAAAATTGGACTGTTGAAGTGGGACCGGGGGAGCTTACTAAACCCAAGACCTGAGACAGTTTTTAAATTTTTTATTTTCTGAGATTTTATTTTTAAATAAAATCCAGGTACGTTCTATTATCCATTAGACAATAAATACTAGTTTTGTTAACTGTAACTTTTATCCATTGGTTAATAACTACTAGTTAATGTTTAGTTACTCTCTTTGATGTTTGCTTTATGTTGGGATCATTAGCCACTAAGTGACCATGGCCCACCATGTGACTCATCTCTTTTTGGACCAATAGGAAGAAAGCTTCCCAAGCAAGTTTTGAGACAAGCTTATAGGAGAAGCTTTGGACATCTTCCCAAGGAGAGGCTCACGGCCAAGGAGGCTTCTAGAGTAAGTTTCCACTTAACTCATTTTCTACCTTTCATCCTTAATTTTCATTTTCATCTTTCATGAACCAAAAAGGCTACATACTTTCTCTCTCACTTTTTCTCATTTTCTCTCTTGGAAGCTCATAGCTACCACCCCAAAATCCACCCTCCCATCTTCTTTAATTTCAACCAACTACATTTCTTGAATCCAAACCTCATTTGAAGACACTTCCATGTTGTGACCACCATCTAGTTCATCCATTTTCAAGTGCTTCCGCAAGCTAGGGTTTTGAAAGCTTTTAAAGTGAAATTCCTCCATTATTACTTCTCTTTTATTTTCAAGTTCTAGACCATGATTTTGATCCATGGTCATTCTATTCCAAGCCTTAGATGTTGATTTTTTTAGTATGTTGTTTTTGTTGGTGTATGCCCTAGAGGCCGATACATTTTGTTTGTATTTACATACATTGTATTATGTTATTTTTAATATATAAGGCATTTCATTTATTATGTTCTTTTTTATAAACATAATAAAGTCCTTGAAATAGTAAGTTTGATGCTGTAGGACATCAAGTGAATGACTTGATTGTGAGATCCTATTAGATAAAACACTATTCTTAAATGTCCCTAATCAAGTATTATTGTTAATTAGGACAACAACAATGCATTAAGACTAGTATATGCGTAGACTAATGACCACATCTCACGAGTCATGGATATGAGATATCAAGTCTTTACATAGGTACATATTAAAATAATAATGTACTGGACAGACCCGCCATGAGAACACTACATGGATCGTTATGTGAGTGTCATAAGCAGTTCTCATAGTAACAATAGTGTATGTGGTCCTTTGACCTGAAATCACTACAATTCCTACATAAGGAGTTGTGTATTTTAATGCCATCAAACATCATCTGTAATAAGGTGATTATAAAGTCAGTTATTGGACATACCGTGAATCATGCGGAGGGATGTGAGTGATCTAGATGGGATTTATCCCTCCTACATAACATGAGTGATATCTTCGCCCCCCTGATTGTAACATCCCGATTTTCGTTTTTTTTGCACAAATATTAATTTTCTAATTTTTGTGATTTTTGAGAATTTTTCTGAGATTAAAAATATTTTAGTATTATTTTAGGCCGTTTGTGGGCCCACAGTGGGCCCGGAAACACTAAAAATTTTTATTGGCCAAAAAATTTTGTACTGTTGATACGGGGTCGAGGGATCTTACTAAACCCGAAATTGGATACAGTTACTAATTTTTCTTATATTGTGATTTTATTATTCACTGTATAATAATTACCAGTTTGTGAGCCGTAATTTTATTCTGTGAGTAATAAATTTTTATAGCTTTAGCTAGATACTAGCCATGTGATGACCATATGCCACTAGATAGTAGAAGTCAAATTTGGTGGCTAGTCATAACATTAACCAATGGTAATAAGTCAACAAAAATGACTTGTTTAAATTAGTTAATAAGCTAGATGAATTAGTAAGCTAACCTAAGCTTAAAAGGTCACAAATTAAAACAATTATTGGATAGTAATTTGCATGGACTTCCATGGTAATCAAAGAGTTCTAGGACATTCAAAAGTTAGTGAGTCATCAAATGTTGACCAAAGCATGACTTGATGACATGTGCTTGATTTGCACCTTGATTGACCATGCAATTAATTTCTCACATGCTAGCACTAGCACTCCACGACAATGAGCTCTAGGATAGACTATTTATCACAATTATATCACCTTTGTCTCCTAAGCCATTCTCTTCATTTCTTCATTTTCTACACTTAGCCAAAACTTCATTTCTCTCCTTCAAAGCACCATTCGGCCATCACCTAGAGACCAACCTTCCAACCTTCTAAAATTTTATCCAAGTTTATTTCCTACACCTAAACATCATTCTAAGACACTTCTATGTTGAAGACTTAAGCAAAATCCTTCATCTACTACCTTTTCTACAAGTTAGTGTTCTTGAAATTTCAAGGAAAAAGTTCTTCTTCTTTGTTTCTAAGTTGATTTTTGAGTTTCTAAACCATGATTGTTCCATGGTTTCTCTTCTTCAAGCTTTGTTTGTGACTTTGGTTGGTTTAAGTTTGTTAAGGTTTTCCTTTGGAGCCACACGAAATCCATAGAAGATTAAGCAAGAAGGAGTTTTGTCTTCCTTGAGGTAAGAAGGAGATTACCCTCATCAACCATATGTTGGTGGTGAGGAGATGACCTTGTTTGTGGTGAAAAATCCATAAGGATTTATTCACTTGTATGGTTTTAAGCTTGCTTTGTTTGTGGTGATTTATGCTTGGTTTATTTTTAAAGCTTTGATTTATGCTTGTTTACTTGATTATATGTTGGTTTACTTGATTATATGCTTATGAAAGTATGATGATATTCATGTGAAGAAGGTTATGATTATTATGATGAGGAAATTGTATGAAGGTTCCAAAGAACCTATGATGGCTCATGGACATGACAAGACCAAGAGGGCAAAAATGTTTCGAAGTATTTTCTTAAGTATGGATTGAGTGATTTAATGGTGAGAACTTAAATTAATGGTTTTGTAAAGGATTTTGATGATGAATTAATGGTTTTGTAAAGGATTTTGATGATGAAAAATGGTTTGTAAAGGATTTTGGTGATGAAAAATGATTAAGTATGTATATGAAGTATAAACTTAATTTTCGGCCAACACCCCAAAGTGTGGTATTTTAAATCCTAGATTATTTTACTAAGTGTGGACTTTGGAAATTAGTTAACAAGAATTTGATTTAATGAATTTTTAGTAGAAAAAGGAAACTAGATTTAATGGTTGGAATTAAATTAGTATGCGAAAGCTTTAATATTTATGTATATCAAAGCAATCAAATTTTTGAAAAGAATCATAGAAAATAATACGTAAAGAATTTTTAGAAAGGAAATATTTTCAAGAAGGTCAAAGTGCATATTTTATATATAGAAAATAATATGTAAAGGATTTTTAGGAAGAAAATATTTTCAAGAAGGCCAAAATGCATAATTTATGCAAAGAATTTTATAAATAAATTTAGAGTGTTAAGAAAATATTTTACGTAAGTGAGAAAATATTTTACGTAAGTGAAAAATGCTAGAAAACCATTATATGATTTAAAAACGCCTATTTTAAGCTATGCGATTAATTTTTACACTACGCAATTGAGAAAAAAATGATTTTTAATATTTATGTGATTTAAAAATGTTTGATGATATTTACGCAATTTAGAAAATGTTTAAAATTATTTACATAATTTAGAAAACGTTTGAAAATATTTACGCAATTGCGAAAACATTGAAAAATATTTACGAAAATTGAAAACATAAGAAAAATATTACATAATTTCAAAAACGTGATAAAATGTTTACGCGATTGGAAATTATAACAGTTGGCTGTCGGGCTATCATGGTAGGCCCCGTTATGTTGAAAAGTGATACTGTCAAGAAATGACGTGTATATGTGAAATACTGTAAAATAATGGAAAATTGTATGTGTTGGATCATACATCTTGCATGGAAAATTGTATGTGTTGAATCATACATCATGCATGGAAAAGCATGTTAATTAAGGTGATTGGCTTGGGAGATGGAAATCACACCTTTGTGCGGGTGAGAATTGCGTAGTTACGATCTTCAGTGATCTTGGAGATGTCGGGGTGTGGAATGTCATATGTGGCCAGTTGGTAGCACCACTACATCGTGGTATCCTTTGCAAACACACCGACGGTCTCGATGGAGTTACTACTCTTTTCATGATTGGTTGAGAGTGTCTGTATCGGCCATGTTATGCACCATGATTTGATATATTGGCACATGATTTGAGGCTAACGATATGCAGACATGTACTCCCTATCATTCTCTCCGAAATTGTGATTAGCTCCATGGAGTAGGAAATGGGTCGTTGTGCACATGCATTGTGGGTCAGCATATTGATGTGATAATTATGCTTATTTGATGTGTTATATGTGATATGATAATATGACTGTAGGTGATAATAATATTGTAACTATATTATTTGATGTCATTTTCTATACTGCCTCATTGGTATTGATGAAAGGGGATCTCACCTCTTTGTTGTATTTTTCTATTTGTTTCTATTTTATGTTTATGTCGGTAAAGACTGCGATGGCGGTAAGGAGGGATCAACTAGGTTTCTTTAGGCTACAATTTCTTGATGGCGTTGCTGCTTAGTATGTTCATTGGGACTCTGGATATGTAGAGTATTATGGTGATATTACTCTATTTGTACGTAGGATCCGCCATGGGATCATTACTTCTTACTTTACGGCTGCATATTTAGAGCTCATTTTACCTATCAGGGAGTTGTGGAACGATCTTCGCTATACTTCTCGGGATGACTCTGAGGTATATTTTACTCGAATTTCTATCTGTCGAAACATTCTTGGCTAGGGAATTTGTCTGTTGAGAAGGACTTTTATCTTTAGAGTTTGTGAACTTGGGCCAGGTCGAGTTTTATATGGTTTATGTAATGAAAATATTCATATTCTATGATATGTACAAGAGATATATGTTGTTCTATTCTTGTATCTTGTGTTACTTTAATTTGGTAATTTTATGTTATCCACGAAAAAGAAATTTTGAAATTTGTATTGCAATAATATTTAATATTTTATAATATCTAAAATATGGTGTGTTAGTTTTAATTACGTTTCACGTTTAAGGTTTTTAATTATTTTTTGTTATTCCGCAAAGTAAATTTTAAAATCAGTGTTTTTACAAGATTAATTCCTTTACAACTTGGGTAAGTTATATTAGGATTAGTCTTAAATGTGATACCCTATGGTGGGTGTTGCACTGAATGAGTGAGACTGCAAAATGCATGGCCATGCTCAAATGAGTCGATATGAGATATCGATCTCATTTGTAGTTATTAAGTCTACCCGGGTATCAGGAAACGAAGGATTGAACTATACAAGGGTGATGCATTCCATGTCTTGTGTTCAATCTAGATATCTGGACAAATGAACTAAATTACACGGAAACATTGGTCATGAAAAGGTTATGTCAAATCACTGAATTTCTCATTACTTGGGTGACAGCGATGTGTTACTAGATACCACTCACTGCTTGTAATATTAATTGGAGTAATTAGGATCCAAGTTGGACTTAGATTCAATTGTGGGCCAGACTCATAGTAGATGAGTTTAGGGTTGCACAGCTTACCTTACTACTGCTCACATTCACTTAAGGCAGTCACTATTATAAATAGTACTGCTAAAGGGGTTACTAAGTAGACATCACAAAACCCTAGCCGCATCTATAGAAAGTGAGTGAGAGAGTGACAAGTTTCCTTCTCTTCTCTTTGCAGATAGCACTATTGTAGAGAGGTCAGACTCCAAGACTACGGATGTTGGATGTTTTTGCAAATTTGTTCGTGTTGATATCGCAGAGACATCGTTGCTATTATGGTGTTGATGATTCACTTCACTTGTGTTTATCACGCTTCAAGAAGTAAACACTTTTAAAAACTCAGATTATAGCTTTTTCACATGGATCCTATGAGGGAATTTTTATTATTCTGTTGCGTGATGTATTCCCAATTCCCAACAGTTTTCGTTTTCAAGAGCATCTTGGAAGTGGAAGTTTGATTCAAGAAAAACACCCAAGGAGTTCTTAGTCATCCTCTAAGGTAAGAGGGAGATTAACCTCATTAATCTATCATGGTGGTGAGGAACGAATTTGTATGTTGTAAGTGAAGGATCCATATGAGGATTCGTTCACTTGGTTGTATGAATTTTTGGTGATTTTGTGATTATTTGTCCTATATTATTTTATGGCTTTATATTATGCATAACCTTGGTTGAGTATAAATTTTGATGATTGACGTATGTTTTATGCTTGGACTCTTGTTAATAAGAATAAAAGTTTTGGAATTCAAAGGCCTTAGGGGTCATGGCTAAGTGACTCTAAATAGGGTATCCAAAGCAAACTTTTTTGTGTTGATTTAGAACTTAGATGTTTAGGTGAAAAGGGATTGGGTTAAGGATTTATAATAATGAAAAAGAGATAGACAAAAAATTTGGTCATTTAATAAGAGAGGGATTTCGGCTAATGAGTGGAAAAATAAGCTTGAAAGAGAAATTGAAAACTTAATGTATTTTATTAAAGGCAAAGGAAAATTTTTTATTAAATTAACATAATATGGATTCCTTTTGTGTTATTTATGAAAAATATTGGGAAGTATTACCTAGAGGAGCCTAGTTAGAAAATATTGAAACTAAGGTTAAACTCTATATTAAACTTTGACAGTTCCAAAATTAAGCTTAATAGTGTAATAAAAGTTTTACATAATTTAAGTATGATGATTTTTGAACTTCGTGATTGAAAATAATAACGGTGTGCTGTCGGGCTCTTAAAGGGGACCCAGAGGTGTTGGTGACTGTTTGGCTCAATAGTAGCTTATGTTTATGGAAATCATAATATTAATATGTGTGTATGCATTGAGTCATTGATCATGCATGGTAAAAGTCTGATAAACTTGTTGTAAGGCTATATGCCTAGGAGTTGAATTACACCTTAGTGCGGGTGCAAATTACGTAGTGTGGTTCACTTGTTGAACTTGGAGGTGTCGGGGCACAAGTATCTCACAAGTGGCCAGTTGGTAGCTCCACTTAGCTGTGGTGACTGTGCAACACACTGTCGATCTCGACCAGGCACTATTCTATTCACAATCTAGTGTAGACTGTCTTGTATAAGCCAAGATGTGCAAGTTGAGAAATTATAGCACTTGAATTGAAGCTGATGAGATATAGACACGTCTTCTAGATCATTCTCTTCGAAATTGCGTTTAGCTCCATGGAGTTGGAAATTGGTCTATTATGCATATGTATAGTCATTTGACCTGTTGGTGCAATATTTATTTATTGAATTATTTCTTGAATTAATTATTGAATTGATTATAAATTGGTATCATGATTTTGTTGGTTGATATTTGAATTTGAATGACATTAATTGTCAGTGCTACTTCTATGCTTCTATGTTGGTATTGATGTAGGGGATCTCACCTCTCTGTTATGTTATTATGTTTTATGTTTATATTTGATAAAGACTGTGGGGAAGACGAAGAAGGATCGCATCCTTTCTGTTTGTGTTGATTCTCTACGATGGCAGCAAGAAGAGATTTTGTTAGTTTTGTCAGAGTCTAATTCCATGGAGTTACTGATGCCTGATGTATCGACTGGGATACTGAGCATGTTAGATATGTAGGGGACGTGACTCTATATGTGTATAGGACCTGCGATGGGATTCCTTTCTTCTCTCTTGATGCCTCAGTACGTTTGGAGTTTGTTATACCCATTAGGGAGTTGTGGGGTGATCTGCATTACACCCCTATGGAGGATCAGGACTCTGTGGTGTCATCTGCTCAGACACCTGCCCATGAGATCTTACTCTGACTGAGGGAATTGTCTGGTGAGGAATCCGAGGAGGTGGATCCAATGAAGAACCCTACTCACTAGGCTTTTAGACTTGGGCTAGTTTTTGTTTTGTTAAACAGTTTGTATATAAGCCTTTTGAGCATAAGTCTTATGTATATTTTGATGTGTAATTATTTAATATTACATCCTGTGTTATCTCTGTTATATTTAAATCTATGTTTTTGAGAAAGAAAATTTGAAATCCGTATTTTACAAGATTAAACATTTTACATCTTGGGTTAAGTTTATGAAGTTTTAGTCTTAAATGTGATACCCTAAGGAGGATGTTGCAGAATACACAATACATAGGGTGAGAATCTTAAATTCTTAGTAGATCAAATATATATAAAACATCATGTCATCATAACAATTCCAGCTATTTCAGGGAAAAACAAGTCTCAAAACATCATCTAGAAAGGTGACGAAAGCTAAAGTTGTTACTTTCTTATCCCGAAATAGAAATCTCAATTTAATTCATTTATTAAAATCATTATCATACATAATTTGGACCACATCATCATAGTATTGAATCACAAGATAATAAACTCATTCAAATAACAATTATCTCACAATCATGTCTCAAGTAGAGCAGGAGTATCTCAACCTCAATCTATTGCATCACAAGAAAGAATAGTAGAGAGCGAGTATCTCAATCTCAATCTACCATAGGATCATCTCAAGTAGGGAGTGAGTATCTCAACTTCAATATGCTATATCACAAGAAACAACAGTAGAAAGGAAGTATCTCAGCCTCAATCTACCATAAGATCATCTCAAGTAGGGAGGGAGTATCTCAACCTCAACCTACTATATCATAAAGATGTATGAGTTCCCAAGAAATGTATTTTAAAGTAAGAAAGCAATTTAAGTTTCATTTTAACTTTCAAAAAGTAAGACTATCAAAACCTCAATTTTGCCTAAAAAGGCTTATTTTCATGACTACACAAAAAAATACATATTAACTTAAAAACTTCTAAAATTTTATTTATAAATACAATTACCTCATATCTTTCAAATGAAACAAACCTCACTTCATTTGACTGTGTGTAATTGAAGTTATACAACAAAATGCAGAAGTTGAAATAGGGTAACTAGTTATTTTACTAGAATTTGACTTTACTTCAAATTCAAACTGGGAATGCATAAAGAATGAAAAATTCTTGAAATTTATACCTATTATAGTCTCACAAGTTAACTTCAAAATGCCACTGGTCTCACGTATATTAGACTTCAGAGCAAAAAGTTATGTATTATAGTTTAACAAGTGTCAGTCTGCTCATTTCAGCAGAATTTTCCTTAAACTCAAACAGAAACTGGTGCCACTTAGGTGGTCCTAAAAATTTAAAATTTTTACTGTAAAAAGCCTTATGTGTTAGATTTCAAATGGGACTGGTTTCATAATTTTTAGATTCTTATAGACCAAGTTATACAATAAAATCTCTAACGTAACATCCTGATACCGATAACCTAATATATCATGCATATACCTGGATAAGCAGTATTAGCTATGCTACTTCTAGCCTATAACAACAAACTAACCTATATCATTCATTCACATAAATCAATATGGAGAGCCTAAAGAACAAAAAGATATATATATATATATATATATATATATATATATATATATATATATATATATATATATATATATATATATATATATATATATATTATCATAGCCTCACAAGGCATTCTATAATACACAACCTTATACAAATTCAAAAGCAGCAGAAAATAGATACACAACATATTTATTACAAGAAACAAAATAAACTACGCTAGTTCTTCTGCTTCTTCCGCTTTTCTTTACTCACACATGGATTTACATGAAAACACAAACGGGTTGAAAAATCACAATTTCTTAGTATAAGCATTTCAATACTAGTGTTTATTCATTCATAATGAACAAACCACACTATGAACATAAGATTAAACTTGCAACAGATGAATGAGCCACTGCTCAACACTATCAGAATATACATACTATTCTATGCAACATACAGAAGGCAAGCAATAATCTTATCTCACAATGAACATACGATAATCAATGATATCAAACAATCGTCCATACAATCGTAAGATATCATCGAACCACCAACAACCAAGGCAACTACCCATACAGCTACCAACAAATGCAATGCTTTATGATATGATGTATGGTTATGCTCACACAAGGTCTTAAGAATATGATGATGCAATGTTGATGTAGGTATTTAGTTTTAAAAGACACATGCTACTAAGAACTACCGTTCATTGTATTTGTCTCAGTAGGTTAGGCAAAATAGCTATTACATTACCTAGTAATAAGTGGATTCCTTCCTCTCACAATAGGAAGAGTACTGCTACCACCCCTATACCGGTAACCCTAACCATACAAGCATAAATGCAAGGAGAATTTAGATCCAACACCTTGTTCTCAGACCATATAGTTGTGCACACCATCTTAGGTTATAATACATAGGAAACAAGACATAGCATGTTTGAAAAGAAGATATGCAATGTATTTCACAAAACATATAGTCATCACTAGGCCCTTCCTAACCAAGTGACTAAGGAAAACAAGCAAACTTCCCAACTAAGCTCACTTATCACATAAGAAGCAAGGTTACGTTTCCAGTTCTTCCTATAACTTAAACCTTGTCTCACATGGGAGTCAATGTTGTCCATGCATCTCTGGCTCTACTTTCTACATAAAAGAGCCACTTATGCATGATAACAAATACTACTTGCTAAGCACACTTAGCATAAAACACCTAATACCTCACTTTATCACTTCACAAGTGAATCACAAGGCAACCACAAGTTGCTCAAGGTTCTAGGTATTGACCTATGGCATTCTACTTCTCAAAGGATGCCTAGGGTTTCTCAAATCCTATCACATAGTTCATCCTAACCAAGTGAAAGGTTCTAACTAGATTACATGCTTTCCTGGCTCAACTCTATCACATAAAGGAACCTATTCATGTCTCTAGTACTCAAATCCCTTTGCATAAGGTAAGTGGTTATTCTCTCCAAGAACTACCACTAGTTATATCTCAACATTAATGGTCTTGTATCTAGAACCTCACACCATCACTTCACAAGTGAATCCAAAGTCAACTTCATGTTGAACAAGGTTCTAAACACTTCCTTGTTGCATTCCAACACACTTGGATGCTCAAGGTTCCCAAGATTACTCTATAGCATTCCATCACACAATGGAAGCTTAAGGTTACATCAACCAAAAAAAAGAAGGAAAACCTAGCAAACTTACAAATCATGCTAACCCATATCTCACAAGGGGCAAAATCATGTTCCTAGAACTTCCCTTAACTCAACCTTAGAAAAAATAAAGGTTTAGTTGTTTCACACATGCTTTTTATCTCATTTTCAATCATGAAGGAACCAATTCCCTTTCATCATAAATGCCTAGTTCATCCTTCACCACAAAAAGAACAAAGCATGGCTCACATACTATGTAAGCTCAACCTCAACATATAAGGAAACAACTAAGGCTTTAAGCATTATAAAACTACCCTCACTAATCCATGGGTATTAGTTACCTAGCTTGAATAAGCCCCACCTCATGCCCAAGGACCATAAAATTCTATTTTGGCCAATCCCTAACCAGTTGCCCTCTCTTGGTAATTAGTTAGACAAGCTTAAAAACTAATTTTCACTAAGCTATAATCGGTTAAGTCATCTCCATAATCGATTATGGACTGTTTTGGGACTCAACATGAGTCCCTAACTTCACTTTATAACTAGTTAGGCCATGAATGCCAATCAGTTATGAGTTGCTCCCCTTCACTATCAAACAAGAATAACTGGTTAGGAATTCATCCTAACCGGTTAGGGGCTTAAAACCGTGACCCAAACTCGCTTGATAACTGATTATACCCTCAGCATAATCGGTTATTCTGGGTTGGCAGCCCAGAAAAATTAGAGTTTTAATGTGAAACTCATGCCCCAAACTTATCCAAATTCAAGAGGAACACTTCTTAACCCATGTGGTTCCAAAGCAATTCTCAAAGGGTTGCATGATCATAATCCAACCTTCAACACTTATAGGTCATGTTCATTCAATCCCCAATCATGAAAAACAACTCTAAAAAATCCTTTCCAACCACCCATGAAAGCCTAAGAAACAAGAGATAGAAGGAAAGAAAAGATGAAGTTAAAGATCAAAGACCCCTACCTCTTGTAGCTGAGATGCAGATCTTGAAGATGGCCTAGGATGGATCCAAGCTTTTCTCTTAGTTCCTCCTCCTCCTTTCCCCCTACAGTTCTTTCTTTTCTTTCTCCTTTCCTTCTCTATTCTATTTTTCTCTGTTCTGTCGTGGGGCTTTTAGGTAGCAAAGTCCAACTTTGCTACTTAAAGGTAGCCACTAAAGTGGTACCAAAAATCCCGATTTGCTAAGAACACTTAAATTCCACTGAATCCAGTTTCCTAACTTCCAACAGATTTACAATAAATCTTGAGATTCAATAAAAATTCTGTTGCACCATTGTCACATTTTTCCATATCTATGACTAGTTAATCTGGTATTAAAACACACACCTAGTATGCTTTAAAAATACTAAACTACCTCTGATTATCCTCATATTTTAACTACAGTATAGTTAACACATTTGTGACCTAGAAGTAAAGTCTCCACACTTAATTCCATTAACTGAGCAGTTTAAGCTATTTATGGGGCTAATAACAACTATATTTCACACATAATGTTACAACAAAGTAACTAAACGTGCTCAGAAGGCCACAAAATTCAACTAACATGTTAAGCAAGTATTAGGCTACCTTTGTAACCATTTACAAGTCTAACATGTTTTTTAGGATCTTTCATTTCTCTCTTCTATTTTATGAATTTTGTCCCCAAAATTCAGGTTACCACATATCAGATACGATATCATACTCGAAAGGACCTCACATTTCCTCAGTGATATCTTACTGAATTTGAACACAACCAACAACTTAGTTAGCATGCAACCTACAAGAATATCTTGATGAGTTCCTAACAAATGGCATACACAATAGGATGCATTGTATGAGATCAGAAGATGTAGCCTCCGTTGTTCTGACTAGAGTATACACCCTCCCTGAAGCTTGTAGCTTTGGGTCGAGCATAACTCCTTGTCTCTATGAATATCTCGTAGCATAATGCTCTGGTCGACCACACTCAAAGCACACCTCACAAGGTCTAACGCCATATGGCCTTCCACACACAAAGCACTCAGGCTATAAGGTTTCCACTTGAACTAGCTCATCTTCATTGTCTTCATCACCTTTTGAAGAACTGGATGTAGAATCGCTTTTTTCACCCTTATCTAGTGGATAGCTGGGTGAAGGAACACATCCCTCATACCCATCATCCGCTCATATCAAAACTCTTTAGGATTACCTAAAAAGATCTTATCACTTGTATCCCTAAGAATTTCATCTTCTTTTTGAGCTTTTAAGATCTGAGTACTCAAGTCACTCACTATGTCCACTTGACTCACACTGAGACTAAGTGGTAACACAGTTACTGAAAGGCTCATGTCTTTAAAACTCTCAAAAAGTTCACTCTCCTAGATCAACATATGGGACACATGTAGGGATTTCCTACTTAGTGCATCAGTCATCACATTGGCCTTACCCGGATGATACTTTAACTCCATATAAAAAAGTCTCCTACTTTTAGGGCAAACACTACTGTCGTTAACTCCAGATCATGAGTAGGATAGTTCTCCTCAAGAGGCCCCAACTGCCTTGATGCATAGGCAACAACTCTCCTATGTTGCATTAGAACACACCCTAAACCCATCTTTGAAGCATCGCAACATACTTCAAAGTTCTCCAAAAAAATTTGGAATTACCAATACCAGTGTAGTAGTTAACCTCAGCATCAACTCTTGGAAACAATTACCATACTTTATAGGATAATCCAAGTACCAAGAGTGAGCATTGTAACAAGAAAGCAAAGATCTCAATTATGTTCAACTCAAGGAAAATGTGCATGCCTATCTCATGAAGGTTTTGATAACAACAAAGACATGTCAAAGACCAAGTCCAAAGGAAGATTAAATGGTATAGCTTATAATGTAACACCCTTGTGGAGATGTCACATATATAAATAAAATAAAAGAAAGATAAATAAATCTACCCAAGTTGTAAAATATTTATTATATAATAATACGGGTTGTAAAATTTTTTTTCCTATTAAATAGAATATTACTAGATAAAATAACACAGAACATAAAATAAGTACACTGTCATCACACATAATATACATATGGTTCCGTCTTAAAATATACAAGTAATGTACCACTACTAATATTTAAAACTAACACAGAACAGTAAGCAAAGTAGTAAAAGGTTTATATATACAAACGCAGACGCGCCCAAGTACACATCACGTATATCTAACCCTCTAAAGGATCACTCTCAGATGAAACCTCAGGTGATAAATATCCAGGATGCCTCGACCTTCTACGGACACGAGTCCGTGCAGTCGATACGCTGCTGATCTCACTAGGCGCATCAAACATACCACCCCAATGACGCCTAAGAGATAGCGGCAACTCCACATGTAGATACAGCAAGGTAGAAAAGATCGGCACTCCATCAAACTCCGTACGTATAGTCACCGTCAAACGCCCTATGTATGTCACTGAATCACGATCCTCCCGCAGACGCCAGGCTTCAGAGCCTCCATGGAACTCCAGTTGCACAAACCCAAAGAAACCTGGTAGCGTCATATCCACACAATCAATCCAATGGGTACGGATGATCGGATGGTTCTTGATCGTAGAACTGATCTTCGGCTTGCTGATCTTCCTCCTCCTCAGGATACTCACACTCAAGAGGCTGTTCCTCTTCCTTAAACTCTTTATCACATAATTTAAAATATACAAATAACACATACAAGAAAGAGGTAAGACAATCTATATCACCACAAACATGGTAAATAAGAAAACGACAATACAACAGGTAAAACAGTTAATACAATAGAGCATACTATAATAACATAAACCATAATATTAACTAATACAAAACTCAATACAACAATAACATACAATGGTACAAATGAATAAAATGGTACAAATAATTAAAATAATACAGATAGATAAAATAGTGCAACTAAATAACATTAAAATATATGAGATAAAAATATATGAAATGTGACTCAACCCTACTCTATGGAGCTAAAAATACAGACATCAGAGAGAACGACCCGCAAAATCTATTAGTACCATCGACCGCCCAATAACTTTTTTGATGTCTCACGTTGCGTCTATAGCCCACTGAAATAGCATAGTGGTGTAGCACACTGTCATACATCGTGTCACTATAGGCTTGCACTAATAGATTTCACAAGATCTTGATTAAGTATAGTGCGTGTCAAGTCCATTAGTGTGTTACCAGTTACCACGGCTCAGAGGAGCGACCAACTATCCACAAATGGAATAATCTGCACACTAATATCTCCAAGTTCATTCAAGTTGAACCACACTATGCTTATCACACCGACAACACGATGTTGTTCATCTCGTCCAACAATCCACCAATTATCAACAAAATTGGCACAACTCAATGCATGATAAAAATTCCAAATATGCCCTCACTGGCAAAAATTCCAAATATGCCCTCACTGGCAAAAATTCCAAATATATACAGTACGTCCCACCTGACAGTACTGTTTCACAATCTGTCCGGGTCCACCACTTTGGCCCGACAGTAAAACTTGCTGTTTTCGTCAATCGCGTAGAAATTTTATCGCGTTTTCACAATTTCATCGTTTTTACAAACATTTTTAAATCGCGTAAATATATTTTACTGTTTTTAAAATCGCATAGAGTTTTTAATACGTTTTCTCAATCGCGTAAGATTTTTAAATTATTTTCTTGTCCGAATTCCTTAAAAATTACTGTTTAAATAAACAGAAATAATATTTAGTACATTTAAACTACGTAGAATAATTTTTCATACCGTATACTGTCGTTTGGACATCTTTTCTATCTTATTTGTCTGTTTTTACTAAAAAATGACAGTATTTTGTTTAGAAACTTATAATAATGGTTTCCTAATTTTTCTGTAAAAAAATTCTTTTACTTAATTTTTAACCGTATAATTTAACTTTTGAAAATCACTAACATGCTTCAAAATATAATATGAGCTATATGTTAAAAATTTTACAAAAGCTACTGTATTTCTTTTTAACCATTAAAATCACTAGTTTTAACTCCTTAAACTTACTCTAATCATTTTTATTCCTTACAACTCATTGTAAAAAAATTCCTTTTAGTATCATTACCTAACCTATGTTGAAAAAAAATAATTTTAGAAATCAAAATATTCAACTTAGGCATGTTGGCCGAATTGGTCCAAAAATTTAATATTTGATCTTTGGATCATTTTTCTTCTTCTAAATCATGTTGTATCTTGTTATTTTACCTAAGTCAATTAAATCACTCTTTTAGAAAATTGTTGAGAACATTTTGGTTCTCCTTTTTAGTTGAGGCTGTAAGCCTTGATTTTGTGTTCTTTGGAACACTCATGCAAACCTTAGCATATTATTCACATCCTACTAATTATCCATGCATTTCTAACACATACAATATTTTTAAAGCTTGTAGACATGCATATTAATACAAATCACAAATAAGAAAGCTATTAAATCAAACACACCAATGAATCCTTATGGATTCTACAATCACAACCAATTTCCATTTTCTTACCACCACCCAAGGATGATAAGATTAGGTCTTCCTCTTACCTTAAATGAAGACAAATACTCTTTCACTCCTTCTTAGGGTTTCGGTTTTCACCATCCAAGATACCTATCAAGCTTAAACAAAATTCTACAAATTATAATCATGAAAGAAAGCTTAAACCATGGATCAATCATGGCTTAGAACTTTGAAAAAGAATTTAGAAATGAAAAAGAGTTTCACTTTCTAGGTAAAATCTCCCAAGTAGATTTTCAAGCCCAAAATGAATGATTTTGCAAGAACTCTCAACTAGAGATGTTCTTAGAATTGTATTTAGGTTTAGAAAAGTTAGTTCGAAGAAATTTTGGGTGGTTGGATGGTGTATAAGGGTGCTTGGCCGAATGCTTCACAAAGGAAACAACAATGGAGTTTTGTGTTTTTAGAAGAGAGAGAAGAGAGAAAATGCATGAAAATTAAGTGAAGGATGGCCTTGAATGAGTGAATGGCCGTAGACTTCAAATGGCAAGAGGTGTCCATTAGCTTGGCTCCATCCTAGCCTTAGAATTGATCAATGGTGAGGATTAAGACTTGATCACCAAGCTTAGCTCTCATTGGTTAATCCTAGCCTTGTCACTAACCTTGTCATCAAGCTTAGTCACTAATTAAGCCTAGTCATTAAGCTTAGTCACATGCTCTTGAATGTTCCACCACTAATGATGCTTAATTAAGCTACTAATCCTATTAAGTTTTCACTAAACGTGGGTCCCGCAATTCATTTCTGGGTCCATTACCGCTTATTTATACTGACTAATAAAATAATATTATAATAATATAAAATTATTTTATTTCACAGTAAAATCCTAAAAATTAAAAGATTACTAACTATATCATTCAGAATTGGGTTTAGTAAGATCCCCCAGCTCCGAATAATTAAAATAAGATTTCCCCAGCCCAGAAAATATTATTTTCCTATCCCGGAGCAAATCACACAAAAAGTTCAAATAAAATAACAGACAATAATATAAAGTAGTAATTCATACAGAAAAACAACAAACAGTACAAAAAGGACATAACGGTCATTTATCCTAAAGTTGAAAAACATCAAACAGCACATTCGAGACACAACGGTAATTCACCCAAAAGTTTAGGGTGTTACATATAAGACTTAGGGTCTTGATGTAAGAAGCCTTTTGGATATCTCAAATATGTTTTCAAATCTTTACAAATGATTTTCACATACTAAAATACCCAACAAACAAGTTTTGAAAAACTAGTTATGGTGGTAGTTCAAATTTATGAAAAATAGCCAAGTTTGAGTTTTAAAAAATTGATTTTTTGTTACTCTTTTAATAATAGGTTTCAAAATACTTTGAGTTTTATTCTGAAACTTGTTCCATTTGAAAATAGACTCAAAGATCTTTTCAATGATTGGTCATTTACTTTAAACGGATGAAAAATGAAGAAGTTATGACCATTTAAAGTTAATTTTTGAAACCAGAGTGGTTTATTCAAATAAGGGATGTGTTATTCGAATAACATGTAACACCATAAATTTTTTAACTATTTGACAGTAACAATAGAATTCTACTGTTTAGTGATTTCTGTGTACTGTAAAATTATTTTGAGTATTCTGTGAATGCATTTGATCATTTTGTGTGATTTACTCTGTGTCAAGAAAATAATAATTTTCGGGCCAGGGAAAATCTTACGTATTTTAATTATTACTATTAAGTCTTAATTATTTTACGTAATTTGATTTGATTTTTGTAAGTTTTATAATTTTTATGATTTTGTGGATGATTATGAAATTTTTTATATTTCTCTAATTATTTTAATATTATCTATAGGCCGTCTGTGGGCCCAGGGGGCTGTATGTGGGCCCAGGTGGTTCCGAAAAAGTGAAAATTTTTTTGCAGCCAGAAAATTTTGTACTATTGAGACAGAGACGGGGGATCTTACTAAACCTGAATCCGAAAACAGTTTTTGAAATTTTCTTTCATTGTGTTTTGTACTGTATTTAATTATCGGACAATAAAAATATAGTAAAAATATTATTCATAGGGTAATAGCAGATAAAAATAAATATTATACTGCCTAGTCAAAATTAGTGATTATGACAACTTTATGACAGACCAATAGGAAGCAAGCTTAATGTTGAAAGCTTTAGATATTCACCATTGATTTAATCAACGGTGGAGATTGGTCTTACAAAGTGGCAAGGACTTTTTATGACCATTGGATGGAAAGTATGAAGAGGTGATCTTGACCCTTCATTTTGGAGATACATCTAATGGCTAGGATTTCAAGGAGGAAAGATCTAATGGCCTAGATTTAGTCTTATCAATATAGAAGCTATACTTAGAAGCTACACTAATACTAACCATTGATCTAATCAATGGCTAATAATGCCCAAAATGGTGGCTAGTGAAAGTGGTCACTCATTCAGTGTCCAAGGAGGGGGGATTCGGTTTTGAGATGGCTTAAAGCCATAGCAAACTTTCAAGACACAATTATTGCTCTTCTTGATCATTCTTGATCATTTCCAAAAAGCTAAGCTCACAAAACTTTTCTCTCCATTTCTCTTCAAGCTAGCTCACGGCCAAGACCCTAGTGCATACCATCACTCTTCAAAAATTTTAAACAACCTTACTTCTTGAATCTATACCTCAATCTAAGACACTTTGTAGTTTAGGCCAAGTTCTAAATCTATCATCTTTAAGGACTTTCTTCAAGAGCAAGTTCTAGGGTTTTTAAGGTGAAGTTATGGAAACTTCACTTCTTATCTCTTTTCCATGTTCTAAGCCATGTTTGATTCATGGTTTTGCTTGTTCAAGCGTAATATGCTAATAAACTTGTGTTTTATTTTGTGTTTAAGAAGCTTTTGGTGGTGAATCACTTACTCAAGGAGCAAACCAAGGAGCTTTGGAGGTTCTTCAAGAGGTAAGAGGGAGATCCATCTCACCAACCAAGTATGGTGGTGAGAGATGAATCTTGTATTTGATGGATGGTGAATCCATGTGAGGATTCATATCCATGGTTATGTAATTATTTGTGAGTGTTTATGTATTTTGATAATTTGCTTATGCTTGATATGATTTGCATGATTTATTACTTTTGTTTATGGCATGCTTATGATATATATGATATATGCCATGATTTGATGATGGAAAGGAAAATAATTTTTGGTTCCAAAGACCATGAGGATTTCGGCCTCAACACCTCAAAATAGGTGTTTCCAAACTAAAATTTTCATGAATGGTAAAATTGAATGATTAGAAAGGAAAGGAAAAAGAAAAGACGGATTGGTTTCAATGACCAAGTGTTCACGATTTTTGGAGGAATTTAATGGTTTTGTTTGTGTAAAAACATGAATGGAACTTAGTTGATTTAGAAGGAAAAAAAATATATGATGGATTCAATGGCCATGTACCATGGTTTTGAAGGCTTTTAATGCCTTGGTTTTATGAGACAAAGTGTTTTGTCACTTGAAAAATGGAATTTTCGTATATGAATGGAAAAGAGAGGTTGAAAGTGTTTGAACCTCAATTTATTTTAAAGAGGATTGATTCTTGGAATTGATTTAGAATTATAAAGAATACATTGGTGACTTGAAATTTACAAACGTATAACTCATCTTTTGGGTTTTGGAGTGCGTTAGGAAATTTTAAGTTAGAAAAACATTGATTTAATTCAATGAAATGGTGAAATTGTGAAATATATTGTGAAAAAGATTTCTTGAGTAAGAAAATGTGGAAAATGAAGTGAGAAGTCATATTATTTTGAGAAAGGCCAAAATGACGTTTAGAAGGTTGAGAAATATGTTACGTTGTTGAAAAGTGTGAAAAATGTTTTTCGTAACTTAAAAACGTGATTTTAAGCTACGCGATTTGAAAAACATTTAAATATTTCTACGTGATTTGGAAAGCATTTAAATATTTTTACGCAATTGAAATATTGTTGAAAAATCGCTACGTGATTGAAAAATGATGAAATATTTTTACATGATTGAGAAAATGATGAAAAATTGCTACGCGATTTGAAAACGCGACATAAATGTTGAGAAATTGTAAAAACGTAACAGAAATGTTGCACGATTGTGAAAAACATGACAAAAGTATTGCGCGATTGAGCAAATGCGATAATATAATTTCACGATAGAATATACAGTAGAATTACTGTTGGATTAGTGTATGGACACTGTATGAGAAATTATGAGATTAGCCTGTAATTGGCATTTGGTGCATTATACATGCATTGGAAAGGTCCGATGGACTAGATAAGGCTAATTGCCTAGGAGAGAATACACCTCTTGAGTGGGTGCGATATGTGTAGTGTAAAGTCACTCGTTGACTTTGGAGGCATCGGGGTGCGGGTTGCCTACAATGGGCAGTTGGTAGCTCTTCTGTATCGTGGGTTAGACCGACGCAACACATCAATGATCTGGATTGAGACACTATTCTTAATCAAGATCTAGTAAAGATTGTCGTGTATATACTAGATGTGCAAACACATATGAGAATTGTGGCATGTGGTTTGAGGCATGTTGGTACAGACAGATCTTTCAGATCAATTTCTTCGACTTGAGTTTTAGCTCCATGGAGTAGGAAATTGAGTCTATGTGCACATGCATAATTACTGAGCATTGATATATCGGTGTGATATTTTGAACTGTTGAATATTTGGATAATGTTGAGGGCATTATCATAATTATTGTTTATGATAATTGAATTGATTGAATACTTGGATAATGTAGAGGGCATGATCGTAATTATTATTTATTTCATCTGTTGTGATGATAAATAATATTGATGGCATGATTGTAATTATGGTATGATGTATCTGTATGATATATTGTATGTGTTATCTCCATGCTACCATGTTGGTATTGGCGTAGATGATCTCACCTCTTTGTATATTTATTTTGTACTGTAATTATATTTGTAAAGACGCTGAGCAAGGGATTGAACGAGAAGGCGAAGAGGAACAGATTCCTCCTGAGGAAGCAGAGTTTTGAGAAGATGACGATGCCCAGTTTTCTAGGATATATGAGGTTGCAATTTTGAGGAGGTCCGAAAGCCTGGCATGTCCACCTAGATAGAGAGTGTATTTTCTATATAGAAGACTTAAATGTTACCCTAAGTAGGCTTTATCAAGGGAACCCTTATTTTAGTGTAAATATTTATATACACTTAGAGTTTTCGTTGTCCATTAGGCAGTACTAGGGAGATTACTACCGTACTCCTAGTGAGATTAGTATCGTGTCGTCTGCACGGACACCTGTCCGTAGGACTTCGTATCAGGTCGGATTCCTACCTGCTGAGGAGTCTAAGGAGGACCTGTCTGAAGGTTCTGCTGTTTAGTTTTACTTGGGCAAGTGTATTAGTTTTAAATAATGTCAGGTACTTTGAGAAATATGTCTGTAAATATTTAAGTATGACAATACTAAGACTTGTGTATATATGATGTATATTATTTGTGATGAGGTTGTAATATTTTTATTTTCCGCTAAGGTTATCTTATTGATATTAAAAATTTTACAACTCGTATTTTTATTATAACATCACAATTTATGAACTTAGGGGTAATTCGGTAATAATAACATTTAAATGTGGCACCCTACGGTGAGTGTTACATAACACACCACAAAAAACATTCCAGAACATGTTTTTAAAGATTTATTCGAATAACCAAAGGGTTATTTGAATAAACACGGCCAGAAACACGTAACAACTATTTTCTATGCATTTAATGATGAAATAAATAATACCCAATGGCTCTTTTTCAAAGAGCTCTCTATAAATACATGTTTTTGGATCATCTTTTATATACACCCAACAATCTGAAACTATTCTTTCTTGCTTTAATTCGTTATTCATATTTTTACATATTTCCTGTGCTCTTTTTGGCTAAAACTTTGAGATATCCTTAAAGAGCTTTTTAGTGCTTCAAGTTGTATTATTTGCTCTTTGTAAGAGTTTCTCTTCTTCTATATTTTGCTATTTTGAAGAGCGTGAGGTATCCCTCAAAGGTATTGTAAAGAGGGTGAGGTATCCTCAAAGGTTTGTGTAAGGGTGAGGTATCCCTGAAAGTTTAGGCATTAGCACAAGGGTACAGTTTCCTTGTGCGTGAAAAGTGCTCTAGTTTGTAACAGTAGCAAGCACCTGTTCAAGCTTGTATTGATAGTGAAAAATCTCAAGTGGTTTACTAGAGGAATAGATGTAGGCCACAAGTGGTTGGTGGCTGAACCAGGATAAATACTGTGTTTGCTTCTCTCAACTCTATCTCCTTTACATTTGTGCTTTAATTATATATGCTTGAGTTGAATTTGATATCTAGTTTATTTCCTTGATTTTCCCATAACACAAGTTGTATTTATGTAATTTACAATAGTTGTTTCTTTGTTAAACTTATTTCGCTGCATGTGTTCATTGAAAATATCAAAATACATAATTTCTTAATGTTGTTTTAAAAATCTGTAATCACTCAATTCACCCCCTCTTGGGTGATGGTTGCCATGACAAACAAGTAGTATCAGAGTTTCGTGCTCTGTCGAAAGCTTAACCGCTTAGAGTTAAAGATCTTTGTTTGTTGGCAACCATTGAAAGTGTTTTTTTTTTTAAATGGAAGGTTTTGAAATTGATAAACCACCATTCTTTGATGGTCTGAATTTTGTTTATTGGAAAATTAAAATAGAATTTTATATTCAATCTGTTGATTTGAATTTGTGGGATGTTGTGCTTGATGGATTTTCTCCTAAACCAAAACAAGATTGAAATGCTTATGACAAGAAATGTTTTTCTTTGAACATTAGAGCTATGCAAATCTTGAGAAGTTGTTTGAATGATGAGGCTTATGCTAAAATTAAGAGTTGCTCTGGTGGTAAAGATATATGGGATGCTCTTGATGTTATTTATCTTGCTAACAACGATTTTATGTATAAAGTTGTATATAGAAAGCAAGAAGAGCAAAAGTCATTGAAGGAAACTTGTCATGAAAAATATCCTCAAAAAGATGAGCAAACTATTGAAGGGAGCCAAATGTCTTTTAGTGATGATGGTGCTCAATTAGAAGAAGAGGCAAAGCAAAACAAAATTGAGAAGGAATATGTTCCAGAATACTTGATGGACAACAATGAGGAAGATGACGATTCCCTTAAAGAGTCAAGTATGTTAGAAATTAAGACTACTTCCTATTTGGCTAAAAAGGACTTTGAGGTAAATAATATTAAACTAGATTATAGTCCTTCCTATTACGAGCTACAATGTGCATATGATGAATTGTATGATGGTTTGTTGAATTTAGAAAAGAAAAACTTATCTTGTTTGGAAAACATTTCCTGCATTAAAAATGAAATTGAAACTTTGAAAAATGAATATGTTTTTCTTAATGAGGAAATGTATTTGAAATGTGAAAGCTCAACTTCTTGTGAAAAGTGTATTATTTTAGAAAATCAAGTTGAGAAATTATATTCTGAATTTGCAAAAGCTAATGATTCTAATTACTTACATTACATGTTTATTAATGAGATTAAAATTAATGTTATTCTACATAAAAATTCAAGCAAGGCTTATGGCAAAAATAGTTTAGAATGTAAAAACAACAAAAAGCTTAAGTTTTTCAAAAATGATTTTCAAAGGACCAAGCCATCATTAAATTCAACTGTTTTTAATTTTCGTGGTCGTCTAGGATATATTTCTCATTTATGCAATTATAGAAGAAATTCTTATATGAGAAATAATATGATATGGGTTCCTAGAGATCTTAAAGGCCTTAGTACTAATATTTAAGGACCCAAGATGAAGTGGGTACCAAAATGTCTTCCTAGTGTTTCAATTTTGCAAAAAATTTCTCAAAAGGATGGACAAATTGGTCAAAAAAAAGATGGATCATTAAGGAGAATTCTTCCAAAGGCCAATGATAGAAGTTTTGGTCAAAGAAGGAAAATGGCTTCAACCAAAGCTTCTCAAGTACAAAATGTGGAACTCGCAAAGTTCAAAACACCAAAAGAGAAGCAATGGGTAAGGAAAAAAGTTTCCTTGATTACCAAGGCCAAGGTATCAAATGCTTTTACCTCTCATGCACATTTACTTGTGAAGTTAATGCATTTGAGGTATATTCCTTGTAGGCCTTAAGTAATTAATAGAATCATGTGCACTTTGTAATATTTGAATATTATGTTTAGCACATGAATATGTTCATTCTTTTTGTACCATAGCTCATTGATTTGTTATATATCTTGGTACATAAAATTCTACAATGCCTAGGCATGCTTGCTATGTTTTGTCTATATATCATGAAAGTAAACATGTTATTGACTATGTGCTTAACGGTAATTGTTTATTTAATTTGTTGTGCTCAATTTACATACTATGAAAAATTGATCTTTATGAGAGCATAATGAATTAATATTCAAAAATTAACACACAAAGATCCAAGAAAATTTAGGTACCAAAAGTCAAAAATTGAGGTGTGTTGTAGGTGTGCTTGAAGGTCAAGAGCTGACTTTGACATCTTGAAAGTGCTTGCTCCAAGCACAAAGACCAGAAATAATTCCAAGCTCTCTTCCTTGTCTCCATGAAGCTTGGACTTGCAATCTTTGGATAAGTGTTATGCATTTCTAGCTTTATATCTTGAAAATGTTTCTACATGTTAATATACTAGATAAAATATGCTTCTTGTTTGAAATAACATGTTTGATAATGATATCTCTATTCTTAAAATTTTGATCAATCATGACTTAAATGAGTTTTTGTGTTAGATGTATTTTATCTTGTTTTTATCCTTATCTGACTTGACCTTTGTAAAATGCCTTTAAGAATTGAACTTTAGTAATCATTTCTTTTTATTCCAAAATTGGTTTGGTTGTCATGAGTGCTTAATTATTCCTTGATTGTTTTTAAATCTTTGGACTTATTGGTTTTAACCTGCTAATGTTGTTTCTGATATATTTATTCGAATAGAGACTTCCAGTAACCTCTGAAATATGTGTTTTGAATGCCTTTATTCGAATAAGGTCTTATCCTATTCGAATAATGTTTGGTATAGACGTTAAAAATTTGTTATTATATGGTGTTATTGGAATAACTATATGATTATTCAAATAAAGCTTGGTAGTAAGCTAAGTCTAATGCTTTGTTATTCAAATAACAACATTGTTATTCGAATAATGCTTGGCAGAAAGCCAAGTCTGGTTGTTTTCCACAAGTTTATTCAAATAAAGAACCTCATATTGGAATAAACACGGATTATATGAAAGGTTATGCTGCTTTTCCCCTTCATTTCTCAAGAATTTGTTGTATATACTGAATTCTTTATAATTGGACTAAAAATGCAAATGCTTAACCAAATGTAATTAGCTGTTATTTTGATGAATATATGTACTTGGCTAAATTGATCAATGAAATGAAATATCTTTTGCCCTTATGAACTCATTTGCTGTTTTGCCTTATTGTTTTGAATGCTTACTTGCTTATGAGTTTGGCATAATCAATAACTAACCTCTATGGATCCAAAATTGATGGATACCAAAGAAAGTACTTTGAATTATATTGTAGGGTGATAACTACCTCAAGCAAGCATTTAAATGGAATAAGTTTATTCAACTTGAGGATAGTAAAGTTTAAAAGGATTCAACTTTTAAAAGGGGTGCAAAGAATCTCTATTCCCTCATGAAAACTTAAAGCTTGGAAGTTGGAGTCACCTACAAAAACTCAAAGAGTACACTTTTGGTGATACTAATCTATTATCTTTATTTATACTTTAAATTGAATATCATGTGATATTTGGAAAAGTAGAGAGTTTTGTTATGCTTCAACATGCCTAACATGATCATTGTTTGCCCAAAATGCCTATATAAGTTTTGATGATGATCATGTGTTTCTTGATAAACTTGAATCATGCCTTAAAATGCTTTTGAAAATGTAATATGCCCTTATAAAATTCTTTTTGAAAGGGAGAGAAGTTTTAAAATGGTTTTTGATTGATGGATTAAGAATACGTATATTTTGCCTTGCTTTACCTTATGGTAATGTGCTTACATGGCTTTGGCATATATATTTCACTTTATGCATCTTGTGCTTCAATGAGGGGGAGCCTAGCTCTTAAGTTGTTTATATCTTTTGGCTTACATCCTTGTTTGATTATATAGAGTATTTTATTGATATCATACACTAAATGTTGATGTACTAAAATATGACAAGTATTGCATGAATAATCTTTTATATCTTGAAAGCATGCTTGTTTCGTCTCTCAATTCTTGAATCATATGTAGAATCAAACAGGGGGAGATAGTTATGTTTTGAATAACTTGAAGAAGTTTTTGATTTTGATGATCCTACTCTTTTTGGCAACATGAGTTTTATCTATAGGGGGAGAGAAAATATGATCTTTCCTTCCTAAGCCTTTTTGTTGATGTCAAATAGGGGGAGTGAGAATTGGAAAGAAAAATATGTTCTTGTGCTTATTGTTTGATATGCTTATATTGCTCAATATATTTTTCTTTGATAATTTGTCATCATAAAAAAGGGAGAGATTATAGAAATAAGTTTGCACTAATGATTTAATATGTTAAGTTTTGATGATGACAAATACAAGTAAAAAAGAATTATGTTTATGCTACATAGATTATATGAAGATATTGAATTATGAGTTTGGACTAACTATATTTTAAGTGAGCAATACTTTGTAGGATAATCCAAGTACCAAGAGTGAGCATTGTAACAAGAAAGCAAATATCTCAATCATGTTCAACTCAAGGAGAATGTGCATGCCTATCTCACAAAGGTTTTGATAACAATAAAGACATGTCAAAGACCAAGTCCAAAGGAAGATTAAATGGTATAACTTATAGGACTTAGGGTCTTTATGTAAGAAGCCTTCTGGATATCTCAAATATATTTTTAAATCTTTACAAATGGTTTTCACATGCTAAAATACCCAACAAACAAGTTTTGAAAAACTAATTATGGTGGTAGTTCAAATTTATGAAAAATAACCAAGTTTGAGTTTTGAAAAACTGACATTTGGTTACTATTTTAATAATAACTTTTAAAATACTTTGGGTTTTGTTCTAAAACTTGTTTCATTTGAAAATAGACTCAAAGATCTTTCCAATGAGTGGTCATTTGATTTAAATAGATGAAAAATGAAGAAGTTATGACCATTTAAAGTTAGTTTTTGAAACCAAAGTGAGTTATTCGAATAAGGGATGTGTTATTCAAATAACACACCACAGAAAACGTTCCAGAATGTATTTTTAAAGATTTATTCGAATAATCAAAGGATTATTCGAATAACACACCACAAAAAATGTTCCAAAACATGTTTTTAAAGATTTATTCGAATAAACACAGCCAGAAACACATAACAACTATTTTCTAAGCATTTAATAATGAAATAGATGATACCCAATGACTCTTTTTCAAAGAACTCTCTAAATACATGATTTTAGATCATCTTTTATATACGCCCAACAATCTGAAACCATTCTTTCTTGCTTTAATTTGTTATTCATATTTTTACATATTTCTCGTGCTCTTTTTCGCAAAAACTTTGAGATATCCTTAAATAGCTTCTTAATGCTTCAAGTTGTATTATTTGCTCTTTGTGAGAGTTTCTCTTCTTCTATATTATGCTCTTTAGGTATTGTCAAGAGGGTGAAGTATCCCTTAAAAGTTTGTGTAAGGGTGAGGTATCCTTGAAAGTTGAGGCTTTAGTACAAGGGTACAGATTCCTTGCGTGTGAGAAGTGCTCTAGTTTGTAACGGTAGCAAGCACCTGTTCAAGCTTGTATTAATAGTGAAAAATCTCAGGTGGTTTACTTGAGGATTGAATGTAGGCCACAAGTGATTGGTGGCTGAACCAGGATAAATACTATGTTTGCTTCTCTCAACTCTATCTCCTTTACATTTGTGCTTTAATTATATATGTTTGAGTTGAATTTGATATCTAGTTTATTTCCTTGATTTTCCCATATCCCAAGTTGCATTTGTGTAATTTACAATAGTTGTTTCTTTGTTAAACTTATTTCGCTACACGGGTTGATTGAAAATATCAAAATGCATAATTTCTTATTGTTGTTTTAAAAATCTGTAATCACTCAATTCACCCCCCTCTTGGGTGACGGTTGTCATGGTTAACAACCTCTAGCACAAGAGACAAAGAAATGCACAACTACACACATAGGATCTCCTAAACATGTCTAAGCTTAGTCAGTCCACACCCTAGCTCAACAGGATGAACTGCTCTGATACCATAATATAACATCCTGATATTGATAACTTAATATATCACGCATATAACTGGATAAGCAGTATTAGCTATGCTACTTCTAGCCTATAACAACAAACTAACCCATATCATTCATTCACATAAATCAATATGGAGAGCCTGAAGAACAAAAATCTATATATATACATCATAGCCTCATAAGGCATTGTGTAATACACATCCTTATACAAATTCAAAAGTAGTAGAAAATAAATATACAACATATTTATTACAAGAAACAAAGTAAACTACGCTAGTTCTTCTGCTTCTTCCAATTTTATTTACCTGCACTCGGATTTACATGAAAACAGAAATGGGGTAAGAAATCACAATTTCTCAGTATAAGCATTTCAATACCAGTGTTTGTTTATTCACAATGAACAAACCACACTATGAACATAAGATTAAACCTACAACAGATGAATGAGCCACTGCTCAACACTATTAGAATATACACACTATTCTATGTAACATTCAGAAGGCAAGCAAAATATTAACCTGCAATGAACATACGATAATCAATGATATCAAACAACTGCCCATACAATCGTAAGATATCATTGAACCACTAACAAACAAGGCAACTGGCCATACAACTACCAACAAATGCAATGCTTTTATGATATGATGTATGGTTATGCTCACACAAGGTCCTAAGAATATGATGATGTAATGTTGATGCAGGGTTTTAGTTTAAAAAAATACATGCTACTTACTTATTTCCCAAGAACTACCATTCATTGTATTTATCTCAGTAAGTTAGGCAAAAAAGCTATCACACTACCTGATAATAAGTGGATTCCTTCCTCTCACAATAGGAAGAGTACTGCTACCACCCCTATACCAGTAACCCTGACCATACAAGCATAAATGCAAGGAGAATCAAGATCCAACATCTTGTTCTCAGGTCACATGGTTGTGCACACCATCTTAGGTTACAGTACATAGGAAACAAGACATAGCAAGTTTGAAAAGAAGATATGCAATGTATTTCATAAATACATATAATCATCACTAGGTCCTTCCTAACCAAGTTACTAAGGAAAACTAGCAAACTTCCCAACCAAGCTTATTTATCACATAAGAAGCAAGGTTACGTTTCCAGTTCTTCCTATAACTTAAACCTTGTCTCACAAGGGAGTCAATGTCGTCCACGCATCTCTGGCTCTACTTTTTACATAAAGAAGCCACCTATGCATGACAACAAATACTACTTGCTAAGCACACTTAGCGTACAACACCTAATACCTCACTTCATCACTTTCCAAGTGAATCACAAGGCAACCACAAGTTGCTCAAGGTTCTAGGTATTGACCTATGGCATTCTACTTCTCAAAGGATGCCTAGGGTTTCTTAAATCCTATCACATGGTTCACCCTAACCAAGTGAAAGGTTCTAACTAGATTACATGCTTTCCTGGCTCAACTCTATCACATAAAGTAACCTATTCATGTCTCTACTACTCAAATCCCTTCGCATAAGGTAAGTGGTTATTCTCTCCAAGAACTACCACTAGTTATGTCTCAACACTAATGGTCTTGTATCTAGAACCTCACATCATCACTTCACAAGTGAACCAAAGTCAACTTTATGTTGAACAAGGTTCTAAACACTTCTTTGTTGCATTCCAACACACTTGGATGCTCAAGGTTCCCAAGATTACTCTATGGCATTCCATCACACAATGGAAGCCTAAGGTTACATCAACCAAAAAGAAGAAGGAAAACCTAGCAAACTTACAAATTATACTAACCCTTATCTCACAAGGGGCAAGATTATGTTCCTAGAACTTCCCATAACTCAACCTTAGCAAAAATAAAGGTGTACTTGTTTCACATATGCTTTTTATCTCAATTTCAATCATGAAGGAACCATTTCCCTTTCATCACATATGCCTAGTTCATCCTTCACCACAAAGAGAACAAAGCATGGCTCACATACCATGCAAGCTCAACCTCAACATATAAGGAAACAACTAGGGCTTTAAGCATTGTAAAACTACCCTCACTAATCTATGGGTATTAGTTACCTAACTTGAATAAGCCCCACCTCATGCCTAAGGACCATAAAATTCTATTTTGGCCACTCCCTAACCGGCTTCCCTCTCTTGGTAATTGGTTAGACAAGCCTAAAAACTATTTTTCACTAAGCCATAACTGGTTAGGTCATCTCCATATTCGATTATGGACTATTTTGGGACTCAACGTGAGTCCCTGACTTCACTAAATAACCGATTAGGCCATGAAGGCTAATCGGTTATGAGTTGCTCCCTTTCACTGTCAAATGAGAATAACTGGTTAGGAATTCATCCTAACCGGATAGGGGCTTAAAACTGTGACCCAAACTCCCTTGATAACCGATTATACCCTCATCATAATCGATTATTCTGGGTTGGCAGCCCAGAAAAATCAGAATTTCAATGTGAAACTCATGCCCCAAACTCATCCAAATTCAAGAGGAACACTTCTCAACCCATGTGGTTCCAAAACAATTCTCAAAGGGTTGCATGTGTTACGACCTAAATCTAATTTGTTACATTCTTTTTGTAACACCCTCTTTAGGGCATCACATTTTCGACTACCAACTTATAATCTGAAAATCAATTCATAAAAGGTTTGAGTTATAAAAGGTGGGTTTTCGAAATTTCTTCTCGCAGAAACATAAACTTATTGATATTTATAAGTAATACTGAAAAATAGTTTTAAACTGATTAAAACTCATATAACAGACACCACTTAATGTTTAACAATTATTCAAGAAATATAAAACTTATAGACTCAATTTTAAACAGTAGCAAATCCCATGACGGGTCCTACTTAATAGCACGGTTAAACACTAACGATAAAAACTCAACATACTTATTCTATCTTGTATCCATCTTGATGCGTCATGTATCTGTTCCTCCTCAAAACTGCACACCATCGAATCTGGAATGGCCACTCCTCGATGTTGTCACCGAACTCAAAATATTTACTTCCAGTCAAGTCTAAGAAACTCATTCCATCTACTATATAATTTTAACAATACAAGCACAATAAAATAATATAACAAAGAGGTGAGATCACCTATGCCAATACCAACATGGTAGCATAGAGATAACACAAATAACATATCATACAAATATATCATACCATAATTACAATCATGCCATCAACATTATTCAAATCACACGATAATTATAATAATGGCATCAACATTATTTATCATCATCATCATCCAATATTCCTCAATTATTATATCACATAGATATAAATATTCAACAGTTCAATTATTGCAACACCCTACTGGGGATGTCACATTTCTGAACAATAATAATAAAACCTTTACCCAAGTTATAAATTATTTCGTAATATATAATAATATAGGTTGTAAAAATATTTTTTTTGAACATTATATTATAAAATAAAATAAACAGAACATAAAATAAAACAAACTATTACATACACACCATAATTATACATATGATTTTGTTTTTAATAGGTACAAATAATTTACCTATTACAAACTATTTAATTAAAACAAAGAACCTGTCTCATGCGGTTTAAAGCAAACCATAAACTAGCCCAAGCATAACACTAAAAGTTCTGATCCTCCGAAGAATCCTCCTCGGGAAGATCATCGGAAGACAGAAATACCCGGTAACACCGTACCACACTGCAATCAATCCATATGATATGGATGATCTCGAGGTTTGCCTTCCTCGAACTGGTCACTCGGTTACTGGTCCTCGTTGTATTGACAATCCAACAGTTGCTCCTCTTCTACTTCCTCAACGACTTTACGAAACATAAATAATAATACAGAAAATATATACAAAGAGATGAGATAATCTACATCATTACCAGCATAGTAGTAAAGAAAACGACAATACAAACAAATATAACAGTTAATATAACAATTCATATTATCACATATGCAAAATATCATAAATCAAATTATAACTGTTCACACAGTGATGCAGATTAAATATGCCATGTACTTAGACTCGTTTCCTACTCCATGGAGCTAAACATAAACATCAGAAAGAATGATCCGGTAGACATGTCCACACATCAGGCTGCCTCAACCAACTATTACATAGTCAAATACGTCGTGTAAATAGCACACAGTCAAACACATCGTGTGAATGGTACACAGTCAAATACGTCGTGTACGTCCAGGCATAGTACCAGACAGTCCCTAATAGATCCTAATTAAGAATAGTATTTGTCAAGATCGCTAGTGTGTGTTATCAGTAACCACGGCCCAGAGGAGCTACCAACTGTCCACATGTGGAATCTACTACACACTAATGCCTCCAAGTTCTCCACATGAACACACTATGCCTATCACACCCGCAACACGGTGTAATTCATCTCGTCAGTCAATTGTCAATTTCAACCAAATTGACATACCACTCTATGTATGTAATGATCCATAATTACAAAAATACCCTCAGTATCACCATGAATCATAATTACATAAATATCCTCATTGTCACCATAACTACAAAAATACCCTTAATATTAATAATTCCAAAAATAGTATGTCTCCACTTGACAATACTATTTCCCAACATGTCTGGGTCCACCACTTTGGCCCGACAGTAAAAATTACTATTCCTATTAGTCGCGTAAACATTTTATCACGTTTTTCAATCGCATAAATATTTTTCAACGTTTTCTCCATCACGCCACATTTTTAAATCATTTTCTCAATAAATCGCGTATTAAAAAAATCATTATTTTAAATACGCGTAAGCTATTTCTACTGTTTTTCACTGTATAAAATATTTCTTGACGTTCTAAATTACATTTTTTAAACTTTCCAAAACTTAAAATATTATTTAGACATCGTTTTCCATTTTTCTTACAAAAATTACTCTAAGTAATATTTTCTGACGTTTTTCTCAAAAATTCAATTTTTAATAAATTCTTCTACAGTTAATTTTATTCTTTAACTACGTAAAATATTTCCTTGCTTTCTAAATGCCATTTTGAAACGTTCTTCAATACTTGCTCATTTTTAATCAATTTTGACAGCATTTAGTTTAGAAAATCCACTAAGTGATATTTTCTACGTTTTCTTTTTAAAAAAAAAAATCCTTTATTTAATTATAACCATCAAATACACTTTGAAAATTGCTGACATACTTTAAAAACTCAAAGGGTAAGTATTTTTCAAGTGTCTAAAATTTATTTCTTTTCTATACTAGACTTCTAATAAAAATTTGTTTACTTATTTGGTTCTTGAAAATCTATTATAAATTAATTCTTTTTAGGTTAACTAACTAGTCTACACATAGAAAATAAGTTTTTGATTAATTATACATTAAAAAGCATTTTTGACTGAATTCCACCATTCTTTGTACAAATCATTTTTAAATTATTTTTCATCCTCTAAATTATTGTAAAATCCATTAACTTAATCAAATTAATTAAGTCATCCATTCAAAAATGGTTGAGAACATTTTGGTTCTCTTTTTCATAGTAAAACCGTGAGCTCTTCATCATGTGTTCTTTGGAACACTTATGCAAATCTCAACATATTATTCACATCTCACAATAGATATCATATATCTATAAACACATACCATATATTTAAGCAATCATAAAACACATACCAAAATATCAAAGCTATAGACATGCTTGCATGCATAATAAATCACAAATAGAAAAGACAATAAACATGCACACAAAATTAATCACAAATAGAAAGACAACAAACAACCACGTGAATGAATCCTTATGGATTCTTCACCACAATTACATCCATTTTCTCACCACCACACATGGTTGATGAGATTAAATCTCCCTCCTACCTATAAGGAAGACAAGATCTCCTTGGACTCCTCCTTAGAAAATTTGTATAGCTTCAACAAAAATCCTAACAAGCTTAACAAATTATAAAGTCATAAACTATGGTTGAAAAAGATAAACCATGGATCAATCATGTAACACCCCAAACTTCCTATGTATTAAACAGTAATTTTGACAATTAACAGAATTCTACTGTTTAGTGATTTCTGTGTACTGTAAAGTTATTTTGAATATTCTGTCTGTATATTTGATCGTTTTGAGTAATTTGCTCCGTGTCAAGAAAATAATAATTTTCGGGCCGGAAAAATATACGTAAATTAATTTTTACTGTTTAGTCTTAATTAATTTACGTAATCTGACTTGATATTTGTGAATTTTCTAATTTTTGTGATTTTATGCGTGATTTTAGAATTCTAACTGTTTGTGGGCCCCACGAGGTGTATGTGGGCCCAGGTGGTCATACGTGGGCCCAGGTGGGTCCCGCAAAATGAAAAAATTTTCTACGCATAGAAAAATTTATACTGTTTAGACGGAGACAGGGGATCTTACTAAACCTGAATCCGGAAACAATTTTATAAAATTTTCTTTACTGTATTTTGTACTGTATTTAATTATCAAACGATAAAAATACAGTAATATATTCTTTTGTAGGGTTATAACAGATAAAAATAAAATTTTATATTATTAAGTCAACATTAGTGGTTTGGATATCCACTATCAATTTAATTACCGTTGGAAATTTAATCTTGATTTAATTAACGGTAGAGATTTGATCTTAAAATTGAATAAGATCAATTATAACCGTTAGATGGAAATTAAATCAAGGGTAGAGATTTAATCTTATAAATGGCTATGACCATTATCAACCCTTGGATGTAGAATTAATCAATGGTGAAGATGGATCATTAATAACCACTGGATTTGAATTTAGATCAATGGTGGAGAATTAGTCATCAAAAATGACTACAACCATTTTGGACCCTTGGATTAAAGTTTGAAGGTGTAATCTTGACCCTTTATTTTGGAGACATATTCAATGGTTAGGATTTCAAGCTAAAAATGATCCAATGGCTCAAATGAAGTCTTCCATCTATAACCTAAACCTAGTAGCTAATTTAAATCCAAACCATTCTTTTAATCAATGGTTAGGATGACTTATAGTGATGGCTATGTAATTTGGCACATTTGGAATGCATGAAGAAGGGGGGACGGTTTGGAGAGCAAGGATGAAGGGAGACATTTTAGTGTAGGCTTTTTAGGCCAAAGAAAAAAAAGAATGAAGACAAGCCATGTGTCATGACCATTTACTATTGCTCATTAATGCTTATGTTCTTCAAACTTCACTTTCCACTCTCTCCAATTGCATGCTACGGCAATGCATTCTCTTGAAGACCAAAAACATTCACTTCTATACTTCATAATATCATTTCTTCACTTTTCCACTTAAGTTTCAAGACCAAACCAAAGAAAATTTCATTCTTTCTCCCAAAAACATACCATTCGGCCAAGCACTCTAATTCACTCTTCCATCACTCTTTAATTTCATACAACCTAGTTTCTTGAATCTTTACCTCATTCTAAACAACTTTCATGTTGAAGACTTTCTCAAAATCTTCCATCTTGAAGGACTTTTACTAAGATCAAGTTCTAGAGTTTTGTTGGTGAAGTGTAAGAAAACTTCATTTATTCTTTTCTTTTTCATGTTCTAAACCATGTTTGATCCATGGTTCTTCTTATTCAAGCTTGATATACTAATTTTCTTGTATTTGTTTCATGTTTAAGAACTTGTGTTGGTGGAGATCTTGTTCAAAACACAAATCAACAAGCTTTTTGGTGGTTCTTCAAGAGGTAAGAGGGAGATTCATCTCACCAACCAAGCATGGTGGTGAGAGATGGTTTTATATTTGATGGATGGTGAATCCATGTGAGGATTCCTATCCATGGTCATGTAATAATTTATGTGTGTTATGTGCTTTGATTATTTTTGCCTATGTTTGATATGCTTTGCATGATTTACTTGTGTATGCATGCTTAGTATGATTTTTATTTGTTTATATGGTATGCTTATAATATGCATGATGATATATGTTGAATATATTATGATGGATGTATGTTGAAATAAGCAAAGTTTTGGCTCCAAAGGCCATAGAGGAGGTCACGGTTTTGAACTTCCAAGACTAGGGTTTTTATTGAAATTTTTCAAGAACTATGGAGTTAAGTTTTAGTCCTTGAACTAAAGCAAATTTTGGTAAGACATCAACCAAATTAGTGTTCACAAAAATTATATTTTCATAAATGATAAAATTGAATCATTTAAGAAGTAAAGAAATTAATCAAAAGAGTTTATTTTGCAAAAAGAGTGCACACGGTTTTTGAGTAGTATTTTCATGAATTTATTTTGTGTAGAAACAAGAATGACATTTGTTTAAGTAGAAGAAAAATATTTCATGGTTCCAATGGCCATCTACAAGGTTTTGATAATTTAGAAAAAAATGTTTTGATGTTATAAAATATAAGAATTTTCAAATAAGGATTTTGGAAAGGAATTAAAGTGTTGTCAAGTGGAATTTTCATAAATAAAAGAAAAAGGAGATTTAAAGTATTGAACTTTAAATTATTTTAAAGAGAATTAATTTTTAGAAGTGATTTAGAAATATAAAAGAAAATGTTTGTAACTTAAATTTACTAACGTAGATTTTATTTATTGAGTTTTGGAAAATGTTAGGAAATTTAAAGTTAGAAACAGTGATTAAATCAATTAAAGGTGATTTTATAAGATTAAATCAATAAAAAGTGATTTTGAGAAAATATATTACGGAAAAGAATTTTTGACTAAGAATAGGAAGAAAATAAAGTAAGAAATTATATTATTGTAAGAAAGTCCAAAATAATATTTTAAAAGTTAAGAAATATTTTACGAAGGGTAAAAACGGTGAAAAACGATTTACGTAACTCAAAAACGTAATTTTTAAGTTACGCGATTTGAAAAACGTTAAAATATTTCTACGCGATTTCTAAAGCGTTTAAATATTTTACACGATCAAAATGTTGTAGAAAAATATCGCTAGGTGATTTAAAAATGAAAGAATATTTTTACGTGTTTTAATACAGTAGAAAATTGTTACGCAGATTTTTACATGTAACAGAAATATTATAAATCATTGTTTACGTGATAAAATATTACGTGACTGTGAAAAACGTGACAAAAATATTTTACGAATGAGAAAAACATGGTAATGTGTTTTTGCTGTTAATTATACAGTAAACTTTACAATTAAAATCAATATATAATATTGTACAAGAAATTGAGAAGTTTGCCTGTAATTGGCGTTAATATACGAACGTAAAACAATATTTGAACCTGGTATGAGAAATTATATGATTTACCTTTGGTTAGTAATTGGTGCATTACATATGCATTGAAAATGGTCCGATGGACTGTATATGGCAAATTGCCTAGGAGAAACGTACACCTCTTGAGTGGGTGCGATACGCGTAGTGTAGGTCATTCGTTGACCTTGGGGGCATCGGGGTGCAGGTTGCTCACAATGGGCAGTTGGTAGCTCTTCTGTACCATGGGTTAAACCGATGCAACACACCAATGATCCGGACCGAGACACTATTCTTAATCGAGATCTGACAAAGACTGTCGTGTATGTGCTAGATGTGCAAGATATAATTATAGCACGTGGTCTGAGGCACGTGGTACCGGCAGATCTTTGCGATCAATTTCTCCGACCTGAGTTTAGCTCCATGGAGTAGGAAATTGAGTCTCTGTGTTCATGCATTAGCATAAATGCTTACATCTGTGAGATATAATAGTTGCGAAATATTGATTATAACAATTATACTTTTTAAAATATCTGCTTAGTGTAGTTGGCATTTTCTGTAATTATTAAATGTTAATTTTGATTGATAATATGTTGATGCCATACTTGTAATTTGCTGTATTATATAGCTTGCTGTTATGTTATCTCTATGCTACCATGTTGGTATTGGCGTAGGTGATCTCACCTCTTTGTATGTATACTTGTATATTTTATTTATATTTGGCTGAAGACGTCGAGAAAGAAATAATACAAGAAGGAGAAGAAGAACTACTTCTCACGTCTGGGGACGCAGAATTTTGAGAAGATGGAGATGCCCAGCTTCCTAGGATACGTGACGTTACAGTTTCGTGGAGGTTCGGAGGCGTGGCATGTTCATTTGGATCGACAATGTATATTTTATATAGGGGATCTGAACATTACCTATAGTAGGCTTGAACAAGGGAACCCCTATTTTAGTGTCAATATATATGTACAGTTAGAGTTTCCAATATCCATTAGGCAGTATTGGGGAGCCTACTACCGTACTCCTAGTGAGATAAGTATCGTGTCGTCTGCACAGACACCTATCCGTAGAGCTTCACGTAATAACGAATTCCTATCTACTGAGGAATCTGAGGAGGACCCATCTAAGGGTTCTACTGTTTAGTCAGACTTGGGCAATATGTGAGTCTTAAATTATATTTAATTACTGAGAACTTGGTCTGTATATAAATATTCCTGACAGTACTTCTGTTATGTATAATGATGTAAATTACGTGTGATGACGGTTATGTATAATGATGTACATTATGTGTGATGATGTATAATAGTTTTATTTTCCGCTAAGTTTATTTTATTGTCATAAAAAAAACAAATTTTATAACTCGTATTTTATTATAACATCATATTTTACAACTTGGGGGTAATTTGGCAATAAAGTAACATAAATGTGGCACCCTACGATGGGTGTTACACTAGTTGGTATCAGAGCCCAAGTTAGAGTCTTTAGGGGTTTGTGGTTAGGTCTGTCTTGTTTGTGTTGTGTGATTCTCTGTTATTGTTTTCTGAAAAGAAACAATATTGTTTGAAGATTGACTTTGCTTTCTTTGTATTGCTCAGTTTAAGTAGAGAAAGTAATGACTGAACGAGGACGTGGATGTGGGAATACTAGCACAGATATGGAACTTAATGGGAATGATAATCTAAATATGGCTGCAGTTGTCGCAGCAATGCAAAGAATAGTGGAAGTGGTTGCACAACAAAATCAACGGGCTAATGAAAATGTGCACAGTTTATCGGAGTTTCAAATGAATAATCCACCAAAGTTTCATGGAGAGTTTGATCCAGAGAAAGCTGAACTTTGGATCCGAGAACTTGAAAAGATATTTGATGCTATGGGTTGTGCTGATGAACAGAAGCTTACATTAGCAACGTTTGTGCTGGTAGGAGATGGTGAACGTTGGTGGGCAGGAGCTAGAAGGCTGTTGGAAGCTAAAGGAAGGATGGTGATATGGCAACTTTTTAAACAAAGATTTCTGGAGAAATATTTTCCAGCAAGTGTGAGGCATATGAAGGAGATGGAGTTTTTGAGTTTACGACAAGGATTGATGTCCATCAGTGAATATGCGGCAAAATTTGAAAGTTTGTCTCAGTTTTCAAGATATTTGCAGATGAACCCAGATGAGGGTTGGAAATGCAGGAAATTTGAAGAAGGATTAAAGCTGGATATTAAGAGAGCTGTAACGATGTTGGAGATTAATCAATTCCCAACTCTGATTGAAAAATGTCGTAAAGTTGAAGAGATTGATCATCAACGTGCGGCAAGAAATAAGAATTTTGGACCCACACGATTCCAAAAAGGAAAGGGTAGCGGAGGAAACCGTTATCAACAGAAACCATATGCAAAACTGGCAGGAGGTCAGAACAAGAAGCAATTTGTGGGAGGAAGTTCTAGCGGTAATAAGGCAAGTCAAGCTGGGACTCCTATTCGATGTTTTAAATGTGGAAAGGATCATCTCACGAAGGATTGTCAACATAAGGAAGTTGTTTGTTTTAAGTGTGGCAAGCTTGGACATTTCTCCAAAGACTGTGATCAGATAAAGAAGGAAACCTCTGTGGGAAACGTCCGTCTTGCGGACCACAGGTGGGTGGTCGTGTCTATACAATGAGCGGAGAGGAAGCCGCTAAATCTGAGGACTTGATAATGGAGGAGGGTGCTATTGAAGGTAATCCATTAACCATACTTTATGATTCAGGAGCAACATATTCTTTCATTGCATGTGATTGTGTTAAGCATTTGGGATTGACTGTGACTACTTTGCCGTATGATTTGAGTGTTGCTACTCCTACCGATAAGCTAGTAGTTACCTCAACAATATGCCTGAATTATCCTGTCTGCATTAGGGATATAATCTTTTATGTAGATTTGATCTGTTTGCCTCTTTCCAAGATTAATGTAATCTTGGGAATGGATTGGTTGTCTTCTAACCATATCCTGATTGATTGTTCGAATAAGACATTAGTATTTCCTGAGGCTAAGGATTCTAGATTCCTAACGGCTACTCAAGTGGAAGCTTGTCTGAAGGAAGGAGATCGTTGGTATTTATTGTTATCTTCTTTGGAGGTGCAATGTGAAGATGTTTTGAAGGATATTTTCGTGGTCAACGAATTTCCTGAAGTGTTTCCTGAAGATATACCTGGATTACCACCAGAAAGGGAAATCGAGTTTGCCATTGATCTTGTACCTGGAGCTGGACCGATATCTATAGCGCCCTATCAGATGTCGCCGATAGAATTAGCCGAACTGAAGAAACAGCTGGAGGATTTATTGGAGAAGCAATTTGTGAGACCTAGTGTGTCACCTTGGGGAGCTCCAGTCTTATTGGTTAAGAAGAAGAATGGAACTTCACGTCTATGTGTAGACTATCGACAATTGAACAAGGTTACGATTAAGAATAAATATCCACTTCCAAGGATAGATGATCTGATGGATCAATTGCGAGGAGCCGCAATATTTTCTAAGATTAATCTACGTTATGGATATCACCAGATACGTGTGAAAGTGGAGGATATTCCCAAGACTGCATTCCGGACATGCTATGGGCATTACGAGTATCTTGTGATGCCATTCGGTGTAACAAATGCACCAGCCATATTCATGGACTTCATGAATAGAATTTTTCGTTCATACTTGGATAAGTTTGTTGTCGTCTTTATTGATGACATTTTGATCTATTCTCGAAATCAGGAGGAACATGCTGAACATCTCAGGGTGGTTCTTCAGATTTTGAAGGAGAATAAATTATATGCCAAGTTATCCAAATGTGAATTTTGGTTGAGCGAAGTTCAATTTTTGGGACACGTAATATCGAAGGATGGAATTGAGGTTGATGCTTCCAAGGTGGAGACAGTTTTGGAGTGGGAAAGACCAAAGACTGTAACAGAAATCTGTAGTTTTATCGGATTAGCTGGTTATTATAGACGGTTCATTGAGGGGTTTTCAAAGATCGTAGGACCTCTTACCCAACTTACACGAAAGAATCAACCATTCGTGTGGACTGATGCATGCGAAGAAATTTTCAAGAGTTGAAAAGATGATTGACTACTTCACCGGTATTGATTCTACCTGATCCAAACGAACCTTTTGAAGTATATTGTGATGCTTCGTACCAAGGATTGGGTTGTGTACTTATGCAGAATCGTAAAGTGGTGGCTTATGCTTCAATGCAATTGAAAAATCATGAGAGGAATTATCCAACTCATGACTTGGAGTTGGCAGCTGTGGTGTTTGCGTTGAAAATGTGGAGACATTTTCTCTATGGAGCAACGTTCACTGTTTTTAGTGATCATAAAAGTTTAAAATATCTGTTTGACCAGAAAGAGTTGAACATGAGGCAAAGACGTTGGTTAGAGTTTCTGAAGGATTATGACTTCCAATTGCAGTATCATCCCGGAAAGGCGAATGTCGTAGCGGATGCGTTGAGTAGAAAAATACTTAGTGCTTCTGTTATGATGATCAAAGAGAAGGAGTTAATAGAAGAATTTCGGGATATGCGATTATCTGTGAAATTGACGCCGGGCAAGATGCGTTTAAACATGATCACCATTTCAAATGATTTGATGGAAAGAATTCGTGAAGGACAAAACAGTGACCAATATTTGCAAGAAGCAAAAGAAGCAAAGAGCCAAGGAGCAGTGTTAGAATTTAGCAAAGGTGCTGATGGAATTCTAAAGTTCAAAGGAAGGGTTTGTGTGCCTAATAACCCAGATCTTAGAAGATTGATTTTGGATGATGCTCACAGGAGTAAACTGAGTATGCATCCAGGAGCCACAAAGATGTACCAGGATTTAAAACAATTATATTGGTGGCAAGGAATGAAGAAAGATGTTGCAGAGTATGTATCATCATGTTTAGTCTGTCAGAAGGCTAAGGTAGAACACCAAAGACCTTCGGAAATGTTGCAGCCTTTGCCTATTCCTGAATGAAAATGGGATGACATAGCAATGGATTTTGTGACGGGACTACCAAAGACTCGGAAGGGTCATGATGCTATTTGGGTAATTATTGATCGGCTTACAAAGTCGGCGCACTTTTTGCCGATTAATATTAAATACTCAATGGAAAAGTTGGCCCAAGTGTACATCAGTGAGATTGTCAGACTTCATGGTGCACCATCTAGTATTATTTCGGATCGAGATCCGAGATTTACGTCGAGATTTTGGAATAGTTTGCAAGAAGTGATGGGAACAAAGCTACGTCTAAGTTCTGCTTATCATCCACAAACAGATGGTCAGTCAGAAAGAACAATTCAGTCTCTAGAAGATTTATTGAGAGCTTGTGTTCTGGAGCAGACTGGAGGTTGGGATGAATTCTTGCCATTGATAGAATTCACATATAACAATAGTTTCCATTCAAGTATAGGGATGGCACCCTATGAGGCTTTGTATGGGAGGCGATGCAGAACACCGTTGTGTTGGTATCAGGACGGTGAGGGTGCTATGTTAGGACTAGAGATTGTCCAACAGACAACTGAGAAAGTGAAGATGATTCAAGATAAAATGAGAGTGACCCAAACTCAGCAAAAGAGTTATGCGGATAAAAGGAGAAAATCTCTTGAGTTTGAAGAAGGTGACCATGTATTTTTGCGAGTGACGCCTATGACGGGTGTTGGGCGAGTGCTTAAATCTAAGAAGCTCACTCCAAAATTTATTGGGCCGTATCAAATTTTACGTCGAGTAGGTCCGGTGGCATATCAGATTGCATTACCACCTTTTCTGTCAAATCTTCACAATGTATTTCACGTATCACAATTACGGAAATATATTTCTGATCCTACTCATGTTATTAAGCCAGACACAGTACAACTGAAGGAAAATTTAACCTATGAAACTTTTCCAGTAAAGATTGAGGATCGAAAGACAAAGCAACTTCGAGGTAAGGAAATTTCATTGGTTAAAATTATTTGGGATAATGTAAGCGGAGAAGCTACTTGGGAACTAGAAGAAAAGATAAAAGAACAGTATCCCTATTTATTCTAAGGATGTGAAATCAAGTTCATCAAGTTTCGAGGACGAAACTTTTGTAGAGGGGGAGAGTTGTAACACCCCAAACTTCCTATGTATTAAACAATAATTTTGACAGTTAACAGAATTCTACTGTTTAGTAATTTCTGTGTACTGTAAAGTTATTCTGAATATTCTGTCTGTATATTTGATCGTTTTGAGTAATTTGCTCCGTGTCAAGAAAATAATAATTTTCGGGCCGGAAAAATATACGTAAATTAATTTTTACTGTTTAGTCTTAATTAATTTACGTAATCTGACTTGATATTTGTGAATTTTCTAATTTTTGTGATTTTATGCGTGATTTTAGAATTCTTACTGTTTGTGGGTCCCACGAGGTGTATGTGGGCCCAGGTGGTCATACGTGGGCCCAGGTGGGTCCCGCAAAATGAAAAAATTTTCTACGCATAGAAAAATTTATACTATTTAGACGGAGACAGGGGATCTTACTAAACCTGAATCCGGAAACAGTTTTAGAAAATTTTCTTTACTGTATTTTGTACTGTATTTAATTATCAAACGATAAAAATACAGTAATATATTCTTTTGTAGGGTTATAACAGATAAAAATAAAATTTTATATTATTAAGTCAACATTAGTGGTTTGGATATCCACTATCAATTTAATTACCGTTGGAAATTTAATCTTGATTTAATTAACGGTAGAGATTTGATCTTAAAATTGAATAAGATCAATTATAACCGTTAGATGGAAATTAAATCAAGGGTAGAGATTTAATCTTATAAATGGCTATGACCATTATCAACCCTTGGATGTAGAATTAATCAATGGTGAAGATGGATCATTAATAACCATTGGATTTGAATTTAGATCAATGGTGGAGAATTAGTCATCAAAAATGACTACAACCATTTTGGACCCTTGGATTAAAGTTTGAAGGTGTAATCTTGACCCTTCATTTTGGAGACATATTCAATGGTTAGGATTTCAAGCTAAAAATGATCCAATGGCTCAAATGAAGTCTTCCATCTATAACCTAAACCTAGTAGCTAATTTAAATCCAAACCATTCTTTTAATCAATGGTTAGGATGACTTATAGTGATGGCTATGTAATTTGGCACATTTGGAATGCATGAAGAAGGGGGGACGGTTTGGAGAGCAAGGATGAAGGGAGACATTTTAGTGTAGGCTTTTTAGGCCAAAGAAAAAAAAGAATGAAGACAAGCTATGTGTCATGACCATTTACTATTGCTCATTAATGCTTATGTTCTTCAAACTTCACTTTCCACTCTCTCCAATTGCATGCTACGGCAATGCATTCTCTTGAAGACCAAAAACATTCACTTCTATACTTCATAATATCATTTCTTCACTTTTCCACTTAAGTTTCAAGACCAAACCAAAGAAAATTTCATTCTTTCTCCCAAAAACATAGCATTCGGCCAAGCACTCCAATTCACTCTTCCATCACTCTTTAATTTCATACAACCTAGTTTCTTGAATCTTTACCTCATTCTAAACAACTTTCATGTTGAAGACTTTCTCAAAATCTTCCATCTTGAAGGACTTTTACTAAGATCAAGTTCTAGAGTTTTGTTGGTGAAGTGTAAGAAAACTTCATTTATTCTTTTCTTTTTCATGTTCTAAACCATGTTTGATCCATGGTTCTTCTTATTCAAGCTTGATATACTAATTTTCTTGTATTTGTTTCATGTTTAAGAACTTGTGTTGGTGGAGATCTTGTTCAAAACACAAATCAACAAGCTTTTTGGTGGTTCATCAAGAGGTAAGAGGGAGATTCATCTCACCAACCAAGCATGGTGGTGAGAGATGGTTTTATATTTGATGGATGGTGAATCCATGTGAGGATTCCTATCCATGGTCATGTAATTTATGTGTGTTATGTGCTTTGATTATTTTTGCCTATGTTTGATATGCTTTGCATGATTTACTTGTGTATGCATGTTTAGTATGATTTTTATTTGTTTATATGGTATGCTTATAATATGCATGATGATATATGTTGAATATATTATGATGGATGTATGTTGAAATAAGCAAAGTTTTGGCTCCAAAGGCCATAGAGGAGGTCACGGTTTTGAACTTCCAAGACTAGGGTTTTTATTGAAATTTTTCAAGAACTATGGAGTTAAGTTTTAGTCCTTGAACTAAAGCAAATTTTGGTAAGACATCAACCAAATTAGTGTTCACAAAAATTATATTTTCATAAATGATAAAATTGAATCATTTAAGAAGTAAAGAAATTAATCAAAAGAGTTTATTTTGCAAAAAGAGTGCACACGGTTTTTGAGTAGTATTTTCATGAATTTATTTTGTGTAGAAACAAGAATGACATTTGTTTAAGTAGAAAAAAAATATTTCATGGTTCCAATGGCCATCTACAAGGTTTTGATAATTTAGAAAAAAATGTTTTGATGTTATAAAATATAAGAATTTTCAAATAAGGATTTTGGAAAGGAATTAAAGTGTTGTCAAGTGGAATTTTCATAAATAAAAGAAAAAGGAGATTTAAAGTGTTGAACTTTAAATTATTTTAAAGAGAATTAATTTTTAGAAGTGATTTAGAAATATAAAAGAAAACGTTTGTAACTTAAATTTACTAACGTAGATTTTATTTATTGAGTTTTGGAAAATGTTAGGAAATTTAAAGTTAGAAACAATGATTAAATCAATTAAAGGTGATTTTATAAGATCAAATCAATAAAAAGTGATTTTGAGAAAATATATTACGGAAAAGAATTTTTGACTAAGAATAGGAAGAAAATAAAGTAAGAAATTATATTATTGTAAGAAAGTCCAAAATAATATTTTAAAAGTTAAGAAATATTTTACGAAGGGTAACGGTGAAAAACGATTTACGTAACTCAAAAACGTAATTTTTAAGTTACGCGATTTGAAAAACGTTAAAATATTTCTACGCGATTTCTAAAGCGTTTAAATATTTTACACGATCGAAATGTTGTAGAAAAATATCGCTAGGCGATTTAAAAATGAAAGAATATTTTTACGTGTTTTAATACAGTAGAAAATTGTTACGCAGATTTTTAAATATAACAGAAATATTTTAAATCATTGTTTACGTGATAAAATATTACGTGACTGTGAAAAACGTGACAAAAATATTTTACGAATGAGAAAAACATGGTAATGTGTTTTTGCTATTAATTATACCATAAACTTTACAGTTAAAATCAATATATAATACTGTACAAGAACTTGAGAAGTTTGCCTGTAATTGGCGTTAATATATGAACGTAAAATAGTATTTGAACCTGGTATGAGAAATTATGTGATTTACCTTTGGTTAGTAATTGGTACATTACATATGCATTGAAAATGGTCCGATGGACTGTATATGGCTAATTGCCTAGGAGAAACGTACACCTCTTGAGTGGGTGCGATACGCGTAGTGTAGGTCATTCGTTAACCTTGGGGGCATCAGGGTGCGGGTTGCTCACAATGGGCAGTTGGTAGCTCTTCTGTACCGTGGGTTAGACCGATGCAACACACCGATGATCCGGACCGAGACACTATTCTTAATCGAGATCTGACAAAGACTGTCGTGTATGTGCTAGATGTGCAAGATATAATTATAGCATGTGGTTAGAGGCACGTGGTACCGACAGATCTTTGCGATCAATTTCTCCGACCTGAGTTTAGCTCCATGGAGTAGGAAATCGAGTCTCTATGTTCATGCATTAACATAAATGCTTACATCTGTGAGATATAATAGTTGCGAAATATTGATTATGACAATTATACTTTTTAAAATATCTGCTTAGTGTAGTTGGCATTTTCTGTAATTATTAAATGTTAATTTTGATTGATAATATGTTGATGCCATACTTATAATATGCTATATTATATAGCTTGCTGTTATGTTATCTCTATGCTACCATGTTGGTATTGGCGTAGGTGATCTCACCTCTTTGTATGTATACTTGTATATTTTATTTATATTTGACTGAAGACGTCGAGAAAGAAATAATACAAGAAGGAGAAGAAGAACTACTTCTCACGTCTGGGGACGCAGAATTTTGAGAAGATGGAGATGCCCAGCTTCCTAGGATACGTGACGTTACAGTTTCGTGGAGGTTCGGAGGCGTGGCATGTTCATTTGGATCGACAATGTATATTTTATATAGGGGATCTGAACATTACCTATAGTAGGCTTGAACAAGGGAACCCCTATTTTAGTGTCAATATATATGTACAGTTAGAGTTTCCAATATCCATTAGGCAGTATTGGGGAGCCTACTACCGTACTCCTAGTGAGATAAGTATCGTGTCGTCTGCACGGACACCTGTCCGTAGAGCTTCACGTAATAACGGATTCCTATCTGCTGAGGAATCTGAGGAGGACCCATCTGAGGGTTCTGCTGTTTAGTCAGACTTGGGCAATATGTGAGTCTTAAATTATGTTTAATTACTTTGAGAACTTGGTCTGTATATAAATAATCCTGACAGTACTTCTGTTATGTATAATGATGTAAATTACGTGTGATGACGGTTATGTATAATGATATACATTATGTGTGATGATGTATAATAGTTTTATTTTCCGCTAAGTTTATTTTATTGTCATAAAAAAAATAATTTACAACTCGTATTTTATTATAACATCATATTTTACAACTTGGGGGTAATTTGGCAATAAAGTAACATAAATGAGGCACCCTACAGTGGGTGTTACAAATCATGGCTTAGAACATCAAAAATCAAATTAGAAACAAGAAACAATAATTTTCACCTTGTAGGAAAGAAAGTTCAAAGTGATTTTCCAAGCTCCAAATGGATGATTTAGCAAAAACTCACAACTAGAGATATTCTTAGAATATGGTTTAGGTTTAGGAAATTATGTTGGATGAAATTTTTAAAGATTGGAAGTTCAAGAATGGTTGATGGCTGAATGGTGTATGGAGAGAAGTTTTGGAGCTTTTCTTGGTGTCTTGAAACAAAGAGAAATGAGAGAATAGATTAGAATGATTGAAATGAAGATGATAAAGTGAATAATTGTGCCCCTCCCCCCATAATGCATGGCTGTAGAGCATCAATTATGGAGCTTGTCTCCTTTGTTGACCAACTAGACTTACTAATGGCCATTGATGGATTGAATGGTGGATAGCTAAGCTTCTAGCATCTTCTTGGTTGCATTATGAGAGCATAAGGCCAAAATTTCTATAGAAAACCTAATCAAATTTTGATTGATTTCATAAACCTATTTATGTTTAAGTCCTTCTAGTTATGTTTAATTAAAAAATTAGCTAGGTTCCTTTATTATTTAGTTAATCATCTATTTATTTAGAAACACTAATCTCCTTAATTATACTTGTATATTGGCTAACTAAAATTTGATGAAAAATTAATTAGGTTTAATCCATTTAATTATCACTTAAACCCTTTAGATTAACTTAATTAGGTTTTAGACTAATTATTCCATTAAGTTAGATTTTAAACTAACTAATCTACTAAATCTAACCATTTTTATGGATTTTCAACCTTTTGGTTTAGAATTTTACAAGCCATTTATGTTAGTAAATTTTTCCTAAAAGTGGATCCCACAAACCCAAACGTGGGTCCCACAAAACAAATGTGGGTCCCACAAGCCAAACGTGAGTCCCACAGACTTTTCTGCATGATAAATATTTTTTATTATATAGAAAAATCCTAAAATTTAAAAGATTGATATACGTATTATTCAGAATTGGGTTTAGTAAGATCCCCCAGTTCCAAATAATCAAACAAGATTTTTTCCCGGCCTGAAAATTATTTTCTTGACTCGGAGTAAATCACACAAAACAATCAAATACAGTTACAAAATAGTCAAATTAATTTTATAACACACAGAAAATAGAAAATAGTACAATTAGGGCAAAAACATAATTAACCAAAAATTGGGGTGTTACAATTATCATAACCAATGCTCAATTATTATGCATGTGCACATAGACTCAATGTCCTACTCCATGGAGGTTTTCACAATTTCAAGAAGAATGCTCTGATTAATTGTCAGCCTTAGCCCAAAGATAATCTCCAATCTTCGAAAAGAATCGTATTCTTGTTGGGTATCGTCAATGCGTTGCAATGGACTGCATCGCCAAGTGGCACATGGTCTTTTGTCAATCAACGTCCACTGGTCGACCGCCACGCCTTGACGCCCCCAAGATCCATCATAGACCTCGCTTTTCAATTCTTATTCTCTCTTCAACCACAAGGGTCACAATAGCTATCAGCTATTAATTTTTGTTCAATGCACGAATATCTCAATGCAATTCTGTTCAAATTCATCATATGCCTCAATGCATATTTTTCAATTTCATCATATGTCTCACTGCATATTTTCCCAATGCATATTTAATACACCAATGCCAATCACAGGCAAAATTCATCATTTTCTCATATAGTGTCCATACACTAGTCCAACAGTAATCCTACAGTTTATTCAATTGCGAAATCATATTATCTTGTTTCATAGTCGTGCAACACTTTTGTCACATTTTCACAATCGCGCAACATTTCTGTTACGTTCTCACAATTTCACAACATTTCTGTTGCATTTTCAAATCGCGCAATATTTCTGTTGCATTTTCAAATCGCGTAGCGATTTCCATCATTTTCTCAATCACGTAAAAATATTCCACCATTTTTAAATCGTGTAATGATTTTTCAACAATATCTCAAACGCGTAAAAATATTTAAACGCTTCCCAAATTGCATAGAAATATTTCAACATTTTTCAAATCACGTGGAAATATTTAAACATTTTCCAAATCGCGTAACTTAAAAATCACGTTTTTAAGTTATGTAAATCATTTTTCACTATTTTACAACCATGTAAAATATTCCTCAATATTTCAAAATCTCAATTTCAACATTTCTCAAAATAATATGACTTCTCACATTATTTTCCATATTTTCTTACTCAAGAAAATCCTTTTTGTAATATATTCCACAAATTCACCATTTCATTGAATTAAATCAATGTTTCTCGCTTAAAATTCCCTAACGCGCTCCAAAACCCAAAGGATGAGTTTTACATTAGTAAATTTTAAATCATCAACGTTTCCTTTATAAATCAAAATAAATTCTCAAATTCAATCCTCTTCCAAAATAATTTGAGTTTCAAACCCTTACAACCTCTATTTTCCTTTCATAACCGAAATTTCTATTTCTCAAGTGATAAAACACTCTGATTCCATTTCTAAAATCCTTGTACTAAATCAAATTATATTTCCACTTTGAAAATCACTTTGTTTCATAAAACCAAGGCATTCACAAGCCTTCACAACCGTGGTACTTGGCCATTGAAACCATCAAATATTTTTCCTTCTAAATTAATTAAGTACCATTCTTGTTTTTTACACAAACAAAACCATTAAAATTTCCTTCAAAAACCGTGAGACTCTTGGTCTTTGAAACCAATTCATTTGTTCATTTTCATGTCCACTTTCTTTGCAAATTCTTAAAATCATCAACGTATTACCCTTTTCATCTAAAATCTCATGATTGATAAAATGTTTAGAATCTTTTGCTCCAAAAATATTCTTGAGACCGTGTACCTCTATGGTTCTTTGGAACCAAAAATTAGTTTCCTTTCCATCATCAAATCATGGCATACATATACATATTCATCATATATATCACAAGCATGCCATAAACAAAAGCAATAAATCATGCAAATCATATCAAGCATAAGCAAATAATCAAAACTCATAAACCATATAAACACCCACAAATAATTACATGACCATGGATATGAATCCTCACATGGATTCACCATCCATCAAATACAAGACCATCTCTCACCACCATACTTAGTTGGTGAGATGGATCTCCCTCTTACCTCTTGAAGAACCTCCAAAAGCTCCTTGGTTTGCTTCTTTTTCCAAGTCCTTCACCACCAAAAGCTTCTCAAATACAAAACAAAACACAAGTTTATTAGCATATCAAGCTTGAACAAGGTGAACCATGGATCAAAAATGGCTTAGAACATGAAAAAGAGATAAGAAATGAAGTTTCCTTACACTTCGCCATAAAAACCCTATAACTTTGCTCTTGAAGAAAGTCCTTGAAGATGATAGATTTAGAACTTGCGCCAAGCTACAAAGTGCAACACCCTACTGAGGATATCACATTTACGAATAATAATAAAACCTCTACCCAAGTTATAAGTTATTTCGTAATATATAATAATATAGGTTGTAAAAATATTCTTTTTGAACATTATATTATAAAATAAAATAAACAAAACATAAAATAAAATAACTATTACATACACACCATAATTATACATATGATTTGTTTTTAATAGGTACAAATAATTTACATATTACAAACTGTTTAATTAAAAACAATAAACTGTCTGGTTTAAAGCAAACCATAAACTAGCCCAAGCATAACACTAAAAGTTTTGATTCTCCAAAGGATCTTCCTCGGGGAGATCATTAGAATACAGAAAAACTTGGTCAATGTTATCCCACATCGCAATCAATCCATCTGATATGGATGATCTCGAGGCTTGCCCTCCTTAAACTACTTGTTCGGTTGTTGCTCTTCTTCGTATTGAAAATCCAGCGGCTGCTCCTCTTCTACTTCCTCAACAACTTTACAGAACATAAATAATTATACAAAAAAAAATATACAAAGAGGTGAGACAATCTACATCAATACCAGCATAGCAGTAAAGAAAATGACAAAACATACAGATATAGCAGTTAAAACAACAAAATCATATTAGCACAACATACATCATATCTCAACCAAGTATAAATGTCACATATGCAAAATATCATAAATCAAATTATAACTGTTCACACAGTGATGCAAATTAAATATGCCATGTACTCAGACTCGTTCCTACTCCATGGAGCTAAACACAAACATCAGAGAGAGTGATCTGGTAGACATATCCGCTGATCTGTCGATCATCTCTATATCTTGAGTGTCTTATATTTGATCTAATTGGACTTCATATGTGCTTAATTATTAACTTTTAGCTAAGTTTCTGGATATGAAGTTTAATTAGATCTTTATTGTGAAACTACGCTTAAGTGTGTTTATAAGCACTCATAATTGCATTGTGTTTTTCAGGAGATCAATATCACCCCTAGAAGCAAAGAAAGAGAGAGGAATTTAAAAAAAGTAAGTGACACAGCCCGTGTCACATGACACAGGGTGGGTCGTGTCCTTCTCTGGATTTTCAACATGGACCTGACCAACAACACGGCCCGTGTCATATGACACGGGATAGGCCGTGTACATCTCTGTCTTCACAAGAGGACCCAGTTTTGAGCATTGACCATCAACACGGCCCGTGTCAAATGACACGGGATGGGCCGTGTTTCTCTCTGACTTGCAAAACACTTGAATTGTTGTTACGAACCTGACACGGGGTAGGCCGTGTCAAATGACACGGCCCGTGTCAAATGACACGGCCCGTGTCATCGCATCAGAACATTAGATACGAATTCTAATGATGTGTTAGGTATCCAAAAATATACATAGGGTTGCCTAGGGTCATAAAAAGAGGTCTGGACTGGGAAACTGCTAAGAGGCTAAGGAGAAGACCAAGAACAAGGGAGAAGGAGATTGGATCGAAGATTGGAGTCTCGGGTTCGAGCAATTGGAGATCAATCATCCCCAACCTTTGGAAACTAGTTTGATCTTTAGTTTTCTTTTGCACTTCTATTCTTGACAATGTTTTTCTTCTTCTATTCTTTTGGTTTTGAATTTGCCATGTGTGGCTAGTTTTCTTATATGGTTAAGGGAATATGAAACCCTAGTTTTGATTATGTGATTCTTGCATATTTCCTTATATCAATACAATTGTGTTTTTATTCATATGTTTCTGTTCTTAATTTAGTATAAAGGTTTTTATACTCTTTTCCAATTTCAAAAGTGGTAAAACTAGGATTGCTATGCGTGGTTGCGGTGGTAGGACTAGTGAGGCATATGATCTAAGTAATTTAATCCCGGTGTGAGATTGGATCTTAGTGTGATTGGTTTTCTAAATCTTAATGTAATTAATAAGTACGTGTAAGAGCGGTTGCTTTACAAATAATTATTGATTAGGGATTGATTTGAGCGGTTGTTGAATTAACCAAAACTTAAGGAAAACAGAGAATTAATCTCACAATGACATAAAAACATAATTGACCATGTTGGTATAACGGATATGTGGGTTAGCATAATCATATAAATCTATTGGTGGATTCCATCTCTTAACCATTGTCTTTTAATTGATTTTCCAAATTATATTTACTGTTTTTGTTTTGGATTCAATTTACGTTTTTAATTTCAACAAACAAAACCCCCGTTTTATTGTTTACTATTTTTGAGTGTTTAAATTAGGATTCAAATTATAGTGTTAATTGAATTAGTTCTCTGTGGATTGACCCTTGCTAACTACAACTGGTTGCAAGGTTTTTATTTTTGGTGGAACTTGGCAACTGATTTTCATTCTAAATTTTAATCACAATCCACACCACACCAAATTTTGGCGCCGTTGCCGGGGAACTAATTATCCAATTGCGCTATTAATTTGTTTCCTATTTTTGACTCTGTTTTTGTTTTATTTTTAATTTTTGATTTATTGTTTCTAAGTGTCTTGTAGGTGCTAATGTCCTTCAATCATTGGTGACGCGATTAATGGATATGGGGAAAGCACCAATACATACTTGTGGCATTTGCTTATCACCCGGACATATTACTGATATGTGTCCCACTTTCCTAGTGGACACAAATGTAGAGGAAAAGGAAGTAGGAGGATATTATGAACCTTCCAACAACTACAACTCCTACTCCTACTCCAACACATATAATCTGGGGTGGTGGGATCATCCTAACTTGAGCTGTGGAATACAGCCCCAAAATCAACTTCCAGCTTATGGACATCTAGGATTTCAGCAGAGGCAAGCACCTTTCCCCCTAAGACCACAGCAAGCTTAAGCACCAAGGCAACCTAAACCTTCAATGGAGGAGCTACTGAGGCAAATGGCCACTAACAACATTCAATTTCAAGAAAAAACAAAGGCCTCAGTTAACAACCTGTAAAACCTAATAGGGCAGTTAACCACAGAATTAAGCAAGGTGCAAAACTTATTTTCTGAAGAACTTCCCTCACCACCGGAAGTGAATGTAGTGATATCACATCGCGAAGTGAGAAGTTGTTAGGTGAACATACTTCTCCTCCACAAGCCACTGAAGAGAAAGACCAAGAGACTAATAAGGTAAATGAGGAAGGGCAAAACTTTAAGGCCCCCAAGGTAAGTATTCTTGAACCCCTTCCTATTGTAGTAGAGGAAAGTTATGATGAGTTGTGTGATGAATTTCTTGATTTTATTGGTTTCAATAATTTTATGCATTGCCACTCATATAGTGATTGTGATGGTGTTATGACTTGTGCTATTTGTGCTGAGATTTCTGCATACTTGAGAGCTGATGATCCTGCTCATGCAACAGCTAATAATATTGAAGGATCTATCAATAATGTTCATGATACTATTGCAGAATTTAAGACACAAAGGGAGATGGAGCTGAAGTGGTTATACGAACATTGGAAGTATGCATACTCAGTGAATGATAAACAACTTTCTGTGTTCGTGACCAAGAACCTCCTTGCTGAACAAGAGGAGAGATTGCTACAAATTTTGAAAGGGCATAAGAAAGCTTGGGATCTCGGTAATAGCGCTTTAGTGAATTCCAAAGAAATTAAGGAGGATCAATGGGACCCCGGTGGAAGCTCTCATGCAACTTCAAGCATAAGTTGGTCATTATGCTTTCGCCAATGGGACCCTGGTAGAAGTCTCCTCATTTGATAAGGATGTTTCTTCTCTTTTTCTTTTATTTTACTTGTCCTGGTTTAATTGATGATTTTGATGGATACTCTTTTTCTTTTGAGCTTTACATTGAGGACAATGTAGAATTTAAGTGTGGGGGAGGAGTTTACATTCTACTTTCTGTTTTAATTTTTATTTAATTCTATTTTTGAAAAAAAAAGTGTTTTTAATTGATTTTCAACGATATTTTGAGATTTGTGAAGCTTATGAGTTTGAAGCAATTGAAGTTCAAGGGTGTATTTTATAAATTTCTTCTTCTGTCTTGAATTTGACATGCTTGGTTTTGAATGTTTAATTGGTGGATTGAGATTGATAGATGCATACCTTGTGAGATTTTGAGCCTATTGATGGATGAATTTAGCATTTATGTCATTCTTTTTTTTCTTGTGTGATTTTCACTCATGTCATTTGATCACTCTAGAACTTGCTTTGATTCTTTTTGAGGCTATATTTTCACTTGCATGCATAAACATGATTGAGGCCTTCTTTCTTCTTTCTTGAGTAACTACTTTGGCCAAATAGCTAACCTTGCATCTTTTTCCTTTGATTAACCCCTTGAGCCTATTGCCTATTCTTTGTCTTAGCTCATTATATGCCTTATGTGAAAAACCATGATTTTACCTTACCTTAAGGAATGGGAGAATATTGGTTCATTTTCATTGGAGGAGCTCTTTTACTTGTGGGCAATGTATAGTACAAGTGTGGGGGTTGTGTTCTTGATGTACAATATGCAAAGTGTTGGTTGAAAAAAAAATGCAAAGAAAAAAGAATCAATGCAAGAAAGGTTGTAAAAGGAAAGAAAGAAAAAGGAAAGGAATATGTGAAGAGAATGTGCATTATATAGAATTGGGAGAAAATTTTCATGCTTGTTATTTGTCATTTGAGTTCCTCCCCAATATTCTTTTATTCTCTTTGATATTTATCTTGCCATATCCATACTATTTCCTTCCCTTACCTTGGCCCCATTACAACCTTGAACAAAGTCCTCTTGATTTTTGTGTGCATGTGTTTGAGCAGTGGACAAGTAGAAGATAAGCAAGCTTATGGTAGTGCATTTTTCATGGGCTGAATTGAGTAAGATACTTATCTTGTAAATACTTGAGAGATTGAGAGTGTATCTTGTGAGGATCTATCATTCTTGATTCATGTTTTTCAAATTGAAGATACCTTGCTTGTTAGTTTGAGATGTGAAGATTTGTTATCTCTTGAATATTTTGACTCCTTGAATCTTTTCTTGCTCTTTCTGCTTACAAATTTTGGCCTTTCTTGAACATCATTGGAAATTGAGTCTTTTTAAGCTTTTGAATTTATTTTGTTCCCTGGTTCGGTCTTATGTTTTGCTCAAGAGTGCAAAAGGCTAAGTGTGGGGGTATTTGATTTGTCGATTATCTCTATATCTTGAGTGTCTTATATTTGATCTAATTGGACTTCATATGTGCTTAATTGTTAACTTTTAGCAAAGTTTATGGATATGAAGTTTAATCGGATCTTTATTGTGAAACTACGCTTAAGTGTGTTTATAAGCACTCATAATTGCATTGTGTTTTTCAGGAGATCAATATCACCCCTAGAAGCAAAGAAAGAGAGAAGAATTTAAAGAAAGTAAGTGACACGGCCCGTGTCACATGACACGGGGTGGGCCGTGTCCTTCTCTGGATTTTCAACATGGACCTGACCAACAACACGACCCGTGTCATATGACATGGGATAGGTCGTGTACATCTCTGTCTTCACAAGAGGACCCAGTTTTGAGCATTGACCATCAACACGGCCTGTGTCAAATGACACAGGGCGGGCCGTGTTTCTCTCTGACTTGCAAAACACTTGAATTTGTGTTACCAGAACCTGACACGGGGTAGGCCGTGTCAAATGACACGGCCTGTGTCATCGCATTAGAACATTAGATACGAATTCTAATGATGTGTTAGGTATCCAAAAATATAAATAAGGTTGCCTAGGGTCATAAAAAGAGGTCTGGACGGGGAAACTGCCAAGAGGCTAAGGAGAAGACCAAGAACAAGGGAGAAGGAGATTGGATCGAAGATTGGAGTCTCGGGTTCGAGCAATTGGAGATCAATCATCCCCAACCTTTGGAAACTAGTTTGATCTTTAGTTTTCTTCTGCACTTCCATTCTTGACAATGTTTTTCTTCTTCTATTCTTTTGGTTTTGAATTTGCCATGTGTGGCTAGTTTTCTTATATGGTTAAGGGAAGATGAAACCCTAGTTTTGATTATGTGATTCTTGCATATTTCCTTATATCAATACAATTGTGTTTTTATTTATATGTTTCTGTTCTTAATTTAGTATAAAGGTTTTTATACTATTTGCCAATTTCAAAAGTGGTAAAACTAGGATTGCTATACGCGGTTGCGGTGGTAGGACTAGTGAGGCATATGATCTAAGTAATTTAATCCCGGTGTGAGATTGGATCTTAGTGTAATTGGTTTTCTAAATCTTAATGCAGTTAATAAGTAGGTGTAAGAGCGGTTGCTTTACAAATAATTATTGATTAGGGATTGATTTGAGCGGTTGCTGAATTAACCAAAACTTAAGGAAAACGGAGAATTAATCTCACAATCACATAAAAACATAATTGACCATGTTAGTATAAAGGATATGTGGGTTAGCATAATCATATAAATCTATTGGTGGATTCCATCTCTTAACCATTGTCTTTTAATTGATTTTCCAAATTATATTTACTGTTTTTGTTTTGGATTCAATTTACGTTTTTAATTTCAACAAACAAAACCCTCGTTTTATTGTTTACTGTTTTTGAGTGTTTAAATTAGGATTCAAATTATAGTGTTAATTGAATTAGTTCTCTGTGGATTGACCCTTGCTAACTACAACTGGTTGCAAGGTTTTTATTTTTGGTGGAACTTGACAACTGATTTTCATTCTAAATTTTAATCACAATCCACACCACACCATCCGCACATCAGGCTGCCTCAACCAACTATTACATAGTCAAATACGTCGCGTAAATAGCACACAGTCAAATACATCATGTGAATGGTACACAGTCAAATACGTCGTGTACGTCCAGGCATAGTACCAGACAGTCCCCAATAGATCCTGATTAAGAATAGTATTTGTCGAGATCGCTAGTGTGTGTTATCAGTTACCACGGCCCAGAGGAGCTACCAACAGCCCATATGTGGAATCTACTGCACACTAACGCCTCCAAGTTCTCCACATGAACACACTACGCCTATCACACCCGCAACACGGTATAATTCATCTCATCAGTCAATCGTCAATTTCAACCAAATTGACATACCACTCTATGTATGTAATGATCCATAATTACAAAAATACCCTCAGTATCACCATGAATCATAATTACATAAATATCTTCATTGTCACCATAATTACAAAAATACCCTTAGTATCAATAATTCCAAAAATAGTATGTCTCCACTTGACAGTACTATTTCCCAACATGTCCGGGTCCACCACTTTGGCCTGACAGTAAAAATTACTATTCCCATTAGTCGCTTAAACATTTTATTGCGTTTTTCAATTGCGTAAATATTTTTCAATGTTTTCTCAATCGCGTAGTTTAAAATCCACTATTTTAAATTCACGTAAGTTATTTCTACTGTTTACACTGTATAAAATATTTCTTGACGTTTCAAATTACATTTTTAAACTTTCCAAAACCAAAAATATTATTTGGACATCTGATGCGTGAAATCCGCAAGTGTACGGTTTCGTCGTCAAGTAATAAAAAGATCGAATCCACAGGGACTATATCTATGAATACCAATTAATTAATTAATTCAATTCAATTAAACAAAAGGGAATATAATTGTCGATTAACAAGAACGTAGTAACCAAACAATTAAATAAAAATGTAAAGTTGAGATCAAAAACAGTAATTATTAAGGAAAGGTTTTCAAATTCAAGAAAGCTTCCAGGATTGGGGTTAACCACAATGATACAAGACTCCTAATTGACAATCCTCTTATTAACACTTGAAATTCAATTGAAGGTGAATTATCCTAAATTAGTTAATGTTCTCTCTCAAGATACAAGAACCGTGCCCAATTAAACCAATTCCTACTCTCGTGGTAATTGAATTTAAATCGAACCCATTACGCTTTTTGGTAATTCATTAATCCTCGAAAGGCTAAACCTACTCTCGTGATTTAGACCTTAAGTTCAATTCTTATGGTTCTAACACCTAGGTTCACCTCTCAGTACGTCCCTAGATATCTATGAGATGCAAATAAGTGGCCAGCAAATTCATATGAATAATCGCAATAAGGATTGAATCAACAACATTCAAGATTAATAAAAGGGGTAAACAATATCAATTCATCATCATCAATGTATCAAAGGGCATTGCCCAATCCTAGAAACAAAAGGAACTACTCAGACATGGAGAAGAAGAAACTAGAAATCAAGTTCCAAGAACATCCAAACCCGTAATCCAAGAGAGAAGAGAGGAAGATGAAGATCAAGAGCCTCCAATGTGCCTCCTTCAAAACCAAATTCGAACCCTAATGTTCTCTTTAGAACAACTATATATACCCCATGGGTTAAAACTGATCCAAGCCCGTCAGAAAAGAGAAAAACGAACTTAAACAGTTGACGCGTACCCCGAACCACGGCCGTGGTTCACACCACGGCCAGGCCGTGGTTGTCTCTATTTGACAATCATGATTGTGTTTTAGACCACGGCCAGGGTGTGGTTCAGACCACCGCCAGGCCGTGGTCCAAACCATGGCCAGGGTGTGGTTGACTCTGAACTCTCCTTTTTTGCTTTTTCACGCAGCTGCTTGATCTATGGCCGTGGTTCAGTCCACGGGCAGGCCGTGGAACCCTCTGGAGTGAGCTTTTTGTCCCAAATTGCTACCCTATAAGCTCCAACTTCAATTGTGCAAGCTTTCCATCCATTTCAAGGCCAATTAAGCACCAATCCTGCACAACAACACCAAAAACACCGCAATTATCCGAACTAAAGGGAAAAACAAATAAAAAAGGGAAACTAAAATGTCTAAAATGCATAAAAATGCATGCAAAACAAGAACAAAACATGATGTTGTTGTAAAATAATTCACGATGTAGGCAGAAATATGATAAAAAGATAATGCGGAAAATACGAAATTTTCACACACACATCAAATACCCCCAAGCTTAAGATTTTGCTTGTCCCCAAGCAATAACTAAGACCAAACCAAGGAGTAGGATCAAAAGATAATAATGAATGAGGAACCCGAGGAAACATCCGATTAAGCAATAGGCAAAGGCAAACCAAGAAGCAGAGAGGTAATCAAAATCAAGTCCAATTAGAGGCTAAGTTCTCAGAAACCATGCATCCTCACAGAATTAAGTTCACACTACTAACCACACTCAAAGTGTTTAAGGGTGAAGACAATGCGCTCAAAATTCCTCTTAAAAAAAGCACTTCCATAAGCTTAATAAGAAACCAAATTTTCACTAATAATCAGCATGCATGCAAGAATCAAAAGGTCTTTCAAGGGATATAATGGGGCCATGGGAATGATGTCAGGGAGGAAAAAGAAAGGAAGGAATGCACAAAGGGCTAACAACATTTTCAACAAGCACAAGAAACCCAATAGAACATACATGGAGCAAAGACATTTTTCAATCAAGGCATAATTCCACATTTTCTTCCTTTCTTTTCAAGCTTTTATCTCATGCTTTTCTTTTATTTTCTTTCCCCTTTTTTCTCATCATTTTTTTTTCAAAGGGGAGAGACTTCATTTTCAAAACACATGATTCCCAATACAACATTCAAACTCAATTTGCTCCATTCAATATTCTAAATGATCGCCGACAATGTATCATCATAGGCATCAAGAAAACAATTATACAATAGGCTTAAAATGGGCAACTAGTGGATGAAAGTGTAACAAATTCAGAAGGCCAGAAAAATACCTAAGATGCCTTAATCACATTCAAGCATGCAAACCAACATTTCGCCTCAAAATTGTTTCAAATCAAGTTCTAGAGCACAAAATTAATGAGGAATGACCACTCAACACAAAGAATGGGATGAAAAATCATTTAGTGCATAAATCCCATATAGGCTCAAAACTCACTTTTAGGGGTTCAAAAATTAATGAGAAGCACAAATTCAGAGAACATATGCTAATTATCAACTATCAAGAAATCGCCTCTACTATCAATTAAAGACAATGCCTGTTGCCTATCACAAGAATCAACAAATTGGGTTGCAAATCAATATCATCTCAAAATCTCCAAAAGAGAGGGGCACAAAGTTGAATCAAAAAGCTGAGAGAAATGATGGAGTGAAAATGCAACAAGAAGATGCATGATAATGAAGATAAAAATAAAAATGAAAAATACCCCCCCAAGCTTAGACCTTACATTGTCCCCAATGTAAAAATCTAAAACTAAGGAAGGAATATATGAAAAGAACTCACTGCGGTGGTGAAAAAGGGAGGCGTGTAGCCATGAACTCGAACATCCGGTCTAAAACCCTTTTTTTTTGCGGCCGACAGCTATATACACCCCCCTACAAGGCTCCGAACTCAGGGAGGCACCAAAGCCGACTCAACATTAGCTAACTATGAAACAAAAAAAACAGAAAAGTGTTATTTAATAAAAATAAGAAAATAAAGAAAAGAGAGAGAAAATTTTGGGTTGCCTCCCAAGAAGCGCTAAGTTATAGTCATTAGCTTGACTGTGAGTTTGTTCTATGCTCAGGTGATGTCAATAGAGTGATAATCAGTCCCCACTCCATCTTCATAGTGTTGCACTCTCTGGCCGTTTATCAAAAATGTCTTCTGGCCTTTTATCTTCACCTCAAGCACACCATAGGATAAGACTCAAACAATCTCATATGGTCCAGACCATTTCGACCACAACTTACCTGGACAGAAACGTAGAAGCGAGTTATCAACAAGAACTTTATCCCCTGGTTTAAATTCACGCTTCTTGACACATTTGTCATCCCGTTTCTTTGGTCCTTTCTTGCAGGGCTTGACCTTCTCGAACTTGGAAGAAACCTTGGGCAAGGTCTCCTCTAACATAGCATGAGTCATAGATTCCTGCATATCTGAAAGTACAACTCTGTCCATAACATCAGTAGCATCTATGCAATTACATGAATTATGATTTTTTTCAGAATTAAAAACATTAAAAACTACTTCTTCATCGTTCAATCACAAAGTCAATTTCCCTTCGTGGACATCAATAATTGCCCTTCCAGTGGCGAGGAATGGTCACCCAAGTATGAGCGGCATTTTAGCATCTGCTTCCATGTCAAGCACAACAAAATCAACGGGTATAAAAACTTACCCACTCTAATAGGAACATCCTCCAAGATGCCTACGGGGTACTTGACGGACCGATCCGCCAACTGAAGTGAAATAGTTGTGGGTTTCAGCTCACCCACCTCCAACGTCTTGCACACAGAAAGGGGCATAAGACTGACACTAGCCCCCAAGTCACACTGAGCTTTATCAAAATTTATGTCACCAATCAAGCAAGGAATAGAGAAGCTACCTGGATCTTTTAGCTTAGGAGGCAATTTATTTTGAATTAAAGCACTACACTCCTCAGTTAGAGCTACGGTCTCATATTCCTCAAGTTTTCTCTTATTAGACAAAATGTCCTTAAGAAATTTAGCATAGGTAGGCATTTGTTTCAACGCCTCAGTGAAGGGTACATTAATGTACAATTTCTTAAGGACCTCTAGGAACTTCCCAAATTGCATATCTAGCTTGGCCTTAGCCAATCTTTGAGGGAATGGCACAGAGGGTTGGTATGGTTCAGGGATTACATACTTAGACACCTTTTCGTTAGTTTCCTCTTCCTCTAAGGGTTGTATCTTAGTGTCTTTTTCCTCATTCCCCTCATCTTTGTCACTCACCTCCTTATCCTTGGGGTCCTCTAATTTCTTACCACTTCTCAAACTAACAGCCATGCAATGTTCATTGCCTGGATTCATTTCAGGCTGACCAGGAAACTTACCTTGTTGCCTATGTGAAGTGCTTGCAAGTTGGGCAATCTGAGTTTCTAACAACTTATTATGAATGGCCAAATTTTCAACCTTAGATGACAACTCTCTAATTGCCTCAGTCACAACTTGCCCATGTTGCCTAAACTCCTCATTTTGCTTAGATTGACTCTCAACAAAATTCTCAAGAAGAGACTCAAGTTTAGAGTTTTGTACCTGTTGGATCCAGAAGAGGGTTTAGCACTACCTTGCCCTGCTTGGTATTGATTATTCCGGTAGGAGAAGTTGGGATGTGACTTCCAACTGGGGTTGTAAGTTTAAGAATATGGATCATTCCTCCCCTTTTGGTTGAAGTCATGGAAATTGTGGCATGATTCCACTTGCTCCACTAGTGCACCTTGTGAGGAGCCAATTCCAACTTGGCATTCAACACCTATGTGTCCCTGTGCTCCATAAATCTCACAAAAATTGTTAGAGGCATCTATGGCATTTACATGAGCTTTTTCAAGCATGTCAAAACGTTTTTTCAAAGAATCAAATTTTGACATAATTAAATCAACTCCGTCTACCTCAAACTTACCTCCCGAGAGTTTTCTCTGGTTATTACCTCTTTTATTTGCCCATTAGTGATGATTTGTGGCGACACTCTTAATGATCTCATAGGCTTCTGTCAGTCGTCTGTTCATCAAAGCTCTACCAGCTGCGGAGTCTAGAGACACCTTCGAAGAATATTTTAGCCCATTATAGAAGGTGTGGATGATCAACCATTTTTCTAACCCATGGTGTGGACAGGCTTCCAGCAAAACCTTATATCTATCCCAAGCTTCCGACAATGATTCATCATCTTTCTAAATAAAACTCGTGATTTGGGTCCTCAGATGAGCAGTCTTGGATGGTGGAAAGAATTTGTTCAGGAAAGCTTGCTCCAATTAGTCCCAAGAAGTGATGGTCTCAGCGGGAACTGACCTCAACCAAGCCCTAGCTCTATCTCTCAATGATAATGGAAATAGGCGAAGGCAAATAGCATCAACAGAGGCACCTTCAATCTTGAGGGTCTCACAGAATTCCAAGAACATATCCACATGATCGTTTGGGTCCTCTGATGGCAATCCTCCAAACTGGTTCTGCCTTATCATGGAGAGTAAAGCAGGTGGTATGGTGAACTGTCTAGCTTCAATGTCTGGCCGAGCAATTCCAGAACGCAAACCCCGAGCATTAGGGGCTATATACTCTTTGAGAGGTCTATTATCAGTAGGTACAGCCATGACAAGTGTTGGCTCAAGTCTATCTCTTGCTCTTTGGCGTTGTTGTCTTCTCCTTCTGCGAAGGGTTCTTTCAATTTCAGGATCTGCTTCTTCAAGAGTCCTAAAACATCTAGTTCTTCGCATAAACAAGAAAATTACTTGTAAACACTCAAAGAGAAACCAAGAAAGTAGTAAAAAGTTTAAAATAATTAAATAAAAAATTAACTAATATTCAAGAAAAACACAGTCCCCGGCAACGGCACCAAAAACTTGATGTATGAAATCCACAAGTATACGGTTTCGTCGTCAAGTAATAAAAAGATCGAATCCACAGGGACTATATCTATGAATACCAATTAATTAATTAATTCAATTAAATTAAACAAAAGGGAATATAATTGTTGATTAACAAGAACGTAGTAACCAAACAATTAAATAAAAATGTAAAGTTGAGATCAAAAACAGTAATTGTTAAGGAAAGGTTTTCAAATTCAAGAAAGCTTCCAGGATTGGGGTTAACCACAATGATACAAGACTCCTAATTGACAATCCTCTTATTAACACTTGAAATTCAATTGAAGGTGAATTACCCTAAATTAGTTAATGTTCCCTCTCAAGATACAAGAACCGTGCTCAATTAAACCAATTCCTACTCTCGTGGTAATTGAATTAAATCGAACCCATTATGCTTTTTGGTAATTCATTAATCCTCGAAAGGCTAAACCTACTCTCGTGATTTAGACCTTAAGTTCAATTCTTATAGTTCCAACACCTAGGTTCACCTCTCAGTACGTCCCTAGATATCTATGAGATGCAAATAAGTGGCCAGCAAATTCACATGAATAATCGCAATAAGGATTGAAACAACAACATTCAAGATTAATAAAAGGGGTAAACAATATCAATTAATCATCATCAATGTATCAAAGGGCATTGCCCAATCCTAGAAACAAAAGGAACTACTCAGACATGGAGAAGAAGAAACCAGAAATCAAGTTCCAAGAACATCTAAACCCGTAATCCAAGAGAGAAGAGAGGAAAATGAAGATCAAGAGCCTCCAATGTGCCTCCTTCAAAACCAAATTCGAACCCTAATGTTCTCTTTAGAACAACTATATATACCCCATGGGTTAAAACTGATCCAAGCCCATCAGAAAAGAGAAAAACGGACTTAAACAGCTGACGCGTACCCCGAACCACGGCCGTGGTTCAGACCACGGCCAGGCCGTGGTTGTCTCTGTTTGACAATCATGATCGTGTTTCAGACCACGGCCAGGGTGTGGTTCAGACCACGGCCAGGCCGTGGTCCAGACCATGGCCAGGGTGTGATTGACTCTAAACTCTCCTTTTTTGCTTTTTCATGCAGCTGCTCGATCCATGGCCATGGTTTAGTCCACGGGCAGGCTGTGGAACCCTCTGGAGTGAGCTTTTTGTCCCAAATTGCTACCCTATAAGCTCCAACTTCAATTGTGCAAGCTTTCCATCCATTTCAAGGCCAATTAAGCACTAATCCTGCACAACAACACCAAAAACATAGCAATTATCTGAACTAAAGGGAAAAACAAATAAAAAAGGGAAACTAAAATGCCTAAAATGCATAAAAATGCATGTAAAACAAGAACAAAACATGATGTTATTTCACACACATCAACATCATTTTCCATTTTTCTTACAAAAATTACTCTAAGTAATAATTTCTGACATTTTTCTCAAAAATTTGACTTTAATAAATTCTTCTACAGTTAATTTTATTTTTTAACTATGTAAAATATTTCCTTGCTTTCTAAATGCCATTTTGAAAGATTTTTCAATACTTGCTTATTATTAATCAATTTTGACAGCATTTCATTTAAAAAATCTACTAAGTGATATTTTCTATGTTTTCCTTTTAAGAATTCCTTTATTTAATTATAACCATAAAATACACTTTGAAAATTGCCAACATACCTTAAAACTCAAAGGTAAGTATTTTTCAAGTGTCCAAAATTTATTTATTTTCTATACTAGACTTCTAGTAAAAATTTGTTTACTTATTTGGTTCTTGAAAATCCATTGTAAATAAATACTTTTTAGGTTAACTAACTAGTCTACGCATAGAAAATAAATTTTTGATTAATTATACATTAAAAAGCATCTTTGACCGAATTCCACCATTCTTTGTACAAATCATCTTTAAAGCTATCATAAAACACATACCAAAATATCAAAGCTATAGACATGCTTACTTGCATAATAAATCACAAATAGAAAAGACAATAAATATGCACACAAAATTAATCACAAATAGAAAAGACAACAAACAACCAAGTGAATGAATCCTTATGAATTCTTCACCACAATTACATCCATTTTCTCACCACCACACATGGTTGATGAGATTAAATCTCCCTCTTACCTATAAGAAAGACAAGATCTCCTTAGACTCCTCCTTAGAAAATTTGTGTAGTTTCAACAAAAATCCTAACAAGCTTAAACAAATTATAAAGTCATAAATTATGATTGAAAAAGATAAACCATGGATCAATCATGGCTTAGAACATCAAAAATCAAATTAGAAACAAGAAACAAGAATTTTCACCTTATAGGAAAGAAACTTCAAAGTGATTTTCCAAGCTCCAAATGGATGATTTTGTGAAAACTTACAACTAGAGATGTTCTTAGAATATGGTTTAGGTTTAGGAAATTGTGTTGGATGAAATTTTTGAAGATTGGAAGTAGGATCTATGTGTGATGGCTGAATGGTGTGTGGAGAGAAAGTTTGAAGTTTTCTTTGAGTTCATGAAAGGAAAAGATAAGAGAGAATAAGTTAGAATGATTGAATGAATTATTATGAAGTGAATAATAGCCCCCCTATAATGCATGGCCGTATAGCATCAATTATGGAGCTTGTCTCCTTTGTTGACAAACTAGACTTACTAATGGTCGTTGATGGATTCAATGGTGGATGTTCTTGCATCTAGAATCTCATTGATTGCTTAATGGGTGCATATGGCTGAAATTGCTATAGAAAACCCAATCAAATTTTGATTGATTTCATAAACCTATTTATGTTTAAGTCCTTCTAGTTATGTTTAATTAAAAATTAGCTAGGTTCCTTTATTATTTAGTTAATCATCTATTTATTTAGAAACACTAATCTCCTTCTTAATTAGACTTGTACATTGGCTAACTAAAATTTTAATGAATAACTAACTAGGTTTTAATCCATTTGATTACTACTTAAACCCTTTAGATTAACTTAATTAGGTTTTAAACTACTATTCCATTAAATTAAGTTTTAAACTAACTAATCTATTAAATTCAACCATTTTTTATGGATTTTCCTCCTGTTGGTTTAGAATTTTACAAGCCATTTACGTTAACTAATTTTCCTAAAAGTGGGTCCCACAAACCCAAACGTGGGTCCCACAAAACAAATATGGGTCCCACAATCCAAACGTGAGTCCCACAGACTTTTCTGCATGATAAATATTTTTATTATACAGAAAAATCCTAAAAATTAAAAGATTGATATACTTATTATTCGGAATTGGGTTTAGTAAGATCCCCCAGTTCCAAATAATCAAACAAGATTTTCCTCGGTGCGAATATTATTATTTTCTTAACTCGGAGTAAATCACACAAAACAATCAAATACAGTTACGAAACAGTCAAATTAATTTTATAACACACAGAAAATAGAAAACAATACAATTAGGACAAAAATATAATTTAGCGAAAAGTTGGGGTGTTACACAAAGTATCTTAGAATGAGGTATAGATTCAAGATATAAGGTTGTATGAAATTAAAGAGTCATGGAAGGTAGATTTAGGGTGCTTGGCCGTGAGCTAGCTTGAAGGAAAAGGAGAGAAAATTTTTGAAAAGCTTTAGCTTTTTGGAAATGATCAAGAATGATCAATAATGACCAAGACAACTAATAATGGTCTTCAAACTTTGCTTTAGCTCCTAAATCAACACCAAAATCGTCCCTCCCCTTTTGCTTCTTCAAAATAGGACCAATCTTACTAGCCACCATTTTAGGCATTCCTAGCCATTGATTAGATCAATGATTTGGATTAATGTAGATTCTAGGTTTAGCCTTAGATTAGAAGACTTAATCTAGGTCATTGGATCTTTCTCCTTGAAATCCTAGCCATTGGATGTATCTCCAAAATGAAGTGTCAAGATTACTCCTTCAAACTTTACATCCAATGGTCATAAATGGTCCTAACCACTTTATAAGACCAAATCTCCACCCTTGATTTTTATAAGACTAAATCTCCACCCTTGATTAAATCAATGGTGGATATCCAAACCACCAATGTTGACTAAGCAATGCAATATTTATTTTTATCTGCTATAACCCTACAAATAATAGTTTTACTGTATTTTTATTACCTGATAATTAAATACAATACAAAACACAATAAAATAAAATTTTAAAAACTGTTTCCGAATTCAAGTTTAGTAAGATCCCCCGTCTCCATCTTAATAGTACGAATTTTCCTGGCTGCAGAAAAATTTTTACTTTTCGGGACCCACCTGGGCCCACATACAGCCCCTCTCGGCCCACAGACAACCCATGGATAATATTAAAATAATCAGAGAAACATAAAAATTTCATAATTATCCACAAAATCATAAAAATTATAAAACTTACGAAAATCAAATTAGTTTACATAAAATATTTAAGACCTAACTGTAATAATTAAATTACGTAATATTTTCCCCGGCCCAAAAATTATTATTTTCCTAACACGGAGTAAATCACACAAAACGATCAAATGTATTCATGGAATACTCAAAATAATTTTACAGTATATAGAAATCACTAAACAGTAGAATTTTGTTAACTATCAAAATTACTGTCAAATAGTTAAGAAATTTGGGATGTTACACTTTTAATTAATGTTTTTAATTATTTTTGCAATGGATATGGAGGACGAAAACTTAAGATAAATCAATAAATGACAGCTGAAGAAGGACAATAGGAACCGAAAAAGTCTTTGTGACTTATAATTCGGTGAACCAATAGAAATTGGTCAACGATATTGGCTTGAATTTTTTAAGCCAATAAGAAGTAGTCAACAATAATGGTTGGAATAGTTAGTTAGTAACTAGATAATCTAACTAAGTTAGCTTAAACTTAACTAAGTTAATCTAGAAAGCCTAAGTAGTAACTAAATGGAACAAACCTAGTTAGCTACTCATTAGAGCCTTAGTTACAAGAATGTTCTGGTATGATCAAGAAGGTGGTTAGTCATATTTAGGTAACTAGATGGTTGTTAATGTAACTAAGTAATCTAACTAAGTTGGCTTAAATTAGTTAGGAACCAAAGGAAATCAAAAACTTGGTTAGCTTCTCTTTAAGCCCATGGTTATGGAGCCTTCAAGCACCACCTAGAAGCTTCGTGATTCATCTACATGACCAATGCATGATCAATTTGTGACAAGAGCCATGTGCTCTTCATAATTGCTAGCCAAAAACTTTGACTCCTCCTTCCTATACACTCCACAGCAAGCACAAAGGGAGGAGAGCATTTTCATTTCATCTTCATCCTTTCTATCACACAAAAGCTATTCTCTCCTTTCTCTCTCTTCCAAGAACCAAAAACACCATTGCTTCCCTTTGTGAAGCTCACGGCCATCACACCATAACCATACCTCCACTCTTCTAAAATTTTATCCAACACCACTTCTTTAACCTAAACACCATTCTAAACACTTTTCATGTTATAAGTTTCTTCAAAATCATTCATCTAGTGCTTGGAAAACAAGCTTGAAGTTTCTTTCATACAAGGTAAAAGTCCTTATTTCTTGTTTCCAAATTGATTCTTAAAGTCCTAAGCCATGATTGATCCATGGTTTTTCTTTTTCAACCTTAGTTTATGACTTTGTAAATTGTTTAACTTTGTTAGGATTTTTCTTTGGAGCTACACGAAATCCATAGGATCAAGCTAGAAGGAGATTTGTCTTCCTTAGAGGTAAGAGGGAGATTTAATCTCATTAACCATGTATTGGTGGTGAGAAAATGGATGTGTTTATGGTGAAGAATCCATAAGGATTCATTCACTTGATTGTTTAAAATTTTGCCTATTTGTGATGAGTCTTGATGCAAGCATGTTTATAGCTTTGATATATGTTTTAATATGTGTTTATAAAAGTATGATAGATATTGTATGTAATAGGATGTGAATAACATGAAAGGAATTACATGAGGGTTCCAAAGAATACATGAAGCTCATGGCTTCACCACTACAAAGAGGGCCAAGATGTCCTAAATTATTTTCTAATCATGGATTAATTAATTTAATTGGATTAAGGATTTTTCAAAGGATTAGATGATGGAAAACAATTAAATATGATTTATAAAGCATACAATGATTTTTGGCCAACATGCCTACTTATGATGTTCTTAATTCAAAATTATTTCCTAAGCATAGAATTATGTAAATTAAAGAGAGCTCAATTTAATGGATTTTAGAGAATAAAATGAATGAAATTATTTTAGAAGCTTAATTAGAGAAATTAAGTAAGGATGAGAAATAAAATAAATACTTGAAAAGTACTAACATATAGCTCACCCATTGGGTTTTCAAGCGCGTTAGCAAGTTTCGAGCTGTAAATATTGGTTAAGTTCAAGAAAGGTGATTTTTAAAGGAAAATGTAGAAAATATTACTTAAAGGATTTTCAAGAGGAGATGTTATAAATAAAGTTAAAAATAGATATATAATGTAGAAAGTTTCAAAATTTAATTTAGAAAACAAATAAATATTTTACACAGTTGAAAAATATTAGAAAAGCCATACGCGTATTTAAAATAATGATTTTTAAACTACGCGATTGAGAAAATAATTTAAAAATGTTACGCGATTGAGAAAATGATTTAAAAATGCTACGCGATTGCAAAAACATTGAAAAATACTTATGCGATTTGAAAATATTTTAAAAAGGTTTTGTGATTGCGAAAATGCGATAAAATATTTACGCAATTGAAAGGAACAGTAGTTTGCTGTCGGGTTAAAGTGGTGGACCCGGATATATTAAAAAATGGTACTGCCAAGTGGTGGCGTACTATTATTAAAAATAATGATAACGTTGTTATTTATGTATTTTGGCTCATGCACATGCATAGAGAAATGTGTCAATTTGGTTGAAATTGGCAAGTTGCTAACGAGATGAATTACACCGTAGTGCGGGTGCGATAGGTGTAGTGTGGTTCATTGAGTGAACTTGGAGGCATTAGTGAGCGGAGGATTCCACATGTAGACAGTTGGTAGCTCCTCTGGGCCATGGTAACGGGCAACGCACTAGCAATCTTAACAAGCACTATTCTTAATCACGATCTAGTTTAGACTGTCTGGAACAATGCATGTTGTACACGACGATTAGATTATGTAATATTTGGCCGGGGTAGCCGGAGCTACAGGCAGATATACTATATCATTCTCTCTGATGTTTGTGGTTAGCTCCATGGAGTAGGAACGAGTCTGTGTACATCTACATATGTGGTCTGCATCATGATGTGATATTTATATTTGGTCTGCGCTATTATGTATGATGTGATAATATAATTTAATATATTGAATGTTATATCTGTATGTACTATCGTTTTCTATACTGCTATGATGGTAGTGATGTAGATTGTCTCACCTCTTTGTATGCATTTCTATATTATTATTTATGTTGGTAAAGATTGTGAAGAAGAAGAAGAGAAGCAACCTCCTTATTGTCAGTACGAGGAGGAACAACATCCGAGTGATCAGTGCGAAGAAGGCGAGCCTCTAGATCGTCCTTATCATTTGGATTGATTTCGACGCGATATGACACTACCATGTTTTCTGGGTTTGTGAAACTAGAGTTTTATGAGGGTTCTGAAGCTTGGTGTCTACAAGCTGATAGGGAGTTAGTTGTTTATGTAGGACATTTGACTGTGTCCCTTAGTAGGGAATATAATGGTGTTCCGATGTAGCAACACCCTAAATTTTATTTATTTTGTGATAAATATTCATTTTCCAATATTTGTGATTTTTGAAAATTTTCTGGATTTTTCTGAGAACGTGGAATATTTTAATATTATTCCTTGGTTTGCATGCAAACTGAGTAGAGACAGGGAAATGAGATATTTTTCCCGAGAACCTTGATTTGTGGAAACGTCAACGGGGGATCTTACTAAACCCGAGACTTGACACGATTTACAAGGTTTACGTTTTTCAAGAAATTTCATCTGATAAAAAAATAATAATAAATCGCTGTGTAAATTTTATCTGCTGGATAATTAATACTGACTTCTGTCAACTGTAACAATTATCCATTGGATAATAACATGTATTAAAAATCCTATCACATTATCCTAATGTAATCTACTTTAAGTCTAATCAAACCCACTTTAATTCAAATTTATTGTATTTTAATCAAAGCTTCTTTGAGAAGCTTTGACCACCAAAGGACAAGAATGCCCTTGGCTTGTTGGGGAAGCCAAAAATTTCCCCCTTCTCTCTCTCCATTTCCGCAGCAATGCTAGCCTTGGGGAGGCAAAAATTTGCCTCCACACTTAATGTGTTATCACTCAAAATTATCATTTTCCTACAACATTTTCTCTCTCTAGTTCTTCTTCTTCATTTTTCTCTCTTCTTCTCCTTCTTGGCTACGGTTTTGCAGCCACCATTAGTGGCGATTTCTCTTCACTTTTCTCTTCATTAACACCATTTCCATACTCACCTCAACCTCCTCTACATTTCCTATTTAGAAAATTTCTCCAAAATCCATCTTCACCTCCATTGTCTTCTAAGACAAAGCTTCTAACTTTGAGGTAAAGTTTCCATTTTCTTCTTCTTTTCTCTTCATTTTCATGATCTATGGTCTCATTGGAGACCAAAGATCCATCTTTTACCATTCTTAATGTTGATTCTTGATTATTTCAATTTCTAGGGTTTTTGAACCCCAAAACCGAAACCACCAAGGAGCACCTAGGAAGCCATTTTCGTGTTCTTCCTTTAGGTAAGAGGGAGATTTACTCACTTCAACCATTATTGGTGGTAAGGAGACATTGTGTGATTGTTTGATGGAGAAATCCATATTTGTATGCTCACTTGTTTGGTTGATTTGCATGCCTTGTATGACCTTGATGAAGATTGAAGTTTGAATTGCATAAATGGTTTGATAATGATGGAATTGAAAAATGAAAAATTTAGAATTTCCTATCACCTATGGAGACCACGGTTTTGACTAGGATTTTAGGATGTAAATTGGTTTTTTGTACACAAATAAAATGAAGCTTATGTAATTAAATGTTGAATGATAATGTTAGAATTAACGAATGGAAATTTTTTAGGGTTTCCTACCCTAATGTGAAGCCATGGTTTTGGCTTGAATTTTTAGGGATTGGATTTGTTTAGTGTGAACTAAAATTTAAGAGATTAGATATCAAAATACTAATGCATAATATGGAAAGAAATTGGAACCTTGAAGACCAAGTGAGGCCACGGCTTTTAGAGAAAATTTAGGGTTTAAATGATGCCTTGGTGCATATTTGGAAATTAGGAATTTAGAGACATGCATAATCCATAATGAAGTGGAAGAATTGAATTGAATAATAACACCTAAAAGGGACATGGTTTTGAAGGGTTATTTAACCTAAAATTGCCATAATTGACCAAAGCTTAAGACTTTGAGAATGTGAATCCATAATGTGGACTTGTAATAATGGATGAACCCTAAATACATATTGATGTTGAGAATTGACTCTATGTTATTATGGATCCCTATGTGGGCTAAGTACTTGTTGACTATGTACTTGAGGAAATTATGACATGTTGATGTTGAGAAATGAATATATATATGCCATTGTAGTATACTTCATGATGAATGCATCATTGATAAACATACATCATGTACACTGCACTGTCATGCATATGTATTATCCGTTGGACATTGTTGGAAAGGCGATGTATGCCTAGGAGTTTGAATAACACCTATGTGCAGGTGCGAGTAGACTAAGCGTAGGGTCATAGTGGTTGGCCCTGGGGGCATCGGGGTGCGGGTGTCTTACAATAGCAGTGGTAGCTCCACTGGGGCCGTGGGATAGACCGATGCAAACACACCGACGATCCGGACTGTTAGACAGTGGTAGCTCCACTAGGGCTGTGGGATAGACCGATGCAAACACACCGATAATCCGGATTGAGACGCTGTCCTATATCATGATCAACTGTTGAGGTGCCATGTATAAGCCGTTTTGCACAAATATTTTTATGAGATGAACACACTATTTTAAGGCTGACGAGATACTGGCATAACTCCTTGATCATTCACTCCGAAAATGTTTATGTCTAGCTCCGTGGAGTACGAATTTGGTACCATTTGCATTGTGAACTGTCAGTCTCATAATTCATTGAGCATGAGCATTTATAACTGTGGAAAGATATCTACTATTATTACCGTAATAATTATTTGATTGCTTGAACTATTGACTGTTGGAAATATTGATGTTGTATGTCTGTTGCTGATAATTTTTACTGCTATTTATTGTTGTTCTGCTTTTACTGTTAATTTTAATTATTACTGTGATTGGATATATGAACTGTGTTGATATGTGGGCGTCCAACACCGTTTTGTTTTCTTGCTACCGTCTTGGTAATGAAAGCTGGGTGTCTCATCTCTTTCTATATTTTTTATATTCTTGTTTATTTGTATACTTCTAAGAATACATTCGTGAATAAGAGAAGGAAACACCCGAGTTTTCGGGTTTCTGGCCATACTTAGACTAGAGCTTGCTGAGGATGTCATCGCGTCCACGTCAATTTTTAGGGTACGCCCAGATGACCTTTCATGGAGGGCCGATTATAACACCCCAAATTTTATTTATTTTATGATAAATATTTATTTTCTAATATTTGTGATTTTTGAGAATTTTTCTAGATTTTTCTGAGAACGCGAAATGTTTTAATATTATTTCTCGTTTTACGTGTAAACTGAGTAGAGCTGGGAAAATAAGATATTTTTCCCAAGAACCTTGATCTGTAGAAATGTCGATGGGAGATCTTACTAAACCTGAGACTGGACACAGTTTACGATGTTTTACGTTTTTTGAGAAATTTTAACAAATAAAAAAATAAATCGCTGTGTAAATTTTATCTGCCGGACAATTAATACTGACTTCTGTCAACTGTAACAATTGTCTATTGGATAATAACATATATTAAAAATCCTATCACATTATCCTAGTGTAATCTACTTTAAGTCTAATTAAACCCACTTTAATTCAAATTTATTGTATTTTAATCAAAGCTTCTTTGAGAAGCTTTGACTACCAAATGACCAAGCATGCCCTTGGCTTGTTGGAGAAGCCTCTCCACCCCTCTCTCCTCTCTCATTGTCATGGCAACCTATAGCCCAAGGGGAGTAAATTTTTGCTCCCTTACTTACTACACTTAATCACTTTTCACTCATTTTTCATCTATCCACTTCTCTCTCTAGTTTTCATCTTCATATTTTCTCTTCCATCTCTCTTCTTCTCCTTCTTCCCTATGAAATTGCAGCCCCCATTAGAGACCATTTTCTTTGATTTTTCTCTTCACCAAGATCATTTCTACACTCACCTCAACCTCCTATACATTTCCTATTTAGAAATTTTCTTCAAAATCTATCTTCACCTCCATTGTCTTCCAAGGCAAAGATTCTAGCTTTAAGGTAAAGTTTCATTTTTCTTCTTTCTTTTCTTTATTTTCGTGTTCCATGGTCTCTTTGATGACCATGGATCTCTTCTTTTTCAACCATTGATGTTGATTTCTTGTCTTGAAATTTCTAGGGTTTTTGGACCCCAAAACCGAAACTACCAAGGAGCAATAGGAGATTATTTTTGTGTTCTTCCTTTAGGTAAGAGGGAGATTACTCACTTCAACCATTATTGGTGGTGAGGGAACCTTTGTATGCTCACTTTGATTAGTGATTTTGCATGTTTATGTATTCTTGAATTGGATTAATGCTTGAATGGTGATCTTGAATATGTTGGATGTGTTGAGATGCTTGATGATGTTAGGGTTGTTAAATAGAAAATTTGGAGTTTTCTACCCTAATGTGAGGCCACAGTTTTGACTAGAATTTGGGGATATAAATTGTTTTTTTGTATACAATGAAATGAAGCTTATGTGATTAAATGTTGAATGATAATATTAAAATTAATGAATGAAAAATTTTAAGGGTTTAATACCCTAAGGTGGGGCCACGGTTTTGGCCTTGGATCCTAAGGGGTTGGATTAATTTGTTGTGAAATAAAATCTAAGTAATTAGGTATCAAGTAACTAATGCATAAAATGAAAAGAAATTGGAACCTTGATGACCTAGTGAGGCCATGGTTTTTAGAGAAAAATTAGGGGTTAAATGATGCCTTGATGCATCTTTGGAAATTAAGAATTTAGAGACATGCATAATCCATAATTAAGTGGAAGAATTAAATTGAGTAATAACTCTTGAGAGTGCCACGGTTTTGAAGGGTTATTCAACTTAAAATTTTCATAATTGACCAAAGCTTAAGACTTTGAAAATGAGGATCCATAATGTGGACTTGTGATAATTGATGAACCACGAATACATAATGATGTTGAGGATTGATTCTATGGTATTGTGAAATCCCGTGTACTTGAGGGAATTATGACATATTGATGTTGAGAAATGAATATATATGCCATTGTGGTATGCTTATGATAAATGTATCATTGATGAACATACATGATGTACATTGTGTCGTCATGCATATGTGTTGTCCGTTGGACATTGTTGAAAAGGCGATGTATGCCTAGGAGTTTGAATAACACCTATGTGCGGGTGCGAGTAGACTAAGCGTAGGGTCATAGTGGTTGGCCTTGGGGGCATCGGGGTGCGGGTGTCTTACAATAGCAGTGGTAGCTCCACTGGGGCCGTGGGATAGACCGATGCAAACACACCGACGATCCGGACTGAGATGCTGTCCTATATCGCGATCAACTGTTGAGGTGTCATGTATAAGCCGTATTGCGCAATTATTTTTATGAGATGAGCACACTATTTTTAAAGGCTAACGAGATACTGGCATTACTCCTTAATCATTCACTCCGAAAATGTTTATGTCTAACTCTATGGAGTAGGAACTTGGTACCATTTGCATTGTGAACTGTCAGTCTCATCATTCATTGAGCATGAGTATTTATAATTGTAGAAAGTATCTGTTATTGTTACTGCAATAATTATTTGATTGTTGGGACTGTTGAATGTTGGAAATGTTGATGTTATCTGCCTGTTATTGATGATACTTACTGTTATTTATTGTTGTTCTGCTGTTACTGTAAATTTTAATTATTACAGTAATTAGATGTATGAACTGTATTTATATGTGGGCGTCTAGCGCTGTTCGTTTTCTCGCTGCCATTTTGGTACTGAAAGCTAGGTGTCTCACCTCTTTCTGTATTTTCTGTATTTCTGTAGGACTGTGTACTTCTGAGAAGACGTTCGTGAGGAAGAGAAGGAAGCACCTGAGTTTCTGGGTTTCTGGCCATACCTAGACTAGAGCTTGCTGAGGATGTCATCGCGCCCACGCCGCTTTTTGGGGTACGTCCGGTTGACCTTTCATGGAGGACCCGATTGCTGGCACTTACATGTGCAGACAGACCAATGCGTCTATCGTGGGTAGCTGACGGTGTCTTTAGCCTGGGGTCGTTATGACGCTCCTGTTTTTGATTTCTTTGCTTTTGTCATTTTGGAATTTTACCTACCCGTTAGGGATATGTGGACTGATATGTTCTACACTCCATAAGAGGACTCTTTCCTCTCCACTGCTTGGGCTTCTACCCGAAATTCGGTCGCTTCAATGGCAATCTCATCGAATGAGGAGGAGCCTGTGGAGGACTCGGCTACGGTCCCTTCTCGTCAGTTTTAGGGGTTGATACTATAGGTGGCTACTGATGGCTAACCGTTTATCTTTTTGGGGAAGCCTGATGTTTTGCTAGTTTATGGGTGTAAATTTGTAACTATCTTGGGTGGGTAAAGCCTTTACTTTTTGTATATTTTGTGATGTAACTAAACAGGTTGACGTATATATATATATATATATATATATATATATATATATATATATATATATATATATATATATATATATTGTGAATGTATAGTCTTTAGTTTATGTTGATTTTATTGTATCTGTAGTTATTCTTATTTCTTTTATTACAACCCAAAAAAAATGTAGCACGTATTTTGATGTTCAATTATTTCGCTATCAAGATGGAAACTATTTACTCTAACGACATATATAAACCGGGTCTAAATAAATTAACAAAATTACATCTTTCAACATTTTTATTTGTTCACGTTTTAATTCACTATGGTGTGGCGTTCTTTCTTCGCTAGTTAAGAAAAAGGGGCATTACACTGATTGTTGGCACATCAATTTGAGCACTGACAGATGCACCTACCACGGGGAGCTGACTGTATCTTTGGCGTGGGGCCGTTATGACAAGCCTATTTTTTATTTAACTACTTTTGTCCACCTGGAATTCTACCTGCCGGTTAGAGATCTGTGGGATGATCTATATTATACCCCACAGGAGGACTCGTTCATCTCCACTGCTCGGGCTTCTGCTCGAAATTCGGTCGCTCCGATGGCAATTTCATCGGATGAAGAGGACCCTGAGGAGGACTCGGCTACGGTCCCTTCTCGTCAGTCGTAGGGGCTGATACTGTCGGTGGCTACTGATGGCTAACTGTTTATCTTTTTGGGGAAGGCTGATGTTTTGCCATATTTACTGGGTGTATATTGGTATCATTCGGGCAGGTACATCTTTTGCTTTTTGTAAATCATGATGTAATTAAACAGGCTTATGCATATAATATTATATATGAATTGTGAATGTGTGACTTTTAAATTATGCGTCGATTCTATTGTATTTATAATTATTGTCATCTCTTTATTGTATTTTATCATACAAGAATGCAAATTATTTATTCACATGTAAAAAATGAACTGGGTCTTAATTAAACAAAGTATTTATTATTTTTCGCAATTTATTTCGTTTCTCTATGTTATGGTGTGATGTTCCTTCTTCGCGGGATAAGAAAAAGGGGCATTACAGATGTTCTCTACTACTGCATATGTGCATCTAGAGTTGCCCTTGTCTATTAGGCATTATTGGGGTGGTCGTTTCCATGCCCCTAGTGAGCTTAGTAATGTGTCGACTGCATGGACTCCTGTCTGTAGGGCTTCACGACATCCAAGGTTTCTGTCTTCTGATGATCTCCCAGAGGAGGATCCTTCAGAGGATTAGAACTTCTAGATGTGCACTCGGGCTAGTTTACAGTTTGTTTTAAGTTAAACAGTTTACAACTTTATAAAATAATTTGTGGTATGTAAATATTTGCATCTTTAAAGATAAGATCATATTTATAATTATGGTGTGTATTTAATAGTATGTTTTATTTCTTGTTCTGTTTATTTTATTTAATGATATAATGTACAAAAATAAAATTTTCACAACTTATATTATTATATGTTAAGAAATGATTTATAACTTGGGAAAAGTTTTATTTTAATTTGCCGTAAATGTGACATCCTAAGGAGGGTGTTACAGGAATGCTATAAGTTAATATCTAGGACCTTGAACAACATGTGGTTGTCTTGATATCACTTGTGAAGTGATGAGGTGGGGTTCTAAGTAAAAGTAAGCTAAGTTTACTTAGCTAAATTATACTTTTTCACTGGGGTTAGGATGAACCTTGTGAGGAGTGTAAGTGTTTGAAAAATAAATCTTGCATGTTTTATTTTTAAACTTGATAATTTGTTATTTTCTATGTATCGTAGCCTTAGATGGTATGCTCATCCATGTGGCCTGAGAATGAGGTGTTGGATCTAAGTTCTCATAGCATTTTATGTGGTTATAGTCAAGGTTATCAGTATAGGGGTGGTAGTGTAACATCTCAAATTACTAGTACTAATGACATAATCGGTTTATGTATCAGTAACTAGAAATTTGGTACATTACTAATGAATATCCAAAATCTTTAAATAAAATAATTTGATAGTATACAAAATATGAGCCCTTTTGCGGAAACTTAAAATACATACAATATGAAAGGAATTATATACAAATTATACACTAAACCTTACATAATGTACAATATCACAATACAAAAAGGTAAACCAAGATACTAACTATATCTTCATTCTAAAGCTTCATCTATCTTCATCCTACTTGGCTAATGTTGGTCTTTCCTGGAATCATTGCGAAAAACATAGATGTAGGGGGTGAGAATTATGAATTCTCAGTAATTTAGTTAAAAACTTGTCATCATAACAATTCTATTTATTTCGGGGGAAAATTCCATTACAAAACATTTATTATCTTTCTAGGAAGGTGGCAAAAAGCTAAAACAAGTCTTTCCTCTTCCTGAAATAGTCAGTTCATTTTATATTTATAAAAATCATTTATATCGTCAAAATTCACATCATAAATCATTTCTTTAAGTTTCATATCATTCGATTATATATCATGTTATCAAATATTCAAAAATATCATTAACATAAAAATCTTATCAATAAATCTCGTTTCTGAAAACCCTTCAAATCATGAATTAATTTATCTAATCTCAATTCATCAATCTCTTTTAAATAAATCTTGTAACATCCTCTCTGGCTTAATGATATTAATCAGGGTTATAGTAGCTTAATAAGTCTGGTGTAAGTTACCTGATGATTTTGGTAAATGTTTGGGCTGAACTAAACGTAAATCTATAACACTGAATGACCCGGAGCTTAGGAAGTTGATTCTTGATGAAGCCCATACCAGCAGGTTGAGTATGCATTTGGGAATGACCAAGATGTATCAGGATCTGAAGTGGTTGTTTTGGTGGCAAGGGATGAAGAGAGATGTTGCCACGCATATGTCATCGTGCTTAGTTTGTCAGAAGGCTAAAGTAGAGCATCAGAGACCAACAGGAATGTTATAGCCTCTAACTATTCCAGAATGGAAATGGGATAGCATTGTCATGAATTTTGTCGTCGGATTGCCAAAGACTAGGAAAGGTTATGATTCTATATGGGTCATTGTTGATCGACTTACGAAGTCTGCGTACTTCTTGCCAATTAACATAAAGTATTCAATGGAGAGATTGACTCAGTTGTACATTGGTGAAATTGTTAGACTTCACGGTATACCCTCTAGTATCATTTTCGATAGAGACCCAAGGTTTACATCAAGGTTTTGGCAGAGTTTACAAGCAGCTATGGGGACGAAACTTCATCTAAGTTATGTTTATCATCCACAAACCGATGGTCAGATAGAGAGGACTATTCAGTCGCTGGAGGATTTATTAAGGGCTTGTGTGTTAGAACAAACAAGGAGTTTGGATGAATTCTTGCCTCTGATAGAATACACCTACAATAATAGTTTTCATTCAAGTATAGGGATGACACCCTATGAGGCATTGTATGGGCGACAATGCAAAACCCCTTTATGTTAGTACTAAGATGGAGAAAGTGTGACAATAAGACCTGAGCTTGTACAACAAATGACGAAAAAGATTAAGATGATTCAGGAGAAAATGCAGAAAACTCAGAGTCGGCAGAAAAGCTATGTTGATAAGAGAAGGAGATCTCTTTAATTTGAGGAAGGTGAGCATGTGCTTTTGCAAGTTACACCCACGACTGGAGTCGGAAGGGCTATTAAATCCAGAAAACTCACTTCCAAGTTCATTGGACCATATCAAATTCTTCATCGGATAGGTCCAGTAGCCTACCAAATAGCTTTACCACTCTTTCTTTCCAACCTTCATAATGTCTTTCATGTGTCACAGTTGCGAAAGTATATTCCTGATCCAACCCATGTCATCCAACTCGATACGTTACAATTAAAAGAAAATTTGACTTATGAGACACTTCCTGTTAAGATTGAGGACAGGAGAGTGAAACAGCTCAGAGGGAAAGAGATTGCATTGGTGAAAGTGATCTGGAATGAGGTGACGGGAGATGCTACCTGGGAGTTGGAAGATAAAATGAAGGAGCAATATCCATAACTATTCTAAGGTATGATAAATTTCGAGAACGAAATTTTTTTTAGAGGGGAGAGTTGTAACACCCCAAAATTTTATGTTTCTCAGTAATTTGGGATTTTACAATTTTGTGATTTCTGTGCCTTGCTTAATTTATTTTGGTTGTTCTGTGATTGTTTTTGGGCTTTTTGTGTGTTTTACTCGGTACAGAGAAAATAAAATTTTTCAGGTCGAGGAAAATCTTTGACGGTTTATTTGGAGTTAGAGGAGCTTACTAAACCCGAAACCAAAAGACACAGTTCTCAATTTTATAATTTTTAGAATTTATCTGTCAAATAAAATTTTTTTACATTTTATTATCCATTAGGTAAAGCTATTACTATTGGACAATAGACATTGACTTTTTTTAAGCAGTAGCTATTATCATTGGGTAATAACTACTAGAAAAATATCTTAATGGCTAGTCAAACTTAATGGTTATGACATCTTTATGATGAACCAATTAGAAACTAGTCTCCTTAAAATGAACCAATGAGAATTAGTCAATAATAGTGGCTTTGATTTTTTTGTGATGCACCATTGGATGAAAAGCTTGGAGGAAGAAACTTTGACCACTCATTTCCATGAGTTCCACAGCCAAGGCATGAAGGAGGGAGTTCAAAGACTTAGTTTCATTTCTATCTCCTATAGTAAATATCTATGCCTCCAAAAATATCTCTATAGTAAGATATCTACACACAAATATCTCACTTCTCTCTTCTAGAGCACTCCACGGCACAAGGGTAAAATGAGGGGTCAATAGATTTGATTTCATTTCTATCTTCACTTTCATCTTTTCAAACAAAGAAAATTACACAAAGTTCTCTCATTTTCTCTTCTCCATAGCCATGGCCAAACCCCTCCAAATCATCATTCAATCTCTCTTAATTCCATCTAACCTTGTTTTCTAAATCTACATATCATTCTAAGACTCTTTCATGTTAAGAGCATAAGCTAAATCATCCATGTTTTCTAAGACTCTTTATTACAAGGTAGGGTTCTTAAGCTTTCAAGGTAAAGTTCTTGATTTTTGTTTCTAAGTTTGATTTTAAAGTTCTAAACTATGTTTGATCCATGGTTTTCTTGTTTTCAAGTCTTGTTTGTAACTTTGGTATGGTTTAAAGATTTCTAGGGTTTGAGTTCTTAGTGTACAAAATCTTCAAGAGGACAAGCAAGGACTTGATTGATCTTCCCTTAAGGTAAGAGGGAGATTAACTTTATCAACCATGTGTGGTGGTGAGGGATGAAATTGGTTGTTAGTGAAAAATTCATATAAGGATTTATTCACTTGTATGTATAAGTTTTCATGCTTTGTGATTGTTTTGATTAGTATGCTTTTATTGTTTTAATAGTATGCATGAATATGTGATAGTTGAAGCATGATAATTTATGTGTAATATAGGATGTGAATCACATGAAAATGAAAGAGATTTTGGTTCCAAACAACCTAGAGGCTCACGGCCTCCACACTTATTTTGGAGCAAACCAATTAAAAATATTGTATCAAGTATGGATTTAGATGATTTGGTAATAAGTAAAAGAATTAAGGGTTTTTCAAAGAAAAGGAAATAGAAAATGAACAAATATTTTGTGAGGAAACACTACTTGATTTTCGGCTAACATGCCAAGAATTGGAAATCTAGATCAAAAATAATTTCTTAAGTGTAGTCATAGAGGATTAAGTAACAAGATTTTAAATTAGTGGATTTTGAGGTATCAAAATGAAATGAATAAATTTTTGGAATAATATGGAAAGTAGATTTTGACTATGATAGGAATAAATTTAAAATAACTTGGGTTTACTGACGTATAGCTCACCTATGTGGGTTTTGGAGCGCGTTGGTAGACTTTGATCTATAAAGTTGGATTAAATCAAAGAAATATGAATTTTTATAAGGAATAGTAGAAAATATTATTTAAAGGAATTTTAAGGAAGAAATTATTTTAAATAAGGTTATTTATATAAAAGTGTTAAAAATTTATTTTAGAAAGACAAGAAATAATTTACGCAATTGAAAAATAATGATAAAGCTTTTCACGGTTCCAAAATAATGATTTTTGAGCTACGCGATTGAGAAAACATTCAAAAATCTCCACGCGATTTAGAAAACATTTGAAAATACTTATGTTGTTGAGAAAACATCGAAAAATACTTACACGATTTGAAAATGTAACAAAAATATTATGCGATTGTGAAAATGAGATAAAAGTATTACGCGATTAAAAAATAACAGTGGTTTGCCGTCGGGCCAATGTAGTGGACCCAGATATGTTGGAAAATAGTTTCACCAAGTGATGTCGTGTTTTTGTGAAAAACTGTGATATGAATGTATGTATGTGTATTTGATCATAAATCATGCATTGAAAAGCGTGTCAGTTTTATTGGTAAGGGCAAGTTGCCTAGGAGATGAAATATACCTTAGTGCAAGTGTGATATGTGTAGTATTGATGACTGGTTGATTGATGGAGGCATCGGGGTGAGGATTCCACAAGTGGACAATTGGTAGCACCATTGGACCGTGGTGTACTGTGCAACGCACCGACAATCTCGACAAAACTCTATCCTTAATCACGATCTGGCGTACACTATCTTGTATAAGCCATGTTGCGTACGCTAAAATTCTATTTTAGCACTTTATTTGAGGCTAACGAGATACAAACAGATCTTCTGGATCATTCTCTCTAAAATTGTGATTAGCTCCATGGAGTAGGAAATGGTCTGTGTACATATGCATAGTGGGTCAGCATATTGATGTGATAATTATATTTATCTATTATTTTATTTGTGATATGATAACATATTTTATCTATTAATATTATATCTATATGTTTATGATTATTCCTATACTGTCGTATTGGTATTGATGTAAGGGATCTCACCTCTTCATGTTATGTCTGTTATGTTGTATGTTTATATTAAATAAAGACAATGTAGAAGACGAGTCAGGATCGCCCAGATTCTGTTTGGGATAGTTTATCTGTTATATATTATCGTGTATCAATAAGGCATCATCGGGTTTATGTGTGTTCAATTCTATGAAGATACCGATGCTTGGACTATAGACTTGGAGAGAGATCGTGTTGTTTATCTTAGGGAGCTGACCCTAACCTTTAGTGGGACCTGTAATGGGAACCCTATTTTGTCTGCTACTGCTTCTTTACATTTAGAGTTCTCGATGCTCATGAGGAATTTGTGGGGTATTCCTTTTTACACCCCTAGAGAGAATTCTATGGTGTCGTTTGCGCGTACACCTGTTCCTAGGTCTGCGCAGAACTCGAGGTCTTTGTCTTCGGAGGAGACTGAGGAAGATCTTTCTGAGGAACTTTCTCACTAGAAGTTTTAACTTTGGTTAGTTTAATGTTTTGAAGTAACAGTTGTACATATTTACTTTTCGAAGTACAATCTTATGTATGTAAATTATTTGTGAAGTGAGTTTTATATTTCTGTATATTATGATTGAGTATTATTCAATTATGTATTGTATGGTTTTATTTGTTTATCTAATTTTATATTATTTGTAAAAATGGAATATTTTTTCAATTAGTTTTGTTACAAGATTAATTATTTACAACTCGGGTAAGTTATATAAGTTTTAGTCTTAAATGTGATACCCTACGGTGGGTGTTATAGATAGCGAGTTCTGGAACGAGATTCTTCAGGTGCCCAACCACTACAACCTTAGCATTTCCAAATCTTCTTCTATTCGCGACCCTGCTTTGAGATGGATCCACTGCTTCATATCTCATAGCATCTTGGGACGGTTTCACAGCACTGAGGTTGTCACAAAAAATGACCTTTTCTATTTGTGGTGTTTGGTGCACAGCTACCATTAGTCTGCTCCAATTTAGTCTGCTCTATGTGTGCAACCCTATAGGTTCTCATAATGTTGGTAGTAATATTAAAATGTCATTTTAATATTACAAGCAAGGAGTGGTATCTAGCAACACTTCACTGCTACGCAAGTAATGAGAATGTCAATGATTTGATATAACTTTTCTCTGATCAATATTACTGTGTAGTTTAATCCCTTTGTCCAGATATCTAGATTGAACACAAGGCATGGAACATGTCACCCTTGTATAGTTCAATCTTCCATTTCCTGATACTCGAGTAGACGTAGTAATAACAAATAAGATCAATATCTAATATTGACTCATTTGAGCATAGCCATGCATTTCGTAGTCTCACTCAATCAGGGGGTCCGAAGATATCACTCATGTTATGTAGGATGAACAAATCCCATCTAGGTCACTCACATCCCTCTACATGATTCGCGGTATGTCCGATAACCAACTTTATAATCACCTTGTTACAGATGACATTTAATGGCATTAACACATATAACTCCTCATGTAGGAATCGTACTTATTTCAGGTCAAATGACCACATACACCATTATCACTATGAGAATCTCTTATGATACTCACGTAACAATCCACATAGCATTCTCATTGCGGGTCTGTCCAATACATCATTACTCTAATATGTTTATATGTGAAGACTTGATATCTCATATCCATGACTCGTGGGATGTGGCCATCAGTCTATGCACATACTAGTCTCAATGCATTATTGTCGTCCTAATTAACAATAATATTTGACTAGAGACATTTAAGAATGGTATTTTGTTTTTATCCAATAAGATCTCACGATCAAGTCATCCACTTGATGTCTTATGACATAAAACCTACTATTCTAAGGACTTTATTATGTTTATTATAAATAACACACAATAAATGAAATGTCTCATATATTAAATAAATAGCATAATACAATGTATGTAAGATGGTCAAAATAAATTAGACTCTAGGGCATACACCAACAACACGGTCGTGTCTCTTGGTCACACGGTTGTGTCTCACTTAAAGTGCAATTACGTAGTTTTCAAAAGACACGACCGTGTCAAAGGGAGACACGGCCGTGTGTGCCTTCCTGACGTGAAAAAGAGGTTGTTTTACCCCCTCCCAAATCATTATAAATTGGGGAAAACATTAAACTTAAGGAGACTTTTGGCTAGAGACTTATGTGACAGTAAGTTTTCAGAGGAAAGACAAGGATTGAAGGCGGAGACAAGAGATTGAAGGCAATAGCAAGAGTTATAGAAGATCAACTAGTGAAGTTCTTTTCTCCATCTTCATCTTCTCCATCTTTCCTTTTCGTTTATCAATCATGGTTGTTTCTTTAATCTTTGTTCTTGTTTATGCTACAATTTTCATGAGTGGCTAAACCCTTTTCTAGGATTAGGATGAAACTCTCTATTTCTCTATGATAAATTGTTAATTTGATTCTTTGTTAATAGGAAATTATTGTTCTTGATTCATTCTTGGTATGCTTAATGGATTGGAACTTGGATTAATTGCCATAAGAATGGGATTGATGAAGTTTTAGCACATTTTTAGTTCCAAAAAATTGGGCTTTAAATAATGTAGGACAAATCACCTTCAAGAACATAATTGAACATTAACAAAAATAGGATTACAATTTATCATAGGGGTAGTGTAGTGGATTCCGAATCCTAGGCCTTTAAATCTTTATTGAATCTCGTCTTTTCTAGTTTCAATTGTTTACTTTATTGCTTTGCTTTTCGTCTTAATTTTAATTGAATTTTTACTATCGATTTCACTCGCTTAAATAATCAAAGTCACCGTAAGAGTTAGTAATTAATCGATCCTTGTGGGAACGATTTTTATTTTACTACTTGTACAATCTGTGCAGTTGCAAAAAATCCACAACAAGTTACCCATCTCAAATCTTCCTTATGATTTGTCAGTTTCCACCCCTACTGGAAAACCAATGTTAACTTCCCAAATATGTTTGAATTGTTGTGTAACAAATGAAAATAGATATTTCCTTGTAAATTTGATATGTTTGCCTCTTTTTGACATAGATTTTATTCTAGGCATGGATTGGTTGTCTGGAAACCATGTAGTTCTAAATTTTTCAGATAAAACTTTAGTATTCCTATTTGATACTCCTTCTCTAAATATTTCTTCTGAGTCAGTATACCTAAATGTCAGTTAAGTTACTAACTACCTAGCAAATGGGGCTCAAGGATTTGTTCTCTTCTTTTCTTTGAATTCCAAGAGTAAGCAAGCATTAGAAAGTATTCCTGTGGTGAAGGAATACCCAAAAGTGTTCCCGGATGAAATTAATGAGTTGCCACCCCAGAAGGAGATAGAATTCACTATAGACTTAGTGCTAGGGACAGGGCCTATCTCTATAGCACCGTATAGAATGTCCCCTCTAGAATTGGCCGAGTTGAAAAAGCAAATAGAAGAAATGTTAGATAAGAAATTTATCTGACCCAGTGTCTCACCATGGAGAGCTCTAGTGCTTTTGGCCAAAAAGAAAGATGGCAACATGAGGCTATGCATGGATTATAGGAAATTGAATAAAGTGATAATTAAGAACAAATACTCATTGCGTAGGATAGATGATATGTTGGACCAATCAAGGAGAGCAACGATGTTCTCCAAAATTGACTTGAGGTCAGGTTACCATCAAATCAGAGTTCAAGATGAAGATATCCCAAAGATTGCCTTTAGACCCAGATATGGGCACTATGAGTATCTAGTATTGTCTTTTGGTTTGACAAATGCACCTGCTATTTTTATGGATTACATGAATATGATTTTTAGACCTTATCTTGATCAATTTATTGTGGTCTTTATAGATGATATCCTTATCTATTCAAAGACACCTAAAGAGCATAAAGACCACCTTAGGATAGTTCTAGAAATCCTGAAAGAGAAACAACAATATGCTAAGTTGTCAAAATATGAGTTTTGGCTGGACAAGGTGCAATTTTAAGGACATGTAATCTTTAGAGAAGGGATATATGTAGATCCCAGTAAGATAGGGGCAGTCCTATAATGGGAAAGACCTACCACAGTTACCGAAAATAAGAAGTTTTTTGGGTTTGGCTGGGTATTACAAGAGGTTCATAGAAGGGTTTTCTCGAATAGCTTTACCTTTAACCAAATTGACTTGAAAAGGTAGTGTTTTTGAATGGACACAATAATGCGAGAATATTTTCCAAGAATAAAAAAGGAAGTTGACCACCACATCAACTCTAGTGATTCATGATCCCCAAGGAAACTTTGAGGTATTCTGTGATGCCTCAAGAAAAGGATTAGGATGTGTGTTGATGCAAGATGGGCGGGTAGTTGCTTATGTCTCTAGGCAACTGCACCCACATGAAGAGAATTATCCAACCCATGACATAGAACTAGCAGTTGTGGTTTTTGCTTTAAAGATTTGGAGGCATTACCTGTATGGGGTTAAGTTTGAGGTCTTTAGTGATCATAAGCATTTGAAATATCTCTTTGATCAAAAAGAGTTAAACATGAGGCAAAGACGATGGATGAAATTTTTGAAAGATTATGACTTTGAATTGAAGTATCATTCGGGTAAGGTGATAATCACATATTTTATTCATTAATAAACTCTCATATTTAGTCATTTGCACTCTCTATATTCTTAATTGATTAAGTTTGGTCATGTTTTGTGAGTTTGGGCTCAAATTGGGCCTAATTGAATTTTTTCAGCATTATTGGGCTTTGACACTGTTTATGTATTTTGGCCATAACTTGAGTTTTAGATATCTGATAATCATGAATTTTACCTTGTAGGAAATCTAAGATGAAGCTCTACAACTTTGATGAAGAGTTCGAAGTCTTAATCAGATGTCTAGTGGGCCTAATTTTACATGAAAGTCAAAATACGAGTTTAGAGACCCTTCAATGTTGTTTTGGTCATAACTTGAGTTATTGACCTCCAAATTGCATGGGGTTTGAGCCCAAATGTTCATAACTGACCCAACTTTGTAATTAATGGGTTTTTAATCATGTACATCCAAAATAGGGGGTATTTTAGGGGATTGAAAGTCAGAAATTGAGGCACCTCTCATTTGACACTTTTCCTCTTTCTCTCTAGAATTCTCTTCTCTCCCTTCTCTCTAATTTTCGATTTTCCTCTTCTTTCTTTTATTTTTTTGAGTTCTCCCCTTCTCATGGAGGGGTAGAGCCTTTAGATCAATCCAAGAGATTGAACATGCTTGGTTGTTAATCTTGAGATTTTGTTTTTAATGTATAAGTTCATCTATTAATCAAGTTTCTCTTCTTTTTCTTCTCTTTGTTAATTTTGGTTACTTAATTGGAATTTTCATATGTTAATTGTTTAATTACCATGTGCAAAGAGATGAACTTAGAGATTAAACAAGACATTAAGGTGTTTGATGAAAAGGTTAAATTGGTTGGATCTTGGCTTTTAAGTTGATTTCAGTTTAGGTGAATGCTTAATTTGTCTAATTGAATTCTAGAAGCATTTCTAGTTAAGATCTGTGATCATTGAGAGGCTTCTTGATGTGGTCTAAGACCAAGGATTTAATTGATATTTGAATGGACCTTTAGTAATCAAGGATGGATTAAAATCAAGTTTGGATAATTTTCTTGGATTGGTTGCTTTCTTAATTCTGATTTACCCTTTAATTCGAATTTTGATTCTCAATTCTGATTCTTAATTTTGTTTCTTAATCTCGCCTAACCCCCCCATTTTAACTTGACTTGATCAAATTGCGTTTTATAATCCTTGAGAGGCGATCCGGTGTTGTTTCCTATGCTATAAGTCATAGGCATAACTCGGTTATAATTTTGGTGAGTTCGGTGCTCGTCATAAGGCCAATGTAGTAGCCGATGTGTAACATCCTAATACAATTATCATAAAATAATCAGAATATTTCAAGATAAAACGTATCAAGTATGTCACTTTCTAACAATGCATAAAATATAAATCCATAACAACCTGTGTAGTCGTTATAGAGAGCCACAAAGGATGAAAAAGGTTATATATATACATCACTGGATAAAATGCCACATTGTAATAGATAAACTTTTACAAACTATAAGGTAGTAAATAAATACAAGTTGATGCATAAAGAAACAAAATAACTAAAATTAAGTCTTTTGCTTCTTCTTCTTGCCTTTTTTTCTTTGAAGGGTCTTGACTTGCATTTACATGGAAACATAACAAGGTGAGAATTCACAAAATCCCCAATATGAGTATACCAAAACCTGCAGTTATATATATTCACATCGAATAGATAACTAAACACCATAGATTTTATTTACAACAGTTTAATGAGCTACAACTCAACACTACTTGAATACATACGTACTCCCTATGTAACAAAGAAAACAACAATCAATGATATCGTACAATCACTATACAATCTTAAGATATCATATAGTAAGCAAGACAACTGTCCATATAATTGTCAATAAATGCAATACTTTATGTTATGAGATATGAATATGCTCACACAATATAGTAATAATGTGATTATCTAATGCTAATGTGAATTTTAGTTTTTGGAAAAACACATGATGCTTACTAAGTTCCTGGAACCAAGTTCCATCATATATACTGAGTAGGATAGGCACGATAACCCTTACACTACTTAGTAATAAGTGGATTCCTTCCCTTCACGATAGTAAGAGTACTACTACGTGTAACATTCTGCCCAACCTAATAGTCCTGATTAGAGTTATAGTAGTTCAATAAAAATTGGTGGAAGTTTCCTGATAGTTGTGGCAATGTTTTGGGTTGAGTTGAGTGTAAATCTATAACATCTGACATGAGAAATAGCTCAAAATAACTCAGAAAATTATAAGATTATGAGCAATTGTCAAATAGAGGATGAAGACTTAATTGGAGAGTGGAAATAGATTAGAATAAGTACCTGAAAACGTCTTAATTCAATTCATTAAGGGTTAACTTAACCCAAGAACAAGTGAAGCTTATGATTGGTAAAGGTGTAAAAATGATATTTGGAAATAAATGAAATTTTAGAATTATCCACATCACCACAGCAGGTTAGAAAATTCATCAAAAGAATATAGAAATATCTTTATAGATATAAAGTTTCAGGATTTCTTCCTATATTTTTGTTAAAACCCCTTTGTTCTTTTATCTTTATTTTAGATTAACTTTATCGTTACCATATGATTTTATTTATCCTATTTTTTTCTCTCTCACGCTCGTTCACTCTCATCCACTCGTTTCTTTCTCTCGCTTATTCACTCTGTTGTTCTCTCTCTTGCTGGTTCTCTCTTGTTTGTCTACTCTTGCTCGCTCATCCGTTCTCGCATGCTCATCTCTCGTTGGTTCGTCCTCGCTGCCACTCTATTTAATTTGTTCTGATCCTCTTCTTTCATTCTGTTTCTTTGATTCTGACTCTCTCTCTCCCTCTCTCGCTTTCTCTCTCATCTCTGTGTGCTAGAAAAATAGAGGTTAAGGCAAGAAAAAGAAAAAGAAAGAGGAGAAAGATGGAGAGGGAAAGTGTGAAGAATCAAAGGGAACAAGGAAAACCATGAGGTAGTGGTTGTTTGATTTTCTTCTGCTATGCTTTTATTAAATTATGTAATACCCCAAAAATTCATATTTTATTTATTTTAAGTGATTCTTAATTATTTTGAGTAATCCGATTCGATTTCTGTGAATTTTATAATTTTTGTGATTTTTAGGAATTTTTGGGAGTTTTTACGTTTTGATTATTTTAATATTATTTTTAGGGGCTATATATGAGCCTTCGTATTTTATTTCTTTTTGTCAATCCTTAATGATTTTTACTAATCTGATTTGATTTTCATGAATTTCATAATTATTATGATTTTTGTGAATTCTTATGTGTTTTTATATTTTAGATTATTTTAATAGTATTCTTGGGCTGCATGCGGGCCCGGGGCGAGTCTGGAAAAATAAAATTTTTCTGTGGCCAGAAAATTTTGTACTGTCAATACAGAGTTGGGGAAATCTTACTAAACCCGAAATCGAAAACAGTTTTCAAAATTTTCTTTTACTGTGTTTTGTACTGTATTTAATTATCGGACAATAAAAATACCGTAAAATTGTGTCTATAGGGTAAACCAATTAGAATCTAGTCTTCATTTGATGAACTAATTAGAAGGCTATAGAAATAAGATCAACTAATAGAAATTAGTCAACAAAGAGGGCTTGACTTTGATTTGCACCCTTGGATAAGAAGACTTAGTTTTGAACATCAACCATTGATCTAATCAACGGTTGAGAAACAAACTTAATGAAGAAGCCTTGGATGATCACCATTGATTTAATCAATGGTTTGAGAGTAAACATAGTTAGGAAGCTTTGGATGTTCACCACTGATCTAATCAATGGTTATAAAGACAAGCTTAATAAGGAAGGCTTTGGATATCTACCGTTGATTTAATCCACAGTGGAGATTGGTCTCACAAAATGGCTAGGACCATTTGTGACCATTGGATGGAAAGTGTGTAGAGAATATCTTGACCCTCTATTTTTGAAGATGCATCTTATGGCTAGAATTTTATGGAGAAAAGATCCAATGGCTTAGATTTGATCATATCACTTGGAAGCTTCTACCAAACATCAACCATTGATTTAATCAATGGCTCTTGAAGCCTAAAATGGTGGCTAACATATTTGGACAACTCCTAAGTGTACAAGGGGGGAAGCCACTGTTTTGGAGAGTAAAATGGCTATAGGAAAGTGTTCATTTCATTTCATTATTCATCTCTAACATTTCCTAAGCTAAAGCTTCACAAATTTTCTCTCCTTTCTCTTCCCCAAGCTCACGACCAAGAGGCCAAGGTTCTACCATCACTCTTCAATAATTTACACCTACCATATATCTTGAATCCTTACCTTATTCTAAGCAACTTTCATGTTGGAGACTTTCTCTAAATCATCCATCTTCAAGTACTTTTCCTAACATCTAAGTTTGAAGGGTAAAGGGTGAAGTTCTTGATATTCTTTTCTAGATCTTATATTTAAAGTTCTAAACCATGTTTTGATCTGTGGTTTTCTTATTCAAGCTTTAAATATTGATTATGTATGTTTACTTTGATTTTTAAGAAAGCTTTTGGTGGTGAAGGACTTGTACAAGAAGCAAAACAAGGAGCTTTGGAGGTTTCTCCAAGAGGTAAGAGGGAGATTACCCTCATCAACCATGTATTGGTGGTGAGGAATGGATGTGTGTGTGGTGAAAAATCCATAAGGATTATTTCACTTGTTTATTTAAGAGCTTTCCATATTTATGGTTGTTTGGTGATTGAGATGTTTATTGCTTTGACAACATGTTTTAGTATGTGTTTATGATGCATGATGAATTGTGTATGTTTTAAGATGTGAATTACATGACAAAGGAAAATATGTTAGTTCCAAAGAACCATGGAGGCACACGGCCTCAAAGTTATATTTATGAGCAAAAGATTCTAAGTATTTTACTAATCATGATTATTAGATAAAAAGGGTAATAAGTTAATGATTTTAAGAATTTGCAAAGAAAGTGGACAAGGAAATGAACAAAGATTTTTATGATGAAGGTATTTATAATTTTCGGCTAATATGCCAAGTATTGGTAAATTAAGATTTTCATGAATGATAACAATGGATGATTAGAAGGAAAAGGAAAAGAAAAGATATAATGGTTTCAATGGTCATGTGCCTATGATTTTTGAAGGCTTGTAATACCTTGGTTTTATGAAACAATATGATTTTAAAGTAGAAATTTAATTGATTAAGTACAAGGATTAAAGAAATGGAAACAAAGTGTTTTGTCACTTGAGAAATGGAAATTTTGTATATGAAAGGAAAAGAGAGGTTGAAAGTGTTTGAACCTCCACTTATTTTGGAAAGGACTAATTTTAGAATAGATTTGAGAATTATGGAGAATATATTGGTGACTTAAAATTTACTAACATATAACTCACTCTTTGGGTTTTGGAAAGTATTAGGAAATTTTAAGTTAGAATAATTGATTTTGAAGGAATATTGATTTTGAGGGGAAATGATGAAAAATATTACTTAGAAGATTTTTAAGTGAAGAATATGTGGAAAATGAAGTTGGAAATGGTATTGAGTTTTGAAAATCCAAAATGATGTTTGGAATATTGAGAAATATTTTACGAAGTTAAAAAATGATGAAAAAGGGTTTATGTGACTTAAAAGCATGATTTTTAAGTTACGCGATTTTGAAAATGTTGGAAAATCGCTACGCGATTTGGAAAACGTGTAAATATTTTTACACGATTGAGAAAACATCAGAAAATGACTATGTGATTTAAAAACGTAACAAAAGTGTTACGCGATTGTGAAAATGCATTAAAAATAATACGCGATTAAAAATACAGTAAAGATACTGTAAAGAACTGATGTACTGGATGAGAACTTTTTTTTAATGATGAAATTGAGATATGCATTGAGGCATATGATGAAATTGAACAAAACTTGCATTGAGGTATTCGTGCATTGAACAGAACTTGCATTGAGATATTCATGCATTGAACGGAATATAGCTGATAGCTATTATGGCCCTTGTGGTTGAAGGGGGAATGGGAATTGAAAAGTGAGATCTATGATAAATCTTGGGGGCATCAAGGCGCGACAGTCGATCTAGTGGGCAGTGGCAAGTACCCTGTGCCACATGACGATGCAGTCCATTGCAACGCATTGACAATACCCGACAAGAACACGATTCTTTTCAAAGACTGGAGATTGTCTGTGGGCTAAGGCTGGACAATTAACTAGAGCATTCTTCTCGAAATTGTGAAAACCTCCATGGAGTGAGAAATTGGTCTAGTATGCATACACATGAGTCAAAACACATATTGTTATGGCATGATAAACGTTCATATGATGTGACATCATCATTTTATATATTGAGGATATCTGTTATGATGAAATTGGTACTGGTGATTTAACTGAGATATATGTTTACTGGAATTGTGATGAAATGATGATGAATTGATAAGGAATTGTGATGAATTGATAACATGAATGAAACTGTGATATCTGTGTGTATGGAATGGCTTTGTCATTTGTATCATTCCTTGTTACCACTTTGGTATTGATGAAAGAAGATCTCACCTCTTTGTTGTATTGTTTTGTTGTGCTTGTATTGTTAAAAATTGTATAGAAGATGAAACGAGTTTCTTAGACTTGACCGGAGGCAAATATTCTGAATTCGGTGACAACATCAAGGAGTGACCATCCTAGATTCATTGGTGTGCAGTTTTGAGCAGGAACAAATATATGATGCATCAAGATGGATACAAGGCGGAATAAGTATGTTGAGTTTTATCAATAGTGTTTTACCGTGCTATTAAGTAGGACCCGTCATGGGGTTTGCTACTGTTTAAAATTGAGTCTGTAAGTGTTATGTTTCCTCAATAATTGTTAAATATTATGTGATGTCAATAATATATATTAATCAGTTTAAATCTATTTTTCAGTATTACCTATAAATTTCAATAAGTTTATGTTTCCGCGAAAAGAAATTTTAAAACTCATGTTTTATAACTCAAACTTTTTATAAAATTATTTTCAGATTATGAGCATGTAGTCGAAAATGTGATGCCCTACGGATAGTGTTACAAATTACAAATCTGTTTTCTAGCCTCATAATGCTCACGGCTGAAATGAAAAATTAATGGATGATTTTGGATTTCAATTGTTTTTGTTTCTTTGATTTTGAAGACTTTGTGAAGAGATTTGGTATACAGGGGTTTTGGCTTTTATTTCATTTTTCTTTCTTGATTTCTGATGCTCACGGCTAGCACAAGTAAATTTCTAATTATTGAATGTATTCACATTTTGTTGAAGTTATGTATTTACGGTTTGTAACACCCACCGTAGGGTATCACATTTATGTTACTTAATTACCAAATTACCCTTTCATTATAAAATATGATTTGTAATGTAAATACGAGTTGTAAAATTTCTTAATATTGATAAGATAAACTTAGCAGAAAATAAAAACATTAAACATCATCACAAATAATTTACATCATATACATTACATAAGTCTTAGTACTGACATAATTAAATATTTACAGACATAGTCCTCAAAAGTATTTGACATTATTTAAAACTAACACATTTGCTCAAGTATAACTAGATAGCAGAACCTTAGACAGATCCTCCTCAGATTCCTCAGCAGGTAGGAATCCAACTTGATGCGAAGTCCTACAGACAGGTGTCCGTGCAGACGACACTATACTAATCTCCATTGGGATGTGAAACCTACCACCCCAATACTGTCTAATTGATAGTGGAAATTCAACATGTACATAAATAGTTACTGAAAAGAACAGATCTTTATAAAATATCCTGCTCATGTTCACCGTCAAAAGTCCTTGATAGATTAGTCCCTCCTCATTGGGACTCAACCTCCAAGCATCAGTTCCACCGTGGAACTCTAGTCTCACGTATCCAAAAAACTCGATCGGGGTGCCATCCAATCAAAATTCAGCTTCCTCAATAGGAATCTGCTCTTCTTCACCTCCTTGCTCAATATCTTGCTCAGTGTCTTTACCGAAACCTAAACACAATACAGAATAATACACGAAGAGGTGAGATCACCTACTCCAATACCAACATGGTAGTATGGAGATAACACAAACAGTACCTCATATAGATATATCATACCATAATTATGATCATACACTCAACATTTTTTTTATCATCACAACAGATGTAATAAATAATAATTACGATCATGTCCTCAACATTATCCAAATATTCAACAATTCAATTATCATAAACAATAATTATGATAATGCCCTCAACATTATCCAAATATTCAACAATTCAAATATCACACTGATATCAATGCTCAATAATTATGCATGTGCACATAGACTCAATTTCCTACTCTATGGAGGTTTTCACAATTTCGAGATGAATGTTCCGGTTAATTGTCAGCCTTAGCCCAAAGACAATCTCTAGTCTTCGAAAGGAATTGTGTTCTTGTCGGGTATCGTCAATGCGTTGTAATGGACTGCATCGCTAAGTGGCACATGGTACTTTGCCAACTATCCACTGGTCGACTGCCACGCCTCGATGCCCCCAAGATCCATCATAGACCTCACTTTTCAATTCTCATTCTCTGTTTGACCTTAAAGGCCATAATAGCTATCAACTATATTTCGTTCAATGTACAAATGCCTCAATGCAATTTTGTTTAATGCACAAATATCTCAATTCATGTCTCAATTTCATCACATGCCTCATTGCACATCTCAATTTCATCATATGCCTCATTGCACATCAGTTCTTTATAGTATCTTTACTGTATTTTCAAATTGCGTATCATTTTTAACGCGTTTTCATAATCGAGTAACACTTTTATTACGTTTTCAAATCTCATAACCATTTTCTGACGTTTTCTCAATCGCATAAAAATATTTACACATTTTCCAAATTGCGTAGCGATTTTCCAACATTTTCAAAATTGCGTACCTTAAAAATTATGCTTTTAAGTTACGTAAAACATTTTTCACCATTTTTTTCCGCCACGTAAAATATTTCTCAACCTTCTAAATTTCTTTTCAACCTTTCTCAAATTCATACCACTTCTTGTTTTATTTTTCCATATTTTCTCACTTAAAATTTCCTAACGTGCTAAAAAACCCAACGAGTGAGCTATACGTTAGTAAATTTTAAGTCACCACCGTATTCTTCATAATTCTAAATCAATTCTAAAAATCAATCCTCTTCAAAATAATTTAAGGTTCAAACACTTTTAACCTCTCTTTTCCTTTCATAAAAGAAATTTCCATTTTTCAAGTGATAAAACACTTTGTTTCTATCTCTAAATTACTTGCTCTTCTTCTCTTTAAAATTAATTCCTTTCAATTTCTAAATTATAATTTCATACAAAATTTCCTCATTTCAAGCCTCCAAAACCATGAACACTTGGTCTTTAAAACCAACTCATCTTTTCTTTTTCCTTTCCTTTCTAATCATTCAATTTTACCATTCATGAAAATCTTAACTTGGAAACACCTATTTTGAGGTGTTGAGGCCGTGAGCCTCATGATCCTTGGAACCAAAAATTATTTTCCTTTCCAACAATTATTATGACATACATAACATATAATCAACATATTATATTTCAAGCATACCATAAAAGCAATAAAAATCATACCAAACATATAAGCACAAATAAATCATGCAAAGCACATAAATCACAATAACACCCACAAGTAATTACACAACCGTGGATATGAATCCTCACATGGATTCACCATTCATCAAATACAAATACATCTCTCACCACCATACTTGGTTGGTGAGATGAATCTCCCTCTTACCTCTTGAAGAAACCTCCAAAGCTCCTTCCTTTGCTCCTTTTTCAAGTCCTTCACCACCAAGGGCTTCTTAAACATACAACAAACACAATTTTATTAGCATCTAAAGCTTGAATAAGAAAGACCATGGATCAAAACATGGCCTAGAACATGAAAATGAGATAAGAAGTGAAGTTTCCATAACTTCACCTTAAAAACCCTAGAACTTGATCTTGAAGAAAGTCCTTGAAGATGAATGATCTAGGACTTGGACCAAACTACTAAGTGTCTTAGATTGAGGTATAGATGCAAGATATGTGGTTGTTTAAAATTATAGAGTAGTGGAAGGTGATTTGGGTGCTTTGGCCAAAACTAGTGAGAAAGAAAAGTGAGAACTTTGTGTGTTTGTTCTTGATAATTTGGAGAAAAGATGAATGATTTGTATGAAATGAAAAGCTTCCTATAGCTAAATGGTCTTCAAACCGAACCCCCCCTTGTACACTCAAGGAATGACTAAATTCATTAGCCACCATTTTGGAGTTCAAGAGCTATTGATTAGATTAATGGTTGATGTTGGTGTAGCTTCTAAGTGTAGCTTCTATATTGATAAGACTAAATCTAAGTCATTGGATCTTTCCTCCTTGAAATCATAGCCATTAGATGTATCTCCAAAATGAAGGGTCAAGATCTCTTCTTCATACTTTACATCCAAGGTTCAAAAATGGTCCTTGCCACTTTGTGAGACCAATCTCCACCATTGGTTAAATCAATGGTGGATATCCAAAGCATTCCTCACCAAGCTTGTTTCCTATTGGTCCTTCATAAAGTTGTCATAACCACTAAATTTGACTAACTAGTATAATATTTCTCTACCTGTTATTCCCCTACGGATAATATTTACTATCTTTTTATTACCTGATAAATAATACAGTACAAAACATAGTAAAAGAAAATCTCAAAAACTGTTTTTGGTTTCGGGTTTAGTAAGATCCCTCGTCCCCGTCTTAACAGTACAAAATTTTCTGGCTATAGAAAATTTTTTATTTTTCCAGACCTTCTTGGGCCCGCATACAGCTCGAGAATAATATTAAAATAATCAAAAAAATATAAAATCCACAAAAATCATAAATATTATGAAATTCATGAAAATCAAATTAGATTTGAAAATTAATTAAGATTTAACTGATATAAATAAAATACGTAAGATTTTCCCTGGCTCAAAAATTATTATTTTCCTGACACGGAGTAAATCACACAAAACGATCAAATGCATTCACAGAATACTCAAAATAATTTTACAGTACACAGAAATCACTAAACAATAGAATCTTGTTATTACTGTCAAATAACTAGAAAATTCGGGGTGTTACACGGTTGATTTTCAAGAAAGCTATCATTATTGACTTGTGTTTTGATTGCTTAAGTGTATACTCGGTTGGACTTGGTTGTTAATGGTGGACTTTTGTTTCCATGTTCACGCTATAATTTTCTAAGTGTGACCGTGTGACTCAATTGGTGTACATATTTGTTTTTTCTAAATTACTATGTTTAGTTGACTAATGGGGTGGTGGTCGTGACTTACTCTTTTATTATTATGCTCATCAATGGTCATTTGAGATGATTTTGTAATCTTGACTTTGATAAGAAATTGAGAAAGATAAATTACTGGTGTTCATGGTTGTATATGCTACGGCTAAATTAAGATATTTAAAGGCTCTTTGCATGTAAATTGTTTTGTTCATCTAATAAATGTTGACTTAAGTCTATGATTTGATTTAAAGAAAATCATGGCCAAACCATGCTTGAGTGAGTCTCACGGTCATAGCTTCTAAATTGACTTGTTCAGACTTTGAAGTTAACTTGGTTGTATTCATGGATGTGCAATGTAACATCCTAATTCTAGATACTATAGCATGCCCTATGTATGCTAGGCAAATAGAACCAAGTGTGTCACTTTTAACTTATAATGTAAAATTTAAAACATAAATATAAAACCTGTATATCAAATATAACGTATAAATATATAGAGTCTTAAACAAAAATAAGAGAGCAAGACATTTTACGCATTTGGCAACTTGCTCTTTACCAACAAACTATCTGATATGTCTGAGATTACAATCCTTATTAACAATAATGTAAAAATTTATTTACATAACCATAAATCTAAATACAAGACTTATACAAACTAAGAAATTTAGATATATATTTACATAAAACTAAACTTGGTCTTCAGCGCTTCTTTCTAATCGTGCTTGGTCCTTCTCTGGATTTATCATAGAAAACATAAAAATACTGGGGTGAGAATGTATAATTCTCACTAGTAATTTTTGAAACCATGACATCATGGTAAATCCAACTGCTTCAGAGAAATCGGTTTAAATAAAATATCTAGAAAGGTGGCAAAAATCCAAAACTCTGTCATTTCCCTTCCCAAGGCAGACGATTCAATTAATTATAAAAATAATTAGTTAGATCATCACATTACAGCTAACTTGAACATCATGTACCTTAAACAATTATTGACTAGAAATAATACTAAATATTATCCCTAGCCCTTTTTGAATAACTTTTAACCTTATTCCTTGTGTATAATGAAAAAAAAGACAATTACCCATACAATAGCCGTTTTATGTAATGCTTTATGATGTATGGTTATGCCTAATGATTGCCCTAAGATATGCTCATGCAATGCTTTATAAAAGATTTTATTTATAAAACTCATGTTACTAGTTTTTCCTAGGAATTCTCTTATTCCAAGAAACCCTTTTTTTCCAGGATTCATTTTCTCTTAGGAAACTCTTTTGTTCTAGGAAGTCCTTTTTTTCCTTATATATCCTTGGGTATGAAGGGGTAGGAAACCCTTTTGTTTCTTGTCCACCTTACACTACGTGGTATTGCTCTTTTGGATACCATGGGTATTACCTCTCTATGTAGTAGGGAACCAACCACTTAACACTACCTAGTATGAATGGGCTAAATTGCCTCACATCCATTAATACCCAGAACCCCGACACTAGGAGCACCTTTGGCTCAATGCTTGGGGTCATCCATACACTGAACAATAAGTAACAAGTTTGAAAACTAAAACAAGCAAGGTTGAGTAAAATCATTACTTAATATACTTTCACATCTTCTTGCACAAAAAGGGAAGCAAAACCATAATCCTTACAATTTATTATAGAGATGGAGTAACTCTACTATTTCAACCTCAATTTACCTTTTTTCTTTACATTATTGTGCTTCCCAATATCATGCTTGTCAAAAACATTCATTAATGAGCATATTTTATTATGCCTTTGAACATAATTCATATTCATCATTGATTCCATACAAAACAAATATAATGAATTACTGTATAAGTTATAACACCCACCATAGGGTGTCACATTTAAGACTAATTCTAATATAACTTACCTGAGTTGTAAAATAATTAATCTTGTAAAAACACTGATTTTAAAATTTCATTTGCGGAATAACTAATAATAAATAAAAACATTAAACGTGAAACGTAATTAAAACTAACACACCATATTTTACATATTACAAACCTTGTTCACAAATAATTTATATAATTACACCCCCAAAAGTTATATACACAGTACACACCAAAATAAAAATACTAAACTAAAACCCCAACAAATTATAGGTTCAGGCTCTCATTGGGATCCTCCTCCTCCTCCTCGGTGTTATCATTAAAGAAACCTAGCGGATACAGCACACACCTAGTTGGTGTCCTGGCAGTAGACATCATGGAGTCCTTATGTGGAGTGTAGGTGTTCTTACTCCACAGCTCACGTATAGGCATATAGAACTCTAAACGAACAGACACATGTTGTGTCATGATAGGAGTACCATCCCTAGTACCACTTAAAGTCAGAGTCAAATCCCCGGTATACACAAACTTTTTCCTGTCTAAGTTAACCCACCACGCATCAATCCCACCGTGGGATCGAACCGTGACAAACCCTAAAACTTGGCGCCTCGCCACCATATTAGATAAATACAGAAAAATAGCTATTGATAGTAAAACGACTTATCAGCCTCCTCACCTCCTCGGTCTTCATCAAATACATATAATACACAAATACAATATAATAAAGAGATGAGATCCCCTTTCATCAATACCATTGAGGTAGTATAGAAAATGACAGTAAAAGATAGCGGTATAATATATATCACATATAGATATCATATCATATCATAGAAAACATATAAATAGGCACAATTGTCACACCAATATGCTGACTCATTATGTATGTGTACAATGACCCATTTCCTACTCCATGGAGCTAAACATAATTTCGGAGAGAGTGATAGGGAGTACATGTCTGTATACCGTTAACCTTAAATCATGTGCCATTTATCATATCATGGTGCGCAACATGACTAATACAAGACACTCTCAACCATATCACGAAAAGAGTAGTAACTCCGCCAAGATCACCGGTGTGTTTGCAAAGGATACCACGACGCAGTGGTACGACCTACTGGCCACATGTGACATTCCACACCCCAACGTCTCCAAGATCACTGAAGATCGTAACTACGCAATTCTCACCCGCACAAAGGTGTAATTTCCATCTCCTGGGCTAATTGCCTTGCCTTAGTTGACATGATTTTTCATGCATGATGTATGATTCAAAAATACATACAACCATTATTTTATGGTATTTCACAAATACACGTCATTTCTTGACAATATCACTTTTCAACATAACAGGGCCCACCACGACAGCCCGACAGCCAACTGCTGTAATTTCTAATCACATAAACATTTTACCGTGTTTTTGAAACAGCGTGACATTTTTCTTACATTTTCAAATTATGTAATATTTTTCAATGTTTTCGCAAACGCATAATTAATTTCCAATATTTTTAAATTACATAATATTTTTAAACGTTTTCTAAATCACATAAATAATTTCAAACGTTTCCTAAATCGCGTAAATATTTTCAACGTTTTTAAATCGCGTAGAGGTTTTTAAACATTTTCTCAATCGCATAATAATTTAAAATCATTTTCTTAATCGCGTAATGTAAAAATCAATCACGTAGCTTAAAAATAATAATCGCGTAATGGTTTTCTAGCATTTTTCACTTACGTAAAATATTTTTCTCAACTTTCTAAATTTATTTTATAAAGTCCTTATATAATATATATATATTTTGGCCTTCCTGAAAATATTTTCTTTCTAAAAATTCTTTACATATTATTTTCTATGGTTCTTTCCAAAAATTTGATTTCTTTGATTTACTTAAATAATATAGCTTACATACTAATTTAATTCCTACCCTTAAATCCATTTTTCCTTTTCTTACTAAAAATTCCTTAATTCCAATTATTGTAACTAATTATCAAAGTCCACACTAGGTAAAATAATTTAGGGTTTAAAATAACACACTTTGGTGTGTTGGCTGAAAATTAGATTTAGGGCTTCTATTCATATTTAATCATTTTTCATTACTAAAATCCTTTACAAAACCATTTTCCATCATCAAAATCCTTTACCAAAACCTTTAATCCAATTTTTATCCTTAAGATCATTAATCCATAACTTAGGAATTAATTTGAATCATCTTGTTCCCTTTGTAGTAGTCAAAACCGTGAGCCTCCCCTAGGTTCTTTGGAACCTTCATGCAATTTTCCTCATCATACAACTCATATTCTACTTTACACAATATTCATCATGCTACCATAAGCATATAAACAAGCATATAAGCATATAATCTACTTAAACAAGCATATAATCAAAGCTTAAAAATAAACCAACCATAAATAAAGCAAGCTTAAACTATACAAGTGAATAAATCCTTATAGATTTTTCACCACAAACAAAGTCATCTCCTCACCACCAACATATGGTTGATGAGAGTAATCTCCCTCTTACCTTAAGGAAGACAAAAATCCTTCTTGCCTGGTCTTCTATGGATTTTGTGTGGCTCCAAATGAAAACCCTAACAAACTTAAACCAACCAAGGTCACAAACAAAGCTTGAAGAAGAGAAACCATGGAACAATCATGGTTTAGAAACTCAAAAACCAACTTAGAAACAAAGAAGAAGAACTTTTACCGTGAAATTTCAAGAACCCTAACTTGTAGAAATGGTAGAAGATGAAGGATTTTACTTAAGTCTTCAACATAGAAGTGTCTTAGAATGATGTTTAGGTGTAGAAAATAAGGTTAGATGAAATTTTAGAAGCTTGGATGGTTGTCTTTGGGTGCTTGGCCGTGAGCTTGCTTGGAGAGAAATGGAGAGAAAAGTTTGAAGAGCTTTGCTTTAGGAAATGATCAAGAATGATCAAGATGACTAATAATTGGTGTCTTCAAACTTTGCTAAGCTCATAAGCCTTCACAAAATTGTCCCCCCCCTTCTTGCATTCTCAAAATGTGACCAATCTCACTAGCCACCATTTTGGGCATTCTTAGCCATTGATTAGATCAATGGTTAGGATTAATATAGATTCTAATTATAGCCTCTAGATAGAAGACTTAATCTAGGCCATTAGATCTTTCTTCCTTGAAATCCTAACCATTAAATGTATCTCCAAAATGAAGGGTCAAAATCACTCATTCATACTTTATATCCAAGGATCATAAATGGTCCTAGCCATTTTATAAGACCAAATCTCCACCGTTGATTAAATCCACATCCAACGGTCATAAATGGTCCTTGCCACTAATTTTGACTTCTTCATACTAGTAGCACATGGCTATCACCTAGCTATAGCTACAAGAAATTATTACTCACAGAATAAAAATTACTGATCACAAACTAGTAATTATTGTACAGCGAATAATAAATTCACAGTATAAGAAAATTTTTGATACTGTATCCAGTTTTGAGTTTAGTAAGAACCCCTAGCCCCGCATTAGTAGTACAAAATTTTCTGACTATTAAAAATTTGTAGTGTTTCTGGGCCCACCGTGGGCCCACAGACAGCCCAAAATATTATTAAAATATTTTTATTCTCAGAAAAATTCAGAAAAATTCTCAAAAATTACAAAAATTAGAAAATTAATATTTATGCAGAAAAAAACAAAAATCGAGATGTTACATAAGTAATTCATTTCTTTATATTCATACATCAATTCTATGAATCTATTTCAATTCAACATTTAAAACATTATAAATAAGCTCATGTAAAAATCATACTTTTTATGAGTTACTCATGTTTACTATCATTCAAGACAACACAAATTAAAATTACATTATATTTAACATCACATTTTCCCTTCAAGTAAATGTTGCTCTCCTTCATCTTCCAGCTATTCTTACTCTCACTTAATCATACTTCCAAGTAAATACTAACAATTCAATCACATTATAACCTCTAAACCCACTTTAATCCATAAATTTTGGGTTAAAACTTAGTTCATTATCCATCAAAACCCGACCTTTCATCCATCAAAAATCTTAGGAAAACAAGAAAAAAATCATGTTCTTCAACACATTCACAACACAAACAACTAAAACTCAATAAATTTTCATTTTTAGCAACAAGAATCAATCAAGAATAGCATGTGAATAGTACATGGTCCCTCTTTGTTTCTAAGCTCAAACAGGAATATCAAAAGGGAGAAACAAAGATGGATGTGTAAGAAAAGAATCTCCTTACCTCAAACTTGCATTTCGTCCCTTTATCTCCTTCTTTTCCCCTCCGATTTCCCTCTCCATTTCTGCCTTGTTTTCTTTCTTTGGTTTCAGCTAAAACCATCATGAAAGAGAGACGAGAGAAAGTGAGAAAACCTCACTTTTAAAAGTGAGTTTTAAGGGCAATTGAGTCCTTTTGTTAAATTTGCTATTTCTTAGGAATACTTTGATATCGCTAAATCAAGTTTCCTAACCTCTAAAAGTATTGAAATAAATCCTAAGATTCATTTTAATACTTATTTCATCATTTCATTAATTTTCCATATATGTGATTCATCAATCTAGTATTAAACACTTACTCAGTGTCCTTAAAAAAATACTGAACTAGCTCTGTTTGTCCTCAAAATTTAACTACATCCTTTTTCATACATTTGTGACCTGAAAATAAATTTTTCACATTTATTTCTCTAATTTATGTTATTTTCCTGAGTTAAAATAGTCATTTTGTATGTTTTGTTTTGCAGCAAAGTACCTAAATTAACTCAAAACATCACAAAATTTAGCGGACATGTTAAACTAGTATTAAGCTACCTCTATAATCTTAAACAAGTCTAACATGTTGAAAAAAAGGATGTTACATGCAACCCATGAACAAAACCATCTTGCTTAGTTTCAAATTTAGTTTCATTTTCTATTATATGTTGCATTGAATTGAGAAGTTGAATTTAATGAGAAAATTGGTTGAACTTTGACTTGATTAGATCATGGTACTTGCTGCTAATTGTTGACCAGAATTATGTTGTCTTTCTATGATAAATTGATAGCTTGAATTGTACTTAAAAATTATAGCAAGGTGCTACCTTGTTTAGAATTGTATGTGGAAGAGTTAAATATGTAAAATCATGATTTTTATGGTGTTGATTTATTTGTTGAAATAATGAACTTTGGTTGTTAGAACACAAGAACCATGAGTTTCTGGTTACTGGATCTCTGGACAGCATATGTATTTTGATTCCTTTATTTGAGAAATTGATTTTTGAAACATTGTCATGCTATTCAAGGAAATAATAGATGAAATTAATTATACGAAATGTTATGTAAAGCATGATTATGCTTTTGCTTGATTGCAAGTATTAAGACTTTTGAGATGATTATGATATATTAAGAATTTGATTATGAAAGGATTATATATCCAAACATGTTTGAGAATTTATAATATGATTGGATTGGATCAAATGAGATTGAACAATGATTGATTGATTGCCATGATAGGAATGATAAATTTATACATGTTGCATATTTGATAATCTGATGTACAAAGAGATTTGATGAAATGACTTGATTTTCATGGGTATCCATTTGTGGAACTAGGCTGAGTGGATTTTGGATATACCTTAGATTTAAGGTTAAGTCTCGGAAAATGATAAGAAAGAAATAGAGAATCTTTCTATACCATGGTAATTGAGGTTGAGGAAGACCTCCCACTTTACCTGAGCTTCCCTAGTCATCAAGTGGTAGAGGATGACTTTACTACTTGGGGTGATCCTAAATCCGGGATAGTGTGAAGATTTTTGTGTGTCTTCCCTATCCTAGACGACTACTAGTAAGAGGATTTCTGTGTGTCCTCTCTATTCTGGTAGTTATAGTCTACCTTTATGTTTAGATTGAGGATTTCTGTGCATTCTCTTTACTAGATTGAGATTGACAGGGCCTAGTTACCCAGAGTAGTCCTGTATGGCAAATTGATCGTCATAAATGGGTTGAAGTGCACTAACCTGAAAGCAAGCTACTACCAAGAAAATGAATGATATTATGAGCTCATAACTTTGAATATAAGATAAGACTTGATTCTTAATGACTTAATATATGATGAGATTTGTAACATCCCAAAGACTAACACTAATGACATATCCGGTTTACGTATCAGTAATTAGAATTTGGTATATTACTTATGAATATCCACAAATTCTCAAATAAACAGTTTAATAATATTCAAAATATGAGCCTTTAGCGAAAGCATATTGCATGTATAATATGAAATGAATTTTTATACAAGGAATACATCACTAAACATAATATACCTATATTGATCTATTATGCAAAATGCGATTAAACTAACTAAAATATCTCTTCATCCATAAGCTCCATCTTGCTTCATCTCGCTTGTCACTGTACGTCCCTCCTAGAATTATCATGAAAATCAAAGGTGTAGGAGGGGGTGAAAATCAAAACTCTCAGTAATTATAAAAATTGTGTCATCATAATAATTCCAGCTGTTTCGGAGAAAAATCATTTCCATCATTGTTGTACAATTCGTAGGAAGGTAACTGAAGCCAAATCGGGTCCTTCCTCTTCCCGAAACAGAGGTTCATTTAATCATGAAAATCATTTATAATAATCAAAATTTACATCTACATCTATATCTTGAAAATCATTAGTCATATCATCAAAATCTATTATTTGAAATTCCTCATATCTAGAGTCATTGAGACTCAAATCAATCACATCAAAAAATAATATCTTAAAATATCACGATATCTCATTCGTCGAAAATCATATCTCAAAACATATTACCATTCATCAAATCTCATGAAATCAAATCAAGGTCCGTATCTCAAATCTCAATTTATCAAATCGTAAATCATTTATCGAATCTCAAGAAAATCTCATCTATATCAAAATCTCATGTTTCAAGGTTCATATCTCAAATCATTAGGACACATGTGTCATCTCAAATCAAATAATATAGAGAGAATGTCCATCCTCACAATACCAAATCACTTGGTAGTAGCCTACTTTTGGGTTGGTGCACTTCAACCCTGTAACGCCCCTTTTTGAAGAAGGACAGTCACACCAAACACGAACGAAAAATCAAATTTTTAATACTAAGACCTGGTTTGCATACTTATAGGTAGTAACTTGTTCATTTATAAGGTATATAGTAATCTGGCAATTCTCTTTCAATTATGTTTTTTTTTTATAAGTAGAAAACATAAACTTAGCGGAAATAAATAACAGGAAAAACATTACATACATGCAACTAGAATATATATATATATATATATATTTCATATTATTTTTATATACATCAAAGATCTTGGTAATGTATAAGTAAAAGATTCACATGCCCAAAAAGTGTTACATACATCAGCCCTCCAAAATAACAAAGCATCAGACCCTTAAAAAGCTACACACCACCTGCCAATGTCTCACAACTACGGGAAAGGACCCTCTGATGGGTCTTCTTTCGACTCCTCGGAAGATAAGACTACTGGAGGAGGTACTCTCTGACGGACAGGAGTCTGTGCAGAGGACACCTTACTATCCTCATGAGGGGTATAGTTCAGGGCACCCTAAAGCTCCCTGACAGGCATGAAAAACTCCAAGTGGATAGTAGTGTCCAAGGAAAAGAAGAGGACATCATCCCTAGTCCTACAGATAATTACTGAAATGTCTCCAGTATATCTGATGCGCTCCGAGTTCCAATCAATCCTCCAGGCATCTGATCTGCCATGGAACAAAACAGTTATGTAACCCAAAAAGCCTCGACCCGACGCCATCACAAAATAGAAGACTAATTTGATCAGAAACTAGGAAATGCAGACTCTTCCTCGCCTTGGTCTTTACCGAAGTACAAATATATAAACAAGATAACAAAGTAAAGAGGTGGGATATTCAACATCATTACTAACATGGCAATAAAGAAACATAAACGGCGGTTAGCGCCAAACAGTATAGTAAAACAGTAAGCAGCATCAATAACATACTTTTTCTATAATCACGCCACAACTTGGCCAAATAAATTATCAATATACTTTTGGTTCCACTTATGGACTCACAACAATACATTATCCGATTCTCAATTGTGAAAACATATCTTTAAGGTTTATTATGAAATTACGCTTTAACTTCAACGTTTTTCTTGTTAAGCCTCTCTAGGGGAATTCTCTTACATTTTTCACCTAATATTTGTTACTCAAATTAGACAGTCCTTCACTTAGTTCTAAACCTAACTCACTTAGGGAAATTTTAACTTAAGTTTCTCAACATCTCACTTACACTCATATTCTTTCTTTAGTCAAAATTACTCTAAGTTATAGGGTAAAATTTTGTTCTTTGTTCTTTCCATTTTATGAATCCCTAATCAACATTTAATCATCTAATTAATTAAGTTTCCATTTTAACACAAAATTTTGCCATTATTTTCTCTAAGAGGTTGTGAGCTCTAAGGAACTAGAAGCCTAAATTTTTCATCACTTCATTCATTATTAACCTTTTGATTAGTTAGTCACCCACTTTGTTACAAATTTTAATCATGGACACCCCATTGGAGGGTATTTGGTCGTGAGCCTCAACAAAGGGGGCAAAGAGCTCTTGCTTTCCATACATGGTTCCAATCCATTCAAATAATTTCAAATTCATCAAATTATACATTGACAAGTAGCAAAATCATACAAGATAGAATAACCACAAGATCAATCACCAAGAACCATACAACAAAGTGAGTAACCCTAACTTAGATTTTTCACTATCAACACAAAAACATGTCTCTCACCACCATGATAGGTTAAAGAGGATTATCTCCCTCTTACCTAAAGAGAAAACAAGAAAAGCAAGCTCCTTGGTCCTCTTGAAATTCATCCACCACCACCAAACTTTAGGGCTTTATGGAAGAAGGTGAAGATGGAAGATTCAAGTGGTCGTCTGTAACACCCTCCTTAGGGCATCACATTTCCGACTCCCGACTCATAATCTGAAAATCAATTCGTAAAAGGTTTGAGTTATGAAAATATGGGTTTCAAAATTACTTCTTTACTGAAACGTAAATTTACTGAAAATATTAGGTAATATTGAAAATCATATTTCAACTATTCATTATGCAATATTGACACCAATTAATATTTCACAATTTAAAGAGAAATATAAAATTAACAGACTCTTTTTTTTTAACAGTAGCAAACCCTATAACGGGTCCTACTTAATAGCACGGTACAACACTAACGAGAAACTTTAACATACTTATTCCTTTTTCTGTCCATCTTGATGCATCAGACATCTGTTCCTTTGTCAACACTGCATACCTTCGAGTCCTGAATGTCCACTCCTTATTGTTGTCACCAATCTCAGAGTATCCATCGCCCGTTATGTCTAAGACAACTCGATCCTTCTATTATTTGATTTTAACAGTACAGACACAGCAAAACAACATAACAAAGAGGTGAGATCACTTATACAATTACCAACATGGCTGCACAGAGATAACACAAGCAGCATATCATACAGATAGATCATACCACAATTATGATCATGTCATCAACATTAATCAACTATCATCATCCAATTATTCAAAACAATTGTCATCGCTAATATTTCTCAATTAATATATCACACAGATATAAATGTACTCATATAATGCATGTGCATTTAGACTCAATGTTCCTACTCCATGGACCTAAACTCAGGCCAGATAAATGATTGAAAAGATCTATCGGTACCACATGCCTCAAACCACGTGCTATAATCCTTATTTTGATTTTGCACATCTAGCATATACACGACAGTCTTTATCAGATCTTGAATAAGAATAGTGTCTCAGTCAGGATCATCGGTGCGTTGCATCGGTCTAACCTACGGGAAGAAGCGCGACCAACCACTCGTGTAAGCAACCCGCACCCCGATGCCCCCAAGGTCAACAAGTGACTTACACTATGCATATCGCACCCACTCAAGAGGTGTGTTTCTCCTAGGCAATCAGCCATATCCAGTCCTCATCGGACCATTCCAATGCATGTATAATACACCAAATACCAATCACAGGTATAATACCAATCACAGGTATATCTCATAATTTCTCAGATATAGTTTATACAATGCACGAATATATCAGTGCAAGTCCAACCACAAGGGCCATTCTTTTCAAATTCGTTTGTTCAATTAAATCATATACCTCAATGCATATTTTTTCCAATGCATCTAAAATGCACCACGTGCCAATAACAGGCAAAACTCGTTGTTTTCACAAACAGTGTCCATACACTGGTTTTACAGTAATCATACTATATTTTTCAATAACAAAATCATGTTATCATGTTTTCATAGTTGTAAAATACTTTTACTGTATTTTCACAATTGCGTAATATTTCTGTTATGTTTTCACAATCCAAAAACGTTTCTGTTATGTTTTCACAATACCATAACACTTTTTTTACATTTTCACAATACCGTAACACTTTTGTTACGTTTTTAAAATTCCAAAACATTTTTATTACGTTTTCACAATACCGTAACACTACTGTTACGTTTACAAAATTTTGTAACATTTCTGTTACGTTTTCAAAATACCACAACTCTTCTGTTGCACTTTTAAACCACGTACAAATTTTTTAATGTTTTTCTCAATCGCGTAAAAACATACGTTTCTCAAATCGCATAGTATTTTTTCACTGTTTCAAAATTGCGTAACTTAAAAATCATTCTTTTAAGTCGCGTAAATCATTTTCCATCATTCTCAAAATATTTAAAACACTTTCCAAATCTCACAGCAGTTTTCTGTCATTTTCACAATCATGTAAAAATATTCTATCAAATTTAAATCACATATTGATTTTTCAATAGTAGTTCAAATTACGTAAAATATTTAAACATAATTCAAATCGAGTAGAAATATTTTATTGTATTTCAAATCGTTTTTAAGATACGTAAAATATTTTTCAACATTTTACAATCACGTAAAATATTCCTCAATATTCCAAACATTATTTTGGACTTAAATAAATCAATATCATTTTCAACACATTTTTCAAATTGCGTAAAAATATTTTACTGCATTTCAAATCATTTTTAAGCTACGCAAATAATTTTTCACCACAATTTCATTACAGAAAATATTTCTTAACCTTCAAAAATTCCTTTTCAACTTTTCTCAAAATAATATAACTTTATACTTCATTTAATATATTTTCTTACTTAAAAAAATCTTTTTCCACAGTTCTTTACTCAAGAAATTCTTTTTCAAATATAACCTACAAAATCACTTTTCAATTAATTTAAATCAATGTTTCAAACTTTAAGAATTTCCTAACGTACTTCAAAACTCAAAAATCAGTTATACGTTAGTAAATTTTCAAAATACCATTATATTCTCCATTTTTCCCCAAATCATTTCCAAAATCAACCTTCCTCAAAATAAATTGAAACTCAAACATTTTCAACCTCTCTTTGTTTTCTATTACGAAAGTTTCTATTCTCTCAAGTGATAAAATGCTCTAATTCCCTTTCCAAATTTTTGTATTAAATCAATTATATTTCCACTTGGAAAATCACTTTGTCTCATCAAAATCAAGGCATTACAAGCCTTCGAAAACGTGGACATGACTATTGAAAATTATTAACACATTTTTCCTCCTAAGTCAATATGGTTTTACACAAACAAAACCATTAAAATTTTGCTTTCAAAACCGTAAGACTTATGGTCATAAAAACCAAACACATTTGTTCAAATTCATTTTCACTTTCTTTGCAAATCCTTTTTCACTTTCTTTGCAAATCCTTAAAATCAACGTTTGCCCGTTTCATTCAAAACTCATGTTTAGAAAAACACTTAGGATCTTTTTACACAAAATAAATTAATAAAAATCCTTCAAAACCATGTTCTTGTTCTCTTGAAAAACATATCCTTTGTTCATTTTCCATGCTTTTCAAATCAATCCAATTTTATTCTTCCATGAAAATATTAAGTTATAAACACCTATGTTGAGGTGTCTTGGCCGAAATTCTCAATGTTCTAGGGACCCAAAAATTAATTCCCTTGTTCTTAAAAATTTTCAACATAAACCCTCTTCATGGGTATCAAAACCGTATTTCCTTTCCTTTGGCCATTGAAGCCAAAAATTGATTTTCTTTCCATCATCACATCAGGGCATACATATACATAATTTCAACATATTCTCATCATGCATATTATAAGCATACCATATTATCATCATGCATATTATAAGCATACCATATAAGCCATAAAATCATGCAAAACATATCAAGCATAGGCAAATAATCAAAGTTCATAAACACACACAAATAATTTACATGACCATGGATATGAATCCTCACATGGATTCACTATCCATCAAATATAAGACCATCTCTCACCACCATGCTTGGTTGGTGAGATGGATCTCCCTCTTACCTCTTGAAGATCTTCAAAAGCTCTTTGTTTTGCTTCTTTTTCCAAGTCCTTCACCACCAAGGGCTTCTCAAATACAAAACAAAATACATAAAAATTAGTATACTAAGCTTGATTAAGAGGAACCATGGATCAAACATGGTTTAGATCATGAAAAAGAGAAAAGAAATGAAGTTTCCTTACACTTCACCATTAAAGCTTCAATCTTTAGCTTGAAGAACAAGGTTGAAGAGAGATGATTTAGAGAAAATCTTCAACATGAAAATTGCTTAGAATATCATGTAGATTCAAGATCTATGGTTGGATGAAAATAAAAGAGATTGGAGAGTGGTTTTAGGTGTTATGGCCGAAATTCCTCTTGAAAAACAAAGATGGAATTTTTTTTTTATTTTTGTAAGAGAAAAGCTTCTTAGGCTTGGTTAAGACAAGAGATGAAGTGAAAACACTTAGTTTTTCCTTCCACAAATTTTGTGAAGCTCCTTGGGAAAATTCCTAAAAATCATAAACAAAAGTTACAATCAATAACAAGTGTAGAAATAGGTAAACCATGGTTCAATCATGGCTTAGAAAATCAAAACTAGAAGATTAGAAGAAGAAATATGAAATTTACCATTTTTGGTAGAATCTTGAAACTTGGATTTGAAGATCAAGATGAATGATTTAGAGAAAACTCATACCTAGAGATGTTCTTAGAATAAAGTAAGGATTCAAGAAACTAGATTGGATGAAATTTTTGAGCGATGGAAGGTGTTCTTGATGGTCATGGCCAAAACATAGAGGAGAAGAGAAAGGAGAGAAAATTTTCTAAGTTTAGCCTCTTGAAATTGACAAAGAAAGACCAAGAATGAGTAATAATGATGGTCTTCCACTTTGCCATCCTCTTAAGGCACCAAAAACCATGCCCCCATCTAAACACTCTCCTAAGGATGCAAACAAATCAATAATAATGCATGTTGACCAAGACAAAGTGATAGAAAATGATAGGAATTGATTTGTAATAATTTGCCTCACAAATGGATGCATTGCCGTGGAGAGTGAGTGAGAAATGAGTGAATTATTGTTAGAAGAATGACCAAGTAAAATGAGTAAAGGAATTGGCCCCCTTTAGAGTGCATGGCCGTAGCTTGCATGGAGAGAAAGAAGAAAATATTTTTGCTTTAGGAAAATGATCAATAATTATGTATAATTGATCAAGACATCTAATAATGACATAAAGTTTTTCTTTAGCTCCAAAATGAAGCTCAAAAATCGTCCCCCCCTTTATCCTTGCTTCTTCAAAGTTGTCATCTTTTTCAAGCCATTATTTGAAGCCTTTCTAGCCATTGATTAATTCAATGGTTAGGATTTAGGTAGACTTTTGATTTAGAAGACTTAATCTAGGTCATTGGATCTTTCTCCTTTAAATTCTAACCATTAGATGTGTCTCCAAAATGAAGGGTCAAGATTACTCCTTCTTACTTTTAATCCAAGGGTCATAATTAGTCTTTGCTACTTTTTAAGACTAATTCTCCACCATTGATTAAATTTACATCCAATAGTTATAAATGGTCCTTGTTACTTTACAAGACCAAATCTCCACCCTTGATTAATTCTTCATCCAATGGTCATAAATAGTCTTTGTCACTTTTTGAGACTAAATCTCTACCATTGATTAAATCCAAATCCAATGGTTATAAATGATCATAGCCATTTTATTAAACTTATCCTACACGATTGATTAAATCGACGGTTGATATTAAAGTCTTCAATATTGAACTTGTTTCCTATTGGTCCATCAAAAATTATCACAATCACTAATATTGACTTAATAGTATAATTTCTATTTTTATCTGCTAAAACCCCACGAAAGAATATATTTACTGTATTTTTCTCATCTGATAAATAAATACAATACAAAACACAGTATAAGAAAATTTCTAAAACTGTTTCCGGATTCAGGTTTAGTAAGATCCCCTGTCTCCATCTAAACAGTACAAATTTTTCTATGCGCAAAAAAATTTTCACTTTGCGGGACCCACCTGGGCCCACGTATGGCCACCTGAGCCCACGTACACCCCCTGGGCCCACAAACAGTAAAAAAATTCATAATCATCTACAAAAATCACAAATATTAGAAAATGCACAAATATCAAATCAGATTATTAAAAATAATTAACAGTCAAGAGAAATAAATATTTAAAGATTTTCTCCGGCCCGAAAATTATTATTTTCCTGACACAGAGTAAATCACTCAAAACGATCAAATACGCTGATGGAATAATCAAAATAATTTTACAGCACACAGAAATTACTAAACAGTAAAATTTTGTTAACTGTCAAAATTATTGTTTAAGAGATACGAAAATTCAGGGTATTACAATACTCCCCCTCTAAAAAGAAATTTCGTCCTCGAAATTTTGGTAGTCATGATTTCACATCCTCGGAATAAATACAACTATTCTTCTTCCATATTTTCTTCCAGTTCCCATGTAGCTTCCTCTCTTACATCTTTCTATACTATTCTAACCAACAAAATCTTTTTGCCTGACGTTCAACTTCTTCTGATCAAATAGATATCTCAAACTCCTAGTTACTAAAGATATTGAATGTTACTCCAGAAAGAAAGTATCTCTAGATCTCTGATACCAATACAGCGGCTACCAACCTTCATTCATGCCTAGAATAGTTTTTCTCAAATGACTTCAATTTCCTAAAATCATACCCTACAACTCTTCTTTTCTGCATAAGCACATATCTTAAGCTCCTATGTAATACGTCACTATTCACCTCTAATGGTTCACTAGGATTAGATAAAACTAATACTAGAGAAGTACTTCAAACATAGTTCAATTCCTAAAAAATTTTCTTATATGCATCAGTCTATACGAACGCTTAATCCTTTCTGATAAGCTAGGTGAGAAGTCCTATGATCCAAAAATTTTCCAGGATTTCCATTATTGTCTTTTTGACTTTCCCACTGAAAAACTATTTTCAAACTTTGAAGGATCCACTCCGCTCACGTTGTGCCACTCCGATACTATGACATGGATATAAATAGGAATATCCTTTCTTGCAAAATATTCTTTCTTGCAAATGCAATATATGAAAGAACATTATAGAGGTTTAGGAAGAAAAGGTAGCGAAATGATCTGATATGTTACCAAACATATTCAACAAGAATTTGATTTTGCCTGATTTTCAGGAATGAATTTTTTTTTCTGAATTATTAACACCTTATTAAGACAATCTCATAGGATATAGTTGAAAAATAACCAACCCGTTTTTCAAAGATCATGTCTATTTATGGAAGAAATAAACAGATTAAACCAACACAAAGATTTAATCCATAACAACAATTTGAATAACATGTGTAGTTCGATAGGCTAAGAATAGAAACAGAAGTAAACAAATCAGAGGTTAACGGATAGCTCTAACATATAATTGATCTACTCAATCCTATGCCATAAAGAATAGGTTACCCCCAGAAATATATAGGATAGTTTATAGGATTAGCTCTAATGACACAATCTCCATTGTTTAAATCTTCAGCTCGGAACACTCTTGTTCCATTCGACGTATCGACTTTCTCTACTATCTGAGATTTTACTAACAGAAAACTCTGTTTTCAATGGAACACAATCTCTGGAAATGTGTCCAAACTTTCCACAAATTATTTTCTTTAACATACAATCCTTCGTTAAGTACCTTCTTTCACATCATTTACTGCTTTTGGTTTCCTCAATGGTTATAAATACATTTTCCGTCGAAATCAATTACTTTTTCAATATCCTAAAAAAAAATACCAAGTTCCTGTTACCAAGTGGCTTCCAGTACTCAAGAGGGGGGGTGAATTGAGTAACAAAAACTTTTGCAAACGCTTTAAACAAATAAATTTTGCTCAATATAATTATTAAAGAATATGGAAGAGATGAGAAAAAGTAAGAGCAAGTAATAAATAAATTGCAGGAATCAATAAATAAAGTGCATAAAATAAAGAGAATAAGGGAAGAAAAAAGTGCACAAGATTTATCCCTGGTTCGACCACCAACCACTTGTGGCCTACGTCCAAATCCCCCGAAACACCGTTCGAGATTTTTCACTATTCAAGACAAGCTTAAACAACAGGTGCTTGCAACCTTTACAATACGGAGCACTTTTCACACACAGGGAAACTCTACCCTTGTGCTCAAGCCTCAAATAAACAAAAGGGATACCTCACCCTTATACAATCCTTGGGGATACCTCACCCTCAATACACAGAAATAGATATAGAGATGAAGTGAAACTCTCACTAAGAGTAGATAAATACAAATTGAAGCACTAAGGAGCTGTTTTTCAAATATCTCAAGAGTTAAGCAACTATAAGTTCAGAAAATAAAGAGAGAATAAGGTAGAGCACGTTTTCAAGCAAGCAAAAATTATCACAATGTCAAGGGAGTTATCAGAGATGTCCCAGGCCTCTATTTATAGAGCTCGTGGAAGAATATGGCCGTTGGGAGCAATTAATAGCATTAAAAACTCTCTGATTCTTCGTATCTTTGTTTAAAACGTAGCTCTGTTTTCTCGTGGGGTATTCGAATGCCCGAAGGAGGTATTCGAATACCTCTGTCAAAAACTCTTTCAGAAAACTGTTTAAGTTGGAGTTATTCGATATACGGTCAAGGGTATTCGAATACCTCATTAAAATAAGGCATATTTCGAAAGCGGGGTATTCGAATACCATATGGGGTATTCGAATGCCTCATTTAAAAAATGGTTCATTCTGAATCGGGTATTCGAATACCATATGGGGTATTCGAATGCCTCTGTTTTGACAAAGAAGCAAATATCGCTTATTTACGAATCAGTTATTCGAATACCAAATTGAGGTATTCGAATACCTCGATTAAAAACTTGATTCAAAATCCTTTCCAAAAAGCTTCGAAATGCTTGTTTTTAACTTTTAAAACATTTGATCTTTTAAAAACTTTAGTTTAGGTAATCTTTGATCATTTGAGATATTTAATTAACACTCCATACATGATAGATCCTAAGTCCTAAAGCTAATCTTTAAATACTTGGACTTGGTCTTCTCATCATCCTTATGTTTGTTATCATCAAAATACATCTTCATTGTTGCGTAGCAAACACATTCTCCCCCTTTTTGATGATGACAAACTATCATAGAGAAAAGCATCAAGATGAGTAAATAATTGGAATTCACAAAGTAAGAGGCTTACATTCATATATGTGCGTGGCGTAGCTCCCCTTAATGTTGGAATCCAATAATAGTTATTTTAAACCTGTCTTTTCTCATAGTTATATTGTTCTCCCCCTTTGGCATAATCAAAAAGATACAACAAAAATATAATGCATAAAGGAGGCAATAAGCATAAAGAGAAACTGATTTTATTAATAATTTAGCCAATATACATAATGTAATGAAAGAGTAAACAGCTAATACATCCAAACAAGAACAAAGCCTAGAAAGAGGCATCTGGCGGAGGAGGAGGGGAATCAGAACCCCGTGAAGATAGCAAAGCACGCAAGGCGGCTTGCTCACGCTCAACACCATCAAGTCTGTCAAACAGAACTGAGAAGGTGTGTTCCAAATAAGCTCGGTTATCCTCCATGTAAGCACGGTTGGCCTGTAAAGTGGCCATGACTTGATCCAGAGTGACCGAACCAAAGAAGCAGGGGGGCGGGGCCTCTCGGAGCAAAGAAGAACGGCAAAGCAGCAGCAGGGGCAGCGGCAGGATCAGCTGGGTCGTCCTCATCATCGTCAACTTCAACTGGGAATACCCAGCCTTCATCAGTCTTTATCATCTTCATTCGATTCAGCGTATAAGAACCAAACACATTATGGTGGGTCACTGAGTTTTTCGCTCTGTCTCCACAATCTGCGGATACTTGCCTAGGAAGGCAAAGTGATGATCACCCCATAAGGTAGCTCGAGCGTTCTTTTCCCTTAGCTCTCATCATATGCTTCATAATGAAGACGGGCCGTTTATCCGGTATCCTTTCTTCAGATCCACAAGATAAACACATCATCTTCACTCGGGTAGGCGTAGTTCCCACCTCTAGGAGCTAAGATGTGGGCATAAGCATAATGCAAGAGCCTGTCCTGGCTCTTCATCATGCCCCTTTGACTCCCTTGAGTCGGAGGTAATGCCAACCCAGGTCTAAGGACATCTTCAATGGCTCGAATCTTGTCGAACCGCTGGACAAACTCTTCACAGTCTTCATTGCTACGGCCAGCAGATTCTAAACCAAAAAAGCGAACCCAGTCTTGAGGAGTGATCACAATGTGCTGATCACAGACGTCAGAATGAAGCTCCAGTCCCTCAATCCTCAAGTTGCAGTAGAACATTTTGACCAAATCGGGATAGAGGACCTCCTTGTAGGAGCAAAAACGTAGCACGCCCTGGATGTCCAGCTGGTGTAGGAAATCAAAGCCACCTTCTTTTTCAAAGAAGGCCAAATCCAGGTACTTGGGCTGCACAAGGTTTCGTTCTCTGAAATGAGAGATGAACCGTCCAAGAGTTTCTGGTTGAGATGAGAGCCTTCGCAGATCCAATGGGTTGTTGCAAGGCGCGGTCTTTGTGCGAGCACGTTTGGAGGAGGAAGCCATGGATGAAGGTAGAAGATGAGAGGAATGGGTTTGAAAAGAGAGGAGTGACGGTTGGGTGATACGAAGGAGATGGTATTCGAATAGGAGATGAAAAAACGAGAGAGAAGAAATGGGAAATGAGATGAGTGAACGGGTGAACGAAGGGGCTTATATAAAGCTCAGACCTGAGGTATTCGAATACCTCGGTTGGTATTCGAATACTGCTGTTAGGAAACGCAAAGGTCAGGGCAATTTAGAAAGATGGTATTCGAATACTGCTTAGGGTATTCGAATACTCGTCCATATAAGATTGGCTCGGATAGCAGGTATTCGAATACCGCTTAGGTATTCGAATATACCGAGAGACAGGAACAAAAGCCCGATATCAAGAGGCTTCTGTGGTATTCGAATAACTACTAAGGTATTCGAATACTCCTGGTTAATTAATCATGAAAGCATGCGAGGTATTCGAATACCGGATGAAGGTATTCGAATAACTTAGATAGAAAAACACCAAATATTACGTCCGTAATGCAATTTTGAAGATTAAAGCTTACCCGATTAAATGAGTACCTGCAAAACAAAATGGAGGGTATCTCCGACGCTCAAGTCAGTAACAATTAAAGATAAATAAATCAATGAGTATTAAATTTAACAAATTAAATACACGATTGATCCAAAATGCCAAGCTCTCTTCTTAAATGAAAGAACGAATCTTTAGGTAAAGGTTTTGTGAAAATATCAAAGCAAGTTGATTATTGGTTTCAACAAATTCTAACACACAATCACCTTTTTGAACATGATCTCGTATAAAATGGTGCCTTATCTCAATGTGCTTAGTTCTAGAGTGCATAATGGGATTCTTTGTCGATTAATTGCACTAGTATTATCACATCTTATAGGGATGTGATTAAGTCAAGACCAAAGTCTAAAAGTTGTTGCTTCATCCATAGAATTTGAGCACAACAACTTCCGGCTGCCACATATTCAGCCTCAACGGTAGATAAGGTCACGCTATTTTGTTTCTTGCTATGCCAAGAAACTAAGGAATTGCCAAGCAGGTGACATGTTCCATTAGTGCTTTTCCGATCCAATTTGCATCCAAAGCAAAATCGGAGTCGAATAACCAATAAGACTACAAGTGGCACCTTTGGGGTACCACAAGCCCACTTGTGTAGTGCCACCTAGATATTTCATAATACGTTTTACAAAGACTTAAATGCGACTCTTTAGGATTAGCTTGATATCGAGCACACATGCATACGCTAAACATTATATCGTGCCTACTAGCAAAGTGAGATAGAGAAGAGATCCGATCATACCTCGATATTTAGTAATTTCTACAGTAATTACTCGCTTCGTCTTTATCCAAGTAACACGAAGTACTCATTGGTGTAGCCATATGCTTTGAGTTGTCCATTCCAAACCTCTTGAGAAGTTCTTTGCAATACTTTGTTTGGCTAATGAACGTTCCACTCCTTGTTTGTTTGATTTGAAGTCCAAGGAAGAAATTGAGTTCTCCCATCATGGACATTTCGAATTCGCTTTGCATGATTTTGGCAAATTCCTTGCATGATTTTCGTTAGTAGCACCAAATATGATATCGTCTACATACACTTGTACAAGGAGTATATCATGGTTTTTATTTTTAATAAAAAGAGTTGTGTCAACTTTACCTCTTGTAAAATTGTGTTCTAAAAGGAACTTACTTAATTTTTCATACCAAGCTCGTGGAGCTTGTTTTAAACCATACAAAGCCTTTTTCAATTTGAAAACATGGTTAGGTAAATCATAATTTTCAAAACCTGGAGGTTGGTCAACGTATACTTCCTCTTGGATAAAGCCATTTAAAAAAGCACTTTTAACATCCATTTGATATAATTTAAAATCCATGATGCAAGCAAAAGCAAGTAACATCCTAATAGCTTCTAATCTAGCTACAGTGCATAGGTTTCTTCATAATCTATACCTTCTTCTTGATTATAGCCTTTTGCTACAAGTCTAGCTTTATTTCTAGTTATTATGCCAGCTTCATCAAGTTTGTTTCTAAAAACCCATTTAGTACCGATAATAGGATGATTATTAGGCCTAGGAACTAGTTCCCAAACTTGGTTTCGTTCAAATTGATTTAATTCTTCTTGCATAGCTAGAAACCAATGTTCATCATTAAAGGCTTCATTAATGTCTTTAGGTTCGATTTGAGAAACAAAGGCTAAGTGGTTACAAGCATTTCTAATGGAGTTTCGAGTACTTACACCTTTGGATACATCACCTATTACTTGATCAAGCGGATGATATTTTGAGGTACGCCATTCTTTGGGAAGCTCCAAAGCTTGTGAATCCTCTTGTCTTTGTTTATCTTCTTGCTCCTTGATTTCTTTTTCTTTGCTATCCAAATGTGTTTCCGCTAAGGCTTCGCAACATCATCAATAACAAGATCCTTTCTCGATCCATTTGGGTCAGTTTCATCAAATGCAACATGTATAGATTCTTCAATAGTCATAGTTCTTTTATTATATATACGAAAAGCCTTACTATGATTTGAATAACCAAGAAATATACCTTCATCAGACTTAGCATCAAACTTGCCTAGGTTATCTTTTCCATTATTTAAAACAAAACATTTGCAACCAAAAACGTGAAAATGTGCGACATTTGGCTTTCTTCTCTTGTATAATTCATATGGGGTTTTCTTTAAAATAGGCCTTATAAGGGCCCTGTTCATAACATAACAAGCTGTATTTACAAAGATCCGCCCAAAAATATTTAGGAAGAGCACCTCATTAAGCATAGTTCTCGCCATTTCTTCTAAAGAACGGTTTTTCCTTTCTACAACTCCATTTTGTTGTGGAGTTCTAGGGGCAGAGAAATTATGATTAATGCCATGTTCATCACAATAATTTTCAAAAACATTGTTTTCAAATTCGCCACCATGATCACTTCTTATAGAAGAAATTTGAAAACCTTTTTCGTTTTGAATAACTTTGGCAAGTCTTTTAAATGCTAGAAATGCATCATTTTTATTTGCAAGAAATAAAGTCCATGTAAACCTAGAAAAATCATCCACAATCACTAAAGCATAGTAATTCCCACCAAAGCTCATAGTTCTAGAGGGTCCAAATAAATCCATGTGCAAAAGTTGTAAAGGTCTAGTAGTTGAAACTATATTTTTTGATTTAAAAGAGACCTTTATTTGTTTACCCTTTTGACATGCATCACATAATTTATCTTTAACAAAATTAAGCTTTGGTAGTCCAATTACTAGCTCTTTAGAGACCAACTTCCTTAGGTGATCCATGTGAATGTGTGCAATTCTCCTATGCCATAACCATGAATCATCATTCTTACTTAAAAGGCATTTCGCATCATTTGAAGATATATCATCAAGGCTAATCATATAAATGTTATTTATTCTATGACCAATGAATTTAACATGTTTATCATTTTTATCTTCAATTATGCAACAATTTGAATCAAAAATTACCTTGTTACCTTTGTCACATAATTGGCTAATACTAAGAAGATTATGTTTTAAGCCTTCAACAAGCAACACATTTTCAATAGAGGAATTTGGATTCTTGCCAACTTTTCCGACTCCAAGAATTTTTCCCTTGTTGTTGTCTCCATAAGTAACATGTCCATGATTCTTGGGAATAAACATGGTGAATTTTGAGTCGTCTCCAATCATGTGCTTGGAACAAATTATTTGTCGAGATACCAATTTGAGCTCCTGGCTTTCAAGCACACCTACAACACAATTTTAATTTTTAACTTTTGGTACCCAAATTTTCTTGGGTCCTTGAGTGTCAGTTTTAGGCAAAGTACCCTTTGGAACCCAAACCATTTTTGTCCCAATTTTTGTGTTAATATTCTTTCTAGCATTGCATGTTGAAGCACTATGACCTTTCTTTCCACAAGTAAAAACATTTAATAAATGGATTTCTTGGAAGTACTTGAATAAACGAAAAAATTTTTATAAGATTTATGTTGATTTTTCGGGTTATAACCAATTCCAGCTTTTTCAAAAACAACCCTTTGTTTCCCTAATATAATATTTAGATTATCTCTCCCGAAGTGAATTTGGCAAGGGTATTTTTAAGTCTTCAATTTCTTTCTCAAGTGTGTGACATGAAGAACAAGAATAAGAAGTAGAAGCATGTGAGGGATGAGATGAGCATGCATCAATAATTCCCAAAGTTTCATTTTCAATTTTTAGTTCTTCAATTTCTTTATTTAAAATAAGAATTTTATTTTCTAAAGAAGAGATTTTTTTCTTAGAGGAAGAAATTTGTTTTGAGAGTTTTATTGATTCGTCATGCAATTCTTCAAAGGCATCTTGTAACTCATCATAAGAGGGCAGTAAAGTAGAGTTAGAACTTACCTCATTTTCGCTTTCTTCTTCTTCTCCTTTGGCCATGAGACAGAGTTGAGCTTCTTCGCTATCTGAGCTGTCAGTTGAATCCATGTTGTTTTCATCCCATGCTATATAGGCTTTTCTTGCTTTTCTTTCTTTGAAGGGCTTCTTCTCAAGTCTCTCTTTCTTCTTTTTTGGTAACCGGGCATTCCATTTTCATATGACCAGGCTTGCCACATTCATAGCAAGTAGGAGTTGATGAAGCTCCTTCACCTTTGTAATGAGTCTTCTTCGGAGGAAGGGAGGTCTTCTTTGCATTCCCTTTTTCTTGAGAAATTTACCAAATTTTTTAACTAACAGACCGAGATTTTCTTCGTTTACCTCAATGTTTTCTCGAGCTTTCTTCATCTTCTTCATCATCATTGTCAATTGTTGAGGAAGTGGCTTTAAGCGCTATCCCCTTTTTCTTTTTATCATTTTCTTCGCTTTGACTTAATCTCGCTCGTTCTAGTTCGTGCTCATGAAGTTTTCCAAAAAGGGTGGCTAATGACATGGTTGTCAAGTCCCTTGATTCTCGAAATTGTCTGTCACCTTGGGCTGCCAAATCCTGCTTAAACACCTTAACACTTTATTAATCAAATCTTCGTTAGTAAAACTTTTTCCTAAAGATGCAAGATGATTAACAATGTGGGTGAACCTCTTTTGCATTTCTTGAATGCTTTCTCCTTGGTTCATTCTAAACAGTTCATATTCGCGAGTTAGAGAATTTATTCTCGACCTCTTAACTTCACTAGTACCCTCATGGGTAACTTGTAAAGTGTCCCACATTTCTTTAGCGGTTTTGCAATTAGAAATTTAAAAAACTCATCATACCCCAAAGCAAAGTGGTAATGATGTTTTTAGCTTTTAAATTATATTGGACCTTTCTTTTATCCTCATCGACCAATCACTTCTAGGTGTCTCGTTTTTACACCATCGACAACGCGTGTAGGTATAAATGCGCCGTTTTTCGACAGACATCCCACACATCTAGATCAATAGCTTCGATGAAGATTTTCATTCTTTCCTTCCAATATGCATAACCATCCCCATTGAAAAAGGGTGGTCGGTTTATGGAAGATCCCTCAGAAAAACCATTTAAGGAAGCCATGTTCTCTTGAAGCGGCTAAGCTCTTTATACAAGAGTCTAGCTCTGATACCACTTGTTACCAAGTGGCTTCCAGTACTCAAGAGGGGGGGTGAATTGAGTAACAAAAACTTTTGCAAACGCTTTAAACAAATAAATTTTGCTCAATATAATTATTAAAGAATATGGAAGAGATGAGAAAAAGTAAGAGCAAGTAATAAATAAATTGCAGGAATCAATAAATAAAGTGCATAAAATAAAGAGAATAAGGGAAAAAAACAGCACGTATTTATCCTGGTTCGACCACCAACCACTTGTGGCCTACGTCCAGTCCCGAAACACCGTTCGAGATTTTTCACTATTCAAGACAAGCTTAAACAATGTGTGCTTGCAACCTTTACAATACGGAGCACTTTTCACACACAAGGAAACTCTACCCTTGTGCTCAAGCCTCAAATAAACAAAAGGGATACCTCACCCTTATACAATCCTTGGGGATACCTCACCCTCAATACACGAGAAATAGATATAGAGATGAAGTGAAACTCTCACTAAGAGTAGATAAATACAAATTGAAGCACTAAGGATGTTTTTCAAATATCTCAAGAGTTAAGCAATTATAAGTTCGAGAAAATAAAGAGAGAATAAGGTAGAGCACGTTTTCAAGCAAGCAAAAATTATCACAATGTCAAGGGAGTTTTCAGAGAAGTCCCAGGCCTCTATTTATAGAGCTCGTGGAAGAATATGGCCGTTGGGAGCAATTAATAGCATTAAAAACTTTCTGATTCTTCGTATCTTTGTTTAAAACGTAGCTCTGTTTCTCGTGGGGTATTCGAATGCCCGAAGGAGGTATTCGAATACCTCTGTCAAAAACTCTTTCGTAAAAACTGTTTAAGTTGGAGTTATTCGAATACCATCAAGGGTATTCGAATACCTCATTAAAATAAGGCATATTTCGAAAGCGGGGTATTCGAATACCATATGGGGTATTCGAATGCCTCATTTAAAAAATTGTTCATTCTAAAATCGGGTATTCGAATACCATATGGGGTATTCGAATGCCTCTGTTTTGACAAAGAAAGAAATATCGGGCCATTTTCACGAATCAAAGGTTATTCGAATACCAAATTGAGGTATTCGAATACCTCGGTTAAAAACAGTTCAAAATCCTTTCCAAAAAGCTTCGAAATGCTTGTTTTTAACTTTTAAAACATTTGATCTTTTAAAAAACTTTAGTTTAGGTAATCTTTGATCATTTGAGATATTTAATTAACAGCTCCATACATGATAGATCCTAAGTCCTAAAGCTAATCTTTAAATACTTGGACTTGGTCTTCTCATCATCCTTATGTTTGTTATCATCAAAATACATCTTCATTGTTGCGTAGCAAACACAGTTCCAAAATTACGAAATCTTATATTCCAAGACTGATTCTCTTTCATCAGATCCTAAACTTCAACTTCCAGTTTCTGCTATTTAGCGATCCTCTGTTCGTGCGGTCGTCTTTCCACATTGCTCCTGTTGCTCCTGTAGTTGCAACTGCATTACTAGTAACATGTTCCACTTCCACACAAGTACAACTATCCTGAGCCTTTTTTTTTCTTTTTCCTCAGAGACGAGTGAATCGAAATATAATGGATTTGATATCCATTATAAACAACATTGTTTCCTTTCGGAAAACAATAACACAGAGAACACAACACAAGCAAAACAGACCTAACCACAAATCCCAAAAGACTCAAACCGTGCTCTGATACCAACTAATGTAATACCCTCCTTAGGGCATCACATTTCCGACTCCCGACTCATAATCTGAAAATCAATTCGTAAAAGGTTTGAGTTATGAAAATACGAGTTTCAAAATTACTTCTTTACTGAAATATAAATTTATTGAAAATATTAGGTAATATTGAAAATCATATTTTAACTATTCATTATGCAATATTGACACCAATTAATATTTCACAATTTAAAGAGAAATATAAAATTAACAGACTCTTTTTTTTTAACAGTAGCAAACCCTATAACAGGTCCTACTTAATAGCACGGTACAACACTAACGAGAAACTTTAACATACTTATTCCTTTTTCTGTCCATCTTGATGCATCAGACATTTGTTCCTTTGTCAACACTGCACACCTTCGAGTCCTGAATGTCCACTCCTTATTGTTGTCACCAATCTCAGAGTATCCATCGCCCGTTATGTCTAAGACAACTCGATCCTTCTATTATTTGATTTTAACAAGATGAGACATAGCAAAACAACATAACAAAGAGGTGAGATCACCTACACCAATACCAACATGGCAGCACAGAGATAACACAAGCAGCATATCATACAAATAGATCACACCACAATTATGATCATGTCATTAACATTAATCAACTCTCATCATCCAATTATTCAAAACAATTGTCATAGCCAATATTCCTCAATTAATATATCACACAGATATAAATGTACTCATATAATGCATGTGCATTTAGACTCAATGTTCCTACTCCATGGAGCTAAACTCAGGTTGGAGAAATAATCGAAAAGATCTGTCAGTACCACATGCCTCAGACCACGTGCTATAATCCTCATTTTGATTTTGCACATCTAGCATATACACGACAGTCTTTATCAGATCTTGAATAAGAATAGTGTCTCGATCAGGATCATCGGTGCGTTGCATCGGTCTAACCTACGGGAAGAAGCGCGACCAACCACTCGTGTAAGCAACCCGCACCCCGATGCCCCCAAGGTCAACAAGTGACTTACACTATGCATATCGCACCCACTCAAGAGGTGTGTTTCTCCTAGGCAATCAGCCATATCCAGTCCTCATCGGACCATTCCAATGCATGTATAATACACCAAATACCAATCACAGGTATAATACCAATCACAGGTATATCTCATAATTTCTCAGATATAGTTTATACAATGCACGAATATATCAGTGCAAGTCCAACCACAAGGGCCATTCTTTTCAAATTCGTTTGTTCAATTAAATCATATACCTCAATGCATATTTTTTCCAATGCATCTAAAATGCACCACGTACGTGAATAACAGCAAAACTCGTTGTTTTCACAAACAAGCAGTGTCCCATACACCGGTTTTACAAGAATCATACTATATTTTTCAATAACAAAATCATGTTATCATGTTTTCATAGTTGTAAAATACTTTTACCGTATTTTCACAATTGCGTAATATTTCGTTATGTTTTCACAATCCAAAACGTTTATGTTATGTTTTCACAATACCATAACACTTTTTTTACATTTTCACAATACCGTAACACTTTTGTTACGTTTTTAAAATTCCAAAACATTTTTATTACGTTTTCACAATACCGTAACTACTCAAATTACGTTTACAAAATTTTGTAACATTTACATTACGTTTTCAAAATACCACAACTCTTCGTTGCACTTTTAAACCACGTACAAATTTTTTAATGTTTTTCTCAATCGCGTAAAAACATACGTTTCTCAAATCGCATAGTATTTTTCACTTTGTTTCAAAATTGCGTAACTTAAAAATCATTCTTTTAAGTCGCGTAAATCATTTTCCATCATTCTCAAAATATTTAAAACACTTTCCAAATCTCACAGCAGTTTTCTGTCATTTTCACAATCATGTAAAAATATTCTATCAAATTTAAATCACATATTGATTTTTCAATAGTAGTTCAAATTACGTAAAATATTTAAACATAATTCAAATCGAGTAGAAATATTTTATTGTATTTCAAATCGTTTTTAAGATACGTAAAATATTTTTCAACATTTTACAATCACGTAAAATATTCCTCAATATTCCAAACATTATTTTGCACTTAAATAAATTAATATCATTTTCAACACATTTTTCAAATTGCGTAAAAATATTTTACTGCATTTCAAATCATTTTTAAGCTACGCAAATAATTTTTCACCACAATTTCATTACGTAAAATATTTCTTAACCTTCAAAAATTCCTTTTCAACTTTTCTCAAAATAATATAACTTTATACTTCATTTAATATATTTTCTTACTTAAAAAATCTTTTTCCACAGTTCTTTACTACTTTCAAGAAATTCTTTTTCAAATATAACCTACAAAATCACTTTTCAATTAATTTAAATCAATGTTTCAAACTTTAAGAATTTCCTAACGTCTTCAAAACTCAAAAATCGTTATACGTTAGTAAATTTTCAAAATACCATTATATTCTCCATTTTTCCCCAAATCATTTCCAAAATCAACCTTCCTCAAAATAAATTGAAACTCAAACATTTTCAACCTCTCTTTGTTTTCTATTACGAAAGTTTCTATTCTCTCAAGTGATAAAATGCTCTAATTCCCTTTCCAAATTTTTGTATTAAATCAATTATATTTCCACTTGGAAAATCACTTTGTCTCATCAAAATCAAGGCATTACAAGCCTTCGAAAACGTGGACATGACTATTGAAAATTATTAACACATTTTTCCTCCTAAGTCAATATGGTTTTACACAAACAAAACCATTAAAATTTTGCTTTCAAAACCGTAAGACTTATGGTCATAAAAACCAAACCCATTTGTTCAAATTCATTTTCACTTTCTTTGCAAATCCTTAAAATCAACGTTTGCCCGTTTCATTCAAAACTCATGTTTAGAAAAACACTTAGGATCTTTTTACACAAAATAAATTAATAAAAATCCTTCAAAACCATGTTCTTGTTCTCTTGAAAAACATATCCTTTGTTCATTTTCCATGCTTTTCAAATCAATCCAATTTTATTCTTCCATGAAAATATTAAGTTATAAACACCTATGTTGAGGTGTCTTGGCCGAAATTCTCAATGTTCTAGGGACCCAAAAATTAATTCCCTTGTTCTTAAAAATTTTCAACATAAACCCTCTTCATGGGTATCAAAACTGTATTTCCTTTCCTTTGGCCATTGAAGCCAAAAATTGATTTTCTTTCCATCATCACGTCAGGGCATACATATACATAATTTCAACATATTCTCATCATGCATATTATAAGCATACCATATTATCATCATGCATATTATAAGCATACCATATAAGCCATAAAATCATGCAAAACATATCAAGCATAGGCAAATAATCAAAGTTCATAAACACACACAAATAATTTACATGACCATGGATATGAATCCTCACATGGATTCACTATCCATCAAATATAAGACCATCTCTCACCACCATGCTTGGTTGGTGAGATGGATCTCCCTCTTACCTCTTGAAGATCTTCAAAAGCTCTTTGTTTTGCTTCTTTTTCCAAGTCCTTCACCACCAAGGGCTTCTCAAATACAAAACAAAATACATAAAAATTAGTATACTAAGCTTGATTAAGAGGAACCATGGATCAAACATGGTTTAGATCATGAAAAAGAGAAAAGAAATGAAGTTTCCTTACACTTCACCATTAAAGCTTCAATCTTTAGCTTGAAGAACAAGGTTGAAGAGAGATGATTTAGAGAAAATCTTCAACATGAAAATTGCTTAGAATATCATGTAGATTCAAGATCTATGGTTGGATGAAAATAAAAGAGATTTGAGAGTGGTTTTAGGTGTTATGGCCGAAATTCCTCTTGAAGAACAAAGATGGAATTTTTTTTTATTTTTGTAAGAGAAAAGCTTCTTAGGCTTGGTTAAGACAAGAGATGAAGTGAAAACACTTAGTTTTTCCTTCCACAAATTTTGTGAAGCTCCTTGGGAAAATTCCTAAAAATCATAAACAAAAGTTACAATCAATAACAAGTGTAGAAATAGGTAAACCATGGTTCAATCATGGCTTAGAAAATCAAAACTAGAAGATTAGAAGAAGAAATATGAAATTTATCATTTTTGGTAGAATCTTGAAACTTGGATTTGAAGATCAAGATGAATGATTTGGAGAAAACTCATACCTAGAGATGTTCTTAGAATAAGGTAAGGATTCAAGAAACTAGATTGGATGAAATTTTTGAGTGATGGAAGGTGTTCTTGATGGTCATGGCCAAAACATAGAGGAGAAGTGAAAGGAGAGAAAATTTTCTAAGTTTAGCCTCTTGAAATTGACAAAGAAAGACCAAGAATGAGTAATAATGATGGTCTTCCACTTTGCCATCCTCTTAAGGCACCAAAAATTGTGCTCCCCTCCAATCACTCTCCTAAGGATGCAAACAAATCAATAATAATGCATGTTGACCAAGACAAAGTGATAGAAAATGATAGGAATTGATTTGTAATAATTTGCCTCACAAATGGATGCATTGCCGTGGAGAGTGAGTGAGAAATGAGTGAATTATTGTTAGAAGAATGACCAAGTAAAATGAGTAAAGGAATTGGCCCCCTTTAGAGTGCATGGCCATAGCTTGCATGGAGAGAAAGAAGAAAATATTTTTGCTTTAGGAAAATGATCAATAATTATATATAATTGATCAAGACATCTAATAATGACATAAAGTTTTTCTTTAGCTCCAAAATGAAGCTAAAAAACCATCCCCCCCTTCATCCTTGCTTCTTCAAAGTTGTCATCTTTTTCAAGCCATTATTTGAAGCCTTTCTAGCCATTGATTAATTCAATGGTTAGGATTTAGGTAGACTTTTGATTTAGAAGACTTAATCTAGGTCATTGGATCTTTCTCCTTTAAATTCTAACCATTAGATGTGTCTCCAAAATGAAGGGTCAAGATTACTCCTTCTTACTTTTAATCCAAGGGTCATAATTAGTCTTTGCTACTTTTTAAGACTAATTCTCCACCATTGATTAAATTTACATCCAATAGTCATAAATGGTCCTTGTTACTTTACAAGACCAAATCTCTACCCTTGATTAATTCTTCATCCAATGGTCATAAATGGTCTTTGTCACTTTTTGAGACCAAATCTCTACCATTGATTAAATCCAAATCCAATGGTTATAAATGGTCAAAGTCATTTTATTAAACTTATCCTACACCGTTGATTAAATCAACGGTTGATATTAAAGTCTTCAATATTGAACTTGTTTCCTATTGGTCTATCAAAAATTGTCACAATCACTAATAGTGACTTAATAGTATAATTTTTATTTTTATCTGCTAAAACCCCACGGAAGAATATATTTACTGTATTTTTATCGTCTGATAAATAAATATAGTACAAAACACAGTATAAGAAAATTTCTAAAACTATTTCCGGATTCAGGTTTAGTAAGATCCCCTGTCTCCATCAAAACAGTACAAATTTTTCTATGCATAGAAAAATTTTCACTTTGCGGGACCCACCTGGGCCCACGTATGGCCACCTGAGCCCACATACACCCCTTGGGCCCAGAAACAGTAAAAAAATTCATAATTATCTACAAAAATCACAAATATTAGAAAACGCACAAATATCAAATCAGATTATTAAAAATAATTAACAGTCAAGAGAAATAAATATTTAAAGATTTTCTCCGGCCCGAAAATTATTATTTTCTTGACACGGAGTAAATCACTCAAAACGATCAAATACGCTGACGGAATAATCAAAATAATTTTATAACACATAGAAATTACTAAACAGTAAAATTCTGTTAACTGTCAAAATTATTGTTTAAGAGATACGGAAATTCAGGGTGTTACATCGTCACAAAAGGAAAAAGGTTCTAGGTGATGAGTAGAAGCAAGAAATGAGGTTGGTTGAACAAGAAAACTTGGATAGCCAAAAATGGTAGTTTGGCTATAGGAATGGAAAGAAAATAGAGAGGAAATGTGAGCTTTTTGAAGGTGATTCCAACAAGAAAGAAAGCCTTCAAATCAAGATGTAGTTTCAAGCAAAATGGTTGCTTGAAATTAATCAAACATAGAGGGTGGGAGGATGGTGGTTGTCGTGGAGTTGGAGAAGAGAGGAGGAAGATGAAAATATGAAGGAGAAAAATAAGAGAAGAGAAATGTGGAGAGAGGAAGTGATAGGAAACTTTTGAAATTTGAAAAAGTGAAATGGAAAGGTACTTTTGGTGAAAAGGTGACAACTTTTGCCACCCTTTTTCCTTCTCATTGATGTGGACATCATGGGAGGAGAGAGAAAGTGAAGTTTCCTCTGAAAGCTTGGTGCAAAGCTTCCTTGAGAAGCTTTGTTACATTTTGAAAAAGTCAAAGTGTAACATCCCGAGAAACATGTTAGACTTGTTTATGGTCTCAGAGGTACTATTATACTTGCTTAACATGCCAGTTCAGTTTTATGGCAAACTGAGTTAGTTTAGACACTTTGTCGCAACACAGAAGGTGGAAAGTGACATAAAATAACTCAGAAAAGGGTTTTAAAGGTTAAGTTAAGGGAAATAAATATGGATAGTTTATTTCCAAGTTATAAATGAGTTAAGAAAGTTTCAGTTAAAGTTTGAAGGTAAACTGAGTTCGTTTGATATTTTAAGCACACCGAGTAAGTGTTTTATTACCGAATGGACTTAGTGCAGATATGGAAAATTAAGAAAATGTCAAAATAAGTATTAAGATGAATCATAGGATTTATTTTAATACTTATGGAGGTTAGAAAGCTTGAAATAATAATATCAAAGTATTCATAAGAGATGGAAAATTCCTGTGAAAAGACAAAAATGCCCTTGGGGCATGTTTTTAAAAGTGAGATAATTCTCACTTCTCTCTCTCGTCTCTCACGCAGCTACTGGGGGGGAGAAGAATCGGAGAACAAAGAAGAAAGGAAAGGAAGGAGGAGAGGAAGAGAAGAAGAAGGACCCAAGAAGAGGACCCAAAACTTCAACATTGGTCATCAACCAAGGTAGGGGGTTGTTTCTTATCTTCTTATCTCCATCTTTTTCTTGATTTACTTTGATGGAAAAATGAGTTTGATGAGTAAGTTGAGTTTAGAGGCTAAACTCTTGTTTCTAGTGTTAGATTTTAATTAGTTTAAGTATGAATAAGGTTTAGAACAGGTTATTGTGTTAAATTTTGTATGATTCTTGAAAGGATGAAAATGGGTATTTCTAGGGTTTAGGATGTATTTTGATTTAAGATGAAGGTATTATGATTGTATTTTGATAAATATATTATGGTTGTTGAGTGGAAAAGCTTTAAGAAATTAGTTTGAATGAGTTGAAATGGATAAGGAAAATGGAGGAGAGCAGCATATTCTGCTGCTACCTAGCTAGCGCTTAAGTGCTGGTAATTAGACGCACGAGCACCCAGCTCACAGAAGAGGAGTTTGGAACGTATCCAGCCAACGACAAGGCGCTGGGTGGCAGAATGGCTTCTGGATATACCCAGCCAGCGCTCAAGCGTTGGAAGGCTAGCGCTTAAGCGCTTGATGCAGGATAAAAGAAAAAGAATATGGTGTTATATAAACAATGAAATGTGTAAAGTTCTTATATGTTATTTTAATTGATAACAAGAATATTTCAATTATGAAAAGCATGATTTGTGTAACATCCTAAAAACTTCCATATCTCTTAAACAGTAATTTTGACAGATAATAAAATTTTACTGTTTAGTAATTTCTGAGCGCTGTAAAATTATTTTAATTATTCCGTCAGCGTATTTGATCATTTTGAGTGATTTACTCTATGTCAAGAAAATAAAATTTTTTGGGCCAGGGAAAACTTTACGTAATTTAATTTTTACTATTAGGTTTTAATTATTTTACGTAATCTGATTTGATATTTGTGCGTTTTCTAATTTTTGTGATTTTTGTGGATGATTATGAAATTTTTATATTTCTCTGATTATTTTTGGGCTGTCTGTGGGCCTAGTTGGCCTTATGTGAGCCCAGGTGGGTCTCACAAAGTGAAATTTTTTCTACGCATAGAAAAATTTGTACTGTTTAGATAGAGACAGAGGATCTTACTAAACTTGAATCCAGAGACAGTTTTGGAAAATTTCTTGTACTGTGTTTTGTACTGTATTTAATTATCGGGTGATAAAAATACAGTAAAAATATTATTAGTAGGGTTATAGCAGATATAAAATAAATATTATGCTGATAAATCAATATTGGTGGTTTGGATATTCACCATCTATTTAATCAACGAGGGAGACTTGATCTTGATTTAATCAACGGTGGAGATTTGATCTTAAAAGTGAATAAGATCATTTATAACCGTTAGATAGAGATTAAATCAAGGGTAGAGATTTAGTCTTATAAAGTGGCTAGGACCATTTATGACCATTGGATGTGGATTTAATCTATGGTGGAGATTTAGTCTTAAAAAGTGACAAAGACCATTTATGACCCTTGGATGTAAAGTTTGAAGGAGTAATCTTAACCCTTCATTTTAGAGACACATCTAAGGGCTAGGATTTAAAGAAGAAAGATCCAATGGCCTAAATTAAGTCTTCTATCTAAAGCTATACCTAAAGTTTACCTTAATCCTAACCATTGAATTAATCAATGGCTTAGAATACTTCAAATAATTGCTTGGACTTTCAAGATTGAATCTTAACCATTGTTTAATCTATGGTTGAAATTTGGTCTTATATAATTGCTTGGACTTCAATTGTGACCCTTGGATGGCAACATGGAAGGAGAGATCTTGACCATCCATTTAGTAGCTTCATCTAAAGGCTAAGATTAAAGGAGGAAGAAGATCCAATGGTCCAAGTTTGTTACTATCACTTGGAAACTCTCCAATTATTTGGTGTCTTTGACTAACACTCTAATAATTCACTCAATTCTCTCTTCACTCTACGGCAATGTTAGGAAAAAGGGGGCCAAAATCATTTCATGCATTTGCTATCATAATTCATCTTTGTCTCCTCCAAAAAGCCAAGACTTCATCAAATATTTCCTCTCCACTCTTCTCCTCTAAGTTTCGGCCAAGCACTCCAAGTATACCCTTCATCACTCTTTAATTTCATACAACTATATTTCTTGAATCCTTACCTTATTCTAAGCAACTTTCATGTTGGAGACTTTCTCTAAATCATTCATTTTCAAGGAGTTTTTCCAAGAGCAAGTTCTAAGGTTTTTGAGGTGAAGTGTAAGGAAACTTCATTTCTTCTCTTCTTTTTCATGATCTAAACCATGTTTGATCCATGGTTCCTTCCTCTTAATCAAGCTTAGTATACTAATTTTTATGTATTTTGTTTTGTATTTGAGAAGCCCTTGGTGGTGAAGGACTTGGAAAAAGAAGCAAAACAAAGAGCTTTTGAGGATCTTCAAGAGGTAAGAGAGAGATCCATCTCACCAACCAAGTATGGTGGTGAGAGGTGGTCTTATATTTGATGGATAGTGAATCCATGTGAGGATTCATATCCATGGTCTTGTAATTTATTTGTGGGTGTTTATGTGTTTTAATTATTTGCCTTTGCTTGATGTGTTATGCATGATTTTATGGCTTTAATGGTATGCTTATATTATGCATGATGAGTATATGGCATGCTTATAGTATTTATGATGAAATATGTATGTGTATGCCATGATGTGTTGATGGAAAGGAAATCAATTTTTGGCTCCAATAGCCAAGGAAGGGCTCCGGTTTTGATGCCCATAATTAGAGTTTCATGTTGAAATTTTTCAAGAAGAAGAAAATTGATTTGTTTAATGAAAATTATGAAGTGGAGAAAAATAAATTTTCTTGGTTCTAAAGGCTATGGAATTTTCGGCCAAGACACCTCAACATAGGTGTTTATAACTTAATATTTTCATGGAAGAATAAAATTGGATTGATTTGAAAAGCATGGAAAATGAACAAAGGATATATTTTTCAAGAGAACAAGAACATGGTTTTGAAGGATTTTTATTGATTTATTTTGTGTAAAAAGATCCTAAGTATTTTTCTAAACATGAGTTTTGAATGAAACGGGCAAGCGTTGATTTTAAGGATTTGCAAAGAAAGTGAAAAAGGATTTACAAAGAAAGTAAAAATGAATTTGAACAAATGGGTTTGGTTTTATAACCATATGTCTTGCGGTTTTGAAAACAAAGATTTTAATGGTTTTGTTTGTGTGAAAATAGAAATGATAAATAATTGAGTTAGAAGGAAAAATGTTTGATGGTTTCAATGGTCAAATACCCTACGATTTTGAAAAATTGGTTATGCCTAAATTTTTATGGAACAAAGCGATATTTTATAAAACGAAGTGTTTTGTCTCTCGAAAGATTTGACAGTTTTCAATGAACACGTTCACGGTTTTTGAAGACTTGCGGATACCTTGATTTTATAACAAAATGATTTTCGCACAAGAATTTGGAAAGGGAATTAGAGCGTTTATCACTTGAGAAAATCAAGTTTTTGTAAACGAAAATGTTTTCAAAGTTCAATTTCTTTTGAAGAAGGTTGTGTTTAGAAATGATTTGGGAAAATGGGGAATATAATGGTGTTATGAAAATTTACTAACGTATAACTTATTTTCGAGTTTTAAAATACGTTAGAAAATGTTAAGTTTTGAAACGTTGATTTATATCAATGGAAAAGTGATTTTTGTGGATTATATTTTGGAAAAGGATTTCTTGAGTAAAGAAATGTGGAAAAAGATTTTCTTGAGTAAGAAAATGTGAAAAATGAAATACAAAGTCATATTATTTTGAGAAAGGTTGAAAAGGAATTTTTGAAGGTTAAGAAATATTTTCTGTAATGAAATTGTGATGAAAAATATTTTACGTATCTTAAAAATGTGATTTTTAAGCTACGCAATTTGAAAAATGTGCTGAAAATAATATTGATTTATTTAAGTCCAAAATAATGTTTGGAATATTAAGGAATATTTTACGTGATTGTAAATAGTTGAAAAATATTTTACGTATCTTAAAAATGATTTGGAATACGTTAAAATATTTCTATGCGATTTGAATTATGTTTAAATATTTTACGTAATTTGAACTACTGTTGAAAAATCAATATGTGATTTAAAAGTGATAGAATATTTTTACGTGATTGTGAAAATGATGAAAAATTGTTATGTGATTTGGAAAGTGTTTTAAATATTTAGAGAATGATGGAAAATGATTTACGCGATTTAAAAGAATGATTTTTAAGTTACGCGATTTTGAAACAGTGAAAAAATACTATGCGATTTGAGAAACGTATATTTTTACGCGATTGAGAAAAATGTAGAAAAAATAGTACGTGGTTTAAAAGTGCAACAGAAGAATTGCGGTATTTTGGAAACATAACAGAAATGTTACTGTATTATGAAAACGTAACAGAAGTGTTACGGTATTGTGAAAATATATCTAAAATGTTTTGGAATTGTGAAAACGTAACAGAAATGTTACGCGATTGTGAAAACACGACAAAAGTGTTTTATGACTATAAAAACATAATAACATGATGATTACTGTTGAACCAGTGCCCATACACTCTATGAGAAAATGACGAGTTTTGCCTGTGATTAGTATTTGGTGCATTTTATATGCATTGGAAAGATATGCCTGTGATTGGTATTGGTGCATTATACATGTATTGGAAAAATATGCATTGAGACATATGATTAAATTGAACAAATGAAATTGAAAAGATTTGGCCCTTGTGGTTGAACTTGCACTGATATATTCTTGCATTGTATAAAGTATAGCTAATAAGCTATTTTGGCCCTTGTGGTTGAAGAGGGAATGAGAATTGATAGTGAGATCTATGATGGATCTTGGGGGCGTCAAGGCGCGACGGTCGACCAGTGGATATCTGTTTGTGGGCTAAGGCTGGACCATATGCCATTTGGCGATGCAGTCTGTTGCAACGCATTGATGATACCCGACAAGAACACGATTCTTTTCAACGACTGGGAGATTGTCTGTGGGCTTAGGTGGGCAATTACCAGGAGCATTCTTCTCGAAATTGTGAAAACCTCCATGGAGTTGTTTTTGAAAAACTGAGTCTATGTGCACATGCATAAATCTGAACATTTATATCTGTATGATATATTAATTGAGGAATATTGGCTATGACAACTGTTTTGAATACTTGGATTGATATATGATTGGATGATGATAGTTGATTAATATTGAATATATTATTGGAAGTCTGGTATGATATCCCTATATGATATTGTTGTTTGTGTTATCTCTGTGCTGCCATATTAGAATTGGTGTAGGTGATCTCACCTCTTTGTTATGTTGTCTTGTTGTGTCTGTATTGTTAAAATTAAACAATAGAAGGAATGAGTTGTCTTAGACATACCGGGAAGTAGATATTCTGAGTTCGGAGACAACATCAGAGAATGACTATTCCAGAGTCGATAGCGTGCAGTGTTGACAAGGAACAGATGTCTGATGCATCGAGAGGGAGACAAAAAGAAATAAATATGTTAAGTTTTCTCGTTAGTGTTGTACTGTGCTATTAAGTAGGACCCGTCATAGGGTTTGCTACTGTTAAAAAAAAATCTGTTAGTTTTATATTTCTCTTTAAATTGTTAAATATTAATTGGTGTCAATATTATATATTAATCAGTTTAAATATATTCTCAATAATACTTATGGATTTCAGTAAGTTTATGTTTCAGCAAGAAAGAAATTTTAAAACTCATCTTTTATAACTCAAACCTTTTATGAACTTCTTTTTTATTATGAGTCAGGAGTCAGACATGTGATATCCTAGGAAGGGTGTTACAATTTGTCTATGAGTTTATTGATTAAGATTAAGGATTAAAAATATGATTGAGAAAAAGGAAAGATTATACATCCATTAGACATGGATTGACTTAGATATAAATTTAGTTCTTGATGCAACAAAAGGTTGCATAGATATCACATGGAAAGTGATGAGAAAGTGAAATATAAGCATATAGATAAGTATAGCAAAGGTGAAGGCCATAGTATTTGGCTAGCAAAAGTGTCTAAATGATAAGAATAATGGGCCTTGGTGCCTAGTTATTAAGAACTAAGGGAAAATATGAAGTAAGCAACCAAGGGTTGCCTAGATATGAATTGAGAAGACGTAAGGTTTAAGTATGCTTAAGTAAGATGAATAATTAAGAGTGCCATAGTGGCATGGATGCCTCATAATGATGGGGAAAAATGTTAAAGTAAGAAAGAATGTATAATAAGAAGAAGAAGTATATTTAAAGTCGCATGAATGCTCTCATAGAGGTAGAGCTAGTAGTGCAAGTATAGAGATTTTGTAGTGGTTATGTAAGAGTTAGACATAACACTACATTATGCATACATACTCATACATAGCATAGAAACAGTTTAGAATAGTGGGTTAAGGAGGTAACAGATTCCTTCCCCACTATAGAAAGGAAAGTAAAGATAAAGAACCAATCAGTAAAGAAAGTAGTGGGTTAAGGAGATAACAAATTCCCTCCCCACTGCAAAGAAAGGAATAGTCAAGTTTCATGACATCCATGACATCTCATGACACAGCACTTACTGTAACACCCCTTGACGTAGCACCAGAGCATAATCGTCATTATACCACAGTTACTAAATCCAAGTGTGTCACAGTCATGATAACAGCAACTTAAATTCTCAAGAGTCTATATATATATATTTTTTTTTTTGACAATTTGCATAGGTAGAAAATATGAGCCTCGGATGAAATATAAATATATTCAAGCCATGATACAACCACTTTGGAACAAAATCATATCTCTTATATATATATATATATATATATATATATATATATATATATAGAGTCAATTTACACAAATCACGATGACATAGACATAGAATATAATAATTACAGAGTCCAATAAAATACAGCGGGAATAAAACACAAAAAGGGGGAAAAGTAGTGACCCAAGGATAGGTACTACTAGCCGACAAAGCCGCAACCCCATATACACATACGACGCCCGGAGTCCCAGTCAACAAGTCAGGCATCAATGCCTCCACGCAACTGCACTCGTACGTAGCCGAAGAAACCTTGTCCAAACGCCCAATCCAATCAACCAAAGTGTGGTCCCTTCTTATCTTCCTCACGATCTTCTATCAATATAAGTATAAAACAGACATACAGGGATATAGGAAAGAGGTGAGACACCCATCCTTCATTACCATTATGGCAGTAAGAAAACGACACGGCGCAGAGTGCCCATAAAGCAATACAGTTCATATATTCATCAATAACAACAAAGGAATTTATAATAAAAGCAATTCAATTCTAAGCAATAATCAGAGTCAATAATCACAGTGATATTTATAGTGAAGGTAGAACAACAGCAAGCAATAGCAGGCAGATCACAACAGTATTTCCAGAAATCAGCACAACCATCAGATAATCATTTACAGGTATTCATGCTCAACAGTTTATAAGACCAGTAATGAATGATGCATAATGCATGCTTTCCTAATTCCTACTCCATGGAGCTAGACTCAATCAAGCGGAGAGAAAGATCAGGAGACATGTCTGTAACTCGGCTACCGAGGCCAGTGCTATCAATAAATTTTCTCATGCGCAAATCATGGCATTGTACAGACATTCTACACTAGATCACGATATAGGACAGTGTCAAGTCCGGATCGTCGGTGTGTTTGCATCGGTTTGCCCTACGGCACAGAGGAGCTCTAAACTGTCCATGTGAGGGACCCGCACCCCGACGCCTCCGAGGTCATAACACGACCCACACTTGTCTATTCGCACCCGCACTAAGGTGTGTTCAATCTCCTAGGCAACTTGGCCTTACAACAGTCCACAAGACATTCACAATGCATAATACTCTATGCATGAACAAGTATGATCATCAATCTCATACAATTCCATAATATGCCACAATTGGCCAATATAAGCATCAATATACAAATGGTCACTCATATGGACCCATAACATTATAATATAAGATCAAGTCAATTAATACATTCTTAGGTTCATTATGAATCCTAAATTAGAATTTGTCTCCCTTTTTAAGGTTCACGTCTAATCCAATTCGTACAATTAATCAAATCTCCCAAGGTAATTTAAATTTCTTACATCTTGTAAATTATTCAAGTTCTTAGGCCTCACACTCTCTTGTTCTTCACTCACTTGTATTTACCTTAAGTCTTATGACAATCTCGCTTTTAACCTTTTAAAGTTTATATAACCTTTGATTATATTAAATTCTTCTCATTTATTAATTATCCATTTTATTACATAGGTTTCTAATTGCATAACTACTTATGCTCCCAAATTAGCAAAGTTACATACTTACACCTAAAAATGCCTTAGAGGCCGTGGCCTCACAATGGTTCCAATTCCAAATCCTTTCAAGCCAACATCTTGCATCTAATTCCTTGGCCTCAAAACCGTAGCCATCACCTAGGCTTCAATTCCAAGTTTTTCTTCCACTAAATTCCATCTTGTTGCTTAATTAATCCTCATCTTATGCTTGTTACATATTAACCACAATTTATCCAATTCTTCCACCCCAAAACCGTGACCTCCCAATGGTGAATCCCAAATCACTTTCTTCCATTTCAAGTCTTCAAATCCATTCTTTCCTTCTCTTTTAGGTATTAACTTCTTGTCATTAGTTCACTTAGGTTTTTAGTTCATTAAAATCAATCCAAGTACCCAAGATTCAATGTCAAAACCGTGGCACCATGTTGAGGTAGGAAACTCCAAATTTTCCATTTAGCAACCCCAACATGATCAAGCACAATTTATATATCAAACATATTCAAGAGCATAAGCAAGCATCAATCAAATTCAAGAATACTAAATCATACAAAATTTATAATTCATGCAAGTATACAAAGAGCATACAAGGATGGATTTCTCCATCAACACACATACAAAGTCTTCTCACCACCATAAGTGGTTGAAGTGAGTAGTCTCCCTCTTACCAATGTGTAGGAAACAAGAAGAACACCAAGGAAGCTTCTTGAATTTTCGGATTGCACCTCTCCAAAAACCCTAAAAATTCAACTTTGTTAAAACAACATCAAGGCTTGAAAAATGGACCATGGATGGTCATTAAAGAGACCATAATCACGAAAATAGAAGGAGAGGGAGAGTGGTCTTGAAACTTACCCAAAATGCTCAAAGTTGGAGCTTGAAGGAGATGATGAAAATGGAGGATTTTCAAGAAACTCCAAGAAGAAAAAGTGTTTAGAATGTTGAGAGGATTGAGAAAATGTATTTAGTTTAAATTTTTGTGATGGATGAGTGGTTGAGGAGAGGGCTGGCCGTGGAGCTTGGTAGAGAGAAGGAGGAGAAAATGTTGAAGAAGGAAGAAGAAGAAATGATGAGAGAGAAAGGGTTTTGGAAATTAATGAATTTTGTGTGATAAAATGAAATAAGGAAAAGCAAATTTTCCTTGCTTTGGGGCTGCAATCAGTCGTGCAAAAGAGAGAGAGAGAGAGAGGAAATTGGCTTCCAAGAGAAGCCAAAGCACATGGGTCAATGTTTGGGTCAAAGCTTCTTAAGGAAGCTTTGATTATTTAACCATTAAATTTGAATTAAAGTAGATAGATTTGACATAAAGTAGATTACATTAGGATAATGTGATAGGATTTTTATTACACACTATTATCCAATAGATAATAGTTACAGTTGACAGAAGTCAGTATTTAATTAATCTGACAGATGAATTTTTCGCTATATTGATTTAATTGTATCTGTTAAAATTTCTCAAAAATTGTGAAACCTCATAAACTGTGTCAAGTCTCGGGTTTAGTAAGATCTCCCTTCGACATGTCCATAGTCCAAGGTTCTCAGAGAAAACATCGTGTTTCTATGGTTCTGCTCAGTGCGCACGCAAAACGAGGAATATATTAAAATATTCGACGATTCCGAAAAATTTCCAGAAAATTCTCAAAAATTGCAAATATTATAAAACGACTATTCGTCATATAATTTTCCAATTTTTGAAGCACTACAGTCATTTTCACGACTCTGCTCGAGTTTCACGCAAAACGAGGAATATATTAAAATATTCGTCGATTCCAAAAAATTCCAGAAAAATTCACATAAATCACAAATATTAGAAAATGACTATTGGCGGCGAAATAATTAGTTTCCGGAGCGTTACACTGACCTCAGCAATTCTCAGCTCGGTGTGCACGCAAAACGAGGAATATATTAAAATATTCTGCGTTCTCAGAAAAATCCAGAAAAATTCTAGAAAATCCCAAATATTGTAAAATGATAATTTATTCTGAAATTATTAATTTTCGGGATGTTACACTTACCCCATTATGCACCATTGTTTGAGCATAATCATACATTATAACATCATTGCATTACTTGATGTTTGATTGTTATTGTGTTTGGTGATTCCTTGTGTTTGTGTGCTGTGCTCAATGATATTAGGCAATTGTATGGGCTGTTGTTTAATATCATTGATAGTTTGTGTTGGATTGCTCAATGTTATTGTTCCATTGTATGAGCGGTGGTTCAATATCATTGATTGTTACATTTCGATGATAGTCATATGGGCAACTGTCTTATCTTGTAAAGAGGAATTAGTTCAGAGTTATGGCTAGACTAGGAACATTACATAAAGAAAGAATGTGTATGTTCCTAGAGTAAAGAATAGAAATTCGAAGGATTATACAGATTTATTTATAATGTTATGATTGAGTAAGGAATAATGATTTAATTGCTAGTTAAAATTTCATTTCAGATATTCATGAATGGTGTATTATTATACCACTGCTGGTATTTGTACACTTATACTGAGAATTATGAATTCTCACCTCGTGTGTTCCATGTAAATCCAGGTTGAAAATTCAAAGACAAAGAGAAGATGAAGAATGAAGAGTAGTATAGTTATATTTTATTTTGAGTAGATAGATTTTATATTTTCATGTATATGAGATTAAGGATGTAAAAGAAAAACAGGTATGTATTAGTGAAAAGTTATGTATATAAGTGGATATTGTTTCCACAAGGCTCTCCATGATGATTTATTTGTATAAATGTTATGGATTAGGTTATGAATAAGTTAGAAGTAGCATAACTAATATTGTTTATCTAGGTATATGTCAGATATACTAGGATTTCAGTATTAGGATGTTACACAAAGTGATAATGTCACTTTGATGATGTCATTAAAGTGCTCTCTAGAAAAGATGACTAACACTTTACTAAAGCTATTATCTAGTGGATAAAAGTTTTAGTTAACAAAACCAGTATTTATTGTCCAACGGATAATAAAACGTACTGTGATTTTATTTATCAGATAAAATCTCGAAAAACAAACTTCGTAAACTGTGTCTGGCCACGGGTTTAGTAACATCCCTCATCGATGTTTCCACAGTTTAAGGTTTTCCAGTCTCGAAAAAAATATTTTATTTTCCCGGCTCTGCTCAGTGCGCACGTAAATCAAGAAATATATTCAAATAATCAACGTTACCAAAAAAATTCACAAAAATCACAAATATTATAAAATGACTATTTATCATGAAACAAACAATTTTTGGGGTGTTACAAACCCATTTATAGCTCTCGCTACACATGACTACTCCAGGTAACTAGACCAATATCGATCAACCACAATAATGAGGGAATATTTGTCCTCATTACAAGTGGTAAGTAGAGAGGGAATTGTCTGTCCTCAACTACTTTTAATAGGGAGGGAATGTTCATCCTCACACTATCGATCATCAGAGATAAGGGAAGTTTAATCTGCTCCCCGCAATCTTGGGGTTTAGGATAACCCCAAGTAAATAGGACTTCCTCTAATACTTGATGTCTAGGGAAGCATGAGTAAAGAGGGAGGTCTTCCTCAACCTCAATTACTCTAGTGTAGAAAGATTCTCAAATTCTCTCTTACCATTATCCAAAACTTACCCTAGTACATGGCATATCCAAAACCTCACTCGGTCTAGTTCCATCAAGGGATACCTATGAAAATCAAATCATTTTGTTCATTGTAACGCCTTTTTTTGGAGAGGGACAGTCACACTGACATGACAAAATTCATAAAGAGAAACTAAAAACTCGATCTATAAAACTTTTGCTTGTATATCAAATAAGCGTATGAGTTTGTCAATTTCTTCTTTTCGCTTTTCTTTATAGATACGGTAAAACATAAACTTAGCGGAAAATAACGTAAAGAACATTACATGCATCCAACCAGAATATACATTTCATGAGTACTTATATACATCAAAAGATCTTGGTAACGCATAAGTAAAAGTTTCACATGCCCAAAAAGGATTACATACATCAGCCCTTCAAAATAACAAAAACATCAGGCCCCCAAAAAGTTACAAGCAAAAAGTCAAGTCCCATAACTACTGAGGAGGACCCTCCGATGGATCTTCCTCCGATTCATCGGACGATAAGATTACCGGAAGATGCACACCCTGGCGAGCAGAAGTCCATGCAGAGGACACCTCACTGTCCTCCCGAGAGGTATAATTTAGAACACCCCAAAGTTCCCTAACAGGCGTGAAAAACTCCAACCGTACAGTAGTGTCCAACGAAAAGAAGGGAACTTTATCCCAAGTCCTACGAATAATCATAGAAATGTCTCTCGTGTATCTAATGTGTTCCGAGTTCCAGTCTATCCTCCAGGCATCTGAACCCCCATGAAACAAAACACTCATGTAACCCAAAAAGTTTCGATCCAATGCCATCACGAACACAGAAGAATCAGCACAGTCAAAAAGGGTGAAATCCCTCTTCGTCTTCCCCTCGATCTTTATCAAGCATAAAATAATATAACACAAAACAACATAACAAAGAGGTGAGACATCTAACATCATTACCAATCATGGCAGTAAGAAACCAAAATGGCACATGACGCTATACAACACAGTAAAAAAGAAACAGTTATATATATATATATATATATATATATATATATATATATATATATATATATATATATATATATATATATATATATATGCGTGTAAATATGTTGACCGACTATGCATATGCACAAGGTACCGAAATCCTACTCCATGGAGCTAAACACGACTTCGGGGAGAATGATCAAGGAGACTTGTTTGTATCTCGTCAACCTCAAATCAAGTGCTTCAATATCAACAAATTGCACAACATGGCTTATACAAGACATTCTTTACAAGATCGCGATATATGATAGTTTCTTGGTCCGGATCGTCGGTGCGTTTGCATCTGTCTGTCCTACGGCACAAAGGAACTACCAACTGCCCATTGTGAGATACCCGCACCCTGACGCCCCCAAGGTCAACAAGTGACCTACACTAGTCTATTCGCACCCACTAAGGTGTGATTCATCTTCTAGGCATAAAGCCTTACAAACACAGTCCACCGAACTTCACAAGGCATGATAACTCAATGCATATACACATATATTCAATAATAATATAATTTTTTCCATAATCACATGCCATAATTGGCCAAATTAATTATCATCAAATCCTTGGTCCCACTTATGGACCCACAACAATTCATTGTCTGATTCTCAATTGCAAAAATATACTTTTAAGGTTTGATATAAAATTACGCTTCAACTTCAACATTTTTCCCATTAAGCCCCTCTAGGGGAATTCTCTAGTATTCTTCGCCTAATCTTTGTTGCTCTAATTAAACAAGTCCTTTCTTTGTTCTAAACAAAACTCACTTAGAATAACTATTTTAAGTTCCTCCAAACCTCACTCATACTCATGTTCTTTCTTTGGCCAAAAATCACTTTAGGTTGTAGGATAAAATGTTGTTCTTTGTTCTTTCCATTTTATGAATCCCTAATCAACATCTAATCATCTATATAATTAAGTTTCCATCTTAACACAAAATTTTGCCATTGGGTACTCTATGGGGCCGTGAGCTCTAAGGGGCTAGGAACCTAAAATTCACATCATTTCATTCATCATTAATCACTTAATTAGTTAGTCCCCAAATTATTACAAAGTTTTGATCTTGGACACCCCATTTATGGGTGACCAAGAGTCATGAAAATGAAGGAAGGAAAATAGAGAATCAAGAACCTTACCTCAAAGCTTCAAGTTTTAGTGCTTGGTAGGAAAAAGATGAAGTTGGAAGAATCAAGTGATGGTCACAAAAGAAAAAGCTTCAAGGTGATAAGTAGATGCAAGAAATAAGGTTGGTTAAGCAAGCAAGCATGGATGGCTAACAATGGTGTGTATAGCTGATGCGTGCGGATGTAATAATTAAAATTAAGATAAAAATCAGTTGTCAGGCCCACCAGAAAATAAAAACCTTACAACTAGTTGTAGTTAGTAAGGGTCGATCCACAGAGAACCAATTCAATTAACACTATTAAACAATTCCCAATTTAGACTCGATTAAATAATAAGCAGTAAAAGGGGGTTTTGAAGTTTTGATGAACAATGAAGCGACTTCAAAGATAACAATAAACAAACTGAAATCAACAATATAAGAAAATTGGTTAAGAGATTGAATCCACCGCTAGATTTATATGATAATGTAAATCCACATATCCTTTTATTCCAACATGCTCAATTATGTTTTTATGCAAGTGAGAGTAAATCTCTGTTTTCCTTACGTGTTGGCCAATTTAGCAAGTCAAATCAACTCCTAATCATGATTAGTCATAAAGCAACCGCTCTTACAACTATCCAACAATTGCATTAAGATTTAGAAAACCAATTACACTAAGGTCTAATCACATCGGGATTAAATTACTTAGAACATATATTTCTCTAGATCTAATACAAGAATCCAAGATAATAAACCCGGATCTACCACTTTTATAAGCGGCAAATAGCACAAAGATAATTATACCCACATGAACATCATACATCCCACTAGATCTACTACCGCAATAATAAACCTAGATCTACTACTTTGAAAGTAGGAACAAGTACAAAAACCTTCATACCAACAATAGATTCGAGAAATATATGAATAAAAACATAAGCGTGTTGAAATAATCAAATATGCAAAGTTTACAACATTAATACTAGCGGTTTCATCACCCCCTTAACCAAGGGAGGTTTAGTTACACATAGCTAGAAAGAAATCACAAGAAAAACTATGAAGAAACAAGAAGAAACTATGAAGAAACAAGAAACTAAGAGAGAAAATGAAGGAGAGTTACTTCTTGTTCATGATAAATGGTGCCTTTTATAGAAGTCTAAGGTAACAAAATGACAAAGGGAAGTGGGTGGATGAGTGGGTGAGTGAGTGGAGTGTTTGAGTGGATGGATTAGTGGGTTGGTTTAGTGGATTGGTTTAGTGGATGAGTGAGTGGAATGGTTGAGTGGTTGAATTAGTGAAAAATGCCAAAGGACTTTTGGTGAGTGGGAAATTATGGACATGAATGGGTGAGTGGATGGATGAGTGGATGGATTAGTGGATGAGTGGGTGGAGTGGTTAAGTGGTTGGATTAGTGTATGAGTGGATGAGTGGGTGAGTTAGTGGATGAGTGGATGAGTGGATTAGTGGATGGATGAGTGGATGGTTGAGGACGAAAATTTCGTGTCTGACTTGGAAGCCAAAAACGACCCACTATACTTCAAAATCACGAAAAGTGTTCTTCATGAAAGTTGTAGATCCTTGTCTTGGCTATAAAATGGATAACTGGTTCGTCCAATTTGGCTTCCTTAAGCTCAAGATATGTCCCAAATACCGTAGGTTGCTCAAACCCAACTTCAGCACCTCTGTTCCGACTTGCAAGCTCAAAATGACCTACTAGACTTCTTTTTCTCAAAATGTGTTCTTCATGAAAGTTGTTTATTTGGATATTGACTATCCACTGTCAAAATTTCAGCCCATCTCCATTATTACATCTTGATATATGATTTTTTGAGTGCACACTGTTCGGATTCTACTGACAGAACCCGTATTCTGACTTCCATGTCAACTTAGGTCCCTTAGACATCTGAATCAGACTTCGAGCTCTTCATCAAAGTTGTAGAGCTTCCTCTTAGCTTTCCTACAAGATAAAATTCATGATTTTCAGATATCAGGAACTCAAGTTATGACCAAAATACAGAAACAGTGTAAAATCTCAATAATGCTGAAAATATTCAATTAGGACCAATTTGAGCTCAAACTCACAAAATCATGTCAAACTCAATCAATTAAGAATATGGAGAGTGTAAATGACTAAATATAAGGGTTTCTTAATGAATAAAATATGTGTTTATCAATAGCCATGGAAGTGAAGAGAGAAAATGGAGATGAGAGAAAAAGTGAGAGAAAGGAAAAGTTGAGAGAGAAAGTGATAGAAACTTTTGAAAAGTGAAAAATGAATGTGTGTTTAGGTGAAAAGATGATAATTTGTGTCATCTTTTCCCTCTTATTGCCGTGGGGTCTCCAAGGGAGGAGAGAGAAAAATTAGCTTCCTTGAGAAGCTTGATACAAAGCTTCCTTAAGAAGCTTTGTGCACTTTTTGAAAAAGTCAAGGGTGATGTCATCTTGGTGATATCATTAAAGTGTTCTCTAAAAAAGATGACTAACACTCTACTAAAGCTATTAATGCCGTGATTTTATTTATCAGATAAATCTTGAAAAACTAAAACTTCGCAAACTATGTTTGGCCTCAGGTTTAGTAAGATCTCCCATCACCGTTTTCACAGTCCAAGGTTTTCTGGTCTCTGGGAAAATATTTTATTTTTCCGGCCCCGCTCAGGGCGCACACAAATTGAGAAATATATTAAAATAATCAAAATCACTGAAATAATTAACAAAAATTTCAAATATTATGAAATGAATATATATCAGGAAATAAGCAATTTTTGGGGCGTTACATTCATCAAATCATCAAAGATGCAATATAATGCACAATCCAATCATTCTCATCATGGGTATTCAAATTCATCAATTAATCACATGTCTTAGCATCATGCATTGATATCTTATCAATAAATCTCAATTCATAGCATAATGCATTGATATTTGATTCATCATTCTCATTTGATTCAATCATGTCATCTCATATTAAATCATGAAGCAGAGATATACCGTCAATCCATCATAATTCATGGTAGCATGCACAATCATCAACCAATCATGCACTAAATGAATTATTCCATAAACTCATATCATGACACAGGCCTCAGTATGTCAACTCATATTTAATAGGATTATCCACCATGCTATCCTTTCAATTATACATCCATGGTAGCGTAATTAATCATGCATGAGGTTAAGTGTTCTTGAGGTTCCATACCATTACATCCATCTTGGATCCAAGTTCTCAAGCAAGATACTAAGTTAGAAACAAAGTTCTAACCAGTTATCAAGAGCCATTCACGTCCAAAATATGTCTCATAACAGGTTGTCCATGTGGGGTAATCGGTCATGAGCTTCCCGCATCTCAAATACATGAGTTAATTACCCTTCTCTAGGTAATCAGTTATGAGCTTCTAAAATGCCCTATGTCACAAACAATAACCAGTTAGGGAATTTCCCTAATCAGTTATGTCATGGATGTGTGTCTCTGCCAGGCTTCAATAACCAGTTAGGCCAATTGCCTAACTGATTATTGAGGACTCAAGAAGTCTTCTATTTATCACAATAATCAGTTAGGGAGTTTCCCTAATAGGTTATCTGGGCTTCTTAGACGTGAAATCAAAGCTCATAAGGGAGGAAACCCCAAAACCCACCCATTCTCATGTCAAAGATCAATCAAGATCTCATCCAAATCAAGGTTAAAAGTTCATAGAACAATGATACATGAATGGGTAATCCTCAATCCATCAATATGCAACTTTTACAAAACTCAAAACCCTCATCATTTCAAGTTCAAGAGCAAAATAGTTCCAAAACCAATTCTTGTGAAAGTCAAGGTTCAAATCCATCATTGAAAACAAGCTTTCTTTCAAATCCATGAGAAAATAAGTTTAGAATGAAAAGTTTAAGAAAACATCCCCCTACCTTGGTTCCCATGGCTCCATGTTTTTCCCTTCTTGATCTTCTTCTTTGGTTCTTACTTGATCTTCTTTCTTCCTCTTCATTTTCTGCTTCTATCTCACAGTCACTCTCCCTCTTTCACTTTTCTCATTTCCTCTCTTCTTTGTTTCTGTCTCAGTCCCTCTCTTTCTTTTGTTTCTTTTCTTTTTATTTCTCATCTTGGACTGCTGGCTGAAAGTAAAGGAGAGAAAAGTGAGAGAAAAATATCTCTCATGGTAATCATATGGGGTGTGGGATGGTCGAAGGGGAAAATAAAAAGGAAAAGCACAATCTAACTGATAACTTTTTGTTTGCTAAAGCATGTGACACCCGGGGCCGACGAGGGCTGGGAGTGGTCGTCGGTGCAAAATAAAACACGGACAAGGAGCGGCTCCTGCAAGGCTTCTAGGCGAAGAGATATATGAATGAATTGAATACACACCGAAATAAGAGGGATTCAAAGATTGTGCAGGTATGGGACTGCATAGTTGAGGATGACTTAAAAAAAATGATTAGCACCACCCATATCAATAAGATGCATCTTTTTTTTAGGAGCTAAGAACATGAGTACTCCATGGTTAAGCGTGCTTGACTTGGAGCACTTGTGGGATGGGTGACCTCCTGGAAAGTTTACTAGGATACGTGTGAGTGAGGACAAAGCATGCTGAAAAGACCTGTGCTAATTTGTGGGGACACTCATCAATCCTGTAAGTAGTCTCGGGACGTTACAAATGGTATCAAAGTAGGACCTCTCCCAGTACGGTGTGGTTCAGGGACGAACCATACGAAAGCTGGTGGGCATGTGACACCTGGGGCCAACGAGGGCGGGGAGTGGTCCCTGGTGCAAAATGAAGCACGAACAAGAAGCGACTCCTGGAAAACTTCTAGGCGAAGGGACACATGAATGAACTGAATACACATCGAAATGAGAGGGATTCAGAGACTGTGTAGGTATAGGATTGCATAGTTGAGGATGGCTTAAAGGAATTGATTAGCACCACCTATATTAACAAGATGCATCTTCTTTTCAGGAGCCAAGAACATAAGTACTTCATGGTTAAGCGTGCTTGACTTGGAGCACTTGTCGGATGGGTAACCTCCTAGGAAGTTTCCTAAGATACGTGTGAGTGAGGACAAAGCACGCTGAAAAGACTCGTATTGATTTGTGGAGACACTCATCAATCCTATAGGCAGTCTCGGGACATTACACTATCAACGAATGTGCACGGATAGTCCATATATGCGTTCTGGTAAGCGGGGGATTGAATGGACACAGTGGTCTCAAAGCCCATTGCTACATTAAACTCGTTTAAGGATATGACGAAGTGACGCTGGTTAAGTATGAATTGAATAGTACCTAACTAGTCAATGGTTTGACACTCACAAGACACTGTCAGTGTAGAGAGGAACTCGAGGGTTGGCTCCAGATAAGAATCACAACGGATGAATGCAAACAATTCCCACCTAACTCGAGCCAAATGAGTGTGGATAGTCTCCAGAACACTAAACTCCACCATCATGTCATTGTACAGATATTTATTGGCAATGATGGAGTATTGACAAAATTGCTCATATTTATGGCAGTGAGCTTAAAAGTCAAACTAGAGAAGGCGATCAACCTCTGTCGCTGAGTGGGGTGGAATAGAGCTGCCACCGGTCTTTTGGCATTTGGGGGTTATGGTACCTAAAAAAGAGGAAGGAAAATATTAGCAAGGACATCAAATCATAAGCTTAGAAATAAAGTAATCAAGCACCAAAAACATGCAACCAGAATTAGAGTCCAAGGCAAACCAAAGCGAAAAGTACGCAAAATATTCAGGTCAGAAAAATGCCAGCATTCACAAATGTAAGCACTGAGTTAAGTAGCATGGCCCCAACATATTGAAAACAACAAGTATGATAGACAGATAAACAATAATCACTAGAAACAGCAATCAATATGATCAGACAGGCATGGACAAGGCCACAATAAAGTGAAAATAACCAGCATGGAAGATGAACAGTGGCATGAAAATAACAGACAGGCCAAAATCCAATAAGCCACAGGAAAAAATAGCCAGATACAGCAAGAAGGAATTCCAAAAGGGCAGGTAGAGCAAAAGGCAATAAACAAGTTAAATGGAAACTAGCAGCAGGCATTCAAGTAAAGTACAGTAAACAATATCAAAATGCACAAAAAGATGCTAATGAGAAGAAAACAAAAAGAAAAATGCATAAAATAAATAAAATAACAAGTAATTCAAAATAAAGTAAAAGAAAATCCAAACAAAAATCAGCGAAAAGATAATAAAATAAAATAAAGGGGAAGGGGAAGAATGTAGAACTTGGGGGTAATGGAGAGAGATGGTTGAATAAAGAAAAGGAATGGGGTCATGGTGGTGGATACGGTTTTGAGGGGGATTAGAAAGGGGGTACAGTGATGGTGGTAGGGTTTTTGGTGAATGTGGATGAAGGGGAGTTTGGTGGGTGTACCGTAGGATGAAAGGTGGTGGATGGTGGGGCTAATGGAGGAATGGGTGGTTACGGTTGGTGTGGATGTGGGTAAGTACGGTGGTGGAGAGAAATGGCTCGGTTGATTTTGATGGAAGAGGAGGGAGTGAAGGTTATGGAGGTTGGGGATTTGAAGGGAAACGTGGGTAATGAGAGGTGGTGGATGGTGGGGCTAATGGAGGTAGGGGATGGTGATGGTGGCTATGGAGGTTATGGAGATCTAGTGAGGGAGAGAAGGGATTTTTAGGTGAAGAAGCAGAAGAGAGAAAAGGGTTTCAAAAGAAAGGGGACATAGAAAATGGGGTATTTTTAAAAAATCTTTTTTTTTAGAAATTAAAAAGGACATGGCCATGTCGAAAAGAGACACAGTCGTGTCTCTTCCCAGAATTCAAATAGAATCATTGGGGCTGTTAGACACGGCCGTGTCTAACTCCCCCATTGTTTCTGTGATGGTCACACGTTCGTGTGTCATTGAGACACAGTCGTGTCTTTTGTCAGAATTCAAACAAAAACGTTTTGGAAGTTAGACACAGTTAGACACAGCCGCGTCTAACTCTTGAATCGCTTCTGGAAAGGGAAAAAATTAAGTACTAAGCAGAAAAACTAAGTGTAATGACTAAGAATGCAAAAAGGAATCAAAAGGAAAGCATGAGAAGGGATAGAAACACAGGTTACCTCCTGTGAAGCGCTAATTTAAGGTCCTTAGCTTGACCCCTCATATTATTTAAGCTGGAGGTGAAGGATTAGAAAGGGGTTGAGTAACTCCTTTTTCAATAGGATTCCCAATGAAGTAAGGCTTCAATCGTTGGCCATTTACTTTGAAAGCTCCAATGTCTTCACTCCAAACCTCAACGGCTCCATGAGGAAACACTTTAAGCACCTTAAAAGGGCCTGACCACTGAGATTTCAACTTCCTAGGAAAAAGCTTCAAGCGTGAGTTAAATAAGAGGACTAACTCTCCTTTTTGGAACTTTCGATGCAAGATATGTTTGTCATGCCAACGCTTGGTCCTATCCTTGTAAATCTACGCACTTTCATAAGCATCAAGGCATAATTCATCCAACTCATTAATTTGTAGAAGGCGTTGAGCTCCAGCATCTTTCATATCAAAGTTTAGCATTCAAATTGCCCAAAAGGCCTTGTGTTCAAGCTCAACTAGTAAGTAACAAGATTTACCATAGACTAATCAGAATGGTATGGTTCCAATTGGAGTCTTGGAAGCTGTTCGATAAGCCCATAAAGCATCATCAAGCTTCAAAGACCAATCTTTGCGAGACTTATTTACCATCTTTTCAAGAATTTGTTTGATTTCCTAGTTGGATATCTCTACTTGGCCACTTGTTTGGGGATGGTAAGGTGTTGTAATACGATGAGTCACCGTATATTTCTTCAATAAATCCTCAAATTGACGGTTGGAAAAGTGTGAATCACTATCACTGATGATGACTTGTGGTGTACCAAACCTTGAAAAGATATTCTGTTTAAGGAACTTCACCACAACCTTCACATCATTTGTTGGAGAGGCAATGGCTTCAACCCACTTTGACACATAATCCACTCCAACCAAGATGAATTTATAACTAAATGAAATTGGGAAAGGTCCCATGAAGTTAATGCCCCAAACATCGAAAAGCTCAACCTCTAAAGTGTTATTTAAGGGCATTTATTCCCTCTCGAGATATTCCTAATTTTTTGGCATCGAAAAGCACAAAGTTTCGGGTATCATGAAACAAAGTAAGCCAATAGAAACCACATTGAAGCACCTTAGTCGCTATCTTCGAAGAACTGAAATAGCCTCCATATGGGGAAGAATGGCAATGGGAAAGGACACTTCCGATTTCATCCTCAGGAAGACATTGTCATATGATACCATCTGCACATCTTTTGTAAAGCAAAGGTTCTTCCCAAAAGTAATGTTTCACATCAGAGAGGAACTTCTTCTTCTTTTGATATGAAACATTAGATGGTTAACTTCACAAACTAAGTATTTGACGAAGTCAACATACCAAGGTGTCACCATTATGGAGAAGAGCTACTCATCCAGAAGATTGTCATCAATAGGAGGCTCAATACACCCCTCTTCCTTCTCTTATGGAATTCGAGAGAGATGGTCCGCGACAAAATTCTCAGCTCCTTTTTTTGTCTCGAATCTCTAAGTCAAATTGTTGTAACAATAAAACCCATCGAATCAACCTAGCCTTTGCATCCTTCTTGCTCAAAAGATATTTGAGAGCAATATGGTCAGCATAGATTATCACTTTCGAGCCAACTAGGTAAGACCAGAACTTATCAAAGGCAAACACTACCGCTAAGAGTTCTTTCTCGGTTGTAGCATAATTCAGTTGTGCATCATCCAGGGTCTTGCTAGCATAATAGATGGCATGGAGCTTGTTATCCTTCCTTTGCCCTAACACAACTCCAATTGTAATATCACTTGTGTCTCACATCAGCTCGAATGACAATTCCCAATCCAGTGATTGCATAATGGGAGCAGAGATTAGTACCTCCTTCAACCTATAAGAAGAATCCATGCAAGATTTGTCAAATACAAAAGGCACATTCTATTAAGTAGATTAAATAAAGGTTTTGCAAGTTTAGAAAAATCCTTTATAAATTGTCGGTAGAACCTGACATGACCCAAAAAGGTCCTAATAGCTTTGGTCGAATTTGGTGGTGGTAGCCTCTCAATCACCTCGATCTTTGCTTTATCCACCTCAATGCCCCTCTCTGACACCAAGTGTCCTAAGACAATGCCTTCACGCACCATAAAATGATATTTCTCCCAATTCAAAATAAGGTTAGCTTCCTCACATCTTTGCAAAACTTAAGACAAGTTAGTCAAACAATTATCAAAAGTAATGCTATAAATGGAGAAATCATCCATGAATACTTCTATAACATTTTCAATAAAATCAGAAAAAATTCTCATCATGCAATGTTGAAAAGTCGCAAGCGCATTACAAAGTCCAAAAGGCATACGTCTATAAGCATAAGTACCATATGAACAAGTAAAGGTAGTTTTATCCTGATCATTAGGGTGGATAAGAATTTGAAAGAAACCAAAATAACCATTCAAATAACAAAAGAAAGAGTGTCTAACAAACCTATCAAGCATTTGATAAATAAAGGGGAGAGGGAAATGGTCTTTCTGGGTTACACCTATAATCAATACACATCCTCCAACCTATGACTGTCTTAGTTAATTAATTTATTCTTTTCATTCTTAATCACAATTTCCCCCACACTTGAACTTTTGCACTCCTAGGCAAAATACAAAATTGAACCAAAAGGGGTTTCAACAAAAGATCACAAGACCAACATACTTTCCAATGAATTGCAAGAATGCTAGGTAGTGATCAAGATTCAAACATCCAAAGTATCAAGAAGTCAAGACAATCATGAATGTATCTCTCTACATCTCAAGCAAGCAAGAAGACAAATCGAATCAAATGATGAACCAAAAGTGATAAGATCCTCACTAGGCATACTCTACTCTCAAGTGTTTAGGATTGTATTTACACTCAAAGCACCCATGAAAGTAAGTACTACCATAAGCTTGACAAGTCTCTAATTTTCACCACTTGAAACACATGCAAATAAAGATCAAAAGGACTTATTCAAGGTTGGCTATTTGGCCAAAGTACCTAAGCAAAGAAAAAAGGCCTCAATCATCTCAATACATGCATGTGAATAAGGAACTTCAAAAAGAATCAAGTCAAGTTCTAGAGCACCAACAATCATGAGTGAGATCACACAAGAAAGAAAGGGAATGGCATAATGCAATCCATCCATGTATCAGGTCCAAAATCTCACCAAGGACAAACCTATCACAATTGATGCAACACTTTAATTCTCAATGCCAGCTTGCTAAACCAAAAAATGCAAGAAAAATATTTATATCATGTCATGAAACCTCAAACTAAGAATGATGAAATTACTCACAACCTGTACAAACCAAGAAATCCAATGAAAAGCATGCAAAATTTATCAAAACCAAAATAAGAACAAAAACAAAAACAGAAACAACAAAAATACAAAAACAAAAAAATAGAAAAACAAATAAAAACATAAACAAAAAAATCCCTCCCCCACACATAAATCACACATTATCCTCAATGGAAACACAAAGCAAAAGACAAGTATACATGTGAAATAAAAGAGCAAGGGAGGAAAGCATCCTCATCATGGTGGGAAGATTTGTACTTGGGGAAAGGTGGGCTTTGCCAAGGAGAGCTCCTCTACAGGTGCGGGGCTTGCGAGGCTCTCAAGAAAGGGCTTAAGACGGTGACCATTAACCTTGAAACTCTTATTGGTGGCTTCATTCGAAATCTCCACTGTACCATAAGGAAAGATGCTAGTGACAACAAAAGGACCATCCCACCTAGAACGGAGCTTACCGGGCATGAGTTTAAGGCGAGAGTTGAACAAAAGCACTCTTTGGCCAATGGAGAACTCCTTTCTAGAGATCATCTTATCATGGAAATGCTTAGTCTTTTCCTTATAGATCCTTGAATTCTCATAAGCCTCCAAGCGGAGTTCTTCCAGTTGTTGCAATTGAAGCTTCCTCTCTGAATTTGCTTGGTCAAATGCTAAGTTACAACTCTTCACTGCTCAGTATACACGATGCTCTATCTCCACCGGAAGGTGACATGGTTTACCAAAGACAACCCTGAAAGGAGACATCCCTATAGGTGTCTTGTAAGCAGTATGATGAGCCCAAAGAGCATCTTCTAACTGGTGGCTCCAATCTTTCTTATTCGGTTGCACTATCTTCTCCAAAATCTGCTTGATCTCTCTATCAAAAATCTCAGTCTGCCCATTAGTTTGGGGATGATATGCAGTAGACACTCTATGCACGACCCCATACTTCCGAAACAAAGCCTCCAAAGTCTGGTTACAGAAATGAGTCCCTTGGTCACTAATGATAGCTCGAGGTACTCCAAACCTGCAAAAGATGTTAGACCTGACAAAATCCACAACAACTCGAGCATCATTAGTCCTGTTGGCCTTGGCTTCCACCCATTTAGAAACATAATCAACCGCAAGCATAATATAAGAAAAACCAAAAGAAACAGGGAAAGAGCCCATAAAATCGATACCCCAAACATCAAAAACCTCACAGAAAAGAATAGGCTGCTGGGGCATCTCCTGCCTGCGAGTGATAGCCACTCCTGCTCTCTGGCACTGCTCACAAGTAGTGAAAGCTTGATGCGCATCTCTGAAGATGGTAGGCCAGTAGAATCTAGAATCCAGCACCTTCCTAGCTGTCTGTTGTGGTCCAAAGTGTCCTCCAACTGGAGAGGCATGATAGAAGTGAAGAACTGACTGGATCTCATAGTCAGGTATGCATCTTCGAATCATGTGGTCACTACAAAATTTCCATAAATATGGATCATCGCACACTTAGTATTTAGCATCACTTTTAAGCTTAGCTCTCTGTGATCTAGATGCAAGAGGGGGAAAAATAGATGCAACCAAGTAATTAACTAAATCAGCAAACTAAGGGGAAAGTGGGGTATCATGCAGCTGCATGAGCTGCTCATCTGGAAAGTCATCTCTGATAGGAGAAGGGTCAGCAGCTCTTTCGATCCTGCTCAAATGATCCGCCACCAAATTCTCTGCGCCACTCCTATCTCTAATCTCCAAATCAAACTCCTGGAGAAGAAGCATCCATCTAATCAATCTTGGCTTCGATTCTGCCTTCTTCAACAGGAATTTTAATGCTGCATGATCAGTAAAGACAACTACTCAAGAGCCAAGCAAATATGATCTAAACTTATCAAGTGCAAATATAATGGCAAGCAACTCTTTCTCAATGGTTGTATAGTTAGCCTGTGCAGCATCTAAAGTCCGAGAAGCATATGAAATGACATGAGGAAATTTGCCAACTCTCTGTGCAAGGATAGCTTCCAATGCATAGTTAGATGCATCACACAAGAGTTCAAAAGGAAGTGTCCACTCTGGTGGCTGAATGATGGGAGTGGTGGTCAAAGCTCCTTTGAGGCAATCAAAAGCCTCTCTGCACCTGTCATCAAAATCAAAAACAACATCTTTCTGCAACAAGTTGGACAGTGGAAGGGCCTTTTTGCTGAAATCTTTAATGAATCGCCTGTAGAAACTTGCATGGCCAATAAAAGAACGAACCTCTCGCACGCAAGAAGGGTAAGGTAATTGGGAAATAACATTAATTTTAGCAGGATCTACTTTTATACCCTTCTGGGAGATGATATGGCCCAAGACTATGCGTTGTTCTACCATAAAATGACACTTCTCATAATTAAGAACAAGGTTAGTCTCAATGCACCTATGCAAAACTCTATCCAAACTGTCCAAGCATACATCAAAGGAGGAACCATAAACAGTAAAATCATCCATAAACACCTCAATGCAATCCTCTAAAAAATCTATAAAGATACTTACCATGCATCGCTGGAAAGTTCCAAGAGCATTGCATAGGCCGAAAGGCATCCTCATGTAGGCAAAAGTACTAAAAAGACATGTGAAGAGGCTCTTCTCCTGGTCCTCTGGTGCTATATGGATCTGGAAGTACCCCGAAAAATCATCAAGAAAGTAGTAGAAAGATTTTCCAGCCAAGCACTCAAGCATCTGATCATAAAGGGTAGAGGAATTTCTTGTTGCTTGATTGAGCCACCTGTAATCAATACAAACTCTCCAGTTACTCTGCACTCGAGTAGGAATCAGCTCATCACGATCATTCTTCACTACTGTGATTCCTGATTGCTTTGGAACCACTTGAACTGGACTCACCCAAGCACTATCTGAGATAGGAAAGATGATGCCTGCTTACAGAAGCTTGGTCACCTCTTTCTTTACCACATCCAGGATCAAAGGGTTGAGTCGCCTCTGTGGTTATCTCACTGGTTTAGCACCATCCTTAAGTAGTATTCTGTGTATGCACATAGAATGACTAATGCCAGGAATGTCAGCCAATAGCTTTCTTATGCTTCCTCAGTATTAGCAACAACCTCTCCTCCTGTTCAGCATGGAGGGCAGTAGAAATGATCACTGGTAGCTGCTTGTCCTCCTCTAAGTATGCATACTTAAGGTGCTCTGGGAATGGCTTAAGCTCCAGTGTAGGTGGCTGTACTACAGATGGAAAGATCCTAATGGTAGAAGCTGTGCTCACAACCTGCAATCCAACAAATCAGATTCATATGTACTTGCTGTAATCAAATTATTGCATTTTGACTTCATTAAAATTGCAGCTACACCACCATTTAACCGTTCAGACTCCATACAATCTATATCAAAATCACCATGTAAACAGGATGCAATCTCAGTACAAACACTGCACATTTCTGAAATAGTACAAGTAGCACATGTGTAGTATCAACAAAATCAGAAAAGAATGGAAGATCATCAGCAAAGAGCTCAGAAAGGCTATCATCAATTATATCAGCTAGCAAATCTATATGAAAAATTGAATGTTCTTCCATGGGGTGCTTCATGGCATCCAAGATGTTAAATCGAACCACACTATCTCCAAACTCCATGGAAAGAGTGCCTGCATGGACATCAATTTTGTTTCTGGCAGTTTTGAGGAAAGGTCTACCAAGAATGATGGGAGCCTTGCTGGATTCGAATTCTCCATCCATATCCAGAATGTAGAAGTCTGTAGGAAAAATTAAATCATTAACTCTGACAAGGACATCTTCAATGAGTCCAGCAGGGTATGCATTACTCTTATTTGCGAACTGAATGATAACTCATATATTCTGCAAAGGTTTAAGAGCAAGAGAGTTGAACACTGACATAGGCATAACATTAATTGAAGCACCTAAATCCAACATGGCATTTTTGAATTTGTTATTGCCTATGGTGCATGGGATAGTAAAAATCCCTGGATTCTTGCATTTTTGGGGGCATTGTAGGCTGTATAAGTGCAGACACATTTCTCCCCATACTGATCTACTCATTTCCCTTTAGTCTCCTTCTGTGAGTACACAAATCCTTAAGAAACTTGGCAAATTTGCTTGATTGCTTCAATGAGAGGAATGTTCACCTCAACTTTCCTAAATGTCTCCAAGATCTCTCTATCTGTGTCAGTCTCATAAGTCTTCTTAAGCTGCACAACTCTTTGAGGGAATGGTAGTGGGATAGATTGCTCAGCAGTAACTATACTAGGAGTGGGGACAGAATCTGATTTCTTATTTTTGCTGCTACATGGAACTTCTGGTATGGCTTGCTGCTCCTTAGTCTCCTTATCTAATCCATATAGCAACTCACAGTTTGGTGCATCAACAATCTTACCAGATCTTAGAGTGATGGCATTCACATTTCTTGGATTCACCACAGTTTGTGCAGGCAGCTTGTTAGAGTCTTGTGACTGTAATTGGTTCATCGAACTGGCCAGTTGTCCAATCTGATTCTCCAAATTCTGAATGGTAGCCTCTGTCCTCTGCTGAAACTGCAAGTTGTTCACTACCATCTGTTTCATCAATTCCTCCAAGGTTGGCTCAGATTTAGGAGGTGCTGGATTATTTGGTTGCTGCATATTTTGTTGGTGCATGTTCTGCTGCTACATGAAAGGTGGCTGATATGGTCTACTGGATCCTACAGTAGACTGGAAGGGTAGTTGCTGCTGCTGCCTATATTGAGTAGGGGCAGGCTGTGTAGAGTTATTCCCCCACCTCAGATTGGGATGATTTCTCCAGCCTGGGTTATATCTGTTGGAAGACAAATCATAACTCTATTGTTGCTGCTGAGGTTTGTTGTTATAGATGTTTGCAGCATAGGCCTGTGGAGTGCCATCAGTGTCAACCTCCTGTAATGTAGGATAGGCATCTGTGGAATGATCAGCAGAAATGCAAATGCCACATACTCTGGCAGGAGCAACTGTAGCAGGCTGCTGCTGTTGAATCACAGCTAATTACCTCACCAAGGATGCAAGATCATCAATTTTGCTTTCCAATTTCCTATGATCTGCAGAATAAGTTGCCTCAATTTTGTGGACACCTCTAGTCAATACCACTGAGTTACTTCTAGTGCCAAACTGTTGGGAATTAGTGGCCATATTCTCAATCAGTTCTTTTGCAGCCATAGGAGTCTTGTCTACCAATGCTCCTCCACTAGCAGCATCAATCATGCTCCTATCCATGGGCAGCAGACCTTCATAAAAATACTAGATCAATAACTGGTCACTAATCTAATGGTGAGGACAGCTTGCACACATCTTCTTGAATCTTTCCCAATATTCAGACAATGGTTCTCTGTCAAACTGCCTGATACCACATATTTCTTTTTGGATTGATGCAGCCCTTGATGCAGGAAAGAATTTCTCCAAAAACAGCCTCTTAAGATCATTCCAGCTAGTGACAGATCTTGGATGCAAATAATACAGCCAGTCCTTAGTAGCATCTTGTAATAAGAAAGGGAATGCTCTAAGTTTGATGTGATCTTTTGAGATGCCTTGAGGCTTCATGGTAGAACACACAATGTGGAACTCCTTGAGATGCTTATAAGGATCTTCTCCTGCATGACCATTGAACTTAGGCAGCAAATGAATCAATCCAGATTTAAGTTCAAATGGAACATCAACATCAGGATACTGAATGCATAAAGACTAATATGTAACATCAGGGGCAGCCAGTTCCTTCAAGGTTCTATTATCCATAATCTCAATATGCTCAGTAGAATCAGAATGGAAAGATGGATCAATGACAGAAAGTGCAGAATCAAAAAATTCAGAAGCAGAATCACTAGTATGATAACTATGTGAAGAATCACTACTTCCTATATGCTCATCAAATGCAGAATCAAATCTATTGAACCTATGCAAGGAATGAAAAGTCCTATCTATCTCAGGATCAAAATGATGCAAATAACCAAGATTCGACCTAGTCATATAACATGCAAAACTCAAAAACTCAAAACAAGCAAAATGGAGTATCCAACACTAGAAATACACCAAAATAAATCTAATTGACCTATCAAATGATTTTTTAAAAAAATGGGACCACCACACACTAAAAGCTACACTAAAATGGAACTAAAAAATGCAATAAAAAATCTTTAAAAAATGAAAAAGTGGTCTAAATGAAGGATTTTTGGCAAACCAGGAGTTGTGACCCTTATGGAGAAGGTCATTTTCCTTCAGCCCACTAATTTTCAGCTCATTCTGAGCATGTTTGCCCACTCAAAAATTACAAAAATGCCATTATCTCACCTAAATTTGCTCAAAAACCCTACCAAACAATGGATTTTGCCTAAATTATGTAGGACTGATCTAAGATCATTTTGCTTAGAATGATGGTTTACCTTTGGGGACCAAGTTTCAGCTCAAGACTCCATCACAACACCAATTCTTATCTAATAGTGTCTTTTTGGATTCAGAAAAATGGGAGCAAAGTGAAAGTAAAGAGTGAAAGTGGAGGTGAAACTCAAGAATGAATATGAGTAACTTGCAAATATCAATAATGAAGCATATGGATGATCAAATGCAGCAAAATGACATGCAACAGCCGAATGTAGTGCAAGGAGACCAATGGAACGAATCGCATCAGATTATGCGAATGAAAGGAGTTATGCATTCAGCGGGTTATGCAGCAAATTATGCAGCAAATGATCATGTTAAATATGCAACAGAAGTATCAATTCTGTTGAGTGAAGCAATGCACATTCACAGGAGTCATAGGATGCAGCAAAGATCCAATTGAACAGTAACACGAGTTTAGCAGCAATTGAAGCCAAAACCAATGGAACAGTAACAGAGATCAATGAACTGCTAAAATGCAATGCAATAGAATTGAACAATGATGTGTTGCAGTAGAAAACACAATGGAACAATAAAATGAACTGAACAAAACAGAATTATTCAGCAAAACAGGATTATGCAGCAAAATTGTTCACAACCTTTCACGGTTCTGTAGAACTCAAGTAAAGTAAGTAGCAAAATGTGAATTATGCAATCAGTACATGCAAAATCCAATGGAAAGAATGCATCAACAATTAGTGCAGCAGAGTTCAGAATACAGAGAGTTGATCACGAACACAGAGAAATTAGCAATTATTAGACTTGGATTTACAATGGAATATAGCATAGTGCATAACCTAGGTCATCTTCCAAGGATCAATTCGGATTTCTCAAGCATGTTAGAAGTTATCATTAAGTAGGGGGTTTTGTTCATTAATAGTAACAGAATATGAAATCAAATCAAAGTTAAAAGAAAATTCAATTAAGGAAACACCAATCCAAGGTCTTCAATTCAAGTGGCAGAATTAATCATTGTTCAAAGAGAATGGAATTTTGTTGCTTACACCTCTGTTAATTCGAATTCAACTAGATAATTACCTAGAAATTCATCAACTAAAACATAATCACAATCGCAGTTCTTGATTAAGGTTGATTTAGGAACAACTTCGAATTAACATAGATTACCAATTGATGATCTATTCTCCATTAGATTCAGATTAATCAACCCTAATTCTAACTTCAATTGAAGAAGGAGAAGAGGGAAGAACACAATCAGAATTCACAATTAAGCAAAAGAACTCAAAACTCTAACCACAATCATTGAATTCCATGGATTGATTGGAGCTTTAGCCTTCCATGGCCATTATGAAAATGCAGAGCTTCAGAGAAGAAATAAAACGAAAATAGAGAAGATGAAAAGAGAGAAAAAAAGGTTTTTCTTTCAATCTGTAAAAACTGAACAAGTAAATCCAAAAGTGTTTTTCGTTTTCTGCCTTCCTCTATTTGTAACTGAAAAGTATTCTATAATTCCTAATCTACCCCTAGCCCAAATTGTAGCCCTCTGAATAAGCTTTTCAGAGACATATCATTTGCCTTAATTGGGCTTAAATTGAGAGAGTTAGGCCCAAATTAGTGAGGGAAGGTCCAAGCTTTGTGACAGCAACAACGTTCTAACTTTGAGGCCCAATTTTGCCTTGAATCCAGCTGAATTAGAAAAATTGCATTAGACACAAAATTGTAGATCTTCATCTCAGCTTTCAGAGAACTCCAAGATCATTCAAATACAATATTTGTAGCCCAAGTTATGGCCTGTACAAGACAGAAATGTCAAAATGAGCTAAATCTGAAAATTAATGAAGTTTTTACAAGTAAGCTCAATGAAGACCAATCATCTAAAACTCACCCCCAAACATAGTATTGGATACAATTAGCATCAATTAGGCCAAATATAAAGCAATAATGAATGCCTCAAAAATTGATTGATCAATAGTCATACCACCCTTTTTAGGCACAACATGGACAGGACTCACCCATTGACTATCCTAGATCGGGTAAATAATCTCAACATCTAAGAGTTTGAAAACTCCTTTTTTAATAACTTCTTGCATATTTGGGTTAAGTCTTCTTTGACGTTCTATAAGGGTTTACAACCATCTTCCATTAAGATTCAATGCATGCAAATAGAAGAACTAATTCCTTTGATATTATCAATGGTATATCCTATGACCCTTCTATGCACCCTAAGTTCATTCAACAATTTTTCAACCTCATCATCACTAAGATTTGCATTTATAATGACAGTATATGTAGAATTAGGACCAAGAAATGCGTACCTTAGCATGGGTGGAAGAGGTTTAAGTTCTACCTTTGGGGCCTCCTTATCTTTAAGCGAAGGATCTTCAGTTGAGATACTCATGAGCTATTTGAACTTATTGTGTTGAGAAGGGGAAACGGTTGGGCATGCATACAAAATTTGAGTATAGGTTACCACCTCGTCATCTTCATTGCTTGTGTCACCATTATGCACCAAATACTTTTCCAACAGGTCTTGTGGGTGACTTTTAGTGTGCACCTCTCTAGTCAGCTTTTCTTCTACATCAACCTTCAAACAAGAATCAACAATGGTTGGTTGCTTTGAAACTTGAAACAGATTAAACTCAACAACTTCTTCACCAATCTTGAGAGTTATTTTCCCGTGCTTCACATCAAACACAGCTCCAACAGTGGCTAAGAATGGCCTCCCTAAAATAATGGGGATGTGAGTATCTACCTCCATCTCAAGTACAACAAAGTCGACCGGTATGTAGAACTTCCTCACCTTCAATGGTACATTCTCCAATATGCCAATAGGATACTTGATTGACCTATCTACTAATTAAAGAGAGATGGTGGTTAGTTCGAGCTCCCCAATATCAAGTTTCTTGCAAAGAAAAAGGTGCATCAAACTCACACTTGCCCTAAGATTACATAAAGCCTTATTAATATGCATGTTTCCAATTAAGCACAAAATTGGAAAACTACCTAAATCCTTAAGCTTAGGAAGAAGCTTGTTTTGGATGATTGCACTGCATTCTTCCGTCAAAGCAATAGTTTCATAGTCTTCAAGCTTCCTCTTATTGGAGAGAATCTCTTTCAAAAACTTAGCATAAGAGGGTATTTGGGAGAGAACTTTCGTAAAAGGAACATTAATGTAAAGCTTCTTAAGCACCTCCAAAAATCTTCTGAATTGATGATCAAGCTTCGCCTTTTGATATCTTTAAGGGAATGGCAAAGGGGGAACATATGTTTTCGGAGGAACATACTTTTTAGTGCTTCCTTCATCTCATTCCTTGTCCTCACTCTTCTATTGCTTCTTTTCCTTCTCATGGGTGTCCTTAGCTTCAAGTTTTTCTTCTCTTGTGGGGTCTTCAAGTTGCTTATCACTTCTCAATGAAATTGTTTGAACGTGTTCCCTCAGGTTAGTGTCCGGTTGACTTGGGATTCGCCCTTGAACCATGTTGAACAAGTTTGCTTATTGGGTTATTTGAGTTTCAAACACCTTAGAGTGAGTGGTCATTTGGTCTAGGCGAGTATTGAGTTGTTTGATTGATTCCCCATGTTGTTGTACTTGAGCATAAATGGCTTGATTTTACTTCTTTTATATAACTATAAAATTTTCCATGAGAGCTTCTAAATTAGACTTTGCACCCTGAGATGATTGTTGAGGTTGTTGGAATCCAGGTGGTAGTCTATTGTTGGATGGAGCCCCTCTATTTTGTTGGTTACCATAGAAGAAATTAAGGTGGTTTCTCCATCCTGGATTATATGTGTTGGAGAAAGGGTTATCTTGAGCCTTGAAATTTCCATTCTGCACAAAATCCATTTACTCTAAAGACAAGTCTTGAGAATAGGTCTTGACTGAATTGCATTCTAAAGTCAAATACCCTCTTCCACATGTGTCATGAGTTATATTAGGGGTAATGACGACATTGACATTCAGCTTCTCAAGTGACTTGGTCAAAGCATCAAACTTGGCATTCAGCATAGTAATGACATCAAGCTCTATCACTCCGATTTGCCTCTTAGAAGTTGATCTCTCACTTGGCCACAAGTAAATATTCGAAGCAACTTCATTGATCAAAGTTTTTGCCTCTGTTGGAGTCTTTGCCATCAAAGTACTGCCAGTTGCGGTATCAAGAGCTGCCTTTGTAGAAAAAGTTAACCCAGTATAGAATATTTGTATGACAACAAAATCCTATAGGCCATGATGTGGACACTGACAAATGAGATCATTATACCTCGCTCATGCTTCATAAAGAGATTCATCTTCCTTTTGAGAGAAGGTAGTATTGTCTTGATTGAGCTTGATTGTTTTTCCAATTGGATAGTACTTGTCCAAGAAAGCCTGCTCTATTAAGTCCCAGGTGGTGAGTGAATTTGGGGCTTCCGAGTGAATCCACTTCTTTGCCTTCCTCTTAAGAGAAAAGGGAAAAAGTCTGATCTGAATAGCATATGTTGAAACCCCATTAATCTTTATGGTGTCACATAACTCCAAGAACTCATCTAAATGCCGATTTGGGTCTTTAGTTAGTGACCTGTTGAATTATAATTGTTGGACCATCTGGATTAGTGATGTCTTTATCTCAAAGTTGTTGGCCTCTACCTATGGTCGTGCAATGGAAGATTGATGAGCGTTAGAGTTAGGAATTCTATAATCCCTCAACCTTTGCTCTAGATCGGCGACTTGGTTAGTGTTGTCTGCCATATGGTCTTCCTCAATTCTCTGTGTTCTTCTTTCACTTTTGATATCACGAAGTGTCCTTTCGATCTCAAGATTAACGTGGATAATAAAATCTCCTTGACTCCTCGTTCCATGCATAAGAAAGAAACAACACCTAAAAATTTAAAGAAAAAAAAGTTAAAATAAAATAAGATTAAAATAAAATAAAATAAAATAATATTAAAATAAAATAAAATAAAATTTGCTTAAATCAACCAAATTGTCGCTTATGTTAATATCAACACGATCCCTGACAATGACGCCAAAAACTTGTTGTGGATTTTCAGCAAGCGCACAGATCGTACAAGTAGTAAAATAAAAATCGTTCCTACGAGGATCGATTGATTACTAACTCTTACGATGACTTTGATTATTTAAGTGAGTGAAATCGATAGTAAAAATTCAATTAAAATTAAGACAAAAAACAAAGCAATAAAGTAAACAATTGAAACTAGAAAAGATGAGATTCAACAAAGATTTAAAGGCCTAGGATTCGGAATCCACTACACTACTCCTATGATAAATTGTAATACTATCTTTGTTAATGTTCAATTATGTTCTAGAAAGTGATTTGTCCTAAATTATTTAAAGCCTAATTTCTTGGAACTAAAAACGTGTTAAAACTTCGTCAAACTCATTCTCATGGCAATTAATCCAAGTTCTAACCCATTAAGTTTTATGACAATTGTTTACCCATCGAAGGATTTAAGCCTATGTCTATGTCTTAATTCCTAAGTTCAATTCTTCGATTATCAAGCAATTAGATTTCATCTTTTAATCCTTCACCTAAAGCCTAAGATCATGTAAATATGACCCGCAATATACTACAAGCATTAAGCATATCAAGAATGAATCAAGAATAATAATTTCTCATTTACAAAGAATCAAATTAACAATTTACCATAGAGAAATAGAGAGTTTCATCCTAATCCTAGCAAAAAGGGTTTAGCCACTCATAGCAATTGTAGCACAAACAAGAACAAAGATTAAAGAAATAGCTATGATTGATAAACGAAAAGAAAAGATGGAGAAGATGAAGATAGAGAAAAGAACTTCAATGGTTGATCTTCAATAACTCTTGCTCTTGCCTTTAATCTCTTGCATTCGCCTCTAATCCTTGTCTCTCCTCTGAAAACCTTCTGTCACATAAGTTTCTTGTAACACCCTTATGGGGATGTCACATTTATGAATGTCATAAAATAAAATAAATAAAATATTACCCAAGTTATCAAACATTTGATACATAATTAATATGAGTTGTAAAAATTTTTCCTTTTTATATACTTATTATCATTAAGTAAAATAACACGGTACATAAAATAAAGCAAATTGTTATCACACACATAATATACATATGATATTGTCTTAGGTTATACAAATAATTTACAACTACAAATATTTAAATAAAGCAGTAAAGAGTTAGTATACTACAAAACATAGATATGCCCAAGTGCACATCAAAGACTTCTAACCCTCCAAAGGATCACTCTCAGATGAAACCTCAGGTGATAGAAATCTAGGATGCCTCACAGCTCTACAGTCAGGAGTCCGTGCTATTGACACTATACTGATCTCACTGGGTACGCGAAAAAGTCCTCCCCAATGACACCTCAGATCCAACGGCATATTCAGATGTAGGTACAAAGTAGCAGTAAAAACAGGCTCAGCATCAAACTCTCTTCATAGGGACACAGTCAAACGTCCCAAGTAGATCCTCGATCCTCTCGCATACATCAGGCCTCCGCACCTCCGTGAAACTCAAGTCTCACAAAACCAAGAAATCCCGGCAACACCATACTAACCAGTCAGTCTAAAAGGTATGGCTGATCGGAAGGTTCGCACTCGTTGAACTGATCACCCGTCCGCTGTTGCTCCTCCTCCTCAAGATACACACAATCTAGAGGTTGTTCCTCTTCCTCAAACTCTTTACAGCATAAATAATAATACAAAAACAATACATATAGAGAGGTGAGATAATCATACATCAATACCAGCATGGCAAATAAGAAAACGACAATACAGCAGATATCACAGTTTAATACAATAAAGCATACCATAACATCATAAATAGTAACACAATTTAACACAAGAATTTTAATACAACAGTATCATATAATATCACAATTAATAATGCTATGATGCATGACACATATGCAAATGCAGTATGACTCATTCCTACTCCATGGAGCTAGACATAGACATCAGAGAGAATGACCCGTAAAGATCTATCAGTACCTCAGGCTGCCCAACCAAACTATTCTACTGTCTAACGTCGTGTCTATAGCCCACAGTCCAACGTCGTGTAGTAGTACACAGTCTAACGTCGTGCACTACAGGCATTGTACTAAACAGTCTTTACAAGATCTTGATTAAGTATAGTGTGTGTCGAGATCATTAGTGTGTTGCCAGTTACCACGACCCAGAGGAACGACCAACTGTCCACATGTGGAATACTTCGCACACTAATGCCTCCAAGTCCACACAAGATGAACCACACTACGCTTATCACACCGACAACACAGTGTAATTCGCCTCGTCAATCAATCGCCAATATCAACTAAATTGGCACAACTCAATGCATGAATAAAAACAATAATTACCAAATTACTCTTAGTCTTAAAATATTCTCATATTTATAAAAACGCCCTTAATCTCAAAAATTCTAATATATAGTACGTCACCACTTGACAGTACCATATCTCCACATGTCCGGGTCCACCACTTTGGCCCGACAGCAAAACTCACTGTTCTAATTAATCGCGTAGAAATTTTATCGCGTTTTCACAATTTCATCGTTTTTACAAACGTTTTTAAATCGCGTAAATATATTTTGTTGTTTTTAAAATCGCGTAGTATTTTTAAATCGTTTTCTCAATTGCGTAAGATTTTTAAATCGTTTTCTTAATTGAAAAGCTTTAAAATCTCTATTTTAAATTACATAAGCTATTTCTTATACTTTAAAACTACGTAGAATATTTTCCTTATGTTATAAATATTTTATAAAACGTTCTTTTTTATTTTTTATTTCTAATGAATTTTGACAAGTATTTTGTCTATAAAATCTATTAAAAATGAGTTTTCTACATTTTTCCTCTAAAAATTCTTTTGTTTAGTTTATTACTACTAAATACACTTTGAAAATTTAAGTTATACTTTTAAAACTCAAAGGTAAGTATTTTTCAAGAGTTTTGTTTATTTTTCTTCTATACTATATTTCTAATAAAATTAGTTTACTTCTTTAATTCTTAAAAATTCATTACCAATGTGTTCTTTTTAGGTAAAACATCAGATCTATACTTTAGAAAATAAATTTTGGATTGATTACACATTTACAAGGCATGTTGGCCAAAATTAGTAAAACCTTGGCATTTGATCTTTGGATCAATTTCTATCTTCTAAATCATTTTAGATTTCATTCATTTACCTAATTCCATTAAATCCTTCCTTTAGAAAATTGTTGAGAACATTTTGGTTCTCTTTTTCTTCTTCTAAATCATTTTGGATTTCATTCATTTACCTAATTCCATTAAATCCTTCCTTTAGAAAATTGTTGAGAACATTTTGGTTTTCTTTTTCTTGTTGAGGCTGTAAGCCCCTTTTTGTGTTCTTTGGAACACTCATGCAAACCTTACATGTTATTCACATCCTAATTAATACTCATGCATATATCAACACATGCAATATATTTTAAAGCTTGTAGACATGCATACAAATAATATCAAACACAAATAGGAAAGCATTTAAACAATCAAACAAGTGAATCCTTATGGATTCTTCACACACATACAATCCATTTTCTCATCACCACACTTGGTTGATGAGATTAAATCTCTCTCTTACCTTTAAGGAAGATAAAACCTTTTTCTCTCATTCCTAGTTGATTTCATGATCTCCTCCAGGGAAACCTAACATGCTCAAGTAAATTTTTACAAGTTATAACCATAGGAGAAAAACATAAACCATGGATCAATCATGGCTTAGAACCTTAGAAATGAAGTTAGAAATGAAAAACAAGGAATTTCACCTTATAGGAAAAATCTCCGAAGCAATTTTCCAAGCTTAAAATGAAAGATTTTGGAAGAACTCTCAACTAGAGATGTTCTTAGAATGGTGTTTAGAGTTGAGAAATAAGGTTGGATAAAATTTTAGATGGGTGGATGGTGGTGTATGGTGTTTGGCCGAATGGTCCTCCAAGAAACAACAATGGTGAGTTCTTATGCTTGAAGAGAGAGAAGAGAGATTTTGTGATAGCAAAGATGAAGAATGAAGTGAAATGGTCTCCTAATGGGTGCATGGCCGTGAGGTAGGGTTGCTAAGGAGGTGGCCACTTTAGTTGACTCCAAAGACTCCATCCTAGCCTTAGCTTGCATCAAGGGTTCATATGCAAAGGCTTCTCCCCTAAGCTTGCCTCTAATTGGCTCATTCAAGCCTTAGTCACATGTTCTTGAAGGTTCTACCCTAATGGTGATCATAGGATACTAACTAAGTTACTAATCCCATTAAGTTTCTATGCACACTTAATCTAACTTAATTAGGAAAATTAGTTACATTACTAACTACATAATTTTCTATGCTTGAATCAAATATTCTTGATTACTCTACACTCCACCAAAACCGTATGGCATTTAGAAAATTAACTAGGTTTATTTCCATTTAATTACTTCCTACACTTCTTAGAATAATCAAATTAGATTTAGGCTAATTTAATAAATTTTCTAGTTACATTACTAATTAATTAGCATTCTTGTAACTAAGCTTTAAGAGCCATTGATTAAATCAATGGTTGATATTAGGTAGAAGCTTCCAAATGATATGATCAAATCTAAGCCATTGGATCTCTTCTCTATGAAATCCTAGCCATTAGATGTATCTTCAAAAATGGAGAGTCAAGATCTTCTCTACATACTTCCCATCCAATGGTCACAAATGATTCTAGCCATTTTGTGAAACCAATCTTCACCGTACATTAAATCAGCAGTGGATATCCAAAGCCTTCCTTATTAAGCTTATCTTTACAACCATTGAGTAGATCAATGGTTGATATTCAAAACTAAACCTTCTCATCCAATGATGCAAATCAAGTCAAGCCCTCTTTATTGACTAATTCTTATTGGCTTAAAAATAATTCAAGCCACCAATGTTGACTGTTTTTCTAAACATGGGTCCCGCAAACTAATTATGGGTCCCACAGACTTTTTCGGGTCCATGGTCATTTTATTTGTACTGACTAATAAAATAATATTATAAAAATATAAAATTATTTTATTGTACAGATAAATTCTAAAAATTAAAAGATTAATACACGTATCATTCGGAATTGAGTTTAGTAAGATCCCCTAGCTCCGAATAATTAAAATAAGATTTTCCCTTGCCCAAAAATTATTATTTTCTTGACTCGAAGTAAATCACACATAACAGTCAAATACAGTTACAAAACAGTCAAATTAATTTTATAACTCACAGAAAAACATAAAATAGTACAATCAGGACAAAACTATCATTTATCCAAAAGTTGGGGTGTTACATTTCTAGCCAAAAGTCTGCTTAGGTTTGGTGTTTTTGCCAAATTTATAATGATTTGGGGTAAAACAGCCTCTTTTTCATGTCAGGAAGGCACACACGACCGTGTCACCCTTCGACATGGTCGTGTCCTTTGAAAATTATGTAATTGCACTTTAAGTAAGACACGACTGTATGACCAAGAGACACGACTATGTGACCAAGAGACATGACTGTGTCTCCAAGTCAGAAGCTTTAATGAATTAAAACAGGACTATGTCCTTTAGAGTTGTGTAACTTCAATGCTGGGGGAGACACGACCGTGTCTCCTAGTCAAAAGTTTTCTTCAAGTTAGATAGGACCGTGTCTAACTCTAAAATCACTTTTGAGTTGACACAGGACCCTATCTAAGCCAAAATGGTCCTCTTTTGCTTTGAAAACGAGATATTTTCACTTGCTTTCACTCTAAATGTGTTAAATCTCTCTTATTCTGCAAAAACGAAGATAATTGATAAGGATCCATTCAAAATTCATCAATAATTATAACCAAATCATCATAATTTATCCATTTTATAGCTATAAAATATAGGCTTATCATAACTCCAACTCCTTCATACAATCATAAGAAATAAAAGAATGGGTTGCCCCTAAATCATATAGTATAATTAAAAGCTTAGCTTTAACTATACACTTACCCCATATAAGATCAGAAGATTGAGCTATTTTCTTGCTGCTCAGAGTGAATACTCTTCCTCTAGTTAATGGGTCTGGGAATTTGTAACATCCCGAAAATTAATAATTTCAGAATAAATGATCATTTTACAATATTTGGAATTTTCTAGAATTTTTCTGGATTTTTCTGAGAACGCATAATATTTTAAATATTCTCAACCGTTTTGCGTGAATCTCGGAAAGAGTCGTGAAAACTTATTTGTGCTTCAAGAATGGGAAAAATTATATGACTAGAATAGTCGTTTTATAATATTTGCAATTTTTGGAAATTTTCTGGAAATTTTCCTAGAATCCGTCGAATATTTTAATATATTAAGTTTTGCGTGCACACCAAGCCGAGAATGTGCTTGACATCATGTAACGCTCCGAAACTAATTATTTTTCGCCAATAGTCATTTTCTAATATTTGTGATTTATGTGAATTTTTCTAAGAATTTTTCCGGAAACGATTCGAATATTTTAATATATTCCTCGCTTTTACGTGAAACTCGAGCGAGTCGTGAAAACGATCTAGTAGTGCTTTCGAAAATTGGAAAATTATATGACGAATCAAGTCGTTTTATAATATTTTCAATTTTTGAGAATTTTCTAGGAATTTTCCCGAAACCGTCGAATATTTTAATATATTCCTCGTTTTACGTCTGCATTTGGAACGACCGGAAACGCGATGTTTTCTCGAGAACCTTGGACTATGGACATGTCGACGGGGATCTTACTAAACCCGAGACTTGACACAGCTTTACGAGGTTCCACAATCTGAGTGAGAAATTTTAATAGATACAATTAAATCAATACAAATGAAAAATTCATCCGCCGATTAATTAAATGCGACTCTATAACAAGTCTAACTATTATCTATTGGATAATAGTGTGTAATAAAAATCCTATCACATTATCTTAATGTAATCTACTTTATGTCAAATCTATCTACTTTAATTCAAATTTACTTGATTAAATAATCAAAGCTTCCTTAAGAAGCTTTGACCTTACCTTGACCTATGTGCCTTAGCTTCTCTTGGAAGCCATTCCCCACCCACTTCTCTCTCTCTTTGCATGGCTGGAAGGCAGTAAAAAAGGGAGTGGAAATTACTCCATTTCATTTAATCAAATATCATTTCCATTCATTTAATTTCAAGACACTTTCTCTCTCTACCATTTCTTCTCTTTGTTTCTTCTTCCATCTTTTTTCTCTCCTGTCTTCTCTCTACCAAGCTCCACGGCCAGCCACCCTTCACCACCCTAATCTTCACAAAAAATTTCTTCTAACTACATTTCCTAAATCCTTTCACCATTCTAAACACTTTTTCTTCTTGAAGTTTCTTGAGATTCCATCATCTTCACCATTTTCTCCAAGCTCCAACTTTGAGCATTTTGGGTAAGTTTCATGACCACTCTCCCTCTTCTCTTGATTTCGTGATTATGGTTTCTTTAATGGCCATCCATGGCTTATTTTTCAAGCCTTGATGTTGATTCTAACAAGTCTCCAATTTTAGGGATTTTTGGAGGCCAAATCCGAAAATACAAGGAGGATTCTTGGAGTTCTTCTTGATTTCTTCACTTAGGTAAGAGGAAGACACTCCTCTTCAACCATTTTTAGCATCTAGGAACCTTGATTGCTTGATTGGTGGAAGAACCCTAATGAGGGTTGTTCTTGAATTTAATGATTAATTATGCTATGTGTTGATTTTTATTCATTTATGCTATTGGATTGAATTGTTGTATATAATGCTATGTTAGATTGTATCTTGTAATTGAAAATGGAAGAAAAACGTTAGGGAAGCCCTCTTGGTGGCCACGGTTTTGAGGCTAGCAATTAAGGGAAATTGTGATGAATTGTAACAAGCATTTGATTTGAAGTAATCAATGTATAAATATGGAATGTAATGGAAGAAGAATTTGAAATTGAAACTCAAGTGATGCCACGGTTTTGGGTGGAAAAATGGGGTAATTTATGGTTAATGTGCAATAAGTATAAGACTAGGATTAATTAAGTAACAAGATGGGATTTAATGGAAGAACAATTGGAAGTTGAAACTTCTATGGTGGCTACGGTTTTGGAGCCAAGAACCTAGGGTTTTTGGTGAGTTAATTGAACAAGTGAACACTTTAAATGATTAAGGGAGTGGTGTACAAGATTATGGCTTGAAAGGAATTGGAATTGAATTCATTAGGAGGCCACGGCCTCTAGTACATTTTTAGGGAAAATGTAATTTTGGTAAATTGGAAGTATAAGTAATTAGATACTTAGAGAACTAGGTAATGAAATGGACAATTATTAAATTAGAAGGATTATTAGGATTAAGACTTCATAAGCCTTAAAGGACTAAGAATGAATTCATCATAAAACTTAAGGTGATTACAAGTGGGTAAAGAACATGAGAATGTGAGACTTGAGGGCGTAAATAAAATGTAAGTTATTGGAGATCGAATTGCCTTAGTATGTTGAGTTGATTTTTGAACATGAACCTTGAGATGAGGAATAAATTCCAAGTTAGGATTCATAATGAACCTAATGAAGTATTAATTGATTTGATATTGATATTATGTGATTATGGGTCCATGTGAGTGACCATTTATATATTGATGCTTATATTGGCCTATTGTGGCATCTTATGGAATTGTATGAAATTATGAATCATACATGTGCATGCATAGTGTCTTATGCATTGTGATTGTCTTGAAAGGGACATGTTGTAAGGCCTAGTTGCCAAGGAGATTGAACACACCTTAGTGCGGGTGCGAACCCGAGACAAGTTGGGTCGTGTTATGACCTCGAGAGGGGCGTCGGGGTGCGGGTCCCTCACATGGACACATTTAGAGCTCCTTCCTTCGTGCCGTGGGGCAAACCGATCACAAACACCGACAGAACGATCCGGACTTGACACCATGTTCTATATCGTGATCTAGTGTAGAATGTAACATGCAATGCCATGATTGTGCACGATTTGATTTATAAGGGCCAAAAGCCGAGTCACGGACATGTCTCCCGATCTTTCTCTCCGATTGATTGAGTTTAGCTCCATGGAGTAGGGGTTTGAGAGAACATGCATATGAGACATGATATATATATACATTGTTGTTATTATCAAGTTTTCCATATTATGACTTATCACGTTCATTCTTGTAATGATTAACCCGGAATTTGTTTAATTGCTTTTTTGTTGGACTTACTATTAGTATTTGAATTTATACTGCTTGTTTCGATTTGCTATTTGGTTTGTGGCGCCGTAATGTTTCTAGCATGCTATAATTGGTAATGATGTAGGATGTCTTACCTCTTTCTGTGTTTCCTATATCTCTCGTGTCTGCGGAAGTTTTATACTTATATTGATAAAAGATCGTGAGGAAGATAAAGAGGGACCACACTTTGGTTGATTGGATTGGGCGTTTGGACAAGGTTTCTTCGGCTACGTACGAGTGCAGTTGCGTGGAGGCATTGATGCCTGACTTGTTGACTGGGACTCCACCCCGGCGTCGTACGTGTATATGGGGTTGCGGACATGTCGCTAGTAGTACCTATCCTTGGGTCACTACTTTTTCCCCTTTTAGTGTTTTATTCCTTTCGTATCTTATTGGACTCTTGTAATTATTATATTCTATGTCATCGTTGATTTGTGTAAATTGACTATATATATATATGTATAAGAGATATGATATTATTTGTGGGTTGTATCATGGCTTGAATACATTATATTTCATTCGAGGCTCATATTTTCTACCTATGCAAATTGTCAAAAAAAATATATAGACTCTTGAGAATTTAAGTTACTTATTAAGAATGACCTTGTGACACACTTGGATTTAGGAACCGATGGTGTAATGACGATTATGCTTCTCTTGCTACATCAAGGGGTGTTACATTAGGTGGTATCGAAGCAGTTCATCTGTTTCTAGGGTATGGACTTGCTATGTTTAGGCATATTAGAATTAGTCCGTTGTGCACTTCCTTGTCTCTTGATTGAGATGATGGGAAAGGAATGCATGACTTCTGTAGGTTGAATGTTGATAGCATCTTGTTATGCTACATGATGTTGAGGACCGGCCTACTCAATATGTAATGTTTTTGTGTGTACAGAAACTATGACTTCACCTAGGCATCTTGTGTTAGGAAAATAGGATTTCTTTCGTGAGGAGATCAAAGGTTTTGGAAAACCGATCTTGGAGAAAGAAAAGTTGGTGTAAACTATATTCGAGAAGTTTGGGAGTTGACGCTTACGAGGGATTACGTGTTCAAGCAGAATGAAGAAGTTCGAGCTGGAGATTGTTAGGATGTGTGGAATTGAGCTTGTCTTGCTTGAATTGTGTGAATTGTGTGACTAACTCGTGTTTGGTTTTCATAGGGAGATAACATTGTTTGAAGTATTTTTTTTTTTTGTTTGTTGTAATTATGTAAAGTCTTCGAGAGATTCAATGGCTTACAATCAGTGGACATGCAAGGTGGTGGCTCGTGAGTTAATTTATACATGTAGCGCGGGACAAGACAATAGAAGTATGTAATAAAATCGACGTAAGAAGAAAGGCAAATGGTAATATGAGATGGCAACTTACCAGATCGAGAGGATCATGCAACAACGAGAGTTGGAAGTTGATTTCAAAAATCTATTGGAGGAAAGTCGACTTCGGGGCAAACGTGGACTACCTAGATTCCAAAGGAGGAATAATAGAAAGGTTAACCGCTCTCCCACTTTAAGCGAAAACCATGCGCACGGGTATCGTGGAAACAACAACAACAACCACCCTGGACAAAGTACTAGTGGCGGTGTATCTAGTCGATCCGATCGACATCTTCACCAAGATGTATGAAATGCGGAAAGGAACACTTCACGAGGGAGTGAAAGATCATCAAGGGATAATACATTTTAGATGCGGAAAGCCTGGACACGTCTCTCAATCGCGACCTAGCAAAGACAAATTCATGACAATCGTCAAAATAATTTGTAGAACCACAAAAGGGCGTAACTTATACCCCGGGAGGTGCCGAGACTTCAAAAATTCGGAGATCTAAACTAGCGTGGAAGTTATGCCTCAAATGACGATCCGTAATCGTGCCAATAATTCACGGGGTAACCCTTCCTTTTACAATTTGTAACTTTATGGATCATTAGGATTCATCTCCGTATCTTTCCTATCTTCAACTTAAATTATTTCCATTTCTGTTACTAAGACTTGTCGTTGACACCTAAGTTATGTAATCTGTTCTATTTCTACTAAAGACCGAATCTTTCGTTGATCTATCTTGCTTACCTAAAATCATGTCTATTTGAGCTCCTGATTCTAGAAATTGATTGGTCGTTTCCCGATTGTCACCTGCTAGAGCGTTTCGACCAACACCTTAGTGATTTTCGAAACTAAGGCTTTTGAGTTCGTCATAGCCAACAAAGTTAAAGCGTTGTGAGGGAAAAGAAATCCAAGGATACGTGTTACCTTTTCTAGAGGACAAAAGAAAAGGGAATATGACTGTCACCATTGTAGTCAGTAAGTTTCTTGTGATGAACTACAGTGCTGTCAGTTAAGGAGAAGAATGGGACATCTTAGTGAGATGAACACCATCGTCAAACGAATGAGATTATGATCAAGGGTGAGTATCCTCGGAGCAAGATGTACGTCCTGGTCATCATTAAATTCGCGGGAGATTGAGAATGTCCCCGAAATGATTTCGAATGCGCTAGGGGCATTATGGGTGTCTCGTGATACCATTCGGAGTAACAAATCCTCTTGTCGTATTCATGAGTGACATGAATTGTATCTTTTGTCCTTACCATATGAAATTGTCATTGTCATTAATGATGACATTCGATCTATTCTCGAAAATATGGAGATACACGTTGGACATCTCAAATAGTTTTCCGACTTTAAAGGAGAGAGAGCAAATGCCAAAGTATCGAATCATGATTCTTAATGAGAAGGTTCAGCATTTTGGATCATGAAATTCCAAACGGAGGGATTGTTGTGGATTCCCAAGAGATTGAAGCATTTCTTCAAAAGGAAAGATCGGAGATTCGTAAAAGAGACACATAGTGGCGGAAGTAGTTAGTCTTATCGAAGAAGACACAAAGATGAAGGAGTATCAATGGATCCTCCAAGATATTCGGATATTTTGCTCAAAGTTGCAAGAAGAGAATCCAAAACTTCTATGGACTAACGCGTGTGAAGAAAGGTTTTAAAGGTCGTTAATTTAACCATTCAAGTGCTCTAAAAGGGATTTATCGTATGAAATTCTCAATATCAGGAGACATTCGAATGCTTGTCGATTTGGTTCTACCTAATTCCAGGGAACTGTTTGGAGAATTTTATGCTTTACATTAAAATCTAGGACATGTGTTCATGTAAGGTTAGGAAGGTTGTGACCTACACCTCAAGGTAGTTGAGGACACATTGGGAATTGCCTAACTCAATTTAGGTGCTAGTTTTAATTAGTTAAAATTTGGTTTCTCGAGAATATGGAGACGCTTGCTACGATCAACGCCTTTAGCAATCACAAGGACCTGAAGTATCCATTCGATAAAAAGTGGCTAAACATGAGACAGGAAAGGTGATTAGAGTTTTTGAAGGAGTATAACGTTTAGTTTCAGTGTCGTCCTGTCTGGGTTACTAATAAACCCATTCCAAAATTCTTTGGACTATATCAAATTTCGTTTCGGGTTTGGTTCAATAGCTTGTCAGCGGATTCTGTTATCCTTTCTTTCTAAATCTCCATAATATCTTTCATATGTCACGATCGCGAAAGTATGTCACCGATCCAGCCACATCATCAACTAAACCCGGTGCAATTCAGAGAGAGTCTGATTTATGAAAAACTTCTCGTGAAGATTAAGAATAGAAGAATAAAGTAACGCAAAGATATAGAGATAGCGTTGGTAAGGATGATCTAAATTGACGTAACTAGAGAATTGATAACGAGGGTAAGAAAATAAGATGAAGAAACACGTTAATGTTTGATCTAAGGGATGAAAATTTGAAGACGAAATTTCTATTTGAAGAAAGTGTAGAACATCCCGAAAATTAATAATTTCAGAATAAATGATCATTTTACAATATTTGGAATTTTCTAGAATTTTTCTGGATTTTTCGAGAACGCATAATATTTTAATATATTTCTCGATTTTGCGTGAATTTTCAGCCATGGAAAACGAGAGTGGTGCTTCAAGAATAGGAAAAATTATATGAGAGAATAGTCGTTTTTATAATATTTGCAATTTTTGGAAATTTTTGAATTTTTCCGAACCGTCGAATATTTTAATATATTCTCGTTTTCGCTTTTGCGTGCACACCAAGCCGAGAATTCTTCAAGAGAGAGGGAGTGTAACGCTTCCTCAGGAAACTAATTATTTCGCCGCCAATAGTCATTTTCTAATATTTGTGATTTATGTGAATTTTTCTGAATTTTTTTTGAGCTTGAAACGTCGAATATTTTAATATATTCTGATAGGGTTTTTGCGTAAACTCGAAAGCAGTCGTGAAAACGATCGTAGTGTATTTCGAAAATTGGAAAATTATATGACGAATAGTTATTTTTTATAATATTTGCAATTTTTGAGAATTTTCTAGGAATTTTAGGAACCGTCGAATATTTTAATATATTCCTCGTTTTACGTCTTATAGAAAAGGAACCGGAGAAACGCGATGTTTTCTCGAGAACCTTGGACTATGGACATGTCGACGGGGATCTTACTAAACCCGAGACTTGACACGTTACGAGGTTCCACAATCTTCGAGAAATTTTAGATACAATTAAATCAATACAAATGAAAATTCATCTGTCGATTAATTAAATCGATTTTAATCCGTAACTATTATCTATTGGATAATAAGTAGTGTAATAAAAAATCCTATCACATTATCCTAATGTAATCTACTTTATGTCAAATCTATCTACTTTAATTCAAATTTATTGATTAAATAATCAAAGCTTCCTTAAGAAGCATTTGACCTTGCTATCTGACCCATCAAATTAGCTTTCTTGGAAGCCATTCCCCACCCACTTCTCTCTCTTTTGCATATGCTGGAAGGCAGCCAAGGGAGTGGAAATTACTCCATTTCATTTAATCAAATATCATTTCCATTCATTTAATTTCAAGACACTTTCTCTCTCTACCATTTCTTCTTCTTTCTTCTTCCATTTTCTCTCCTCCTTCTCTCTACCAAGCTCCACGGCCAGCCACCCTTCACCACCCTAATCTTCACAAAAATTTCTTCTAACTACATTTCCTAAATCCTTTCACCATTCTAAACACTTTTTCTTGAAGTTTCTTGAGATTCCATCATCTTCACCATTTTCTCCAAGCTCCAACTTTGAGCATTTTGGGTAAGTTTCATGACCACTCTCCCTCTTCTCTTGATTTCATGATTATGGTTTCTTTAATGGTCATCCATGGCTTATTTTTCAAGCCTTGATGTTGATTCTAACAAGTCTCCAATTTTAGGGATTTTTGGAGGCCCTCAGAAAATACAAGGAGGATTCTTGGAGTTCTTCTTGATTTCTTCACTTAGGTAAGAGGAAGACACTCCTCTTCAACCATTTTTAGCATCTAGGAACCTTGATTGCTTGATTGGTGGAAGAACCTAATGAGGTTGTTCTTGAATTTAATGATTAATTATGCTATGTGTTGATTTTTATTCATTTATGCTATTGGATTGAATTGTTGTATATAATGCTATGTTAGATTGTATCTTGTGATTGAAAATGGAAGAAAAACATTAGGGAAGCCCTCTTGGTGGCCACGGTTTTGAGGCTAGCAATTAAGGGAAATTGTGATGAATTGTAACAAGCATTTGATTTGAAGTAATCAATGTATAAATATGGAATGTAATGGAAGAAGAATTTGAAATTGAAACTCAAGTGATGCCACAGATTTTGGGTGGAAAAATGGGGTAATTTATGGTTAATGTGCAATAAGTATAAGACTAGGATTAATTAAGTAACAAGATGGGATTTAATGGAAGAACAATTGGAAGTTGAAACTTCTATGGTGGCTATGTTTTGGAGCCAAGAACCTAGGGTTTTTGGTGAGTTAATTGAACAAGTGAACACTTTAAATGATTAAGGGAGTGGTGTACAAGATTATGGCTTGAAAGGAATTGGAATTGAATTCATTAGGAGGCCAGGCCTCTAGTACATTTTTAGGGAAAATGTAATTTTGGTAAATTGGAAGTATAAGTAATTAGATACTTAGAGAACTAGGTAATGAAATGGACAATTATTAAATTAGAAGGATTATTAGGATTAAGACTGAAGGAAGAGACTTCATATAAGCCTTAAAGGACTAAGAATGAATTCATCATAAAACTTAAGGTGATTATAAGTGGGTAAAGAACATGAGAATGTGAGACTTGAGGGCGTAAATAAAATGTAAGTTATTGGAGATCGAATTGCCTTAGTATGTTGAGTTGATTTTTGAACATGAACCTTGAGATGAGGAATAAATTCTAAGTTAGGATTCATAATGAACCTAATGAAGTATTAATTGATTTGATATTGATATTATGTGATTATGGGTCCATGTGAGTGACCATTTATATATTGATGCTTATATTGGCCTATTGTGGCATATTATGGAATTGTATGAAATTATGAATCATACATGTGCATGCATAGTGTCTTATGCATTGTGATTGTCCTTGTGGATGTTGTAAGGCTTAGTTACCTAGGAGATTGAACACACCTTAGTGCGGGTGCTAATAGACAAGTAGTGGGTCGTGTTATGACCTCGGGGGCTTCGGGGTGCGGGTCCCTCACATGGACAGCTTTTAGAGTCCTCCGTGCCGTGGGGCAAACCGATGCAAACACACCGACGATCTGGACTTGACACTGCCCTATATCGTGATCTAGTGTAGAATGTTTATTTAATGCAATGCCATGATTTTGCACAATTTGATTTATAGCACCGGCCTCGGCAAGTACGAGTCACGGACATGTCTCCCGATCTTTCTCTCCGATTGATTGAGCTTTTTAGCTCCATGGAGTAGGGGTTTGAGAGAACATGCATATGAGACATGATATATATATACATTGTTGTTATTATCTTGTTTTCCATATTATGACTTATGTGTTCATTCTATGTAATGATTACCTTTTGAAAAATTTAATTGCTTATCCTTTGTTGGAGTTTACTATTAGTATTTGAATATACTTTTTTTCGATTTTTATTTGGGCGCGTGGCGAGAATGTTTCTAGCATGCTATAATTGGTAATGATGTAGGATGTCTTACCTCTTTCGTGTTTCCTATATCTCTCGTATGTCTGTTTTATACTTATATTGATAAAAGATCGTGAGGAAGATAAAGAGGGACCACACTTTGTTGATTTTTTTGGGCGTTTGGACAAGGTTTCTTTGCACGTACGAGTGTTTTATGTTGCGTGGAGGCATTGATGCGACCGACTTGTTGACCGGGACTCAAGGCGACGTGTATATGGGGTTGCGGCTTTGTCCGCTAGTAGTACCTATCCCCGGGTCACTACTTTTCCCCCTTTTAGTGTTTTATTCTTTCGTATCTTATTGGAATGATTGTAATTATTATATTCTATGTCATCTTGATTTGTGTAAATTGACTATATATATATATGTATAAGAGATATGATATTATTTTATGGTTGTATCATGGCTTGAATACATTTATTATTTCATTCGAGGCTCATATTTTCTACAAGTTATGCAAATTGTCAAAAAATATATAGACTTTGAGAATTTAAGTTATGGAAAGTGTTATCATGTTATTTGTGACACACTTGGATTTAGGAACTGTGGTGTAATGACGATTATGCTTCGGTTGCTACATCAAGGGGTGTTACAGAATTACTACTTCTTTCTGTTGGGGACAATTTCTGGCAATGTGACTCTTCTTGCTACATCTAAAAGATGTCATTTGATCGATCATGCATGGCTTGCTACCATGGTTTGCTCCACATTTTGAACATCTCGACCCTTTATCCTCTATTTGTATTCACTTTCCCTTCTCTTACTGATTCTTGGGCTGGAACCCACTCTTATAAAATTTGTCATCAATTCTTTTCCTTTTCTGAAAATTATATGGCTGTTGCTCTTGCTCCAACTCTAGCTTAGAGGATTCAATAATCCGACACTTGTTTACTAAAGCATGAAAATTCTAAAAAAGTAGCTTAAAATGACTCAGATAGTAGTATAAATTGCTAAGTTGAGGGGAATAAATCAAGAGAATTTGTTTATAGGTCACAAATATGTGATAGAGGATGTAGTTAAAATTTGAGGATAATCATAATTCGTTTAGTATTTTTAAGTACACTGATTGTTTGTTTTAATACTGGATTGACATGTAGCATATATGAAAATTTATGAAAATGATGAGATGAGTATTTAGATGAATCTTAAGATTTATTCTAATACCTTTGGAAGTTAGGAAACTTGATTTGGTATAATCAAAGTATTCCTAATAGATATAAAGTATCAGCTTATGACTTAAGTGGCTTTAGTCCTAATCTTTTCCTTGACTTTTATCCTTCACTCTCCACTCACACATAGTTGTGCAATAGAAGGAAAAAGAGAAACAGAAAATGAAAGCAAGGAGAGAAAGAAAGAGAAGAGGAAGGAAGAAGAACAAAGGAAGAGGAAGGGCAAAGGAAAGGTCAAAGCTTGAGTTTTTCCATAGCTTGACATCATCTTCAAGGTTTGAGGTAGGGGAACTTCTTACTCATCTTATTCCTTTTGTTTCATCTTATATGAAGCTAGGTTGTATGAGAAGAAAGAAATGGGATTGAGAAGCAAATCTATTTTCTTTACTTGATTCTTGGTTTCAAGGATTGAGTTTGAGTATTTTTCAGCTTGTTGGAAGCATAGTTGGTAGTTTAGGCTTTGTAGGTATCCATGAACTCCTTTGAAAAGTAATTTAGGAAATGGGCATTTCTTGCCTTGAGTTGAGTTTAAATCCATGTTTTAATTACTTAAATTTAGTATTTAATGATTCTAATATGATTAGATATCATGTTTAGGATTGGAAACCACTTAGAATCCATGATTGGGAATGGGCTTGCTGCATGAGAAAACTAGTTTCTGGTTTTCTGCATGTGGTAATCGATTACCACAGCAAGGTAATTGATTACCAAGCTTCAGGAAAACGAGAGATGAAGGTGGTAATCGATTACCACAACAAGGTAATCGATTACCAAGCTTCTGGAATGCAGGAATCTAAGTGGTAATTGATTACCACAACATGATAATCAATTACCAAGTTTCTATTTTGAGGTTTTTAGTTGTGGTAATCAATTACTAGTCCCCTGTTTTGATAAAACAGAGTTTTAAGTCAAAAAGGGTGAAATGTAAACCATATTTATGCTAGATACAAGTATGATAAGTATGTTTTACTTAGTTAGATGCAAGAATTACTCTCTTGTGATTATAGATGAGTTGAATATACAAGTTATAGATAAATGCTTTATTACCTCATTAAATTGAGTCAGAATGGAGTGTTAGCAAAGAGATGTTCTTTTACTAGTTAAAAGTGGACCATGGTGCAATTATCTTAACTAAGGGAGTGAGTTAAACCCTTTGACCTTGCAAAGGAGTGAGTAAAGCTCCTTGCCAAGGAGGTAGTTGCGAGAATAAAATGAGTAAAACACTCTACCTAAGACAAAGTAGTGAGTTAAGCTCTTTGTCAAGTAACATGAGGAGTGAGATAAACCTTTATGTTAGTGTAGTAAAGTGAGACAAGCTTACTATCAAAAGCAATAGGATGAGTTAAGTGCTAAGTTAGGTAAAGAAGCGAGTTAAGCAATTTGCCAAGTACAGTTGATATTATATAGTTGTATGGGCGATTGTGTAATATTGAGAATTGTTTAATTATGTATACAGTTTACATAGTTATAGTGTCATGAGATATATGTTTATTACTGAGAATTTTCTTGTTCTCACCCCATTTTATGTTTCCATGGTAAAAGCAAGTCAAGACCATTCCAAACGGAAAAAGAAAAAGAAGAAAGAGCAACAAGATTAGATAGTTTTAGTTTATGTTTTATGAACAACTCTTGTATATTTTACTTTGAGTTGTAAAATTGATGGAGACCAAGGAAGCTCAAGTGGCAGCCCAACGGACCCAATGCCCAAAGATGCATTGCGAGGACTTGGAGGCCCAATGACAAGGTCAAGAGCTAAGAAGGCTAAGGAGGATTTGGATAAAGAAGTCAACCACTTTCTCTCACTCAAGCCCATTCCAGAAGAAGGAGCACTCAAGATTGTCCAAATGATCCAAGTTGATAAAGGGCCTAATGTGGGGGCATGATTTCTTCTTAGTCAATTTTATTTAATTATGTATTTGAACTTTTTAATTTTCTCAGTTTTGATTCTTATTTTCTTTTTTGAGATAATTTTGTAATAAGGGCTTATTGTTTGGGCTTAATTTGCGCATAGCAGAGCTAGGGATAGGTTCTGCCTTCTAATTGGGCCTGGGCCACATTTGCACTAGGGTTAGGATTAAAAAATGTGCTAGCTTGCTGCCTCCTTTAGCTAGACCTAGCCGCATACCTAATGCCTATAAATAGGCTTGTGTTTACTACATTTGACATTTTTGAATTTGAGAATATTATTGCACTCCTTAGTGAGTTTTGAGAGCTTAGTTCTCTTGGGGTTCTTGGAAGACCCATCTTGGTTCTTATCAAAGGTTTCTTTACCTTTGTGGCGAATCTTCGCTTGACTTATCACTCTCCAAGAGTGTGGTGTCTTCTTCCTTCCATTCTTTGTCTTTTCCTATCTTTTCTATTTTTTACTATTCATGACATTGTTCACGACACTGTTCACGTTATTATTCACCCTTCATCGTTTAATTCTTTAAAACACGAAATCAACTCAAGGACGATCCGTAAAAATAATATACATCTAACTTGGATCATATTATGTGGTATCTAGAGCCCGGATCCTAGAGTTGATAGAGTTCTTGTATTTTTTGTACTTGTTCTTATTGCTTTCCAAACATCAAGCACCACTGCTTGAATGTCATATTTGTACAGAACCTTGATCATCATTGATCTCTGCCATTCCTAAGAATTGGCAACATTCTTTACTTTCCGTTCTTTACTTTTTGCCATTTAAATTCCAGTCTTTTTATTTTCTGCCTTTAGTTTCTATTCTTTAATTTCTGCGCAATATTTACAGCTTTGATCTTATCAACTCTATATCTATTGCTCTTACATGTTTTATAGCACCATAATTTGAAAGGAAGCTCCTAAATACACAATTGGGCATAATAACATTTGGAAATAAAATTGTAAGAATCAATTTTTTTTAAGTGCAAAAAGAGAATAAGGGTGTGAAAAATAATATAAAAAAGGAAAAAAAGTATATCCTAAAAAAAAAAGAAACTGCCCTTGCACTTAAGCAAGATTAAGTTTGAATGCCTTGTGAATTTTATTAAGTAGTGCTATTCTACATACCTTGCGCATTTCTTTTTTCTTCTTATTTCTTTTGAGTTTTACCTTTTTTTTAATTAGCTTTTCTTGCTTGTGTTTTAAATTCCTTTGAGTTTTGTCTAGAGTTTCATCCTTTCTTCAACTTCTGAATGTTTACTCTTGTGAGGACCTCTACTTTTGTAAGAGCTTTTGATAATTGAAATGCAAGAGGGTTCATTTAAGAACTTGCAAAGAGAACTTGAGTAGTAAAATGCAAGAGCGTTTTCATTAAACAAAAGCCTAATTGTGTGAAACACCAGTGGAATCAATCTAAGAGTGTATACACGTGACAAGAGTGGTAAGGGTCTTTCAATCTTGAATTATTCTTATTACTTGTGCAAAGATGAATGAAGGAAGTACACCCCCATCCCCTAGGACTGTAAACCTTATACAAGCCTTAGCTAAAGAACTAGAGAAGTTTAGGGTGGAGATAAACACAAGGCTCAATAATGAAAGGAGGAGAGACTCTCAACATAAAGTCTCGCATAAAGATGAAGATACCTATGATTCGGGTAGGGAAATGAAGACTTAGGAGGAACCATGATAGGAGAAAGAGACATGAAATGAGTGAAAGGAGTTATGAAAGGAGGAATAGGAGGCATAGGAGTGATGAAAGAGGAGGAGACCTAGGAGGAGTAAAGACTCAAGTACCTTCTTTCCAAGGAAAGAATGACCCTGAAGCCTACTTAGAATGGGAATCCAAGGTAGAACAAATCTTTTCCTATCACCATTACAATAAAGAAAGGAAGGTGAAGGTGGTTGCTCTAGAATTTTCTAACTATGCCCAAATTTGGTGGAACCAAGTACAAAAAGAGAGGGAAAGGAATAGGGAATACCCCGTAGATACTTGGGAAGAGATGAAAAGTTTGATGAGGAGGAGGTTTGTCCCTTCATGGTACCATAGGGAATTACACAATAAACTCCAAAGACTTACCCAAGGAAATAGGAGTGTGGATGAGTATTACAAGGAGATGGAGGTGGCCATGATAAGGGCCAATGTCATTGAAGATAGGGAGGCTACCATGTCACGTTTCCTTCGTGGTTTAAACCATGAGATAGGAGACATTGTAGAGTTGCACAACTATGAAGAGCTTGATGAGTTAGTCCACCAAGCTATAAAGGTGGAACAACAACTCAAAAGAAAAAGGTGCATGGAAGAAGCTTTCTTTTAACCTCAAACCTCCCACTTGGAAGGATAAAGAACCAAAGAAAGACTCCTCTACACAACCCAAGGGAGGTATGACTTCTAAAAACTCTAATGTTTTTCCTTCCACTAATAGTTCTTCCTCTTCTTCTTCTAAAAATAGGAACATCAAGTGCTTCAAATACTTGGGGAGTGGACATATAGCCTCTCAATGCCCAAACAAAATGGCAATGGTAATAAGAGAGGGACAATTCTCTAGTGATTCATGTCCAAATTTCCCTCGCTCAAGTGAAGGAGAAGAAGAATGTGAGACCTATGCTCATGATGGCGACTTGCTAATGATAAGGAGACTCTTGGGTAGCCAAGTTGTGGCAAGGGACTAAGACCAAAGGGAAAACATCTTCCACACAAGATGTGTCATCTAAGGCAAAGTGTGCTCATTAATCATTGATGGGAGAAGTTGCACCCATGTGGCAAACACTCGCTTGGTAAGAAAACTTGACCTTAAAACTACTCCTCACCCCCGACCATACAAGCTTCAATAGTTAAGTGAGAATGGTGAGTTGATAGTGAATCAACAAGTGTTGGTAAGTTTGTCAATTGGTAAGTATAATGATGATGTTTTGTGTGATGTTGTTCCCATGGAAGCCAGCCATATTTTGCTTAGAAGGCCTTGGCAATTTGATAAGCATGCTATTCATGATGATTTCACTAACAAGTACTCTTTTGTTCATAATACCTTAAAGGTAACCCTTGTACCCCTTACTCCCAAACAAGTTTGTGAAGACCAAGTGGCCTTGAAGCTAAGAAGGGAGCAAGAGAAGAAAGATGTAAAAGTAAAATCAAAAGAGGAAGCAAAGAATAGAGACCAAGAACTTGTAAATGAGAAAAAAAAATAGAATGTTTAATTGCTAGGGAGAGTGAGATTAAGAGGGCTTGCTTTGCAAAGCAAGAGATGTACATTTGCATATACAAGGACTTGTACTTAAATTATAACTCTAACCCTCTACCTAGTGAAGTTGATTCTCTTTTGTAGGACTTTGAAGATGTCTTTCCAAAGAGTGTCCCTCCCGGACTACCACCCTTGAGGAGGATTGAACATCAGATGAACTTCATCCCGGGAGCCTATTTGCCCAATAGGCCCGCCTATAGGACAAATCCTGAGGAAACTAAGGAAATTCAGAAACAAGTGGAGGATTTGATGCAAAAAGAATGGGTGAGGGAAAGTTTAAGTCCTTGTGTCGTGCCTGTCATACTTGTCCCCAAAAAGGACGGCACTTGGAGAATATGTACTGATTGTAGGGCTATAAATAATATAACTGTAAAATATAGGCATCCCATCCCTAGACTAGATGATTTGCTTGATAAATTGCATGGTGCATGTTACTTCTCTAAAGTGGATTTAAAAAGTAGGTACCATCAAATTAGGATAAGGGAAAGGGATGAGTGGAAGACAGCCTTTAAGACTAAGCATGGATTGTATGAGTGGTTGGTGATGTCTTTTGGGCTTACAAATGCACCTAGCACCTTTATGAGGTTGATGAACTATGTGTTGAGAGAGTTCCTAGGTAAGTTTATAGTAGTGTACTTTGATGACATCCTAATCTATAGCATAACCTTAGAAGAGCACTTAGAACACCTTAGGGTTGTGATGAGTGTGCTTAGAAAAGAAAAGTTATATGCTAATTTAGAGAAGTGTGTCTTTTGCACCGACCATGTAGTGTTCCTAGGCTTTGTTGTGAGTGCTAAGGGAGTGCAAGTAGATGAAGAAAAGATAAAAGCCATTAGGGAGTGGCCTACCCCTAAGTCTATGAGTTAGGTAAGAAGCTTTCATGGGTTAGCTAGCTTTTATAGAAGGTTTGTAAAAGATTTCAGCACCATAGCCTCCCCTTTAAATGAAGTTGTTAAGAAATATGTGGGTTTTAGGTGGGGGGAGGATCAAGAGACAAGTTTCAACACACTCAAAGATAGGCTCACTCATGCACCTATACTTCCATTGCCTAATTTTTTTAAATCTTTTGAACTTGAGTGTAATGCATTAAATGTTGGGATTGAGGCTGTTTTATTACAAGAGGGTCACCCGATTGCATACTTTAGTGAGAAATTGCATGGAGCTATTTTAAATTACTCTACCTATGATAAAGAATTGTATGCACTCATAAGGGCTTTGCACACTTGGCAGCACTACCTTTTGCCAAAAGAGTTTGTAATTCATAGTGATCATGAGTCACTAAAATATTTAAAAGGGCAAGGTAAGCTTAATAAGAGGCATGCCAAGTGGGTGGAATACCTTGAACAATTTCCCTATGTGATCAAACACAAGCAAGGAAAGGTAAACATAGTGGCTGATGAGCTTTCTAGGAGGTATACCTTATTAGCTACTCTTGAAACAAAAATGCTTGGTTTTGAACACATAAAGGAGTTGTATGTGCATGATGATGATTTCTCTAAGATGTATACTGCATGTGAAAAAGGGGCGCATAGGGAGTTCTTTAGGCAAGATTGGTATTTATTCAAAGAAAAATGTTTGTGTATGCCTAAGAGCTCTTTGCGTGAATTATTGCTTAAGGAAGCTCATGAGAAGGGATTAATGGGTCACTTTGGGATCCAAAAGACTTTAGATATGTTGCATGAGCATTTTTATTGGCCTGGTATGAAGCATGATGTGCATAAACTATGTGATAGGTGCATTGTTTGTAAAAGAGTCAAATCAAAGGTAATGCCTCATGGACTCTATACCCCCTACCTATTCCTGATTCCTCTTGGACTGACTTATCTATGGACTTTATGCTAGGTTTGCCCCGCTCAAAAAAAGGAAGAGACACTATTTTTGTGGTGGTGGATAGATTCTCCAAGATAGTCCACTTCATTCCTTGCCATAAGGTGGATGACGCCATTCATATGGTGGACTTGTTGTTCAAAGAAATGGTGAGGCTTCATGGAATGCCCAAAAGCATAGTCTCAGATAGGGACTCAAAGTTCCTAAGCCATTTTTGGAGGACCCTTTGGAACAAGTTTGGGACTAAGCTACTCTTCTCTACCACTTGCCACCCACAAACTGATGGGCAAATTGAGGTAGTGAATAGGACCATATCAACCTTGCTGCGATTAATCATCAAGAGGAACATCAAAACCTGAGAAGAATGCTTACCTTTTGTTGAATTTACTTATAATAAGGTTGTGCATGCTGCTACTAGCTTTTCTCTTTTTGAGATTGTATATGGTTTTAATCCCTTCACCCCCTTGATTTACTGCCTCTACCTAATGTCTCTTCTTTAATTCATAGGGATGGACAGACAAAAGCTGAATATGTGAGGAAGCTCCACGAATAAGTTAAGACTCAAATTGAAAGGAAGATGGAGCAATATGCTAGGCAAGCAAACAAGGGAAGGAGACAAGTTATTTTTGAACTAGGAGATTAGGTGTGGGTGCACATGCGAAAAGAAAGGTTTCCTTTGCAAAGGAAATCTAAGCTCTTACCTAGAGGAGATGGACCCTTCCAAATCATAGAAAGAATCAATGATAATGCCTACAAAGTTGACTTACCAGGTGAGTATGGGGTTAGTGCAACATTTAATGTGGCTGACTTAAGTCCTTTTGATGTAGGTGATGAAGGATCAAATTCGAGGACGAATTCTTTCGAAGAGGGAGGGCATGATGGAGACTAAGAAAGCTCAAGTGGCAACCCAACGGGCCCAATGCCCAAAGATGCACTGCGAGGACTTGGAGGCCCAATGACAAGGTCAAAAGCTAAGAATGCTAAGGAGGATTTAGACAAAGAAGTCAACCACTTTCTCTCACTCAAGCCCATTCCAGAAGAAGGAGTACTCAAGATTGTTTAAATGATCCAAGTTGATGAAGGGCCCAATGTGGGGGCATGATTTCTTCTTAGTCAATTTTATTTAATTATGTATTTGAACTTTTTAATTTTCTCAGTTTTGATTCTTATTTTCTTTTTTGGGATAATTTTGTCATAAGGGCTTATTGTTTGGGCTTAATTTGCGCATAGCAGAGCTAGGGATAGGTGTTGCCTTCTAATTGGGCCTGGGCCACATTTGCACTAGGGTTAGGATTAAAAAATGCGCTAGCTTGCTGCCTCATTTAGCTAGACCTAGCCGCATACCTAATACCTATAAATAGGCTTGTGTTTACTGCATTTGACACTTTTGAATTTAAGAATATTATTGCACTCCTTAGTGAGTTTTGAGAGCTTAGTTCTCTTGGAGTTCTTAGAAGACCCATCTTGGTTCTTATCAAAGGTTTCCTTACCTTTGTGGTGAATCTTCGCTTGACTTATCACTCTCCAAGAGTGTGGCGTCTTCTTCCTTTCATTCCTTGTCTTTTTTCATCTTTTCTATTTTTTACTATTCTTGATACTATTCATAACACTGTTCATGGTACTATTCAAGACACTGTTCATGTTACTATTCACCCTTCATCGTTTAATTCTTTAAAACACGAAATCAACTCAAGGACGATCTGTAAAAACAATATGCATCCAACTTGGATCATATAAAAAATGTTGTATATATAATACTTTGCCCTTTGAGGCTTTTGATGTATATATGTATGACCTTCTTGTATCGTGGCTCTCCATATTTATTTATTTAAATGATATGGGATTAGAATGTTAGTAAGTATAGTAGTAGCATGACTAATGCTTTATATCTTTATATATATAAGATATATCAAGATATTTGTATTAAGGTGTTACACAAGCTCTCTAATACTGTTCGCTCTCCGTATCATTTCTAGGATATTCACTCTGGATAGCAACTTCTGTGTCCTACCAATACCACCACTGCTAGGAGCCCATCTTCGTCGCGCCTGAGGCGGCAGAGATAGCGGAGCACTCAAAATATCTAAAGAACTACTCTTTCCATCGCTATTGTTCAGCGTTCTCACTCTCACCATGATGTTTATGGAAGAAAAATAAAGTGGGAAAAAGAAATACCTCGTGTTTGAGGAGGGAAAATGTGTTGAGAGGTTGAAAATGCAGAAAAATAGTTGTTGGAGACTCGCCATAAGGTCGCTGGAAATCGCCTGGTTCGCTGGAGGAGAAACGTAGATATGGAGGAGAAGGAGAAAGTGGGGGAAAAAACCTCAAATCCTATTTATAAGCATGGGGATAACCCTCAACTGTCACCACACACTAGGGCAAAGTGGTCTTTCTGCTTTCGTTTTAAAATTCTGCATTGAATTCGAAAACGACAATCATGGCGACACAAAGATCAAATGACAGTTTCCACTAACTTTTTGCCACGTGGTAGTACAAACCTGATGTAGCAGCTAAAAGGATTGCATTCAGAATTAAAGTTATGCATGATAAGACAAGATGACATCCATGCTAGATCACAAACTAACACCATGATGTCACTATAAATTTTTAATATGGATTACGACTTCATCTTCATATTATCTTCAAAATTAAGAATGGGTTCCACTACCTAAATTGGTATGGGGATAACTCAGTATGAATCACGAGCAATGACATATCGTCTTAAGGTAGAGTGATCTATACCGGATCCCGGCCAAATTAATCAACACTGATGGCATCTCAATTTTTTATTTTATCACGGACTTCGGCCTATTGTAAGAGACATCGCAAGATCCAACATCCATATCATGACTTAGATTCCTTTGTCTCAAGCGTGTCGTTTGCTCTCAATAATCTCGGATATCTTGACACTCAGCTATCATATATAAGCGCTAAGTTGGGGGCAACTGTTCTATACCAGGTTCTAGGTTAGCGGTTCAAGAGCAACCTACCTTATTAGAATTTCAGATATTTATGAGCGCTATTAGATAAATAAATATGGCTATTTATGATGAGTAAATCTCTCATAGAATCTCTTATAAATAAAAGAATCAGTTATAAAACAATAATAATCTTATTAGATTCTTATTCAAATTAATAACATTTAATACATATTTAAACATGATTCTTATCTACTAAGACGCTCCTATAAATACCTCACAAGGTAGTAAAAATATGTATCTAATTTCAAATACTACCCACTTTTTGCATGGTCTAATTTGAGCGTCAGAATGTCTTTTGCATGTACTTATCTCTCACACAACCATCGCAACCACCATGCATTAGAAGAAATCACCTTCTTCAATCTTATTTAAGTGATTCTCTTAAACCTATTCAGAACAACTTTAATATATTATTTAATGATGATTTCATTAATTAATATTTTTTTCTTTTAAAAAATTATTAATCGTTCAAACATAGTATCACATGAGTAATATGTTAACATTCGAATACGTATTCATCTTATAGTAAAAAAATGACGATAATGCTAAAGTTCAAAATGCTAATGTTTGGCACACAAATTTTACAATGTTGACAACAAACGATATTATTTATACGTATGTTCGTACCTTTTTATTTATTTTCCATTTTACCTTTTTTTTCTATTAAATGAAAAGATTGAATTCATTTCACCATATTATTTGTTATTTCTTTTTCTCTGTTACTTTTCTTTTCTCTATTAAATAAAAAGATTGACAGCACCTGTGAGGACAAATGAGCAATAACTGAATGAGGAAATCAGAATAATTTTAATTTTTTTATATCATTTTTTTCTCATACTATATTTTATATTATTTCTCATACTATTGATTACGTTATTTTTTTTCTATCACTTTCTTTCACTTAATCATAATCATTTAAAAATAATGTGAAAATAAATGTACGAAAAAAAAATGATGTATGAACATCATTTTTCAATCAGGAATAAGGAGGCAGAAATCTTGATAAAGAAAAAAAGGAAATAACAATTATTCTCACACTTAGATTAGAGTTAAGGATAGATTTGTAATTTAATAATTATATTAATAAAATAAAAGATGTCCCATCCCATTCCTTCTAATTTAGTGGAGAAGAAAGTGATAGAGAGAACATGGTGTAATCAATAGTATATTAAGTAATATAAAAAGTGATGTGAGAAAAAAATATAATAAGAAAATCAGAGTTATTAATGGAATAAAAAAAAATATACTCCATCTACTTTTATTTCATTCCATCTAATTTTAAAAATTTAAATGAGATACTATTTCATTCTATTGCTCTTCTTTCCATCAGTAACCATATGCAAACATGATGGATGCTACTATGCATCTTGGTAAGTTAAGGTGTATGACACACCATTTGAATTGACTTGCTATTAGAAGGAAAAATGTTTTTTACCAAGTTTTTGTTATTTATTTTTCAACCATATGTCTATTATTTTTTTCAATCCCATCACTCTGCAAATTACCGCTGAGAAACACATCTTGCGGAACACCATTGAGCACTTTGGCAGCTCCTCTGCCATCTCTAGCAGCCCCCACTGGAATACCACTGAGTACTTTGACTGCTCCTCAAGGTTGGCGAACAACAACGACTTTACTGTCCCGAGTTCTTGAGCCTCCAAACCCATTCTGACTTTTGGGAAGGCCACACCACCCACCACCTCCATCAAGCTTCCTATGACGCCATCATTGAGGTGTTCAACACTGGGATGCCTAGAACCGCGAGATGCGCCGCTGCACTGAACTAGAACCAACGATCCAGATCTGTGCCTTCCCAAAACTGGTGATCCACCACACTGAAACACTAGATCCACGAACCACCAGTCACGAACTAGAACCCGCGAGTCCAAGGTCACCTCCGCCTAGAACCACGAGACGTGCTGCCGCGCTGAACGCCCCTGACTTCACCTCTTCCCTCTACAACAACAAACTCATCAAGGCTCGCAACTTCTCGATAGGCTACCTCATGTCCAATGACAGTGCTTACATCAGGATAGAGGTGTCAAAACGGGTCGGTCCAGCCCATTCGGGCTCAGGCCATTTTCGGGCCAGCCCATTCGGGCCATATAAATTTCGGGCTAGTATTTTGTCAGCCCAGCCCAGCCCATTTAGTCTTATGTAGTGTTAAAAAAGCGCGCTGGCTTGGCCCATTCGGGCTCGGTCCATTCGGGCCATGTAAGTTTCAGGCTAGTATTTTGCTAGCCCAGCCCGTCCATTTTGTCGGGCTATTCGGGCCGGCCCATCGGACTTGACTCATTTTGACACCTCTACATCAGGAAACCCATAAAGATGTTTCCTCACTTTGCGACTACGACGAACAAGACACCCAAACCGACGTCAACCTAAGGCTAAGTGGTGTTTGACAACGGTAGAGACATGGTGAATAAGGATCTAGTAGATGGAGTTTTACCCGAATCTGACTCCAGATTTAGGCGAGTGCACCGGGTTCCAGATCTTATGTTTAATGTTGAAGATGGAAGGATGGCCATGGTGTTGGGTCCTCTCTAGCGCCACTCGCTTCACCGGCTCCATCACGGTCCTCCGGCGTCGCCAGCATCCCCTCCATCATGGTAGCCACTAAATTAGAGAGAGAGGAACATGTAACACCCTCTGTAGGGCATCACATTTCTGACTACAAGCTCATAAACTGAAAATCAGTTCATAAAAGGTTTGAGTTATAAAACATGAGTTTTAAAATTTCTTTTCGCAGAAACATAAACTTACTAAAATTTATAGGTAATACTGAAAAATAGTTGTAAACTAATTAAAACTCATATAACAGACACCACTTAATATTTAACAATTATTCAAGAAATATAAAACTTACAGACTCAATTTTAAACAGCAGCAAATCCCTTGACGGGTTCTACTCAATAGCACGGTATAACACTAACGATAAAAACTTAACATATTTATTCCGTCTTGTATCCATCTTGATGCGTCATGTATTTATTCCTCCTCAAAACTGCACACTAACTAGTCCGGAATGGTCACTCATCGATGTTGTCGCCGAACTCAGAATATTTGCTTCCAGTCAAGCCTAAGAACTCGTTCCATCTACTATATAATTTTTAATAATACAAACACAACAAAATAATACAACAAAGAGGTGAAATCACTTACGCCAATACCAACATGGTAGCACAAAGATAACACAAACAGCATACCATACAGATACATCATACTATAATTACAATCATGTCATCAACATTATTGTCATCACACAGATACAATAATTACAGTCATGCCCTCAAATCATTATTTATCACAACAAATATAATAAATAATAATTACCATCATGCCATCAACATTATTCAAATCACACGATAATTACCATAATGTCATCAACATTATTTATCATCATCATCATCCAACATTCCTCAATTATTATATCACACAGATATAAACATTCAATATTTACAATAATGCCCTCAATATTATCCAGGTATTCAACAGTTCAATTATCATAACTAATACTCAATGATTATGCATGTGCACATAGAATCAATTTCCTACTCGATGGAGCTAATACTCAAGTCGGAGAAGTTGATCCGAAAGATCTGTCTGTACCAACATGCCTCAGACCATGTGTCATATTTCTCATATATGTTTGCACATCTAGCATATACACGACAGTCTTTACTAGATCTTGATTAAGAATAGTGTCTCGGTCAAGATCATCAGTGTGTCGTGTCGGTCTAACCCACGGTACAGAAGAGCTACCAACTGCCTATGTAGGCAACCTGCACCCCGATGCTCCCAAGGTCAACAAGTGACTTACGGTACGCATATTGTAACATCTCGAAAAGTGTTTGTTTAATTATAAATAATCATCTTATAATATTCTTGATTTTTAGGATTTTTTTTGGAGTTTTCCAGAAATGACAAATATTTTAATATATTCCTCGTTTTGCATGCACACTGAGCAGAAATCCACGAAGGTCAGTGTAACGCTCCGGAAATCATTTATTTCACCATAAATAGTCATTTTCTAATATTTGTGATTTATGTGAATTCTTTCAGAATTTTTCGAAAATGACGAATATTTTAATATATTTCTCATTTTGCGTGTATATTGAGCAGAGTCAGGAAAACGAATGTAATACTTCAAAAATTGGGAAATGTTTAGACGAATAGTCGTTTTATAATATTTGTAATTTTTGAGAATTTTCTGGGGTTTTTCCAGAAACGTTGAATATTTTAATATATTCCTCGTTTTGCATGCGCACTGAGCGGAACTGGAGGAACGCGATGTTTTTTCCGTGGACTTTGAAATATGGATATGTCGATGAAGGATCTTACTAAACTCGAGGCTGGACACAGTTTACGAGGTTCTACGTTTTTCGAGAAATTTTAACAGACGAAACGAAATAACACTGCGTAAAATTTATCTGTAAGATTTATTAAATACTGACTTCTATCAACTGTAACTATTATCTATTGGATAATAGCATGTAATAAAAATCCTATCACATTATCCTAATGAAATCCACTTTATGTCTAATCAACTCACTTTAATTCAAATTTAATGTATTATAATCAAAGCTTCTTTGAGAAGCTTTGACCAAACAATAACCAAAAAGCCCTTAACTTCCAAGGGAAGCCAAAACACTCTCCCTCACCTCTCTCCTCATGCACGGCTGAAGCCACTTTTGGGGGGGAGGGGAATAATGTGGTTTCATTTAATTAATTACATCACACAAATTCAAAAAAACCAAAATCACTTTCTCTCTCTACCTTCATCACCTTTCTTCACAAAATATTTTCTCCTCATTCTCTCTAGGAAGTGCTACGGCCAGCCCTCTCTCCCCCACTCAATCTTCACAAAATTTTCAACCAATCACATTTTCTTAATCCTCTCTACCTCCTAAACACTTTTCTTGCTTGGAGCATCTTGAAAATCCACCATTTTCATCACCTTCTTCAAGCTTCAAGGTTAGGATTTTTGGGTAAGTTTCAAGACTCTTCTCCTCTTCTCTTCATTTTCGGTTTCAAGGGTCTTTTAATGACCATCTACACTCCATTTTTCAAGCCTTTGTGATATTCTAATCAAGTTGAAATTTCTAGGGTTTTGGGTGGCACCAATCCGAAATTTCAAGGGAGTTCTTGGAGGTTTCTCTTGATTTCTTCACTTGGGTAAGAGGAAGACACTCCTCCTCAACCTCTATTAGCATCTAGGAACCTTGGTTGTGTTGTTTGTGGAAAAACCCTAATGAGGGTTATTCTTTGATTGCTTGATGAGGATGTTTGCTTGTTGTTTAAATTTTGTTTATGCTATTGGATTGGATGTTTGTATAAATTGGCATATTGGAAGGGATTTGAAGACTTGAAATGGAAGAAAATGATTTAGGATTCACCATTAAGGGGTCATGGTTTTGGGCCCAAGGAATTGGGTCTCTTGGTAAACAATTCATATCAAGTGCAAAACTTAAACTAATTGAATGTGTAAAATAAAATTGATGGAAGAAAAATAAATTGGGAGTGCCTCTTGGGAGGTCACGGTTTTTGGGGCTAAAAAGGGTGGTCTTTTTGTGATCAATTTGTAATAAGTGCAAGCCATAATGTAATCAAGTGGGTAGAATAAAAATTGATGGAATGAAAATTTGGAATTGGAACCTTTAGTGAGGCCACGGCCTCTAGGGTAATTTAGGCTTAATTAGGGAATTTTGGTAACTTTGAAATTTAAGAAATCAAGTGGCTAAAATCCTAGGTACTGAACTAGAAACATTACCAAGTGAAAGAATTGAAGACAATTTGAGATTTCATAAATTTGAAGAACCAAGAATAAAACTTTCATAAGACTTAGGGTAAATTCAAGAGAGCAAGAACAAGAGAGTGTGAGTCTTTTAGAGCTTAGAATGATTTATTAAGTGTACAAGAATGGATTACAATATGAAGATTATATTGATTATGAGAATTTAATTGGAAATGGACCTTGTAGGAAAGACAAATTCTAAGTTAGGATTCATAATGGACCTAAGAATGTACCATTTGGCTTGATCTTAATATTATGATGTTATGGGTCCATATGAGTGACCATTTGTATATTGATGCTCTCTTGGCCAATTGTGGCATATTATGGAATTGTGCGAAATTGATGATCATACATGTTCATGCATAGAGTCTTATGCATTGTGAATGTCCTGTGGACTGTTGTAAGGCCAAGTTGCCTAAGAGATTGAACACATCTTAGTGCGGGTGCGAGTAGACTAGTGTAGGTCATGTTATGACCTTGGGGGCGTCGGGGTGCGGGTCCTTCACAATGGGTAGTTGGTAGCTCTCCTACCCGTAGGGCAAACCGATACAAACGCACCGACGATCCGGACTGAGACACTGTCCTATATCTTGATCTAGCGTGGACTGTCTGTACAATGCCTAGATGTGCACGTGGGAATTATTGATTTATAGCACTTTGGCCACAGCAGCCGAGTTACAGACATATCTCCTGATCTTTCTCTCCGATTGTTTGTGTCTAGCTCCATGGAGTAGGAATTTAGGAAAACATGCATGTGCATCATGGAATAATCTATCATTGTAAATTTTTACTTTCCGTAAATATGAATTGTTTGGTTATTATTGTAATGAATATCTGCCTGAGGCTGTTGTCTGTTTACTATTGTACTTAAATGCCTAGTATGTTGACTATCTTTTCTACATGCTACCTGGGCGCTATGCGCCGTCCTATTTCTGGTTGCTATAATTGGTAATGATGGTAGGATGTCTTACCTCTTTCCTGTATTTTTATTATTTGCTGCCTGCGCGTATGTTGTATCTATCAAAGATGACGACAAGGAGGTTGGAGCTCCCGATTTCCCCGACTTCTGGCCTGATCAAGACTAGCACCTACTGTGGAGCATGGAGGCACGCATGTGCGGATTTCTAGGTAATGTGCGTCTGACCTTCCTTGGGGGGCCAGAGTGTTGGCACATCAACTTGAGTTCCGATCGCTGCGTCTATCTGGGAGATGTGTCGATTTCTCTAGCCTGGAGACGTCATGAGACGCGAATCTTTACCTGCTACATCAGCCTGCGTTTGGAGTTTTATCTGCCCATTCGGGAGATGTGGGGTGACTGTTACTACACCCCGCAGGAGGACTCTTTTGATTCCACCGCTCGGGCTCCTGCCCGTGGCTCTATGGTTTCGATGGAGGTTTCCTCGGATGAGGAGGACCCCGCTGAGGATCTTGATACGGTCCCTCCTCATCTGAGGGACTGACCTTGCCGGTAGCTGCTGATAGCTGCCAGTGTTTTATTTTGGGGGCTTGATGTTTTGTATTTTGGTGGGCTGTATATTTTGATACTTGGGGATGTATATGTATGATCCTTTGGGCATGTATAGTTTTGCTTTTTTTGAAAATTTCCAAGCTTGTATTTAAAGTACAGTTGATATTTAAATATATCTATATGCGTATCATTCAAATGTGAATTTTATTTTCTGTCTTACTCTTTACTGCCATTCCAGTTTCGTCGCTTAGTTTTTTTATTAATTAGAAAAAAATATATACCGCCATTTTACTCACGTATTAAAGCATCGAACAAGTTAACTTAAACTAAATGAACCGGGTCTTAATTTAGAAAAATTTACTTTCTGTATTTTCTTCTATTTGACAATGTGACGTTCCCTCCCAAAAAGGGGCGTTACATATATCGCACCCACTCAAGAGGTGTACGTCTCTCCTAGGCAAATAGCCATATCCAGTCCATTGGACCTTTTCAATGCATGTTCAATGCACCAATGTCAATCATAGGTAAAATTCATCATTTTCTCATACAATGTTCATGCACTAGTTTATGCATATAGAATGCACCAATGCCAATCACAAGCAAAATTCATCATTTTCTTATACAGTGTCCATACACTGGTTCAACAGTAATCATACTGTATATTCAATAGCGAAATCATATTATCGCATTTTCATAGTCGCAAAACACTTTTGTATTGTTTTCACAATCACGCAACATTTCTGTTACGTTTTCACAATTCCGCAACATTTCCGTTGCATTTTCAAAATCGCGTAGCGATTCTCATCATTTTCTCAATCACATAAAAATATTTCATTACTTTTCAATCACGTAGTGATTTTTCAACGTTTTCTCAATCACGTAAAAATATTCCACCATTTTTTTTAATCGCGTAGTGATTTTTCAATAATGTGTCAAACACGTAAAAATATTTAAACGCTTTCCAAATTGCGTAGAAATATTTCAATGTTTTTCAAATCGTGTGGAAATATTTAAATGTTTTTCAAATCGCGTACCTTAAAAATCACGTTTTTAAGTTACGTAAAACATTTTTCACCATTTTACAACCACGTAAAATATTCCTCAATATTCGAAACATTATTTTAGCCTTTCAAACAAATCAATATCATTTCCAACATCATTTTTCACATTTTCTCCTTTAAGAAATCCTTTCCTCAAAATAATATGACTTCTTACATTATTTTCCACATTTTCTTACTCAAGAAAATTCTTTTCACAATATATTCCACAAATTCACCATTTCATTGAATTAAATCAATGTTTCAAATCTTAAAATTTCTTAACGCTTTCCAAAACCCAAAGGATGAGTTATACGTTAGAAAATCTCAAGTCACCAACATATTCTTTATAATTCCAAATCAATTCTAAAAATCAATCCTCTTTAAAATAAATTGAGGTTCAAACACTTTCAACCTCTCGTTTCCATTCATATATGAAAATTCCATTTTTCAAGTGTCAAAACACTTTGTTTCCATTTCTTTAATCCTTGTGCTTCATCAATTATTTTTCCACTTTGAATTCACTTTATTTTATAAAATCAAGGCATTCACAAGCCTTCAAAACCGTGGTACTTGGCCATTGAAACCATCAAATATTTTTCCTTCTAAATCAATTAAGTACCATTCTTGTTTTTACACAAACAAAACTATTAAAATTTCCTTAAAAAACCATGAGACTCTTGGTCTTTGAAATCAAATCATTTGTTCATTTTTATGTCCACTTTCTTTGCAAATCCTTAAAATCACCAACGTAATACCCTTTTCATATAAAATCTCATGATTAATAAAATATTTAGAATCTTTTGCTCCAAAAATTATTCTTGAGGTCGTGTGCCTCTATGGTTCTTTGGAATCAAAAATTGTTTTTCTTTCCATTATCACATCATGGCATACATATACATATTCATCATATATATCACAAGCATGCCATAAACAAAAACATTAAATCATACAAATCATATCAAGCATAAGCAAATAATCAAAACACATAAACACCCACAAATAATTACATGACCATGGATATGAATCCTCGCATAGATTCACCATCCATCAAATACAAAATCATCTCTCACCACCATACTTGGTTGGTGAGATGAATCTCCCTCTTACCTCTTGAAGAACCTCAAAAAGCTCATTGCTTTGCACTTTGCACAAGTTCTCCACCAACAAAAGTCTCTTAAACATAAAACAAACACAAGTTTATTAGTATATTAAGCTTGAACAAGAAGAGCCATGGATCAAACATGGTTTAGATCATGAAAAAGAGATAAGAAATGAAGTTTTCCTTACACTTCACCTCAAAAACCCTAGAACTTGCTCTTGGAAAAGTCCTTGAAGATGAAAGATTTAGAGCTTGCTCCAAACTACAAAGTGTCTTAGAATGAGGTATAGATTCAAGAAGTATGGTTGTTTGAAATTAAAGAGTGATGGAAGATGGAATATGGTGTCTTGGCCGAACCTAGCTTGGAGAAGAAGTGGAGAGAAAATTTTGAAGAGCTAGTTTCTTGAAAATGATCAATAATGATCAAGAGTAATCAATAATGGTCTTGAAACCATTCTATGACCTTAAGCATTCACCAAAGCTATCCCCCCCTTCATGCACTCTTCAAAGAGTGACCAATCTCCTACCCACCATTTTAAGCATTCTTAACCATTGATTAGATCAAAGGAATCAATGGTTAGGATTAATGTAGATTCTAAGTTTAGCATTTAGATTAGAAGACTTAATCTAGGCCATTGGATCTTTCTCCTTGAAATCCTAGCCATTAAATGTATTTCCAAAATGAAGGGTCAAGATTACCTCGTCATACTTTAAATCCAAAGGTCATAAATGGTCCTAGCCATTTTATAAGACCAAATCTCCACTGTTGATTAAATCGATAGTTGATATTTAATGGCTTCAATATTAAGCTTGCTTCCCATTGGTCCGTCATAAAGCTGTCATAACCACTATTGTTGACTAAGCAGTATGACATTTATTTTTTTATCTGCTATAACCCTACGAATAATATTTTTACTGTATTTTTATCGCTCGATAATTAAATACAGTACAAAACACAGTAAAAGAAAATTTTAAAAACTATTTCTGGATATAGGTTTAGTAAGATCCCCCGTCTCTGTCTCAACAGTACAAAATTTTCGAGCTGCAAAAAAATTTTCACTTTTCAGGACCCACCTGGGCCCACGTACAGCTCCCATGGGCCCACAGATAACACTAAAATAATCAGAGTAATATAAAAATTTCATAATTATCCACAAAATCATAAAAATTATAAAACTTACAAAAATCAAATCAGATTACGTAAAATAATTAAGATCTAACAGTAATAATTAAATTACGTAAGATTTTCCTGGCCCGAAAATTATTATTTTCTCGACACGGAGTCAATCACACAAAACGATCAAATGTACTAACGGAATATTCAAAATAATTTTACAGTACATAGAAATCACTAAACAGTGAAATTCTGTTAACTATCAAAATTACTGTCAAATAGTTAAGAAAATTAGGGTATTACAGAACATGAAGACAAAAAGGACCAATTTGCAATAACATGAAAATTGATTGTGAAGGTTTCTCTTTTTTAATTACAATCATTGATGTGTTTTTATATATATAAATCAATGAATATGATAAAAAGTATATTATACACTTTAATTAGGAGAGTGTATATTAGACACTTTAAATGAGTTTGGGTATGGAAAATGTTCATCTTATCGCGTCTGATAAGAATAACATTTATTTTTAACACTGCGTTATCTTGTTCATGGTACCACCATTGTAACGATCAAATCATTTCTGTTTTATTTTTTTTAAGTATATGTCATTCTTAGAAACACCTGCGTGGTTAATCACTTTTTGTTTTTCGTTAACCAACTTTTTCACGAACATAGAAACCACGTGGTAAAATCTTGTGTCATAATTAAAACACATCGTAATTAACTAACTTTTTTTGTTCTTCATTAACCAACTTTGTTTTATCTTTCGTGAAAAAATTAGTTAATGAAGAACAAAAAAAGTGGTTGACACGCATAAAAGTTGGTTAATGACACAAGATTTTACCACATAATTTTTATGCTCGTGAAAGAAGTTAGTTATCGAAGAACAAAAAAGTGGTTAATTACGTAGAGAAGTTGGTTAATGAACATATACTAAAAAAAAAGACGGAAAGTATGATTTAGTCGTTTCATTCATGGGTTTCCGTGAAGAATCGTGTTAAACTACAGAAGTATTCTTGTCTACATGCAGTAGGATTATCGGGATTGTTTAAGTATTGACTCATCCTTTTAAATCAACATTATTGCATAAATATGTATTTAGATTATCTTATATTATTTTTTTCTTAAATAATTATGTAAAAAAGAGAAATAAATATAAAGATTATAAAAAAAAATTTCATAAATTTTAACTGATATTATTAATATTTTTTTTTTGCCTGTCTCTCTTTTTTTAACTTAAACACTTAAAAAGAAAAAAAACAGATGAGAACATTACTGTGGAAAAAAAAAATCACTGCATAACCATAGGTCATGGGCATGGCGACCCACTGAAGACTACAGAACCTTTGGTTTGGAACTTGGCGGCAGCTCGACTCAGATGGCGGAGATAAGCAAAGAGACTGTCAGTTTAGAAGGAGAGAAGGTGATATTGGTCCCATACATGGAGGCCCACGTGCCCAAGTATCATGGGTGGATGCAAGACCCATCTCTCCTTGAAGCCACGGGCTCTGAACCTCTTACCCTTGAGCAGGAGTACCAGATGCAATTCTCCTGGTCACAAGATCCTAACAGTTCTCTCTCTTGCTTTATATATGTGTGCGTGTGTGAAAGATTGAGACTTTGATATTGGTTTTTTTTTTTTTTTTGTGGTCTTTCTTAATTTACTTGAATAACATTGAAGATGGCTATCTTTTTAAGCATTTTCATTAGTCAATTGATTTTGATTTCCCCTCTTAATTCTAGTGTACTAAGGAGTTATGGGTGGGTTTTGCAGAGGAGACATTTATTGTATTGGATAAGGACTTAGTTGTTGGAGATTTCTTACATGGGGAACCCCATGTTGAAGGTCAGTTAAATTTATGGCCTTTTGTACCTTCTTATTCCCCTTTGCATGCCAGGAAATTTGGGAAAAGAAAGGAGAAGACAGATTTTCGTGTTTCTGACATTTTAGAAGTTGCTTTTTATCCTCAAAAAGAAAAGAGAAGGGTCTTCGTCCTCACTTACTAGCTGTTATCTGTTAGCATGACTCTTTGATTTGGATAATGATGTTTCTCAAATTCCATGTTCCAAAGTTTCCATTCGCCCTTCTATCTAATTTTTACTGCCCAATTGGATAATACTTTATTCTATCATTTCTCATATGCGTATGTATAGTTCAGATTTTGCAAACTAGATTTTGTTTTGAGTATATAGTACTGAGAGCATTTTTCAGATATAAGTTTAACTGTTTATGGTTATATACTTATATGTATGTTTATAAATGGCTGTTCATAAATGGCTGTTCTGTTGATTTTGTTAAAATATGATTAAGGGATGAAACTAGGTTTTCTGAAGTTCAGATGTCATTCTACTTGTGGCTGTAAGCTGTTTGGGTCTATATTTCTTTCATCAATTGAGATGAGTCTTACAAGCAGTAGTTGGACATTCATCTCTTGAACGCCCCCTCATCTCCCCCTTCCTTTTTTTTTTTTCAGTTTCAACTTTCAAATTGTTGTTACAAATGTCTCTACTGAATTTATTATGTGCACACAAGATTTCAGTGATGTCACCATTCGGTGAGCATTTTTAAGAAGAGTTAGAATCAATTGTCTGCTGTAGGAAGCACTCAAGCACTTCAAAATTTTGATTTGCAGTATATTGTAGGTATGATTGGTATCTTCTAACTTATCTCTGGGAATTCTTCTAGAACTTGCTGAAAATCCATTACCTTCTGTATTGGATCATATTTCATTTTGTTGTCAAACCATAATGATTCCATTGAATACTATTGTAATACTCTATGACATATTATCCTTACAAGGTACCTTTTTTTTTTTGAACTGTATCCTTACAAGGTACTTATTTGAGTACTTTGATGATTAACTTATAAGCATAGATCCTCAGGGTTGTGAACTTACATATCTAGAATTCCCTTAGAGGACAATAGGCCTATACCTTTATAGTTCACTTAACTTGAGTATTTTTCAAGAATGATTCTTTTCCTCTTTTACATAGAAAATATGTTTCAATGGATTCAGTTATGCATCCAAGGGCTACTCTAATAAAATTGCAAGCTAAAATCATGGCTCAAGAATAGTATGTAAGAGAAAGGATCAGATACTAATTATTAGTGACTAAAGAAATAAAATTACTCTAGCAAGGAAAAGGAGCAAGAATTAGGCAGAAGTTGTTGTTCTAGTTTGAGCAGCCTGCAATGAAAGGTTTGTAACGAGTTATAGGACTCCAAATGACAAGGGGTTGGTCTTGTTAGAAATCTAAGAAACAATACTACTTTGAGTTAAAATTTCATAATTTTTAGTTAACTGGTTTAGTAGCAGTTTTAATTTGAAATTGGGTTGAATTTCTGCTAAGACTGGATTCTGACAGCCTGTATTCTGACAGCCTGTATTCTGGTCTGCAGAACTCGAGTTATAGAGGTCCTTTTGACCTGGTTCTAGGGGCATCTAAAAGCTAAGATACCACACTTTTTAGGGTAAAAAGCATAGGAATTTAAGTGGTTGTTAGAAAATTAACATGCATCTAAAACAGAATGAGTACAGCAGCAGAATCGGTTCTGTCAATAAGCTGTGTAAGCTGCATAACGAGGTCATGCAGGTCTAAGTTTCTCTCAAAATTTAACTTTTTATGTTCTTGAATCTGTTTACTTTTATTGAAACCCTTTTGGTCAATATACGAGTCACTTTGGTGGAATTTTGCCTGCTGTTTAACTAGGCTACTAATTTAAGACTCTAATGATTTCTTTTAAACCTGAGTTAGAATTTATAAATATAAATCTGTGTAAGACTTTCTTTATTTAACATGGTTGATTACCGTGGACAAGTTTTTTAGCTTGATTTTACTTGAACATGATAGTTAGGGAACTATAACAGGCCTAACACAATAACTATTCATACAAGCAGTGAGGACACTCAAATGAGTCTGCATCACTACCATTCCCTGAGGTCAAACAAGATAAAACTAATTACATAAGTTTATAGCAGAACATCTTAGTACATCCACAGCAACATAAGTACTTGTTTATATGTATAGTCATCCTTAACAAAAGTACATCTATTCCATGACAGAAAACGTGATCATCTCATCTAGATACATGCATATAAACACTTCCAAATTTACATAAGAGGAAGTCAAAACTTTTCACTTATGCACATTGTTTCCAGCTAGGACCTTTTGTCCTTACAACTGCATGAAAATACAAACATGTATTCATCCGATGCTCTGTCAGTACTGCTACCAATCTCAATCTGAGTTGCATGCGAAAACAAGTTTCACATGAATGAGAATTATATCTCAGCAAATACCAAGAAACTAGTAATAATCATGCTGTCACAAAGCAGAGAACTAGGTACAAGATAGTGAAAGTATCAATTTGTAATCTTTACTGAACATATATAAAACTTTATATGTGATTCAGTCCCCTAGCATCACTTGGATGGTCACTACTGGCCAGCCACTAGGAGAATGGTCCATTACAAAGACCTCTCCCTCAATTACGCATATTATAAGCAACAAACCGATCACATAATAAGGAACCCTACTTAATCTGTTTCCATTTTATCTTTCAGCATGTTGCACCACAATAAACACAGTATAAACAGCATTATTCAAGAAAGGATAGTAACAAAACAAACACATGCAACTCAGGTTTCTTGGTATTCACCTAGCTGTGATCTTGATTCTTGGTAAAGCTTCTCTAAATTCCTATCCTCTTAGATCATTCTAGAAATCTTAAAAAGTGAGAAAATGAAAGAAAACTCAAGAAAACTTGAGAAAGTGTGCGGCAGAAAAGAGAGAGAATGAGAGAAGAGAAAGAGAATGAGAATTCTCTAGAAACTGAAAACAGAAAATTGTAAACTGTAATAAACTGATACAACAGTGTACTCAGCTGTATTTATACAGCTAGTAGAGGCTCAACTACTCTTAACTAACCTAACTAATTCTTTTACTAACCAACTCAATAAGATAATATTCTAACTAACTTCTAGAAACTCTAGAACATTGTAAACTATACTAACAATAGTCAACAATTGATACAATATACTCTAATACTCTCCCCTCAAACTCAGGGTGGGTGTTGCAAAGCAAATTTATCAAACACCCTGAGTTTATCTCTCAAAGTACAAAATCTAAGATTTGACAGTGGTTTGGTAATTAAATCTCCTGTCTGATCTTGTGCTGGAATATGAGAGACCACTAGGATTTTGTTGAGGACCTTCTCTCGAACAAAAAATATGTTCAATTCCATATGCTTAGTTCTTGCATGAAGAATTGGATTATGAGCAAGTAGCACTGTACTAAGATTGTCATAGTGAACAACTGGAGCTGGAACAGCAACATGAAGTTCTTGCAATAATGACTGAATCTGGATCAACTCTGTAGTTGTGGCTGCAAGGCTGCAATACTCAGCCTCTATAATGGACTGAGGTACTAAGGTATGCTTTTTCGACCACCAAGAAACAAGATTAGGGCCCAAGAAAACACATGATCCAGAAGTTTATCTTCTATCATCTAGATCTGATGCCCAATCAGCATCACAAAAGGCATGTAAAGTAAGTGAACTAGATGACCTCACAAGTTGAAGTAGAAGAGCATGAGTAATGGTACTGTTAAGATACCTTAAAATTCGTTTAACAACCTTCCAATGATCCTCAATTGGAGAACTAAGAATCTTGCAGACTTTGTTCACATTGAAGCAGATTTCAAGTCTAGTGATTGTTGCATACTGCAAAGCACCAACCACTGACCTATATAGTTGAGGGTCTTCAATATAGTTACTTCCAAGTTTAGATAGCTTGCTGTTTGTCACCATAGGAGTACTTATGCCTTTGGCATCAGTCATCTTAGCTTTATTGAGCAAATCTCTAATATATTTACTCTGATTGAGAAGAATAGACCCATTAGACAGGTGTTTGACTTCTATTCTAAGAAAATAATCAAGCTTCCCTAGATGCCTTAAAGCAAATTCTCCATTTAGCTTAGTAATCAGTTGCTGTACCAAAGTCGGTGAGCTGCTAGTCACAATAATATCATCCACATATACTAGAACATAAGTAGTGTGCTGTGGACTGGTTTGAATGAAAAGTGATGAATCACAACGGCTAGACTTAAAATCAAAACTGATCAAAGAAGCTGCCAATCTCTCAAACTAGGCCCTAGGAGGCTATTTCAACCCATAAAGTGCCTTATTCAACTTGCAAACTAGTCCCTTATTTGAATTTTCAAAACTTGGGAGTTGCTGCATGTATACCTCTTGGTGTAGATAACCATTGAGAAATGCATTATTTACATCCAGCTGCTGAGTGAGTGCTAGTGTAAGAACAACTCTAACTGTCACTGGTTTAACTATTGGTGAAAAAGTCTCTGTGTAGTCAAACCCGGGCTATTGATGGAACCCTTTAGCCACTAACCTGGCCTGGTACTTGTTGATAGAACCATCAGGATTATTATTTATTTGAAAAACCCATTTGCAGCCAATGGCAGTCCTATTTGGTGGAAGTGATACCAATGTCCAAGTCTGATTCTTAATTAGTGCATCATACTCAGCAGTCATGGCTTCATACCATTTGGGACTAGACAAGGCCTCTTGGATAGAATTTGGTTCAAGATGAGCAAGAAGAAGAGTTGGAGTTATTCTTGGTTTAACAATACCAGATTTGGACCTTGTCTGCATGGGGTGAGTAGACATAGGAACGGCCTGAGGATTAGAGAGATTTTTAGGTTGAAAATTAGAATCTGAGGTAGGGAAAAAATGACTGCATGTAGAGTCTGATTCAGTAACAGAGGAATTAGACAATTCAGGACCAGTATTGAGAGTTGAAGACTCAGGAACATCTCCAGGATCAGTATTAAGATTTGTAGTTTCAATAACAGGTGCAGAATTAGAACCAGAGCCAGTAACAGGAATTAAACTAGAATCAGTAGGTAAGGAAGCAGCAGAGACTGGTAGTGCAGAAAAGTAGCAGAAGAAGGAGAACGAAACCGAGAAAAAGAGAAAGGAGGAAGAATAGGCAGACTAGACGGAATTTCAGTTATTTTGTTAGCAGGTGTAGAGGAATGAGATTCTGAATATGGAAAACAAAACTCATTAAAAAGAACATCCTTAGATATATAAATTCTGCCATCCAATGAAAGACAGTTATAGTCCTTTATGATTAGAGGAATATCCTAGAAAAACACACTCACTAGATCTAAATTCTAGTTTGTGTTTATTATAAGGCCTTAAAACAAGGATAACATGCACACCCGAACACCTTAAGAAAATTATAATCAGGACTTGCATTAAAAAGTTTGACATAAGGGACTTGATTTTGAAGAGTTGTGGTAGGCAGCCTATTAATGAGATAAACTGAAGTAAGGAAGGCATGGTCCCAAAATTTAAGAGGCAAAGAAGCTTGAGCCAATAAGGTAAGACCCATATCAACTATTTGTATATGTTTGTGCTCAACACTACCAGTTTGATGGTGAGTATAAGAACAAATAAGACAATGGTGAATACCCAAATCAACAAGGAACTTTGAAAAGGGTCGAAACTCCCCACCCCAATCTGTTTGGACAGATTTAATCTTTTTATCAAACTGAAGTTCAACCATTGCCTTAAACTGTTTGAAAACTGAAAATGCCGAGGATAAAGCCAAGTAAACCTTGTACAAGCATCAACAAAAGAAATGTAGTAAAAACTACCACTAGCGGACTGAATAGGGGCTGGACCCCACAAATCACTGAAAATTAGCTCAAAGGGCTCTTGATATACAGTAGTAAAAAGATGAGAGGATAAACGATGGGCTTTACCAAGACAACATGCAGCACAAAATTCTGAAACCATTTTATTACAAATGGGAATATGACGAGTGTAATATAGACTTGACTATCTCAAAGTGGGGATGTCCTAACCTACAATGCCACAATGTATAGGATGTCGGAGCTACATTTACAGAGAATGAAGAATCATTATTTACAACTGGTATTGCATTTACAAAAATGAGGAATCATTATTTACAGCTGTTGAAACATCAACAGATTTATTGATAGTATTTACAACTGGATGAAATCCTAAAGAACAACTTGAATCAGAAGATTAAGATGCTGAAGCTGTAGATTGTGAAGGCACATGAGGCAAGGAGAAACTGTGGAAGGTGTATAAACCATCAGGTCCAAGGGAACCCTCCAGCAGTGTCTCGTTTGTGGCTTGAGACTTCACAAAACAATGAAAGGGATGAAATTCAAAGTAAATTGAATTATCTTGGGCAAATTTACTAACACTTACTAGGTTTTTGGTAATTGAAGGAACAAGAAGTAAATTATTTAGAGAGAGAGAAATAGCAGAATTGAAAGGAGACAAAATTTTATTTGAACCAATAGAGTGAATTTGAAGGCCTTGACCATTACCCATTAAAATTTGGTCTGAACCAAGAAAGTCTTGTCTCTGCTGCAGATTTGCAGGGTCTGCAATGACATGATGTGTTGCACCAGAATCAGGGTGCCAGACTTGACTAGAACTCTGTGTAGCAGAGGTTAACAGGGCCATAGGTTTCATTTGCTGTGCTGTATAGCTGGTAAACGGACTTGTTGAAACCATCATTGGCATAGAATTGACAGGTTGGGTAGAATATTGGTATGGACCAATATTAGGATGCAGTGATTGATGCTGCAGTGAGGGTTGTTGAGTCTGAAACTGAGATGACTATTGAGGCTGATACTGAGATGGATAAAAGGAAGAACTAGGCCTTGGTTGTAGCAATTGTAAATGTGCTAACTGGGCAGAATATGGCTGCAAGGACTATAGAGGTAGTTGTTGCTGTTGCAGAGACTGTAAAGGCATTTGAGAGTGCTGAAAACTCTGCCTTTGCTGGTGATAACCAATTCCTGGTTGAGAACTTTGACCTTGACCATAATTGTGATCAAATCTATAATAACACACTGAAGCAGAATGTCCATTATGATCACAAGCTTGACAAACTACAACACTCCTGTAGTTAGAACCAAACCTATCACGTCCTCTTCCTCTATTACCAAATCGACCACCCCTTCCTCCTCTTTGAAATTCGACTAATAAGAATGACTGCCAAATTGATTGTAGTCAGAATTGAAACCTGATTGAAAACCTCCTTGAAGTATTGGAGCAAAACCAGGTGGAGGTGGTAGAGACTGAACTGAACTTGAAAGATTTTGATTCAAATTCGGAGATGGTTGATTCATAGAGTTAAAGGATTGTGCAGGTGCAACGACATGTTTGGTGGAAGAATTGGGTAGAGAATTACCATCTTTAGCTTGAGCTATGTTGACCGAAAAGGCATTAGAAATAGAGAGGCAATTCTTCTCTATTCTGGCCTCATGAGACAGTAACAGAGACCCAATGTCTCCAATGGTATATGGATCAAGTCTGCTAGCAATAGATGTAACAAATGCATCATATTCTTTAGGAAGACTTTCGAGAATAATTTCAATATGTTATTTAGGGGAAACTGGATGACCAATGGAAATTAAGGAGTCTACAATTGCTTTAATTCGCAGAAGATACTCTAAAACAAAACGTGAGCCCTTCTTGGTATTACGGAGTTCAGAACGGTATTGATTAACCTTTGCTCGATTTTGAGACCTAAAATACGCATGAACTTCATCCCAGAGCTGCCACAAGTATACACAACCAACAACACGTGTGCAAAGAGGATCAGAAAGAGTTGACAACAGCCATGAGAACAACATTTGGTCTTGCTGTTCCTAGTCCAAATATGCATCAGTAATGCGACCCACATTTTTGTCCGAATTTGACAGAAACCGTGGAGAAATATTAGGATTCCACAACAAATCTTTGGAAACGATGTGCCTTAATTGTGGCTTCGATTTGTTGTTTCTAGGCGAGAAAGTTTTTCTCGTCAAGCTTCACTAAAATTGCATGAGAAAAACTTGTCAGATTCGAAGACCGAGCAACAGCAAAGGAAGGTGGATCACCCAGAATGGTGTTTTCAATTGGCAGTGACGACAGTGCTGCATAACTGCAACTTAGATTGCACCTCAGATCTTGATCACACACTTCAGATCGTGATTGCTCCTCAAATCTTGATTGCACACTGTAGATTGCAAAAATCTCAACACAGATCAAGATCACAACTCAGAGTGAAGCAGAAAACGCAGCTCAGATCGTGCAATTCAGAAATCTCAACACAGATCAAGATCGCAACTTAGAGTGAAGCAGAAAACGCAACTCAGAAATCTCAACACAGATCAAGATCGCAACTTAGTGAAGCAGAAAACGCAGCTCCAGATCGCGTAATTCAGAAAATGGAACACAGGGCAAGATCACAACTCAGAGTGAAGTAGAAAACGCAGCTCAGATCGCAACTCAGCTCTTTGATACCATTCTAGAAATCTTAACAAGTGAGAAAATGAAAGAAAACTCAAGAAAACTTGGGAAAGTGTGCAGCAGAAAAGAGAGAGAATGAGAGAAGAGAAAGAGAATGAGAATTCTCTAGAAACTGAAAACAGAAAATTGTAAATTGTAATCAACTAATACAACAGTGTACTCAACTGTATTTATACAGCTAGTAGAAGCTCAGCTATTCTTAACTAACCTAACTAATTTAACCAACTCAATAAGATAATATTCTAACTAACTTCTAGAAACTCTAAAACATTGTAAACTATACTAACAATAGTCAACAGCTGATGCAATATACTCTAATAGATCAGGTCCTTCATTTCTGAACTGCATTTCTGCAATTTCCCCTCAATCCAAATTTCCCCTAGCTTATCTTGTCTCTAGCTTAAGCTTTGTCTTCTACCTTGGAGTTTGATTCCAGCCTATGCTCTTACGTGCAAGATTCTCTCCTCTCCTTCTACTCATCTCTCATGGCCGTCGTGATTTCATTCTTTTTATCTTTCTATTGGTTTCTTTTCTCTAAAAATTTCTCACCTCTAAACTCATTGTGTCTTCATCAAGGGTATATATATATATATATATATTTTTTTTTTTCATGTTTTCTAAGCATACTTGTAATTGATTCCCTTTGAAAACCCAGCTTAAATGAGCTTTTTCCCATCTATAACAAATCGGCCCAAGAGGTAACGAAGGAAAGAAAAAAGAGCTGGTTGAAAAAGAAGAATGCCGAATGAAAATTTCCACATTCCCTTTCCCCTTCTCTCCTCTGTGGCCTCCATCCTTTGGGACATTTGTTGTCTTTTAACCAAGCATGACCATTTACCAGAACATGCGTGATGACACTTGGGCAGAAGTTAGTTTTAGACATGTGATATTGATAGGAACTTGTATTATTGAGAAAGAAACAATGGAGCCTAGCTCCTTACAATAGGGAAAATCCCCTCTTGATTAAACTGAAAAACAGAAAAAATAAGACAGAACACCTGCAGATCTTTGAGGATCTACTAACCTCCCTGCCCAAAGGCCCTTAATTCCTTACTCAAATGACTGGATCAAATAAGAAAAAGTTATGGATTACCCGAGTGTCCTACACTTTCATCAATTAATAGTTGCAATGGTTCTTCCTTCATCATTTCTCCCTTTTCTTCTAGTTCTTTCTGTTTTTTGTTGTTTCTCCCTTCCGAATTCACTACCAGCAGCTGGATTAGTTTGACACACCACTCTATTACGTTGCTGCTTTTGTGATTCAGCATTTGCAGTTTGCCAGAAGCCACCTCCTCTCCAGCTACTTCTGATCAACTCCACTGGCCAGCTCCTTGTGCCATTGACGTTTGGTTCTGAAAAAAACTGTTGGTGTTGCTGAACCCCTCCTCTCATCTTGGGTTTGCAAATTGGGCCGTGGCCCAAGATCTAATGAAGTGGTTCTAATAGGTTGGGCCATGACCCAACCTTCCTTTCTTAAGAGCCCAATTCCTTTCTTCTATTGTTTGGGCCTGGTCTAGTAGGTTAGAAGAAGACCCTAACTGGTATAATTCTAGTTCTGCCCTTATTCCTCTTTTCACCCCTTTCATGATGGTTCCTTGGCCTTGCCGATCCTCCTCAAGCGTGCAACGCCTTAGTTGTTTGTCAATGCCATGCAGTGATCCCCATTCTTTCTTGGTGCGATCTACTTCACTTAGCTCCTCCATTGCATGCTTGGACCGCCACTGTGATGGAGATCTAGAGACCATCTTAGGCCGTTTCTCCGCTCTCTTTGCCACTTTAGGGGGTGCTTCTTGGTAGCCACACCAGCTAGATCGACTTATCCCTCTCTGATTTTCCTTGTTTGTCTGACTTCCAGATCCGAGCCTCCACTTTTTCTGACGAGGCTATCTGAAACCTCCCCAACAGTCGCCAACGGAATATTGGCCAAGCCACCACTCCCATCCTTGGTTCCCACCATCGGAACTAGTTCAATGCCCTTCCTTCCAAACCAACCACTGCCATAGCTACCTTCTTCACTTCTGGGATTTGGTTGATCTCAAAGTACCGTTCAACACGATACAACCACCCATGCGAATCATCGCCCATAAAATATGGCACCTCCACCCGTCGCATCCTCTCCTCCCTGCGTACGGCTTCGAGATCAGTGACCTCTCCGTTTCTTTCCCGGTTGCCATGATTGCTTCCTTCTCCTAGAACCACTTGCGCATTCCGAATGGCTACTACGATCTGCTCTGTCATCGATCACAGCATTGAATGTAGCCGATAACAGCGGAGCCCGCGAATTGATGTGTATTCGAATCATAGGAGCTAGTAATCGACGATATGCTTATATTGGTGACATTGTTGTTGCTGTAATAAAGGAAGCAGTACCAAATACGCCTTTAGAAAGATCAGAAGTGATTAGAGCTGTAATTGTACGTATATATATCAATTATCCTGCCATTTTTCTTTCTTTTTAGTTTCATATCCTATAATATAGGATATGAAACTAAAAAGAAAAATATTCTATAGAATCTATAGAATAAGAATAAAATAAGAATATTCAATAGTTTCCTTTATCAGTACAAGAATTCTGTCCATCCTCCGTATAACAACATCCAAGCAGCTATCCATGCAAGTTGATACCATTTAGAGGCTCCCTAGGATTAGGAGCTCTGATACCAATTGATAAGAACTTGTACTACTGAGAAAGAAAAAATGGAGCCTAGCTCCTTACAATAGGGAAAATCCCCTCTTGATTAAATTGAAAAACAGAAAAAATAAGATAAAACACCTACAGATCTTTGAGGATTTGCTAACCTCCCTACCCAAAGTCCCCTAATTCCTTACTCAAATGACTAGATGCCTTCTCCCCTCCTCCACTTCCCTATTTATTCCCTCCACTAAGTGCCTATTCATTTTCCATAACCCCCTTAGTTAAATGCTAGTTACTGCCCCTCTTTATTCTCTCAACTCCCACTAACTGTAAATGCTCCTTGCTGTCCCCTCTTTACACTCCACTCCCACTAGCTATAAATTCTTCTGGCTGCTCCCTCTTTACTCTCCACTCCTAGCTGTAAATGCTCCTTGCTGCCCCTCATTACTCTCTCCACTCCTACTAACAACCTAACCATCCACAACTTGCCACGTGGACATGTGGTAACAATTAGAATCCCTTTTCTTCCCTTGCTGAGTCATTCTCTCCCCAGTGACTATGTGATTGCAAGGGACAGATTCCCTGCTTTCCCTCCTACCATTCTTAAAGTGCACCCTTGTCATGGGTAGATACCTATCAGATTCCTTTACTTTTATCCAATCCTACAAGCATTGGTGAAGCATGAGCATCCACCTCAAATGTTGCCCTCTCATAGCGTATTTTACTCAATTCAAGTACTATCCTAAAAAGTCTAGACTGCCCAAGATAATGGGCTGCTCAAAGACAAAAAATTTACCCACTTGCTACTCCTCTTAAAAGAAAAGTTGCTCAAGAGAAATACTCGATTGTCCAAGTATTGACAAATTGTCATTTACGAGATACCCTTCATTTTTTCTTGTTTCAAAAGTCTCTAAATCCTCTAGTTTGTTGGCCTTTCACTAAAAAATGTTGGAGAAAATGAATGAAAAGATGAGATGAAATCTAAGTGGAGCTTGGTGGAAGATCACACCTAAGTGGGGCAAAACGTCCTTCTTAGTGGAGACTTGTAGTTCATATTGTTATTCCTAAACTTATTTAAATATTCTTAATATTTAATTATCTTGACTAATTTTTAATTGAAAGATTTTAAATTATATTATGGGAATTTAAGTAAATTAATTACCTTGACCTCTAAGTAATTTATTATTTAAGTTTAATCCTTCCTTTCTTCCTAAAGTCCCTGCTTAGGATAATTAAACTTATGTTTTTCCCCTTAATTTAATTTCATGCATGGCTAAATTTAATTGGAATATTTAATTTATATTATAGTACTTTTAAATAATTTATTTATCTTGTTCTCTAAATAAAAGACTCATATATGGTCCCATTATTTATATCTCTAATACTTGTATTATAGTTATGTAATCATATAAGGTTTATTTATTGGGGATGTTACAACTATTTGATGCGCTAACTATTTGGGAGAGGTGAAATTGTTTCTGATTATTCAACTTGTTTTGATATTTGTGCACCCTTGATGGTTAGTAAAGATGGGCAGCTATTTATTTAGGTAGGCCTATGTGTTTGTTGGCTATTGTCGAGCCTCCAAAGAATTTGGTAAGATTGGAGACTAATATGTGCTCTTTGCAGCCATGGTTGGTGATGTAAATATATTCATGAATAACTTGGATAATCCTCACCTGGCAGAGATTGAAATAATGATAGCTGAACCAAAGAGGTACCTACTTTGACTTTATGTCATAAACTAGTTGCTGAGTTGTTCGTGTATTGCCATTATCATAATTGGTTTATCTGTTGTTTCCAAGTCCTCAATGCTGTCTGTGTTTCATAGATTATCTTATAGCAACTGAATTTCCTTCCTTGGTTTTTTTTTTTTTAAATAGAGGGGACGGGGGTACATGTGTTGGGGAGAAAGTTAGAAAATTAAGATCACAGCCAATTAGAGTAAGTTGAGATTGGATAGTAGCACTATCTATGTATAATCTTTGGTCAATGGCTTAAATAGATACCCAAACAACAGTTAGGTGACAAGAATAAGAGAATATAGATGAAAATTACTTGAATATAGGCCTTGTAAGACTAGAAGAGAAAGGAGAAAACATTGAAGAGGAGAAAATGTGACCAGTTGTCACTGTTGTTCTGATTATATTTACAGAGAGAGAGAGAGCTTGCTTAGCAAGCTTAACAACTGTACAATGTATTTAAAAAATAGAAGAATAGCTAAGGCTAAGTATAGTAACTAAGAGTAACTAGAAAATAGACTATGGTTACATCTCTATTTATCTAACACTCTATGGTTACATCTCTATTTATCTAACACTCCCCCTCAAGTTGGAGCATATATATCATATGATCCAAGCTTGTTACATATATAGCCAATTTGAGAACCTCCAATGGATTTTGTGAGAATGTCAGCAAATTGATCATTTGAGTTGACAAAGTTTGTAACAATGTCTCCTGAAAGGATCTTGATGGGCCTTTAACCCATGTTTATAAAAGGAGAGGTAGAAAGAAGGGGAATGAGCTCAGAACAAATGGCCGAAGCAGCTGTTAGTGAGCATAACAAAATGTCCACATGGCAAGAGGACATTGGAGGGGAATATTCTGCCATGATTGGAGAGGCATAACGGAAGAACGTGTTAGAGGGAGAGGGAGAGGGGAGTGGGGAGGCATAATGGAAGAACGTGTTTAAGGGAGAGGGGAGTGGGGAGGCATAATGGAAGAACGTGTTTAAGGGAGAGGGAGAGGGAGTGGGGAAGATAACGGAAAAGTTGGTGAGGAATTGGTTGGCCTATGCCTAGGGGCAGAGACTGCACCTTGCAGCTCTGATTGTTATTTTTCCCTTTCTTTTTGCATTTAGTTGTTTCTGTTTTTGTTTTCATGGGTTTTGAGCAGTATTATCTTCTATAAAAAGGAGTTTTCCTCCTTGTTTCTACTCTATTTCTCAATATAATATCAGTTTCTATCAAACTGGTATCAGAGCTCCCAGTCTTGGGGAGCTTGGATGGTATCAACGAGAATGGAGAACAAATTGGAAGAGATGGAATGATAGGTGGAGGGGCTCAGGCAGGAGTTGCAGGAGACATTTAGGAGACAAATGGAGCAAATGATGGTGAATGTGAGGGGGCAAATTGGAGAAGCTCTGAGGCATCAAAATGGCCACAGAGTGGAGGAGGGAGACAGAAGCAATAGAGGAGGAGAGCCCCATGAAAATGAAGAAAGGAGGGGGGAAAGGATGAGAAGACTGAAGGTACGTAACTTCATTGGTGAGGACCCCCATGGATGGATATATTGGGTTGAATGCTATTTTGAAATCAATTAGGTTCCTGAGGAGGAGAAGGTGACGAAAGCAGTGGTGTGTTTGGAGGGGAAAGCGTTGAACTGGTACCAGTGGTGGGAAGCAAGAATGGGACACGTTTCTTAGGCTTTTTTCAAACAAGCAGTCTTAGGTAGGATTCAAATCTTATCTTCTAAAAACCCCTACGAAGTGTTGATGGGGTTGAGGCAGGTTGGGAGTGTGACTGAATACTGGGAGCAGTTCGAGCTTCTTTTGGTTCCATTAAGATACGCAAAGGAGGAATTCATCAGGGGAGCCTTCATGAATGGGTTGAAGGACAAAATGAAGGCTAAGGTGAGGTTAATGAGCTCTGGAGACTTGAACACGTCGGTGACAGTGGCTCAAAAGGTGGAGGATAGAAACAAGATGTTGGGTCGAGTTATGGGTTACCCATTTCGCTGGGTTGGGCCCAATTATAACAAGCTCGCTCTAACAAGTAAATGGGCTGGTACCCAAGATCAAGCGGTGGGGCTTTTTATAATGGGGAGCCACAAGTGGGTCTAAGTCAAAGACTGTGGCTGCCACTCCTCAAGGCGTAGCGATGGCGCACTACCCGAGTGCGACAGCAGCATCTGCTGCGAGAGGATCCCCGAGTTCGGTGGAGGAGGGGAGTTCAGCTAACAATCAGAGAGGGGGTTGGGGTTTTGGAGGCTAACTGAGGCAAAGGAGTAGGACAAGCGTCGCTGTGATGAGTGGTTCTTTCCAGGTCATGTTTGCAAAAACAAACAGTTGCATGTGATTTTGCTTGGGGAGGAGGAGGGTGAAGAGTGTAAGGAGCTTGGAGACGGAGAAGTGGAAGAACCGGAGGAGATGGCAGCTCTACAATTAAATATGAGCAGTGAGGTAGGGATTACATCTAAGAAATCCTTGAAATTGTGGGAAATCATCAGAGATAAAAAGGTGATTGTCTTAGTGGATTTAGGAGCTTCCCACAACTTCTTGTCTCATGATTTGGTGAGAGACTTGAAGTTGCAACCTGAGGCCACAAATGGGTATTCTGTGAAAGTTGGGAATGGTCAACGAGTAAAGAGTCAAGGGTTCTGCAAACAGGTAGAATTGCAGCTACCCACCCTCAAGGTGATACAAGATTTCTTTTTGTTTGATTTGGGAGGGGTTGATGTCGTTTTGGGGTACGAATGGTTAGCAAGTTTGGGCAAAATCAGTGCTAATTTCAGGGAGCATTTGATTGAGGCTGTAATAGATGGGGAGGTAGTGGAAATTAGAGGTGATTCGACTTTGTCTAGAATAGTGGCTTCGTTGAAAGCAATGATGAAGGAGCTACGAAGTGACGCAAAAGCGTATTATGTGGAGCTTGGCATGATGAGCATGGTGTTAACCGAGCAACAACCCTGTGTGGAAGTGGTTCGGGAATTGTTGGAGGAATACCAGGACTTATTCAAAGAGACCACAAATCTACCCCAAAGAGGCCTTGTGATCATGCTATAGTCCTAAAGGAAGGTTCTCAAATTCCCAACATTAGGCCTTACTGCCATCCACACCACCGCAAGGATGAAATTGAAAAGTTTGTATATGATATGTTAGCCGCGGGAATGATAAGGCCTAGTACCAGTCCTTATTCAAGCCCATTGATCTTGGTGAAAAAGAATGACGGAAGTTGGAGGTTTTGTGTGGATTACTGGGCCTTGAATAGAATCACTGTTCCAAATAAGTTTCCAATTCCAGTAATAGAAGAACTTTTGGATGAGCTAGGTGGAGTTGTGTTCTTCTCCAAGTTGGACCTTAAATCGGGATGACACCAAATTCGAATGAATGAAGGTGATATTCCGAAAACAGCTTTCCGCATGCATGAGGGTCACATGAATATTTGGTGATGCCTTTTAGACTCACAATTGCTCCGTCGACCTTCCAAGCTCTTATGAATGACATCTTCCGCCCATATCTTAGGAGGTTTGTGCTGGTGGTTTTTGATGATATTCTAATTTACAACATTGATCCTCCTTCCCACATTTATCATTTGCACTTGGTGTTTGAGGTGCTCAAGAGCCATGCGCTTTGGGTAAATTACAAGAAATGTTGTTTTGGTGTTACTTGACTGGAGTATTTGGGCATCTCATTTCAGCAGAGGGAATTTTTGCTGATCCTAATAAGGTGGCAACCATGCAACAGTGGCCCGTTCCCAAGGATATAAGGAGCTTGAGGGTTTTTTTGTGGCTTACTAGATATTATAGGCAATTTGTGAAGGATTATGGAGTGATTGCTAGGCCATTGACTCAACTATTGAAGAACAACTTTCAGTGGTCAAAAGAAGCTCAAGATGCATTTCAAAAGCTCAAGGATGTTATGGAGAAATTGCCCACATTAGCCATGCCCAACTTTGACTTGCCATTTGTGATAGAAGTGGATGCCTCTAGTTACGGAATTGAGGCGTTATGCAACAGGTAAGACCACTAGCATATATTAGTCAAGCTTTATCCGAGAAGGCAAAGGTGAAATTAGTGTATGAGCGGGAGTTAATGGCAATAGTCCTTGCGGTGCAAAAGTGGCGACAATACCTACTTGGCCACCATTTCATCATCTGTACAAATCAGCGGAGTTTGGAATTTTTGTTGGAACAAAGGGTGCTGGTTGGGGAACAGTTGAAGTGGGCAACAGAGCTCCTTGGATATGACTTCGAAATCCAATACAAATCGAGAGTGGAAAACAGGGTGGCGGATGCCCTTTCGCGGGTAATGGAATATAAAGTTGTTTCAATGATCACCAATCATGATTTGATGGAATTATCGGAGGAAATACTCAAAAATGATCAGTTGAGAGGGATTCTGCAGGATTTGATGCGAAATCCAGACTTGTCTAAAGGGTGCTTATGGTATAAGGACCGCTTGGTTTTACCTCCCAAATCGATAAGGATCTCCTTCCATTCTTACCCATGGGGTGGGCACTCTGGGGTAACCAGAACTTATAAAAGACTAACAAATGTTTTTTATTGGCATGGTATGCGGAAGGATATTGAGCAGTTTGCGGCTGATTGTGCTACTTGTCAGTAGAATAAATACCAAGCTTTTAATCTGGCTGAGTTACTCCAACCATTACCAATCCCTGCTCATGTATGGGATGATATCTCGATGGACTTTATATATAGACTACCCAGATCTAAGGGTGTTGATGTTATTCTAGTGGTGGTGGATTGATTGAGTAAATCAACTCATTTCGTTCCTCTCAACCATTCGTATGCTGCAAAAGAGGTGGCAGTTGTGTTTGTTAAGGAGATAGTCCGCTTACATGGGTTCCCAAGTTCCATAGTTTTGGATAGGGATCGCATCTTTATCAGTCAGTTTTGGCTGGAGCAGTTTTGGCTTTCTGGCACTAAGTTGAAATTTAGTTCGGCATATCATCCTCAAACAGATGGCCAAACGGAAGTCACTAATCGAACCATTGAGAAGTACTTGCAGTGCTTTGTGAATGATCACCCAAATTAGTGGGTGAAGTGGTTGGCCTGGGCTAAAGTTCAACTTTTCTTACAATGCCTTAATACAGATGAGTCCTTTCAAGGCCTTGTATGGAAGGGAACCACCTTCAATCATCAAGTACATCCATGAAACTACCGTACTGGTTGCAGTTGACAAGCTGCTGGAGGTCCAGGACAACATTTTGGATGAGCTTAAACTGAACTTACTCAAGGCTCAGCAGTGGATGAAAATTCAAGCTGATAAGAACTGATGGGAAGTTGAATTTCAGGTTGGAGAGATGGTCTATTTGAAGGCTCAACCTTATCGGTTAAGGTCTTTGGCTAGACGCGTGATAGAAACCAAAAAAAATTAAATGCAGAATAAAGAAGAAAATGCTTAAGGGTAATGGATGCTCTTTGTATTATTTGCAGAAAAAAGGAAAATACAGAAGGAATGGCTATTCCAACTATCCAAGAGCCTAGCTCCTTCAGAGAACAAAAGTTCTCTGCCAATAACTAACAAATGATTTCCTTCGATACCTTTTCTCTCTCCACCTCACACCCCTTATAACAGAATCCCTTTACAATTTCAGCCCCCATCATCATTCTCAGCCACATGGGCATTACCATCACGTTTTCTATTTTTCCTCACATAAACTCTCCACACTTTGGGCTTGGGTTGCTGTTGGACTAATAGCTCATTTGGTCCTTGCCCAATATCAGCAATCCTATCACTGTCCCTCCCTTGAAAAACAGACTTGTCCTCAAGTCTGAAGTGAGGAAATTGACTTTGAAAGTTAAACTCATTCTCCCAAGTAGCATCTTCCACTGATTTCCCTTTCCACTGCACTAGGAATTGGCTAACAGTTTCTCCTCTCTTTGTGATCCTGCGAGTGGCTAGAATGGCTGCAGGGTCTTGAGTGGTCGTGGTGTCCCCCTCCAACTCTGCAGGAAGTTCCTCCTCCACTCGATAGTCCCCAACAGCTTTCTTCAACAAGGAAACATGAAATGCTGGGTGGATGCGAGTAGATTCAGGGAGTTTCTTATAAGCTACCACCCCCATCTTCTCTAGGATTTGAAAAGGGCCATAATATCTTGGAGATAATTTAGGACATATTCGGGACCACATGGTTTGTTACCCATGAGGCCTCAACTTCAAAAAGACCCACTCCCCTATCTCAAAATTGCATCCAGTTCTCTTCTTGTCGGCCTGAAGTTTCATGCTGTGCTGAGCTCTGTTCAAGTGATATTTCAGCTGTCTCAAAGCTTCATCTCTATCCACCAATTCCCTCCGGACTGCTTCCACCTTGATTTCACCAGGTAAAAAGCGAGTTATCACTGGTGGTGGTCTCCCATAAATTGCCTCAAAAGGAGTAGTGCCAGTAGAAACATGAAAAGTGTTGTACCAATATTCGGCCCAAGGCAGCCACTGCACCCATGATTTTGGCTGGTCAGCAATGAAATAGCGGAGAAAGGTTTCGAAACACTTGTTAACAACCTCCGTTTGTGGGTGGTATGCAGTGCTCATTTGGAGGTGAGTCCCCTGCGATTTGAATAGTTCCTGCCCGAAATTGCTGACAAAAATAGGGTCCCTGTCACTCAAAATAGAAGCTGGAATGCCATGGAGTTTCACCACCTCTTTGATGAACACATCAGCAACTCCCCTTGCTGTATAGGGGTGTTTTAGGGGAATGAAGTGGCCGTACTTGGACAGTCTGTTGACCACCACCAAAATTGCCTCAAATCCTTTCGATTTAGGAAGTCCAGTAATGAAATCCATCGAAAGTTCCTCCCAAATTTGTTTTGGGACTGTTAGAGGCTGTAATAACCCTCCAGGTGAGGCTGCGAAGCACTTTTGGCGCTGACATACATCACATTCCTGCACAAACTGTTGAATGCGACTTTTCATCCCAAACCAATATAAATTTGCTGCAACACGCCTGTAAGTGCGGTAAAAACCCAAATGGCCTCCTTGGGGAGTGGCATGAAATTCATCCAGCAGCTTAGGAATCCAGGGAGATGAAGCTGATACCACTAAGCGCCCCTCATACAATAGAACCCCATTCTTATACGTGAAACCTGGTTTTGTGGGCAGGTTTTGCTGCAATGCTCCTATAATTTCCAGTAACTTAGCATCTTGGTGAACTTCTTTTAATAACTCCCTTCCCTCCGGCCAGCTTGGGAGGTGGACCAAAGCCCCAAATTTGGCTTCCCCATGCATCCGAGACAAAGCGTCGGCACCTTTATTTTCGAGACCTGGTTTATATATAATATCAAACTGATAGCCAAGGAGCTTGGCTGCCTAGTTTTGTTGATCGACTGTTGTAATGCGCTGCAACAAAAGTTGGTGAAGGCTCTTCTGATCCGTGCATACTGTGAACTTGCGACCCAATAAGTAAGGACGCCAATGCTGGATAGAAAGTGCCACGGCCATAAGTTCTTTCTCATATGCAGATTTGGCCAAATTACGATCTCCAAGCGCTTTACTAAAATATGCAATTGGTCTGCCCTTTTGTATGAGAATTGCACCCAACCCATGTCCAGAGGCATCACTCTCAATGAAGAACTCTTGGTTGAAATCAGGGAGAGCTAAAATAGGACCTGTAGCAAATTGAAAGCTTCTTGTGTCTTAGGGGTCCACTGGAAATTGTCCTTCTTGGTGAGAGCTGTGAGAGGTTTAGCAAGCTTCCCATAATCCCTTATAAACTTTCTGTAGTAACCGGTAAGTCCAAGGAACCCTCGCATCCCTTTGACATTTTTTGGAACTGGCCAGTGTAATACAGTCTGAATTTTGTTGGGATCTATAGCTACCCCCTCTTTGGAAATGATGTGTCCAAGGTACTCAATAGATTTTCGGGCAAAGGCACACTTCTTTTTATTTGCAACCAGTTTCTGATCCTGTAACACTGCCAACACTGCACCTAAATGCTTCAAATGAGACTCCCAATTTGAACTATACACTAGGATATCATCAAAAAATACGAGTACAAATCTCCTTTACATAGCTCAAAAAATAGCATTCATAAGGGTTTGAAATGTCGAGGGAGCTTTCATTAATCCAAAAGGCATCACCATATATTCGTAGTAACCCTCGTGGGTTTTGAACGCTGTTTTGTGAACATCCTCCTCCCTAACTCTCACTTGATGGTAACCTGACTTGAGATCTAATTTGGAGAAAAATTGAGCCCCATGAAGCTCATCCAACAACTCATCTATCATGGGTATAGGGAATTTGTTGGGAACGGTTACCTTGTTTAAAGCACGGTAGTCAACACACATCCGCCATGAATCATCTTTCTTCTTCACCAAAATTACAGGACTAGAGAAAGCGCTCTGGCTGTGTCTAATCATCCCTGAGTTCAGCATCTCCTGCACTTGTTTTTCAATTTCATTTTTGTGATGGTGTGGGTATCGATACGGTCTCACATTGACTGGGCCTTGTCCTTCCAACAGGATGATAGCATGTTCCTCCTCTCTTTTCGGTGGCAGCCCTTTTGGCTCTCTAAAAACCCCTCTGTACTGGGCAAATAAATTCTGCAACTCTCTCTGCTGTGCTTCTGAGATTTTTTCTTTTGCCTCATCTTGCCTAGATTGGACTGACACATGCATTTCAGCTAAGAAAAGCACCCTTTCTGTCAGCTATAGAGGCTTCCCTAAATAACTCTGTAAGGCCACTTGATGCTTATCACAATGTCTCTCTCCCTTCAGCTCCATCCACTGCCCATTCACTTGGAATTGCATCACCTTTTTTCCCCAATCAACCCACATACCACCGAGAGATGCCAACCAAGAAATTCCCATAACCATGTCAATGCCCTCCAATTCAAAAAGTAAAGCATCAACCACCACTTTAGTGCTTCCCAACTCTGCCTCAATCCCAGAACATTTTCCTTGTGCTATTGCCTTGTACCCATCTCCAAGTTTAATGCGCATGGGTTTGGTCTCCTCTGCCACCCAACCCATGGTTGCCACTAATTTCTTGGAAACGAAGTTGTGAGTCGCACCACTATCGACCAACAATAGAACGGGTACCCCTTGGATTGTTCCCTTCAACTTCAGTGTTTGGGGCTGTTGGTCTTTCTCCATAATTAAGCTCCTAAGGTTCATCACACTGCACTCTCCATCAACCTCAGCTTCTTCCTCTTCCTCAGCGGCTAGCACGTTTGTCTCACCCTCTTCGCTCTCCTCGTCCTCCATCACCATGACCCTCAGCTGTCGATCTGGACATTGATGGCGAGGGTGGAAGGATCCTCCACATTTGAAATAGAGTCCCTTTTGTTTCCTCTCGGTAATTTCATCGTAGGACAAGTGCCTCACTCCGCGCACCCTTGCCCCTCTTTTGTCCAGCCTTGATTCCGTTCTGGGCCCGGGTCCAATAAAGCCTTTTTGCTAGTCTCCTTTCCTCCTCTGACATAGACCCAGTCATTCCCACTGGACCGACCCATATTAATAGTTCCTGGCACATGATTTGGGCTGGATCGGTAATTAGAGCCCAACCCAAACTGCCCTCTATTCCTAGAATGACGTTGCCCAGTCCATCCCCACTTCGTCTCCTACAACTCACGCTCCACTGCTCTCGTGAAGTTCATCAGACGTGGACGAGAAATAGGGCCAAGTGTCTTCATGCTCCTCCCTTTTCCTCTGATTCCCCTCCTTCAATCCATGAACAAAGTACCCAAAGTACTGCTCATCCGGGAGTCGTGGAATTTGTGCAGTCAACCTCTCGAATTCCTGGATATACTCATCGACACCACCCTCTTGTCGAATCGAAGAGAGTTGCTCGAAGACGTTACCATCCCTGATTCTGCCGTATCGCTCCAGCAGCTCTCCCTTGAATTGGTCCCACGTCAATTCATCTTCTCCATCAAGAAGGGAGTTGAAGAAATGAATGGTGGGTCCCTCCATACACAGCTGAGACAAACTCACCCTCACTTCTGGACTCGTCTCTTGTACTTGGAAATAAACTTCAGCTTGAGCTATCCACCCAGTTGGGTCCTCTCCGGTGAACATGGGTAATTCGATTTTCTTCACCGATTGCCGAAACTCATCAAGTGAATCGCCTTGGAGCTTCATGACAATCTTAGTGTTTTTCTTGTCTGATTTCTCAAGGGTCTCAGTCCCTTTGTTCCTAGTGAGTAATGCGATTAACGTCTCTTGGTTCTCTTCTGCCTGTGATTTCATTTCGACGAGAGTAACCTTGAGGATCGCCACATCATTCTCCAGTGCCGCTACCTTTGCTCCCATTGCTCCTCCTTTGTTCGTTTTCTTCTTCGGTGGCATCCACTTCTCAGTCTCCTTATCTCACCGGTCTCGTCACGAATCTGGCAGGTCAGACCAGTTTGATAGAAACCAAAAAAAATTAAATGCAGAATAAAGAAGAAAATGCTTAAGGGTAATGGATGCTCTTTGTATTATTTGCAGAAAAAAGGAAAATACAGAAGGAATGGCTATTCCAACTGTCCAAGAGCCTAGCTCCTTCAGAGAACAAAAGTTCTCTGCCAATAACTAACAAATGATTTCCTTCGATACCTTTTCTCTCTCCACCTCACACCCCTTATAACAGAATCCCTTTACAATTTCAACCCCCATCATCATTCTCAGCCACGTGGGCATTATCATCACGTTTTCTATTTTTCCTTACATAAACTCTCCACACTTTGGGCTTGGGCTGCTGTTGGACTAACAACTCATTTGGTCCTTTGCCCAATATCAGCAGTCCTATCAACGCGTCAATGAAAAATTGAGTCCTCGTTTCTATGGCCCTTATGAAGTGGTGGAGAGGGTAGGAGTGGTGGCTTACCGTTTAGCATTGCTCACAACTACAAGAGTTCATCCCGTTTTCCATATGTCACAGCTTAAGAGGGCATTGCCTAATGATCTCCCAAGCCAGCAGTTACCCAGTTTTTTGTCAGAAGATTAGGAATTGCAAATTGTTCCGAAGGAAGTACTAGTTGTTCGAAGGCTTTTGAATGGCACATATGAAGTTTTGATCAAGTGGGCTAATTTACCAGCCCATGAGAATACTTGGGAGGATTTTGAAGTCATTGATAGTGCGTTTCTTGATTTTCGCCTTGAGGACAAGGTGAAATTGCTATGGGAGGGTATTGATGGGCCTTTAACCCATGTTTATAAGAGGAGAGGTAGAAAGAAGGGAAATGGGCTGGGAACAAATGGGCCAAGCATGGGAATTGCATTGGCAGAAGTAGCTGTTAGTGATGGTGCAAAAGAGGGAAAACTCATCCTCACATTACGCATATCCTGACACTATCGAGAAGTTCGGGCTAAATCCCTGTTCAAAAGAACCTTTTGGACTCTCCACTTATCTCCCTTGGCCTTAATGATGGTGCACATTGACAATTTGAGAATCTGGGCTAAATCCTTGTTTAAAGAACCTTTTGGACCTTGCCACTTTCTCCTTTGGTCACATTAAAGGATACTCACAAGATCAATACTGTAACACTTACCGTAGGGTATCACATTTTATATTAAATATTACCGAATTACCCCAAATTATAAAATAATATTTTATAATATAAATACGAGTTGTAAAATTTCTTGATACTGATAATATAAATTCATCACAATATAAAAATACTGAACAGTATTCTAAAATAATATACATCATATACATAACATCAGTACTGTTAAACTTAAATATATACAGACGGAGTTCTTCAAAGTAATAGACATCACTATAACTACTACTCTAGCCCAAGTACACGCCTATGGAGCAGAACCCTTAGACGGGTCCTCCTCGGGATCTTCCTCAGATTCCTCAGAAGATAGGAATCCCGAATGACGCATGGTCCTTCGGATAGGTGTCCGAGCAGATGACACAATACTAATCTCATTTGAGACATGGTAACTGTTGAGAGAGAGAAAGAAAAAGAAAGACATATACTGAACCGTGTGTTTTAACTACACAACGGAGACTGAATATATATTCAATAAGTAATAAATAATTACACAATATACATGATGTGGGACTAACAACTGTACTACTAATTTACACCTAATTACATATATTTCCAACATACATATATTTCCAACACTCTCTCAAGTTGGAGCATATAAATCATATGCACCAAGCTTGTTACATAAATAACTTATTCGTGGACCTCTCGGGGACTTGGTGAAGACATCTATTTGGTGATCATTTGAGTTGACAAAGTTTGTGATGATGTCTCCCGATAGAATCTTTTCCCGATGAAATGACAATCGACCTCGATATGTTTGGTCCTTTCATGGAACACCTGGATTGGATTAGAAGCTATATGCAAAGCGAACTTGATTGTCACATATGAGTGTCATTTTCATAACCTCACCAAATTGAAGTTCTTTGAGGAGTTGTTTCAACCAAGTGAGTTCACAAGTGATCGAGGCCATAGCTCGATATTTCGCTTCAAAGACTAGATCTTGCAACAACATTTTGCTTCTTACTTTTCCAGGAAACTAAGTTGCCTCCAATGAATACACAATACCCGAAGTGGATCGTCTGTCAAGAGGGGAGAACCCGCCTACCAAGATCCGAGTATCCAACGACCGAGTATGTCCCTTATCTTCATAGATGAGACCTCTTCCGGGAGCTCCCTTAATGTATTTGAGGATTCGTATCACCGCATTCCGGTGGTCCTCACAAGGAGAGTTTAGGAATTGGCTAACCACACCGACCGCAAAAGAGATGTCGGCCGAGTAATGTGATGAGGTAGTTTAACTTCCCAACTAATCTCCTATACTACTCCGGATCCGATAGAGGCTCCCCCGATTTGGTAGGAGTTTGACATTTGGATCCATGGGAGTATCAAGCGGCTTGGCATTCAACAATCCTGTTTCTTCAAGGATATCCACAACATACTTTCTTTGAGACACTACTATACCATCCTTGGATTGAGCTACCTCAACCCCCAAGAAATATCGTAGTTTACCCAAGTCTTTGGTCTGAAAGTGAAGAGAGAGATGTTGTTTTAACTCACATATGCCATGGTGGTCACTTCCAGTGATGACTATGTCGTCAACATACACAACTAGATAAATGCAGCCTTGGGCTGTGTGGCGATAAAACACAGAGTGATCTGCTTCACTTCGAATCATACCAAATTGCTGAATCACAGTGCTGAATCGTCCGAACCAGGCTCTAGGAGATTGTTTGAGACCATAAAAAGACCTGTGGATACGACATACCAGGCTAGAAGACTCCCCCTGAGCAACAAATCCAGGAGGTTGCTCCATATATACCTCTTCTTCTAGATCACCATGCAGGAATGCATTTTTAATATCAAGTTGATGAAGAGGCCAGTGTCGAATGGCAGCAATGGACAAAAACAACCGGACAGAAGCCATTTTAGCCACAGGAGAGAAGGTATCCCCATAATCTAAGCCAAAAATCTGTGTATACCCTTTCGCCACAAGACGGGCTTTGAGACGATCAATTTTACCATCAGGACCCATCTTGACTGTATAAAGCCACCGACAACCAACAACAGATTTTCCAGGAGGAAGAGTAACCAGTTCCCAAGTACCACTTTGTTGTGAAGCGCACTCATTTTATCAATCATTGCTTGTCTCCATCGGGATGGGACAAGGCATCACCTAGAGATTTAGGGATGGAAACGAGAAGACAAGGAAGAAAGACAAGCAAAGTGCAAAGAAGAAAGGCGGTGATAACTTAAAGCAATATAATGAGGAGAAGGATTACGAGTAGACCGGATACCTTTTCGCAGGGCAATGGGAAGATCAGGGTCGTCTGACAGTCTGGGAGGCTGGTAAATGAGTTGGTTCCGGAGAAGAGTCCGCAATGACCTCAGTAGCAGTATCCAGAGGAGGGACACGGGGTACAGGAGGTTGTGGTCGACGGTGATAAGTGTGGAAGAAACGATCAGTGGTGCTGGGGATCTGTATGGGTAGAGGGTGGGGCGGGTCAGACTCGACAGTGACAGGGACAAGAGGAACCGGAAAGAACGTAGAGATTGACTCGGGAGGCGAAGGAGACGACTCAAAGAAGGTTACAGACTCGAAGAAAGTAACATCAGGTGAGATAAGGTAACGTCGTAGAGTAGGAGAATAACAACGATAACCTTTTTGGGACCGAGTGTAACCAAGGAAGACACATTTGAGGGATCGGGCTGTAAGTTTGTCTAGACCAGGAGAGAGATTATGGACAAAACAAGTGGACCCGAAGACATGAGGCGGAAGAGAATGAAGAGGTGATGTGGAAACAAGAAGAATGAGGGACCCGGTTATCAAGCACGAGAGGATGGCATGCGATTAATAAGGTAGCATGCGAAGGACAAGACATCACCCCAAAAACGAAAGGGAACCTGACTATGGAGTAAGAGGGTTCGAGTTGTTTCAATAAGGTGTCTATTTTTACGTTCGCCTACCCCATTTTGTTGAGGTGTATGGGCACAAGATGTTTGGTGAAGAATGCCATGAGCAGCCATAAAAGTCCGAAATTGATGAGATAAGTATTCACTAGCATTATCTGCTGCAGAGTACGAATAGGAACACCAAATTGAGTTTTAATTTCTTGATAAAACTTTTGAAATATGGAGAATAACTCGGACTGTTTTGCATTAAAAATAACCAAGTACATCGAGAGTAATCATCAATAAAGGTAACAAAATACTTGGACCCTAAAGTAGAAATAGTACGACTAGGACCCCATACATCGAATGAACTAAGGTAAAAGGAGACGCAGCTCGAGTACCAAAACGATCGGGGAAACGGACTACGGGTGTGTTTCCCTAACCGACATGACTCACAAGGAAGACTCGATAACTTGGAGAGGCTCGGCACCATTCTCTCGTAGTTTGGCAAGGCTAGGATGACCCAACCGAGCATGGATGGTAAGGGGAATCGTGGGCGAGCAAACATGAGAAGGGTTGGAGAGCTGGTAGAGGCCATGGGACTCATATCCGGTGCCAATCATCCGTCCCGAACTCCAGGCTCCTGCAGAGAAACAGAATCTTTAGTGAAAGTAATAGAACAATCAAGAGAACGGGTTAAACGACTAATAGAAAGTAAATTAAAAGGACACCCAGGAATATAGAGAACTGAATCAACAGTGAGGGAAGGTAGGGGATTAGCAGTGCCAATCCCTTGACATTGTGTCTGAGAACCATTAGCTGAAGTAACCATAGGCAAATAACCAGAAGTAGAGAGTTGAGAAAACAAAGCCTTATTACCAGAAATGTGGTCGGATGCACCAGAATCAAGAACCCAAGGGCCAAGGGATGGTGACTGAGAGAGACAAGCATAGGAATTACCGGTGTGCGCAACAGAAACAGTGGAACCAGAGGACTGACGCTGCTCAAACCACTTCAGAAATTCTGCATAATCAGCCGGAGAGGCTCTAGGTGGTTCAGAAGGCTCAAGAGTGTCTGGTGGAGTAGACTGTGCAACATTAGCAGTACGGGGAGGACGGCCATGTAAAGTCCAACATTTATCAATGGTGTGACCCATGCGATGACAATGATCACATTTCGGACGAGGTTTGGAACCGAGTGACCCCCACGGGAACGGCCACGACTGTTGGTCTGAGAGGCAAGGGCAGGTGTGTCACCTGGTGATGGGAGCAACAAGAGAATCAGTACTGTGCTTAGCTGGAACCCGAAGCAAGGTAGAACACGTCGCAGAAAGAGTGGGAACAGTAGGAGATCCCAAAATCTGATCACGGATGGTGGAGTAATCCGCAGGTAAACCATAAAGGCCCAAAAGCATGAAGAAGGTGTTCCGTTGTTCAAGTTCCTTCGCCGGGGTATCTGCTGGAGGCAACAGTTCATTGAAATCGTGGAGAGCACCATGAAGTCTGCCCAAGTAGGTAGACATAGAGCCATCAAACCTCCTCGGGGCAATAAGACTCATAAGATCATGACAAACCCCATACAATCGCTGAGTATCATTGGTGTAGAGGACCTTGGCCTGCGCCCACACGGATTCACAGGTCAAATGAGCCCGAAAAATCTGCTTCAAAGAGGAGTGGATGGTGGACTTAAGCACACTGCACAACTGAGCATCAATCTTTTTCCACCTGGGACGGTCGGCTTCAGGCACAGAATCAACCTTGGTAGTGAGATGATTCTCGTACCCTTGACCGGTAAGCCAAAGTTTGACGTCGGAGGCCCAAGAATCATAATTAGTGCCATCTAATTTGTCAGTGGAGAGATGGGCACTGATATAATTACTGAAAACACCAGGTTCTACCTTCGGAGCATCTGTAGGACTCAAGGAAGCCATGGGTCAGATGACAAATAACCCAAAAATCGCAATGAACAGTACCTGAAACGTATACGGAAGGTGTACGACACGTCTTATGGGTGCGGTTGGGGAAGTGGAGGACTGGGCTCAACAGAGGAGAGGCCGTCGACCACGGTGGGACGAACGGCGGCCGGAAAGAAGGCCTGACGCGCCGTCACGCGCGGCCGGAGTGAAGCGCGTGGGTGCAAAACGCAGCCCACTGTACTCGCGCGTGTGGGCGCGTGGATGGGCAGCTGGGCCTGTACTTCAAGGATCGGGCCGAGCAGAGGGAGGCGCTCCGAGCGGTGGTGGTGGTGGCCGGAAAGGACGTCGGCGGTGGTGGCCGGAGAGGACGTCGGCCGGCGGTGGCGGGGGCGAGACCGGCCGGAAAGGAGCACGGCGAGAGGAGATCCGTACCGGAGTGATGACACGGGTTCTTAGGAAAAAAATTTGGCACCGGGGGACAGTGGGTCCTCCGGGTAGGCACTGATTCTAGGATTTGCCTTTCTCAGGCTCTAGATACCATGTTGAGAGAGAAAGAAAAAGAAAGACATATACTGAACCGTGTGTTTCAACTACACAACGGAGACTGAATATATATTCAATAAGTAATAAATAATTACACAATATACATGATGTGGGACTAACAACTGTACTACTAATTTACACCTAATTACATATATTTCCAACATACATATATTTCCAACAGTAACGACCACCCCAATATTGTCTAATAGATAATGGAAACTACATGTACATATATGTTAACAGAAAAGAAAGGATCTCCGTGGTAGATCCTACTCATGGAGACGGTCAACTCTCCCTGGTAAATAAGTCCCTCCTCATCAGGACTAATGCGCCAAGCTCCAGCTCCATCGCGAAACAGCAATCTTATGTAACCAAGAAAACTATGTCTCGTTGCCATCAAATCAGAAATCAGCTTCCATAAAAGGAATCTGCTCTTCACCTTCTTCCTCACCATCTTTACCAATTAGAAATACAATATAAGAATAACATACAAAGAGGTGAGACTACTAACACCAATACCAATATAGCAGTGAAGAGATAGAAATGACAGTAATATCATACATATATAACAAACAATAAATATAATAATGACATCAAATATGAATCAATATTTGATAAATAAAATATCATAACGATATATATATACACAGACTATGCACATGCATATTGACCCAATTTCCTACTTCATGAAGCTAAACACAAGTCGGAGAGAATGATCTAGAAGATCTGTCGGTATCACAACTGCCTCAGACCAAGTGCTACAACTTTCATCAGTTTTGCACATCTAGCATTATACATGACAGTCTACGCCAGATCTTGATTAAGAATAGTGTCTCGGTCCGGATCGTCGGTGCATTGCATCGGTCTGATCCACGGTACGGTGAGGCTACCAACTGCTCATTTTTCGAGGTGCAATACGTTAAACCGTCGGAGAAACTGAGATTGGCATTAAACAGCATGGAGGGGAATGCGGTGCATTGGTTCAAGTTCTGGCGCCAGAAATCCAAGAATCTTTCTTGGGAGGAATTAACCGCGGCACTGTTATGGAGGTTTGGAGGACTCGATCGTGGGATGGTTTTTGAGAGGTTGGCCACTTTAAGACAAAGCCAAACCGTGGAGGATTATGTGCAAGAATTCGAATTGTTGGTGGCTCAAGCGCCGGCGACTCCAGAGGAACAATTACTGGGCTATTTCTTGGCTGGGTTGCGTCAAGACATCCAAAGCCAAGTGAGGCCTCATGATCCCAAAGACTTGACACGAGCCATGGAAATAGCTCGAGACATAGAATTAGCAATGAAGGAAACTCGAAACGTTGGGGGTTCTCAAATTCGTAACCCATATTCCAGTTTCAGGTATCAAAGGGGAGGAGGAATTGTTTCACGCGTGGGGACATTTGGGGCTCCCAACAATCTTCAGGCTTCCGATGGATACGGGCGTACTGTGCAAGGTGGAAGTACAGCCTCGTCTATGTCTTCGATTGCGAAACCTGGTGCCAGTGGTGTTACAGGTCCAAGAAACAGAGCTACAAGGAGTCTCCCTTATCAAGAATATGTGAAAAGAAGGGATGAAGGGCGTTGTTTTCACTGCAATTTGCCTTTTGGACCTGGTCATCGTTGCCCAGAAAAGAGTTTGCGGGTGATCATATTGGCTGAGGATGAACACATTAATGATAATGGAGAAATCTCCAGAATTGAGTCAGAAGAAGGGTGTGAAGAAGGCATGGAAGACGGACAAGATGTGTTATGCCAGTGGATGGATCTATCCATGTGCTCTGCTGGTGGTTTAACTCAGCCTCAAACCATGAAATTGCAAGGCATGATACAAGGTCAAAAGGTCTTGGTACTGATTGATAGTGGAGCAAGTCACAATTTTGTGTCCACTAAATTAGTGCAGAGTTTGAGACTGAAGGTGGAACCTACTTCTTCTTACCATGTAAGGTTGGGAGATGGACAGAGGAAACCAACTCAGGGAGTTTGCAAGAAGCTGGGAATTCTTTTGGGAGAATATGTTGTAACAGGGGATTTTTTCCTTTTTGAACTTGGTGGAGTGGACCTGATTTTGGGAATGGCTTGGTTGGCTACATTGGGAGAAGTAAAAATGAATTGGGGGACCCTGACAATGACCCTTGTGGATAAGGAGCAGAAAATTGTTGTAAAGGGAGATCCTAGTTTGGCCAAAACTATGATATCCCCAAAGGCACTGAGGAAGATTTCTGGAATTGAAGCCGTATCCTTATTATGGAATACAGAAACAGAGGTGAAAGAGGTTGATACAGGGAAATCAGAAGGGCTATCAATGGTGGAAGGGCAACAATTACGTCAACTCTTGGAGGAATTTACTGAGGTTTTTGCTGAACCAGAAGGACTACCTCCAAAAAGGGAGGTGGATCATAGAATACCCATTAAAGCTGGGGTACATCCTATTAATGTGAGGCCATATAGATACCCTCATTTACAAAAGAATGAGATTGAAAAACAAGTGGCAGAAATGTTGGCTACGTGTATTATTAGACCAAGCAACAGTCCTTATTCTAGCCCAGTAATTTTAGTGAAGAAAAAAGATGGGAGCTGGAGATTCTGTGTTGATTATAGGGCTCTAAACAAAGCAATGGTGCCAGACAAATTTCCGATTCCTGTGATAGAAGAATTATTAGATGAATTGAAGGGAGCTTATTATTTCTCAAAAATTGATCTAAAGGCAGGCTATCATCAGATAAGGATGCACGAGGGAGATATTCACAAAACAGCCTTTTGAACACACCAAGGGCACTATGAGTCCCTAGTCATGCCTTTTGGTTTAACAAATGCTCCTGCAACTTTTCAATGTGCGATGAATTCTACTCTGAAACCCTTCCTAAGAAGGTATGTTCTAGTATTTTTTGACGATATATTGGTGTATAGTAGAACATGGAATGAGCATCTCAGTCATCTAAGGAAGGTCCTCTGCACTTTACAACAAAAGAGTTTCTTTGCCAATTATAAGAAATGTAGTTTTGGAAAAAGGGAGATCGGATATTTGGGACATATTATTTCAGAAGCAGGGGTTTCCATGGACCCCCAGAAAATTGAGGTAGTTCTGCAATGGCCTATTCCCAAAACAATCAAGGCAGTAAGGGGTTTTTTAGGACTCACAGGGTATTACAGGAGGTTCATTCGTGATTATGGGAAATTGGCTAGGCCTCTAACTGATTTGTTAAAGAAAGGGAATTTTTTCTGGAACCAAGACAGCTTAGAAGCTTTCAAGCAGCTTCAAAAGGCTATCACCTCTGCACCTGTGTTAGCCATGCCTGATTTTTCTCAGCCTTTTTCCATTGAGTGTGATGCTTCTGGAATAGGGATTGGAGCTGTCCTATCTCAGAACAACAGACCCATTGCATTTTTCAGTAAAGCTTTGTCAGAAACTTCTCTTACAAAATCAGCATATGAAAAAGAGTTGATGGCTTTGGTGTTAGCCATTCAACATTGGAGACCTTATTTGTTGGGAAGAAAGTTCTTAGTATACACTGATCAGAAGAGTTTGAGATATTTGCTGGAACAGAGAATCACCACCCAAAATCAACAGAATTGGTTGGCTACACTCCTGGGATATGAGTTTGAAATCATTTGCAAAGTAGGGGCTGCAAATCGAGTAGCTGATACCCTTTCAATAAGAGAGGAGGATAAGGAATTGCGGGTAATATCCAAACCATATTGGCAAGATGTGACAAAAATTGATGAGGAAGTAAGGGCTGATCCAGTCTTATCCAAAATTAGGGATGACTTGCAACACGATCCAAATTTACACCCCCAATATACTCTTGAACAAGAGAGGCTCTACTATAAGGGGAGGCTGGTTTTGGCAGCAAATTCAGTTTGGATTCCTCAGTTATTAACAGAATTTCACTCATCTCCAACGGGTGGACATTCAGGCATCTACAGAACCTACAAGAGATTAGCTCAATCACTGTTTTGGATAGGCATGAAAGGAACTGTTACTGACTTTGTGGCAGCTTGCCATGTTTGTCAACGTAGTAAGTATCAAGCTTCATCTCTAGTGGGCCTTCTACAACCTTTGCCTATACCCAATGCAATTTGGGAAGAAATCAGTATGGATTTCATTGTGGGTCTACCTAAATCTAAAGGTTTTGATGCTGTGTTGGTAGTTGTGGATAGATTGAGCAAATATGGACATTTCATTCTTATTAAACATCCTTATTCTGCGAGATCTATAGCAGAGGTGTTTGTCCGGGAGATTGTTAGATTACACGGAGTGCCCTCTTCCATTGATAGTGATTGAGATCCTACTTTTCTCAGTAATTTTTGGCAAGAATTATTCAGATTACAAGGCACAACTTTGAAAATGAGTACAACTTATCATCCGGAATCAGATGGACAAACAGAGGTACTCAATAGGACTTTGGAAACGTATTTGCGTTGCTTTTGTTCTGAGCAACCTAAAGTATGGACTGATTATATCCCTTGGGCAGAATACTAGTATAATACTAGTTTTCAGAGTGCGGCCCACTGCACTCCTTTTGAAGTGGTTTATGGTCGGGCTCCTCCCTCTCTAGCCAGATTCGTTCCAGGGGAAACTCTAGTAGAAGCAGTAGCACAAGATTTGATGGACAGGGATGAAGCACTTAAGCAATTAAAGCACCATTTAGAAAGAGCTCAAGCCCAAATGGTTCAGTATGCTAATGTACATAGAAGGAATTCTAAAATCCAACCAAGGGACTGGGTGTACATAAAAATCAGACCTCATAGGCAAGGCTCCATGCCTACCAAACTTTATCCCAAACTTTCAACTAGATACTATGGTCCCTATTTGGTTTTGAAACAAATAGGTGCAGTAGCTTTTCAATTACAGCTTCCTGCCCAAGCTTGAATTCACCTGGTATTCCATGTTTCTCAACTCAAACAAGCAATTGGTCACCATCTAGTAGAAACGGAACTGCCATCCGAATTGCAAGGCGATATCACAACGTATCAACCAATAAATTATATTGGGAACACGCATCATCAATCATTATGGAACTCAGATTTCCCAAGTTTTGATACAATGGCAGGGTAAACCACCAGAGGAAGCAACTTGGGAAGACCTTTCAACAATCAGAAACCAATTTCCTGACTTCAACCTTGAGGACAAGGTTGTTTCAGAGGAGGGAGGTATTGTTAGGCTTAGACATGAGGCTGTTGAACCACATGCAGGAAATAGAATCCTGAGAGTCTATTATAGGAAAAAGGGGAAAACAGTTGTAAATAACTAACAACTTGTAGTTAGTTATATTAGGCTTTTGTTTTGTCTATAAATAAGTCAGTTGGGGGAAGATGAGGTGATTCGGAAATTATCATTGAATTAAACTGGACGGTTTCCAGTGGGAAAGGAGAGTGCTTCTTTGGATACCTTGTATACAATTCTTTTTCTTCTGCTCTGTCACAATTCAAGAAATACAATCTATATTCAAGAAACCTATTCTTTTTCTCTATCTCGTCTTCTCTTTTGTCTTGGAGAGTTATTAGTATTGTTAGGATCATCATCTTTCAGAAGAAAGAATCCTAACATAGTCAATCTGACATTAAATGCACAACCAGTATGCCTAAAAATATAAAACTAACTCAGATTACCTTGAAACTTTAACTACATCAATTTTAGCTCATTTTGACTTAGAAACAAACTATCTGTTGGAAACTGTTGTAAACATATGTAATTAGGTGTAATTAGTAGTACAACTGTTAGTCCCACATCATGTAAATTGTGTAATTAGTTATTACTTATTGGGTATATATTCAGCCTCCGTTGTGTAGTTGAGACACGCGGTTTCATCATATGTCTCTCTTCTTTTCTCTATTTCAACATGATATCTAGAGCCTAAAGAGAGGCAACCCTAGAACCGCGCATACCCGTTAGGTCCACTGCTCTCCAGTGAAAATTTTTCCGGCCAACCGTGTTTCCCTTCCGGTTTGCCGACCTTTCTCCCTTGCCGTGACGTCTTTCCGGCGCCGTTTTCTCCACGTTTTGTGCCACACCGTCCGTCCGCCGTCCGCCGCCTCTTTTCCGGCCGCCGGCCTCACCGCTAGAACCGCCTCCCTCGGCCGGCCGGACCCGAAAGCTCGGCCCGGCGCGGGTTGTCACGCGCCCCCACGCGCCGCCCGTCTCCGCTGCCGCTCAGCCACCGTCCGACCTGTTTTCCGGCGCGTGACGGCGCGTCCGGCCGCCCCTCCGGCCGCCGTTCACCTCGTCTGACTCGTCTCGGCCTCCTCTACGCCGATCTGTCCTCAGATCCTTGTTTCCTTGCGTGGGATTTTTCAGGTATCTTGTGTTTTCCACTTTTGCCCCTAATATTCTGACCTATGGCAAGTTCTACCTCTCTAGATGGCTCTAAAGATCATCCCAAGGTTGAGCCTCCTGTTTTCACAAGTTACCTCCATACCCCGCTCTCTGCTGATAAATTAGATGGCAGCAATTATGATACTTGGGCTTCAGACATCAAGTTGTGGCTTGAAAGTCAAGGGTATGAAAACCACCTCACCACTGATCTTAACTCTATACTTGCGGCGGAACAACCCCGGTGGAAGAAAATTGATAAACAGTTGTGCGTTGTAATCAAGTCCACCATTCACTCTTCTCTCAAGCAGATCTTCCGTGCGCAGACCACTTGTGCTTCTATTTGGGAACAAGCCAAGGTTCTTTACACTAATGACACTCAGCGCTTATATGGGGTCTGTCACAACCTCATGAGTCTTATTGCTCCTCGTCAGTTTAATGGCCCTATGTCTGTTTACTTGGGTAAGGTTCATGGTGCTCTGCATGATTTCAATGAGTTGCTACCCCCCGCTGCTACCCCTGCCCAAGAACTCGAGCAATGTAGCACCCTTTTCATACTCATGGCCTTGTATGGGTTACCTCCAGAATATTCTGCTAATCGTGATCAGATTTTGGGTTCGCCTACAGTTCCCACTCTCTCCTGAGCTTGGTCTTCTTTGCTTCGAGTCCCCGCGAAGCAACCCTCCTGTTCCGTCCCTAGCTCGGCTCAGGTTGATACTTACGCCCTCGTCTCCCAAAGTGCCACTCGTGGTCGTTCTCGCCCCGGCACCTCGGGTAGGCCTCGTCCGAAGTGTACATTTACGTAACAAAGGTTGGGTCATACCGAGGATCGTTGTTGGACCAAAAATGGCCGTCCTCCACGGCCGCCCATATTGCCCTGTGCCACCGTACCGATTTACCCGAGTCCTCTGCTCCACCGACCCCATCTCCGTGCCCTATGCAGATTTTCTCGAAATGGTTTGAGCAACAATAGGCTTCTAACTCTACTGCATCTGTTGAGCACACTGGTAATGCATTTGCTTGTCTCTCTCAATCTCCACCTTTAGGTCCTTGGGTACTTGACCCTGGTGCATCTGACCATATCTCTGGTAATAAACGTCTTTTCTCTAAATTTTCTAACTCTGGCTATTTACCTATTATTACTTTAGCAAATGGGTCCCAAACACAACCCGAAGGGATTGGTACTTGTCCATCCCCCCCTCCCTTCTCTGTCTCGTTGATTTGTTCTTTATGTTCCTGGTTGTCCTTTTAATTTACTTTCTATTAGTCGTTTGACCCGTTCTTTAGATTGTCGCATTAGTTTCACTAAAGACTCTCTCATTTTGCGGGGACCGGAGTTCGGGACGGATGATTGGCGCCGGATGTGAGTCTAATGGCCTTTACCGGCTCTCGCCACCTCTCGTGTGTGCTGCTTGCATTCGATTCCCCTCTCACCATCCATGCTCGGTTGGGTCACCTTAGTCTTGCGAAGCTAAGCAAAAATGGTGCCTACTTTTTCTAAGTTATCTACTTTACCCCGTGAGTCGTGTCAACTTGGGAAACACACCCGTAGTTCGTTTCCGATAGAGTGTGTCGCCGAGCCGCGTCTCTTTTGCTTTAGTACATTCGATATTTGGGGTCCTAGTCGTATTGAGTCTACTTTTGGGTCAAAATACTTTGTTACTTTCATTGATGATTATTCTCGGTGTACTTGTTGGTTATTTTTAATGAAAAACAGATCGAGTTGTTTTCAATTTTTCAAACCTTTTATAATGAAATCAAAACTCGGTTTGGTGTTCGATTCGTATATTGCGTAGTGACAATGCCGTGAATTTTTGTCTCACAATTTTCAAACTTTTATGGCATCTAATGGCATTCTTCACCAAACATCTTGTCCCTATACCCCTCAACAAAATGGGGTTGCTGAGCGCAAAAATAGACATCTTATTGAAACAACTCGGACCCTTTTATGTCATGGTCATGTTCCCTTTCGTTTTTGGGGCGATGCGGTTCTCACTGCTTGCTATTTGATTAATTGTATGCCCTCTTCTGTTCTTGATAACTGGGTTCCCCATTCTGTTTTGTTTCCTCACCAACCCCTCCACTCTCTTCCACCTCGTGTCTTCGGGTCGACATTTTTGTCCATGATATCACTCTTGGTCTTGACAAACTGTCTGCTCGCTCTATCAAATGTGTTTTTCTTGGTTACCATCGGTCTCAAAAGGGTTATCAGTGTTTTTCACCCACTCTTAAGCGTTATCTAATCTCTGCTGATGTCACATTCTTCGAGTCAGTTCCTTTCTTTGAGTCTCCTGACCTACCTCTTCCACACATCACTGAGGTCCTCCCTACCATTCCTCCTCTTGTCCCCCGTTGCCCCCGCTCCATCACCACCTTCTCCTATTAGTGCCGGTCCCTACTACGGCCCTCTCTAGGTTTATCGTCGTCGGCCACAACCACCACCACTACCACCACCATCATCAGAGGTTGTAGAAATTACTGAAGCTCCTTTGGACTCTCATTCGGCACCACCTCCTTTACCAGCTCCGGCACTGCCTCCTGCGTCAGACCTTCCCATTGCTCTTCGAAAAGGTATTAGATCCACCCGTAACCCTTCTCCTCACTATGTTAATCTCAGTTACCATCGCCTTTCTTTATTGCATTATGCTTGTCTTTCCACCTTGTCTTCTGTGTCTATTCCTAAATCTCTAGGTGAAGCTTTATCTCATCTTGGGTGGCGACAAGCAATGATTGATGAAATGTGTGCACTTCAGGAGAGGAAAGTTGTAAATGGTATTTGGTTTGGGAACTTGTTACTCTTCCTCCTGGGAAGTCTGTTGTTGGTTCTTGGGGGTGGATTTATACGGTCAAGGTTGGCCCTGATGGCACTCTTGATCGCCTAAAGGCTCGTTTGGTGGCAAAGGGGTATACTCAGATATTTGGTTTGGATTATGGCGACACGTTTGGTGGCAAAAGGGTATACTCAGATATTTGGTTTGGATTATGGCGACACTTTCTCCCCAGTGGCGTAGATGGCTTCCGAGTTGTTTGATAAGGTGTTCGCTTTTTCTCGTCTATGGCCGCTATTCGCCATTGGTCACTTCATCATAACACTTGTCTTTGCATTAAAAATAATCAAGTTGGATATCAAGAATGCTTTTCTTCATGGTGATCGGAAGAAGAAGTCTACATGGAGCAACCACCGTGGTTTGTTGCTCGTGGGGAGTCTTCTCGGCCTTGTGTGTCGTCTACACAAGTCATTGTATGGTCTCAAACAATATCCCCAAGGGCTTGGTTTGGTCGATTCAACTGAGCATGGATTGTATGGCGAGCAAACATGAGAAGGGTTTGGTATGGACTGACCCAACTCACTCGGTCTTCTTCTATCGCCACTAATGGAAAGTATATTAAAAGGTCCAAGGTTGTATCTATTTGATTGTATATGTAGACGACATTGTTATCACCATAGACAAAAGCAGTAGAGTGATCACCAAGGCATAACTCGAGATAAAAAAAACATCTGGTGTCATCACTTTCAGACCAAAGATCTTGGCAAACTTCGTTATTTCTTGGGAATTGAAGTGGCACAATCCAAGGATGGCATAGTAATCTCACAAAGGAAGTATGCTATGGACATTCTTGAGGAAACAGGACTATTGAATGCAAAGTCGGTTGACACCATGAAGTTTTGTCCAAGTAGGCGGGCATAGGGCCATCAAACCTCCTCGGGACAATAAGACTGATAAGATCATGACAAACCCCATACAGTCGCTGAGTGTTATTGGTGTATAGGACCTTGGCCTGCGCCCAAACTGATTCACATGTCAAATGAGCCTGAAAAATCTACTTCAAAGAGGAGTGGATGGTGGACTTAAGCACACTGCACAACTGAGCATCAATCTTTTTCCACTTGGGACGGTCGGCCTCAGGCACAGAATCAACCTTGGTAGTGAGATGATCCTCGTACCCTTGACCGGTAAGCCAAAGTTTGACGTCAGAGGCCCAGGAATCATAATTAGTGTCATTCAATTTGTCAGTGGAGAGATGGGCACTGATATAATTAGTGAAAACACCGAGTTCCACCTTTAGAGCATCTGTAGGACTCAAGGAAGCCATGGATCAGATGACAAATAACCCAAAAACGCAATGAACAGTACCTGAAACGAATATGGGCAGGTGTATGACACGTCTTAAGGATGCGGTTGAGGAGGTGGAGGACTGGGCTCAATAAAGGAGAGGCCGGCGAGCACGGTGGTACAAACGGCAGCCAGAAAGGTGGCTGGACGCGACGTCACGCGCGGCTGGAGAGAGGCGCGTGGGTGCGAAACGCAGCCCACTGAACTTGCACGTGCGGGCGCGTGGCCGGGTGGCTGGGCCTGTACTTCGGGGTTCGGGCCGAGCTGAGGAAGGCACTCCAAGCAGTGGTGGCGGTGGCCGGAAAGGACGTCAGCGGTGGCGGCAGGGGCTGAGACTGGCCGAAATGGAACACGGTAGAGGAGATCCGGTACTCGGATTGATGACACGGGTTGCTAGAAAAAATTTTTTGGCACCGGGGAACAGTGGGTCCTTTGGGTAGGCACAGTTCTAGGGTTGCCTTTCTCTAGGCTCTAGATACCATGTTGAGAGAGAGAGAGAAAAAGAAAGACATGTACTGAACCGTGTGTTTCAACTATACAATGAAGGCTGAATATATACTCAATAAGTAATAAATAATTACACAATTTACATGATGTGGGACTAACAGTTGTACTACTAATTACACCTAATTACATGTTTCCAACAGTATCCAACTACCTATGTGTCCCTTATTCTTATAGAGAAGTCCCTTGCTTGGTGCTCCTTTAATATATCTTAGGATTCGAACCACAACGTCCAAATGACTGTTACATGGAGAATTCAAAAATTGACTAAGGCTGTACAATGTATTTAAAAAATAGCAAGCCTAACAGCTGTACAATGTATTTAAAAAATGGAAGAATAGCTAAGGCTAAGTATAGTAACTAAGAGCAACTAGAAAATAGACTATGGTTACATCTCTATTTATCTAACAGGCCTTTTTGAGTCAGGTAGAGTACACTACTTAGCTAAAGAAATGCTTAAAATTCGTATTTATTCCCAATTAGTTGTAAGCATTCCTCTCCTATTCTTGCTTGTCTCCTTTTTTTACTGGTAAAATTAGGTGTTTCCATTGTAATTTTAAATTGACACTTCTATTCAATCATTTTCCCTATTGATTAACCGAGTATATAAAACATTCCAGACCATCAAAAGTTTGTATTGTTTGTTAGTTGTGTACTCTAGCATCTTTTCTCTAACTTTTAGTTCACGTGATTATGCAACTGCTAGAGATAAAAGCCATTCCTGGGCCTGCATCTAACAGCCTAAGGTTTTGGGTTGATTTGGTCCTTGACAGCAAGTATTAGATCTCCCCATTCTCACATTTTATCACTTTGATCTTTGCTAGCATAGCCGTGGAAAAGGACTTGGAAAGGAATCCGTGCTGATGATGATGGCCTTTGCTATTGGGAAGTTAGGGATCAAAATATTTCAGGTTAAAATTGGAGAATCAAATGGAGCATCCCTTAACCTGTTCAAAAAATTGGTTTGTCTGCTGGTTCTCCATCTTTCCCTTTTTACTATAGGCAGATGTGTCTTACTACCATCCATTTAACTTATTTTGAGTCATTGTCATACAACGGTATGCTTCTGGTAGACAAAATTTGCAGTATTGTGTGCAGTTCAAGGGACATATGTATTGTATTTAAGTCTGCTTGTCAAAGATACTCAGATAGTGTTCCTCTTATTTATCACCTTTCTCCCTCTTTTGTTTCAAAGGCTTTGGCCTAAAATCATTGAACTAATCACATTACTGTATGTCAATGGAAAAGAAAAATGAAATGCACTTACATTCTTACATTTTTACGAAGCCCCTTTTTACAAAAACATTTTTTAGAAACATGGCCATTCTATAGATTGATTTGGTATGCATGTACTCTATTGAGAAGCGTCTGTCTGTCGTTCTCTTTCTAGCTTCAAATGGTTGTTAAATTCTCTAAGATTGACTTAGCTCATGGATTTGGTGTAGGGGTTTGTGCAAACTTCATATAGCGACATCTTCAAAGAGGTGAGCATATTTAATTTCTATGGGCACCCTAACTAGTTGGCTAAAGTACATATGCTTTGTACTCATTTAGTAGGAAGTACGAGCTAATTGATTATTTTAAATTGAGCTAAGGAATGCAAGTTTCCTTTTCTCAATTCAACCCTAATCTCAATTATTTTGGCTGAAGTACATATGCTTTGTACTCATTTAGTTGGAAGTACTAGCTAAGTGATTATTGTAAATTGAGCTAAGGAATGTAAGTTTTCCTTTTTCAAATCAACCCTATTCTCAATTATTATAGACTTTGTAGAAATGGTCAAATTTTTGAGTTCATCTTATGTACTCTGGCAAAATAAGCACTGCACTTTAAGTCCTGCTGATTTTATAAACAGTTAAATGCATATGTTGTTTGTCCTAGTAAATGTGCCATTAGAATTTTATTCACTTATAAATGGTCAAATTCAGTTAAAACAGACCTTCCAGTGGTTGAAGAAAGTTTTGAGAAGCAAGGCATTGCTCAATGTAAGTTCACTAATTTGTTTTAACCATTATTCAGAACATTATAAATATTCTAATAAATAATGGAAACCTTTGACCCATGTTTGTTCTGAACTGTAAATTAGAAAGTTCTTCCTTCAAAGTTCATACAAAGGAGTTGAAAAGATTTCACATTTACATTATTGATCAGGGTTTTGTGCCTGTATCAGGGGCTGCCTTCTTTCTCTTCAGTAGATGCTGTTCATTTGTGCCTTATTCCTAAATTTTTTGACAGGTCACTTTGGAGTTCCAAGTAACAGCCCAAGAATGAGGAGATGCTTGGTTTGATGGGTATTGTGATCAAACATACATAAACCTAACCAACATCTCACTTCAAGTTATTTGTTTGTGATAGAATAATCCTTATCGTTGGTGTTCCTTGTTTTATGATGTGCAGCTTTGAGTTGTCGAAACTGTACAAGATTCTGACATTATTCATCTAACTATTTTTGGCTCTCAAGTATAAGAAAGAATTTGGAAGTAGCATGGGTTTTCAAAACTGGACTAGATCGGTCGGTCGGATCGAAAAAATTGGAAACTAGTCTTTTGACTGGTCCAATCAACTCTTAAAAATTGAATTTTCAAAAATCGGTTAAAAAAATTTAAAATCGGTGTTGAATTGATCAACCCATTTGAATTGGTCACGGTTTACAGGGTTGACTTGGTTTTTTTTTTTTTGGAAATATCTAATCTTTTCTTAAAAATTCATCTTTTAAAAAAATATTTAAATTTTTTGCAAGGCATAAATTATTTGATTCGCAATTTATAAGATGGGTGTAGTTCCCCATCCCGGAGCTACTTATCATATTCTGAATTCAATTGATTCAATAAATCTCCTACAATAGTTCGTCTTGGACTAGATCTAGAACTATTCTCTACCGTTTGTGTAGCCAGAAGTCTTAATTTTTTATTCATTGAGATCTATTGACTTTGTATACCATTTTGCTGTAAATAAAGAATCTTATCAAATCCATTATGGTCTTGAAATTATATAATAATGAAAATAGTAACCTTGGTTACTATCTTTATATTTGGTGTACTTGTAAGTTTATCATTTAAAACTCTTGATTTATCTAATGTTATACAAATAGGAGCTTGTAATGTAAAGAGTTTGTCTTCAATTTATAATGAAAAATTTCATCTTGTCCTTTTACTTATTCTATCTAGATTAATATATGTTATATAATTATGATTGAGTTAGTATAATATTTTTAGTTTAATATTTATTTACATGATAAATGAATTTGAATATGTTAGTAATAAATTTTAATTTTTTCTTTGGTATTATACAATTAGTATATGTATATTATATTTTTCTTAAATATTGCTATATATTTATATAATATAGATGTATAGATATAAAATCTCGGTTCAACTCCGTTTAACTTTGGTTGAACTTAAAAACTTTGATCTCTTTTTTTATTTTTGATTCAATGGTTGGTCTAATTCTGAAAACATGATGGTTATTGTATAAAAGTAAATAGGCTGTGTAAACAATTGAGGAATCGACATTTGGGCATTGGGTGAAGAGAAATAGTAGAGCACTTGCGCATGTTAGTGGGGTAGATGGGGAGAATGTAACCCAATTAGTACTAAGGATGACTATCGGAAGTACGAATTGGTTACTTAGGATTAGGGTTTCACTAGGGTTCTAAAATGTGTAGATTCCAAGAGAATCTAAAGTTTCTAGGAAGAGTATGAGATCAATAGCAATTATCAACAACTTAAATGATTGTGGTCCATAAATAGGTAACATAAAATATGATTGTGGTCCATAAATAGGTAACATAAAATGGCTTGGAAATGCTTATCTATGATAATTTTACAAGGGGTATTTTTAGTGTAAGCAACTAATTTTGTTCATGCCATATCTATCTTCTTGTTGAGTAAAGAAAACTAAAAAGAGAATTTCTTTTCGTAAAGTTTTAAAGAAAAATCAAATCAAAATATTTACCTTTATTTAATTGAAATAAAATCCCCTGCAATCCCCATTATTCGTATGGTTCCCTTCTCCCTGCGTTTCCTTTCCCCCCTCATGCATACACCACCTTCTTAGCACATCCCCCTATAGCCTGCCACTTGCCTGCACATACTGCACCCACACACTTGCACCACTTGGGTCTCACTTAACACACTACTACATGGCACCTACAGTCACTTCTCATCATCTCCTTCAAGCCCACTTGCACACACTTAAAGGGAGGAACTGTGTAATATATGCCATGGAGTTGGAGACTGAGGGAGGAAGCTGGGCATTTCGGTATCCTAAAAGTAGAGGAGAGAAACAGAGGAAGGGGATTTCTTGCAAGGGAGTGTGATCCTAAATCAGAGACGAGGAAGATTCGCAAGCTAATTTTTGTGACCAACACTAGCTTCCACAGTCGTACGTTTCGCTGAGAGTAGAATAAGGCATCTATCGGTAACTTTCAAGCGTCATTCACCACTTTTCATCTTTATATTCAAAGTAACTATGGGTTGATCGTAATGCTTAATTGTAATAGGCATTTATATATTCATTTCGCTGTTTGTTGAAGATTCACATTTCACGGTCATGTAAATTTGCTTGAATGATAGTGATGATGGATCTTGGAAATGTTCGGTGCTTTGGTACTTCCTTGATCTGTTTTTCTGGGAAGCTTGGTTAATTGCCCATGAAATATTTGCCAAAATGTCAATCCAACAAACCTGTACCTCTTTAATCTAGATTGTGGACTGAGTGTTCCATGAAATGCCACAAAATGCCAACTGAATCCTGGGTATTCCATTGTTTTGTGCTTGGTCTTGTCACTTTTATTTTTTATGCTGTCACCTTGTCGACCTGTTCTAGGTGGTGTTTGTGTTAATATGTTCAGTCGTATACATTGTTCAGTAGCTCTGTTTGGGATTTTGTTGTGAGTATAGAATTAGAGTGATTAATTCTAGGTCTCTGATCAGCAAAGTGATCGTACCGACCATCTTAGAGCCCACCGATTGGCTCACCCACGAATTGCTGTCATTTACGGAGCTTCTTGATCATCGTAAAACCAGTTCTGTATGAATCATCGGCTTCTCCTCGTTTCATTGTAGTGATTATCTGACCTATATGAACTCACCTTCATATGATTTTAGTGCAGCACTGATCGTGCTTTTTTTTTTTCTTTCTTTTTTAACAAACAACTAGTTCTAGCACTTGTGTCGAAATGTCTTTGAATAACTATAGTTCATGTCAACAACAATCTGGGTCTTCTTCTGGTACAGGAAATTCATCTGCAATGGTTTTCGATTCTAGAAATTATGGTGCTTGTCGAGGCCATGGAGGTAGGGGAAACAAAAGTGGAAGACGAGGTAAAAAATTTGTTAATGTCTCTCAGGATGATTATCAGGATTATCTTCAATTGAAGGCAACAAAATAAGCTCAATCTTCTATTGCCACTGTTGTTCATAATAATAATTAAATAATTTGCATCTCTCACTCTAGTAAAAGTCAAAGTCCATGGGTAATTGACTCAGGTGCCTCTGATGATATTTTTAGTAACAATTCTTTATTCGCCTTTATGTCCTTACCTAAATTTCTTCACTTTATTACTCTAGCATATGATTCTAAGGTTGTTGCCAAAAGTATTGGTCATGTGTCGCTCACTACTTCCATCTCTTTAGAGTCTGTTTTGTAACTTTCAATGCTGATTCCTTTGTTATACAGGGACATGGTAAGGGTTGGACAATTGGTATAGGACATGAATCACGACGACTCTACTATCTCTAACCAACCACTTCTATGATTTGTGTTTCCTCTTAATCTCTCAATATTCTTCATGAACGTCTAGGTCATCTAAGTTTGTCAAAATTTGAACAAATGGCTTTGAGCCTTGTGAAGTTAAAGACCTTGGATAGCGAGTCATGTCAACTTAAAAGCATGTTTGAGCCTTTTTTCCAAGTAAGGTAAAAAATTGAGATAAGTGTCTTTTTCTTATCTTTTCTAATATATAGGGTCCAAGTCATCTTATTACTCCTTCAAGTTCTAAGTATTTTGTCACCTTTTTTGATGAGTTTTCTTGGTGCATTAGGTATTTTTAATGAAAGAACATTCTAAGTTTTTTTTTTCCATATTTACATCCTTTTGTATTGAAATTCAAACTCAATTTGGTAAGACAGTTAAGGTACATCCTGTGATAATGCAAAAGAATATTTTTTTTTTTTGCTGTTTTCTCTTCCTTTTTGTCTTCTTATGGTATTCTACATTAATCAACTTGTCCTCACACACCCCTACAAAATGGAATTGTTGACTGAAAAAATTGTCACTTAATTTAAATAACTTACACTCTCTTGTTACATGCAAATGTGCCTATTCGTTACTGGGGTGATGCTATTTTAACTGCTTGCTATTTAATAAATTGCATGCCTTCCTCTTCTCTTACCTGCACCCTTAATTGATTTGTAACTTTCCATGTTGTTACTTTGTTATACAAGAACATGGTACAAGTTGGACGATTGGTGTAAGACATATATCATAAGGACTCTATTATCGCCAACCAACCACTTCTCTAGTTGTGGTATGGTAGGGATGAAATTTGGGGATGCATTGTTGTGATACTCTACTTCTCTATTGAAGTTAGGGCTCTCTGTTTGTTGGTTAGCATTAGGGGTTGAATGGTTGAAGGGTTGAGCAAGGGTTTTCTGATAGTTTAAAGGCAAAAAAAATAAAAAGGTTAGGAGTTGGCAGGCTTGCTCACAAACTTTAACATCTTCCTTAACTGAATAGTTTCAAGGATTAAATGAGAAAAATTTATTTTTGGACCACAAATGATTAGAATAAGTTATAATGAATTTTGAAGAATTATTTGAGTCAGTTTGCTATTTTTTTTAATAGCACAGGATGCGTGTTTAAAAGACCAAATTAAACAAGAAAGAATACTAAAGTTTAAAGGACTGATAATGCAGTACAAGGAAAATGGCGGAGTGGTGATACATAAAATAGAGTAAAATTCTAGAGTTTTTTACGATACTTGTCACACCCTCCTTCGGGTGCCACATTTTCCGACTTAAAAAAAGAAAACTAAATTAAATTATAAAAGATTTGATTATTTATAATACAGGTTAAAACTTCTTTCTTGCTGAGAATATAAATTTACCAAAGTTGTAGGTAATATTTAAAAATATACTGAATTGATTAAGACTCACATAACAGACACCACATGATAATTAACAAATATTTAGTAAACATAAAACTTACAGACTCAAAAGAAACAATAATAAATCCCTTGACGGGTCCTATTTAATAGCACGGTAATAACACTAACGAGAAAACTCAACATACTTATTCCGTTCTGCATCCATCTCAACGTGCCAGGTATCTATTCCTCTGCAAAATTGCACACTATCGAAAATTAGGAAGATCACTCCTCGATACCGTCACCGAACTCAGAACACTACCTCCAGTCATGTCTAAGAAACTCGTTCCGTTTACTATACAAATTTTAACAATACAAACACAGTAAAATAGTATAGCAAAAAGGTGAGATCCCCTTTCATCAATTCCAGTATGGTAGTAAAGAATAATACGAATGACAAAGTCATTCATACATACAGATATCACAATTATATTTATGTTATCAATTCATAAACCATTCCAATAAACATATATCACAGTAAAATAAACAGTAATATTTTTATCATAACAAATATCATCGATATATATGAAATGATTATGTCACAATGTATGAACATTGACCATGCCACAACAATATGTGTACTGACCATGTGTATGCATACTGAACCAATTCCTACTCTATGGAGCTAATCACAATTTCAGAGATGAATGACCCAAAAGATCTGTCAGCCTCAATGACAATCTACGCCAAGCTCGAAAAGAGATGAGATAGTGTTGTCGGGCGTGTAAGCGCGTAATGCGTTGCAACAGTTCATCATGGCCAGAGGTGTATAAAGTGATAACATAATCACTAGATGAATCACCGCGCCTTACGGTCCCCTAAGATCCATCATAGATCTCACTATTCGATTCTCATTCACTCCTAGGCAACAAAAGTCATAATAGCCACTGGCTATATTCTGTTCAATGCATGATATCTCAATGCATATCTCAATTTCATCTCATGCATATCTCAATTTCATCTCTAGATTGTTCCTAAATGAGATTAGAACAATCGCTCATACAATTGTCTAATATCTTAAGATCAATGAATATTATATAATCGCTCATCCAATTACATAATATCATCGATACAACTGGGTCTAGTACTTCAGTTCTTACAGTAACTTTACTGTATTTTCAATCGCGTATCATTTTTAATGCGTTTTCACAATCATATAACACTTTTGTTACGTTTTCAAATGGCGTAGCCATTTTCTGACGTTTTCTCAATCGCGAAAAAATATTTAAACGTTTTTGAAATTGCGTAGCTTAAAAATCACATTTTTAAGTCACGTAAAATATTTTTCATCATTTTTCAACTACGTAAAATATTTCTCAATATTCTAAACATTATTTTGGACTTTCCAAAAATTAATACAATTTCTAACTTCAAATCCTACATTTTCTCACTTAAAAATCCTCTACGTAATATTTTTCATTATTTCCCCAAAATCAATATTTCCTTTAAATCAATTATTCCAACTTAAAATTTCTTAACACGCCTCAAAACCCAACGGGTGAGCTATATGTTAGTAAACTTCAGGTCATTAATTTCTTTCTCATAACAAACTAAATCCACTAATTTAATAAATCCCTAAAATAAGTCTTACTTACTTTATAAATCTCAAAATCCATTACTTTCAATCCTTTGTTAATAAATCTTTTAAAATTATATTTAGAAATATTTTTAACTCAATTTATCAATCCTTGGCATATTGGCCATAATTTTATTTATTCTTCAAAATCAATTACGTAATCATTTTCCATCTCATTCTTATTTATAAAAATCCTTTAAATCCAATTTCTTGATTTCTAAATCATTAAATCCATAATAAATAAAATAACTCAATCTTTTACTTCCAAAAATTGGTTTGAGGCTGTGATGCCTCTATGGTTCTCTGGAACCCAAAATCTTTCCTTTTCCATATAAGATACACATCATATCACATACTTCAATTTAATAAGCATGTTATAAAAATTCATGCATCATAAACACATACTAAAACATATTATCAAAGCGATAAATATATTAATCATCAAACAAACCATAACATGGAAAGCTCTTAAACAAACAAGTGAATAAATCCTTATGGATTTTTCACACACACACATCCATTCCTCACCACCAACACATGGTTGATGAGGTTAATCTCCCTCTTACCTTGGATTGATGATCCAAGCTCCTTGTTGTTCTTATTGAAATAGATCTACTCCACCAAGTAGCACTTAAAAACAAAGAACACATACAATATTAATATTCAAGGACATTAAAGATGACCATAAGCCAAAATATGGTCTTAGAAACTTACCAAAGGAAAGAAAGATGAAGAACACAAATCTTCACCTAAAGGTTCTTGATCTTTGAACTTGAACATCAATGTTGAAGATGGATGATTTAGGCTAAGTGTTCAACTACAAAATTGTTTAGAATGGTATAGAGATTTAAGAAACAAGGTTGTATGAAATTAAAAGAGTTTGGATGGTGATTTTGGGTGGGTTGGCCGTAGGCCTTGTGGAGAGAAAATGAGAGCTTTTGCTTGACAGCTTTAGGAAAAAGATAAAGACTTTGAACAAATGAAACAAATCTCCTTTAGCTTTTTGGGAAGCTTTGGTCGTGGGGTTTGTTTAGAAGAGAGAAGTGAGATATTTGTTTGCTTAAGATATTTTCCTCACATGAAACTATCTAAATATTTCAAAGAGAGATAGCTATCTTTGATTTAGCTTTTTCACCTTCCTAAAGCATTCTTGACTGTGGAATGCTCCTTGAAATAGAAAAGATGTCCAAGTGAATTAAATGAAAGGCTTTGCCTCCTTCAAATCATGCATGTCCGTGAGATGCATAGGAAGAAGCCACCAAAATTGACCAACATGTGTGTAGTTTCTTTGAATGTTTACTAGAAAGATGACCAAGTGAATTTAAGTGTAGTATTTTTGCCTCCATGAAGCATGCATGGTCGTAGGAATCAAGAAGAGTAGCCACCATTATTGACTTGTCTTACATTCTTCAATTGATAAAAGATGATAAGAATTGAATTGTGATATTTTGCCTCACAAAAGCTTGCTTGGCCATGGAACTTCACAAAGGAGAAGCCATCTTATTTGACTTGGTCTCACTTGTTTCAATTGAATTGTATCCTAATATCACAGAGTGAATTGCTTATTAGAGCACTTTGTTCTTCCTTCACCGTAGAATCAACAATTCAAGGAGTCCAAACTTTGTTTAATAACTTGTTTCCTATTGGTCCTTAGAGAGTTAAGCCATTATTCTTGACCAATTTCTATTGGTTGGATGTTTACTAACTTGATTCCTATTGGTTGCCATTTTTGTTGACCAATTTTTATTGGTTGCTCTTGAAAAGTCTTTGCCACAAATGTTGACTTAATCTTATTGGTTCATTTCAAAGATACTAGATTTCTATTGGTTCACACAGGATATTTTTCAGTATACTTTAACCAATAGATAATAGCTACTGCTTATAAACCAGTATCTATTGTCCAATGGATAATAGCATTATCCAACGAATAATAAAACACAAGAAATTTTATTAGAAAAATAAATTCTAAAAATTAAAAGATTAATAACAGTGACTTTTGATTTCGGGTTTAGTAAGCTCCCCCGACCCCGAATAAATCACCAAAGATTTTTCATGACCCGAAAATTATTATTTTCATAACATGGAGTAGATCACTCAAAAAGTTTGAAAACAATTTTTCGGCTCTAGAAAATTTTTTATTTTTCGGGGCCCGTCCCGTGTCCGCCCCGAGCCCACAAACAGTCAAAAATATCAGAATTCCACAAAAATTCTCAAAAATCATAAAAATTATAAAACTCAATAAAAGTCAATAAAATCAGTAAAAATAATTAAGCATTAACTGAAATAAATAAACGATAAATTTTTAGGGTGTTACATACTATACTTTAACATAACAAAATGTGAGCCTGGAAGGGTGAAATAATAATCATACACTAGAAAGATGATTATAAAAGAGTACTTCATACCAAAATGTAATGTTCTTACTACTAATACTAAAGTGTATCCGGAATTACACCATAGTAATTAATAATAAGCACATCACTTAAAAGTTTAAAATAAACTTTTGAATATACTATACTTTAATAAAACAAAATATGAGCCTGGAAGGGTAAAATAATAATCATATACTAGAAAGATGATTATACAAAGATTACTTCATAATACAAAAATACATCAAATGCCTCCAAGGCATTATTTATACATCCTTTATACAAAATTTCAAATACAAAATATACTTCAACTTCTGCTGCGACCATAATGCTGCAAGATTCGATCTTGGAATTATCATGGAATATAATATAGAAATGGGGTGAGAATACTAATTCTCAGTAGTTCTATTATGAAAACATGTCATCACAATAATTCTCTTTATTTCGGGGAAGAATATATTTCTTTGAAATTCAATTTGAACATATACATATATATTTAGTTAGAAGGGTGGCAAAAGTGACAAATTTGGTTCTTTCTCTTCTCGAAACAGAATTCCATTTAATACTTCAAAAATATTCTTTATCAATAATACATAATTCCAGTAGCTATACCACACATAATTACCATGATATCAGATCCATATAATGATTCATATTCATTTCATCATCATAGCATAACATAAAAAAAATTCAATTATGTCATTCATATACAAACTTAAGTCATATTATGACAAAAAAATTTCAATTTCATCTCAGTGCTTATTCAAGTACTCGTTTTTCCCACAGAACCCATATCTCAAGCACCACAAGGTAGCAGCCACCTCATATAGCTCGAGTTCTATATACTCATGGTAGAGAGTGACTCAGGACCTCACACTACTACTAGTATCCTATGAGGGAATTAATACGTGAGGATTATACTGATACTGATACAATGAGGAATTTATCCAAGAACATAGGATCCCTCTTCCTCACAAGAGGCCATCTCCATGGTTCTAATGGAATTTCGAATACTATGTCCTCATACAGGATCGTCTTTTAAATCCACTATACTAAGTGAAATACAGTTCACATAAAAACAAAGGATATTGAGTGGGAAAACATGGACTACTTACCTTATTGTTCAAGGACAATTGTCCATTTCTCATTCTTAGTTCAAATACAGATTCATTGAGCACTGATTATTCAATCATTCAATCAATACATTCCATTCTAGCTCAACCTTATAATTTTAGGAAGCAAATTCTCAGATTCACAAATTCAATGCCAGCTCAACCTTAAAGAATTAAAGGAGCAAATTCTCATATTCATATCAAATAGCTCTACTTTTTAATCAAAGGAGCAATATAACCTTTAATACATAATTAATGTACTTGGTTCCATTCATCATATCCCACAAGTTCACACAAGTGAACCATATCTATGACATACATCCCAACATTAATTTAACATCAAATCAAATATAATTAAGGAGTATCATAGTCTCAAATATACAACAACAAGTGTAAAATTCCACTTCATTCATCATGTTCTATAGATACACAATACACTTTTATTCAAGTACACTATAAATATATTCATCAATAAGCCAATTACTATGAACACCCAAAACCAAGTTCATCCAATTAGAGCTATATTAAGCATCGAAATGTTTTATACAAAAAATCCAAGTTCAAGCATATTTCTTTCTATATATGCTAAATTACTTCACAAGCTTTCAAAATCATAGAAACAATGTAAGAACATAAGCTAAACATAAATCTTCCATTTAGGACTAGTTTTGACCATGTGCCTCATAATAAAAGATATGGCCATGAGCTTCACAAAAACTAGCCACATACTCAATTAATATTCAATAGAAACATAGATCCTTATTATTTGTTTTTGTTTTTTTTAAGCTTGTTTATGGCTAGCTTGAGGCAAAACAACTTCAACTTCATTCAAAATCAACCCAAAATTTCATTTTTCTTGTTATAACCAACAACATAATTTCAAGACAAGAATCAATGGAAGAGAAAGAACAAATTCAAATAAAAGTTATCCAATAACCTAGCCTTAGCTGTGAGCTCTCTAAGCTCCAAGGTCACCAAATTAAATTCAAAATCCATAAAACAAGAACAAGATAAAAATAGAAGCTATAACACAAATTAACAAAAGATTTCACTTATTTTTCTCTTGTCTGGTCGTAACTCATCATTTAAGGAAACCAGAAATTTTGGTTTTAATATCAATGGAAGCACAAAATAAATTTGAAGGCAAGAACCCCTACCTCAATACCTTGCCTTGATTCCTTGATTTTCCCTCACTTTCTTCCTCCTTTATCTTTCTTTTTCTTGCTATTTTCCCCCTTGTGTCTGCTGCTGTCCTTTTGAGCCATAAACCATGTATATATATAGCATAGATGCATGAGAAAGGAAACTTAAATGACGATGAAAGATGGAAGATAGAAAATGGAAATTGGATGGTGAAAGAATTGTGACCGAGTGAGGAGTTTCTTCCTCTGTTTTTACATTCTGTTTTCACACAGAATAGGGAAGAAAAGTGGAGGAGACGATAATGTAAGGGAGAATTGAGTGGAATTATCTAGAGAAAGAGAGAGGAGGTAAGTGAGGAAATGAATAAAAAAGTTTCATACTAAAACTTTGGTATTTGCTACGTGCACTTTAATTTTTCAAAGTTGAGCTTTTAAGTATCCATATGTATTAGGGAAAAATTTAGGACTCATCTTAGTCTTCAGATCCATTTTTTCAAAATTTTTCATATACTACTATTCATCAAATAAGTTGCACCACTTTTTTAAATTAAATCGAACATGTAAAATAGGTAAATATGTCTGCTTTAAATTATTTTTCATACCAAAATATTCTTCATATTCTACTTATCATATGCATGAAATTTCATAATTTTATGATCTGCTTAACTGTACCGGCTATTTTTTTGCAATATCCTTAAAAATACCAAACTTGTTGTATTACTTCTCCAAAATCTTCTTCAATTCCTATCAATTATTTATAGCTTGGAATTAAATTTTCAATATTTATTTTCATTATATCAATTGATTCAGTAGATACCTTATTTATTCTTTTGTATTCAGTGCTATAGAATTACATTCAAACTAGTTCAGCAAATTATTTGAATTAACAGATAATTCTTACCTGTAACACCCACCGTAGGGTGCCACATTTATGTTACTTAATTAACAAATTACCCCCAAGTTCATAATCAGTGATGTTGTGATAAAAATACGAGTTGTAAAATTTCTTTTCTTCCTCTTTGATACCGATAAAATAAGCTTAGCAGAAAATAAAAATATTATACATCAACACACCTATTTTACATAATCACACATAATTTACATCATGTACATTATAGAAGTACTGTCGACATTATTTATATACGTACTAAGATAGATATCTAGATATATCTGGAATATATAGAGATAAGCGCTAGACCAAGTCTTAAAAGTAGTTAAACATAATTTAAAACTGACTTGCTTGCCCAAACATAACTAAACAGTAGAACCCTCAGACGGGTCCTCCTCAGATTCCTCAACAGGAAGGAATCCAGCACGATGCGAAGTCCTACGGACAGGTGTTCGAGCAGATGACACGATACTAATTTTTGTTGGGACATAATACCTAGTATCCCAATGTTGCCTGATTGACAGTGAAAATTCGACATGTACATATATAGTTACAGAAAAGAATAGATCTCTATGAAACTCTTTGCTCATAATGACCATCAGATTTCCCTCAAATATTAGTCCCTCTCACTGGGACTAGCCCTCCATGCTCCAGCTCCACCATGGAACTGTAATCTCACGTAACCAAAGAAACTGGGTCTTGACGTCATCTTGTCAAAACTCCGCTTCCTCCATAGGAACCTGCTCTTCTTCACCCTCTTATTTATAACTGAATATAACTGCAAAGCAAATATAAACAATATACATAAGCTACATCTAAACAAGAAACAAGTAAAACTATACTACATTAGTTCTTCTGTTTCTGAACTTCTTACTCTATGCAGAAACTATGCCTTGCTCAGCATCTTTACCAAATATAATTACAGTACAAAATAAACATACAAAGAGGTGAGATCAACTACGCCAATACCAACATGGTAGCACAGAGATAACACATACAATATATCATGCAGATATATTATACCATAATTACAATCATGCCATCAACATTATTTATCATAACATATACAATAAATAATAATTACCATCATGCTATTAACATTATTCAATTCACACAATAATTACAATAATGTCATCACATTATTATTATCATCAGCATCATCATTCAACTTTTCCAATCCTTCCTAACAAGATTTGTTCATCTATTTCTTTCAATTCCTCATCTTCTTCTTGTACAACTTTAATATGAGTTCTTAAATCATTTTGAATTTCCAGTTTATTCAAATAGAGACTTTGTGGTAAAATAGTCACTGCCAAACTCAAGTTTCTAAAACTTCCTAATAATTCCATTTCTTGCTTCATTATATGGGATACATGCATAAATTTTCTGCTTAGTGTATCAGCCACTACATTAGCCTTATCTATATGACACCATGTAACGTACTAAGATAGATATCTAGATATATCTGGAATATATAGAGATAAACTGTACTAGCTACATCACTTACTACATAACTAACTACTAATATATCTATAAAAACCATGCAAGTCATTATAGAAAGCCTTGAGAGAATATAGAAAACTAAAACTTATACATATATATACAACCTTAGCCACAGAAGGGCTTTTTGTAATAAGTGCCTCTGAATATAACTGCAAAGCAAATATAAACAATATACATAAGCTACATCTAAACAAGAAACAAGTAAAACTATACTACATTAGTTCTTCTGTTTCTGAACTTCTTACTCTATGACGATCCTTGACTGCTTCTACCATGAAAACATAGAAAGGGGTGAGAACATAAAAATTCTCAGTAATAAACATATATTTCATGACATAATAACTATGTAAACTGTATACATAATTAAACTAAACTCAACATTATACGATCGCCCATACAAACGTATAACATTATCTATAATTACTATCATAGGAGTTTCCTCCACTATAATTGATAATTGCCCAATACCTAGTAATATAGCCAAACCGATAGCCTACATACGGTTAACATAAGCAACCGCACATACAATCACAGATGTCAACAACAACAGATAATTGCCCATACAATTGACTATAATTACAAAGCTGACGATTTAACCCTACCTCTACTTATTCATTCTAGGAGACTCTGGCTCCATGAACACTTGCTAAGGTAGGGAGTGAACTTCTCACATCCTGGTCCTACTTGGGATAATGGAAAACTGTAATCCTTACTAACTGTAAACTTGTTCATAAACTCAAATCATTGTTGTGAATAGTCTATCTTAACTAATGCATCATTTTGACCTAACTTTTGGAGTCAAATGAGCACTTCTCTGATCTTTGCACACTTAACTCAACTCTACTGTAAGTGAGTAATTCGTGCATCTAGATAAGTAAACTTTACCTCTCTCATTTATATCCGGCTCTCCTTACTATTGCACTACTTGTAGTGACCTGTGTCACACTAGAGTGCTCAAGGTTCCAAATACCTATTTTAGGCAACTCCTAACTCTTGAAATACCAAACTACTTGATCTTCCATACTTAACTTAGTATTCAAGGAAGTAACTATCTTCCTACATGCATCTTCAACTCAACTATACTACTAGAAGAGCTAAGCACGTTTTTGCTATACTCAATGAATATGACAAGCTTTCAAGTCATAGTTCATCCTATTATGTATTAATCAATGCACGAGATCTCACTTAACTAGAGAACTTAATACACAACTATCTCCGATTAGGAACTAAACACACAAACTTGACTCCACTCGAGAGAAACTAACTCATGAGGGGTTAGTACTTGCAACACTTTGTTGCTTAAAAATTCTAGGTACTCTACCAAAGTAATCCACTATTCTTGAATATCATAAGGCTCATACCTTTACCAACTAACTAGAGTGAATGCTACTAATTCATTCTAGTACACTCGTATCTATTACACCAACGCATCACATCTTGTGTGATATCTATTGCAACACCAAGTGCCTAGGGTATTAGATACCTACCTATGGCAATCCATAACTATAGAATACAGAAAGGGTCTAACTTTCTCATACTTGATAGGTGATGATTTCCCTCTTGAAACATCCTTATCGATGCCTCAAAACACTTACAAAGGCATATAAGAATGATCCTAATATATAGGGAAGTCCAAAACATCAAGAATGTAATTCTTGAAAAATTCTAGAACTCACGTCCAGGCTTGACATTTTCACGCCTAGCCGTGGCTTATGTCCTGTCTCACGTTTACCAAGCCTAGGCATGGTGCTCTCTGTCTGATCAGTATGCGAGACTGACCACCCCATGCCTAGGCATGGTTTAGTCACGCCTAGGCATGACCCTGCGACAGAATCTTTTGCAGAAGGGTGGCACTATTCCATTGGTGCCGGACATGAGATTTGATCACTTCAAAATTGTTTCTTGATGATTTTAAGTCCTAAACAAGTTTACAAACACGAGGGGAACATAAAACACCAAATGATTTCATTAAAAATGGATCTAAACACAAAATCACTCATCAAAACCCCCCAAAATCTACACTTTGAGTATTTTAGGTCCAAATGGATAGATTTTTGTTTCTAATCCAAACACTTAGTATGAACAAGTCATAAACAATACTTATAACTCATCCAAGCAAGAAAATCACATAAAACACATCTAGATCTCATTTTGACCTTTTAAGCACCAAAGGTGCAACTATGGTGAAGATGATGGAAAGGAGTGGAGATGAGCATAAAACCCCTACCTCTTGAAGACATGTTGATCCTCAAGCTTTGATGAAGATCTTGAAGCCTTGTACTTGCTCTTGGACCTTCCCCCTTGATTTCCTTCTCTTCCTCTTCGTTGGTTTCCTCTTTCTCACTTTTTCTCTTCTATTTTCTGTTTCTCTTTTCTCTTTTCTGCTTTGGTTGTCTTTAGTCATGGATTTTGAGAGAATAGAAGGAAGAAAAGTCCAATTTTGGCACTACCACCAAAAGCTAGAACTTTATATCTACTAAGGACACTTGAATTTAGCTAAATCAAGTTTTTCAACTTCCAACAACTTTGAAATAAATACTAAGATTCATCAAAATTATTGTTTCACCAATCTCTTAATTTTCTATATCTGCTGCTAGTCAATCTGGTATTAAAATGCACAACCAGTATGCCTAAAAATACCAAACTAACTCTGATTGTTCTCAAATTTTAACTACACCTTATTCACCCTATTTCTGACTTAGAAACAAACTTTCTAGGTTTATTTCTCTCAACTTAGCAATTTATGGTACTATCTAAGTCATTTTAAGCTACTTTTCAACCTTTGTGTTGCAACTAAGTGCCTAAACGAACTCAGTTTGTCACAAAACTTAACTGATATGTTATACAAGTATAATAGTACCTTTGAGACCATATATAAGCCTAACATGTTTTCTTGGGCTGTTTCATTCTCCCCTCCTTTTTAAAATTTTGTCTCCAAAATTGCTCACCTCATGCAAACAACTCTGAGTAACCTCACTTTACATGGGATTCTAACTCCCAAGAAGTCCTTTCATTACTAGCTTCTCTCCACCATACTCTCACCAGAGGAAATCTGCTTACCTCTAAGCTCTTGGATTCCTCTCATGTGGATGGTAAGTTGTACTAAAACTTAACTTAGCTATGAACTTCTTTTGTAAAGCTTCCCAAAAACTGAGTGTGAACCTAGTATCTCTATCAAACACTACATTCAATAAGACTCCATGCAATCTATCTATCTTTTTCAAAAGTAGTTAAACTACTTAGTCTAGAGGGTAGCTAACTCTACTTGGTAAAAAGTGAGCAGATTACTCAATCTTTCCATAATTACTTAAAACATAACATATTCTGCTATGTCCTCAATTATACTAGGCCACCAAAATATCTTCCTTAACTCTTGAAACATCTTAGTAGTCTTTAGATAGATTGCATACTTACTCTTGTGAACTCTTCCTAAAATCCCTTATTTGATTCCTGACTATCTTGGAATACAAAGTTTGTCTCTAAACCTCGTCATTCCATCTGTTATCACACTAAAATCTTGTTGGGTTCCTAAGAAAATCTACTCATTAATGTCCCTTAGAGCTTCCTTCCTCCTTTTGAGCTTCTACAATTTGAATCCTTAAGTCTTTTACTATGTCCACATTGCTCATTGAGAGACTATATGACATCATAGTTACCGCGAGACTCAAATCTCTGAAACTTTCAAGAAATTCACTCTCTTGAACTATCATCTAGGACACCTGTAGGAATTTCCTACTTAGTGCATCGGCCACTACATTGTGTAACACCTCAAAATTTCTTTTTTTTTAATTATATGTGATTTTTATGATTTTTGTGAATTGTTTGATTTATTTTGGTTATTTTATTATTATTTTTGGGTTTTCTATGTGATTGAAGCGGGGTCGGAAAAATAAAAAAATTTTAGGGCCGAAAAATTTTGGACTGTTAATGCGGGGTCGGGGGAGCTTACTAAACCCAAAACCGAAAACAGTTTTCGAACTTTTTCTTTATTTGAGATTTGATTTGAAAATGAAATTTAGGTATGTTTTATTATCCATTGGACAATAACCACTGGTTTTTCTAGCAGTAACCTTTGTCCATTAGATAATAGCTACTGATAAAAATCCAGTTGGATGATTCTAGACTTAAGTCTAGTCATCTTTTCTAGATATTTCTTTGTGACTCACTTTGGTGACTCACTTGGTTGAACCAATTAGGAGGTTAGCTAACCAAAGTGGCCATGACTCACCATATGACTCACTACATGACTCAACCATGTGACTCACATTTTGGTGACTCACCCTTGGTGACTTCCACGACCAAGTGTGGTAAGGAGAGTCCTAGAATTTAGTTCTTCACTTGTTTATTCTATCTCACTTTTATGAAGGCAAAGAACACAAAAATTCTCTCACATTTTCTCTCTTGAAGCTCACAGCCAAGACCCCTAGAAACACCTTCCAATCTTCCTTAATTCAAACCAATTTCATATCTTGAACCTACATATGATTTCAAGACACTTTTGTGTTGTGACTATCATCTAGTTCATCCATCTTCCATCTTTTTCTTCAAGCTTAGGGTTTGAAGCTTTTAAAGTGAAGTTCTTTAATCTTCATTTTTCTTTTCATTTTCAAGTTTTAGACCATAACTTTGATCCATGGTCATCTTAGTTCAAGCTTTAGAAGTTAATATTTGTGTGTTTGTTTTGTTTCAAGAACAACTTAGTGGTGAGAGTTTGCTTCAATAAGGCATACAAGGAACTTTTGAGCATCATCTAAGGTAAGAGGGGGATTATTGTCATCAACCAATCATGGGGGTGAGGAACAAAAATTTGGGTTGTTGGTGAAAAATTCATGTGAAGATTTATTCACTTGTTTGTATAAATATAGTGACTTGTATTTATTTGCTTTATGTGATTTTATGACTTTAACAATATGCATGAACTTGCTATAGTAGAATTATAATGATTGAAGTATGTTGTATGCTATGATTTATGTTGGAAAGGAAGTAATTTTTGGTCCTAATGACCATTAGGGCTCACGACCTTCATGCCCAATTTAGGTAATCCAAGTCAAAAATGTTTTATTAATTGTAAACTTAGATGATTAGGTAATGATAAGCACATATTTTATACATTAATAAACCCTCATTTTTAGTCATTTACACTCTCCATATACTTAATTGATTAAGCCTGATTATGTTTTGTAAGTTTGGACTCAAATTGGACTTAATTGATTTTTCTAGCACTATTTGGGTCTTACACTGTTTCTGTATTTCCACCATATCTTAAGTTCTAAATGTGTAAAAATTATGTATCTTACCTTTTAGGAAAGATAAGAGAGAGCTCTACAACTTTCATGAAAAGTTCCAGGTAAAATATGGACATCTAGAGGATAAATGGGCTTGGAAGTCAGAATACGAGTTTTGTGTCTAGAACCTGAATAGTGTACAGTAATCAGAGCATAACTCAGGCTGTAGGAATTATCTTGGGATGAAATTTAGACATTTGAAAGATAAGACCCATATTTACAACTTTCATGAGAACACAAGAGCTCATTCGGACAGCTTGGAGGTGATATTGGGTCTGGAAGTCAAAACAGAGGTGTTGAAACTAAGCCTGAACAGTCTACAGTAATTAGGTCATATCTTGGGCAGTAGGATGAATTTTTGGATGATTTCGGTGCCATTGGAAAGCTGAGACAAAATGCTACAACTGTCATGAAGACTATGTTGCTTCATTCTGATGGCATCCATGAGATTAGTAATGAATGATTTCGGAGACAAAGAATGTCAATAATCCAACCACCCAACCAATCATCCAATCACTCCACCCACTCATCCACCTACTCTTAATTAGACCCCTTGTCATTTTGTATCCCTAATCCTCTATAAAAGGCACCATTGGCTGATCATTTGGTGCTCTTGGTGTTAAGCTTAGTTTTTAGAAGTTATGGTTATGCTTGTTTACTATTTTCCTTTGTTGTAATTTTCTCTTGCTTTAAATTGAAGCTATGTTCATCTTTCTCTTCTTCTCTCTTTCTTTCTTGTCTATGAGTAACTAAATCTTCATCTTGCTTGGGTGAAAGAGTGAAACTCTTAGTAATGAAATAAGGTTAGATTATTCTATTTCTTGTGCTTAAATGATATATTATCAAATGGATATTTTATGTGTTGTATTTTGTTCTAATCAATTTAGAAACCTTCTTTGTATAATGGAGATCTTGATTTATTGTAGACAATAGGATTGACACAGTGAATGCTTGAACTCATTTACAAATATTAGTAGATAATTAAAGGAATCATAATATGATTGCATATATAATTGAACTTTGAATGTTTTATTTTTTGATTGGAACCTCCGTTGTGTGTGAATTTCAATTGAGTTATAAAGAGAAATAATTTTGCCTTTAATTTATTACTAAGAGTGGATCTTAATTTATTACTAAGAGTGAATCTCCTAACCCAAGCAAGTTCTTAAATTCATTTATGAACATCTTTTATTACTTTTAGTGTTGTGACAAATCCTCTTCTTATCTCAATTAATTTTTTCTTCATTAATTCCCTGTGAATCGACCTCAGACTCCCGAGAAATTTATTACTTGAGACAACCTGCACTTGGGTTTGCATCCTTTAAATCCCGCAGTCAAGTTTTTAGCGCCGTTGTCGGGGACTTGATTTGAAGTTTCAATTTATTGAGGTTTTTTTTCTTTAATAAAATCTATTCTCGCTTCTCCCTCACTGGAGCAAAAGATCGGCTTGCCAATCCTTCGGTTTCTTTACTAACTTTCTAACTATCTAACTTACTAACCTACTAACTTGCTAATACTAACATACTAACTTTCTAACATTTATATTTATGTCATTTACTTATGTTTACTAACTTTCAATTTATGTCCTTTATTTTTTGCTTGCTAACTTTTATTTTCTACTCTCTAACTTTTAATTTACGTCATTTATTTTTTGCTCTCTAACTTTTAATTTATGTCATTTATTTTTTGCTCTCTAACTTTTAAATTCTGTTATTTATTATTGCTTTCTAACATAATGAAATAATTTTTCTTCTTCTCTTCTCTTTCACCTCGGTGGGGCTCGCCTCTCTCGATTTTCATATTTTAAATTTAGTTTCCGCACTTTTATTTTTTGTATTTTACTTTCCGTAATTTTATTTTCTGCAATTTACTTTTTGCACTTGACTTTTTGCACTTTAATTTTTGCATTTTACTTTTTGCACTTTATTTTATGTATTTTACTTTCTGCACCGTCTAACTTATTAATTATTAACTCTCTAATTATCTAACTTTTTACTTTATCAGTTATCTAACTTTTTACTTATTAATATTTGTTGGGTGGTTGGTGATAATCACATATTTTATTCATTAAGAAAACTTTATGTTTAGTCATTTACATTCTCCATATTCTTAATTGATTGAGTTTGGTATGATTTTGTGAGTTTAAGCTCAAATTGGTCCTAATTGAATATTTTCAACATTATTGAGATTTGACACTGTTTCTGTATTTTAGCCATAACTTGAGTTCCTGATATCTGATAATCATGAATTTTACCTTGTAGGAAAGTTAGGAGGAAGCTCTACAACTTTGATGAAGAGCTCGAAGTCCTAAACAGATGTCTAAGGGACCTAAGTTTACATGGAAGTCAGAATACGGGTTCTGTCACTAGAATCCGAACGGTGTGCACTCATAAAATCATATCTCAAGTTGTAATAATGGAGATGGGCTGAAATTTGGATAGTTGATAGTTAAGATCCAAATAAACAACTTTCATGAAGAACATTTTTGAAAAAATGAAGTCTAATGGGTCAATTTGAGCTTGCAAGTCGGAACAGAGGTGCTGAAGTTGAGTTTGAGCAACCTGCGGTATTTGGGTCATATCTTGGGCTGTAGGAAGCCAAATTGGACGATCCAGATATGCATGTTATAGCCAAGACAAAGATCTACAACTTTCATGAAGAGTACTTTTCATGGATCTGAAGTATAGTTAGTCGTTTTTGGCTTCCAAGTCAGACAAGAAATTTTTGTCCTCAATCACCCACTCATCCATCCACTAATCCACTCATCCACTCATCCACTAATCCACCCACTCATCCACTAATCCACCCACTCAACCACTTCACTCAACCACCCCACTCATCCACCCACTCCCCTTTGTCATTTTGTTACCCTAGACTTCTATAAAAGGCACCATTGGTTATCATGAATAACAAGTTGTATTCTCCTTCATTTCTCTCATAGTTTCTTCTTGTTTCTTCATAGTTTCTCATAACTTTTGTATATTTTGATGCTCCCCTTCATGGTAATGGAGGGCTAAGCTACTTTCGGTCAATTTAGAACTCTTGAAGAGATTGTGGTTTGGATTCTTGAGACCTTGGTTATGTATTGTAGTTGATTTGTAATTGAATTCCTCCTTTCTTCTTCTTTTTTTTCTTCTTCTTGATCTTGAATGCATGAATGGTGATTCTATTTATGTTGATCTGATTGATTTTGGTTTAAGATTGAGATTTGTGATGAAACTTAGAACTGATTGATCTAAACTAATCACATAAATGAAGATTGAGATTTGTGATGAAACTTAGAACTGATTGATCTAAATTAATCACAGAATTGAAAAGGTTAGGTTACTGATTTGTGCCTAAGTTAATTGAATTTGGTACTTGAAATTAACATAGATCTTCATGAATGGTGTGATTGCGGATTTGTGTTTATCACTTGTTAATTAAATTCTAGACGATCGTCTAGTATGAATTCTGGATTTGATGCAGAGATCTTGGTTAGATCCAATTTAACAATTCAATTGCGCTTCAAGTGTTCTATGAATGGTCTACGATTGAATCCACCCAATCTTGGATAGGTTTCTAAATTGACTGCTCTTTAATTGTTATTTCTTCCCTTAATTTTGTTAAGTGAGATCTTAAACTGTCAAACCCCCTCTTTGCTAACTTTTACTTGATTTGATTAAATTGCATCTACAATCCTCGTGGAGATGATCCGGTGTTGTCACTGTGCTACAAGCTTAGGTAATAACTTCGGTTATAATTTTCACTGAGTTCGGCACTCGTCAAAATTTTGGCGTCGTTGCCGGGGATTAGTAAGTGTAATATTTTCATTTTAAGTGTTTTTACTAACTTTTGCTTTTAATAACTTTTCTAATATTTTTATCCATTGTCTAGTGTATTTTGCTTATTTATTTGTTTTTGTGTGATGCATGACTAGGTCCGAGCCTGATAACTTGGTTGACTTTGATCCTGAGATTGATAGAACCTTGCATAGGTTGATTAGAGCTCGTAGGCTAAGTGCAAGAATTGCTTCTGAATTTGATCTTAATATTGGGAGTGAACTTGAGATCTTGAATAATTCTGAAACCATGGCTGATAACATGCAGAATAGAACTCTTAAGGAACTTGCTGCTCCTGATATAACTAACCAGTCTTTGTGTATTCAATACCCAGATCTTGATGTTGATTTTGAGTTAAAATCTGGATTGATACATTTGTTGCCCAAGTTTCACGGTTTTGCAGGTGAGGATCCCCATAAGCATCTAAAGGAGTTCCATGTGGTTTGTTCAACCATGAAGCCACATGGGATCTCAGAAGAGCACATCAAGCTGAGGGCATTTCCTTTCTCACTTGCTGATACAGCCAAGGATTAGTTATTTTATCTTTCACCAGGTTCAGTAACAAGTTGGACTGACATGAAGCGGTTGTTCTTAGAGAAATTTTTCCCTGCCTCTAGAGCTGCTACCATTAGAAAAGGTATATGTGGCATAAGACAAATGACAGGAGAGACCTTGCATGAATATTGGGAAAGATTCAAGAAGCTGTGCTCGAGCTGTCCCCACCACCAAATCACCGATCAACTCTTAATTCAATATTTCTATGAAGGCTTGCTGCCAAATGACAGAAGCATGGTGGATGCAGCCTCTGGAAGAGCCTTAGTAGACAAGACCCCTGCAGCAACGAGAGATTTGATAGCAAACATGGCAGCCAACACCCAACAATTTGGCACATGAATTATTACCTCAACCAGAGGAGTGAATGAGATTCAATCGTCTCATGTAGACCAACAGAGAATGGAACATAGACTTGATGAATTGACTTCTTTGGTGAGGCAGTTAGCAGTGGGACAACAAGCACCAATGCAGATGGCTGCAACTGTGTGTGGCATTTGCTCTTGTTCATCTCATCCTACTGATGCATGCCCCACACTTCAGGATGGTGGTTCTATTTTTCCAGAGCAATCTGTTGCAGCAGCTGGTATTTTTCCTGGTAGACCCCAATATCAGCAATCACAGCAGCAGCCCAGATATGATCCATTTTCTAATACCTATAACCCTGGCTGGAGGGACCATCCCAACCTGAGATATGGAAATTCTGGTCAACAACAACAACAACAGCCCTACCAACAGCAGCAACCGCAGTTTAGATACCAAGCTACAGGCCCTAGCAACAAGTACCAACCACCTGCATTTAGGCAAGCACAACCTATGCTGCCACCCATGCAGCAGCCCCTCCAACTACTGTTCAGCAGCAGCCCACTCTAGTTGAGCCACCTTTCGAAGACTTGATGAAACAGTTTCAGCAGAATGTCAATGCCACCATCTAGAATTTACAAACTCAAATTGGGCGAGATGGCAACCACTCGAGTGAGTGAAAAGTCAAGGGTCGAACCAATTGCCTTCACAAACAGTCAACAACCCAAGAGGCAATGTAAGTGCCATTAGCTTGAGAAGTGGCAGAGAAGTTGACGGTCCTACTCCACCACAACCTGAACTACAAGTGCAGCAACCAGAAGGTGACCAGAAACAGAAGAAAGTGGATAGCTCAGTCCAAAAATCTGTGACACAGAAGAAATGTGCAGAGAATTCAAATCTGGTCATTCCACTACCTTTTCCAAACAGAGTCACACAGTCCAAGCATACTGTGCAAACAGAAATAGAAAGAGAAGTCATGGACACATTCAGGAAGGTGGAAATCAATATTCCCCTCCTTGATGCAATCAAGCAGATTCCCAAGTATGCCAAATTCCTCAAAGAGTTGTGTACTCACAAGAGAAGACTTAAGGGTACTGAGAAAATAAGCATGGGCAGAAATGTTTCTGCAATGATTCTACCAAGCATGCCACAAAAATGCAAAGATCCTGAAACTTTCACAATTCCTTGCACGATAGGTAACTCCAAATTTGAACATGCAATGCTAGACTTGGGTGCTTCGATTAATGTCATGCCTATGTCAATATATCAGTCCTTGAACATTGGCACTTTGCAACCTACTGGTATAGTGATTCAGTTGGCAAATAGGACCACTGCTCATCCTGCAGGAGTGCTAGAAGATGTGTTAGTTCGGGTGAATGAGCTAATTTTTCCAGCGGACTTCTATATTCTGAACATGGAAGATGAGTCTTCAACAAACCATGCTCCATTGATCCTAGGCAGACCTTTCCTCAAGACAGCCAAGACCAAGATAGATGTGCATCCTGGTGATGAGCGTCGAACTGTGTCAAAATTATAACCGGAGTTATTACCTAAGCTTGTAGCACAGTGACAACACTGGATCATCTCCACGAGGATTGTAGATGCAATTTAATCAAATCAAGTGAAAGTTAGCAAAGGGGGGTTTGACAGTTTAAGATCGCACTTAACAAAATTAAAGGAAGAAATAACAATAAAAGAGCAGTCAATTTAGAAACCTATCCAAGATTGGGTGGATTCAATCATAGACCCTTCATAGAACACTTGAAGCGCAATTGAATTGTTAATTTGGATCTAACCGAGATCTCTGCATCAAATCCAGAATTCATACTAGACGATCGTCTAGAATTTAATTAACAAGTGATAAGCACAAATCCGCAATCACACCATTCATGAAGATCTATGTTAATTTCAAGTACCGAATTCAATTAACTTAGGCACAAATCAGTAACCTAACCTTTTCAATTCTGTGATTAATTTAGATCAATCAGTTCTAAGTTTCATCACAAATCTCAATCTTCATTTATGTGATTAGTTTAGATCAATCAGTTCTAAGTTTCATCACAAATCTCAATCTTAAACCAAGATCAAATCAGATCAACATAAATAGAATCACCATTCATGCATTCAAGATCAAGAAAAAGAAAAAAGAAGAAGAAAAGAGGAATTCAATTACAAATCAAATACAATACATAACCAAGGTCTCAAGAATCCAAACCACAATCTCTTCAAGAGTTCTAAATTGACCGAAAGTAGCTTAGCCCTCTATTACCATGAAGGGGAGCATCAAAATATATAAAAGCTATGAGAAACTATGAAGAAACAAGAAGAAACTATGAGAGAAATGAAGGAGAATACAACTTGTTATTCATGATAACCAATGGTGCCTTTTATAGAAGTCTAGGGTAACAAAATGACAAAGGGGAGTGGGTGGATGAGTGGGGTGGTTGAGTGGATGAATTAGTGGATGAGTGGGTGGATTAGTGGATGAGTGAGTGGGTGGTTGAGGGCGAAAATTTCTTGTCTGACTTGGTAGCCAAAAACGACTAACTATACTTCAGATCCATGAAACGTACTCTTCATGAAAGTTGTAGATCTTTGTCTTGGCTATAACATGCATATCTGGATCGTCTAATTTGGCTTCCTACAGCCCAAGATATGACCCAAATACCACAGGTTGCTCAAACCTAACTTCAGCACCTCTGTTCTGACTTGCAAGCTCAAACTGACCCATTAGACTTCATTTTTTCAAAAAAGTGTTCTTTATAAAAGTTGTTTATTTGGATCTTAACTATCAACTATCCAAATTTCAGCCCATCTCCATTATTACAGCTTGAGATATGATTTTATGAGTGCACACCATTCGGATTCTAGTGACAAAACCCGTATTCTGACTTCCATGTAAACTTAGGTCCCTTAGACATCTGTGTAGGACTTCGAGCTCTTCATCAAAGTTGTAGAGCTTCCTCCTAGCTTTCCTACAAGGTAAAATTTATGATTATCAGATATCAGAAACTCAAGTTATAGCCAAAATACAGAAACAGTGTCAAATCTCAATAATGCTGAAAATATTCAATTAGGACCATTTTGAGCTTAAACTCACAAAATCATACCAAACTCAATCAATTAAGAATATGGAGAGTGCAAATGACTAAACATAAGGTTTTCTTAATGAATAAAATATGTGATTATCAAATTCCCCCACACTTAGCTTTTTGCACTCCTGGGCAAAACTCAAGACCAAAACAAGGACATAAGAGATTAACAAAAATTTAAATTCCAACGGCATTCAAGAGACCAAAATTTTACAATCAAGAAGAACAACCAAAGGTTCAAGGGATCAAAACATTCATGAGTTAACAATTCTCCACATCTCAAACCAACAGGCAAGGTATCTTCAACATGAATCGAGAATGATAGATCTTCACAAGATTCCCTCTCAATCTCTCAAGTGTTTAAAAGGTAGGTATTTCACTCAATTCAACCCATGAAAATTGCACTACCATAAGTTTGCTTATCTTCTACTTCTCTACTACTCAAAACACATGCACACACAAATCATGAGGACTTTATTCAAGGTTGTAGTGAGGTAAAGGTAACAGAAGAGGATAAAATGGATATGAGAAGATAAATACCAAAGAGAATAAAAGCAAATGAGAGCTGAGTTCAAATAACAAGCATAAAAGTTCATTCCAACTCTAATGTATATCCCTTTACATATTCATTTCCCAATCCTTTTCTTTTTTTTTTGTATATATGAACATAACTATATACATACATTTTTCTTTTTTTTTTAGGCACTCTTTCCTTTTTCAACAACCATTTTGTAAACACACCCCCACACTTGTTCAAAAACTCATCCATTAACCAAGCTAATGTTCTTTTATTCCCTAAGGTAAAGTAAGAACACGATTTTTCATTTAAGGCACATAATGAGCTAGAAACAAGGAATGGTCAAATAAGCTCAAAGGGGTTAAGCAAAGGAAACTATACAAGGTTGGCAGGAATCAAAGAATTTTCAAGAAGTCAAAAGAGTGCTTGATATCATATTGAAAACAAGGTTGGCTATTCGGTTAAACTGGCTAATTAAGAAAGAGGGCCTCAATCATGTTCATGCATGCAAGTGAAATGTAGCTTCAAAAAGAATCAAAGCAAGTTCTAGAGTGGTCATTAACATGAGTGAAAATCACACAAGAAAGAAGAGAATGACATAAATGTTGAATCCATCCATTAGGCTCAAAATCTTACAAGGTATGCATCCATCAAACTCAATTCATCAATTCAATCATCCATCACCAAGCATATCAGTTCAAGAAGGGAGAAAAGTTATTCAATCATGCAATGAACCCTTTTTTTTATTTTTTTTAAATAATAAAAAAATGCTAAAATCTCTCCCCCACAATTAATATAGCATTGCCTTCAATGTGAAAGAGAGATATAGAAAAGAGCAACACAACATGATAAGAAGTGAATCAACGCCAAGTAGAAAAGAAGCACACTGTCAGTGCCGCATTAGACCCTGAAAAGAAATCAAACAATAAAACTTTAGTATTTTCACATTTTAATACTAATTAATTACTACCTAAAAAAACTCCTTACTCTGCCACCAATTAAGATGCGTCTCAAGAGTAAAATTACTCCTTACTCTGCCATCACTAATTAGTTTAATAAGTCCATGACAATCATATCATACTTTCCGAACAAAACAACAACAATTTTTTTCTTTTTTTTTTTTGGGTCAACTATCCTTCCCCCCCAACTAGATCACAACATTGTCCTCAATGTTAAAATATAGATGAGTCAAGGATAGAAGATATTACCTGTTGGAGAAAGATGATACAAATTTAAACAGAAACAAAGTACAATAAAATCAAACCCATTAAAGATAAAGTTTCAGATCTGGCTTTTTTTTCTTGTTACTTCCTTCGCTGCTTCCTGTTGACTAATTTATCTGAGCTAATACCTTATCAGGTACATACTCAAAAGCTTCTAATTTATCAATGAGCTCATCAATAGTGGAGGCAGAGATAAGAAGTTGTCTTGCCGAAGGAGTGATAAATTCCCATTCCACAGCTTTGTCAAGAAAAGATAACAAAAGATCAAAGAAATTATTAAAATTCAACAAACCAATGGGTCTATGGTGGATGTTTAGTTCGGCCCAAGAGACAATTTGAAAAATTTCTTCCAAAGTGCCAAAACCACCTGGTAAGACAAGAAATGCATCAGATTGTTTGTGGATATGACTCACATCTGCCTCTGGTTTAACGTCCAGTAACGGCTTAAACGTTTTCTATGAGTCGAGGATAAGCTTCCCATCTAATTTTCTTATAAATTGGCAAACAGGGTCTTTTAGAGTCAAATTCCCAAGACTGTAGCGTTTTTCTTCATCCTTGAAGAGATTCCACAATTTAAGAATTTCATGATGCACCAATCCACAAGAATGCGTCTCAAGAGTCAATAAGATATCATCTAATGACTCCTTACTCAGTCCATTCTTAATGAAGAAAATTTTATCTTCTCTATTTGCGGAAACCATCCCCAAAGTATGACATCGCTTGTTACAGTTCCATCGTCCACATTTGTGACAGACTTGTAACCTTTTTGCTCTTCTCCTTTTAGAATATGAACTTCTTCCAAGACCGGGCATATATGAGTCAAATGAAATTGAGGACTCACCTACTAATCTTCTGGCATACCTTTATGCATTAACAGTCTCAATCTTTCACATCGAACTTTGTAGATTTTTCTCAGAGCATTTTGAGGAAGAGAAGGGAAATGTTTTCTCAGGTTTGAAAGAATGACATCTATTTTGAAGGAGAAGAAAAGTTCAGTTATTTTGGGAAACTGAAAAATAAACTGACTTGAGAGTTACGGAGTACCGTATCCGCCACTTAACCGACAACACAAAGAACTCAAGAACTTGGTTTTCCAGGAATGGTTGAGTCTTTGTCCATTAACTTGAAGCGCATTACCATTCCTAGGATCCTCAATATCTACGGCCCAAGAGGATACACGTGTTTGACAACAAAAGAACCGCGCCACCTAGATCTCAATTTTCCAAGGAGTAGGTGCAGATGATAATCTCAAAGCAGAACTTTTTTGACCAATTTTCGCAGCTTTTGCAAAAGGTGTAACAGACCTTGAATAAAGTAGGCCAATAAAATCCATACTGCAAGATTTTCGCAGTTGTTGTCGCTGAAGAAAAAAAATGACCTCCACATGCTTCTGAGTGACAAAATTTAATGGCACTACCTATCTCATTGTCGCGCACACAGCTTTTTGTTTTCTTTCTTTTTTTTATTTTTTTTATTCATAATGCTGATGGAGAAGGTTCATCACCTCCATTTCTGCATTCTCTGGAAGTTCATGATACTGTTTGAGGCGGTGTCCATTTACGATGAAAGCTTTGGCAGTGACCTCACTTTTAATCTAAACAACACCAGAAGGAAAAATCTTAGTAACAATAAATGGTCCATCCCATCTAGACCTTAATTTTCCAGGCATGAGTCGGAGGCGGGAGTTATAGAGGAGAACTTTTTGACCAATCTCAAATGTTTTCCTCAGAATCAACTTATCATGAAAGGCTTTGGTCTTCTCCTTATAAAGTTTGGAACTTTCATAAGCCTCCAAGCGGATCTCCTCCAATTGCTGTAGTTGTAGCTTCCTCTCCATACCTGCTTGATCCAGGTCCAAGTTGCACCTTTTCACCGCCCAGAATGCATGATGCTCAATTTCCACCGGCAGTGTAAGTGTGCTTTTCCAAAAACAATCCGATACGGAGACATCCCGATTGGTGTCTTATAAGCAGTCCGGTAAGCCCATAAAGCATCCTCAAGCCTCTTGCTCCAGTCCTTTCTGTTAGGTTGAACTGTCTTCTGGAGTATCTGCTTGATCTCCCCGTTAGAAATCTCGGCTTGCCCGTTAGTTTGGGGATGGTAAAGTGTAGAAACTATGTGCAAGACCCCATACTTTTTCATCAAAGCTTCCATGCTTCGATTACAAAAATGTGAACCCTGATCACTGATGATGGCCTTCGGAACTCCAAACCTGCAGAAAATCTGTGATCTAACAAAATCCACAACAACTTTGGAATCATCAGTCCGAGTAGCTTTCGCCTCCACCCACTTGGATACATAATCAACAACTAGCAAAATGTAAACAAAACCAAAAGAAACAGGAAAGGGTCCCATAAAATCAATACCCCATACATCAAAAATCTCACAGAACAATAAGGATTTCTGGGGCATCTCATTCCTTCGAGAAGTGTTTCCTGTTCTTTGGCATTGATCACAAGATTTACAAAACACATATACATCATGAAATAGAGTGGGCCAATATAATCCAGATTCCAAAACTTTCCTAGCAGTCTTTTGGGGACCAAAATGACCGCCACATGTAAGTGTATGACAAAAGCTAAGAATAGAATGGAATTCATTATCAGGCACGCATCTCCTAATGACTTGGTCACTACAAAATTTTCACAGATAAGGGTCATCCCACACATAATATTTTGACTCACTCTTCAATTTATCAATCTGAGCCCTAATAAAATGTGCAGGGAAAACACCAGCAACTAAGAAATTTATCAAATCAGCAAACCAAGGAGTGTTACCTTGCAGCTTGAAAAGCTGCTCATCAGGGAAGACATCATGGATAGGAAAAGTATCTGCCTCCCTTTCACGGATTTCAATATCGAACTCTTGGAGGAGCAAAATCCACCTAATCAACCTAGGCTTTGCATCAAGCTTCTTCAGGAGAAACTTCAGAGCTGTATGATCTGAAAACACAACCACTCTAGAACCAAGCAAATATGATCGAAATTTGTCTAAAGCAAAAACAATTGCTAAAAGTTCCTTTTCAGTGGTGGTGTAGTTGACTTGTGCAGGATCTAAAGTTCTTGAAGCATAGGAGATGACATGAGATATTTTGCCGACCCTTTGTGCAAGAACACTCCAGAAAGCATAATTAGAGGCATCACACATGAGCTCAAATGGGAGTGTCCAATCCTGGGTGGTGGATGATAGGTGTACTTGGTCAATGCTTCTTCAAGTGATTGAAGGCATCCTTGCATTTCTGGTCAAAATGGAACTCCACTTCTTTTTGTAGCAAGTTGGATAGTGGAAGAGCAATTTTGCTGAAATCTTTTATGAATCGCCTATAGAAACTTGCATGACCAAGGACAGAACGAACCTCCCGCACGCATGTGGGGTAAGATAGGCATGAAATAACATCTATTTTCGCAGGATCTACCTTAATACCCTTGCTAGATATTATATGCCCTAAAGCTATGCCTTGCTCCACCATGAAATGACATTTCTCAAAATTCAGAACAAGGTTAGCCTTAATGCATTTATGCAAAACCTGAGTCAAACAATCCAAACATGCATCAAAGGAAGAGCCATAGACAGTAAAGTCATCCATGAATACTTCCATGCAATTTTCTAAAAGGTCAGAAAATATACTTACCATACACCTTTGAAAGGTGCCTGGAGCGTTGCACAGACCAAAAGGCATCCTTCTGTATGCAAATGTGCCAAATGGGCAAGTGAAAGTAGTTTTATCTTGGTCTTCTGGGACTAAATGGATCTGAAAATAACCCGAATATCCATCCAAGAAACAGTAATGCGACTTGCCAGCTAGTCTCTCTAACATCTGATCAATGAAAGGTAATGGGAAATGATCTTTCCTGGTGGCTTGGTTAAGTCGTCTGTAATCAATGCAAACCCGCCAGCTGTTTTGAATTCTTGTGGGTAGTAGCTCATTGTTCTGATTTTCAACTACTGTGACCCCAGATTTCTTTGGAACAACCTGCACGGGCTCACCCATTTACTATCAGATATGGGATAAATAATGCCAGCTTGCAGTAGCTTGGTAACTTCCTTCTTTACCACATCCAGAGTCAGGGGGTTCAGTCTCCTTTGGGGCTGCCGTACTGGTTTAGTATCTTCCTCCAACAAAATCCTATGCATGCATGTGGAGGGACTGATACCAGGAAGATCTGCAAGTGTCCATCCGATGGCTTGTTTATTCTGCCTCAAAACCTGCAATAATTTTTCTTCTTGATCAAGGTTGTAAATTTTTAGCAACAATCACAGGCACTTCTCACCATCTTCCAAATATGCATATTTAAGATGGTCCAGCAAAATCTTTAATTCTAAGGATGGAGGCTGTACAATGGAAGGCAACAATTTTTGAAACAACTAACTCAAAGAACATTAAATTCAACATACTTCGACTCTCATTTTCACATGTCTGCATCATTCAAGTCAAGAAACTACATCACCACTCATAATCAGCATAAATCTCAAAGACATGCAAAGCACATGGTACAATATCACGGCCAAGACATGTTTCACAGTGTAATGAGAATCCGTAAAATCAACAATATCGGAAATTCAAAGCATAAATATCAAGATAAGCATCGTCAACTAGTATATCAATCACATCAACATGGAAAACAGTAATGCTCCTCTGGGGAAGTCTCATGGCCTCAAAAATGTTAAATTGTACCACATCGTCGCCAAATTCCATGGAAAGGGTGCCGCATGCACATCTATCTTGGTCTTGGTCAGTTTCTTGAGGAAAGGTCCGCCTTTAGGATCAATGGAGCATGGTTTGTTGAAGATTCATCTTCCATGTTCGAATATAGAAGTCCATTTGGAAAAATTAGCTCATTCACTCGAACTAATACATCTTCTAGCACTCCTGCAGGATGAGCAGTGGTCCTATTTGCCAACTGAATCACTATACCAGTAGGTTGCAAAGTGCCAATGTTCAAGGACTGATATATTGACTTAGGCATGACATTAATCGAAGCACCCAAGTCTAGCATTGCATGTTCAAATTTGGAGTTACCTATCGTGCAAGGAATTGTGAAAGTTCCAGGATCTTTGCATTTTTGTGACATGCTTGGTAGAATCATTGCAGAAACATTTTTGCCCATGCTTATTTTCTCAGTACCCTTAAGTCTTCTCTTGTGAGTACACAACTCTTTGAGGAATTTGTCATACTTGGGAATCTGCTTGATTGCATCAAGGAGGGGAATGTTGATTTCCACCTTCCTGAATGTGTCCATGACTTCTCTTTCTATTTCTGTTTGCGCAGTATGCTTGGACTGTGTGACTCTGTTTGGAAAAGGTAGTGGAATTGCCAGATTTGAATTCTCTGCACATTTCTTTTGTGTCACAGATTTTTGGACTGAGCTATCCACTTTCTTCTGTTTCTGGTCACCTTCTGGTTGCTGCACTTGTAGTTTAGGTTGTGGTGGAGTAGGACCGTCAACTTCTCTGCCACTTCTCAAGCTAATGGCACTTACATTGCCTCTTGGGTTGTTGACTATTTGTGAAGGCAATTAGTTCGACCCTTGACTTTTCAGCTCACTCAGAGTAGTTGCCATTTGCCCAATTTGAGTTTAATTCTGGATGGTGGCATTGACATTCTGCTGAAACTATTTCATCAAGTCTTCGAAAGGTGGCTCAGCTGGAGTGGCTCTTTGGAACAGTAGTTTGGAGGGAAAGCTCTTGCATGGGTGGCGACGCAGTTGTGCTTGCCTAAATGCGGTGGTTGGTACTTGTTGCCGTGGCCACGTAGCTTGGTATCTAAACTGCGGTTCTTCTTGTTGGGTGGCGTTGTTGTTGACCGAATTTCCATATCTCGTGTTGGGATGGTCCCTCTAGCCGTGGTTATAGGTATTAGAAAATGGATCATATCTGAGGGTCACTACCGTGATTGCCGATATTGGGGTCTACCCGAAAAATACCAAATTGGGCTGCAATAGATTGCTCGGGAAAAATAGAACCACCATCCTAAAGTGTGGGGCATGCATCGAGAAGATGAGATGAACAAGAGCAAATGCCACACACATTTACCATCCGCATTGGTGCTTGTTGTCCTATCGCTAACCCGCCTCACCAAAGAAGTCAATTCATCAAGTCTCCGTGTTCCATTCTCTGTTGGTCTACATGAGATGATTGAATCTCATTGACTCCTGGTTGAGCTAATAATTCGTGTGCCAAATTGTTGGGTGTTGGTGCCATGTTTGCTATCAAATCTCTCGCTACTGCAGGGTCTTGTCTACTAAGGCTCCTCCGGAGGCAAAGCATCCACCATGCTTTGTCATTTGGCAAAGCAAGCCTTCATAGAAATATTGAATTAAGAGTTGATCGGTGATTTGGTGGTGGGGACAACTCGAGCACGCCTTCTTGAATCTTTCCCAATATTCATGCAAGGTCTCTCCCGTCATTTGTCTTATGCCACATATATCTTTTCTAATGGTAGCAGACTCTAGAGGCAGGGGAAAAATTTCTCTAAGAACAACCGCTTCATGTCACCAACTTGTTACCGAACCTGGTGAAAGATAAAATAACTAATCCTTGGTCAGTATCGCAAGTGAGAAAGGAAATGCCCTCAGCTTGATGTGCTCTTTCGAGATCCCATGTGGCTTCATGGTTGAACAAACCACATGGAACTCCTTTAGATACTTATGGGGATCCTCACCTGCAAAACCGTGAAACTTGGGCAACAAATGTATCAATCCAGATTTTAACTCAAAATTAGCATCAAGATCTGGGTATTGAATACACAAAGACCAAGTTAGTTATATCAGGAGTAGCAAGTTCCTTAAGAGTTCTATTCTGCATGTTATCAGCCATGGTTTCAGAATTATTCAAGATCTCAAGTTCACTCCCAATATTAAGATCAAATTCAGATGCAATTCTTGCACTTAGCCTACGAGCTCTAATCAACCTATGCAAGGTTCTATCAATCTCAGGATCAAAGTCAACTAAGTTATCAGGCTCGGACCTAGTCATGCATCACATAAAAACAAATAAATAAGCAAAATGCACTAAACAATGGATAAAAATGTTAGAAAAGTTAATAAAAAGCAAAAGTTAGTAAAAACACTTAAAATGAAAAGATTACACTTACTAATCCCCGGCAACGGTGCCAAAATTTTGACGAGCACCGAACTCAGTCAAAGTTATAACCTAAGTTATTACCTAAGCTTATAGCACAGTGACAACACCGGATCATCTCCACGAGGATTGTAGATGCAATTTAATCAAATCAAGTGAAAGTTAGCAAAGGGGGGTTTGACAGTTTCAGATCACACTTAACAAAATTAAAGGAAGAAATAACAATTAAAGAGCAGTCAATTTAGAAACCTATCCAAGACTGGGTGGATTCAATCATATACCCTTCATAGAACACTTGAAGCGCAATTGAATTGTTAATTTGGATCTAACCGAGATCTCTGCATCAAATCCAGAATTCATACTAGACGATCGTCTATAATTTAATTAACAAGTGATAAACATAAATCCGCAATCACACCATTCATGAAGATCTATGTTAATTTCAAGTACCGAATTCAATTAACTTAGGCACAAATCAGTAACCTAACCTTTTCAATTCTGTGATTAATTTAGATCAATCAGTTCTAAGTTTCATCACAAATCTCAATCTTCATTTATGTGATTAGTTTAGATCAATCAGTTCTAAGTTTCATCACAAATCTCAATCTTAAACCAAGATCAAATTAAATCAATATAAATAGAATCACCATTCATGCATTCAAGATCAAGAAGAAGAAAAAAGAAGAAAAGAGGAATTCAATTACAAATTAAATACAACACATAACCAAGGTCTCAAGAATCCAAACCACAATCTCTTCAAGAGTTCTAAATTGACCGAAAGTAGCTTAGCCCTCCATTACCATGAAGGGGAGCATCAAAATATACAAAAGCTATGAGAAACTATGAAGAAACAAGAAGAAACTATGAGAGAAATGAAGGAGAATACAACTTGTTATTAATGATAACCAATGGTGCCTTTTATAGAAGTCTAGGGTAACAAAATGACAAAGGGGAATGGGTGGATGAGTGGGGTGGTTGAGTGGATGGATTAGTGGATGAGTGGGTGGATTAGTGGATGGATGAGTGGGTGGTTGAGGACGAAAATTTCTTGTCTGACTTAGAAGCCAAAAATGACTAACTACACTTCAGATCCATGAAAAGTACTCTTCATGAAAGTTGTAGATCTTTGTCCTGGCTATAACATGCATATGTGGATCATCCAATTTGGCTTCCTACAGCCCAAGATATGACCCAAATACCGCAGGTTGCTCAAACCCAACTTCAGCACCTCTGTTCCGACTTGCAAGCTCAAACTGACCCACTAGACTTCATTTTTTCAAAAAGTGTTCTTCATCAAAGTTGTTTATTTGGATCTTAACTATCAATTATCCAAATTTCAGCCTATCTCCATTATTACAGCTTGAGATATGATTTTATGAGTGCACACCATTCGGATTCTAGTGACAGAACCTGTATTCTGACTTCCATGTAAACTTAGGTCCCTTAGACATCTGTGTAGGACTTCGAGCTCTTCATCAAAGTTGTAGAGCTTCCTCCTAGCTTTCCTACAAGGTAAAATTCATGATTATCAGATATCAGGAACTCAAGTTATGGCCAAAATACAAAAACAGTGTCAAATCTCAATAATGCTGAAAATATTCAATTAGGACCATTTTGAGCTTAAACTCACAAAATCATACCAAACTCAATCAATTAAGAATATGGAGAGTGTAAATGTCTAAACATAAGGGTTTCTTAATGAATAAAATATGTGATTATCAGCTGGCACCCTTTCCATGGAATTTGGCGACGATGTGGTACAATTTAACATTTTTGAGGCCATGAGACATCCCCTAGAGGAGCATTCTGTTTTCCATGTTGATGTGATTGATATGCTAGTTGACGATGCTTATGCTGATATTTATGCTGACTTTCCTGATATTCTGATTTTCGGATTTCATTACCGTGAAACATGTCTTGTTTGTGATATTGTACCATGTCTTTGCATGTCTTGTCCGAGATTTATGCAAGATTATGAGTGGTGATGTAGCTGATGACTTGAATGATGCAGCATGTGAAAATGAGAGTCGGAAGTATGTTGAATTTAATGTTGCTGAGTTAGTTGTTTCAAACAGCTTGTTGCCCTCCATTGTACAGCCTCCATCCTTAGAATTAAAGATTTTACCGGACCATCTTAAATATGCATATTTGGAAGATGGTGAGAAGCTGCCTGTGATTATTACTAAAAATTTACAACCTGATCAAGAAGAAAAATTACTGCAGGTTTTGAGGCAGAATAAACAAGCCATCAGATGGACACTTGCAGATCTTCTTGGTATCAGTCCCTCCACATGCATGCATAGGATTTTGTTGGAGGAAGATACTAAACAAGTACTGGCAGCCCCAAAGGAGACTGAACCCCCGACTGGATGTGGTAAAGAAGGAAGTTACTAAGCTACTGCAAGCTGGCATTATTTATCCCATATCTGATAGTAAATGGATGAGCCCTGTGCAAGTTGTTCCAAAGAAATCTGGGGTCACAGTAGTTGAAAATTAGAACAATGAGCTACTACCCACAAGAATTCAAAACAGCTGGCGGGTTTGCATTGATTACAGACGACTTAACCAAGCCACCAGGAAAGATCATTTCCCATTACCTTTCATTGATCATATGTTAGAGAGACTAGCTGGCAAGTCGCATTACTGTTTCTTGGATGGATATTCGGGTTATTTTTAGATCCATATAGCCCCAGAAGACCAAGATAAAAATACTTTCACTTGCCCATTTGGCACATTTGCATACAGAAGGATGCCTTTTGGTCTGTGCAACGCTCCAGGAACCTTTCAAAGGTGTATGGTAAGTATATTTTCTGACCTTTTAGAAAATTGCATGGAAGTATTCATGGATGACTTTACTATCTATGGCTCTTCCTTTGATGCATGTTTGGATAGTTTTAGATAAATGCATTAAGGCTAACCTTGTTCTGAATTTTGAGAAATGTCATTTCATGGTGGAGCAAGGCATAGTTTTAGGGCATATAATATCTAGCAAGGGTATTGAGGTAGATCCTGCGAAAATAGATGTTATTTCATGCCTATCTTACCCCACATGCGTGCGGGAGGTTCGTTCTTTCCTTGGTCATGCAGGTTTCTATAGGCGATTCATAAAAGATTTCAGCAAAATTGCTCTTCCACTATCCAACTTGCTACAAAAAGAAGTGGAGTTCCATTTTGACCAGAAATGCAAGGATGCCTTCAATCACTTGAAGCAAGCATTGACCAGTACACCTATCATCCAGCCACCAGATTGGACACTCCCATTTGAACTCATGTGTGATGCCTCTAATTATGCTTTGGGAGCTATTCTTGCACAAAGGGTTGGCAAAATATCTCATGTCATCTCCTATGCTTCAAGAACTTTAGATCCTGCACAAGTCAACTACACCACCACTGAAAAGGAACTTTTAGCAATTGTTTTTGCTTTAGACAAATTTCGATTATATTTGCTTGGTTCTAGAGTGGTTGTGTTTTTCAGATCATACACTCAAGTTTCTCCTGAAGAAGCTTGATGCAAAGCCTAGGTTGATTAGGTGGATTTTGCTCCTCCAAGAGTTCGATATTGAAATCCGTGATAAAAGTGGAGCGGAGAATTTAGTGGCTGATCACCTAAGCCAAATTGAAAGAGAGGCAGATACTTTTCCTATCCATGATGTCTTTCCTGATGAGCAGCTTTTCAAGCTGCAAGGGTCTGATGCGGCACTGACAGTGTGTTTTTTTTTTCTGCTTGGCGTTGATTCACTTTTTATCAAGTTGTGTTGCTCTTTTCTATATCTCTCTTTCACATTGAGGGCAATGTTATATTAAGTGTGGGGGAGAGATTTTAGCATTTTTTTTTGGATTTTTCTTAAAAAAAAATCAAAAAAAATAAAAAAACAAAAAAAGGTTCATTGCATGATTGAATAACTTTTCTCCCTTCTTGAACTGATATGCTTGGTGATGGATGATTGAATTGATGAATTGAGTTTGATGGATGCATACCTTATGAGATTTTGAGCCTAATGGATGGATTCAACATTTATGCCATTCTCTTTTTTCTTGTGTGATTTTCACTCATGTTAATGACCACTCTAGAACTTGCTTTGATTCTTTTTGAGGCTACATTTTACTTGCATGCATGAACATGATTGAGGCCCTCTTTCTTAATTAGCTAGTTTAACCGAATAGCCAACCTTGTTTTCAATATGATATCAAGCACTCTTTTGACTTCTTGAAAATTCTCTGATTCCTGCCAACCTTGTATATTTTCCTTTACTTAACCCTTTTGAGCTTATTTGACCATTCCTTGTTTCTAGCTCATTATGTACCTTAAATGAAAAATCGTGTTCTTACTTTACCTTAGGGAATAAAAGAACATTAGCTTGGTTAATGAATGAGTTTTTGAACAAGTGTGGGGGTGTGTGTACAAAGTGGTTGTTGAAAAAGGAAAGAGTGCCTAAAAAAAAAATGTATGTATATAGTTATGTTCATACATATAAAAAAAAGGAAAAAAAAAAGAGATTGGGAAATGAATATGTAAAGGGATATACATTAGAGTTGGGATGAACTTTTATGCTTGTTTCAGCTCTCATTTGCTTTTATTCTCTTTGGTATTTATCTTCTCATATCCATTTTATCCTCTTCTGTTACCTTGACCTCATTACAACCTTGAATAAAGTCCTCATGATTTGTGTGTGCATGTGTTTTGAGTAGTGGAGAAGTAGAAGATAAGCAAGCTTATGGTAGTGCAATTTTCATGGGTTGAATTGAGTGAAATACCTACCTTTTAAACACTTGAGAGATTGAGAGGGAATCTTGTGAAGATCTATCATTCTCGATTCATGTTGAAGATACCTTGCTTGTTGGTTTGAGATGTGGAGAATTGTTAACTTATGAATGTTTTGATCCCTTGAACCTTTAGTTGTTCTTCTTGATTATAAAATTTTGGGCTCTTGAATGTCGTTGGAATTTAAATTTTTGTTAATCTCTTATGTCCTTGTTTTGGTCTTGAGTTTTGCCCAGGAATGCAAAAAGCTAAGTGTGAGAGAATTTGATAATCACATATTTTATTCATTAAGAAACCCTTATGTTTAGTCATTTACACTCTCCATATTCTTAATTGATTGAGTTTGGTATGATTTTGTGAGTTTAAGCTCAAATTGTTCCTAATTGAATATTTTTAGTATTATTGAGATTTGACACTATTTTTGTATTTTATCTATAATTTGAGTTCCTGATATCTGATAATCATGACTTTTACCTTGTAGGAAAGCTAGGAGGAAGCTCTACAACTTTGATGAAGAGCTCGAAGTCCTAAATAGATGTCTAAGGGACCTAAGTTTACATGGAAGTCAGAATACGGGTTCTGTCACTAGAATCCGAATGGTGTGCACTCATAAAATCATATCTCAAGCTGTAATAATGGAGATGGGCTGAAATTTGGATAGTTGATAGTTAAGATCCAAATAAACAATTTTCATGAAGAACATTTTTGAAAAAATGAAGTCTAATGGGTCAGTTTGAGCTTGCAAGTCGGAACAGAAGTGCTAAAATTGGGTTTGAGCAACCTGCGGTATTTGGGTCATATCTTGGGCTGTAGGAAGCCAAATTGGATGATCCAGATATGCATGCTATAGCCAAGACAAAGATCTACAACTTTCATGAAGAGTACTTTTCATGGATCTGAAGTGTAGTTGGTCATTTTTGGCTTCTAAGTCAGACAAGAAATTTTCATCCTCAACCACCCACTCATCCATCCACTAATCCACTCATCCACTCATCCACTAATCCACCCACTCATCCACTCCACTCAACCACTTCACTCAACCACCCCACTCATCCACCCACTCCCCTTTGTCATTTTGTTACCCTAGACTTCTATAAAAGGCACCATTGGTTATCATGAATAACAAGTTGTATTCTCCTTCATTTCTCTCATAGTTTCTTCTTGTTTCTTCATAGTTTCTCATAGCTTTGTATATTTTGATGCTCCCCTTCATGGTAATGGAGGGCTAAGCTACTTTTCGGTCAATTTAGAACTCTTGAAGAGATTGTGGTTTGGATTCTTGAGACCTTGGTTATGTATTGTATTTGATTTGTAATTGAATTCCTCCTTTCTTCTTCTTTTTTTTTCTTCTTCTTGATCTTGAATGCATGAATAGTGATTCTATTTATGTTGATCTGATTGATCTTGGTTTAAGATTGAGATTTGTGATGCAATTTAGAACTGATGGATCTAAACTAATCACATAAATGAAGATTGAGATTTGTGATGAAACTTAGAACTGATTGATCTAAATTAATCACAGAATTGAAAAGGTTAGGTTATTGATTTGTGCCTAAGTTAATTGAATTCGGTACTTGAAATTAACATAGATCTTCATGAATGGTGTGATTTCGGATTTGTGTTTATCACTTGTTAATTAAATTCTAGACGATCGTCTAGTATGAATTCTGAATTTGATGTAGAGATCTCGGTTAGATCCAAATTAACAATTCAATTGCGCTTCAAGTGTTCTATGAAGGGTCTATGATTGAATCCACCCAATCTTGGATAGGTTTCTAAATTGACTGTTCTTTAATTGTTATTTCTTCCTTTAATTTTGTTAAGTGCGATCTTAAACTGTCAAACCCCCCTTTGCTAACTTTCACTTGATTTGATTACATTGCATCTACAATCCTTGTGGAGATGATCCGGTGTTATCACTGTGCTACAAGCTTAGGTAATAACTTCGATTATAATTTTGACTGAGTTTGGCGCTCGTCTGTTGGTTTATACCACATCCTTGTTAATATTTAATGGCTGGTGTAAACTGCCGACTTGTACATTATTTTTTTCTATTTTAAGTCATTTATTTATGCTTAATTGGTATCGTGATTTAAATTCTGGTCGTTTAGTTAAAATTAATCCTGGTACTTTATATATTGATTTGTTTGAATCACAATCACACACAATTGACACAATGACTGAAAATGAAAGTGTACATGATGAACATGAAAATCAACTGTTGCAAACCATGCGTGAATATTTGCAACCACCTCGAAATTCTAGTCCATCATGCTTTATCTTCCCACTTAATGCCAATAATTTTAGATTCAAGTCAGGTATGATTTCTTTACTTCCTAATTTTCATGGTTTAGAGTCTGAAAGCCCATATTTACATCTGAAAGAATTTGAGAAAGTATGTATTGCTTTCAATGACCAAAATTGCATTGAAGAGATTATTAAGCTTAAATTGTTTCATTTTTCTTTAAAAGATAAAGAAAAATCTTGGCTTAACACTTTGAAACCAAGATCAATTGACACATAGCAAGAAATGCAAGGTGGGTTCTTGATGAAATTTTTTCCAACACATAAAACCAATGCTATGAAAAGACAAATCCAAAATTTTTCCCAAAATTCAAATGAAGCATATTTTCAATGTTAGGAACGGTTTAAAGATTTGTTAAATTCTTGCCCACTTCATGGTTTTGAAAAATGGTGCACTATAAGCTTCTTTTATGAAAGTTTAACACTTGAAACTAAACAATTTGTGGAAACAATGTGCAATGGTGAGTTTCTTGATAAAGAACCTGATGAAGCTTTAGACTATTTAAACTAGTTGGCTAAAAATTCTCAATCTTGGCATAGTACTAACTCTTCTGAAAATTCAATTAGATCTAACCTTGCAAGTGCTAATAAAGTAAAATATCACCTTAGTCAAGAGGAAGATCTAAATGCAAGGTTTGTTAGTTTGGCTAGAAAGGTTGAAGCCATGGAATTAAGAAAAGCTAAAGAAATCAAATCTGTGCAAAATGAAGAAATTTGTGGCATTTGTGATGACTTAGGACAGTCAACACATAAATGTCCTAAGATTCTTGTTTTTAAAGAAGTTGTACATGAGCAAGTAAATGCTATGAATAATTTTAAAAAGCCATTTACTTCTTCTTTTTCAGATACATACAATCCGGGATGGAGAAATCACCCGAATTTCAGCTGGAGGAATAATAATCAGTCACAATTCGTGCAACCACCACCTCCTCAGGCCCAACAGGGCTCTCAAAATTCTCAAGGATATGTACATTATGTCCCACCATATAAGAAAAACCTTGAAGAAACACTACATGCATTCATAGAAAAGTAAGAGACCATTAATAAACAATACAATCAAACTATGACTGACATAAAATAAACTCTTGCTAAACTTTCTTCTGCACTCATCATTCATGAGAAAGGAAAATTTCCTTCTCAACCTCAACCAAATCCCAAGGGTCAGTACAGTCTAAATGAGAGGAGTTTAGAAAACTAACAAATAGATCAAGTCAAGTCAGTGATAACTCTTAGGAGTGGAAAGGTTGTTGAAAAACAAATTCCCGAACCTTATGAGAAAGAAGATGAACCAATTCCCTAAGAAAATGAAGAAGTTGACCAAAAGGAGACCAAACTCTCGCCTTCACCCCCATTTCCTCAAGCATTGAATAATTCAAAGAAATTGGGCCACCACACTGAAATTTTTGACATTTTGAAACAAGTGAAGGTCAATATTCCTTTGTTAAATGTTATCAAACAGATTCCTTCTTATGCCAAATATTTGAAGGACTTGTGCACTGTTAAAAGGACACTAAATGTGAAAAAGAAAGCATTTTTGGCTGAACAGGTAGCTCCATTCTTCAAAATAATAATGCTTTGAAATTTAAAGACTGGTTGTCCTATAGTTTCATACATTATTGAAGAACATAAAATTGAAAAAGCTTTACTTGATCTTGGTGCTAGTGTCAATTTGCTTCCATATTCAGTTTATCAACAACTCAACTTAGGTGAGTTAAAACAAACTTCTGTAACTCTTCTACTTGCCGATAAATCAATTAAAATTCCAAGAAGAATAGTAGAAGATGTGTTGGTTCAAGTTGATAAATTTATATATCCTGTGAATTTTATTATCTTGGATACTGAACCTATGGTTAACAGTTGCTAGTCAATTCCTATTATTTTAGGCCGTCCATTTTTAGCAACATCTAATTCTTTCATAAATTGTAGAAATGGAGTGGTGAAGCTAACATTTGGAAACATGACATTGGAGCTTAATGTTTTTAATATGTGCAAGCAATCACAGGAAGTCCTTGATGAAAAAGAGGAAGTTGAAGGAATTGAAGTCATTGTAGATGATCATCTTCAAAAAGGGAGTTCTTCTGACCCATTAGAAGTTTGTTTAATTAATTCATTTGATTTCCTTGATTGTACAGAGGAAATAGAATACAAAGAATGGAAGCCAAGATTTGAAAAGTTAAAACCCATGAATGATAATGCTCATGAAGAAGTACCCACACCAGAACTAAAGCCATTACCTGCTGGGTTGAAGTACACATTTTTGGGAGAAGAGTAAAACTTTCCAATAGTAATTTTCTCAACTCTTACTGGAGAACAAGAAGGAAAGATACCCCCTCAATGGATGCCCCAAGATAGGAAGAAATTTTTGACAGAGGTGAAAAACTTTTATTGGGATGACCCATACTTGTTCAAATATTGTCCTGACCAAATCTTTCGGAGATGTGTGCCCGACAGTGAGGTAGGTAATGTCATTAAATTTTGTCACTCAGAAGCATGTGGAGGTCATTTTTCTTCAAAGAAAATAGCTGCGAAAATCTTGCAGTATGGATTTTATTAGCCCACTTTATTTAAAGACTGCTATACTTTTTACAAAAGTTGTGAAAATTGTCAAAAGATGGGCTCAATTTCAAAAAAAAAAAACATAATGCCTCTGAACCCCATCCTTGAGGCGATTCCATGCTGACTCAATGATCATAAAACTGTTCTCAAATTTTTAAAAGAAAATATCTTGTGCAGATTTGGAATCCCTCGAGCTATCATCAGTGATGGGGGAACACATTTTACAATAAACTATTTGAATCTTTAATGAAGAAATATGGTATTACACACAAAATTGCCACCCCTTATCACCCTCAGACAAGTGGAGATTAAACGATGCACTTTGGGCTTTAAAATAGGGAGATTAAACAAATTTTGGAAAAAAATGTTAACCCAAATCGTAAAGATTGGTCTTTAAGACTAAACGATGCACTTTGGGCTTACCGTACTGCTTTCAAAACATCTTTAGGCATGTCATCTTATCGGTTAGTGTAACGCCCCTTTTTCTCCCTTAGTCATAATGGGTAAGAAGAAGGAACGTTTACCATAGTGAAACGATGCACAAATAATTACGTAAAGTTTGAACATTTTTTTTTATCATAAATTCGGTTAAAACTTCCATTAATGTACATATACACCTGTTTGTAAATATATCGCGTGATTGAGTTAAAATTAAAAGTTCCTCTTTCATATAAAACTTCTTATCAAAAACGTCAAAGAGAAATCAATATGGAATGAAACATACAACCATGCACAATATAGATAGTTACATACTTTGTACCAGAATTACAAGCCTATTTAAATTACATTTCCAAAAAGATATACAAAAAGCAAAATGTGTACCTACCCCAAGAGATACAAATATCTACACACTAATCCAGTAGTACGTCAGGCTCCCTCAAAATAAACGGATAGCCATCAGTAGCCATCAATTTAAAATCCAACCCTAAGACTGCCTGGAATGAGAAGGAACCGTAGATGGATCCTCCTCAGGGTCCTCGTCGTCCGACGAGACATCCATCGGGATGACAGAACAGCGGGCAGGAGCCCGGGCAGTAGACAAGAAAGAGTCGTCACGTGGGGTATAGTACATATCCGCCCACATATCTCTTACAGGCATATAAAATTCCAACCACACAAAAGCATGAAAGTCAAAAATAGAAGCAGTGTAGCGTCCCCATGCTAAAGACACCGTCAATTCGCCGTGGTACACACATCGGTCAGTCTGCACGTTGATATGCCAGCAATCCGGACCACCATGAAAGTTGATCCGCACGTAACCAAAAAATCCACGGGGGCAAAATGACATTCTCAGTAACTTCGGTCTCAGTCGAGATAAGGCCAGAAACCCTGAAACTCAGTAGTTTCCTTGTTCTCCTCACGAGTGTCTTCTCGAGAGCACACGATTCAACCAAAATGCAAAATAAAGAAAAGTACCGAAAGATGTGAGATTCCCAGCTTTCAGTACCAACATGGCAGCAAGAAAATAAACGGCGTCAAATGCCCACATAAGACACAGTTAATACATACAGGTATAGTAATACATGAAAGCAATTAATGAGAGTAAAGCAACAAGGAACAGTAATTAACATCATCCATAGCCAACTAGCAACATTAGCATTACCAAGAATCAAATAAATATCACAGTCATAATAGTAAACACATTATCCAATCATGAATGCTCAATGGACCATGTGACTGACAACTCTCAATGCAACAAGGGTACCAAAGTTCCTACTCCATGGAGCTAGACATAAACATTTTCGGAGTGAATGATCAAGGAGTAATGCCAGTGTATCGTTAGCCTTAAAAATATAGTGTGCTCATCACATAAAAACATTTGCGCAAAATGGCTCACACATGGCACCTCAACAGTTGATCGCGACATAGGACAGCATCTCAGGCAGGATCGTCGGTGTGTTGCATTGGTCTATCCCACGGTCCCAGTGGAGCTACCACTGTCTATTGTGAGACACCCACACCCCGACGCCCCCAGGGTCAACAACATATGACACCTACGCTTAGTCTATTCGCACCCGCACATAGGTGTTATTCAAACTCCTAGGCAACATAGCCTTCTCAACAATGTCCCACGGACAATACGCATGCATGATGACACAATGTCCAATCATGTATGTTCATCAACGATGCATTCAGCATAAGCCTTTCCTCAATGGCACACAAGCATTATTCAATGTCCCACATGACATATCAACAATACATTTATTAAAATATTGCCTCAATGGCACATCATCATTCTTATCTCCTTGAGTACTACATCAATAATTCTTAGCATCAACATGCATTCCTCATTACACACATACCACAATTTCCATGTCATGGATCCAAGAATTCCATATTCAAGGTCATTTCTTCTCTATTGGTATAAATGCACATTCCTATCACAATTTAGTAAAGTAAAATCCTTGAATCCAAGGTTTTTAGGTTATGTTTGAGTTACAAAGGACAAAGAACCATAATCTCAATCATTTCCAGCTCAAAAATCTCATTTTTGGTCTTGGTAATTGATTACAAACACCCTTGTAATCGACACCGAGAAACAGAACCTCTGTAATCGATTACAATCTCGTTGTAATCGATTACGTGATTCCCAGAACCACGTTACGTAACTTCAAGGCCCTGGTAATCGATTACACAACCGTGGTAATCGATTACCAATCGGACAGAACCTTCGTAATCGATTACCCACAAGTTGTAATTGATTACGTGATTCCCAGCAGCACCATTTCGTGACATCAGAGGCTTGGTAATCGATTACACTCTTCTTGTAATCGATTACAAGCTAAACAGAATCTCTGCAATCGATTACACACAAGACGTAATCGATTACCAGATTTCCAGAATCACGATTTTGTATCTTTAAGAGCTTGGTAATCGATTACAAGCCCCGTGTAATCGATTACCACGCGTAAACTTGCAGAAAATAGAGTTCTTCAAGTCCTCTAACTCAAACCAAACCATTCCTCATCATATTTAATCAACAAGATACTCAAATACACCTTCAAATCATGCAAGAGACATCAATAAATCATACAAACCCAACAAAATACACTATCATCAAGAACAACATAAAAATGAGAGAACTTTATTCATGGATTCAGAAATCAACAACAATACACATACAAGACATTCCCTTACTACCAAGATTGGTTGAAGAGGATCATCTCCCTCTTACCTATTTGGAAAACAACACAATGTGCCACCCCTTCTTGCCCTAGATTTTCATTTTCCCCCCTTCAAGAAAAACTCCAATGTGAGTGATCACCACAATGTTCACTCAAACCATGAAAAATAGGTTCTTGGTCACCAAGGTGGCCAAGAGAAACGAAAATAGCAAGAAAATGGAAGAAAGTTGAAGGCTTTACCTTAAAGCTCCAAGCTTTAGCTTCAATGGTGGAAAAGAAATGGAAGAAGAAGAAGAAGAGGAACGAAAAGATAACCACCAAGGAGAATAATCTTGGAATAGTGGAAGGAAACAAGTAAATGTGATTTGCTTGGCAAATAATGGAGTTGGTCTCCAATGTGTGGGTGTGTGTGTGTACGGTGGAGAGGAAGGAAAAGAGAAGAAATAGAGAAATGGGTATTTGGGTTTAGAGAAATGAGAATGCAATATTAAGACAATTGAGGGGAAATATTTGGGCTTCCCCTTGTAGCTTCTGCCGTAGAAGAGTGGAGAAAGGAGAGAGAGAAAATGTGTTACAAGGGAAATTACAAGGAAGCTTCCCGTAACAAGCTTGGATTAAATTTAATCTTTCTTTTGAAATTAAAACTAATAGATGTGATACAAAAATCAGATTTTGAATAATGTGATAATATTTTTAATACATGTTATTATTTATTAGACAATAGTTAAAGTTGGTAGAAGTCAGCATTAACAAATCTGACAGATAAATTCTTCACAGTGTTTTATTATCGCATCTGTTAAGATTTCTCAAAAAATGTAAAACCTTGTAAACTGTGTCCGGCCTCGGGTTTAGTAAGATCCCCCGTCGATGTTTTCATAGTTCAAGGTTCTCGGAGAAAATGTCTCATTTCTCCGGTTCCGCTCAGTACACACGTAAAACGAGAAATATATTAAAATATTTCGTGTTCTCAGAAAATTCCAAGAAAATTCCAGAAAATCACAAATATTTTTAGAATGAATCCTGAGAGTAGAAAAGTAAATTTTGGGGTGTTACAGTTAGTCTATGAAAAACCTTGTCACTTGCCTGTAGAATTGGAACATAAAGCATTTTGGGCCATTAAAGCTTTCAATCTAAATCGTGATGATGCTTGCAAGATACACAAATTACAATTAAATGAACTTGAGGAATTGAGAAATGATGCATATGAGAACTCAAAGATTTATAAAGCTAGAACAAAAGCTTTTCATGACAAGACAATTTTGAGAAAATCTTTTGAAATTGGTTAAAAAGTTCTGCTTTATAATTCTTGCCTGCACCTATTCCCTAGAAAATTGAGATCTAGGTGGAGTGGTCCTTTTGTTGTCAAACATGTGCATCCTCATGGGGCCGTAGATATTGAGAATGAATAGTAATGTGTTTAAAGTCAATGGACAAAGGCTCAAACCATTTCTAGACAACCAAGTTGATGAGGTAGAATTCATCTCTCTTTCTGATCCTTGTTATTAATAGAATTTATTCTAATTTTGTTGCCTTGTTTTTGCAGTTCTTTATGTTGCCGGTTAAGTGGCAGATAACGATACTCCGTGACTCTCAAGTCAGTTTATTTTTCAGTTTCCCAAAATAACTGAATCCTTCTTCTCCTTTAAAATGGATGTCATTCTTTCAAACTTGAGAAAACATTTTCCTTCTCTCCCTCAAAATGCTCTGACAAAAATCTACAAAGTTAGATGTAAAAGATTGAGACTGTTAATGCACAAGGGTATGCCAGAAGATGTACGCTGGATAATTGAAGCAAAGGTCTGACTAGCAGGTGAGTCTTCAATTTCATTTGACTCATATATGCCAGGTCTTGGAAGAAGTTCGTATTCTAAAAGGAGAAGAGCAAAAAGGTTACAAGTCTGTCACAAATATGGATGATGGAATTGTAACAAGCGATGTCGTTCTTTGGGGATGGTTTTCGCAAATAAAAAAGATAAAATTTTCTTCATTAAGAATGGACTGAGTAAGGAGTCATTAGATGATATCTTATTGACTCTTGAGACGCATTCTTGTGGATTTGTGCATCGTGAACTTCTTAATTTGTGGAATCTCTTCAAGGCTAAAGAAAAACGCTATAGTCTTGGGAATCTGACTCTAAAAGACCCTGTTTGCCAATTTATAAGAAAATTGAATGGGAAGCTTATCCTCGACTCATAGAAGGCGTTTAAGCCGTTCCTAGACGTGAAACCAGAGGCAGATGTGAGCCATATCTACAACAATCTGTACATATTATCTTCTTCTTCTTCATGTTTTCTTTAAAAAAAATAAAAAAAAAAAAAAAAAAAAAAAAAAAAAAAAAATAGAAAAAAATGTTTGAACAAGGGTGATCCAGAAGGAGTACCATGGCTTTAATTAGTTGTGGAGGCCCAGCCTTTGGCTGACCCGTCATTGACTCGGGTGGACCTTTGCACGCTGGTCCTTAAAAAAGTTCGTGTACCATGCTTTATAGAGAGCCGCACTTCATAACCCAATGTTTACCATCTAGGCATTGTGGAGTTGATGGACAGGCAGAAGCGTCCTACTCTGGTTATTAGTGAGAAGTAACCCGCGGCTGCCAAAGCGTATGAGGCATCTGAGCTTGATCCTCTCTTTTATTAGAAGGGGCTCTCAGCGCCCTAGGATGGGATGTTCTGGATCTTGGACATTATAAGTTTCAGATTTTAGCATCTTTGTTGATGTTACGAGCCCAAGTGTGAGCTCTCCAAGTTCCAGACCCAGGATGGAAACCCACGATGGTTTCTTCTTCCTTTTTTTCTTTGAATAAACGGACGTGAGTGTCTACTGCACTAGTGATATGAGTATAACGATATGCCACTACTGCACTCATGATGCGCAGTATAAAGATATGCCATGAAAACTGTACATAAAGACGATCCTTTGAGTAGGGTCCTTCAGGGGTTTCTAAACTTCTTTACCCTGATGGTTTTCTTGAAGTAAAAAAAAAATTCCTTTACCTTTGATCTTTGATCCTGATCCAGCAATAGCTCAGATAGATTGGTCAACAAAAAGCAGTGAGAGAGGCAGGATGAAAAAAAAGCTAAATTTGACACTTCGTTTATAGCTTTCCTTTACTTTTAATTTTATTTATCGTACTTTGTTTTTGTTTAAATTTGTGTCAGATTTCTCCAACAAGTAATATCTTCTATCTTTTACTCATCTATATTTTAACATTGAGGACAATGTTGTGATCTAGTTGGAGGGGAAGGATAGTTGACCAAATTTTTTTTTGCTTTTTTGGGAAGTATGATATGATTATCATGGACTTACTAAACCAATGAATGATGGCAGAGTAAGGAGTAATTTCACTCTTGAGATGCATTTAAACTGGGAAGTATGTTTAGTGATATGACTGTCATAAAATCTATTCGTAGTAAAACCAATTAAGGATGACAGAGTAAGGAGTAAATTTTAGAAATAATTTATTACTCTTGAGACGCATCTTAGTTGGGATAGTAACTATTTAGTATTTATTTGTAGAAGTAACAAATGGATTCTTGGATCTTAGCATAAATTGTCTTCTTTCTTAAATTTCACAAGCTTGGATATGAATGTTGATATGGTGGATTGAGAATGATAGAAATATGCCTTGTGAGATTTTGAGCCTATTGATGAATGGATTGAATATCTGTAACATTCTCTTCTTTCTTGTGTGATTTTCACTCATGGAATTGATACTCTAGAACTTGCTTTGATTCTTTTTTAGGCTACATTTTCATATGCATACATAAATATGATTGAGACATTTTGAAATAGCTACTTTGACCAAATAGCCATCCTTGCATATTTTCCCTTGTGTAACCCCTTTGAGCTTATTTGACTATTCCTTGTTTTTAGCTCATTACGTGCCTGCAAAAAAAAAAAAACATGTTTTTACCCAACCTTAGGGAATAAGAGAACATTGACCTTGTTCTTGAACAAGTGTGGGGGTGTGTGTGCTAAATAATTAAAAAAAAAATTGACCACCGTTGCAATCAAAGGATTATCAGAGTTAGAATAAAGGTGGATGCATGGAAACAATAGGAAGAAAATGAGAATGTTCAAGTCTAACAATGAATTCAATTCACCAATTTGGGATTAATCTTTAACAAAACATTAGTCAAATATTAGTGATTGTCTTTTATGATGAATGTTCTCAAACATTTTCTCCACTCTAACTGTACCATAATGCTCTTTTATTCTCTTTGGTATTTATCTTCTCATATCCATATTATCCTCTCTCCTTTACCATGACCCCATTACAACCTTGAATAAAGTCCTCTTGATTTTTGTGTGCATGTGTTTTGAGTAGCGAAGAAGTAGCAGATAAGCAAGCTTATGGTAGTGCAATTGTTCATGACTTGAATAGAGTGAAATATTTACCTTTTAAACACTTGAGAGATTGAGAGTGAATTCTGTGAGGATCTATCATTCTTGATTCATTCTTTTCAACTGAAGTTTTCTTACTTGTTGGTTTCAGATGTGAAGAAATGTTACCTCATTAATGTTTTGATCCCTTGAATTTCTGGTTGCTCTTCTTGCTTCATCGAGTCTTTTAGAGTTTTTAGCTTTTGAGTCTATGTCGTTTTTCTTTGTTTCCTAACTTTGGTCTTATGTGTTTTGCCCAGGAGTGCAAAAAGCTAAGTGTGGGGAAATTTGATGAGCACATATTTTATACATTAATAAACCCTCATTTTTAGTCATTTACACTCTCTATGTACTTAATTGATTAAGCCTGGTTATGTCTTGTAAGTTTGGAATCAAATTGGATTTAATTGATTTTTCCAGCACTATTTGGGTCTTACACTATTTCTGTATTTCTGCCATATCTTGAGTTCTAGATGTGTAAAAATTATGTATCTTACCTTGTACGAAATATAAGAAAGAGCTCTACAATTTTCATGAGAGCTCCAGGTAAAATATGGACATCTAGAGGAGCTAAATGGGCTTGGAAGTCAAAACACGAGTTTTGTGTCTGGAACCTAAACAGTGTACAGTAATCAGAGCATAACTCAGGTTGTAGGAATTATCTTGGGCTGAAATTTGGCAATTTGAAAGTAAGACCCATATCTACAACTTTCATGAAGAACACAAGAGCTCATTCGGACAGCTTGGAGGTGATATTGGGTCTGGAAGTCAAAATAGAGGTGCTGAAATTGGGCCTGAACAATCTACAGTAATTGGGTCATATCTTGGGCTGTAGGATGAATTTTTAGATGATTTTGGTGCCATTGGAAAGTTGAGACAAAATGCTACAACTTTCATGAAGACCATGTTGCTTCATTCTAATGGCATCCATGAGATCAACAATGAATGATTTTGGAGACAAAGAATGTCAATAATCCAACCACTAATTCAATAATCCAACCACTCAACCAATCATCCACCCACTCATCCACCTACTGTTAATCAGCCCCCTTGTCATTTTGTATCCCTAATCCTCTATAAAAGGCACCATTGGCTGATCATTTAGTGCTCTTGGTGTTAGGCTTAGTTTTTAGAAGTTATGGTTATGCTTGTTTACTGTTTTCCTTTGTTGTAATTTTCTCTTGCTCTAAATTGAAGCTATGTTCATCTTTCTCTTCTTCTCTCTTTCTTTCTTCTTGTCTATAAGTGACTAAATCTTCATCTTGCTTGGGTGAAAGAGTGAAACTCTTGGTAATGAAATAAGGTTAGATTATTCTATTTCTTGTACTTAAATGATATATTATCAAATGGACATTTTATGTGTTGTATTTTGTTTCCAATCAATTTAGAAACCTTCTTTGTATAATGGAGATCTTGATTTATTGTAGACAATAGGATTGGCACAGTGAATGCTTGAACTCATTTACAAATGTTGGTAGATAATTAAAGGAATCATAATATAATTGCATATATAATTGAACTTTGAATGTTATATTTTCCGATTGGAACCTCCATTATGTGTGGATTTCAATTGAGTTATAAATAGAAATAATCTTACCTTTAATTTATTACCAAGAGTGGATCTCCTAACCCAAGCAAGTTCTTAAATTCATTTATGAACATCTTTTATTACTTTTAGTGTTGTGACAAATCCTCTTCTTACCTCAATTAATTTTTTCTTCATCAATTCCCTGTTGATCGACCTTGGACTCCCGAGAAATTTATTACTTGAGACAACCTACACTTGGGTTTGCATCCTTTAAATCCCGCAATCAGGTAACAAGGAATTGGATTAAGGATTTACAAAATAGAAAAAGGAAATGAATAAAACTTTTATGGTTGATCATCAAACAATTTTTGTAACGCACCAAAATATACCAACTGCAGCGCAATCGTCATTACACCACAGTTACTAAATCTAGGTGTGTCACAGTCATGATAACAGTAGTTTCCATATTTGAGAGTTTAATTTTTCCTTTTTGGCATTTATACATAAGTAGAAAATATGAGTCATGAATGAAATATAAATGTATTCAACCCTTAATACAACCATTGGAATTAAATCACGTTCTTTATATATATAGTTTATAGCCAATTTACACGAATCACTGATAACATAGAATATAATAATTACAAAGTCAAATAAATCACAGGAGGAATAAAAACATTAAAGGGGAGGAGTAGTAACCCAGGGATGGGTACTACCAGTAGACAAGGCCGCAACCCCATATGCACATGACGCACGACGCCCCAGTTGACACGACAGGCATCAATGCCACCACGCGGCTGCACTCTTACGTAGTCGACGAAATCTTATCCAGATGCTCAAGTCAATCAACCAAGGTATGGTCCCTCTTTATCTTCCTCACGATCTTTTATCAAACATAAATGTAAAATAGAAATGCACAACTATAGGAAAGAGGTGAGATTCCCAGCTTTCAGTACCAACATGGCAGCAAGAAAATAAACGGCGTCGAACGTCCACATAAGACACAGTTAATACATACAAGTACAGTAATACATGAAAGCAATTAATGAGAGTAAAATAGCAAAATCAATAGTTAACATTATCCATAGCCAGCTAGCAACATTAGCATTACCAAGAGTCAAACAAATATCACAGTCATAATAGTAAACACATTATCCAATCATAAATGCTCAATGGACCATGTGACTGACAACTCACAATGCAACAAGGGTACCAAAATTCCTACTCTATGGAGCTAGACATAAACATCTTTGAAGTGAATGATCAAGGAGTAATGCCAGTGTATCGTTAGCCTTAAAAATATAGTGTGCTCATCTCATAAAAACATTTGCGTGAAATGGCTCACACATGGCACCTCAACAGTTGATCGCGACATAGGACAGCGTCTCAGGCCAGATCGTTGGTGTGTTGCATTAGTCTATCCCACGGCCCCAGCGGAGCTACCAATGTCTATTGTGAGACACCCACACCCCAACGCCCCTAGGGTCAACAACATATGACACCTATGCTTAGTCTATTCGCACCCGCACATAGGTGTTATTCAAACTCCTAGGCAACATAGCCTTCTCAACAATGTCTAACGGACAACACACATGCATGATGACACAATGTCCAATCATGTATGTTCATCAATGATGCATTCAACATAAGCATTTCCTCAATGGCACATAGGCATCATTCAATGTCCAACATGACATATCAACAATACATTTATTAAAACATTGCCTCAATGGCATATCATCATTCTTATCCCATTGAGTACTAAATCAATAGGTGCATAACCCACATAGGGAATCACACTTGCATCAATAATTCTCAGCATCAATATATGTTCCTTATTACACACATATCACAATTTCCATGTCATGGATCCAAGAATTCCATTTTCAAAATCATTTCTTCTCTATCGGTATGAATACATATTCCTATCACATTTAAGTAAAGTAAAATCCTTGAATCCATGGTTTTTAGGTTATGTTTGAGTTACAAAGGACAAAGAACCATAATCTCAATCATTTCCAGCTCAAAAATCTCATTTTTGGGTCTTGGTAATCGATTACATCACCCTGTGTAATCGACAGTAAACAGAATCCCTGTAATCGATTACAATCTCATTGTAATCGATTACATGATTCCCAGAACTACGATTCGTAACTTCAAGGACCTGGTAATCGATTACACAGCTGTGGTAATCGATTACCAATCGGACAAAACCTCCGTAATCGATTACCCACAAGTTGTAATCGATTACGTGATTCCCAAAAGCACCATTTCGTGACATCAGAGGCTTGGTAATCGATTACACCACTCTTGTAATCGATTACAAGCTAGATAGAATCTCTGTAATCGATTACACACAAGATGTAATCGATTACTGGATTTCCAGAATCAGGATTTCGCACCCGAAAGAGCTTGTAATCGATTACAAGCCCCGCGTAATCGATTACCACGCGTAAACTTGCAGAAAACAGAGTTCTCCAGGTCCTTTAACTCAAACCAAACCAATCATTATCATATTTAATCAACAAGTTACTCAAATATACCTTCAAATCATGCAAGAGGCATCAATCAATCATACAAACCCAACAAAATGCACTATCATGAAGAACAACATAAAAATGAGAGAACTTTATACATGGATACAGAAATCAATAACAACACATATACAAGACATTCCCTTACTACCAAGATTGGTTGAAGAGGATCATCTCCCTCTTACCTATTTGGAAGACAACACAAGGTGTTACCTCTTCTTGCCCTAGATTTTCGTTTTCCCCTTCAAGAAGAACACCAATGTGAGTGATTTCCATGATGTCCACTCAAACCATGGAAAAATGAGTTCTTGATCACATAGGTGACCAAGAAAAACGAAAATGAGAAGAAAGTGAAAGAAAGGTTAAGACTTTGCCTCCAAGCTCAAAGCTTTAGCTTCAATGGTGAAAAATGAAGGAAGAAGAAGAAGAACCAAGGATGGCCACAAGGAAAATGGTCTTGTAATGATGGAAGAAAGCTAGATATGAGTTTAGTTGTAGCAAACAATGGAGATGATCTCCAATAAGAGTGTGTGTACGGTGGTGAAGCAAGGAGAAGAAGAGAAGAAGAAGAAGAAGAAGAAAATGTGATTATTGGCTCCCCAAAAAGGGCCTCTGCCGTGTAGAAGAATGGAGAGAGGGAAGAGAGAGAAATGGGAAATGGGTGGAAATTTCCTGGAAGCTTCCCAAATGAGTTTTTGAATTAATTTAACTTCTATTTTGAAAATAAGGTTAAAGGAGCTTGACACAAGGAAGATTTTAGAATAGTGTGATAAGATTTTTATTACATGTTATTATTTATTGGACAATAGTTATAGTTGGCAGAAGTCAGCATTAACAAATCTGACAGATAAAATTTCGCAGTGTTTTATTATTTCATCTGTTAAGATTTCTCGAAGGACGTGAAATCTTGTAAACTGTGTCCGGCCTCAGCTTTAGTAAGATCTCCCGTCGACGTTTCCATAGTTCAAGGTTCTCAGAGAAAATGTCTCATTTCTCCGGTTCCGCTCAGTACACACGAAAAATGAGAAATATATTAAAATATTCCGCGTTCTAAAAAAAATCCAGAAAAATTCCTAAAAATCCCAAATATTGTAAAATGATCATTTATTCTAAAATTATAAATTTTTGGGATCTTACAATTTTCGACCATGATGTTGGAAAATAGGGTTGAGAAGTAAATTGAAAATTTAAAGTATTTTATTTAAGAAGATTTTTAGCTTAGAAAATGGAAAAGATTTTATTAAATTAAAATAATACAGATTTTTGGAAAAAAAAAACATTGGAAAATATTACCTAGAGAAGTTTTAGTAAGGAAATATTGGAATTAGGGTTAAATTTTATATTAAACTTGGAAAGTTTCAAAATTAAGTTTAGAAAGTCAATAAAAGCTTTACGCGATTGAAAAATAATGATAAAACCTTACGCGTTTCAAAAATAATGATTTTGAGTTACGCGATTAAGAAAACGTTTAAAAATTTTTACACGATTGACAAAATGTTGGAAAAAGTTTACGCAATTTGCAAACATAACAAAAATGTTACACAATTGTGAAAATGTGATAAAAGTGCTACGTGACTGAGAAGAACAGTAGTTTGGTGTTGGACCGACGTATTGGACCTGGAGATGTCGATATATGGTTTTGGCCAGTGATGGCTTGATTTTGTGGAAAACCATGTTTTTGACATTTATCTGTGCATTGAATCATTAATTATGCATTGAAAGTCGTATAGACTGTGTTTGTTGAGGCCATTTGCCTAGGAGTTGAATTACACCTAAGTGCGGGTTTGAATCGTGTAGTGTAGGTCATTTGTTGATGTTGGAGGCGTCAGGGCACGGGTATCCCATAAGTGGATAGTTGGTAGCTCCATTGGGCCGTGGTGACTGAGCACCACACCGACGATCTCGACCAGACACTATTCTATTCCTGATCTGGTGAAGAATGTCTTATAGGCAGTCCTATAAGTCCATAAAGCATCTTCAAGTCGAGTGCTCCAATCCTTTCTTGAGGGATTCACTGTCATTTCAAGGATTGACTTAATCTCCCGGTTGGACACTTCAGTTTGCCCATTTGTCTGTGGATGGTAAGGAGTGGAAATTTTGTGCATTATTCCATATCTCTTCAATGAGCATCAAAGGTTTTGTTGCGTAAATGGGTCCCTTGGTGCGATGATACATGGGGTCCCGAACCTGGAGAAAATATGTGACTTAACAAAATATCGCAAGTTTTAGAATCATCGGATAGTGGCTTTTGCTTCCACCCATTTAGACACATAATCAACGAGATAAAAGAATGTATGTGAAACCAAATGAAGGAGGGAATGGTCCCATGAAATCAATACCCCACACATCAAAGAGTTCCACAAAAATGATCTGAGTCCGAGGCATTTGATTACGAGGACCAATATTACTGTTCTCGATGAATATCACAAGACTTACGAAGTTGTAGCGTCTTTGAAAATTGAAGGCCAATTATTGTCAAGCACTTTATTGGTGTTTTATCGCCAAAGTGTCCTCCACATGCATAGGTGTGGCAAAAGGAGAGGATGGAGTGTGACTGTAATCGGGAATGCACCTCCTAATGACTTGATGCACAATGCTTCCATAAGTACGGGTCATCCCGGATATAGTATTCTGATCACTCCTTAATTTATCTCTTTGGGCCTTGTTCAAATCCTCGGAAAGTCCTTAGTAACCAGGTAGTTAACAATGTCAAGATACCAAGGGATTATGGTGTTGACAACCATCAAATATTCATCCAGGAAAAGTCTCCATGATAGGCATTTCTTCCTCTTCGATTACCAATCTACTCAAGTGATCGGCCACCAAGTTTTCGCTCCCTTTCTTGTCTTTAATCTCCAAGTCAAACGGAGCAATAAAATCCATCGAGCAATCTAGGCTTTGCTTCTTTCTTTGTTAGAAGATACTTTGATGATTGAAAACACAATCACTTTAGAACCAATTAGATATGATCTAAATTTTTCTAAAGCAAATACAACAACTAGAAGTTCCTTTTGTGTGGTTGAGTAATTAAGTTGAGCATCATTTAGAGTCCTTGATGCATAGTAAATGGCATAAGGAACTCTATCAACTCGTTGTCCCAAGACCCTCTACCGCAAAGTCACCGGCATCACACATTAGTTCAAAAGGTAACTCCAGAGGAGGGTGGACGATGATCCGCGCGCGAGTTAACAACTTCTTGAGTTTATTGAAAGCTTCCATACATTTCTCATCAAAGTTAAAATTAACATCTTTTTGAAAAGTCTGTAAAGGGGCAATGAGACTTTAGAAAAGTCTTTAATGAATCTCCGGTAGAAACTGCATGACCAATAAAAGAACGAATCTCCCGCACTTAGTGGGTGGTGGCAAAGAATATAGTTCTACTTTAGCTTTATCTACTTCAATTCCCCTAGCAGAAATTACATGACCTAACACAATACCTTCATTCACCATGAAATGACATTTTTCCCAATTTATTACCAAGTTATGTCAATGCATCTTTTAAGCACCAAAGTTAAATGTTCCAAACAATTTTCAAAATCATTTCCAAAGACACTAAAGTCATCCATAAAAACCTCAATGATGTTTTCAATGTAATGGAAAATATACTCATCATGCATCTTTGGAAAGTTCTGGTGCATTGCAGAGTCCAAAAGGCATTCGCCTATATGCAAAGGTACCAAATGGACAAGTGAATGTAGTCTTGTCTTGGTCTTACGGACGCTATGGCAATACTGATTGTAAACGAAAAACCATCCGAGAAAACAATAATAAGAATGACCACTAATCTTTCTAACATTTGATCAATGAAAGGTAAAGGAAAGTGGTCTTTTCTCGTGGCGGCATTCAACAAGTAATCAATACAAACACGCCATGATCTACAACCTAGTGGGAATAAGCTCATTTTCAGCATTTCTTACCACAAGTAATTCCATTTCTTTGGTACTATACTGGATTGGGCTTACCCACTTCTTTGTCGAAATGGGGTAGATCACCCCCACACTTAGGAGCTTCAGTATCTCCTTTTTCACAACCTCCATCATGGGAGGATTCAATCTCCGCTGAGGGTCTCTCACAAGTTTAGTATCCTCCTCCATTAATATCCTGTGCATACAAACGGAGGGACTAATACCCTTGATATCAACTATTGACCAACCAATGGTGTCTTACCAACACTGCAAAACAACTACCAGTTTCTCTTCTTGCTCTTGGGTGAGTGACTTTGCAATTATTACTGGAAGGGTGTCCTTCTCCCCCAAGAAGATGTATTTAAGATGATCAGGTAGTGCTTTCAGTTCCAATTCAGGTGCCCGCACAACAGAAGGTTGAGGTATATAGTAGTAAGGGTAAATCAACAAAAGTTACCTCATGCTCTTCTGGAGTGGAAGAGAGCTCTTGTAAGGCAGCAACAATTTCATCAATGTCTTCACTCCATGGCTCTTCTTCACTCTTCTTCTTTTCCTCCTGTACATCTAAGCTATGAGTTAGAATTGTATCAAGAGCATCAAAATGGTCAGTATCAAAAGTTGAGAAATTAAAGAATCAAAAGGATCAAAAGAATCAATTAAACAAGCAAAAGTGCACATCACTTGGTATCTCATAGCTTCAAAAATATTGAATCTAATTAATTCCCCATCAAATTCCATTGTTAGAATTCCCGAGTGCACATCAATTTTTGTCCAAAAGTCTTCAAAAATGGTCTTCCTAGCAAGATAGGAGCAGATTTGGGAGACTCATCCTCTTCCATGTCCAAAACATAGAAGTCTGCACGGAAACACTAATTCAGATACCAAAACATCTTCAACCACACCCTTAGGGTATGCATTAGATCTATCGCCCAATTGAATAACAACACTAAGATGGGTTCCAAAGGACCCAAGTATAAAGATGCATAAATAGAATATGGCATGACATTTATAGATGCACCTAAATCAAGCATTGCCCTTTCAAACCTTGTGTTACCTATAGTGCATGGAATGGTGAATGTGTAGTAAGGTCCTTACATTTGGTTGGGAGTTTCTTTTAATTAAGCTGAAACATTTTCTCCCACTTGGACCTTTTCATTTCCTTTTAACTTCCTCTTGTTATGCATAATTCTTGATAGAAATTTTGCATATCTAGGTACACTCGCTAATGGCATCTAACAAAGGGATATTAACCTCTACCTTCCTAAAAGTCTCAAGTATTTCTTTTTTCGCTTCTTCTTTCTTGGTTTTAACCAACCTACTAGGAAAAGGAGCTTTAGTGACATATTTAGGAAGGGGTTCGTAAATACTTACCTTAGGGGTTTTGGAAGTTTGCCCCTTATCATTTGCTTCTTTGGGTGGTTCATCCTTCTCTTGAATGATTGGTGGAAGAGAGGTAGGCTCATCCATCGTCTTTCCGCTTCTCAATGTGACAAAGACTAGCATTTTCCCTCGGATTCACTTCTGTTGTGAGGGTAGCTTCCCGAAGCTTGGCTTTGAAACTTGTTGAATTCTATTTCACTATACTTCGATTCTCGAAGTTATTGATTGATCCTTGTTTCTTGTTTGAAACTTTGTATAGTTGCATTTGTTTTTGTTGGAACTGCAAATTATTAGTGGCCATTTGTTTTACTAGCTCCTCTAATGAAGGTCAGATTGCTTAGGAGCTTCTTCATCCTCTCGAGGGAAAGGTACTTGCCTTTGTTGGAACCGGAGGTCCAAGGTCGGAGGTTGATTTTGAGGTTGCTTTGCATAGTTGAAATTTGGATGATCCCTCCAATGGATTATATGTGTTTGAGTAGGGGTTGTAATTTTTGAAAGGATATCCCCCATGCTCTTACCTCCTCATTTGTGTCTTCTTGGAGAGTGGGACACATATCTGGGATGTCGAGATGAACAAGAGATTAAGCATGAACTGGTGCTTTACCTAAATCCATTAACCGCATTGAACCAACTTCAATTGAGTCACTATAAGAGGTTGTCTCTACTTCTTTATGCTCTTACTCCGGTGTCATTTCTGAGTAGAATTGTTGAGTATTAGCCTTTCTTGAGATCAAGTTTCTAGCTTCTTGAGGAGTTTTATCAATCAATGCTCCTCCTTACTAGCACATCAATCATGTTGCGATCCATCACTTGTAAGCCTTCATAGAAATCTTGAATTAAAAGGTCCTTATTTGATGATGAGGGCCTTTGAAACATAGCTTCTTAAATCTCTCCCGGTAGTCATGGAGTGATTCCCCATGCCTTTGTTGAATACATGATTTCTTTTCGATTGTTGATTTTGAGGCGTGGTGAAATATCTGTCTAGGAAAGTTCGGGCCATGTAACGCCATGATTGGATGGATCCGGGTGGCAAGTAGTAAAGCCACTCCCGAGTCTTTCAATGAGAATGGAAAAGCTCTCAACTTGACTTGCTCTACATGAAGTTTCATGTTAGAACATACCACATGGATTTCCTTCAAGTGCTTGTTGGGGTCCTCTCCGGGTAATCCATTGAAAGATGGCAAGAGATGGATTCCGGATTTAAATTCAAATGCCTCTTCATTTTCAAGAATGTCTATGCAAAGAGGCGTGTTGATCTAGATCTGGAGCACCAATGCCCTTAAAGTGTTTTCGCCATGTCACTTCTTCGGATATTTCGGATGGCTCAAATGTCTCCGAACTTGATAGATCAATGTACACACTTCAATGTCAGCAGGTGTGAGTTGGAAGTTAGCCGGATGGAAGGGAAATTGAGGATGTGAAGTGAGTTGATCAATATAGTTCTCAAATTTAGCAATCCTTCGTTTACTCCTTCAAAGGACATCAACACCTACAAAACACTCAGAAAGAAAGATTAAAAATAAAATAAAATAAATAAAATAAAAACAGAATAAAATAGGAAATAAGTTAATAGTGTAATTGAAAAAATTGGTTCCTTGCAACCCTAGCGCCAAAATTACTTGATGCGTGTGGATGTAGTGATTAAAATTAAGATAAAAATCAGTTGTCAGGCCCACCAGAAAATAAAAACCTTACAACTAGTTGTAGTTAGTAAGGGTCGATCCACAGAGAACCAATTCAATTAACACTATTAAACAATTCCCAATTTAGACTCTGATTAACAATAAACAAGTAAAAGGGGGTTTTGGAGTTTTGATGAACAATGAACACGACTTCAAAGATAACAATAAACAAACTGAAATCAACAATATAAGAAAATTGGTTAAGAGATTGAATCCACCACTAGATTTATATGATAATGTAAATCCACATATCCTTTTTATTCCAACATGCTCAATTATGTTTTTATGCAATTGTGATATTAAATCTCTGTTTTCCTTACGTGTTGGCAAATTTAGCAACCGCTCAAATCAACTCCTAATCACTGATTAGTCATAAAGCAACCGCTCTTACAACTATCCAACAATTGCATTAAGATTTAGAAAATCAATTACACTAAGGTCTAATCACACAGGGATTAAATTACTTAGAACATATATTTCTCTAGATCTAATACCGCAACCGCGCATAATAAACCCAGATCTACCACTTTTATAACTGGCAAATAGCACAAAGATAATTATACCCACATGAACATCATACATCCCACTAGATCTACTACCGCAACCGCGCATAATAAACCTAGATCTACTACTTTGAAAGTAGGAACAAGTACAAAAAAACCTTCATACCAACAATAGATTCGAGAAATATATGAATAAAAACATAAGCGTGTTGAAATAATCAAATATGCAAAGTTTACAACATTAATACTAGCGGTTTCATCACCCCTTAACCAAGGGAGGTTTAGTTACACATAGCTAGAAAGAAATCACAAGAAAAACTATGAAGAAACAAGAAGAAACTATGAAGAAACAAGAAACTAAGAGAGAAAATGAAGGAGAGTTACATCTTGTTCATGATAAATGGTGCCTTTTATAGAAGTCTAAGGTAACAAAATGACAAAGGGAAGTGGGTGGATGAGTGGGTGAGTGAGTGGAGTGTTTGAGTGGATGGATTAGTGGGTTGGTTTAGTGGATTAGTTTAGTGGATGAGTGAGTGGAATGGTTGAGTGGTTGAATTAGTGAAAAATGCCAAAGGACTTTTGGTGAGTGGGAAATTATGGACATGAATGGGTGAGTGGATGGATTAGTGGATGAGTGGGTGGAGTGGTTAAGTGGTTGGATTAGTGTATGAGTGGATGAATGGGTGAGTTAGTGGATGAGTGGATGAGTGGATGAGTGGATGAGTGGATTAGTGGATGGATGAGTGGATTAGTGGATGGATGAGTGGATGGTTGAGGACGAAAATTTCGTGTCTGACTTGGAAGCCAAAAACGACCCACTATACTTCAGAATCACGAAAAGTGTTCTTCATGAAAGTTGTAGATCCTTGTCTTGGCTATAAAATGGATAGCTGGTTCGTCCAATTTGGCTTCCTTAAGCCTAAGATATGTCCCAAATACCGTAGGTTGCTCAAACCCAACTTCAGCTCCTCTGTTCCGACTTGCAAGCTCAAAATGACCTACTAGACTTCTTTTTCTCAAAATGTGTTCTTCATGAAAGTTGTTTATTTGGATCTTGACTATCCAATGTCCAAATTTCAGCCCATCTCCATTATTACATCTTGAGATATGATTTTTTTGAGTGCACACTGTTCGGATTCTACTGACAGAACCCGTATTCTGACTTCCATGTCAACTTAGGTCCCTTAGACATCTGAATCAGACTTCGAGCTCTTCATCAAAGTTGTAGAGCTTCCTCTTAGCTTTCCTACAAGATAAAATTCATGATTTTCAGATATCAGGAACTCAAGTTATGACCAAAATACAGAAACAGTGTAAAATCTCAATAATGCTGAAAATATTCAATTAGGACCAATTTGAGCTCAAACTCACAAAATCATGTCAAACTCAATCAATTAAGAATATGGAGAGTGTAAATGACTAAATATAAGGGTTTCTTAATGAATAAAATATGTGTTTATCACTACTTTTCTAGGAAAGTAACTTTAAACACCTCTCATGTGATTTGAGTACTTAAAATCTCTAGTTACCTCTTAACTTGACCCACCAGCTTTCGGCCTCTCCTACTAACTGATCAGAAGCGAAGGACACTCATCGTTCATCGGTGCATACATGACCACAAAGATCTCTACTATCTCTTGAAGCCATTTATCAGCCATAACTGAACCATACTCTCCATTGAAGAACAAAGGAGTAACTCTACTGAACTGTGAGAAATTCTGATTCCTCTTTAGTTCCTTATTGTCCATCGACTTCCCTAGCGAGTCTTTTTCTAACTTTTCAAATGGTCTTCTACTTATGGCAGTCTGCTCTCTCATTGCAGTAACCATTTCTCTAAGAGCTCTGGTCTTTACCAGTCTCATAGTCTTATGGCTTCACCTGGTAGTTGCCATAGTTTCCTATTCACGTAGATAACCATTAGCATCCATACCTAAGGCAAGTCATATAATTCCATTTGCATATCTCACTATGAGATAAAAGAATGCACAACACCCTACTAAACTACTACTCATGCCTAAGTATAGTCAGTCCATACCCTGGCTCAAAAAGATGAACAACTCTGATACCATAATATAACGTCCTAGGATAAATATTTGGATATATCTGGAATATATAGAGATAAACAGTACTAGCTACGACACTTACTGCATAACTAACTACTAATATATGTATAACAACCATGCAAGTCATTATAGAAAGCCTTGAGAGAATGCGAAAAACTAAAACTTATATATATATATATATATATATATATATATATATATATATATATATATATATATATACAACTTTAGCCACAAAAAAGCTTTTTGTAATACATGCATCTGAATATAACTGCAAAGCAAATATAAACAATGTACATAGGCTTTATCTAAACAAGAAATAAGTAAAACTATACTACGCTAGTTCTTCTGTTCCTTGAACTTCTTACTCTATGATGATCCTTGACCTGCTTCTACCATGAAAACATAGAAAGGGGTGAGAACATAAAATTCCTCAACAATAAACATATATTTCATGGCATAGTAACTATGTAAACTACATACATAATTAAAATATACTCAACATTATACGATCGCCCATACAATCATATAACATTATCTATAATTACTATCATAGGAATTTCCTCCACTATAACTAATAATTGCCCAATACCTAGTAATATAGCCAAATTGATAGCCTACATACGGTCAACATAAGCAATCGCCCATACAATCACAAATGTCGACAGTAACAGATAATTGCCTATACAACTGACTGTAACTGTGTAACACCCCAAAATTTGTTATTTTACAGTAATGACTAAATTGTACTATTTTGTGATTTCTGTGTGTTGTAAATTTATTTTGACTGTTTTGTGACTGCTTTTGATCATTGTGTGTAATTTACTCTGGGTCAGGAAAATAATAATTTTCGGGCTGGGAAAAATCTTTACTGATTTATTTGGAGTCGGGGAATCTTACTAAACCCGAATCCGAGAGATACGTGTCATGATCTTTTTATTTTTATAATTTATTTGTAAAATAAAAATATTCTATATTTTATTATTCAACGGATAAATATTTACTGACTTGTGAGCAGTATGTTCTGTCCATTGGGTAATAATTTTTGTAACTATTATCCATTGGATAATAGTCTGTAGAGAAAGTTTTAATGACTTGTTTTATGAACCAATTAGAATAATTAAAGCTTGATGAGAAGCAATAGAATATGGTCAACGAAAATGGTTAAACTAGTTAACTATATAACTAGATGAAACTAGATAACTTAAACTAAGTTAGCATAAGGCCGAGGAAGAACCTAAATGGAACAAACTTAGTTTGCTTCTCCTTAGGGACTTAGTTTGCTTCTCCTTAGGGCTTCACAGTTTTAGGAGGATCTAAAGTCTTCTAGAAGACTTGTTAGTCACACTTAAGTTACTAGATAGTTAGCAAAGAAACTAGGAAGTCTAACTAAATTAGCTTAATTTAGTTAGGAATCAATTGAATTAGAAACTTGGATAGTTTTCCCTTGGAACTCCACAGCTAGGAAGCTTCATGGATTATCTAGAATTAGGTGATTCATTTGTTTAAACCAATAGAAATCTACATGATCAAAGCATGACAAGTTGGTGACATTAACCATGTGATAGTCATAATTGGTAGCAAAAATCCTTGACTTTCCTTTTCTACACATCTCACGACAATTACTAGAGGGGGAGGGTGTTTAGTCTTCGTTTCTATCTCACTTTGAATCCTTAAGCTTCTCTTTCTCTCAAAATACAACAAAGAACTCCATTTCTCTCCATCTTGAAGCTCATGGCCTCTATACCCAACACCAACATCCAAGCTTCCAAAATTTCATCTAACTTGATTTCCTAAACCTAAACACCATCCTAAACACTTTTCATGTTTTGAACTTAAGCTAGTTCATCCATCTTGTACTTGGAAACCAAGCTTGAGTTTCTACTCCTAAAGGTAAAAACTTTATTTCTTGGTTCAAAGTTTGGTTCTTGAATTTCTAAGCCATGTTTGATCCATTGTTTCTCTTTGTCAAGCTTAGTTTGTGACTTGTGTTGGTTTAAGCTTGTTAGGGTGTTCTTGGGAAGCTACACGAAATTCCTTGGAGGAAGCTACTTGGAGGATTTTGTCTTCTTTGATGTAAGAGGGAGATTAACCTCATCAACCATATGTTGGTGGTGAGGAAGTGGCTTGTTTGTGGTGAAAAATCCATAAGGATTTATTCACTAGTGTGATTTATAGCTTACTTTGTTTGTGATAATTTTGGTTGGTATGTGTTATAGCTTTGATTATATGCTTGATTATGTGATTTTGAAGCATGTTGATTTATTGTATTAAGTAGGAAGTGATTGACATGTTGATAAGTTGTATGAAGGTTCCAAAGAACCTATGGAGGCTCACAGTTTTTACACCACTAAGGGAACAAGATGTTTCAAATTATTTTCCTAAATCATGGATTAAAGGATTTAATGATAAGAAATTGGATTAAAGAGTTTTGTAAAGGATTATGTGATGGAGAATGATTAAATATGATTTATGAAGTATAAATGAATTTTTGGCCAACATGCCAAAGTTTAGTGTTTTAGATCCAAAATTATTTTCCTAAGTGTAGACTTAGGTGATTAATTAACAAGAATTCAATTTGAGGAATTTTTGGTAGAAAAAGGAAAGTAGATTTAATATTTAGAATTAAATTAGCATATTTAAGTCATAATGAGAAATAAAAGTTAAAACTTGAAATTTGCTAATGTATAGCTCACCCTTTGGGTTTTGAAGCGCGTTAAAAAATTTTGAGATATAATATTTAATTAATCCAAAGAAGGTAAAATTTCTGTAAAAGATAGTGGAAAATATTAAGTTAAGAACTCTTAGAAGGATAATATCTTAAATAATACCAAATTTCCTATATTATTTTATAAATAAGTTTAGAAAGCTATCAAATATTTTAAGTAAGTGAAAAATGCTAGAAAAATCTTACGCAATTTAAAAATAGTGATTTTTAAGTTACGTGATTGAGAAAATGATTTTAAATTGCTAAGCGATTGAGAAAACGTTGGAAAATACTTACATGATTTGAAAACGTAAGAAAAATGTTACGCGATTTCAAAAATGCGATAAAATATTTATGCGATTGGAAGTAATAGCAGTTTGTTGTCAAGCTATAATAATGGGCCTAGTTATGATAGAAAGTGATACTACCAAGAAATGATGTGTTTATGTAAAATACTGTAAGAATAAGGTTTGTATGTGTTTTGGATCGTACATCATGCATAGAAAAATGTGTCAGCTTATTTGGTTAAGGCAAGTGTGCTTAGGAGATTGAAATTACACCTTCGTGCGGGTGAGAATTGCATAGTTACGATCTTCAGTGATCTTGGAGACGTTGGGGTGTGGAAAGTCATATGCGGCCAGTTGGTAGCACCTCTACGCTGTGGTATCCTGTGCAAACACACCAACGGTCTTGAAAAAGTTGCTACTCTTTTTGTGATTTGTTGAGAGTGTCTTGTATTAGCCATGTTGCACACCGTGATATAATATATTGGCACATGATTTGAGGCTAACGATATACAGACATGTACTCCCTATCTTTCTCTCCGAAATTGTGGTTAGCTCCATGGAGTAGGATTTAGTCTTGGTACATATGCATAAAAGGTCAGCATATTGTCATGATAATTATGTTATTTGATATATTATCTGTGATATGATAATATGACTGTATGTGCAAATTTTGTATGTGTACTATCTACTGTCATTTTCTATACTGCCTCATTGATATTGATGTAGGGGATCTCACCTCTTTGTTGTATTATATTTGTTGTATTATATATGTTTGATGAAGACCGAGGAGATGAAGGAGCTAGTAATTCTATTTACCACTAGTAGTATATCTTTTTGCTGTGTTTATTTATATGGAGGCAAGACATCGAGTTCTGGGTTTCGTCACAATGCAATTCCATGGAGGTACTGATGCTTGGAGGTTTGATTATGGGAATGAGCGGTTTGTATATACCAGGATTTAACTCTTAACCTTAGTGGTACTAGAGATGGAACTTCTATGTTGACGCAACATGTTTCTGTGTGTCTTGAGTTCACGATGCCTATACGTGAGTTTTAGGGTGGTAGTTTTTATACCCCACAAGACGAATTGATGGTATGATCAACTAGGACACCTGCCAGGTGTATGTTATATCTGTCGGGGTTCTTTAATGAAGACCGAGGAAGAGGAGGAGGATCCTGCTGAGGGCTCGAATCCTTAGTTTGGTTTGGAAGGTTATAGTTTTAGTATTTTATATTATCATTGTGTGTAATGTACATATTAACTTTTGGGCTTGTGTGTGTAATTATGTAAATTATTTGTAAACAATGTTTTGCTATGTATGTAAGTATGACAAGTTTACTTTCAATTACGTTTTATGTTTAAAGGTTTTTATTTAATTACAGTTATTCCGCAAAAGAAATTTAAAATCGATATTTTACCAGATTAATCCTTTTACAACTTGGTAAGTTATATTAGGATTAGTCTTAAATGTGATACCCTACTGTGGGTGTTACATTAGTTGGTATCAGAGCCCCGGTTAGAGTCTTTTGGGTTTTTGTGGTTAGGTCTGTTTTGTTTAAGTTGTGTGATTCTCTGTATTTAGTTTCTGAAAGGTTACATTTGACTCTTATTTGTGTTTTTGACTACTGGTGAAGAAAGCTATGTCTCGTAATACAGGAGCACGTGTGAACGTGGGACGCAATGAGGACCTAATGACAGCAGCTGCAATAGCAATGCAGCGTATGACAGATGTTATTGTGCAACAAAATCAACAAGTTGCACAACAACAAGAAGCTAATGTTGATGTCTTGAATTTGTCTGAATTCTGTCGTAATAACCTGCCGTTGTTTAGGGGCGAGTTTGATTCGAAAAAGGCAAGTTTATGGATACAAGTGTTGGAGAAGATCTTCGAAGGAATAGGATGTGCAGATGATTGCAAGGTGACTTATGCCACTTTTTTGCTAATGGGTGATGGAGAAAATTGGTGGAAAGCAACTCAAAGAGTATTACAAGTGGAAGGATAGGAAATTACCTGGGGGGTATTTTGCAATGTATTTCTAGAAAAGTATTTTTCGGATAGTGCGAGGCACGCCAAGGAAATGAAATTTCTTGGATTAAGGCAAGATGGAATGTCGGTGAATGAGTATACTGCGAAGTTTGAGAGCTTGTCTAAGTTCTCATAGTATCTCCAAGTCCAGCCAGACGAGGTTTGGAAATGCCGCAAGTTCGACGAAGGTTTAAGGGTTGAATTGAAGAGAGGGGTACTGCCAATGCGAATGAACCAGATCTCGGCATTGATAGACATGTGTTGCAGGCTCAAAAAATTAGAGCCATTGCGAGATATGCAGAGCTGTAACTTTGGACCGTCTAAGTTCCAAAGAGGAGGAAATAACAACAACAACCGGTTTCAGCAGAAACCATATTCAAGGCCATGAGGTAGTCAGCAACAACAACAACAACCACGCGGAGGAGGTCCTAGTGGCAATCATTTTAATTAGAATGTGGCACCTCCAACGAGATGTTGAAGTGTGGAAAGGGCCATATGACAAGGGACTGTATGATCAGGGGAATCATTTGCTTTAGATGCGGAAAGCCTGGTCACTTCTCAAGGGATTATAATTAAGCGAAGATGGAGCCTTCGGTAAGCAATGTTCGTGCTGCCAAGCCCAAGCTGGAGGATGAGTATATACGATGAATGGAGCTGAAGCTTCTCAGTTTGATGATCTTATCAAGGAAGAGGGTGTCATATCAGGTAATCTTTTAACTGTACTATATGATTTGGGTGCAACTCATTCGTTTATTGCATATGACTGTGTGGATCGGTTGGAATTACCTGTGTCTTCTTTGAACTTTCAATTAATTGTTTCTACACCTACAACCAAGCCTGTTAGTACTTCTAAAATATGCCTAAATTGCCCTATTACTATCAATAATAGAGTCTTTTCTATTAATTTAATTTGTTTGCCTCTTACCGATATAAATATAATCTTAGGAATGGATTGGTTATCTTCTAACCATATCTTGTTAGACTGTTTTTAAAAGACCTTAGTATTTCCTGAGGATGAGGTTTCTGGATTTTTACCGGCTAATCAAGTCGAATCTTTATTGAAGGATGAAGCCCAAGGATACATGTTGTTATCTTCTTTAGAAGTCAAGAATGAAAAAGATGTGAATGTTATTTCTGTCATAAATGAGTTTCCTGAAGTTTTTCTTGATGAAGTACTTGGATTACCACCAGAAAGAGAGATAGAGTTTTCTATTGATCTTGTATTGGGAGCAGGTCCTATTTTGATTGCACCGTACCAGATATCGCCATCAGAATTAACAGAATTAAAGAAGCAATTAGAGGAACTATTGGAAAAACAGTTTGTGAGATCAAGTGTTTCACCATGGGGAGCTCCAATGCTGCCAGTCAAAAAGGAGGATGGATCTTCGCATTTGTGTGTGGATTATCGCCAATTGAACAAAGTCACAATCAAGAACAAGTATCCACTTCCAAGGATTGATGATTTGATGGACCAGTTGAAAGGAGTAGCTGTTTTCTCTAAGATAGATCTGCGTTCAGGTTATCATCAAATTTGTGTCAAGGTAGAGGATATACCTAAGACAGTTTTTCGAACGCGCTACGGTCATTATGAGTATCTTGTACTGCCGTTTGGAGTGACGAATGCTCCTGCGATATTCATGGATTACATGAATATGATCTTTCGGTCATATCTAGACAAATTTGTCAATGTTTTCATCAATGACATTCTGATCTATTCTCAAAGTCCGGAAGAGCATGCTGAACACCTCAGTATAGTTCTCATATTTTAAAGGAGAAGAAGTTGTATGCAAAGTTATCAAAATGTGAATTTTGGTTGGATGAAGTTCAGTTTTTGGGACATGTAATTTCTAAGGATTGAATTACAGTGGATCCAGCAAAGGTAGAGATGGTTCTTCAGTAGGAAAGGCCAACAACAGTGATTGAGATATGAAGTTTTGTTGGATTAGCTGGATATTATCAGAGATTTATTAAAGGTTTTTCCAAGATAGCCGGACCTCTTACACAACTCACAAGGAAGAATCAAGCTTTCGTCTAGACAGATGAGTGCGAAAAGAGTTTCCAAGAGTTAAAGAAAAGGTTGACTTCTGCACCAGTGCTGATTCTACCAGATCCAAATGAATCTTTTGAAGTATACAGTGATGCTTCTTATCAAGGGTTAGGATGTGTTTTGATGCAGAATAGAAACGTGGTAACCTATGCTTCAAGACAACTAAAGGTACATGAAAAGAATTACCTAACACATGATTTGGAATTAGCTACAGTTATTTTGGCATTGAAAATTTGGAGACATTTTCTATATGGAGCTACGTTCAATGTCTTCAGTGATCATAAAAGTTTGAAGTGTTTGTTTGATCAGAAGGAATTGAACATAAGGCAGATAAAATGGTTAGAATTTCTGAATGATTACGACTTTTAGCTTCAATATCATCCTAGAAAAGCGAATGTTGTGGAAGATGCTTTGAGTAGGAAGATGCTCAGTGTTTCTGTTATGATGATTAAAGAGGAACAACTAATAGAATAATTCAGAGATATGTGGCTATCTGTAGAGTTAGCGCCTAGAAGGATTCGTTTGAACAAGGTCACTATTTTGAATGATTTGTTAGAAGAAATCCGAGAAAAATAAGAAGATGACGAGTTTTTGCAAAAAGAGAGAGAATTCTTGAAGCAAGGTCGTGTGGCAACGGTTGAGGAAGGATCTGATAGGGTTTTAAGGTTCAAAGGTAGGATTTGCATACCTAGTGATCCTGATTTTAGGAAAGCGATTCTCGATGAAGCTCACAATAGTAGGTTGAGTATTCATCCCAGAATGACCAAGATGTATTAAGATTTGAAAAGATTATTTTAGTGGCTTGAGATGAAGAGAGATGTGGCTGAACATATGTCATCATGTCTTATGTGTCAAAAGGCGAAGGTTGAACATAAAGACCAGCAAGTATGCTACTAACCCTAAGTATTCCAAAATGGAAATAGGATAGTATTGCAATTGATTTTGTTACAGGTTTACCAAAGACTGGAAAAGGATATGATTCTATATGGGTCGTTGTTGATAGGCTTACGAAGTCTACTCACTTCTTGCCAATCAATATCATGTATTTGATGGAAAAGTTGACCTAGGTGTACATTGGTGAAATCATTAAACTTCTTAGTGTACCCACTAGTATCATTTCTGATAGAGATCCAAGGTTTACATCAAGGTTTTTGCGAAGCCTACAGAAATTAATAAGGCCTAAACTTTGTTTGAGTTCTGCTTATCATCCGCAGACTGATGGTCAAACAGAGAGGATGATACAGTCACTGGAGGATCTGTTAAGAGCTTGTGTATTAGAACAAAAAGGAAGTTGGAATGAATTCTTGCTATAACACCCTCTATAGGGCATCACATTTTCAACTAAAAACTTAAAACCTGAAAATCATTTCATAAAAGCCTTGAGTTCTAAAAGATGGATTTTAAAATTTCTTTTCGCGGAAACATAAACTTACCAAAAATTATAAGTAAAACTGAAATTAAACTGAACTGATTAATACACATATTATATATACCACATAATATTCAACAACATTTTAAAACATAAAATTTACAGACTCAAGAAAACAGTAGCAAACCCAAAGACGGGTACTACTAATAGCATGGTAACAACACTAATGAGAAAAACCCAATATACATGTTCCGTTTCTCCACCAAACTGCATCCTATTGAAACCTGGAAGATCACTCTTCGACGCCGTCACCGATCTCAGAACATCGCCTCCAGTAAGTCTAAGAAACTTGTTTCTCCTACTATATGAATCAATACAAACACAATAAAGCAATACAACAAAGAGGTGAGATCCCCTTTCACCAATACCAGTACGACAGTAAAGAATGATACGAATGGCAAAGTCATTCCATACACACAGATATCACAAATAAAATCATGTTATCAATTTACAAATAATTCCAATAAACATATATTGTAATAAAATGAACAGCAATAATATTACCATAACAAATATAACAATTTATACAATAAGCCATATAGTCACGTCATGCATAATAACTCACATCAACACATCATACAGAATATCTCAATATTGAATATAAATAACCACATTAAGATGCATACCACGTATGCAAATATACACAGACTCATTCCTACTCCATGGAGCTAAAACACAGACATCAAAGAGAATGACCCGTAAAGATCTATCAATACCTCAGGCTGTCCAACCAAACTATTGCACTGTCATACGTCGTGTCTATAGCCCACTGTCTAACGTCGTGTAGTAGTACATAGTCCAACGTCATGCGCTATAGGCATTGTACTAAACAGTCTTTACAAGATCTTGATTAAGTATAGTGTGTGTCGAGATCACTAGTGTGTTGCCAGTTACCACGGCCCAAAGGAGCGACCAACTGTCCACATGTGGAATACTCCGCAACTAATGCCTCCAAGTCCACTCGATGAACCACACTACGCTTATCACACCGACAACACGGTGTAATTCACCTCGTCAATCAATCACCAATTCCAAACCAATTGACATGACTCCCAATGCATGAATAAGAACAATAATTACCAGAATATCCTTAGTCTCAAAACATTATATTTACACAAATGCCCTCAATGGCACTATAACCCATATTTACGCAAATGCCCTCAATGGCAATAATTTCAAATACAGTACGTCTCCACTTGACAGTACTATATCTCAACATGTTCGGTCCACCACTTTGGCCCGACAGTAAAACTCACTGTTCCAATTAATCGCGTAGAAATTTTATCGTGTTTTCATAATTGCGTCATTTTTACAAACATTTTTAAATCGTGTAAATATATTTTGCTATTTTTAAAATTGCGTAGTGTTTTTAAATCGTTTTCTCAATCGCGTAAGATTTTTAAGTCATTTTCTTAATCATAAAGCTTTAAAATCATTATTTTAAAGCCGCGTAAGCTATTTTTAATACTTTTAAACTACGTAGAATATTTTCCTTACGTTCGAATTTTATATTGAAACTTTCTCTATTATTAGTCCATTTTTAATTAATTTTTGGCGACATTTTATCTAGAAAATTCATTAAGTGATATTTTCTACGTTTCCATCAAAAATTTACTTTTCTTAATCATAACTAATAATTACATCTCAAAACTTGCTAATGTACTTTAAACTCAAAGGTAAGCTCTACGTTAGTATTTTTTAAGTATTTATACCATTACTTAAATTCACTGATTTAACTCTAAAAATTAAATTACTTTCCATTGTTTATCAAAAAATCTATTTAATTAAGTTCTCATTAAATTAATTACCTAAGTCCACACTTTAAAAATAATTTTTAAAAAAAATCATAAGTAGGCATGTTGGCCTAAAATCATTCTATGTTGTATAATTCATATTTAATTGTTTCTCATCATTTAATCTCTTATAAAAATTCTTAATCCATTTTATTATCATTAAAATCATTCTTTTTTTATTTCTAAATTTATTAAATTGAGTTCCCCTTTAATTAAATTACATAATCTACTCTTAGAAAATAATTTAGATCAAAAGTGTCTTAAATTGGCATGTTGGCCGAAATTTACTATGTTTAAATCATTTTTAAATTATCTTCTACTAACTAAGTCCTTGTGAAAATTATTACTAATTAAATTTATTAATCCTTGTTTTAGAAAATAATTGAGAACATTTTGGTTCTCTTTGGGATAGTGAAAACCGTGAGCTATATGTGTTCTTTGGAACACTCATGCGATCCTTCACATTTTATTCACATCCTACAATAATTATCATGCATCTATGAACACATATCATATATTAAAACAATCATAAAACACATACAAAATATTAAAGCTATAGACATGCTTGCACACATAATCAATCACAAATAGAAAAGACATTAAACAACCAAGTGAATGAATCCTTATGGATTCTTCACCACAAACACATCTATTCCTCACCACCAACACATGGTTGATGAGGGTAATCTCCCTCTTACCTTAGATGTAGTTCACAAGTTCCTTGTATGCCTCTTTCAAGTAAACTTTCTCCACCAAGAGCTTCTTGAAAATCAAAGAAAACATGCAATATTAATATCTAAGGCTCTAAACTAAAATAATCATGGATTAAAATCATGATTAGAACTTTGAAATGGATAGAAACATGAAGGTTAAAGAACTCCACCTTCAAGGCTTCAAACTTGAGCTTTGAAGAACAAGATAGAAGATGGATGATTCAAGGTTAGGTTTCAACTACAAAGTATCTTGAGATGAAGTAAGGAAGCAAGATTTAAGGTAGTTTAGAATTATAGAAGAGTGAATGATGGGGTTGGGTGTGGAGGCCGTGAGGTTGAAGAAAATGAGAAGGAAAATTTGTGAGCTTTTGTTAGTTTGATAATTTTGGAGAAAGATGAAGACTTTGATTTAATGAAAACAAATCTCCTTTTTATTATGCATGGCCGTAAACCACTTTGAGAGAAGGTGAGAAATATTTTTGTTTTGCTTTTTTGAATGATAGCTAGAAAAGTGACCAAATATATTTAAGTGTAGATTTCCTTGTCCTCCAAAATTACTTGGCCGTAAAAGCAAAGGAATGGAAATGAATTGAAGTGTAGAAATTGCCTTCCCAAAGGCATGCATTGCCGTAGAAACACATGAAGAGAAGCCACCAAAATTGACTTTGTCTTACTTTGTTCAATTAATGAAAGATGATAAGAATTAAATTATGATATTTTGCCTCACAAAAACTTGCTTGGCCATGGGATACAACAAGGAGGAGCCACCATTATTGACTAGTCTTCACTTGTTCAATTTAGGCTTTCTAAATGAATATCACAAAGTGAATTGCTTATTTGAGCAATTTGCTCTTCCTTCACCGTAGAACCAACAAATTCAAGAAGTCCAAACTTTGTTTAATAGCTTGTTTCCTATTGGTCCTTAAAGAGTCAAGCCATTATTCTTGACCAATTTCTATTGGTTGAATATTTACTAACTTGATTCCTATTGGTTGCTATTTTTTTGTTGACCAATTTCTATTGGTTGCTCTTGAAAAGTCTTTGCCACAAATATTGACTTAATCTTATTGGTTGGTCTTAGTTCTATAGCTTTCCTATTAGTTCATCAAGGAAGACTAAATTCTTATTGGTTCAATAAATTGTCTAACCATCAATTTTGACCAATTCTTATTAGTTCATTTCAAAGAGACTAATTTTCTATTGGTGCACACTGAATATTTTCTAATATACTTTAACCAATGAACAATAATTACTATTTATAAAGAAAGTGTCTATTGTCTAATGGATAATAAGATATATCTAGATTTTTCTCTTGTTCTAGCTGGGTAGCAACTATTGTTGATCATTTTCTACTGATTGCCCTTGATGAGTCACAGAGCGAGTCATCAAAGAGAAACTTCTAGAACATGTGACTCACTATGATGAGTCAGCGTAGATATTTCTAGAACAGGTGGCTAGGCTTGCGTCTAGAATCATCCACTAGATATTTTTCAAGAAAGATATCATCCAATGGATAATAAAACATACCCCAATTTTATTTGTCAGATAAAATCGTAAGAAAATAAAACTTCAAAAACTGTTTCCGGTTTCGGGTTTAATAAGATCCCCATGGTTCTAAATCAATAGTACAAAAATTTCTGACTAATAAAATTTTTTATTTTTTCGGGCCCGCCCTCGGGCCCACACACAACCCAAAATATCAAAAATATATTAAATATTCAAATATACTAAAATATCAAAAATATAATATAATATTCAAAATATCTCAAAATATCTCGAATATATATTAAAATATTCAGAATATCTCAAAATATTTAAAATATAATAAAATATTCAAAATATCTTAAAATATCTAAAATATATTAAAATATTTAAAATATCTGAAATATCACAAAAAATTCACAAAAATCATAATTATTGTGAAACTCATGAAAATCAAATCAGATTAGTAAAAATAATTAAGGATTGAGAGAAAGAAATAAATTATGAAGGCTTATATATACAGTCTAAAAATAATATTAAAATAATCAAAAACGTAAAAACTCTCAAAAATTCTTAAAAATCACAAAAATCATAAAATTCACAGAAGTCGAGTCGAATTACTCAAAATAATTCATAATCGACCAAAATAAATAAATTACGTATTCTCGAGTGTAACGCACCTAAATATACCAACTGCAGCGCAATCGTCATTACACCACAGTTACTAAATCCAGGTGTGTCACAGTCATCATAACAGTGGTTTCAAAATTTATGAGTTTATTTTTCACATTTATGCAAAAGTAGAAGATACGAGCCATGAATGAAATATAATTGTATTCAACCCTTAATATAACCATTGAAATGAAATCACATTCCATATATATATATACTTCATAGTCAACTTACACGAATCACTGATAACATAGAATATAATAATTACAGAGTCCAATGAAATACAGCGGGAATAAAAACTCTAAAGGGGAGAAGCAGTAACCCAGGGATGGGTACTACCAGCAGACAAGGCCGCAACCCCATGCATATGACACTCAGCGTCCCAGTTGACACAACAGGCATCAATGCCTCCACACAGCTGCACTCCTACGAAAATCCAAGAAATGTTGTCTAGGTTCCCAACCCCATCGGCAAGGTGTGGTTCCTCATCATCTTCTTCACGATCTTTTATCAAATATATATATATTTATAACAGAAACACCAGAAATTACAAGAAAGAGGTGAAATCCCATCATTCAATACCAATATGGCAGCAAGAAAATAAAACGGCGCAGGACGCCCAAATAATATCACAACACATACATTTATTAATAGTAGCAGTAAGCTTAAGAGTTTAGATAGAGACAACAACAACATCTCAGATAATGAGCAATAAGGTAATTCAAACCATCATAACTTCATTTAAAGCAATAGTCCAATCACAATAATAATTAAAATCAATAGTAAAAACAGATCAATAATAAATAGCAACAACAGTTATCACTAATGCCGTCAACGGTTCAAGCAATAACATGATTATTATGGCAATAGCAATTGGTATTTTTCCCAGTTATAGGTGCTCATGCTCAATGATTTATGAAACTGACAATGAACGATGCACAATGTATTATGGTACCCAATCCTACTCCATGGAGCTAAACATTAACTTTTTCAGAGTGAATGATCAAGGAGTAATGCCAGTATCTCGTTAGCCTTAAAAATAGTGTGTTTCATCTCATAAAAACATTTGCGCATCAGTGGCTTATACATGGCACCTCAACAGTTGATCGCGACATAGGACAACGTCTCGGTCCGAATCGTCAGTGTGTTTGCATCGGTCTACCCCACGGCACAGAGGAGCTCATAACTGTCCATGTGAGGCACTCGTACCCCGACGCCCCCAGGGCCAACAACATATGGCACCTACGCTTAGTCTACTCGCACCCGCACATAGGTGTTATTCTACTCTTAGGCATATATACGCATGACGACGCAATGTCTAGTCATGTATGTTTATCAATGATTCATTCATCATGTATAATACATATGCATAACGACGCAATGTCCAGTCATGTATGTTTATCAATGATACCTTCATCATACACAATACCACAACGGTATGTAGTCTTTATCAAACTCCATATGCATAATGACTCAATGTCCAATCATGTATGCTCATCAATGATGCATTCATCATATACAGTACCACAATGGCATATATGTATATTCGTTCTCAATATTATCATGTCATATTTTCATCAAGAACTTGGTCCCACATAGGAACTCACAGTTTTCCATAATGTGCCACAATTAGGCCAATTCGACCATTAATAAGTTTTATGAGATTATTATAAAGTTCTACTCAAGTTATCATCCCTTATAAATTCATTTTCTAGAGAAACCTCTCTTAAAGCCCTTATTCAAGCCTCATTCCTTTAGGTTGATCAAGTTCCTTACCCTAATCATTTATGCTCACTTAGAATTTACTCGCAGGTTTTACAAGTCTCACAACCCTCTTGTTCTTCCTCTATGTTCAAAATCACTTAACTCTCATTTTACACTAAGTCAATCCAACTTCCTAAAATTCATGATCAAAATCGTGGCTTATCAAAGCCCACTACTAGCATCAATTTCTCACATTTTATGCATTGATTATCCTCCACTTAAATTTTAGTTCACTAAGTTCATTCAACTTCCTCGTAGTTTCAATCTATAACCATGGCTTCAAATTAAGTTAAACAACCCTTAAAACTCTCCATCTCAAATTCCTACATCAACATTCACATCTCTAATCACATAGCTTCATCTCACAGTTATTTACTGGTTTTGCTCTGGGCACATAGGCGCCATATCTATAGTGGCTGAGCGCTGGTTTAGCGCCTAGGCGCTGACCACGAAGCGCCTGAGCGCTCACCAGGCCACATCACAGGGAAAACTTCCTGGGTACAGACCGCCTAGGCGCTCTATGCACAGCGCCTGGGCGCTAGTGCATTAACAGGGGATCTGCAGAATTCGTTTCTGCAGAGCCCTGGCCCCTCCTTTATCAAAGTTTCTCATTTATTTTCTACATTCCAAAGTATGATTCATGTCCTCCAAATACAAAACAACAATATATAAGTTCATGGTCATCCAAACACACAATGTACATCCATACATTCATACACATCAAACAACTACAACATCATGGAAATGACACAACATACAACAAAGAGAGAAATCTAATATGGATTCCCTCATCAACACAATACATAAGACATTTCCTTACTACCAAGATTGGTTGAAGAGGATCATCTCCCTCTTACCTAAATGAAGACAATCACAAGAATGCTTCTCCTTTTTGGTCTTGATTTTCGTTTTCCCCTTCAAGAAAAACCTTAGGGTGAGAAATTCCCAATGTGTTTACTCCAACCATAGAAAAATGACTCCTTGGCCACATAGGTGACCAATAAAATGAAAAAGAAGAAGAAGATAGAAGAAAGCTGAAGACTTTACCTCAAAAGCTCCAAGCTTTAGCTCCAATGGTGAAAAATGGAGGAAGAAGAAGAAGAAGAAGAAGAAGAAGAAGAAGAACCAAGGATGGCCACAAGGAAATGCTCTTGGAATGATGGAAGAAGCTAGATATGGAAGTGGTGAAGCAAGGAATGAAAATGGTGAATGGTGAGGGTGGACGGTGGAGGAGAAGGAAGAAAAAGAAAAGAAGAAGAAGAAACGAAGAAGAGAAGAAGAGAAGGAGGAGAAGAAGAGAAGAAAATATAAAATGTGAGTATTGGGCCTCCCCCAAATAGCCTCTGCCATGTATAGAAAGAAGAGGGAAGAAAGAGAAATGGGAAATGGGAGGAAGCTTCCTAGAAGTTTCCCCAAATAGGTTTTTGAATTAATTTAACTTTTATTTTGAAAATAGAGTTAAAGGGGTTTGACACAAGGTAAATTTTGAACAGTGTGATAAGATTTTTATTACATGTGATTATTTATTGGATAACAGTTATAGTTGACCGAAGTCAGTGTTAATTTATCTGACAGATAAAATTGATACAACGATTATAATTTTTATTTGTTAAAATTCCTTGAAAAATGTGAAACCTCACAAACCGTGTTCAGCCTCGGGTTTAGTAAGATCCCCCATCGACGTTTCCACAGATCAAGGTTATCGGGAAAAATATTTCATTTTCCCAGCTCGACTCAGCGCACATGTAAAACGAGGAATAATATTAAAATATTCTGCGTTCTCAGAAAATTCCAGAAAAATTCCTAAAAATTCCAAATATTGTAAAATGATCATTTTTCTTGAAATTATAAATTTTCGGGATGTTACAACTCTCCCCTTCAATTAGGAATTTCATCCTTGAAATTTTCAGTCCTTAGGGTAAATATGGACGCAATTCTGTCACCTTGTTCTCCCACTTTCACCTTGTGCCTCTAGTTGCGTCAATTCTAATCACCCTTACTAATGTGATCTCTCTATTCTCAGAGCGGATACAATAGTGGTCAATTACAAGTCACGGATCAGGTAACTCTCCTCACGCACCCTCAACTACCTTGATGCGTAAGCCATAACTTCCCAGCTTTGCATGAGCGCACATCCCAAACTTTGATGTGAAGTATCACTAGGTATTTCAAACGGTTTCTCAAGATTAAGTAGAATCAAAACTAATGAGCATCTAAATATCTCCTCAAATGGGAATTCGTACTCTGTTACCTGGGCAATTACTTTCTCTCCTTTCAAATCAAGAAAACTATACAGAGATGTCCGACGTATCTCCCCATATCTTCGAGAATAGATCAGAATGTCATCATTAATGACAACGACAATTCTGTTCTAGGTAAGGATAGAAAACACAATTCATGTTGTCCATGAGTACAATAAGAGCGTTTGTTACTCCGATTAACATCACAGAATACCCATAATGTCGAAAGCATGCTCAAAAATTCATTTTGTGAACATTCCCAATTCCCACGAATCCATCGATGACTAGGACGTATATCGATTCTTGGAGAGAACAATGATTTCCTTCTCGCTGATCCATCAAATCATTTACCTTCCTCCGAGAATACTCACCCTTGATCATAATCTTGTTTAACTGGCGATGGTCCTTGTATCACCGAGAAGTTCCATTCCTTCTCCTTAACTGACAGCATCGTAGCTCAATATGCGAAATTCTCCGACTACAAGAGTGGCATTTACATTCCACTTACTCTTGATCCCCTACGGAATACATCTCCATGTGTCCTTAGCTCCTTTCCCTTATGAAGCTTTAGACTTGTTGGCCGTTACGAATTCAAAAGTCTTAGTTTCAAAAATCACTAAGGTGTTGGTCGGAACGCTCTAGAAGATAATAACCCAAAAATGACTGATCAATTTCTAAAATCATGAACTCTAATTGGTATGATTTTAGGTAAGCACGATAGATCAACAAAAGACTAGATCTTTAGTAGAAATAGGATAGTTTACACAACTTAGGTGTCAACGACAAGTCTTAATAACAGAATGGAAGCAACTTAAGTCGTGGATAAGAAAGATACAGATGGATCCAAATGATCCATACGGTTACAAATGGTAAAAGGAAGGGTTACCCCCAGAATTATACAGCATGATTACAGGATCGTCATTTGAGGCGTAACTTCCCTTGTTTAGATCTCCAAATGTCGAGGTCTCAACACCACCCAAGGTATAAGTTCTGGCTTCTGCTTGTGGTTTCACAGCCCTTACAGCATTGATTGAAGAATTTGCCTTTGCTTGGTCGCAGTTGCGGGAGACATGTCCAGGCTTCCCACATCTAAAACAGATTATCCCTTTGATCTTACACTCCCTTGTGAAGTGGTTCTTTCTGCATTTCATACATCTTGGCGAAGATGTCGGGATTTGACGGGATATACCACTACCAGCACTTTGTCCAGAAGTTGGTTGTTGTTGTTGTTTCCCTGATACCCATGCATATGGTTTCCGCTTAAACTGGTTAACTTTTCTATTATTCCTCTTTTGGAATTTAGGCAGTCCAAGGTTGCCCCAAAGCCGACTTTCCTCCAACAGATTCTGAACCTCAACTTCCAATTCTCGTTGTTGCGTGATCCTCTGATCCTGGTAAGTTGTCATCTCAACTATCATTTGCCTTTCTTCTGCAGTCGTAGCCATACTCCTATTGTCTTGTCCCACGCTCACATGTAGACGTCTGTCACGGGCCATCGTCCTTGTATGTCTACTACGAGCCATTGAATTCCTCTGAAGACGGCCATAAATACAACAAACACAAAATTACTTCAAACAGCGTTATCTCCCTACGAAAACCAAATACAGAAAGTCACACAGTTCACACAATTCAAGCAAGTCAGTTCAAGCCCATACATCCTAACATTTTCTAGCTTGAACTTCTCCATTCCGCTTCCACCGCGTAATCCCTCGTAAGCCGTCAACTTCCAAACTGCTTCTCGAATCTAGTTTACACCAACTATTTCTTTCTCCAGAAGATCGATTTTCCAAAACCCTTTGATCTCCTCACAAAAGAATTCCTATTTTCCTAACATAGTACACCTAGGTGAAGTCATAGTTTCCTGTACACACAAAACATTACATATTGAGTAGGTCAGTCCTCAATATCATGCAACTGTATAACAGTAGCCATCAACATTCAACCTACGGCAAGCCATGCATTCCTTTCCCATCATCTCAATCAAGAGACAAGAAAGTGCACAACAGACCAAATTCTAATATGCCTAAACATAGCAAGTCCATACCCCGGCTCAACAGGATGAACTGCTCTGATACCACCCAAGTGTAACGCACCTAAATATACCAACTGCAGCGCAATCGTCATTACACCACAGTTACTAAATCCAGGTGTGTCACAATCATCATAACAGTGGTTTCAAAATTTACGAGTTTATTTTTCACATTTATGCAAAAGTAGAAGATACGAGCCATGAATGAAATATAATTGTATTCAACCCTTAATATAACCATTGAAATGAAATCACATTCCATATATATATCCTTCATAGTCAACTTACACAAATCACTGATAACATAGAATATAATAATTACAGAGTCCAATGAAATACAACGGGAATAAAAACTCTAAAAGGGAGAAGCAGTAACCCAGGGGTGGGTACTACCAGCAGACAAGGCCGCAACCCCATGCATATGACACTCAGCGTCCCAGTTGACACAACAGGCATCAATGCCTCCACACAGCTGCACTCCTACGAAAATCCAAGAAATGTTGTCTAGGTTCCCAACCCCATCGGCAAGGTGTGGTTCCTCATCATCTTCTTCACGATCTTTTATCAATATATATATATATATATATATATATTTATAACAGAAACACCAGAAATTACAAGAAAGAGGTGAGATACCCATCATTCAATACCAATATGGCAGCAAGAAAATAAAACGGCGTAGGACGCCCAAACAATATCACAACACATACATTTATCAATAGTAGCAGTAAGGTTAAGAGTTTAGATAGAGACAACAACAACATCTCAGATAATGAGCAATAAGGTAATTCAAACCATCATAACTTCATTTAAAGTAATAGTCCAATCACAATAATAATTAAAATCAATAGTAAAAACAGATCAATAATAAATAACAATAATAGTTATCACTAATGCCGTCAACGGTTCAAGCAATCACATGATTATTATGGCAATAGCAATTGGTATTTTTCCCAGTTATAGGTGCTCATGCTCAATGATTTATGAAACTGACAATGAATGATGCACAATGCATTATGGTACCCAATCCTACTCCACGGAGCTAAACATTAACCTTTTCAGAGTGAATGATCAAGGAGTAATGCCAGTATCTCGTTAGCCTTAAAAATAGTGTGCTTCATCTCATAAAAACATTTGCGCATCAGTGGCTTATACATGGCACCTCAACAGTTGATCACGACATAGGACAGCGTCTCGGTCCGGATCGTCGGTGTGTTTGCATCGGTCTACCCCACGGCACAGAGGAGCTCATAACTGTCCATGTGAGGCACCCGCACCTCGACACCCCCAGGGCCAACAACATATAGCACCTACGCTTAGTCTACTCGCACCCGCACATAGGTGTTATTCTACTCTTAGGCATACATACGTATGACGACGCAATGTCTAGTCATATATGTTTATCAATGATTCATTCATCATGTACAATACATATGCATGACGACGCAATGTCCAATCATGTATGTTTATCAATGATGCCTTCATCATACACAATACCACAATGGTATGTAGTCTTTATCAAATTCCATATGCATGATGACTCAATGTCCAATCATGTATGCTCATCAATGATGCATTCATCATATACAGTACCACAATGGCATATATATATATTCGTTCTCAATATTATCATGTCATATTTTCATCAAGAACTTGGTCCCACATAGGAACTCACAGTTTTCCATAATGTGCCACAATTAGGCCAATTCGACCATTAATAAGTTTTATGAGATTATTATAACGTTCTACTCAAGTTATCATCCCTTATAAATTCATTTTCTAGAGAAACCTCTCTTAAAGCCCTTATTCAAGCCTCATTCCTTTAGGTTGATCAAGTTCCTTACCCTAATCATTTATGCTCACTTAGAATTTACTCGCAGGTTTTACAAGTCTCACAACCCTCTTGTTCTTCCTCTATGTTCAAAATCACTTAACTCTCATTTTACACTAAGTCAATCCAACTTCCTAAAATTCATGATCAAAATCGTGGCTTATCAAAGCCCACTACTAGCATCAATTTCTCACATTTTATGCATTGATTTCTTGATATCCTCCACTTAAATTTTAGTTCACTAAGTTCATTCAACTTCCTCGTAGTTTCAATCTATAACCATGGCTTCAAATTAAGTTAAACAACCCTTAAAACTTTCCATCTCAAATTCCTACATCAACATTCAGATCTCCAATCACATAGCTTCATCTCACAGTTATTTACTGGTTCTGCTTTGGGCGCCTAGGCGCCATATCTGTAGCGCCTGAGCACTGGTTGAGCGCCTAGGCGCTGACCACGAAGCGCCTGAGCGCTCACTAGGCCATGTCACAGGGAAAACTTCCTGGGTACAGACCGCCTAGGCGCTCTATGCACAGCGCCTGGGCACTACTGCATTAACAGGGGTTCTGCAGAATTTGTTTCTACAGAGCCCTGGCCCCTCCTTTATCAAAGTTTCTCATTTATTTTCTACATTCGAAAGTATGATTCATGTCCTCCAAATACAAAACAACAATATATAAGTTCATGGTCATCCAAACACACAATGTACATCCATACATTCATACACATCAAACAACTATAACATCATGGAAATGACACAACATACAATAAAGAGAGAAATCTAATATGGATTCCCTCATCAACACAATACATAAGACATTTCCTTACTACCAAGATTGGTTAAAGAGGATCATCTCCTTCTTACCTAAATGAAGCCAATCACAAGAATGCTTCTCCTTTTTGGTCTTGATTTTCGTTTTCCCCTTCATGAAAAACCCTAGGGTGATAAATTCCCAATGTGTTTACTCCAACCATAGAAAAATGACTCCTTGGCCACATAGGTGACCAATAAAACGAAAAAGAAAAAGAAGATAGAAGAAAGCTGAAGACTTTACCTCAAAAGCTCCAAGCTTTAGCTCCAATGGTAAAAAATAGAGGAAAAAGAAGAAGAAGAAGAAGAACCAAGGATGGCCACAAGGAAATGCTCTTGGAATGATAGAAGAAGCTAGATATGGAAGTGGTGAAGCAAGGAATGAAAATGGTGAATGGTGAGGGTGGACGGTGGAGGAGAAGGAAGAAAAAGAAAAGAAGAAGAAGAAACGAAGAAGAGAAGAAGAGAAGGAGGAGAAGAAGAGAAGAAAATATAAAATGTGAGTATTGGGCCTCCCCCAAATAGCCTCTGCCGTGTATAGAAAGGAGAGGGAAGAAAGAGAAATGGGAAATGGGAGGAAGCTTCCTAGAAGTTTCCCCAAATAGGTTTTTGAATTAATTTAACTTTTATTCTGAAAATAGAGTTAAAGGGGTTTGACACAAGGTAAATTTTGAACAGTGTGATAAGATTTTTATTACATGTGATTATTTATTGGACAACAGTTATAGTTGACCGAAGTCAGTGTTAATTTATCTGACAGATAAAATTGATACAACGATTATAATTCTTATCTGTTAAAATTCCTTGACAAATGTGAAACCTCACAAACTGTGTCCAGCCCCGGGTTTAGTAAGATCCCCCGTCGACGTTTCCACAGATCAAGGTTATCGGGAAAAATATTTCATTTTCCCGGCTCGACTCAGTGCACACGCAAAACGAGGAATAATATTAAAATATTCCGCGTTCTCAGAAAAATCCAGAAAAATTCCTAAAAATTCCAAATATTGTAAAATGATCATTTACCTTGAAATTATAAATTTTTGGGATGTTACACTCGGGGTATTGCACTTGCCTTTGGTAAATTCACTTATAATAATTATTTTCATTCAAGCATAAGGATGACACCATATGAAGCACTATACGGATGACGATGCCGAACACCTTTATGTTGGTATCAAGATGGTGAGAGTATGACCCTTGGACTTGAAATGGTACAACAAACGACTGAGAAGGTCAAGATGATCCAAGAGAAAAAGAGGGCGACTCAGAGTAGACAAAAAAACTATGCTGATAAAAGAAGAAGACCTCTTGAATTTGAGGAAAGTGAGCATGTGTTTTTGCGAGTCAAACCCACGACTGGGGTCGGAAGGGTTATAAAATCCAGAAAACTCACTCCTAAATTCATTAGACCTTATCAAATTATTCGTCGGATAGGTCCAGTTGCATACCAAATAGCTTTACCGCCTTTTCTTTCCAACCTTCATAATGTTTTCCATGTGTCCCAATTGAGAAAGTATATTCTCGATTCAACTCATGTCATTCAGCCCGATGAGGTACAATTGAAAGAAAATTTGACGTATGAGACACTTCCTGTTAAGATTGAAGATAGGAGGATGAAGCAACTCAGAGGGAAAGAAATTTCCTTAGTAAAAGTAATTTGGAAGGAAACAACAGGATATGCTAAGTGGGAGTTAGAAGACAGGATGAGGAAATAATATCCTCAATTGTTCTAAGCTATGGTAAATTTTCAAGACGAAATTCTTTTTAGTGGGGGAGAGTTGTAACACCCCAAAATTTACTATTTTACAGTAATAACTGAATTGTACTGTTTTGTGATTTCTATGTGCTGTAAATTTATTTTGACTATTTTGTGACTGCTTTTGATTGTTGTGTGTGATTTACTCCGAGTCAGGAAAATAATAATTTTTGGGCCGGGAAAAATCTTTACTGATTTATTCTGAGCCTGGGGATCTTACTAAACCTGAATCCGAGAGATACGTGTCATGATCTTTTAATTTTTAGAAATTATCTATGAAATAAAAATATTCTGTATTTTATTATTCAGCAGACAAATATTTACTAACCTGTGAGCAGTATGTTCTGTCCATTGGGTAATAGTTTCTATAACTATTGTCCGTTGGATAATAGTCTGTAGAGAAAGTTTTAATGACTTGTTTTATGAACCAATTAGAATAATTAAAGCTTGATGAGAACCAATAGAATATGGTCAACGAAAATGGCTAAACTAGTTAACTATGTAACTAGATGATACTAGATAACTTAAACTAAGTTAGCATAAGGCCTAGGAAGTAACTAAATGGAACAAACTTAGTTTGCTTCTCCGTAGGGCTTCACAGTTTTGGGAGGATCTAGAGTCTTCTAGAAGACTTGTTAGTCATACTTAAGAAACTAGATAGTTAGCAAAGAAACTAGGAAATCTAACTAAGTTAGCTTAATTTAGTTAGGAATCAATTGTATTAGAAACTTGGTTAGCTTTGCCTTGGAGCTCCACGGCTAGGAAGCTTCATGGATAATCTAGAATTAGGTGGTTCATTTGTTTAAACCAATAGAAATCTACATGATCAAAGCATGACAAGTTAGTGACATTAGCCATGTGATAGTCATAATTGGTAGCAAAAATCCTTGACTCTCCTTTCCTACACATCTCACGGCAATCACTAGAGGGGGAGGGTGTTTAGTGTTCATTTCTATCTCACTTTGAATCCATAAGCTTTTATTTCTCTCAAAATACAACAAAGAACTCCATTTCTCTCCATCTTGAAGCTCACGGCCTCTATACCCAACACCAACATCCAAGCTTCCAAAATTTCATCTAACTTGATTTCCTAAACCTAAACACCATCCTAAACACTTTTCATGTTGTGAACTTAAGCTAGTTCATCCATCTTGTGCTTAGAAACTAAGCTTGAGTTTTCTACTCCTAAAGGTAAAAACTTTATTTCTTGGTTCAAAGTTTGGTTCTTGAATTTCTAAGCCATGTTTGATACTTGGAGGAAGCTACTTGGAGGATTTTGTCTTCTTTGAGGTAAGAGAGAGATTAACCTCATCAACCATATGTTGGTGGTGAGGAAGTAGCTTGTTTGTGGTGAAAAATCCATAAGGATTTATTCACTTGTGTGATTTATAGCTTACTTTGTTTGTGATTATTTTTGGTTGGTATATGTTATAACTTTGATTACATGCTTGATTATGTGATTTTGAAGCATGTTGATTTATTGTATTAAGTAGGATGTGATTCACATGTTGATAAGTTGTATGAAGGTTCCAAAGAACCTATGGAGGCTCACAATTTTTACACCACTAAGGGAACAAGATGCTTTAAATTATTTTCCTAAATCATGGATTAAAGGATTTAATGATAAGAAATTGGATTAAAGAGTTAAAGGATTATGTGATGGAGAATGATTCAATATGATTTATGAAGTATAATTGAATTTTTGGCCAACATGCCAAAGTTTAGTATTTTAGATCCAAAATTATTTTCCTAAGTGTAGACTTAGGTGATTAATTAACAAGAATTCAATTTGAGGAATTTTTGGTAGAAAAAGGAAAGTAGATTTAATATTTAGAATTAAATTAGCATATTTAAGTCATAATGAGGAATAAAAGTTAAAATTTGAAATTTACTAATGTATAGCTCACCCTTTGGGTTTTGAAGTGCGTTAGAAAATTTTGAGATGCAATATTTAATTAATTCAAAGAAGTTAAAATTTCTTTAAAAGATAGTGAAAAATATTACGTTAAGAACTCTTAGTAGGATAATATCTTAAATAATACCAAATTTCCAATATTATTTTATAAATAAGTTTAGAAAACTACGAAATATTTTACGTACGTGACAAATGCTAGAAAAATCTTACACAATTTAAAAATAGTGATTTTTAAGTTACGCGATTGAGAAAATGATTTAAAATCGTTACGCGATTGAGGAAACGTTTAAAAATGTTTCTGCAATAGTGAAAATATTGGAAAATACTTACGCGATTTGAAAACGTAAGGAAAATGTTACGCAATTTCAAAAATGCGATAAAATGTTTACGCGATTAGAAATAACAGCAGTTTGCTATCGGGCTATAGTAATGGGCCCAGTTATGTTCGAAAGTGATACCGCCAAGAAATTATGTGTGTATGTGAAATACTGCAAGAATAAGGTTTGTATGTATTTTGGATTGTACATCATGCATAGAAAAGCGTGTCAGCTTATTTGGTTAAGGCAAGTGTGCCTAGGTATTGATGTAAGAGATCTCACCTCTTTGCTGTATTATATTTGTTGTATTGTATATGTTTGATGAAGACCGAGGAGATGAAGGAGCTGGTAATTCTATTTACCACCAATAGTATATCTTTTTGCTGTGTTTATTTATATGGAGGCAAGACATCGAGTTCTGGGTTTCATCACAATGCAATTCCATGGAGGTACTGATGCTTGGAGGTTTGACTATAGGAATGAGCGGTTTGTGTATACCGGGGATTTAACTCTTAACCTTAGTGGTACTAGAGATGGAACTCCTGTGTTGACGCAACATGTTTCTGTGTGTCTTGAGTTCACGATGCCTATACGTGAGCTTTGGGGTGATAGTTTTTATACCCCATAAGACGAATTGATGGTATCATCAGCTAGGACACCTGCCAGGCGTGTGTTATATCTGTTGGGGTTCTTTAATGATGACACCGAGGAAGAGGAGGAGGATCCTGCTGAGGGCCCGAATCCTTAGTTTGGTTTGGAAGGTTATGGTTTTAGTATTTTATATTATCATCGTGTGTAATGTACATATTAACTTTTGGGCTTGTGTGTGTAATTATGTAAATTATTTGTAAACAATGTTTCGCTATGTATGTAAGTATGACAAGTTTACTTTCGATTACGTTTGATGTTTAAAGGTTTTTATTTAATTACAGTTATTCTGCAAAAGAAATTTTAAAATCAGTATTTTATAAGATTAATCCTTTTACAACTTAGTAAGTTATATTAGGATTAGTCTTTAAATGTGATACCCTACTGTGGGTGTTACAAACTGCAAAGCTGACGATTTAACCCTACCTCTACTTATTCATTCTAGAAGACTCTAGCTCCATGAACACTTGCTAAGGTAGGGAGTGAACTTATCACATGCTGGTCCTACTTTGGACATAGGAAAACTGTAATCTTTACTAACTGTAAACTTGCTCATAGACTCAACTCATCCTTGTGAAGAGTCTATCATAACTAATGCATAATTTTGACCCAACTTTTGGAGTCAAATGAGCACTTCTCTTATATTTGCACACTTAACTCTATTGTAAGTGAGTAATTCGTGCATCTAGATAAGTAAACTTGACCTCTCTCATTTGTATCCAGCTCTCCTTGCTATTGTACTACCTATAGTGACCTGCGTCACACTAAAGTCCTCAAGGTTCCAAATACCTATTTTAGGCAACTCCTAACTCTTGAAATACCTAACTACTTGATCTTCCATACTTAACTTAGTATTCAAGGAAGTAACTTTCTTCCTACATGCATCTTCAACTCAACTATACTATTAGAATAGCTAAGCACATTTTTACTATACTCAATGAATATGACAAGCTTTCGAGTCATAATTCATCCTATTGTGTATTAATCAATGCACGAGATCTCACTTAACTAGAGAACTTAATACACAACCATCTCCGATTAGGAACTAAACACACAAACTTGACCCACTCGAGAGAAACTAACTCATGAGGGGTTAGTACTTGCAACACTTTGTTGCTTAAAAATTCTAGGTATCTACCAAAGTAATCCACTACTCTTGGATATCCTAAGGCTCATATCTTTACCAACTAACTAGAGTGAATGCTACTAATTCATTCTAGTACACTCGTATCTATTACACCAACGCATCACATCTTGTGTGATATCTAATGCAACACTAAGTGCCTAGGGTATTAGATACCTACCTATGGCAATCCTTAACTATAGGATACAAAAAGGGTCTAACTTTCTCATACTTGATAGGTGATGATTTCCCTCTTGAAACATCCCTATTGATGCCTCAAAACACTTACAAAGGCATATAAGAGTGATCCTAATATATAGGGAAGTCCAAAACATCAAGAATACAATTCTTGAAAAATTCTGGAACTCACGCCTAGGCTTGGCATTTTCACGCCTAGGCATGGCTTATGTCCTATCTCACGCCTAGGCTTGGTTTTACCATGCCTAGACGTGGTGCACTCTGTCTGATCAGTATGCAAGATTGACCGCCCCATGCCTAGGCGTGACACTGCGATAGAATCTTTTGTAGAAGTGTGGCACTGTTCCATTTGTGCCACACACGAGATTTGATCACTTCAAAACTGTTTCTTGATAATTTTAAGTCCCAAACAAGTTTACAAACATGAAGGGAACATAAAACACCAATTGATTTCATCGAAAATGGATCCAAACACAAATCACCCATCAAAACCCCAAAATCTACTCTTTGAGTATTTTAGGTCCAAATGGATAGATTTTTGTTTCTAATCCAAACACTTAGCATCAATGTAACACCCTAACTTTTAGATAAATGACAGTTTTATCCTGATTGTACTGTTTTATGTTTTTCTGTGTGTTATAAAATTTATTTGACTGTTTCGTGTTCATATTCGAGTGTTTTGTGTGAGTTACTCCGAGTCAAGAAAATAATAATTTTCAGGCCGGGAAAATCTTATTTTAATTATTTTGAGCTAGGGGATCTTACTAAACCCAATTCTGAATGATACGTGTATCAATCTTTTAATTTTTAGAATTTATCTGTATAATAAAATAATTTTATATTTTTATAATATTATTTTATTAATGTAATTGGCTAGCTATCATGAGCAATAGTTTTGATGATAACAAACGTGAAGACAAACATGAAGATGATGAGAAGACCAAGTCCAAGATCTTCAAGAATAAGTTTTAGGACTTAGGATCCTTGTAAAGGCCTCATTGGATATCTCATTATTTGGCATTGCAAAGAAATGTTTTCAAAATGGTTTTTCCAAAATTAAACAACCATTTTCTGGTCATTTGAAAGCATTTAAAACTGGTTTTATAATAGAGGTATTTGAATACCCTGTTAGGTATTCGAATAGAATGGGTTTCAAGCTTATACGTTTTCTATTTTTCAAAGAGGTATTCGAATACCCCTCTAAGTATTCGAATAACTTGCTTTTGTAGAAACCCTGTTTTATTAAAGGTATTCGAATACACCATATGGTATTCGAATAACCATGTTTTAAAGTTTGTACGTTTTCTGTTTTTCAAAGTGGTATTCGAATAACCACACTTGGTATTCGAATAACATGTGTCTGAACTGTTTCTCTAAATCACTTTAAATCAGTGGTATTCGAATAACCTATTAAGGTATTCGAATAACCCTCTTCAGAACTGGTTTTCACGGAGCTTTTCAAAGTGAGGCATTCGAATACCTCACAAGGCATTCGAATACCGTTCTCCAGAATTGGTTTTCACGAAACGTTCGAAAAATGGCAGCAACGGCCATATTTGCATTTAATATTGTTTTTAATGCTCCCAACGGCCATTTTCTTCTACGAGCTCTATAAATAGAGGCCTGGGACACTTCTGAAAACCCCCGAACATTTTGATCAATTTTTTGCTAGGATGAAAACGAGTTTTACATTATTTTCTCTCTTTCTTTGTGCTCTTAATACCAAACCTTGAGATATCCTTTAGAGAGCTTATTAGCACTTCAATTTGTAATACCTGCTCTAAGTGAGAGTTTATTTTTCATCTATTCTCTGCTTCTGTAAAAAGGGTAAGGTATCCCTTAGTGAATTTGTGAGGGTGAGGTATCCCTCTAGTAAAAGGGTGAGGTATCCCTTGGTGTAAAGAAGGTGAGGTATCCTTCAAAGGGGGTGAGGTATCCCTCTAGTAAATAGGGTGAGGTATCCCTGTTATGTAAAGGTTGCAAGCACCTGTTTTAAGCTTGTGTTGAATAGTGAAAAATCTCGAACTGTGTTTCGGGGACTGGACGTAGGCCACAAGTGGTTGGTGGTCGAACCAGGATAAATATCGTTCCTGTTTTTCTTCCATCCTTCATCTCTTTATTTTCAGTAATTTATTTATTATTGCTTAATTATTTATTTACTGATTTTAAGGTTTTTTATTATCTTTGCACATATTCATCATATTGCTTCAAGAAATTCATATTAGAAAGGGTTTGCGAAAAGTTTTCTAAATACTCAATTCACCCCCCCTCTTGAGTACTGAAGCCACTTGGGTAACAATTAATAGTACAAATAAAACGACCATGGACCCAGAAAAGTCTGTGGGACCCACAATTGGTTTGCGGGACCCACGTTTAGAAAAAGTAGTCAACGTTGATGGCTTGATTTATTTTATGCCAATAGGAATTGGTCAACAAAGAGGGCTTGGCTTGATTTGCACCGTTGGATGAGAAGGTTTAGTTTTGAATATCAACCGTTGATCTAATCAATGGTTGTAAAGATAAGCTTAATAAGGAAGTCTTTGGATATCCACCATTGATTTAATGTACGGTGGAGATTGGTCTCACAAAATGGCTAGAATCATTTGTGACCATTGGATGGGAGGAATGTAGAGAAGATCTTGACCCTTTATTTTTGAAGATGCATCTAATGGCTAGGATTTCATGAAGAAGAGATCTAATGGCTTAGATTTGATCATATCATTTGGAAGCTTCTACCTAATATCAACCATCGATTTAATCAATGGCTCTTGAAGCTTAGTTATAAGAATGCTAATTAATTAGTAATGTAACTAGAAAATTTATTTAATTAGCCTAAATCTAATTTGGTTATTCTAGGAAGTGTAGGAAGTAATTAAATGGAAATAAACCTAGTTAATTTTCTAAATGCCATACGGTTTTGGTGGAGTGCAGAGTAATCAAGAATATTTGATTCAAGCATAGAACATTATGTAGTTAGTAATGTAACTAATTTTCCTAATTAAGTTAGATTAAGTGTGCATAGAAACTTAATGGGATTAGAAACTTGATTAATAACCTATGATCACCATTAGGGTAGAACTTTCAAGAACATGTGACTAAGGCTTGAATGAGCTAATTAGAAGCAAGTTTGGGAGAGAAGCCTTTGCATGTGAACCCTTGATGTAAGCTAAGGCTAGGATGGAGTCTTGGAAGGTCAAACAAAGTGGCCACCTCCTCTTGGATGAACTCCAAGGCCATGCACACATTAGGAGGCCATTTCACTTCATTCATCATCTTTGCTAACACTAAATCTCCCTTCTCTCTCTTTAAGAACAAGAACTCACCATTGTTGTTCTTCCTTGAACCATTCGGCCAAGCACCATACACTACCATCCACCCATCTAAGATTTTATCCAACCTTATTTCTCAACTCTAAACACCATTCTAAGAACATCTCTAGTTGAGAGTTCTTCCAAAATCTTTCATCTTAAGCTTGGAAAATTGCTTTGGAGGTTTTTCCTAAAAGGTGAAGATCCTTGTTTTTCATTTCTAACTTCATTTCCAAGGTTCTAAGCCATGATTGATCCATGGTTTATGTTTTTCTCCTATGGTTATAACTGTAAAAATTTATTTGAGCATGTTAGGTTTCTTTGGAGGAGATCACAAAATCATCTAGGAAGGAGAGAAAAAGATTTTATCTTCCTTAAAGGTAAGAGGGAGATTTAATCTCATCAACCATGTGTGGTGATGAGAAAATGGATTGTATGTGTGTGAAGAATCTATAAGGATTCACTTGTTTTGATTGTTTAAATGCTTTCATATTTGTGTTTGATATTGTTTGTATGCATGTATATAAGCTTTAAAATATATTACATGTGTGATATATACATGATTATTAATTAGGATGTGAATAACATGTAAGGCTTGCATGAGTGTTCTAAAGAACACACCTATGGAGCTTTCGGCTTCAACATAGAAAAGAGAACCAAAATGTTCTCAACAATTTTCCAAAGGAAGGATTTAATGGAATTAGGTAAATTAATGAAATCTAAAATGATTTAGAAGGTAGAAAATGATCCAAAGATCAAATGCCAAGGTTTTACTAATTTCAGCCAATATGCCTTGTAAATGTGAAATCAATCCAAAACTTATTTTCTAAAGTGTAGATTTGATGTTTTACCTAAAAAGAACACATTGGTAATGAATTTTTAAGAATTAAATAAGTAAACTAATTTTATTAAAAATATAGTATAGAAGAAAAATAAACAAAACTCTTGAAAAATACTTACCTTTGAGTTTTAAAAGTATGATTTAAATTTTCAAAGTGTATTTAGAAGTAATAAACTAAATAAAAGAATTTTTAGAGGAAAAACGTAGAAAGCTCATTTTTAATAGATTTTATAGACAAAAATCTTTGTCAAGATTTATTAAAAACAGACAAATAAAAGAGAACATTTTATAATATATTTATAACGTAAGGAAAATATTCTACGTAGTTTAAAAGTATTAAAAATAGCTTACGCAATTTTAAAATAGAGATTTTAAAGTTTTTCAATCAAGAAAATGATTTATAAATCTTATGCGATTAAGAAAACGATTTAAAAATACTACGCGATTTTAAAAACAGCAAAATATATTTACGCGATTTAAAAACGTTTGTAAAAACGATGAAATTGTGAAAATGTAATAAAATTTCTACGCGATTAATTGGAACAGTAAGTTTTGCTGTCGGGCTAAAGTGGTGGACCCGGATATGTGAAGATATGGTACTGTCAAGTGGTGACGTACTATATACTGGAAATTTTGAGGTTAAGGGTATTTTTATAAATATGATAATATTTTTAAGCTAAGGGTAATTTGATAATTATTGTTTTATTCATGCATTGAGTTGTGTCAATTTGGTTGATACTGGCGCTTGATTGACGAGGCGAATTACACCGTGTTGTCGGTGCGATAAGCGTAGTGTGGTTCATCTTGTGTGGACTTGGAGGCATTAGTGTGCGGAGTATTCCACATGTGGACAGTTGGTCGCTCCTCTGGGTCATGGTAACTGGCAACACACTAATGATCTCGACACGCACTATACTTAATCAAGATCTCGTAAAGACTGTTTAGTACAATGCCTGTAGTGCACGACGATTGGACTGTGTACTACTACACGACGTTTGGACTGTAGGCTATAGACACGACGTTAGACAGTGGAATAGTTTGGTTGGGCAGCCTGAGGTACTGATAGATCTTTACGGGTCATTCTCTCTGATATCTATGTCTAGATCCATGGAGTAGGAACGAGTCGTACTGCATTTGCATTTGTGTCATGCATCATAATATTATTAATTATGATATTATAGATTACTGTTGTATTAAAGTTCTTGTGCTAAATTGTGTTACTATTTATGATGTTATGGTATGTTTTATTGTATTAAACTGCGTTATCTGCTGTACTGTAGTTTTCTTAATTGCCATGCTGGTATTGATGTATGATTATCTCACCTCTCTATATGTATTATTTTCTGTATTATTAATTATGTTATAAAAGAGTTCGAGAAAGAGGAACAACCTCTAGATTGTGTGTATCCTGAGGAGGAGGAGGAGCAGCAGACGGGGGATCAGTTAGACGAGTGTGAACCTTCCGATCACCCATATCCTTTAGACTGACTTGTGAGTATGGCATTTCTGAGATTTCTTGGTTTCGTGAGGCTGGAGTTTCACGGAGGTTCAGAGGCCTGGCGATTACACGAGGATCAAGGATCGGTGATCTATTTGGGACGTTTGACTTTGTCCCTACGAGGAGAGTTTGATGCTGAGCCTGTCTTTACTACGACTTTATATCTACATCTGGAGCTGCCATTGGATCTGAGGTGCCACTGGGGAGGACTCTTTCGTGTTCCCAGTGAGATTAGCATAGTGTCAACAGCGCGGACTCCTGTCCGTAGAGTTGTGAGATATCCTGGATTTCTATCACCTGAAGTTTCATTTGAGAGTGATCCTTCAAAGGGTTAGGGATCTATGATGTGCACTTGGGCACTTTATGATGTTGTATTGTATAACAACTCTTTACTGCTTTATTTAAATATTTTGTAGTTATATATTATTTGCATAACTCAAAACAAAATCATATGTATATTATGTGTGCGATAACAGTTTGTTTTATTTCATATTTTGTGGTATTTTATTTAAGGTTATTATGTATAAAAAGAAAAATTTTATAACTCATATTAATTATTTATCAAATATTTTATAACTTGGGTAATATTTATTTTATTTTATTTTATTACATCGTAAATGTGACATCCCCACAAGGGTGTTACAATGAACAAGTCATAAACAATACTTATAACTTATCCAAGCAATAAAATCACATAAAATACCTCTAGATCTCATTTTGACCTTTTAAGCACCAAAGGTGCAACTATGGTGAAAATGATGGAAAGGAGTGGAGATAAGCATAAAACCCTACCTCTTGAAGACATGTTGATCCTCAAACTTTGATGAAGATCTTGAAGCCTTGTACTTGCTTTTGGACTTGCCCCCTTGATTTCTTTCTCTTCCTCTTCCTTTGTTTCCTCTTTCTCACTTTCTCTATTCTATTTTTTGCTTCTTCTTTCTCTTTTCTGCTTTGGTTATTTTCAGTTGTGGATTTTAAGAGAATAGAGGGAAGAAAAGTCCAATTTTGGCACTACCACCAAAAGTTGAAACTTTATATCTACTAAAGACACTTGAATTTAGCTAAATTAAGTTTTCAAACTTTCAACAACTTTGAAATAAATACTAAGATTCATCAAAATTATTGTTTCACCAATCTCTTAATTTTTTATATCTGCTGCTAGTTAATCAGGTATTAAAATGCACAACTAGTATGCTTAAAAATATCAAACTAACTCTGATTATTCTCAAATTTTAACTACATCTTATTCACCCTATTTGTGACTTAGAAACAAACTCTCTAGGTTTATTTCCCTCAACTTAGCAATTTATGTAACACCACAAAAATTAATAATTTCATGATAAATAGTCGTTTTGTAATATTTGTGATTTTTGTGAATTTTTCTGGATTTTTCTGAGAACACAAAATATTTTAATATTATTCCTTGTTTTACGTGCGCATTGAGCGAAGCTCAAAAAAATGAGATATTTTTCCCGAGAACCTTGAACTGTGGAAACGTCGACGGGGGATCTTACTAAGTTTCATGTTTTTTGATATTTTTATCTAAAAAATAAAAATCGCAGAATAATTTTATTATCCATTGGATAATAAATATCAGTTTTTGTTAACTGTAAGTTCTGTCCACTAATAATAAATCCGATACAGTATTAGTCATATTTTAGAGAACACTTTAATGACATCACCATGGTGACATCATCACCATGACATCACTTTGACTTTTCAAAGGAAGGAAACTTCCTAGCACCTTCCTTTTGGCTTGTTGGAAAAGCTTGGAGGAAGCTTCCTTGCACTTTCCTATTGGCTTTTTCAAGAAGCCACATTTCTTCTCTCCTCCTCTCCACCACATATTTTGAGGGCTCTTTGTGGCCACACATTTTAATTCATACACTTACACAAAATACACCTAATTACACAATTCATTTCATTTCACTTTGCTATCACTTTCTCTCTTTACACTTTTCTCTTAACCATTTTTCTCCTCCTTCTCTCTAACTCCACGACAATACCTATTTTGAGAGCCAAAATTTGTGCTTCTCACTTTACCATTTTCATTCCAATTTCAAACACACAAAAGCTACTACTTTCTCTCTCTATTTTCTCTCTACACTTTTCTCTCAACTTTCTCCTTTTCTCTTCTCCTTCACTCTCTCCACGACACCACCATCTCCACCCACCTCTACCATGGCAAAAATTTCAAGTCTTTATTTTTCTTTTGCTACTACTCATCCTAGACATCATTCTTCTTAGATCCATCCATAAAGATCACATCTTCACCATTTTTTCTCTTCTTCTTCCCCTTTACCCTCACGGTTTTTGCAGTCCCAATAGGTGACCATCACCATTTTCACTTTCTCACTTCACCATCACCATTTCTACACACTCCTTCTCATTCTAAACCTTTTCTCTTTAGAGATCTTCTTCAAAATCCATCATCTTCTTCACTTTCTCTTCTATTTTTCGTTTCTATGGCCATATTTATGACCATGGATCTCTTCTTTTTCAACCATTGGTGTTGATTCTTTGAACTTGATTTTTAGGGTTTTTGGAGCCCTAAAACCGAACCACCAAGAAGCCATCTAGGAGGCCATTTTCGTGTTCTTCCTTTAGGTAAGAGGGAGATAATCCTCTTCAACCTATCTTGGTAGTGAGAAAACATTTTCTTTATGTTGTTGATGAGGAATCCATGTGGGATTGCTCTCTTGGTTGTGATGTTCTTCATGATTTTGTGCTATTTTGACTTGTATGATTTATTGATTGTTATTATATGTCTTGATGACTATGTAAAAATATATTGCATTGCTTGGATTATTATGAGAAGAGATTTTAGGGTTCTTTGCCCTTTGGATTCACGGCCAAGAGGCCAAATTTTTGGGTGTTCAAGGTGTGGTTTTATAAATGATTGGAACTTAGGCGATGAAGAGTTAAAGAGCAAATGAATGAAATGGAAAACTTTGGGTTCTTACCCATTGGGAGGCCCACGGCCTCTTGGATAATTGTTAGGGTTCAAGACTTAAATTTTTAACAACTTCGAAACTTAAGTAATTCAATGAAAGTAACTAATAAAGTGGTGGAAAGATTGGTTAGATCTATACCATTAGGAGGCTCACGGCCTCTAGGAGATTTAATGGTCCAAGTGGTGATTTTGTGCAACCTTGGGATTTTAGTAATTAAGTCATAAATGATCAACATTGTAGTGAAAGAAAAAGGGTTAGACTTTGATTATAATGAGGCTCAAATGTCACAAAATATAGTGCTAAAATGGAGATTTAAATGATTGGAAAATCTTAGATTCCTTAGAAGCTCATGAAATGGAAAGAATAAAGAACAAGACCTTATCTTATGGATTGGAATGATTTTGAACATAAGGGAAGAAAAGAGAGTTGTGAGACTTACAAAACCTTAGAATAATTTTTAAGTGAGCATAATTGATTAGATTAAGGAACTTGATCAACTTAAAAGAATAAAGATTGAATAAGGACTTCAAGGGACTCCTTCTAGAAAATGAATTCATAAGAGATGTTAATCAAAGTGTGTTGTCACTCTTGAGGACATTGATACTATGCTATTGTGGGTCCGTGTTTGGGACTAAAATTCTATCGATGTTTAACTTGGCCTAATTGTGGCATATTTTGGATAATGTATTATCATTATTGAATATACATAATTGTGCATGGAGTCAACATGTATTGAACATTTGTTCAGTCGATGACTATTAAAAGGTTGGATGAGCCTATGATTATGCATTGAGTCAACATGCATCGGATATTTGCTCAGTTAATGACTGTTAAAAGGCTATATGAGCCTGTGAATGAGAATTGAATAGTGTGATCTACGATGGATCTATGGGGGGCGTAAGGCGCGGTGAAAGCTAATTGCACGTATTACGGGCCCGACAAATCACTATTCTTTTTGTGGTAAATGAACGAGAATTGATTATAGTGCAATCCAGTAGAAGGATCTCTGGGTGTGTCAGGGCGCGGTGATCCCTCTAGTGACATGTTTTGTCATATTGTATACCCCTGGCCAGAAAGTCGATTGCAACGCACTGATGAGGAACTGATAAGCACTATTCACTTTGTGGTCCCGTAGACTGTCATTAAGGGGGGACAGATCTTCTGGAACGTTCATCTTTGAAATGGAATAGAAAATCTTGGCACCAAGTGCACATGCATTGTGAGTCGACATTATGAGTCGGCATTGTGAGTCGGCATTGTGAGTTGGCATATCATATGACACTCATTATGTGATGATTATACTATTATTTTATTGATGTCATGATTATCTGAAATGTTTTAATTGTTCATTATCTGAGACTCTGTTGTTGTTTCTTTTATCGTAAGTGATTATTACTATTCAATGTTGTTGTTCTGCTGTGTGGGTGTTCTGCACCGTACTATTTCTTTACTGCCATAATTGGTAATGTAAGTAGGATGTCTCACCTATTTCCTGTATTCTTGTATTTCTATTATATATATATATATATATATATATATTTGATAAAAGATCGTGAGGAAGAAGATGAGGGACCACATCCTTACTGGTTGGAATGAACTAATTCATTATTTTTGATATGACGTCTGGACGAGATTTCTTCGGTTACGCACGGGTGCAACTTCATGGAGGCATTGATGCATGACATATCGATTGGGACTTCGAGTGTCATGTATGTATGGGGTTGCGACTTTGTCTGCTAGTAGCACCTATCCCAGGGTTACTACTTTCCCTTTTTGTGTTTTAGTACTCGCTATATTTTATTTGAATATGTAAGTACTATATTTAGTGTTGTCAGTGCTTTGTGTTAAGGATGAATATGTTCTATATGAAATATGTTTTTCTTCAGTGGTTGTACTTTAATGGTTGGATACTAAATATGCATTCATTCGGGGCTTATATTTTCTATCTATGTATAAATGAAATAATTTTTTTGTAAATACTATTTTTGGGACTGTGACACACTTGGATTTAGTGACTGTGGTGTAATGATGATTGTGCTGTGGTTACTATATTAAGGGGTGTTACAATTTATGCTACTATCTGAGTCATTTTAAGCTACTTTTCAACTTCTGGGTTACAACTAAGTGCCTAAACGAACTCAGTTTGTCACAAAACTTAACTGACATGTTATACAAGTATAATAGTACCTTTGAGACTATATACAAGCCTAACATGTTTTCTCGGGTTGTTACACACCACAATTCATAATCATAATCGTTCAAAAACTTCATCCATCACTTTTTCCTCGTATTCAATTCTTTTTGATCGAATGAATATTTCAAATTTTTATGGTCACTAAGCATCTCAACTTAGCACTATACATGTAATGTCTCTAAATCTTCAATACAAAAAATCACTGTCGCTAATTCTAGTTCATGGTAGGATAATTTTCTTCATCATCTTTTACCTTTCCTCACAAGTCATATATATTCCATTATATCATATATTCATTATATTTATTCATTTCTCATAATATCTTTTTTAGTCTCATCAATCTCATATTCAACACATCACTTCATTCTTTAAGTTCTATAATTCAACATAATACTCTTCTATTCTCTTACATTATAAATCAAATGCGTCGTCTTTAACCATGTTCCATTCTTTCATTCTTTGTATCTCTTTTCATTTTCTTCAAGTTTCATAATTCATCATATCTCTTTCTTTGACAATTCTTATCCTTATTCAAAAGGTATGGAGGGAATGTCCATCCTCCTTTACCAGTCACTTGCATATTCAACATTATTTAAAAAGGTATAGAGGGAGTGTTCTTCCTCACAGTACCATTCACATTCACTTAGTAATAATATGCTTTCAGGTTGGTGCACTTTGTTGGTTCGAAAATCTGCAAGCGCACGGATCGACAAGTAATATATATGAGAGTAGAGTATCATGTCCCAAGGGATTAACAATTAGAAGAATGCTAAACTTAACCCAATTCCACTAATTCTAATCCAAGTAATCGAAATGTAAGAGTAGGTTTCAATTAAAATAACAACTTAAAATAGATAAAATAAGAAAGCACCAAACACCAAATCCACAAGAGAAAGATGAGAATAATTAAAGCCTAGGGGTCCCTATTCACTTGCTACTTCAGTGAATAATTGCAATTAACAAGCACCCTATCAATGAAATAATATATATTGTTACCATCAATAGATAAGAGCCTATGTCTAGGACAATTACCCATGTGAAACCTATCTAATCTACTATGTGTCCATGTGAATTAACATAAAAATCACTCATTGAGACCAATTATCAAACACTTGCCATGCACGACCAAGAGGTATGTGTCCATCCCCTTAGTTAATCAACACACTCATACCAATAGAATGTAATTGAATATACATCAATCATACCATATCCATATTCATAACACCCTATTTCTAGTTCAATTGGAATATTAAAATTCATGCAATTGATGGCCTATCAATAACAAGCACTAAGCATAGATATGGATGAACAAAACCAAATTCATTGAAGGAATACTCAACCAATTACAAGATATTCAAATCCATAGCAAGATCCTAGAGAGCCCCTAGATTAGAGTTTAGTTACACATCATGAAAGAGGAGAAAACAAATGAAATCAAATGATCCATCAAGTTATAAATAAAAAGGAAAAATGGAAAGAATGAAAAAAATGGAGAGATTCCAAGCTTGATCTTCCTCCTTGATCTTGATTCTCCCTTGAGTCACCTCCAATCCAAATGGGTTCTTCCTCCTCTCACTTGCTCTCTGAATTTCGTGCATAGGTCAAAACTGAAGCTCCCCTCTTTCTCTCAAAAATCAGAATATAAGGGTTAAACTCGTGTGCCAGGATTTTTCTCACGGCTAGGCATGGTTATGAAGCACGTGCCTTCCTCTGCTAGTCATGCCTAGGCTTGGCTTTTCCACGCCTAGGCATGGGTGCCTCTGTCTGAAAACCCTTGAAACCTGAGCTTGCCACGCCTAGGCGTGGATTTTCCATGCCTAAGCATGGATGTCTCTGCTTGAATTGGTTTGAAAACCTGAGAGGGTCATGCCTAGGCATGGATTTGTCACGCCTAGGCGTGGGTTGGCAGCCTTTCCTTCTCTCTTGCATCCTTCTTAATTTGAGCTTCTCTTTGCTTCCTTATCCCTTCCAAGGTCTTTCTTTCTTGAATATTTGTTTTAAAACAACACCAAAGTCCATCAGACCATAATCAATTCAAATCCCTAAATGAAATCATCAAACATTTGATTCTCAATCAATTGAGACCACAAGCTTAGATCCTCAAAAATTATGCATGAATGGGACCTTTGAACTTAAGAACTTGAAGATAACATACTCATATTCATTCAAATTCAAGAGATATAACTTCATTTCCTGAAGTTATCACACCCCCAAACCTAAAGTTTTGCTAGTCCTCGAGCAAACTAATCCAAGCAAAGGAAGATGGAATACAATCCAATCCAATCCAAAGGTCAGGAAACATGAGGCAAATTGAACTAAGGCATCCAACATCCAATTATCATTCATACCCTCAGAAATCACTTCTCAACCTCACAACAAGGTCCACATACGCAAGAAATTCCCAACTATCATGATTACCTTTGAATGCCATTTTTGTGGATGAAAGATTTCCCAAGCTCATGTGTTTAAGACCCTTTTCTAATCATGAAGAGCAAGATGGATGAATTTATAAAATGCACATGCACTCTCAAAAGAATATCTTTCATTGCTTTCTCCACTAATGTAGGCAAGACAGAATCAAAGATCATGAGGGTCTTTTAAGCTTGTAATGTAAGGCTAAGGGTAGTGGCTAAGAAGGAAGGGAAATGATTTGAATTCAAATATCAAACACATAACCAACCACTTCCATTGAATCAAGCCAAGCATGTAGATGCACAAAAAGAATCCAAATTGAAGAATCAACCTTCTTTATTCCATTTTCTCATCATTTTTTTTATATTTCAAAGAACATATGTACATCCTTATTGTTATTGCAAAAGGGCTTCAATTTACACAACAACCCACTTATTCACTTTCTTTCTTTCTTTCTTTCTTTCTTTCTTTCTTTCTTTTTTACACTATTTTTGAATGAAAGTTAGTAACCACAAATTCTTGGATTCTTAGGATCATGCAAAACACTTTGGCTTAAACCAACAGAACTGTTCAATCATGTGTTCAACAAGGGACCTATAATAAGGGGAAGAGATTTTCCTTTCACAAGCATGGTTTAAGAGGGTGGAGAGATTAGGTTTAAAGAAGTAAAAATCAGGCCACACACATGCACACTAGGCTTCAAAAGGGATACTAGGGATGTCATTCAATCAAGGTTGGCTTGAAAAGCTCAATCGGTCCAAACAAATGCCCTAGTCATTTCCTTGACAAAGTATTACCTAGGATTTCGCCTCAAAATGGAATCAAACAAGCCTCTAAGATGCAAATAGACTTTACACATGCCAATCATAAATTTCTCCAATCATGCATTTCATTTATATTCCAGAATCCACCACACAAGCAATAGGGAAATTCTCTCATACATAGTTATGGCAGTAAGTGTAAGCACAAAATTCTGAATTTTTACAAGTGAGTTCCCAAGCAGTGAGGTGTATATTTGATCCACACAATCATCAGATATTCAAATAAGAAATCTGGTATGCACAAATTCAACCTGCCTCCAAGCACACTCATTAATTTAATGCATAATCCTCGCAACCCTCAAGTTATAATCAAGCTCACTCAGATCCTAAATTTGGGAGATAAAAAAAATTTCAGTAAAAACAAAGGAAAGAGAAGGGAATTGATGAGCGCCGAACTCAGTCAAAATTATAACCGAAGTTATTACCTAAGCTTGTAGCATAGTGACAACACCGGATCATCTCCACGAGGATTATAGATGCAATTTAATCAAATCAAGTGAAAGTTAGCAAAGGGGGGTTTGACAGTTTAAGATCGTACTTAACAAAATTAACGGAAGAAATGACAATTAAAGAGTAGTCAATTTAGAAACCTATCCAAGATTGGGTGGATTCAATCATAGACCCTTCATAAAACACTTGAAGCGCAATTGAATTGTTAATTTGGATCTAACCGAGATCTCTGCATCAAATCCAAAATTCATACTAGACGATCGTCTAGAGTTCAATTAACAAGTGATAAACACAAATCCGCAATCGCACCATTCATGAAAATCTATGTTAATTTCAAATACCGAATTCAATTAACTTAGGCACAAATCAGTAACCTAACCTCTTCAATTCTGTGATTAATTTAGATTAATCAGTTCTAAGTTTCATCACAAATGTCAATCTTCATTTATGTGATTAGTTTAGATCAATTAGTTCTAAGTTTCATCACAAATCTCAATCTTAAACCAAGATCAAATCAGATTAACATAAATAGAATCACCATTCATGCATTCAAGATCAAGAAGAAGAAGAAAGAAGAAGAAAAGAGGAATTCAATTACAAATCAAATACAATGCATAACCAAGGTCTCAAGAATCCAAACCATAATCTCTTCAAGAGTTCTAAATTAACCCAAAGTAGCTTAGCCCTCCATTACCATGAAGGGGAGCATCAAAATATACAAAACTATGAGAAACTATGAAGAAGCAAGAAGAAACTTAGAGAGAAATGAAGGAGAATTACATGAAAGAAATGATAACCAATGGTGCCTTTTATAGAAGTCTAGGGTAACAAAATGACAAAGGGGAGTGAGTGGATGAGTGGGTGAGTGAGTGGAGTGTTTGAGTGGAATGGTTGAGTGGGTGAGTGAGTGGAGTGTTTGAGTGGAATGGTTGAGTGGGTTGGTTTAGTGGATTGGTTTAGTGGATGAGTGAGTGGAATGGTTAAGTGGGTTGGTTGAGTGGAAAATGCCAAAGGACTTTTGGTAAGTGGGAAATTATGGACATGAATGGGTGAGTGGATGGATGAGTGGGTGGAGTGGTTAAGTGGTTGGATTAGTGTATGAGTGGATGAGTGGGTGGATTAGTGGATGGATGAGTGGATTAGTGGATGGATGAGTGGGTGGTTGAGGACGAAAATTTCGTGTCTGACTTGGAAGCCAAAAATGACCAACTATACTTCAGATCCACGAAAAGTGCTCTTCATGAAAGTTGTATATCCTTGTCTTGGCTATAAAATGGATAGCTGGTTCGTCCAATTTGGCTTCCTTAAGCCCAAGATATGTCCCAAATACCGTAGGTTGCTCAAACCCAACTTCAGCACCTCTGTTCCGACTTGCAAGCTCAAAATGACCTACTAGACTTCTTTTTCTCAAAATGTGTTCTTCATGAAAGTTGTTTATTTTGATCTTTACTATCCACTATCCAAATTTCAGCTCATCTCCATTATTACATCTTGAGATATGATTTTATGAGTGCATACTGTTCGGATTCTACTGACAGAACCCGTATTCTGACTTCCATGTAAACTTAGGTCCCTTAGACATCTGAATCGGACTTCGAGCTCTTCATCAAAGTTGTAGAGCTTCCTCTTAGCTTTCCTACAAGGTAAAATTCATGTTCATCAGATATTAGAAACTCAAGTTATGGCCAAAATACAGAAATAATGTCAAATCTCAATAATGCTGAAAATATTCAATTAGGACCAATTTGAGCTCAAACTCACAAAATCATACCAAACTCAATCAATTAAGAATATGGAGAGTGTAAATGACTAAACATAAGGGTTTCTTAATGAATAAAATATGTGATTATTAGGAATCAATCAATATATATATATATATATATATATATATATATATATATATATATATATATATATATCCAAAACAATGATTCAACAAATAATCACAAAAAGATCATAATCCCCCTAGCCTAAGTCATGCAATGTCCCACTGTATCCGAAAGAAATAGAGTAACCAATAAAATACGTACAGTGGAAGGAAAGTAAAGACAAAAAAATAAAGCGGAAAATAGCATTGAAACAATAGGCCCTGGTGCCTCAAAACAAGTCTTCCTCATCAAACAGGTCATCACCCTCGGCGCCCATCTCGGTATCATCCGCAGATGGAGGAGGTGGAGGAGGATGTGGAGGAGAATGTGAAACTATAACTGGTGGAGTGGTAAATGTAGGAAATATAGGAAAATCATCCATTGGGCGTCCCTAACCCAATGCCATCCAATGAATGCTTTGGTAAATCGTAGCCAGCATCACCTGCTGCTGGTCTAGGCATTGATCAACAGAAGCAACCCAAGCAGCATCAAAGACTGGAGCAGGCTGTGGGACTGGTGCAAGGGCAGGCTGTGGTGCTGGTACATGAGCAGGCTTGGGATCTGCAACTGGGGGCTGACATAGGGCTTGTCGGCGCTTCTCCTGGGCAGTCATGATTGTCTAAACTACCCTCTCTGTCATAGGAATCTTCAGCTTCACGTACACCTTAGTATCTTTCCATTTGACATGAGCTCTCTCACAAAACCGACCGATGAAGAAATGGAAGAAAAGTGATTTGAGCCTGGAAGTGATACACAGTCTGATCTGGTCATAGAGTATCTAAGCAGTGTCCACTTACTGTAGACTGTGGATCGCATACAACATATACGCCCATTCAGCATAGATCTCTGACCTATGCTCAGTGGGGAGCAAGCAGGAACACACAAAATTATTCCACGGGCACAGCTCACGGCGCAAGCTCTCCTATTTGATCAATCAGATAGAGTGATCTGAGTTCCGCTGAACCTGAACATGGAAGGCAGGATCATAGATGCTAGCCATGATTGTGCTGAAGAGGGTTCCTCCCTCCTCTTCAGGTAATTGTAATGTCCGGTATACACAATGAAGTGGAGGAGGGCCACGGTCCATAACCTGGCGAATGTGCTCTACAGAATAATCAATGGCCTTCCTTCTGACCCTGGTAGCTGTAGTAGAATGCTTCTCAGCAAGAGCATTAGCATATAATTCTTTGACTATAGCAGCCACAGGCTCCTCAGTGGGATACTCTGCAAAGGTCTTCCAGTTGAGTGCTTCAGTGGCATCAGAAATGGTAGGATAACGTGCCACATTGATTCTATGGAACCCCCTTTTTGGGATGATGTTGATCTTTCGCAGATGCTGCTAGAAGTAATCAAAGGCATCCTACGATGTAAAGAAGGATGGGTCAAAGACCGGAATCTCATCAGCGTCCTCAGCATGGCTTGGTTTAGCCTCAACAGTTTTTCTTTGATGCTTTGACATGATCAGAGGATACCTGAAAAGAAATAAAGCCTAGTTATGACCATTGAACAAGAATTAAGCAATTAATGTAAGTAGCCATACCCAGTAAGAACAATTTGCAATGCAATCAATAAGCCCAATCAATCACAAAGGTCACTCATGCAACTTATTTAGTTTAAAGCTCACCCAAATCAACAATCCCAACTAAATCAAATCGCAACTTTACCAATTCAAGAGTTCACTAAGAATGCAAATTAGTTCTTAGCATACAACAACAACAACAATCACAACCTCAAACCAAGCATTGCCAATTTACAACTTAGCAAAATCAAGTCATTGTAACACCCCAAAATTTGTTTATCTTATTATAAATATTCATTTTATAATATTTGTGATTTTCTGAAATTTTTCTAGAATTTTCTGAGATCACGAAATATTTTAATATTATTTCTTATTTTACGTGCAAATTGAGTGGAGCCGGGAAAATGAAATATTTTCCCGAGAACCTTGATCTGTGAAAATGTCAATGGGGGATCTTACTAAACCCAAGACTGGACACGATTTATGAGATTTTACGTTTCTCAAGAAATCTTAATAGATAAAATAATAAAATGCTGTGAAAATTTCATCTGTCAAATTAATTAATACTGACTTTTGTCAATTATAATTATTGTCCATTGGATAATAGCATGTAATAAAAATCTTATCACATTATCCAAAATTTACCTTGTGTCAAACCCATTAGCTTTATTTTCAAAATAGAGATTAAGTTAATTCAAAAATTCATTATAGGAAGCTTCCTAGAAATTTTCCAACTAATACAATTTCTCTCTCTTCCCTCCTTACTCTTCTCCATGACAGAGGCCAATTTGGGAGCCCAATATTCACTCTCATATTCTCACTTTTATTACTTCACTCTCATTTTCCTAATACTTTTCTCTCTTCTCATTTTCTTCAAACACCATTTCTTCTCTTTCTTTTTCTTCCTTCTGTACACCTACCCATTGGAGACCATCTCCGTGATTTGCTAAATCAATCCCATTTCTAAGCTTCTTCCACCATTCCAAGTTCTCTTTTGTGGCCATCCTTTGGTTCTTCTTCTTCTTCTTCTTCTTCTTCTTCTTCTTCTTCTTCTTCTTCTTCTTCCATTTTCCATCATTGAAACTAAAGCTTGGAACTTTAAGGTAAAGTCTTCAACTTTCTTCTAGTTTCTTGTCATTTTCATTTTTCTTGGTCACCTAGGTGACCAAGAACCTATTTTTTCATGGTTTGAGTGGACATTGTGGAAGTCACTCACATTAGTATTTTTTTGAAGGAGGAAAACGAAAATTAAGGGCAAGAAGGAGTAGCACCATTGTGTTGTCTTCCAAATAGGTAAGAGGGAGATGATCCTCTTCAACCAATCTTGGTAGTAAGGAAATGTCTTGTGTATTGTTGTTGATGAGGGAATCCATGTTGGATTACTCTCTTTGTTATATTGTGTTATTTCCATGATTTTGTAGTTGTTTGATTTGTATGAATATATGGATTTGCATTGTGTGTTTTGATGATTATGAACCTATTGATTGTTATTTTGTATCTTGATGACATGAATCATATTTTGGATTGTTGGAAAATGACTGAAAAACTTTGATAATGGATGGGCCAAGGTTATGCAGAAATGAATTCTACAGAACCCTTGCTAATGCACTAGCGCTCAGGCGCTGTGCATAAAGCATCTAGGCACTCCACCAGCGCTCAGGCCCTGTTGTTGGGACCCTAAGCGCTCTCTGACCAAAAAATTTTCCCTGTAATGTGGCTTGGTGAGCGCTCAGGCGCTTCGTGTTTAGCGCCCAAGCACTTAACTAGCGCTCAGGCGCTTCAGAGATGGCACCTAGGTGCCTAGAGCAGAACCAACTAGGTAACTGTGAAGTGATGCTAAGACTTCAATATGAAGGTATTACAACCAAAAATAAAGTAAAGGACTTAATTTAATAAGAGAATTCCTCTAGAGAGGGGGATTTTATAAGAATGAATAATCTAAAGTGAAATTCCATAATGAACCTTAAGAAGTGCTTTACCACTTGAGAACTTAATGCCATGTTATTTTGAGTCCATGAATGGGACTAGGGAATTATGGATGTCTAAGTTGTATGAATTGTGACATGTTACGAATGAGTATATTATTGATAAATACACATGAATATTGTTGGTGTTTCTCATGGACACAATGTGGCATGTTATGGATAAGTACATCATTGATGAATACATATGATATGCAATGTTTATGAGGAACATATCATTGATAAACATACATGATTTGACATTACGTCGTCATACATATGTGTTGTCTGTTGGACATTGTTGTAAAGGTTATGTGTGCCTAGGAGTTTGAATAACACCTTTGTGCGGGTGTGACGAGCGCCGAACTCAGTCAAAATTATAACCGAAGTTATTACCTAAACTTGTAGTATAGTGAACAACACCGGATCGTCTCCTCAAGGATCGTAGATGCAATTTGATCAAATCAAGTGAAAGTTAGAAAAAGGGGGGGTTTTGATGGTTCAAGGATCACAGTGACAAGATTTAAAGAGAAATAATAATTAGAAGAACAGTCAATTCAGAAATCTATCCGAGATTGGATGGATTCAATCATAAACCTTTCAACAAACATTTGAAGCACATTTGAAATCCTTTTCTCATCTTCTTTTTAACTTGGATCTAACCGAGATCTCAAAGCATTAGATCCATAATTCACACTAGACAATCGTCAGAATTCAATTGAGAAGTGATGATAAACAAATCTGCAATCGCACCATTCATGTAGATATATGTCAATTTAAAATTTTTCCTTTTGAATTCAATTAACCTAGGCACCAATCATGTAACCTAGCTTCTTCAATTACGTGATTAGTTTAGATTAATCAGTTCCAAGCTTCATCACAAATCTCAATCTTCAGTCATGTGATTAGTTTAGATCAATCAGTTCTAAGTTTCATCACAAATCTTAATCTTAAATCAAGATCAAATCAGATCAAACGTAAACAGAATCACCATTCAATTCAAGATTAAGAAGAAGAAGAAGAAGAAGAAGAAGAGAAGAGGAATTCAAATATAAATCAAATACATTACATAACCAAGGTCTCAAGAATCCAAACCACAATCTCTTCAAGAGTCCCAAATTGACCGAAAGTAGCTTAGCCCTCCATTACCATGAAGGGGAGCATCAAAATATACAAAAGCTATGAGAAACTATGAAGAAACAAGAAGAAACTATGAGAGAAATGAAGGAGAATACATCAAAGAAATGATAACCAATGGTGCCTTTTATAGAAGTCTAGGGTAACAAAATGACAAAGGAGAGTGAGTGGATGAGTGGGTGAGTGAGTGGAGTGTTTGAGTGGAATGGTTAAGTGGGTTGGTTTAGTGGATGAGTGAGTGGAATGGTTAAGTGGGTTGGTTGAGTGGAAAATGCCAAAGGACTTTTGGTGAGTGGGAAATTATGGACATGAATGGGTGAGTGGATGGATGAGTGGGTGGATTAGTGGATAAGTGGGTGAGTGGTTAAGTGGTTGGATTAGTGTATGAGTGGATGAGTGGGTGGATTAGTGGGTGAGTGGATGAGTGGATGAGTGGATTAGTGGATGGATGAGTGGATTAGTGGATGGATGAGTGGGTGGTTGAGGACGAAAATTTCGTGTCTGACTCGGAAGCCAAAAATGACCAACTATACTTCAGATCCACGAAAAGTGCTCTTCATGAAAGTTGTAGATCCTTGTCTTGGATATAAAATGGATAGCTGGTTCGTCCAATTTGACTTCCTTAAGCCCAAGATATGTCCCAAATACCGTAGGTTGCTCAAACCCAACTTCAGCACCTCTGTTCCGACTTGTAAGCTCAAAATGACCTACTAGACTTCTTTTTCTCAAAATGTGTTCTTCATGAAAGTTGTTTATTTGGATCTTGAATATCTACTATCCAAATTTCATCCCATCTCCATTATTACATCTTGAGATATGATTTTATGAGTGCACACTGTTCGGATTCTACTGACAAAACCCGTATTCTGACTTCCATGTAAACTTAGGTCCCTTAGACATCTGAATCGGACTTCGAGCTCTGCATCAAAGTTGTAGAGCTTCCTCTTAGCTTTCCTACAAGGTAAAATTCATGTTCATCAGATATTAGGAACTCAAGTTATGGCCAAAATATAGAAACAGTGTCAAATCTCAATAATGCTGAAAATATTCAATTAGGACCAATTTGAACTCAAACTCACAAAATCATACCAAACTCAATCAGTTAAGAATATGGAGGGTGTAAATGACTAAACATAAGGGTTTCTTAATGAATAAAATGTGTGATTATCAGGGTGCGAGTAGACTAAGCGTAGGTACCATATGTTGTTGACCCTGGGGGCGTCGGGGTGTGGGTGTCTCACAATAGACAGTGGTAGCTCTACTGGGGCTGTGGGATAGACCAATGCGACACACTGACGATCCTGTCTGAGATGTTGTCCTATATCGCGATCAACTGTTGAGGTGCCACGTATAAGCCATTGCGCAAACATTTTTATGAGATAAAGCACACTGTATTTTAAGGCTAACGATATACTAGAATTACTCCTTAATCATTCACTCCAAAAATGTTTATGTCTAGCTCCATGGAGTAGGAATTTTTGGTACCATTTTTGCATTATAAATTGTCAGTCACATGGTCCATTGAACATTTATAATTGTGAAATGTGTTTACCATTATTTCTGCAATAATTCTTAGATTCTTGAACTGTTGATACCATTTGTCTGTCATTAATGATACTTGCTGTTATTAATTGTTATTCTGCGCTTACTGTTAATTTTTATTGTTATTGTAATTAAAATGTATGAACTATGCTATATGTGGGCGTCTAATGCCGTTCTATTTTCTTGCTGCCAATTTGGTACTGAAAGCTGGTTGTCTCACCTCTTTCTGTATTTTCTCTATTTCTGTTATTCTGTTGGATCGTGTACCACCAAGAAGACGTTCGTGAAGAAGATAAGGAAGCTCCTGAGTTTCCAGGCTTCTGGCCAGATTACGACTGAAGCTGTTTGAGGATGTCGTCATGCCCTCGTGGTTTCTTTGGCTACATGCGGATCAACTTTCACGGAGGTCCTGATTGCTGGCACATTAACGTGTAGACGGACCGCTGTGTATATCATGGGGAGTTGACGGTGTCCCTAGCATGGGGTCGTTACGATGCCTCCATTTTTTATTTTCATGCTTTTGTCTGGTTGGAGTTTTACATGCCCGTTAGGGACATGTGGGCTGATATGTACTACACCCCACGTGAGGACTCCTTTTTGTCCACTGCTCAGGCTCCCGCTCGTTGCTCTGTCATTTCGATGGAAGTTTCCTAAGATGAAGAAGATCTCGAGGAGGATCCGGCTACAGTCCCTTCTCGTCAGTCATAGGAGCTGATACTATTGGTAGCTATCGATATGATATATATATCTATCTTTTGGGAAGCTTGACGTTTATTATTGTATATCTTTGGGGTATCTTTGTATATCTTTGGGTGGGTACATATTTTACTTTTGGTATATTTTGGAATGTAATTAAACAAGCTTATGAATATATATATATTGTGTATGGTTCATTTTATGTTGTTAAGTTTTATTTATTACAATTGTTTTATTTATGATTTCCATATGTAATGGACTCTAACTTAACTCTCTTAACGCCACTTGGTAATGATCTATAATCTTAACACAAAAAAAAAATGGTGACATTTGTAAAGGAACTTAAATAACCATAAAATGAATCGGGACTAAGAGTTTTAAAAACAATTACTATTTTTCGTGATTTAATTTATTCCGCTTTATGTTACAAATTATTATTATAGTTGTAGGGCAACGTGCCTTCTGTTGGGAATTTACGAATCAAAAGTCTCGCAGCGGAATAACAGAATTCCCTCACAGGATCCATGCGAAAAATCCATAATCCGAGTTTTTAAATTTTTACCTCTTGAAGCGTGATAGACACAAGCGAGGTGAATCACCAACACCGTAATAGCGATGATGTTTCTGCAGTATCCACACGAACAGACTTGCAAAAGGAGTCACGCCTCTGTTTTCGTAGTGCTAGCTGCGAAGAGAGGAGAAGAAGACCTCACTATCTCTCACTCACTTTCTGTAGGTGCGGCTAGGGTTGTGATGTAACCTAGTAGCAGCCCCCTTAGCAGTACTATTTATAACAGTGGTTGCCTTTAGTGAGTGTGAGCAGTAGCAAGGTAAGTGGTGCAACTCTAAGCCCATCTGTTATGAGTTAGGCCCACAGTTGAATCTGAGTCCAACTTGGATTCTGATTACTCCAATTTAGTCTGTTCTAAGTGTGCGACCCTGCAGGTTCTCATGACGTTGGTAGTAATATTAAAATCTCATTTTAATATTACAAACGAAGGAGCGGTATCTAGCAACACATCTGCTACCCAAGTAATGAGAATGTCGGTGATTTAACATAACCTATCCGTGACCAATGTTTCCGTGTAGTTTAGTCCCTTTGTCCGGATATCAGGTTGAACACAAGGCATAGAACGTGTCACCCTTGTTTAGTTCAATCTTAGTTTCGATTCCCGAGTAGACATAGTAATAACAAATAAGATCAATATCTCATATTGACTCATTTGAGCATGGCCATGCATTTCATAGTCTCACTCAATCAGGGGGCCCGAAGATATCGCTCCTGTTATGTAGGAGGGACAAATCCCATCTAGGTCACTCACATCCCTCCACATGTATTGCGGCATGTCTAATAACCAACGTTATAATCATCTTGTTACAGATGACATTTGATGGCATTAAAACACACAACTCCTCATGTAGGAATCGTAGTGATTTCAGGTCAAATGACCACATACACCATTATCACTATGAGAATCGCTTATGACACTCACGTAACGATCCACGTAGCGTTCTTATGGCGGGTTTGTCCAATACATCATTACTCTAATATGTATCCATGTGTAGACTTGATATCTCATATCTATGACCCGTGAGATGTGGTCATCAGTCTACGCACATACTAGCCTCAATGTATTATTGTTGTCCTAATTAACAATAATACTTGACTAGGGACATTTAAGAATAGTGTTTTATCCAATAGGATCTCACGATCAAGTCATCCACTTGATGTCCTATGGTATCAAACTTACTATTCTAAGGACTTTATTATGTCTACCAAAAAGAACACAATAAATGAAATGCCTCATATAAAATAACATAATATAATGTATGTAAATACAAACAAAATATATTGGCCACTAGGGCATACACCAACAATCTCCCACTTGCACTAGAGCCAATCAAGCATATTTCTAATGCCTAAAGACCTAGTGTGACCCTCATGCTTCTGTTGTGCAAGAGGCTTCGTCAGTGGATCAGCAATGTTATCATCCGTTGGTACTCTGCATATCTTCACATCTCCTCTATCGATGATTTCTCGAATGAGATGGAAGCGCCTAAGTATATGTTTGGATCGCTGGTGAGATCTGGGCTCCTTAGCTTGTGCAATGGCTCCATTATTATCACAATAGAGGTCCACTGGGTCCACAATGCTAGGAACTACACCAAGCTCAATAATGAACTTTCTAATCCAAACGGCCTCCTTTGCTGCATTGGAGGCGGCAATATACTCAGCCTCTGTGGTAGAATCGGTAACTGTCTCCTACTTTGAAGTCTTCCAGCTCACAGCCCCACCATTCAGGCAATAAACAAAACCCGATTACGATCTGGAGTCATCCTTATCGGTTTGGAAGCTAGCATCAGTGTAACCCTTTACTACTAGTTCCTCTTCGGCTCAATATACCAAAAACGAATCCTTAGTTCTTCTCAAGTACTTAAGGATGTTCTTGACAGCACTCCAGTGACTCTCACCGGGATCAGACTGGTACCTGCTCGTCATGCTCAAAGCATACGAGATATCTGGTCGAGTACATAACATGACATACATGATAGATCCAATTGCAGATGCATATGGAATCTTACTCATGCGATCCCTCTCATCCTGGGTGGAAGGGGATTGAGCCTTAGATAGGCTTATACCATGCGACATAGGCAAGAGTCCTTTCTTGGATTCATGCATGTTAAATCGTCTTAATACTTTGTCTATGTATGTACTCTGACTTAGGCCAAGCAATCTCTGCGACCTATCTCTATAGATCCTGATACCTAATACATAGGTGGCTTCGCCTAAGTCCTTCATAGAAAAGCATTTCCCTAACCAAGTCTTTATGGACTGTAGGGTAGGGATGTCATTTCTAATTAGTAGTATGTCATCTACATACAATACTAGAAAGACAACTGTGCTCCTACTAACCTTCTTGTAGACACAAGATTCTTCTTCATTTTTGATAAAACCAAACTGTTTGATTGTATCATCAAAACGAAGATTCCAGCTTCTGGAAGCTTGCTTCAATCCATAAATAGATCGTTGCAACTTGCATACCTTTGTAGCATCCTGTGGAGTGGCAAAACCCTCAGGTTGTGTCATGTACACATCCTCGAGAAGATTTCCATTAAGGAAAGCAAGTTTTGACATCCATTTGCCGATTTCATAATCATGGTATCCTGCAATAGCAAGCAAGATCCGAATGATTTAAGCATCGCAATGGGGAAAAAGTCTCATCATAGTCTACACCATGAATTTGCTTGAAACCTTTAGCCACCAATCGCGCCTTAAAGGTATGCACATTACCATCCATGTCGGTTTTCTTCTTAAAAACCCACTTGCACCCAATGGGTTTTATCCCTTCGTGGGTCAACCAAGGTCCATACCTGGTTGGTATACATGGATTCCATTTCGGATCTCATGGCCTCAAGCCATTTTTCGGTCACGGGCCAATAATGGCTTCTGGTAAGTCACAGGCTCATCTTGATCCATGAGTAATACGTCACCTTGTTGAGTCATGAGAAATCCATATCTCTCTCGGTTGACGACGTATCTGTTAGACCTACGCGGGTCTTGTGCTACTAGAGCAGATTGTGGTTCCACAACGACTTGTGGAGGGCTGCTCTATTTCCACCATTGGTTATTTGCTACTTTGTGAACTTTGAATTTCTTCAAGTTCTACTTTCCTCCCACTGATTCCTTTGGAGATAAACTCCTTTTCTAGGAATACAGCAGTCTGTGCGACAAACACTTTGCCCTCGGTAGGATTATAGAAATAGTATCCCTTGGTTTCCTTAGGATACCCCACAAAGAAGCATTTATATGATTTTGGGCCAAGCTTATCAGAAACTTGACGTTTCACATAAGCTTTGCAACCCCAAATCTTCATAAAAGACATACTGGGTCTTCTCCCAGTCCACATCTCATATTGTGTCTATTGAACCGTCTTAGATGGAATACGGTTAAGTGTAAAAGCTGCTGTTAACAGAGCATGTCCCCAGAAGGAGCCTGGAAGGTCTGCATGACTCATCATGGATCGGACCATGTCCAACAAGGTCCGGTTCTTCCTTTCAGAAACACCATTCCATTGTGGTGTTCCAGGAGGAGTGAGTTGAGATATTATTCCACACTCTTTCAGATGATCATCAAACTGTTGGCTTAAGTATTCACCTCCTCAATCTGATCGAAGGATTTTAATACTCTTGCCAAGTTGGTTTTGTACTTCATTCTTGAACTCTTTGAACTTTTCAAAGGATTCGATTTGTGCTTCATAAGATATACAAATCCATATCTACTGAAATCATCGGTAAATGTAATGAAAGTACTGAAAACCGCCTCTAGCTAGTGTGTTTAGTGGCCCACATACATCACTATGTATGAGGCCCAAAAGATCACTAGCCCTTTCACCTTGTCCAGTGAATGGGGCCTTAGTCATTTTTCCCAATAAACAAGATTCACATGTCTCATATGATTCGTAATCAAACGAGTCCAAGAATCCATCTTTATGGAGTTTGGAAATGCGTTTCTCATTTATATGGCCCAAACGACAATGCCAGAGATAAGTGGGGTTCATATCATTTGACTTGAACCTCTTTGTTTTTTACGTTATAAATGGGCGTTTCAAGATCAAGGACATAAAGTCCATTACTCAAATGTGCACTACCATAGAAAATATCATTCAAATAAAGAGAACAACTTTTGTTCTTAATTATAAAAGTAAAACCCTTCTTGTCCAAACAAGAAACAGAAATGATATTCCTGCTAATAGCAGGCACAAAATAACAATTATCCAATTCAATTACAAGCCCAGTTGGCAAAGCTAATAAATAAGTCCCTACGGCTAGTGCAGCAACCTTTGCTCCATTTTCCACTTGTAGGTCGACTTCGCCCTTAGTCAATGGTCTACTGCTCTTTAGATCCTGCACATTTACACAAATGTGAGATCCACATCCAGTATCTAATACCCATGATGCAGAAGTAGATAAATTGACTTCTACAACAAAAATACCTGAAGTAGAAGTCTCACTTCCCTTCTTCTTCTTGAGCTCCTCTAGGTACTTGGCACAGTTCCTCTTCCAATGTCCGGTCTGACCGCAGTGGAAGCATGTACCTTCCTTAGCCACTCCACCCACTGGTTTCAAGCTAGAAGTGCTAGGCTTGGACTTTTCCTTACCCTTACCCTTCCACTTGTCCTGGGGCTTTTTCTGTTGTTTCTTGCCCTTATTCTTATGGACCATCATTATGGCCTTTCCTTTGCCTTTGTTTATGTTACGCTCGTCAGAGTTCTCAACATGCTTAGCAGCTACGGTAGTGATTTGTCAATTTTATTCATGTTGTAGTTCATGACAAATTAACTAAAACTCTCCGGCAATGATTGCAGGACTAAGTCAGTGGCCAACTCTTGGCCCATAGGAAAACCGAGTCTCTCAAGGTTTTCAATGTACCCAATCATCTTGAGTACATAAGCACCAATAGGGCTTTCCTCTACCAGCTTGCACTGAAAGAGTGCTTTGGAGACCTCATATCTCTGATATCTAGGCTGCTCTTGATAGAGCTTTTTGAGGTGTACGATCATATCGTAGGCTTCCATGTTCTCGTGTTGCTTTTGGAGCTCAGAGTTCATGGTGGCTAGCATTAGACATCCAATGTCCAAGGCATCATCTTGATGCTTCTTATAAGCATCTCTTTCACTCTAGGGGCATTTAGCGGTGGTTCAAGAATAGGTTGTTCTAAAACATACAACTTTTTCTCTTGCTTGAGGACAATCCTCAAGTTCTGTACTCGATCTAGGAAATTTGTCCGACAACTTGTCCTTCTCAAGGACCGATCGCAATGATAAGTTACTTGATGTGTTTGTTGCCATGGTAATCTATCAACAGAAATATGCAAAATATAAGTATTATGCTATAAACATATTTAACAAGGTCTTTTAATTAAATACGTCTCCCACTATTTTATTCAAATCAATGACCCTCAGCATTGACCTTGGAAAATCCCATTGGAAGATTTCCTAGTGGGCCAAGATCCATATTTCACCTAGTTTTGAGTCAGCTTTGGCTGATCGCCCAAAATTCAGTTATTTAGGTAGGAAACTCTTTCCAATTACATCACATGCAACTCTTGGATAGTTGGGTGAATAACACTTATTCTAATCCATCTAATGGACTAAAGCCCAACTTCATGCCTCTAAGCCTTCAATCCTATTGAAATGGCCTAGTTAAGTCAAACCCAATGGTTGACAATTGGATATTACTATTATCCTATCGCATCTTACTAATATAGATAAAGGCACCCTGCTTTGGCAGACCTACACTTGATCGATATTAGTCTTGACGAGTGTCACGCATTGGAAGGCATCACATAATGACTTAATATTTTCTTTGAGGGAATTTTATTATTAGATCTCACCATTTATTAAACTTGTTTAACATACCATAAACATTATCCATGCATCTCATACATATAAAGCATATAATAAATGTGACATGGTTATGGCCTCTAAGAGAGTAGCATTAATTAATGCCAGCTTCACCAAGCGTCTCCCACCAATGTCCTCACTTGATGTCGTCTCCTTGTCTCCACATGAAGATTACATTATAGAAACCTCTTTTACATTCGAGGGGAGTTAGATGAGAAGAGAATGTACAATCAGAATGTAGAGGGAAAGGCACAACACGCAGGTCGTATTTAAAATAACCAAAAAAGCATAAAATAAAGACTAAGGCCATAACCATGCACCATGCATCTCTAAGAATACATAAACACAAAGCAATAACACATTATTATTTTGTGAATTATAAAAATAGTTTTGAATATTGCACTTTCGAATATCGCACACCACGAAACGGGGTTCGGGGCAGCGCCCCGACGGGGTTCCCTCACAGGATCCATGTGAAAAATCCATAATCCGAGTTTTTTAATTTTTACCTCTTGAAGCGTGATAGACACAAGCGAGGTGAATCACCAACACCGTAATAGCGACGATGTTTCTGCGGTATCCACACGAACAGACTTGCAAAAGGAGTCACGCCTCTGTTTTCGTAGTGCTAGCTGCGAAGAGAGGAGAAGAAGACCTCACTATCTCTCACTCACTTTCTGTAGGTGCGGCTAGGGTTGTGATGTAACCTAGTAGCAGCCCCCTTAGCAGTACTATTTATAACAGTGGCTGCCTTAAGTGAGTGTGAGCAGTAGCAAGGTAAGTGGTGCAACCCTAAGCCCATCTGTTATGAGTTAGGCCCACAGTTGAATCCGAGTCCAACTTGGATTCTGATTACTCCAATTTAGCCTGTTCTAAGTGTGCGACCCTGCAGGTTCTCATGACGTTGGTAGTAATATTAAAATCTCATTTTAATATTATAAACAATGAGCGGTATCTAGCAACACATCATTGCTACCCAAGTAATGAGAATGTTAGTGATTTGACATAACCTATCTGTGACCAATGTTTCCGTGTAGTTTAGTCCCTTTGTCCAGATATCCAAGTTGAACACAAGACATAGAACGTGTCACCCTTGTTTAGTTCAATCTTCAGTTTCCTGATTCCCGAGTAGACATAGTAATAACAAATAAGATCAATATCTCATATTGACTCATTTGAGCATGACCATGCATTTCGTAGTCTCACTCAATCAGGGGGCCCGAAGATATCGCTCCTGTTATGTAGGAGGGACAAATCCCATCTAGGTCACTCACATCCCTCCACATGTATTGCGGCATGTCTAATAACCAACGTTATAATCATCTTGTTACAGATGACGTTTGATGGCATTAAAACACACAACTCCTCATGTAGGAATCGTAGTGATTTCAGGTCAAAGGACCACATACACCATTATCACTATGAGAATCGCTTATGACACTCACGTAACGATCCACGTAGCGTTCTCATGGCGGGTCTATCCAATACATCATTACTCTAATATGTATCCATGTGTAGACTTGATATCTCATATCCATGACCCATGAGATGTGGTCATCAGTCTACGCACATACTAGCCTCAATGTATTATTGTTGTCCTAATTAACAATAATACTTGACGAGGGACATTTAAGAATAGTGTTTTATCCAATAGGATCTCACGATCAAGTCATCCACTTGATGTCCTATGGTATCAAACTTACTATTCTAAGGACTTTATTATGTCTACCAAAAAGAACACAATAAATGAAATGCTTCATATAAAATAACATAATATAATGTATGTAAATACAAACAAAATGTATTGGCCACTAGGGCATACACCAACACCTTCTTCGTGACTACTTATAGAAAAAAGGGCGTTACACTGTCTTAGTATCAGAGCTCCCGATTTATGTTTTCTTTTAGGTCATGTGGTTTTGGACTATCTTGTTTGTGCTGTGTGATTCTCTGTGATTCTTGTGTTTGGTATTTCGCAAGGATACATCTGACTTTTCCCTGTATTTTGCGTAGTTTGATTCGAAGGAGACTATGGCTCACAGAGGTGATATGGCTGCTGCTATAGAAGCGATACAGAAAATGGCTAAAGCAATGCTGCAGCAGAATCAATAAACAACTCAACAACAGGCTAGAGCTGCACAATAGCTGGAGGCTGCAACTGATGCTCAGAACTTAGAGGGATTTCATCGCGCTAACCCTCTGCAATTTAAAGGGGAGTTTGATCCAGAGAAAGCTACACTTTGGATCCAAGAGCTGGAGAAGACATGTGTTGGCATGAATTGTGCCAATGACCGAAAGGTGACCTATGCTACATTTATGCTGATAGGAGATGTTGAATACTAGTGGGCTGGAGAGCAAAGATTGCTGCAAGCTGAAAATAGGGTGATAACTTGGGAAGTATTCAAGGAAAGGTTCTTGAACAAGTATTTCCCTGAGAGTGCTAGACATGCAAGAGAAATAGAATTTCTAAGTTTGCGGTAGGGAAGTATGACTGTGAGTGAATATGCTGCTAAGTTCGAGAGCTTGTCGAGGTTCTCAACTTACTTCCAACACCAACCTAATGAAGCTTGGAAGTGCCAAAAATTTGAAGAAGGCCTGAGACATGACTTGAAGAGAGCCGCCATAACTCTGAAGATTATTCAATTTTCTGAAATACTCGATACATGTTGCCAGGTGGACAATGTGGACCAGGTGCGTGAGGGGAGAAACAGAAACTTTGGGCCGATTTGGTCCCAAAGAGGAGGAAGCAGTGGTGCTGGTTGTTATCATAAGAAACCCTATTCTAGACCATTTGGAAATCAACAACAAAGATCACTAGGAGGAAGTCCAACTAGAAGTCCGGGAAGAACGGGTCAGAATGCGGCATCTACGCCGAGATGCATGAAGTGCGGGAAGGAGCACTATACCAGAGACTGCATTATCAAAGGAATCATCTGCTTTAGGTGCGGGAAGCCGGGACATGTTTCCCGTGACTGTAACCAAGCCAAGGCGGAACCTTCTGTCAACGCTGCTAGGACCTCTAAACCACAGGCTGGAGGTCAGGTTTACACCTTGAGTGGTGTCGAAGCCTCTGAATCCAAAGATCTTATACAAAGAGAAGGTCTCATTGAAGGTAATCTTTTAATTGTACTGTATGATTCTGGTGCAACTCATTCTTTCATCTCATATGATTGTGTGAAAAGACTTGGGTTGTCTATGTCTTCTTTACCTTTTGATTTGACTGTTTCGACTCCCACTGCAAAACTTGTCGTTACTACTAAAGTCTGTCTAAATTGTTCTTTGATTGTTGAAGGTCGAATCTTTTCTATTGATTTGATCTGTTTGCCCTTATCTCAATTGGATGTGATATTAGGGATGGATTGGTTATCTGCTAACCATGTCCTATTAGATTGTTCTAGAAAAATCATAATTTTTCCTTTGGATAAGAATTCTGGATTTGTGACTACCAACCAAGCGAAAGCTTTCTTGAAAGAAGGAGCTCGGGGATACATGCTGCTGTCTTCTTTGAAGGTCGAGAATGAGGTTGATATGGACGCAATCTCTGTAGTTTGAGAGTTTCTTGAAATTTTCCCTGAAGATATACCTGGTTTGCCACCGAAGCGGGAAATCGAGTTTACTATTGACCTTGTACCCGGAGCTGACCCTATTTCCATAGTGCCTTACCGTATGGCACCAGCTAAGCTAGCTGACCTCAAGAAGCAATTGGAAGAGCTTTTGGAAAAGCAATTCGTGAGACCTAGTGTATCACCTTGGGGAGCACTAGTGTTGCTGGTCAAGAAGAAGGATGGTACTTCGAGATTATGTGTGGATTATCGTCAATTGAACAAAGTCACAATCAAGAACAAATATCCACTGCCAAGGATAGATGACTTAATGGATTAACTGAAGGGAGCAACTGTGTTTTCCAAAATTGATTTGTGATCAAGTTACCACCAGATTAGGGTGAAAGTTGAAGATATTCCCAAAACGGCTTTTTGTACTCGTTATGGACATTACGAGTATTTGGTGATGCCTTTTGGTGTGACTAATGCACCTGCAATATTCATGGACTATATGAATAGGATCTTTCGTCCTTATCTGGACAGATTTGTCATTGTCTTCATCGACGATATCTTGATCTATTCTCAAAATCAGGAGGATCATGCTGAACATCTCAGTATAGTTCTCCAGGTTTTGAAGGAGAAAGAGCTGTATGTAAAAGTGTCCAAGTGTGAGTTTTGGTTGGATGAAGTGAAGTTCTTGGGCCACGTCATTTCAAAGGAAGGAATTGTTGTAGATCCTTCGAAGGTTGAAGCGGTACTACAATGGGAAAGGCCAAAGACAGTGTCAGAAATCCGAAGCTTTGTTGGATTAGCCGGATACTACTGGAGGTTTATTGAAGGATTTTCTAAGATTATCGGACCACTCACTCAACTCACCAGGAAGAATCTGGTGTTTGAATGGACAGATGCTTGTGAAGAAAGTTTCTAAGAGCTGAAAAAGAGACTAACTACTTCACCTGTGTTAGTTCTACCTAATCCAAACGAACTATTTGAGGTGTACTGTGACGCTTCATATCAAGGATTGGGATGCGTTCTTATACAAGGCAGAAAAGTGGTGGCTTATGCCTCAAGACAATTACGAGTGCATGAGAAGAACTACCCAACGCATGATCCGGAGTTAGCTGCAGTGGTGTTTGCTTTGAAGATATGGAGACATTACCTGTATGGAGCAACATTCAACGTCTTCAGTGACCACAAGAGCCTGAAATACCTGTATGACCAGAAGGAGCTAAACATGAGGTAGCGAAGATGGCTGGTGTTTCTAAAAGACTATGACTTCCAACTTCAGTATCACCCTGGAAAGGCAAATGTGGTGGCTGATGCCTTGAGTAGGAAGACAATCAGTGTTTCTTCCATGATGATAAGAGAGAAAGACTTGATAGAACAATTCAGAGATGTATGGTCTTTTGTGGAGTTAATGCTGGGAAAAATTTGCATGAACATGGTCACGATCTCGAATGACTTATTGGATGATATCCAAAAGAAATAGAAGGTTGATAAATTCTTGCAAGAGGAAAGAGAGCGGATAAAGCAGGGCGGTGTATCAACATTGGAAGAAGGAAGTGATGGAGTTTTAAGATTCCAAGGTAGAGTTTGTGTGCCTAAAGATGAGGAACTCAGGAAGTATGTACTTGAACATACTCATATGAGTCAGTTAAGTATGCATCCTGGAATGACCAAAATTTAACAAGATTTAAAGAAGTTATTTTGGTGGCATGGAATGAAAAGAGATATCGCTAGATACGTATCATCTTGTTTGGTTTGTTAGAAGACAAAGATTGAACATCAACGACCATCCGAATTTTTACAACCCTTGACTATTCCCGAATGGAAATGGGATAACATTGCCATGGAATTTGTTGTTGGATTGCTAAGAACAAAAAAAGGTCATGATTTGACATGGGTGATCGTGGATATACTTACAAAGTCAACGCACTTTTTGCCGATCAACATAAGGTACCCATTGGAGAAGTTAACTAAATTGTACATCGGTGAAATTGTGAGGTTACATGGAGTACCCACGAGTATTGTTTTTGACTGAGATCTAAGGTTTACATCGAAGTTTTGGCAGAGTTTTCAAGAAGTGATAGGAACGAAGTTACGGTTGAGTTTTGCATACCATCCACAGACTAATGGTCAATCAGAGAGAACAATTCAGTCATTAGAAGATCTGCTGAGAGCTTGTGCTATAGAGCAAATTGGATGTTGGGATGAAATCTTACCGTTGGTGGAATTCACCTACAACAACAGTTATCATTCAAGTATAGGGATGGCACCCTATGAAGCTCTATATGGACGGAGATGTCGAACACCTCTATGTTGGTATCAAGATGGAGAACGACTTACCGTTGGATCTGAACTTATTCAACAGACAACCGAGAAGGTCAAAATGATTCAGGAGAAAATAAGAACAACTCAAAGTCGACAAAAGAGTTACACGAACAAAAGAAGAAAACCTCTTGAATTTGAAGAAGGAGAGCATGTATTTCTGAAAGTCACGCCTACGACTGGGGTCGGTCGTGTTCTCAAATCTAGAAAGCTCACTCTTAAATTCCTTGGACCTTACCAAATTCTTCGTCGGGTAGGTCCTGTTGCTTACCAAATAGCCTTACCCCATTTCCTTTCAAATCTCCATAATGTTTTTCATGTGTCACAACTCCGAAAATACATTCCAAGTCCTGATCATGTCATAGTACTTGATTCAGTACAATTAAAGGAAAACTTGACTTATGAAACAACTCCTATGAGGATTGAGGATAGGAGAATGAAACAACTCAGGGGGAAAGACATTGCACTAGTGAAAGTAATCTGGAACGAAGCAACTGGAGATGCAACATGGGAGCTGGAGGACAAAATAAAGGACCATTACCCGGAGTTATTTTAAGGTACAAAAATTTCGAGGACGAAATTCTTATTTGTTGGGGAGTGTTGTAACACCCCAAAATTTATTTATCTTATTATAAATATTTATTTTATAATATTTGTGATTTTCTAGAATTTTTCTGGATTTTTCTGAGAACGCGGAATATTTTAATATTATTTCTTATTTTGCGTGCAACTTGAGCGGAGCTAGGAAAATGAAATATTTTCCCGAGAACTCTGATCTGTGAAAACGTCAACGGGGGATCTTGCTAAACTCAAGACTGGACACGATTTACGAGATTTCACGTTTCTCAAGAAATCTTAATAGATAAAATAATAAAACGTTGTGTAAATTTCATCTGTCAAATTAATTAATACTGACTTCTGTCAACTATAACTATTGTCCATTGGATAATATCATGTAATAAAAATTTTATCACATTATCCAAAATTTACCTAGTGTCAAACCCATTAGCTTTATTTTCAAAATGGAGATTAAGTTAATTCAAAAATTCATTATAAGAAGCTTTCTAGAAATTTTCCAACTAATACATTTTCTCTCTCTTCCCTCCTCACTCTTCTCCACGGCAGAGGCCATTTTGGGAGCCCAATATTCACTCTCACATTCTTACTTTTATTACTTCACTCATTTTCCTAACACTTTTCTCTCTTCTCATTTTCTTCAAACACCATTTCTTCTTTTCTTCTTCTTCCTTCTCCACTGTACACCTACCCATTGGAGACCATCTCTATGATTTGCTAAATCAATCCCATTTCTAACCTTCTTCCACCATTCCAAGTTCTCTTTTGTGGCCATCCTTTGGTTCTTCTTCTTCTTCTTCTTCTTCTTCCATTTTCCACCATTGAAGCTAAAGCTTGGAGCTTTAAGGTAAAGTCTTCAACTTTCTTCTAGTTTCTTAGCATTTTCATTTTTCTTGGTCACCTAGGTGACCAAGAACCCATTTTTTCATGGTTTGAGTGGACATTGTGGAAGTCACTCACATTAGTGTTTTCTTGAAGAAGGAAAACGAAAATTAAAGGCAAGAAGGAGTAGCACCATTGTGTTGTCTTCCAAATAGGTAAGAAGGAGATGATCCTCTTCAACTAATCTTGGTAGTAAGGGAATGTCTTGTGTATTGTTGTTGATGAGGGAATCCATGTTGGATTACTCTCTTTGTTATATTGTGTTATTTCCATGATTTTGTAGTTGTTTGATTTGTATGAATATATTGATTTGCATTGTGTGTTTTGATGATTATGAACCTATTGATTGTTATTTTGTATCTTGATGATATGAATCATATTTTGGATTGTTGGAAAATAACTGAAAAACTTTGATATTGGATGGGCCAAGGTTCTACAGAAATGAATTCTACAGAACCCTTGCTAATGCACTAGCGCTCAGGCGCTGTGCATAGAGCGCCTAGGCGCTCCACCAGTGCTCAGGCCCTGTTGTTGGGATGCCTAAGCGCTCTCTATCCAAAAAAATTTCCCTGTAACGCAGCTTGGTGAGCGCTCAGGCACTTCTTGTTTAGCACCCAGGCGTTCAACCAGCGCTCAGGTGCTTCAGAGATGGCGCCTAGGCGCCCAGAGCAGAACTAGCTAGGTAACTGTGAAGTGATGCTAAGACTTCAATATGAAGGTATTACAACCAAAAATAAAGTAAAGGACTTAATTTAATAAGAGAATTCTTCTAGAGAGGGGGATTTTGTAAGAATGAATAATCTAAAGTGAAATTCTATAATGAACCTTAAGAAGTGCTTTACCACTTGAGAACTTAATGCCATGTTATTTTATCGCAATCAACTGTTGAGGTGTCACGTATAAGCCATTGCGCAAACTTTTTTATGAGATAAAACACACTGTATTTTAAGGCTAACGATATACTGGAATTACTCCTTAATCATTCACTCCGAAAATGTTTATGTCTAGCTCCATAGAGTAGGAATTTTTGGTACTCTTTTTGCATTGTAAATTGTCAGTCACATGGTCCATTAAGCAATTATAATTGTGAAATATGCTTACTATTATTTCTGCAATAATTCTTAGATTCTTGAACTGTTGATACCATTTGTCTGTCATTAATGATACTTGCTATTATTAATTGTTATTCTGCGCTTACTGTTAATTTTTATTGTTACTGTAATTAAAATGTATGAACTATGCTATATGTGGGCATCTAGTGCCGTTCTATTTTCTTGCTACCAATTTGGTACTGAAAGCTGGGTGTCTCACCTCTTTCTGTATTTTCTCTATTTTTTTTATTCTGTTGGATCGTGTATCACCAAGAAGACGTTCGTGAAGAAGATAAGGAAGCTCCCGAGTTTCCAAGATTCTGGCCAAATTATGACTGAAGCTGTTTGAGGATGTCGTCGCGCCCTCACGATTTCGTTGGCTACGTGCGGATCAACTTTCATGGAGGTCCTGATTATTGGCACATTAACGTGCAGATAGACCACCGTGTATATCATGGGGAGGTGATGGTGTCCTTAGCATGGGGTCGTTACAACGCCTCCATTTTTTATTTTCATGCTTTTGTCTGGTTGGAGTTTTACATGCCCGTTAGGGACATGTGGGCAGATATGTACTACATCCCACGTGAGGACTCCTTTTTGTCCACCACTCAGGCTCCCGCCTATTGCTCTGTCGTTCCGATGCAAGTTTCCTCGGACAAAGAGGACCCCGAGGAGGACCCGGCTACGGTCCCTTCTCATTAATCATAGAAGCTGATACTATTGGTAGCTACTGATGGCTAACCGTCTATCTTTTTAGGAAGCCTGACGTTTTGCTGTACATGCTGGGGTATATTTGTATATCTTTGGGTGGGTGCATATTTTACTTTTGGCATATTTTGGAATGTAATTAAACATGCTTATGAATATATATATATATTGTGTATGGTTCATTTTACGTTGTTAAGTTTTATTTATTGCAATTTTTTATTTATGATTTCTATATGTAATGGACTCTAACTTAACTCTCTTAATGCCACTTGGTAATGATCTATAATCTTAACATAAAAAAAAATGGTGACATTTGTAAAGGAACTTAAATAACCATAAAATGAATCGGGACTAAGAGTTTTAAAAACAATTACTATTTTCTGCGATTTAATTTATTCCGCTTTATGTTACAAATTATTATTATAGTTGTAGTGCGACGTTCCTTCTTCACGGCTACTTATAGAAAAATGGGCGTTACAGTCACAACTCAATCAGTTCAAAAAGCAACTAAAGCACATCCTAGCCAGTCCAAAAATCAAGAAATTTTGCAGGCCAAACTCAATTAACATTATGACACTAAAATAGGGTAGAACCAAGCATCATAACATGTAATGGCACTATGACACAGTTAATAGTCAGCAATGAACATGATCAATGATCATAATATTCAAGCAGTCCAATGTTGAAACAGCCAGGCCATTAAAAATCAATATCCTAGCAGCCTCACATTAATCAACGAGCAATAGCATATCAAAACGGGGGTCATTGATTAGTCCACACATCTAAAAAAAATATGTCCAACATATCAGTAATGGGTATAGAGCATAGCAGCACCAAATGATTCAAAAATTAATCCAATCCCAAACCAAACCAGTTAAAAAACAAACGAATTACAATCCAACCCCAAAAGTGACGACAGATCTTTCAGAAAAATCAAAATGGAAATTCAAAATGAATACAAAGCTCAAGCATCATAACAACAAAAATTAATATCCTCCAATCTCATCACAACATCACCACATCAATCATGCACAACCCAGTTAAATTTTAGCTAATGCAATTGACTCACACTATTAACAGAGTATATCATACCAAGTTATTCCAAGTGAAGCATAGCACATCCAATTTAGTCACATGGTGAACAATTTAATCACGACTAAATAGCCATATCAGTTAAACAACTTAGAAGTCTATGGAAATGGAGAAAAAAATGGAACTCACCGTGGATGAAGCAACAAATGGCACAAAGCACCCAAAAGCCATGCAACAGAGAAGACAAAATCAAAACCGAAACCAAAACAAAAAAGAATAGGGGAATGGGATTATGGAAAATGGTGGGGTAGCTACGGTGGTGATTGCGGTGGGGGAAATGGTAGCAGGAAGAGGGGTGGTTGAAAATGGTGTGAGGAGGGAAAGTTTAGAGTGGTTACGGTGTGGCTAAATGCTGATGGGATTCGTGGAGAAAAAGGTTTGGTACCGTGGGTGAGTTGTGATTGTGGGTAATGGAGTGAGTTGGGTGAAGAAGAAGAAGATGTTATGGTGGTTGAGAAGAAGGGGGCTACGATGGTGGTTGAGTGAGGATAAGGGGAAAACTTGTGGGGGGGAGAAATGGAGGAAGAAGATGGAGAAGAAGGGATTTCAGATTAGGGATTTAGAAAAGGGAAATAGAAAGAAAGAAAAGAAAATGGGTTGCTGTGTTTTGTGCAGCAGCAGACTCATCACGCAAGGCGTGACTTTTCCACGCCTATGCGTGGTTATTAATTTGAATTTTTTTAATTAAATTTTTTAATTTTTTTTTGAAACAACAACACCACGCCTAGGCGTGTAAAACTCACGCCTAGGCGTGATGGTTGCAGGTCAAAAATACTGAAAATGTAAAGAGGACCACGCCTAGGCGTGAAACATCCATGCCTAGGTGTGGGACTCTTTGGAAACTACCCCTGTTGCAGCTGAGACCTCCACGCCTAGGCGTGGACTTCTAGACCTCAAATCTGAATAGAACAACCAGAATACCCAACTGTTCATACATCAAACACACCTTTCTCACTCTCAAACATCTAAGAAACAAAATAGGATGTCAACAACAATCAAGGCATCAAATTGAAAAACAAACACTATAAAGCAATCAAAAACAAAAACAAAACAAGAAGATAAATGAAAAATCATGCATAAAAATGTCCTAAGCTAAGAGATAGGGTTAAGAAATTGGGTTGCCTCCCAACAAGCATCTTATTTATAGTCTTGGCTGGACTTTATTTTCTATTTCACTTGCACGTGCTTATGGGAAAAAGATCTTCCTCCTTTTCATCAAAGTAAGCATGGTATGCTTGAAATGGCAAAGGTTTTAACTCCATGGTTAGAGCCTTCTCAATGGGTGGTTTGCATGAGTAAACCACCTTGCTTGCGTGCCGCTGATTCAGTTGAACTTCTTCCCTATCATCCACTGAGATCACATGACTTTCACTAGGAGCACAGACTATAATTAAATTATGTGCCTCGGATGTCATCCCTTCAACTATAGTCATTGCAGAACATTCTTCTTGATCTTGAAGGCTCTTCATATCTTTGAAAATAGTGAAGGTAACTTGTTTATCCTGAACTCTCATGGTAAGTTCTCCGTTCTCCACATCAATGAGGGTTCTTCCAGTTGCAAGGAAGGGTCGGCCTAAAATTAAAGGGACATTACTATCTTCCTCCATATCAAGTATGACGAAATCTGCAGGGAAGATAAACTGGTCCACTTTAACCAACACATCCTCAAGAACCCTCTTTGGGTAAGTAAGGGTTCTGTCAGCTAACTGTAAGGTAACTGAAGTACGTACAGCTTCCCCTAAACCTAGTCTTCTGTACATGGAATAAGGCATGAGATTAATGCTAGCTCCCAAATCACATAATGGCTTACCACTAAACTTCTCACCTTTTGTGCAAGGGATGGTGACACTCCCTAGATCCTTGAGCTTTGGAGGTAGTTTGTTTTGTAATATGGCACTACACTCCTCTGTGGGAGCTACTATCTCATAATCCCCAAGTCTTCTCTTCTTGGACAAAATGTCTTTCATGAACTTCACATAACTAGGCATTTGTTCCAATGCCTTAGTAAATGGTATGTTAATGTGAAGTTTCTTGAAAATCTCCAATAACTTTTTGAATTGAGCATCAAGTTTTTGTTTAACTAACCATTTGGGAAAAGGTAGAGGTGGTGTTTAAGGCTTGTCTTCCTTCTTCTTGTCTTCAATCTTCCCTTTTACAATTTCCCCATTTTCCTCAACCTCTTTGCTCACAACCTTTTCATCTTGAGCCACCTCAACTTCTTTTTCAAGAAGTTTAGTCTTGGGATTCCCTTCCATTTCCTTCCCACTCCTCAACGATATAGCCTTGCATTGCTCGTCAGGGGCACCCTTAGGATTGTTGATGGTGTCACTTGGGAAATTCCCTGGGGGCCTGTTATTTAGAGCTTGGGCAAGTTGGCCCACTTGAGTCTCAAGATTCCTCAATGAAGCTGCTTGGCTTTCCATTAATGCATCATGGGATGCTAGTCTTGAATCAGTCTTGGTCATATAATCTTGTTGATTGGTCATAAACTGAGTAAACATCGTCTCTAAATTGGAAGTTGAAGTCGATGTTGAAGTTTGGGCTTGAAGGGGGCTTTATTGTTGAAAACCTGGAGGAGCACGAGGTGCTTGATTATGCTGATAAGACAAGGAAGAGCCTTGAACATTTCCACCCCATGAGAGATATGATGGTTCTGCTAACTAGGGTTATAAGTATTAACAAAAAAGAGTGTTGTGACCTGGTTAACGGAATTGACTAGCATATTGTATACTCTCCAAGCTAGCCATACAATTAGCAATGGAGTGATGATCCCCACAATGATCACAAATTTTTGCTAAACTATTAGCTCCACTAGTTACTAAATTTACTCCCATGGTGTCAAACTTCTTAGAGAGTGCTGTCACTTAAGCGGAAAGCGATGTGAGAGCATCAACTTCATGTATCCCGGCCGCCATTCTCCTAGGAGCAACTCTCTCAGCTGGCCACTGATAATTATTATTAGCCATCTCTTCCAAAAGGTTGTGAGCTGCATCCACAGTCTTACTCATAAGCGCCCCTCCAGCTGCTACATCAATTATGGAACGAATAGAGGTCGTCAAGCTATTATAGAAAGTATGAACAACCATCCATTTTTCTATGCCATGGCGGGGGCACTTCCTTAGCAAATCTTTAAATCGCTCTCATGCTTCATATAAAGTTTCTCCTTCAAATTACCTAAAGGACAAGATGTCATTTCTGTACTTCATTGTCTTCATGGGAGGAAAGAATCGATCCAAGATCTTCTGAGCTAGCTCTTCCCAAGTAGTGATGGAATGCTCAGGTAGGGATTGAAGTCATGCCTTGGCCCTATCCCTCAAAGAAAAAAAAAAGAGCCTCAAGCGAGTTGCATCATCAGTCATCCCATGATGCTTGAAAGTATCACATATCTTCAGGAAGTTGGCTAGATGAGCATTAGGATCTTCATGGGGTAAATCTCCAAATTGGACATTATTCTGAATGATCTAAATAATTGCAGGTTTGATCTCAAAAGTTTGTGCTTGTATTGCATGCTAGATCAGATTTCTCTAGCATTTGTGATGGCATATTCCCCCAAGGGTCGTTCAGCATTTGCTTCCTCCGCCATCTTAGATTTGTTAACCAAAGTTAGTACTTGGGCTTATACTTGTTGTTCTCTTAGCAATCTATGAAATGTCCTCTCGATCTCAGGATCGCAAGGAAATCGAAATATACCTGGAGTTCTTCGTATGCAAGAGCCAAGTACCTAAAAATCAAAAAATGCAAAACAAAACAAACGAAACTTGAAATAAGAATTATGAATAGATGAAAAAAAAATAACACAAAATCTAAACTCAATCGGTGCCAAAAACTTCTTGGTCCGAAAATCCGCAAGCACATGGGTCTATAAGTAATATATATGAGAGTAGAGTATCGTGTCCCAAGGGATTGACAATTAGAAGAATGCTAAACTTAACTAAATTCCACAAATTCTTATTCAAGTAATCGAAATATGAGAGTGGGTTGCAATTAAAATAATAACTTAAAAGAGATAAAATAAGAAACCACCAAACACCAAATCCACAAGAGAAAGATAAGAATGATTAAAGCCTAGGGGTCCCTATTCACTTGCTACTTTAATGAATAATTGCAATTAACAAGCACCTATCAATGAAATGATATTTGTTAGCTAATAACCATCAATAGATAAGAGCCTATGTCTAGGACAATTACCCATGTGAAACCTATCTAATCCACTATGTGTCCATGTGAATTAACATAAGAATCACTCATTAAGACCAATTATCAAACACTTGCCATGCATGACCAAGAAGTATGTGTCCTTCCCTTTAGTTAATCAACACACCCATACCAATAGAATGTAATTCAATATACATCAACCATACCATATCCATATTTACAACACCCTATTTCTAGTTCAATTAGAAAATTAAAAATCATGCAATTGATGGCCAACCAATAACAAACACTAAGCATAGATGTGGACGAACAAAACCAAATTCATTGAAGGAATACTCAACCAATTATAAGATATTCAAATCCATAGCAAGATCCTAGAGAGCCCCTAGATTAGAGTTTAGTTACACATCATGAAAGAGGAGAAAACAAATGAAATTAAATGATCCATCAAGTTACAAATAAAGAGGGAAAAGGGAAAGACTGAACAAAAATAGAGAGATTCCAAGCTTGATCTTCCTCGTTGATCTTGATTCTCCCTTGAGTCACATCCAATCCAAATGGGTTCTTCCTCCTCTCACTTGCTCTCTGAATTTCGTGATTAGGTCAAAACTGAAGCTCCCCTCTTTCTCTCAAAAATCAGAATATAAGGGTTAAACTCGTGTGCCAAGATTTTTCTCATGCCTAGGCGTGTCTTTACCACGCCTAGGCGTGGTTATGAAGCATGTGCCTTCCTCTACTAGTCCCGCTTATACGTGGCTTTTCCATGCCTAGGCGTGGTTGCCTCTGTCTTAAAACCCTAAAAACCTGAGCTTGTCTAGCCTAGGCGTGGATTTTCCATGCCTGAGCATGGATGTCTCTGCCTAAATTGGTTTGAAAACCTGAGAGGGCCACACCTAGGTGTGGATTTGTCACGCCTAGGCGTGGGTTAGCAGCCTTTTCTTCTCTCTTGTATCCCTTTTCATTTGAGCTCCTCTTTGCTTCCTTATCCCTTCCAAGGTCTTTCTTTCTTGAATATCTGCTTCAAAACAACACCAAAGTCGATCAGACCATAATCAATTCAAATCCCTGAATAAAATCATCAAACATTTGATTCTCAATCAATTGAGACCACAAGCTTTGATCCTCAAAACTTATGCATGAATAGGACCTTTGAACTTAAAAACTTGAAGATAGTATACTCATATTCATTCAAATTCAAGAGAAATAACTTCATTTCCTGAAGTTATCACACCCCCAAACCTAAAGTTTTGTTAGTCCTCGTGCAAACTAATCCAAGCAAAGGAAGAGGGAATACAATCCAATCCAATCCAATCCAAAGGTCAGGAAACATGAGGCAAATTGAACTAAGGCATCCAACTTCCAATTATCATTCATACCCTCAGAAATCACTTCTCAACCTCACAACAAGGTCCACATACGCAAGAAATTCCTAACTATCATGATTACATTTGAATGCCATTTTTGTTCACGAAAGATTTCCCAAGCTCATGTGTTTAAGAGCCTTTTCTAATTATGAAGAGCAAGATGGATGAATTTATAAAATGCACATGCACTGTCAAAAGAATGTCTTTCATCGCTTTCTCCACTAATATAGGCAAGACAGAATCAAAGATCATGAGGGTCTTTTAAGCTTGTAATGTAAGGCTAAGGGTAGTGGCTAAGAAAGAAGGGAAAGGATTTGAATTCAAATATCAAACACATAACCAACCACTTCCATTGAATCAAGCCAAGCATGTAGATGCACAAAAAGAAACCAAATTAAAGAATCATATATTTTTTATTCCATTTTCTCATCCTTTTTTTTTATATTTCTAAGAACATATATACATCCTTATTGTCATTGCAAAAGGGCTTCAATTTACACAACAACCCACTTGTTCACTTTCTTTCTTTCTTTCTTTCTTTCTTTTTTTTTACACTATTTTTGATTGAAAGTTGGTAACCACAAATTCTTGGATTCTTAGGATCATGCAAAACACTTTGGCTCAAACCAACAGAACTACTCAATCATGTGTTCAACAAGGGACCTGTAATGAGGGGAAGAGATTTTCCTTTCACAAGCATGGTTTAAGAGGGTGGAGGGATTAGGTTTAAAGAAGGAAAAATCAGGCCACACACACGCACACTAGGCTTCAAAAAGGATACTAGGGATATCATTCAATTAAGGTTGGCTTGAAAAGCTCAATCGGTCTAAACAAATGCCCTAGTCATTTCCTTGAAAAAGCATTGCCTAGGATTTCACCTTAAAATGGAATCAAAATAGCCTCTAAGATGCAAATAGACTTTACACATGCCAATCATAAATTTCTCCAATCGTGCATTTCATTCATATTCCAGAATCCACTACACAAGCAACAAGGAAATTCTCTCATACATAGTTATGGCAGTAAGTGTAAGCACAAAATTCTGAATTTTTACAAGTGAATTCCTAAGCAGTGAGGTGTATATTTGATCCATACAATCATCAGATATTCAAATAAGAAATCTGGTATGCACAAATTCAACCTGCCTCCAAGCACACTCATCAATTTAATGCATAATCCTCGCAACCCTCAAGCCATAATCAAGCTCACTCAGATCCTAAATTTAGGAGATAAAAAAAAATTTCAGCAAAAGCAAAGGAAAGAGAAGGGAATCAATATATATATATTCAAAATAATGATTTAGCAAGCAATCACAAAAAGATTATAATCCCGCCCAAACCTAAGTCATGCAGTGTCCCACTGTATCCAAAAGAAATAGAGTAACTAATAAAATTCGTACAGTGGACTGAAAGTAAAGACAGAAAAATAAAGCAGAAAAGAGCATGAAAACAATAGGCCCTGGTGCCTCAAAACAAGTTTTCCTCATCAAATAAGTCATCACCCTCGGCGCCCATCTCAGTATCATCCGCAGGTGGAAGAGGTGGAGGAGAAGGTGAAGCTACAACTGGTGGAGCTGCAAATGGAGGAAATGCAGGAAAATCATCCATTGGGCGTCCTTGACCCAATGCCATCCAGTGAATGCTCTAGTAAATCATAGCCAATATCACCTGTTGCTGGTCCAGGCACTGATCAATAGAAGCAGCACAAGCAGTATCAAAGACTGGAGCAGGCTGTGGGACTGGTGTAAGGGTACAGGAGCAGGCTTAGGATCTGCAGCTGGGGGCTAACCTGGGGCTTGTTTGCGCTTCTCCTGGGCTGTCATGATTGTCTGAACTGCGTTCTTTGTCATAGGAATCTCCAGCTTCACACGCACCTTAGTATCTTTCCATTTGATATGAGCTCTTTCACAAAGTCGACAGATGAAGAAAGGGAAGAAAAATGATTTGAGCTTGGAAGTGATGCATAGTTTGATCTAGTCATGGAATATTTGAGCAGTGCCCACTTGTTGCAGACTATGGATTGCATACAACATATACACCCATTCAGGATAGATCTCTGACCTATGCTTAGTGGGGAGTAAGTAGGAACACACAAAATGATTCTATGGGCACAGCTCACGACGCAAGCTCTCCTATTTGATGAATCAGATAGAGTGATCTAAGTTCCGCTGAACCTGAACAAGGAAGGCAGGATCATAGATGTTGGCCATGACTGTGCTGTAGAGGGTTCTTCCCTCCTCTTTAGGTAAGTGTAATGTACGGTATGCACAATGAAGTGGAAGAGGGCCAAGGTCCATAACTTGGCGAATGTGCTCTACAAAATAATCAACCACCTTCCTTCTGACCCTGGTAGTTGTAGTAGAATGCTTCTCAGCATGAGCATTGGCATAGAATTCTTTGACTACAGTAACCACAGGCTCCTCAGTGGGATGCTCTGCAAAGGTCTTCCAGTTGAGTGCTTCAGTGGCATAAGAAATGGTAGGATAGCGTGCCACATTGATACCATGGAATCCCCTTTCTGGGATGATGTTGATCTTTCACAGATGCTGCCAGAAGTAATCAAAGGCATCTTGCGATGTAAAGAAGGTTGGGTCAAAGACCAAAATCTCATCAGCATCCTCAGCATGGCTTGGTCTAGCCTCAACATTTTTCTTTGACACTTTGACATGATCGAAGGATACCTGAAAAGAAATAAAGCCTAGTTATGACCATTGAACAAGAATCAAGCAATTAATGTAAGTAGCCATACCCAGTAAGAACAATTTGCAATGCAATCAATAACCCAATCAATCACAAAGGTCATTCATGCAACTTATTTAGTTCAAAGCTCACCCAAATCAACAATCCCAACTAAATCAATTCGTAGCCTTACCAATTCAAGAGTTCACTAAGAATACAAATTAGTTCTTAGCTTGCAACAGCCACAACAATCACATCATCAAACCAAGCATTGCCAATTTACAACTTAGCAAAATCAAGTCATAACTCAATCAATTCAAAAAGCAACTAAAGTACATCCCAACCAGTCCAAAAATTAAGCAATTTTGCAGGCCAAACTCAATTAACATGATGATACTAAAATAGGGTAGAACCAAGCTTTATAACATGTAATGGCACCATGACACAGTTAACAGCCAGCAATGAACAGGATCAATGATCATAATATTCAAGCAGTCCAATGTTGAAACAGCCAGACCATTAAAAATCAATATCCAAGCAGCCTCACATTAATCAACAAGCAATAGCATATCAAAACGGGGGTCATTGATTAGTCCACACATCTAAAAAAAATATGTCCAACATATCAGTAATGGGTACAGAGCATAGTAGCACCAAATGATTCAAAAATTAATCCAATCCTAGACCAAACCAGTTAAAAAACAAACAAATTACAATTCAACCCCAAAAGTGACAACAGATCTTTCAAAAAAATCAAAATGGTAATTCAAAATGAATACAGAGCTCAAGCATCATAACAACAGAAATTAACATCCTCCAATCTTGTAACACCCTAAATTTTCTAACTATTTGATAGTAATTTTGACAATTAACAGAATTCTATTGTTTAGTGATTTCTGTGTACTGTAAAATTATGTTGAGTATTCCGTGAGTACATTTGATCGTTTTGTATGATTTACTCCGTGTCAAGAAAATAATAATTTTCAGCTCGGGGAAAATCTTATGTATTTTAATTATTCCTATTAAGTCTTAATTATTTTACGTAATCTAATTTGATTTTCATAAGTTTTATAATTTTTATGATTTTGTGGATGATTATAGAATTTTTATATTTCTCTGATTATTTTAATATTATCCATGGGCTATTTGTGGGCCCAAGGGGGCTGTATGTGGGCCCAGGTGGGTCCCGAAAAGTAAAATTTTCTACAGCCAGGAAATTTTGTACTGTTAAGACGGAGATGGAGGATCTTACTAAACCTGAATTCGGAAACAGTTTTTAAAATTTTCTTTTACTGTGTTTTGTATTGTATTTAATTATCGGGCAATAAAAATACTGTAAAAATATTGTTGGAAGGGTAATAACAGATAAAAATAAAAATTATACTACGTAGTCAACATTGGTGGTTGGGTATCCACCATTGATATTAATCCATGGTGGAGATTTGGTCTTATAAAAATCAAGGGTGGAGATTTGGTCTTATAAAGTGGCTAGGACCATTTATGACCATTGGATGTAAAGCTTGAAGGAGTATTCTTGACCCTTCATTTTTGGAGATACATTTAATGGCTAGGATTTCAAGGAGAAAGATCCAATGGCCTAAATTAAGTCTTCTAATCTAAAGGCTAAACCTAGAATCTACATTAATCCTAACCATTGATCTAATCAATGGCTAGAAATGCCTAAAATGGTGGCTAGTGAGATTGGTCACATTTTGAAGAAGCAAGAAGGGGGGGACGGTTTTGGTGTTGATTTAGGAGCTAAAGCTAAATTTGAAGACCATTATTTGTTGTCTTGGTCATTATTGATCATTCTTGATCATTTCCAAAAGCTAAAGCTCTTAAAAAATTTTCTCTCCTTTTCCTTCAAGCTAGCTCACGGCCAAGCACCCTAAATCTACCTTCCATCACTTTTTAATTTTATACAACCTTATTTCTTGAATCTATACCTCATTCTAAGACACTTTGCAGTTTGGAGCAAGTTCTAAATCCATCATCTTCAAGGACTTTCTTCAAGAGCAAAATTATAGGGTTTTTATGGTGAAGTGTAAGGAAACTTAATTTCTTGTCTTATTTTCATGTTCTAAGCCATGTTTGATCCATGATTTATCTTGTTCAAGCTTAATATGCTAATAAACTTGTGTTTTGTTTAGTATTTGACAAGCTTTTGGTGGTGAGGGACTTGGAAAAAGAAGCAAACCAAGGAGTTTTTGAGGTTCTTCAAGAGGTAAGAGGGAGATCCATCTCACCAACCAAGTATGGTGGTGAGAGATAGTTTTGAATTTGATGGATGGTGAATCCATGTGAGAATTCATATCCATGGTCATGTAATTATTTGTGGGTGTTTATGTGTTTTGATTATTTGCTTATACTTGATGTGTTTTGCATGATTTATTTATGCTTGCATGCTTAGTATGATTTTTATTGCTTTTATGGTATGCTTGAAATATAATATATTGATTATGTGTGATGTATGTCATAAAAATTGTTGGAAAGGAAAACAATTTTTGGTTCCAAAGAACCATAGAGGTATCACGACCTCAAATTGATTTTGGCAGCAAGAGATTCTAAGTATTTTACTAATTATGAGTAATACGCTGATGATTTTAAGGATTTGCAAAGAAAGTGGACATGAAAATGAACAAATGAATTGATTTTAAAGACCAAGAGTCTCACGGTTTTTGAAGGAGATTTTAATGGTTTTGTTTGTGTAAAAACAAGAATGGAATTTAGTTGATTTAGAAGGAAAAATATTTGATGGTTTCAATGACTAAGTACCACGGTTTTGAACGCTTATGAATGCCTTGGTTTTATGAAACAAAGTGATTTTCAAAGTGGAAATATAATTTGATTTAGTACAAGGATTTTTGAAACGGAATCAGAGTGTTTTATCACTTGAGAAATAGAAATTTCAGTTATGAAAGGAAAAATAGAGGTTGTAAGGGTTTGACCCTCAAATTATTTTGGAAAAGGATTGAATTTGAGAATTTATTTTGATTTATAAAGGAAACATTGATGATTTAAAATTTACTAACGTAAAACTTATCCTTTGGGTTTTGGAGCGCGTTAGGGAATTTTAAGTGAGAAACATTGATTTAATTCAATGAAATGGTGAATTTGTGGAATATATTGCAAAAAGGATTTTCTTGAGTAAGAAAATGTGAAAAAAATGTGAGAAGTCATATTATTTTGAGAAAGGTTGAATTAAAAATTTTGAAATATTGAGAAATATTTTACGAGATTGTAAAATGGTGAAAAATGTTTTAAGTAACTTAAAAACGTGATTTTTAAACTACGCGATTTGAAAAATGTTTAAATATTTCCACGCAATTTGAAAAACGTTGAAATATTTCTACGCAATTTGGGAAGTGTTTAAAAATGTTGTTAAATCACTATTGTGAGAACACGACAAAAGTGTTTTTACGTAATTGAGAAAACGTTGAAAAATGGTGAAATATTTTTACGTAATTGAGAAAACGTTGAAAAATCACTACGTGATTGAAAAACGTAACAAAAATGTTGCGCAATTGTGAGAACACGACAAAAGTGTTTTGCGACTATGAAAACATGATAATATGATTTTGCAATTGAATTTAATAGTAGGATTACTGTTGGACTAGTGTATGGACACTGTATGAGAAAATGATGAATTTTGCTTGTGATTGGCATTAGTGCATTGAATATGCATTGTAAAAATATGCAGTGAGCCATATGATGAAATTGAAAAATATGCATTGAGGCATATGATGAAATTGAACAGAATTGCATTGAGATATTCGTGCATTGAATGAAAATTAATAGCTGATAGCTATTGTGACCCTTGTGGTTGAAGAGAGAATGAGAATTGAAAAGTGAGGTCTATGATGGATCTTGGGGGCGTCAAGGCGCGGCGGTCGACCAGTGGACGTTGATTGGCAAAGACCATGTGCCACTTGGCGATGCAGTCCGTTGCAACGCATTGACGATACCCGACAAGAACACAATTCTTTTCGAAGACTGGAGATTGTCTTTGGGCTAAAGCTGGCAATTAACCAGAGCATTCTTCTCGAAATTGTGAAAACCTCCATGGAGTAGTAAAATTGAGTCTATGTGCACATGCATAATTATTGAGTATTAGTTATGATAATTGAACTGTTAAATACTTAAATAATGTTGAGGGCATTATCGTAAATATTGAATATTTATTTCTAATTGAGGAATATGGGATGATGATGATGATAAATAATGTTATGGCATTATTGTAATTATTATTATTTTATACATTATGATGATGGCATAATTGTAATTATGGTACGATATATCTGTATGGTATGTTGTTTGTGTTATCTCTATGCTACCATGTTGGTATTGGCGTAGGTGATCTTACCTCTTTGCTGTATTGTTTTGTTGTACTTGTATTGTTAAAAATTATATAGTAGATGGAACGAGTTTCTTAGACGTGACTGGAAACAAATATTCTGAGTTCAGTGACAACATCAAGGAGTAATCATCCCGGACTGGTTAGTGTACAGATTTGAGGAGGAATAGATACATGGCGCATTAAGATGGATACAAGACAGAATAAGTATGTTGAGTTTTTATCGTTGGTGTTTTACCGTGCTATTGAGTAGGACCCGTCATGGGATTTGCTACTGTTTAAAATTGAGTCTGTAAGTTTTATATTTCTTGAATAATTGTTAAATATTAAGTGGTGTCTGTTATATGAGTTTTAATCAGTTTAAATCTAATTTTCAGTATTACTTATAAATATCAGTAAGTTTATGTTTCCGCAAAAAGAAATTTTAAAACCCATGTTTTATAACTCAAACCTTTTATGAACTGATTTTTAGATTAAGAGTTAGTAGTCGAAAATGTGATGCCCTAAGGAGGGTGTTACAAATCTCATCACAGCATCACCACATCAATCATGCACAACCCAGTTAAATTTTAGCTGATGCAATTGACTCACACTATTAACAGAGCATATTATACCTAAGTTATTTCAAGTGAAATATAGCACATCCAATTTAGTCACATGGTGAACAATTTAATCACAACTAAATAGCCACATCAGTTAAACATCTTGGAAGTCTATGGAAATGGAGTAAAAAATGGAACTCACCGTGGATGAAGCAACAAATGGCACAAAGCACCCAAAAGCCATGCAACAGAGAAGACAAAATCAAAACCAAAACCAAAATAAAAAAGAACAGGGGAATGGGATTATGGAAAATGCTGGGGTAGCTACAGTGGTGATTGGTGTGGGGGAACTGGTAGCAGGAAGAGGGGTGGTTGAAAATGGTGTGAGGAGGGAAGGGTTAGAGTGGTTACGGTGTGGCTAAATGCTGATGGGATTCGTGGAGAAAAAGGTTTGGTACCGTGGGTGGGTTGTGATTGTGGGTAATAGAGTGAGTTGGGTGAAGAAGAAGAAGATGTTATGGTGGTTGAGAAGAAGGGGGCTACAAAGTGGTGGTTGGGTGAGGAATAGGGAGAAAATTTGGGGGGGGGGGAGAAATAGAGGAAGAAGAAGGAATTTCAGATTAGGGATTTAAGATAGGAAATAGAAAGAAAGAAAAGAAAAGGGGTTGCTGTGTTTTGTGCAGCAACAAACTCATCATGCCTAGGCGTGACTTTTCCATGCCTAGGCATGACTTTTCCACGCCGAGGTGTAGTTATTAATTTGATTTTTTTAAATTAATTTTTTTTGAAACAGTAACACCACGCCTAGCCGTGTAAAACTCACGCCTAAGCGTGATGATTGCAGGTCAAAAATATTGAAAATGCAAAGAAGATCACGCCTAGGCGTGAAACATCCACGCCTAGGTGTGGGACTCTCTGGAAACTACCCCTGTTGCAGTTGAGACCTCCACGCCTAGGCGTAGACTTCTGGACCTCAAATCTGAACAGAATAGCCAAAATACCCAACTTTTCATGCATCAAACACACCTTTCTCACTCTCAAACATCTAAGAAACAAAATAGGCATGTCAACAACGATCAAGGCATCAAATTGAAAAACAAACACTACAAAGCAATCAAAAACAAAAACAAAAACAAAACAAGAAGACAAATGAAAAATCATGCATAAAAATGTCCTAAGCTAAGAGATAGGGTTAAGAAATTGGGTTGCCTCCCAACAAGTGCCTTATTTATAGTCTTGGCTGGACTTTATTTTCAGTTTCACTTGCACGTGCTTATGGAAGGAGGATCTTCCTCCTTTTCATCAAAGTAAGCATGGTATGGATGAAATGGCAAAGGTTTTAACTTCATGGTTAGAGCCTTCTCAAGGGGTGGTTTGCATGAGTAAACCACCTTGGTAGCATGTCACTGATTCAGTTGAACTTCTTCCCTGTCTTCCACTGAGATCACATGACTTTCACTAGGAGCACATACTATAATTAAATTACTTGCCTTGGATGTCATCCCTTCAGCTACAGTCACTATAGAACATTCTTCTTGATCTTGAGGGCTCTTCATATCTTTGAAAATAATGAAGGTAACTTGTTTATCCTGAACTCTCATGGTAAGTTCTCCTTTCTCCACATCAATGAGGGTTCTTCCAGTTGCAAGGAAGGGTCGGCCTAAAATCAAAGGGACTTTACTATCTTCCTCCATATCAAGTTTGACAAAATCTGCAGGGAAGATAAACTGGTCCACTTTAACTAACACATCCTCAAGAACCCCCTTCGGGTAAGTAAGGGTTCTGTTTGCCAACTTTAAGGTAACTGAAGTAGGTGCAGCTTCCCCCAAACCTAGTCTTCTGTAAATGGATTAGGGCATGAGATTAATGTTAGCTCCCAAATCACATAATGCCTTACCACTAAACTTCTCACCTATTGTGCAAGGGATGGTGAAACTCCCTGGATCCTTGAGCTTCGGAGGTAGTTTGTTTTGTAATATGGCACTACACTCCTCTGTGAGAGCTACTGTCTCATAATCCCCAAGTCTTCTTTTCTTGGACAAAATGTCTTTCATGTACTTCACATAACTAGGCATTTGTTCCAAAGCCTCAGCAAACAGTATGTTAATGTGAAGTTTCTTGAAAATCTCCAAAAACTTTTTGAGTTGAGCATCAAGCTTTTGTTTAACTAACTGGTTGGGAAAAGGTAGAGGTGGTGTATAAGGCTTGTCTTCCTTTTTCTTGTCTTCAATCTTCCCCTTTGTAATTTCCCCCTTTTCCTCAACCTCTTTGCTCACAACCTCTTCATCTTGAGCCACCTCAACTTCTTCTTCAAGAAGTTTAGTCTTGGGATTCCCTTCAATTTCCTTCTCACTCATCAATGATATAGCCTTGCACTGCTCGTTAGGGGCACCCTTAGGATTGTTGATGGTGTCACTTGGGAAATTCCCTGGGGGCCTATTATTTAGAACTTGGGCAAGTTGGCCCACCTGAGTCTCAGGATTCCTCAATGAAGCTACTTGGCTTTGCATTAATGCATCGTGGGATGCCAGTCTTGAATAAGTGTTGGTCATGTAATCTTATTGACCGGTCATAAACTGAGCAAACATCTTCTCTAAATTGGAAGTTGATGTTAATGTTGAAGTTTGGGCTTGAAGGGGACTCTGTTGTTGAAAACCTGGAGGAGCACGATGTGCTTGATTATGCTGATAAGACGAGAAAGAGCCTTGAACATTTCCACCCCATTAGAGATTAGGATGGTTCCGCTGTTGGTGTATGCCCTAGTGGCCAATACATTTTGTTTGTATTTACATACATTATATTATGTTATTTTATATGAGGCATTTCATTTATTGTGTTCTTTTTAGTAGACATAATAAAGTCCTTAGAATAGTAAGTTTGATACCATAGGATATTAAGTGGATGACTTGATCGTGAGATCCTATTGGATAAAACACTATTCTTAAATGTCCCTAGTCAAGTATTATTGTTAATTAGGACAACAATAATGCATTGAGACTAGTATGTGCGTAGACTGATGACCACATCTCACGGGTCATGGATATGAGATATCAAGTCTACACATGGATACATATTAGAGTAATCATGTATTGGATAGACCCGCCATGAGAACGCTACGTGGATCGTTACGTGAGTGTCATAAGCGATTCTCATAGTGATAATGGTGTATTTGGTCCTTTGACCTGAAATCACTACGATTCCTACATGAGGAGTTGTGTGTTTTAATGCCATCAAACGTCATCTGTAACAAGATGATTATAAAGTTGGTTATTAGACATACCGCGATACATGTGGAGGGATGTCAGTGACCTAGATGGGATTTGTCCCTCCTACATAACATGAGTGATATCTTCGGGCCCTCTGATTGAGTGAGACTACGAAATGCATGGCCATGCTCAAATGAGTCAATATGAGATATTGATCTCATTCGTTACTACTATGTCTACTCGGGAATCAGGAAACTAAAGATTGAACTAAACAAGGGTGACACATTCCATGCCTTGTGTTCAATCTGGATATCTGGACAAAGGGACTAAACTACACGAAAACATTGGTCACGGATAGGTTATGTCAAATCACTGACATTCTCATTACTTGGGTAGCAGTGATGTGTTGTTAGATACCGCTCACTGTTTGTAATATTAAAATGAGATTTTAATATTACTACCAACGTCATGAGAACCTGCGCAGGTCGCACACTTAGAACAGACTAAATTGGAGTAATCGAATCCAAGTTGGACTCGGATTCAATTGTGGGCCTAACTCATGACGGATGGGTTTAGGGTTGCACCACTTACCTTGCTACTCGCTCACACTCACTTAAGGCAGCCACATTGTTATAAATAATATCGCTAAGGGGGCTGCTACTAGGTTACATCACAACCCTAGCCGCACCTACAGAAAGTGAGTGAGAGATAGTGAGGTCTTCTTCTCCTCTCTTCGCAGCTAGCACTACGAAACAGAGGCGTGACTCCTTTTTGCAAGTCTGTTCGTGTGGATACCGCAGAGACATCGTCACTATTATGGTGTTGGTGATTCACCTCGCTTGTGATTATCACGCTTCAAGAGGTAAAATTTTAAAAACTCGGATTATGGACTTTTTCGCATGGATCCTGTGAGGGAATTCTATTATTCCGCTGCGAGACTTTTGATCCGCAATTCCCAACATCCGCCAACTAGGGTTATAAGTATTACCAAAAATAGTGTTGTGACCTAGTTGACGGAATTGACTAGCATATTGTACACTCTCCAAGCTAGCCGTACAATTAGCAGCGGAGTGATGATCCCCACAATGATCACAAGTTTCTGCTGAACTATTAGCTTCACTGGTTACTGAATTTACTCCCATGGTGTCAAACTTCTTGGAGAGTGCTGTCACTTGATCGGAAAGTAATGTGAGAGCATCAACTTCTTGTATCCCGGCCGCCACTCTCCTAGGAGCAACTCTCTTTGCTGGTCACTGATAATTATTATTAGCCATCTCTCCTAAAAGATTGTACGCTGCATCCACAGTCTTACTCATAAACGCCCTTCCAGCTGCTGCATCAATTATGGAACGAATGGAGGTCGTCAAGCTATTGTAGAAAGTATGAACCAACATCCATTTTGCTATGCCATGGTGGGGGCACTTCCCTAGCAAATCTTTAAATCGCTCCCATGCTTCATGTAAAGTTTCTCCTTCAAATTGCTTGAAGGACAAGATGTCATTTCTGTACTTCATTGTCTTCATGGGAGGAAAGAATCGATCCAAGAACTTCTGAGCTAGCTCTTCCCAAGTAATGATGGAATGGTCAGGTAAGGATTGAAGTCATGCCTTGGCCCTATCCCTCAAAGAAAAAGAGAAGAGCCTCAAGCGAGCTGCACCATCAGTCATACCGTGATGCTTGAACGTATCACATATCTCTAGGAAGTTAACTAGATAAGCATTAGGATCTTCATGGGGTAAATCTCTAAATTATACATTATTCTGAACCATTCTAATAATTGCAGACTTGATCTCAAAAGTTTGTGCTTGTACCGCTGGCCTTTTAATGCTAGATCAGATTTCTCTAGCATTTGGGGTGACATATTCTGTCAAGGGTCTTTCAGCATTTGCTTCCTCCGCCATCTTTGATTTGTTAACCAATGTTAGTGCTTGTGCTTGTTGTTCTCTTAGCAATCTACAAAATGTCCTCTCGATCTCAAGATCGTAAGGAAATCGAGATACACCTTGAGTTCTTCGTATACAAGAGCCAAGTACCTGAAAATCAAAAAATGCAAAACAAAACAAATGAAACTTGAAATAAGATTTGTGAATAGATGAAAAAAAATAACACAAAATCTAATCTCAATCCCTGGCAACGGCGCCAAAAACTTGTTAGTCCAAAAATTCGCAAGCACACGGGTCGATAAGTAATATATATGAGAGTATAGTATTGTATCCCAAGGGATTGACAATTAGAAGAATGCTAAACTTAACCAAATTCCACAAATTCTTATCCAAGTAACCGAAATGTGAGAGTGGGTTACAATTGGAATATTAAAATTCATGCAATTGATGGCCAATCAATAACAAGCACTAAACATAGATATGGATGAAGAAAACCAAATTCATTGAAGGAATACTCAACTAATTACAAGATATTCAAATCCATAGCAAGATCCTAGAGAGCCCCTAGATTAGAGTTTAGTTACACATCATGAAAGAGGAGAAAACAAATGAAATGAAATGATCCATCAAGTTACAAATCAAGAGGGAAAAGGGAAAGACTGAACAAAAATGGAGAGATTCCAAGCTTGATCTTCCTCCTTGATCTTGATTCTCCCTTGAGTCACCTCTAATCCAAATGGGTTCTTCCTCCTCTCACTTGCTCTTTGAATTTCGTGCTTAGGTCAAAACTGAAGCTCCCCTCTTTCTCTCAAAAATCAGAATATAAGGGTTAAACTTGTGTGCTAGGATTGTTCTCATGCTTAGGCGTGTCTTTACCATGCCTAGGCGTGGTTTTGAAGCACGTGTCATCCTCTGCTGGTCACGCGTATGCGTGGCTTTTCCACGCCTAAGCGTGGGTGCCTCTGTCTGAAAACCCTGGAAACCTGAGCTTGCCACACCTAAGCATGGATGTCTCTGCCTGAATTGGTCTGAAAAACTGAGAGGGCCACGCCTAGGCGTGGGTTGGCAGCATTTCCTTCTCTCTTGCATCCTTCTTTATTTGAGCTCCTCTTTGCTTCCTTATCCCTTCCAAGGTCTTTCCATCTTGAATATCTGCTTTAAAACAACACCAAAGTCCATCAGACCATAATCAATTCAAATCCCTAAATAAAATCATCAAACATTTGATTCTCAATCAATTGAGACCACAAGCTTAGATCCTCAAAAAGTTTGCATGAATGGGACCTTTGAACTTAAGAACTTGAAGATAGCATGCTCATATTCATTCAAATTCAAGAGAAATAACTTTATTTCCTGAGGTTATCACACTTCAACCTATTCATGACATTGCTATGTGTGTAACTCAGAACCATCCTCACATACTATGATAGGGAGGGAAATACCATCCTCACATACTATGATAGGGAGGGAAATACCATCCTTAACCTATAAATTCATTCTCATTCATATTCTTGCAAAGTGAGGGAAATATCATCCTCACAATACCATTCATACTAGGATCACCTCTACCAACAAGGAAGAACTTGAGTGAAGAGGAAATGGGCATCATTCATTCTCAATCCTCAACTACTCCAGAAGAGAACGAAATACCATACTCAACCTTCCACTCTAACCTAGGGTGATGATCATTTCCATATTCTATCATTCATCCAGGATCACCTCTAGTAGAAGAAGGAACATTCATCCTCGACTACCTTTCACTTAGGGAGAAAACTAAGGTAAAGACGGAGGGAATACCATCGTCAACCTCAATAACTCTAATGTTAAGTGTAACGCCCCAATTTTTCACATTTCTCAGTACATGTGATTTTTATGAGTTTGATGATTTTTGTGATATTTTGAGATATTTTGAATATTATATTATATTTTAGATATTTTGAATATTTTATTATACTTTGAGATATTGTGTTAGATATTTTGAATATTTAATTATATTATGGATATTTTTAGATATTTTGAATATTTTATTATATTATGGATATTTTTAGATATTTTGAATATTTTAATATATTTTAGATATTTTGAATATTTTATTTATTTTAATTTATTTTGAGTGACACCATCCTTAGATATTTTGAGTTATTTGATTTATTTTAATTTTTTCGTTGTTATTTTTGAGCTTTCTGCGTGTTTGAGGTCAGGCTAGAAAAATAAAATTTTTTGGGGCCGGGAAAATTTTGAACTATTAATACGGGGTCGGGGGAGCTTACTAAACCCAATCCGAAAAAAAATTTCAAATTTTTTTATCACAGTGATTTTACTTTATTTTATTATCCATTGGGTAAAACTATTATCCATTGGACAATAACCACTGGGTAATACATTGTAGCTTCTATCTATTGGACAATAGCTACCGATAAATATCTCTCTTGAAAATATCTCATTGGATGATTCTAGAAAATTCCTAGCCACGCGCCTAGTCATTGAGTACTTGAGTACTTGCTTTACGTGTTGACAAATGAGAAGCTAGTCAACAATTGCGGCTGTGACTTATCGTGATGAACCAATAGGAGTTGAACACCTTGCGTGGACACCTCACCCTGTGACTCATCGTATTCTGGAAGCTTGTAGAACAATGACTCGCCATGTTCTAGAAGGTGGTAGAACGGTGACTCACCTTGTAACTCGCCATAGTGAGTCACACGTTCCAGAAGGTTCTCATAGTGACTCAGCTAGTGACTTTGAGCTACGACTCACCATGCTGACTCACCTATTCTAGAAACCTCCACAGTGACTCATCGTAGTGAATCGCATGTTCTAGAAACTTCTTTTTGATGACTCACCAAGTGACTCACAACTTCATAACTCACTGATGATGATTCAGCATGTGACTCATCTTCATGGACCAATGGATGGAAAGCTTACTAGCTAAGCTAAAGCTTGAAGATATTTTGGCTAACTATCTTAGTTAGATATTTTGCTTAAATATCTTAGTTAGATATTTTGGTTAAATATCTTAGTTAGATATTTTTGGTTAGATATTTGGGTTAGATATTTTGATTAGATATTTTTGATTAGATATTTTGGTTAAGAAAATATCTTGCTTGGCTAAATATCTTGATCAAAATATCCTAAAATTTCATATTTTTCATGAAGCTTATAAATAGGAGGGCTTTGGCTTATTTCCACTCTTGTTCATTCCTACCACACCTTCATAAAAGCTCTCACCCTTTTCTCTCCAAGAACCCTACGGCCAAAGCACCAAGAACCCACCTCCCAACTTCCTAAATTTATCTAATTTCATATCTTAATTCCTTATACCATATTAAGATACTTTGGTGTTGTGATCATCTTCATCTCTCTCTCTTAAAAACCAAAAAGCTCTCTTCTTTCACTCTTTGAGAAACTCACGGCCATACCCTCTCAAATCACCATCCATCTCTTTTTATTTCTAAACAATTTTAGATTTAGAATCTACATATGATTCTAAGACCTTTTTATGTTGTAACCATCACCTAATTCTTTCATCTTCAACCTTGTTCTTCAAGCTAAAGATTGAAGCTTTGTAGGTGAAGTTCATTAATCTTCACTTTTCTTTTGATTTTCAAGGTTCTAAACCATGCTTTAGATCCATGGTCACTTTGCTTTAAGCTTTGTATGTGATATTTGTATGTTTGAAAGTTTATATGGTTTGTCTTGGTGGTGGACGAAATCATCAAGGAGGCAACTAAAGGAGTTTTTGATCATCATCCAAGGTAAGAGGGAGATTAACCTCATCAACCAATTATGGTGGTGAGGAACGAAACTTGTGTTTGTTAGTGAAAAATCCATGTGAGGATTTATTCACTAGTATGTATAATTTTATTTGTTTATGTTTTAAATTACTTTCTGTAACATCTCGAAAAGTACCTGTTTAATTATAAATAATCATTTTATAATATTCATGATTTTTAGGAATTTTTCTGGAATTTTTCGGAAACGACGAATATTTTCATATAGTCCTCGTTTTGCATGCACACTGAGATGAGAATTGCTGAGGTCAGTGTAACGCTCCGAAAATTAATTATCTTACCACAAATAGTCATTTTCTAATATTTGTGATTTATGTGAATTCTTTCAGAATTTTTCGGAAACAGTGAATATTTTAATATATTCCTCGTTTTGTGCGAGTATTGAGCAGAGTCGGGAAAACGATCGTAATGCTTCAAAAATTGAAAAATTATATGACGGATAGTCGTTTTATAATATTTACAGTTTTTGAGAATTTTCTGGGAATTTTTCGGGAACATCAAATATTTTAGTATATTTCTCGTTTTGCGTGCGCACTGAACGGACCCGGGAAGATGCAATGTCTTCCCTGTGGCTAGTAAACTCTAAATTGTGGACTTGTCGACGGGGGATCTTACTAAACTAGAGGTCGGGCACAATTTACGAAGTTTACATTTTTCGAGAATTTTACCCGATAAATGAAATCGCGGTACTGTAAAATCATCCGATGAATAATAAAATATTATTTTCATCATCTGTAACTCTTTTACACTGAAGGAAAAATAATACTGACAGTGTAAATATTTATCTGTGTTAGTATGCCCAATTAGGAGACAATCTTACTTTCACTTTATCGTGAAACATGCAAAGCTTCTCACGTAAGCTTGGAGGAAGCTTCTTGGAAATTTCCTCTCCCTCTTTCCCCATGCAAATGCAGCTCATTCCCTCTTCTCTCTCCTTCATGCACGGCTGGACCATCATTTTGGGGGGAAAGAATTGATTTTTCCTTTAACTAATTACCTTGATTAATTTCAAAACAAAAACCTAAAGCACTTCTCTCTTCTCTCTCTTCTTTTTTTCTTCTTCTTCATTTTAGTTTTCTCCTCCTTCTCTCTAGGAGAGCTCCACGGCCAGCCCCTCTCCCACACCTCAACCATCACAAATTTTTCAACCAACCACATTTTCTTAATCCTCTCTATCTCCTAAACACCTTTCTTGCTTGGAGCTTCTTGAAAATCCACCATCTTCATCACTTTCTTCAAGCTTCAAGGTTAGGGTTTTTGGGAAAGCTTAAAGACTCTTCTTCTCTTCTCTTCATTTTCGGTTTCAAGGGTCTTTTAATGACCATCTACATTCTATTTTTCAAGTTCTTATGCTATTCTAACCAAGGTGAAATTCCTAGGGTTTTGGGTGGCACCAATCCGAAATTTCAAGGGAGTTCTTGGAGGTTTCTCTTGATTTCTTCACTTGGGTAAGAGGAAGACACTCCTCCTCAACCTCTATTAGCATTTAGGAACCTTGGTTGTGATTGATTTTGAGAAAAACCTAAAGAGGGTTATTCTTTGATTTTGTGATTAGTATGTTTGCATGTTGATTTTATTTTGTTTGTGCCATTGGATTGATTGTTGATGTACATTGGAACATTGGAATGGATTAGAGGATAGGAAAAGGAATAAATTGATGTGAGGATGGCTCTTGGGTGGCCATGGTTTTGGGGTTTAAATTGATGTGTTCTTGGTGAGCAAATTTTAACAAGTGAATGACTAAATTAATCAAGTGTGTAATATAAAATCAATGGAATGGAAAAATTGAGAATTGAACCCACTTGGGAGGCCACGGCCTCTAGGGCTATTTGGGACTTAATTATGTAATTTTTGGTAATCTTGGAATTTAGAAAATTAAATGGTTGAAACATAGGCAATAGGTTAGCAAGGTAGCAAATTTGGAAGAATTAAATACAATTGGAGATTCATAAATTTTAAAGGACTAAGGAAGGAACTTGTCATGAAACTTGAGGAAATTTTACAAGAGTAAGAACAAGAGAGTGTGAGATTTTGGGATCTTAGAATAACCATTCTAAGTGTATGAGAATAAATTACTTTAGAAAATTCAATTAATTATGGAAACTTACTTAGTGACGAATTCTTGTAAGGATGACAAATCTTGAATAAGAATGCATAACGGACCTTAGAAATGTATTACCTTATTTGATTTCAATATTATGAAATTATAGGTCTATGTGAGTGACCATTTATGTGTTGATGCTTATCTTGGCCAATTGTGGCATATTATGGAATTGTATGAGATTGTGAATCATACATGTTCATGCATAGAGTCTTATGCATTGTGAATGTCCTGTGGACTGTTGTAAGGCCAAGTTGCCTAGGAGATTGAACACACCTTAGTGCGGGTGCGAGTAGACTAGTGTAGGTCATGTTATGACCTTGGGGGCATCAGGGTGCGGGTCCTCCACAATGAGTAGTTGGTAGCTCTTCTGTTCGTGAGGCAAACCGATACAAACGCACCAACGATCCGGACCGAGACACTGTCCTATATCGTGATCTAGCGCGGACTGTCTATATAATGCCTGAATGTGCACGTGGAAAATTATTGATTTATAGCACTTTGGCCGTGGCAGCCGAGTTACAAACATGTCTCTTGATCTTTCTCTCTGACTATTCGTGTTTAGCTCCATGGAGTAGGAATTTGGGAAAGCATACATGTGCATCATGAAATAATCTGTCATTGTAAATCATTACTTTCCCTAACTGTGAATTGTCTGATCATTACTGTAATGAATGTCTGCTTGGAATTGTTTATTTGTTTACGGTTGGACTTACTGCTCATGATTTGGAAATGCTGTTCTGAATTGCTATTGGCCGCGTTGCGCCGTTTTGTTTTTGGCTGCTGTAACACCCCAAAATTTGATTCCTCTACGACCCGTATTCATTTTATAATATTTGTGATTTTCTGGAATTTTTTTGGATTTTTCAGAGAAACCAGAATATTTTAATATTATTCCTTGTTTTACGTATGTGCTGAGCGGAACCGGAGAAATAAGATATTTTCTCCGAGAACCTTGAACTATGGAAACGTCGACGAGGGATCTTACTAAACCCGAGGCCGGACACAGTTTACAAGGTTTCACATTTTTTGAGAAATCTTAGCCGATGAGATAATAAAACACTGTGAGGAATTTATCCGTCAGATTTGTAGTGTTGACTTCTACCAACTATAACTATTGTCCAATAAGTAATAACATGTATTAAAAATATTATCACATTATTCAAAATCTAATTTTTTCATCACACCTATTAGTTTAATTTCAAAAGAAAGATTAAATTTAATCCAAGCTATTATGGGAAGCTTCCTAGCAATTTCCCCTTGCAACATATTTTTCTCTCTCCTTTTTTTTTTCACTCTTCTACGACAGACACTACAAGGGGGGGGGATTCCAAATATTTCCCTTCCATTACTTTCATATTTCACTCATTTCTCTACACCCAAATACCCATTTCTCTCTTTTTCTCTCTTCTTCTTCCTCTCCACCGAACACACACACACACCATCACATTGGAAGACCAACTTCCTCATTTGCCAAACCAATCACATTTTCCTGTTCCTTCCACCCTTTCAAAAAAAAAAACTATTCTCCTTGGTTGTTATCCCTAGGTTCCTCTTCTTCTTCTTCTTCCATTTCTCTTCCACCATTAAAGCTAAAGCTTGGAGCTTTAAGGTAAAGTCTTCAACTTTCTTCCATTTCTTTGCTATTTTCATTTTCTCTTGATCACCTTGGTGACCAAGAACCTATTTTTCATGGTTTGAGTGAATATTGTGGTGATCACTCACATTGGGGTTTTCTTGAAGGAGGGAAAACGAAAATCTAAGACGAGAAGGAGTAGCACATTGTGTTGTTTTCCATATAGGTAAGAGGGAGATGATCCTCTTCAACTAACCTTGGTAGTAAGGGAATGTCTTGTATGTGTATTGTTGTTGATTTTTGGAATCCATGTATAAAGTTCTCTCATTTTTATGTTATTCTTGATGATAATGTATTTTGTTGGGTTTGTATGATTTATTGATGTCCCTTGCATGATTTGGAGGTGTATTCGAGTATCTTGTTGATTAAATATGTTGAGGAATGGTTTGGTTTGAGTTAGAGGACTTGAGAACTCTGTTTTTCTGCAAACTTACGCGTGGTAATCGATTACACGGGGCTTGTAATCGATTACCAAGCTCTTAAAGATGCAAAATCGTGATTCTGGAAATCTGGTAATCGATTACCTCGGTGTGTAATCGATTACAGAGATTCTGTTTAGCTTTGTAATCGATTACAAGAAGAGTGTAATCGATTACCAAGCCTCGATGTCACAAAATGGTGCTGCTGGGAATCACGTAATCGATTACACAACCGTGGGTAATCGATTACGGAGGTTCTGTCCAATTGGTAATCAATTACCACGGTTGTGTAATCAATTACCAGGGCCTTGAAGTTACGAAACGTGATTCTGGGAATCACGTAATCGATTACAATGAGTTTGTAATCGATTACAGAGGTTTTGTTTCTCAGGTAATCGATTACAAAGGTGCTGTAATCGATTACCAAGACCAAAAATGAGATTTCTGAGCTGGAAATGGTTGAGATGGTGGTTCTTTGTCCTCTGTAACTCCAACATAACCTAAAAACCCTGGATTCAAGGATTTTACTTTATTAATTTGTGATAGGAAGGTGCATTCACCCCAACAGTGAAGAAATGATTTTTGAATAGGGAATCCTTGGATCTCTGATATGGGAATTGTGATATATGAGTACTAAGGAATACATGTTGATGCTGAAATTATTGATGTAGTACTCAATGAAATAAGAATGATGATGTGCCATTGAGGCAATGTTTTAATAAATGTATTGTTGATATGTCATGTTGGACATGGAACAATGCTTATGTGCCATTGAGGCAATGTTTTAATAAATGTATTGTTGATATGTCATGTTGGACATGGAATAATGCTTATGCGCCATTGAGGAAAGACTTATGCTGAATGCATCATTGATGAACATACATGATTGGACATTGTGTCATCAGGCATGTGTATTGTCCGTGGGACATTGTTGAGAAGGCTATGTTGCCTAGGAGTTTGAATAACACCTATGTGCGGGTGCGAATAGACTAAGCATAGGTGTCATATGTTGTTGACCCTGGGGGCGTCGGGGTGTGGGTGTCTCACAATAGACAGTGGTAGCTCCACTGGGGCCATGGGATAGACCAGTGCAACACACCGACGATCCTGCTTGAGATGTTGTCCTATGTCACGATCAACTGTTGAGGTGCCATGTGTGAGGCATTTTGCGCAAATGTTTTTATGTGATGAGCACACTATATTTTTAAGGCTAACGATACACTGGCATTACTCCTTGATCATTCACTCTGAAAATGTTTATGTCTAGTTCCATGGAGTAGGAACTTTGGTACCCTTGTTGCATTGTGAGTTGTCAGTCACATGGTCCATTGAGCATTCATGATTGGATAATGTGCTTACTATTATGACTGTGATATTTATCTGATTCTTGGTAATACTAATGTTGCTAGTTGGCTATGGATGATATTAATTACTGTTCCTTGTTGCTTTACTCTCATTAATTGCTTTCATGTATTACTGTACTTGTACGTATTGATTGTGTCTTGTGTGGGCGTTCGACGCCGTTTATTTTCTTGCTACCTTGTTGGTACTGAAAGCTGGGAATCTCACCTCTTTCGGTACTTTACTTTATTTTGCATTTTGGTTGAATCGTATGCTCTCTAGAAGACACTCGTGAGGAGAACAAGGAAGCTACTGAGTTTCGAGGTTTCTGGCCTTATCTCGATTAAGACCGGAGTTGTTGAGAATGTCTTTTCGCCCTCGTGGATTTTTTGGTTACGTGCAGATCAACTTTCATGGTGGTCCGGATTGCTGGCATATCAACGTGCGGTCGACCGCTTGTGTGTACCACGGCGAATTGACGGTGTCTTTGGCATGGGGACGCTACACTGCTTCTATTTTTGACTTTCATGCTTTTGTATGGTTAGAATTTTATATGCCTGTAAGAGATATATGGGTGGATATGTACTATACCCCACGTGATGACTCTTTCCTGTCTACTGCTCGGGCTCCTGCCCGCTGTTCTGCCGTCCCGATGGATGTCTCGTCGGACGACGAGGACCCTGAGGAGGATCCATCTACGGTTCCTTCTCATTCCAGGCAGTCTTAGGGTTGGTTGTAAATTGATGGCTACTGATGGCTGTCCGTTTATTTATTTTGAGGGAGCCTGACGTACTACTGGATTGTGGGTAGATATATTTGTATCTCTTGGGGTAGGTACACATTTTGCTTTTTGTATATCTCTTTTTGGAAATATAATTTAAACAGGCTTGTAATTATGGTACAAAGTATGTAACTATCTATATTGTATATGGTTGTATGTTTCATTACAAGTTGATTTCTCTTTGACGTTTTTGATAAGTAGTTTTATATGATGGAGGAACTTTTAATTTTAACTCAATCACGCGATATATTTACAAACAGGCGTATATGTATATTGATGGAAGTTTTGACCGGAACTATGTTAAAAGAAAAAGAACAAAAAAAAATGCTCAAATTTTTCGTATCTCATCTTTTGGGTCGTTTCACTATGGTGTGACGTTCCTTCTTCTCACCCGTTATGATACAAGGGGGAAAAAGGGGCGTTACACTGTCTTGGTATCAGAGCTCCCGGTTATGTTTCTTTTGGGTCGTGTGGTTTTGGACTGTCTTGTTTATGCTGTGTCATTCTCTGTGATTTTGTTGTTTGGTATTCAAATGAATACATCTGACTTTCTCTGTGTTTTGCGTAGTCTAATCCGAGAAGGAACAATGGCTCATCGGGGTGATATGGCTGCTTTGCCATAGAGGCAATACGAGAAGATGGCCGAGGCAATGTTACAACAGAACCGAACAGCAGACATGACTCAACAACAAGGCTAGGGCTGCACTGATTGGTTAGAGGCTACAATGGATGTTCGAACTTGGAAGGATTTCATCGCGCTAATCCTCCACAGTTTAAAGGGGAGTTTGACCCGGAGAAGGCTACATTGTGGATTCAAGAGTTGGAGAAAATATTCACGAGTATGAATTGTGCTGATGATAGGAAGGTGACCTATGCCGCGTACATGCTGATGGGAGATGCTGAACATTGGTGGACGGGAGAGCAAAGACTACTGCAAGCCGCGAACAGGGTGATAACCTGGGAAGTGTTCAAAGAAAGGTTCTTGAACAAGTATTTTCCTGAAAGTGCCAGGCACGCAAAAGAGATGGAATTTCTGAGGTTGCGACAGGAAGGTATGACCGTGAGCGAATACGCCGCCAAGTTTGAAAACTTGTCTAGATTCTCGACCTATTTTCAATTTCATCCAAATGAAGCTTGGAAGTGCCGACAATTTGAGGAAGGCTTGAGGCACGATGTGAAGAAAATTGTGATAGCTTTGAAGATCACTCAGTTTTCTGAGCTACTTGACACTTGCTGCCGATTGGAAAGTGTGGAACAAGAACGTGAGGCAAGAAATAGGAATTTTGGGCCCATTCGGTCCCAAAGAGGAAGTGGTGGTAACGCAAGCCGTTATCAAAAGAAGCCTTATTCCAGACCCTCTGAAAGCCAACAACCGCAAAAATTTCAAGGAGGAAGCCCAACTGGAAGCCCTGGAAGGATGGGTCAGAATGCTACAACTACTCCGAGATGCATGAAGTGCGGGAAGGAGCATTTCACAAGGGACTGCACAATCAAAGGAATTATTTGCTTTCGGTGTGGGAAACCTGGTCACGTTTCTCGAGACTGTAACCAGACCAAGGCGGAACCATCCGTCAATGCTGCTAAGACTTCTAAACCACAAGTTGGAGGCAGAGTCTACACCCTGAGTGGTGCTGAGGCCTCTGAATCTGAGGATCTGATACAAGGAGAAGGTATCATTGAAGGTAATCTTTTAATTGTACTGTATGACTCCGGTGCTACTCATTCTTTCATTTCACATGACTGTGTGGAAAGACTTGGATTGCCTGTGTATTCTTTACCTTTCGATTTGACTGTTTTGACTCCTACTGCAAAACCTGTAGTCATTACTAAGGTGTGTCTAGGTTGTCCTTTAATAGTGGAAGGTCGAGTCTTTTCTGTCGATTTGATCTGTTTACCATTATCCCAACTAGACGTGATATTAGGAATGGACTGGCTATCTAACAACCATGTCCTGTTAGACTGTTCCAGAAAAACAATAGTTTTCCCTTTGGATGAGGATTCTAGATTTTTGACCGCCAACCAAGTGAAAGCTTTCCTGAAAGAAGGAGCTCGAGGATACATGCTGTTATCTTCTTTGAAAGTTGAGAGTGAAGTTGATATGGACGCAATCTCTGTTGTTCGAGATTTTCCTGAGGTTTTCCCTGATGATGTACCTGGTTTGCCACCGGAATGTGAGGTCGAGTTTGCTATCGACTTGGTACCTGGAGCTGGCCCTATTTCTATGGCGCCTTACCGTATGGCACCAGCAGAACTCGTGGAACTTAAGAAGCAGTTGGAAGAACTCCTAGAGAAGAAATTCGTGAGACCCAGTGTGTCACCTTAGGGAGCACCTGTATTGTTGGTCAAGAAGAAAGATGGGACTTCAAGATTATGCGTGGACTACCGTCAGTTAAACAAAGTCACGATCAAGAACAAGTATCCATTGCCAAGGATAGATGACTTGATGGACCAATTGAAGGGAGCAGCTGTGTTTTTCAAAATCGATCTAAGATCGGGATATCACCAAATCAGAGTGAAAGTGGGAGATATTCCCAAGACGGCTTTCCGTACTCGTTATGGTCATTACGAGTACCTGGTGATGCCTTTTGGTGTGACAAATGCACCTGCGATCTTTATGGACTACATGAATAGGATCTTTCGCCCTTACTTGGACAAATTCGTTGTTGTTTTCATCGACGATATTCTGATCTATTCACAAAGTCGCGAGGACCATGCTGAGCACCTCAACATAGTTCTCCAGATCTTGAAGGAAAAAGAGCTGTATGCGAAACTATCCAAGTGTGAGTTTTGGCTAGATGAAGTGAAATTCTTGGGTCATGTAATCACAAAGGAAGGAATTGTAGTGGATCCTTCAAAGGTAGAAGTTGTGCTATAGTGGGAAAGACCAACTACAGTGACGAAAATCCGAAGCTTCATTGGATTAGCCGGATACTACCGGAGGTTTATTGAGGGATTTTCTAAAATCGCTGGACCACTCACTCGACTCACCAAGAAAGACTAAGCTTTCAAATAGACAGATTCCTGTGAAGGCAGTTTCCAAGAGTTAAAAAGGAAGCTAACTACGTCACCAGAATTAGTTCTACCGAATCCTAATGAACCATTTGAAGTGTACTGTGACGCTTCGTATCAAGGTTTGGGGTGCGTTCTTATGCAGAATGGAAAGGTGGTGGCTTATGCCTCAAGACAACTGCGAATGCACGAGAAGAACTACCCAACTCATGATCTAGAGTTAGCTGCGGTGGTCTTTGCGTTGAAAATATGGAGACATTATCTGTATGGAGCCACATTCAACGTCTTCAGCAACCACAAAAGTCTGAAGTACCTGTACGATCAGAAGGAGCTGAACATGAGGTAGCGAAGATGGCTAGAATTTTTGAAAGATTACGATTTCTAACTTCAGTACCATCCTGGAAAGGCGAACGTGGTGGCCGATGCTTTGAGTAGAAATACGATTAGTGTTGCCACTATGATGATTAGAGAAAAGGACTTGATAGAGCAATTCAGAGATGTATGGTCATTTGTAAAGTTAACACCGGGTAAAATCTGCATGAATAGGATCACTATCTCGAATCACCTGATGGATGATATTCGAGAGAAACAAAAGGTCGATAAATTCCTGCAAGAAGAAAGAGAATTGATAAAGCAAGGTGGTGTGTCAACATTGAAGGAAGGAAGTGATGGGATTTTGAGATTCCAAGGAAGGGTCTGTGTGCCTAAAGATGAAGAACTCAGAAGGTACATACTTGAACATGCTCATTCTAGTCAGTTAAGTATGCATCCTGGAATGACCAAGATGTATCAAGACTTGAGGAAGTTATTTTGGTGGCATGGAATGAAAAGAGATATCGCTAGATGTGTGTCATCTTGTTTGGTTTGCCAGAAAACGAAAATTGAGCATCAAAGACCAGCTGGATTGCTACAACCCCTAACCATTCCTGAGTGGAAATGGGATAGTATCGCTACGGATTTTGTTGTTGGGTTACCAAGAACCAGGAAGGGATATGACTCGATACGGGTAATTGTGGATCGACTTACGAAGTCAGCTCACTTTCTGCCAATCAACATAAGATATCCGTTGGAGAAGTTGACTCAGATTTACATTGGTGAAATTGTTAGACTTCATGGGATACCCATGAGTATTGTTTCCGATAAAGACCCGAGGTTTACCTCGAAGTTTTGGCAAAGTCTTCAAGAGGCTATGGGAACAAAGTTACGATTGAGTTCTGCATACCATCCGCAAACTGATGGTCAATCAGAAAGAATAATTCAGTCGTTAGAAGATCTGCTAAGAGCTTGTGCGATAGAGCAAACTGGAGATTGGGATAAAATCTTACCATTGGTGGAATTCACCTACAACAACAGTTACCATTCAAGTATAAGGATGGCGCCCTATGAGGCTTTATATGGGCGGAGGTGTCGGACGCCTCTGTGCTGGTATCAAGATGGAGAACGGCTTACCGTTGGACCTGAACTCATTCAGCAGACAACTGAGAAGGTTAAAATGATTCAGGAAAAGATGAAGACGGCTCAGAGTCGGTAGAAGAGTTATGCGGACAAAAGAAGGAAACCTCTTGAGTTCGAAGAAGGAGAGCATGTCTTCTTGAAAGTCACACCTATGACTGGGGTCGGTCGTGTTCTTAAATCTAGAAAACTCACTCCAAAATTCCTTGGACCCTACCAAATTCTTCGTCGGATAGGTCCAGTTGCTTATCAAATAGCTCTACCCCCTTTTCTTTCAAACCTTCATAATGTTTTCCATGTGTCTCAACTCAGAAAGTACATCCCGAACCCTAATCATGTCATAGCACCTGATTCTGTACAATTGAAGGAAAACTTGACATATGAGACAACTCCTGTAAGGATTGAGGATAGGAGGACAAAGCAACTCAGAGGGAAAGACATTGCACTAGTGAAGGTAATCTGGAATGAAGCAACTGGAGACGTGACGTGGGAGCTGGAGGACAAGATGAAGGAGCAATATCCCGAATTGTTTTAAGGTATGGAAAATTTCGAGGACGAAATTCTTATTTGTTGGGGAGAGTTGTAACACCCCAAAATTTGATTCCTCTACGACCCGTATTCATTTTATGATATTTGTGATTTTCTGAAATTTTTCTGGATTTTTCGGAGAAACCAGAATATTTTAATATTATTCCTTGTTTTACGTATGTGCTGAGCGGAACCAGAGAAATGAGATATTTTCTCCGAGAACCTTGAACTATGGAAACGTCGACGAGGGATCTTACTAAACCCGAGGCCGGACACAGTTTACAAGGTTTTATATTTTTCGAGAAATCTTAGCCGATGAGATAATAAAATACTGTGAGGAATTTATCCGTCAGATTTGTAGTGCTGACTTCTACCAACCATAACTATTGTCCAATAAGTAATAACATGTATTAAAAATATTATCACATTATTCAAAATCTAATTTTTTCATCACACCTATTAGTTTAATTTCAAAAGAAAGATTAAATTTAATCCAAGCTATTATGGGAAGCTTCCTAGCAATTTCCCCTTGCAACATATTTTTCTCTCTCCTTTTTTTTTCACTCTTCTACGACAGACACTACAATGGGGGGGGAGTCCAAATATTTCCCTTCCATTACTTTCATATTTCACTCATTTCTCTACACCCAAATACCCATTTCTCTCTTTTTCTCTCTTCTTCTTCCTCTCCACCGAACACACACACACACCATCACATTGAAAGACCAACTTCCTCATTTGCCAAACCAATCACATTTTCCTGTTCCTTCTACCTTTTCAAAAAAAAAAACTATTCTCCTTGGTTGTTATCCCTTGGTTCCTCTTCTTCTTCTTCTTCCATTTCTCTTCCACCATTAAAGCTAAAGCTTGGAGCTTTAAGGTAAAGTCTTCAACTTTCTTCCATTTCTTTGCTATTTTCGTTTTCTCTTGATCACCTTGGTGACCAAGAACCTATTTTTCATGGTTTGAGTGAACATTGTGGTGATCACTCACATTGGGGTTTTCTTGAAGGAGGGAAAACGAAAATCTAAGACGAGAAGGAGTAGCACATTGTGTTGTTTTCCATATAGGTAAGAGGGAGATGATCCTCTTCAACCAACCTTGGTAGTAAGGGAATGTCTTGTATGTGTATTGTTGTTGATTTTTGGAATCCATGTATAAAGTTCTCTCATTTTTATGTTGTTCTTGATGATAATGTATTTTGTTGGGTTTGTATGATTTATTGATGTCTCTTGCATGATTTGGAGGTGTATTCGAGTATCTTGTTGATTAATATATGAGGAATGGTTTGGTTTGAGTTAGAGGACCTGAGAACTCTGTTTTTCTGTAAACTTACACGTGGTAATCGATTACACGGGGCTTGTAATCGATTACTAAGCTCTTAAAGATTCAAAATCGTGATTCTGGAAATCTGGTAATCGATTACCTCTGGTGTGTAATTGATTACAGAGATTCTGTTTAGCTTGTAATCGATTACAAGAAGAGTGTAATCGATTACCAAGCCTCTGATGTCACAAAATGGTGCTGCTGGGAATCACGTAATCGATTACACAACCGTGGGTAATCGATTACAGAGGTTCTGTCCAATTGGTAATCGATTACCACGGTTGTGTAATCGATTAACAGGGCCTTGAAGTTACGAAACGTGGATTGGGAATCACGTAATCGATTACAATGAGGTTTGTAATCGATTACATGAGGTTCTGTTTCTCAGGTGATCAATTACAAAGGTGCTGTAATCGATTACCAAGACCAAAAATGAGATTTCTGAGCTGGAAATGGTTGAGATGGTGGTTCTTTGTCCTCTGTAACTCCAACATAACCTAAAAACCCTGGATTCAAGGATTTTACTTTATTAATTTGTGATAGGAAGGTGCATTCACCCCAACAGTGAAGAAATGATTTTTGAATAGGGAATCCTTGGATCTCTGATATGGGAATTGTGATATATGAGTACTAAGGAATACATGTTGATGCTGAAATTATTGATGTAGTACTCAATGAAATAAGAATGATGATGTGCCTTGAGGCAATGTTTTAATAAATGTATTGTTGATATGTCATGTTGGACATGGAACAATGCTTATGTGCCATTGAGGCAATGTTTTAATAAATGTATTGTTGATATGTCATGTTGGACATGGAATAATGCTTATGTGCCATTGAGGAAAGGCTTATGCTGAATGCATCATTGATGAACATACATGATTGGACATTGTGTCATCAGGCATGTGTATTGTCCATGGGACATTGTTGAGAAGGCTATGTTGCCTAGGAGTTTGAATAACACCTATGTGCGGGTGCGAATAGACTAAGCGTAGGTGTCATATGTTGTTGACCCTGGGGGCGTCGGGGTGTGGGTGTCTCACAATAGACAGTGGTAGCTCCACTGGGGCCGTGGGATAGACCAGTGCAACACACCGATGATCCTGCCTGAGATGCTGTCCTATGTCGCGATCAACTGTTGAGGTGCCATGTGTGAGCCATTTTGTGCAAATGTTTTTATGTGATGAGCACACTATATTTTTAAGGCTAACGATACACTAGCATTACTCCTTGATCATTCACTCCGAAAATGTTTATGTCTAGCTCCATGGAGTAGGAACTTTGGTACCCTTGTTGCATTGTGAGTTGTCAGTCACATGGTCCATTGAGCATTTATGATTGGATAATGTGCTTACTATTATGACTGTGACATTTATCTGATTCTTGGTAATACTAATGTTGCTAGTTGGCTATGGATGATATTAATTATTGTTCCTTGTTGCTTTACTCTCATTGATTGCTTTCATGTATTACTGTACTTGTACGTATTGATTGTGTCTTATGTGGGCGTTCGACGCCGTTTATTTTCTTGCTGCCTTGTTGGTACTGAAAGCTGAGAATCTCACCTCTTTCGGTACTTTTCTTTATTTTGCATTTTGGTTGAATCATATGCTCTCTAGAAGACACTCGTGAGGAGAACAAGGAAGCTATTGAGTTTCGAGGTTTCTGGCCTTATCTCGATTAAGACCGGAGTTGCTGAGAATGTCTTTTCGCCCTCGTGGATTTTTTGGTTACGTGCGGATCAACTTTCATGGTGGTCCGGATTGTTGGTATATCAACGTTCAGACTGACCGCTGTGTGTACCACGGCGAATTGACGGTGTCCTTGGCATGGGGACGCTACACTGCTTTTATTTTTTACTTTCATGCTTTTGTATGGTTGGAATTTTATATGCCTGTAAGAGATATGTGGACGGATATGTACTATACCCCACGTGACGACTCTTTCCTGTCTACTGCTCGGGCTCCTGCCCGTTGTTCTGTCGTCCCGATGGATGTCTCGTCGGACGATGAGGACCCTGAGGAGGATCCATATATGGTTCCTTCTCATTCTAGACAGTATTAGGGTTGGTTGTAAATTGATGGCTACTGATGGCTGTCCGTTTATTTATTTTGAGGGAGCCTGACATACTACTGGATTGTGGGTAGATATACTTGTATCTCTTGGGGTAGGTACACATTTTTCTTTTTGTATATCTCTTTTTGGAAATGTAATTTAAACAGACTTATAATTATGGTACAAAGTATGTAACTATCTATATTGTATATGGTTGTATGTTTCATTACAAGTTGATTTCTCTTTGACGTTTTCGATAAGAAGTTTTATATGATGGAGGAACTTTTAATTTTAACTCAATCACGCGATATATTTACAAACAGGCGTATATGTATATTGATGGAAGTTTTGACCGGAACTATGTTAAAAGAAAAAGAACAAAAAAAAAGGCTCAAATTTTCCGTATCTCATCTTTTGGGTCGTTTCACTATGGTGTGACGTTCCTTCTTCTCACCCGTTATGATACAAGGGAGAAAAAGGGGCGTTACAGCTGCTATAATTGGTAATGATGGTAGGATGTCTTACCTCTTTCCTGTATTCCTATTATTTGCTGCCTGTGTGTATACTGTATCTACCGAAGACAACGGCAAGGAGGCTGAAGCCCTTGATTTCCCCGGTTTCTGGCCCGATCAAGACTAGCATCTACAGAAGACGATGGAGGCACGCATGCACAGATTTCTGGGTGATGTGCGTCTGACCTTCCTCGGAGGGCCAGAGTGTTGGCACATCAACTTGAGTTTCGATCGCTGCGTCTATCTGGGAGACGTGTCGATTTCCCTAGCCTGGAGATGTCATGAGACGTCGATCTTCACCTGCCATGTCAGCCTGTCACTGGAGTTCTACTTGCCCATCTGTGAGATGTGGGGTGATCGTTACTACACCCCGCAGGAGGACTCTTTTGATTCCACCGCTCGGGCTCCTGCCCGTGGTTCTGTGGTTCCGATGGAGGTTTCCTCAGACGAGGAGGACCCCGCTAAGGATCCTGTTACGGTCCCTCCTCCCTTGAGGGACTGATTTTACTGGTAGCTGCTGATGGCTGCCAGTGTTTTATTTTGGGGGCCTGATGTATTATTTTTAGTAGGCTGTATATTTTGATATTTTGGGGGATGTATATGTATGATTCCTTTGGGCAGGTATAGTTTTGCTTTTTGGAAATTTCCAGGCTTGTATTTAAAGTACAGTTGATATTTAAATATATATATAAATATGTGCATGTCATTCAGAGGTGAATTTCATTTTCTGCCTTACTCTTTACTGCCATTCCAGCTTCGTCACTTAGTTTTATTTATTAATTAACAAAAAAAAATATATTTCCATTTTTACTCACGTATTAAAGCATCGAATAAGTTAACCTTAAACTAATGAACTGGGTCTTAATTTAGATAAATTTTATTTTTCACATTTTCTTCTATTTGACAATGTGACGTTCCCTCCCAAAAAGGGGCGTTACATTAAGTTGGTATTAGAGCCCTGGTTTGTGTTACTTTGGGTCTTGTGTGTGAGTTTGTTTTGTTTGTGTTGTGTGAATCTTTGTGATTGGTGTTTTGAATGAATTCCTCTGACTTTCCTTATGTTTTTCAGTTAATCTAATTCAAGAGAGAGTAAGATGGCGAGAGGCGGAGAAATGGCAGCTGCTGTAGAGGCAATGCAGCGGATGGCGGAAGTCATCGCGCAGCAAAATGAGCGTGCTGCTCAACAACAAGAGAGAGCTACCCAACAACTTGAGGCGACTGCCGATGCACAGAGCTTAGCAAAATTTCGTCGCCACAACCCTCCACAATTCAAGGGGGAATTTGACCCGGACAAAGCTAGTTTGTGGATCAAAGGGCTGGAGAAAGTCTTCCGTGGCATGAACTGTACTGAAGACGAGAAGGTGAACTATGCTACCTTCATGCTTGTGGGCAATGCCGAAGATTGGTGGAACGGAGCTCAGAGAGCACTAGAAGCCGAAGGAACTGACATCATGTGGGACGTGTTCAAGAACAAATTCTTGGACAAATACTTTCCTGCAAATGCTAGACATGCGAAAGAGATGGAGTTCCTCAACCTGAGACAGGGGAACATGACCGTTAGTGAATATGCGGCCAGATTTGAGAACCTTGAGAAGTTCTCAACGCATTATCAGCATCAAACGGATGAAGCTTGGAAGTGCTGGAAGTTCGCTGAGGGACTAAGATACGAGGTGAAAAAAGCTGTCATCACCCTGAAGATTAGGGTATTCTTAGAGCTATTAGACACTTGCTGCGAAGTGGAAGCCTTGGAGCAGGCAAGGGACTCGAGGAGTAGGAACTTTGGGCCTGCAAGGTCCCAAATAGGTGGAGGCAGTAGTTCAAACTGCTTCCAAAAGAAACCCTATTCCCGACCAGCGGGAAGTCAGCAACAAACTGGCAGAAGTTCTGGTAGAGGTTCTACTGGGAACCGGACTGGTCAGACGGTGGCATATCCCTCCAAATGCCTGAAGTGTGGAAAAGATCATCACACGAGAGACTGCACAATCAAAGGGATTATCTGCTTTAGATGTGGCAAATCGGGCCACATGTCCAGAGATTACAACCAGGCAAAGGCTGAACCTTCAGTCAACGCGACTCGAGCCAAGAAACCGCAAGCCGGAGGTCGAGTTTACACCATGAGCGGAACTGAAGCCTCCGAATCCGAGGACTTGATTCAAGAAGAAGGCACCATAGAAGGTAATCTTTTAAAAGTACTGTATGACTCTGGGGTAACCCATTCTTTTATATCACATGACTGTGTGCTATGACTTGACTTACCAATGTCCACCTTTCCTTTTGATCTGACTGTTTCAACCCCTACTGACAAACCGGTAGTTACTACCAAAGTCTATTTGAAGTGTCCCCTGATTGTTGAAGGTCGAATTTTTTCTGTAGATTTAATCTGTTTACCTCTTTCACAACTAGATATAATCTTAGGGATGGACTGGTTGTCTTCTAACCATGTTCTGTTAGATTGTTCTAGAAAAACCATAGTTTTCCCCGTGGATGAAGATTCTAGATGCTTGACGGCCAACCAAGTACGAGCTTTCTTGAAAGGAGGAGCTCAAGGATACATGCTGTTATGCTTCATGACAGTTGCGAGTGCATGAAAAGAACTACCCGACACATGATTTGGAACTAGCAGTTGTGGTTTTTGCCTTGAAGATATGGAGGCATTTCCTCTATGGAGCAACATTCAACATCTTTAGTGATCACAAAAGCTTGAAATATTTGTATGATCAGAAAGAACTGAACATGAGGCAGCGGAGATGGCTAGAATTCTTGAAGGACTATGATTTCCAGCTGTTGTCTCACCCTGGCAAAGCGAACGTCATGGCGGACGCCTTGAGTAGGAAGACTGTAAGTGTTTCTGCCCTGATGATTAAGGAAAGAGACCTCATAGAACAGTTTAGAGATGTTTGGTCATTTGTTAAGTTAGAACCTGGAAGGATTTGTATGAACATGGTCACCATCTCAAGTGAACTAATGGAGGACATACGGGAAAAGCAGAAGGTCGATGAATTCTTGCAAGAAACAAGAGAACTGATGAGGCAAGGCAAAGAAACTGAATTTGAGGAAGGGACGGATGGAATTCTGAGATTCCGGGGTAGAGTTTGTATTCCCCGTGACCAAGGGCTTAGGCGATATATTATGGATCATGCTCACACCAGTAAGCTGAATATGCACCCGAGCATAACTAAGATGTACCAAGATTTGAAGAAGTTGTTCTGGTGGCATGGGATGAAAAGCGACGTCACTAGATGCGTTTCGACTTGTCTAGTTTGTCAAAAAGCTAAAGTGAAACATCAAAGACCTGCAGGATTGCTGCAACCATTGTCTATTCCTGAATGGAAATGGGACAGCATTGCAATAGATTTTGTTGTGGGTTTTCCAAGGACAAAGAAAGGACATGACTCGATTTGGGTAATAGTGGACCGACTCACAAAGTCAACTCTTTTTCTCCCGACCATATAAGGTACAGTCTGGAGAAGCTGACCCAGCTATATATTGGAGAGATCATTAGGCTGCATGGTGTGCCTACGAGTATTGTTTCAGATAGGGATCCAAGGTTTACTTCAAAATTTTGGCAGAGTCTACAGGCATCGTTGGGAACAAAGTTGCGTTTAAGTTCGGCGTACCACCCACAAACCGATGGTCAATCGGAAAGAACGATCCAATCTTTAGAAGACTTGCTTAGAGCTTGTACTATGGAACAGACTAGATGTTGGGATGAAGTTTTACCACTGATAGAATTCACCTACAACAACAGTTATCATTCGAGTATAGGGATGGCACCCTATGAAGCTCTATATGGATGACGGTGTCGGACACCATTGTGTTGGTACCAAGATGGTGAGCGTCTCACGATTGGACCAGATATCATTCAGCAGACGACTGAGAAGGTTAAAATGATTCAAGAGAAGATGAGGACTGCTCAGAGCCGGCAGAAGAGTTATGCGATAAGAGGAGAAAGCCTCTTGAATTTGAAGAAGGTGAGCATGTATTCTTGAAATTCATACCCACGACTGGGGTCGGCCGGGCTTTGAAATCTAGAAAACTCACTCCAAAATTTCTTGGACCTTACCAAATTCTTCGCCGGATAGGTCCAGTAGCTTGCCAGATAGCATTACCCCCTTTTCTTTCCAACATACACAATGTCTTCCATGTGTCACAACTGCGTAAATATTTACCTGACCCAAGTCATGTCATAGCACCGGACACAATACAGTTAAAAGAAAACTTGACCTATGAGGCGCCTCCTGCGAGAATCGAGGATCAACGGATAAAGCAACTTAGAGGCAAGGAAATTCCATTGGTGAAGGTGATCTGGAATGAAACGACTAGTGACGCAACTTGGGAGCTGGAAGACAAGATGAAGGAGCAACATCCAGACCTATTCTGAGGTATGTAAATTTCGAGGACGAAATTCCTTTTTACGTGCACATTGAGCTGAGAATTGCTGAGGTTAGTGTAACGCTCCAGAAATTAATTATCTTACCACAAATAGTCATTTTCTAATATTTGTGATTTATGAGAATTCTTTCAGAATTTTTCGGAAATGACGAATATTTTAATATATTCCTCATTTTGCGCGAGTATTGAGCAGAGCCGGGAAAACGACCGTAATGCTTAAAAAATTGGAAAATTATATGATGGATAGTCGTTTTATAATATTTGCAGTTTTTGAGAATTTTCTGGAAATTTTTCGGGAACGTCGAATATTTTAGTATATTCCTCATTTTACGTGTATACTGAACGGACCCAGAAAGATGCAATGTCTTCCCTATGGCTGGTAAACTCTAAATTGTGGACTTATCGATGGGGGATCTTACTAAACCCGAGGCCAGGAACAATTTATGAAGTTTACATTTTTCGAGAATTTTACCCGATAAATGAAATCGCGGTACTGTAAAATCATCCAATGAATAATAAAATATTATTTTCATCATCTGTAACTCTTCTACACTAGAGGAAAAATAATACTGACAGTGTAAATATTTATCTGTGTTAGTATGCCTAATTAGGAGACAATCTTACTTTCACTTTATCGTGAAACGTGCAAAGCTTCTCATGTAAGCTTAGAGGAAGCTTCTTGGAAATTTCTTCTCCCTCTTTCTCCATGCAAATGCAGCCCATTCCCTCTTCTCTCTCCTTCATGCATGGCTGTACCATCATTTTGGGGGGAAAGAATTGATTTTTCCTTTAACTAATTACCTTGATTAATTTCAAAACAAAAACCTAAAGCACTTCTCTCTTCTTTTTTTCTTCTTCTTCATTTTAGTTTTCTCCTCCTTCTCTCTAGGAGAGCTCCACGGCCAGCCCCTCTCCCACACCTCAACCATCACAAATTTTCCAACCAACCACATGTTCTTAATACTCTCTATCTCCTAAACACCTTTCTTGCTTGAAGCTTCTTGAAAATCCACCATCTTCATCACTTTCTTCAAGCTTCAAGGTTAGGGTTTTTGGGTAAGCTTCAAGACTCTTCTTCTCTTCTCTTCATTTTCGGTTTCAAGGGTCTTTTAATGACCATCTACATTCCATTTTTCAAGTTCTTATGTTATTCTAACCAAGGTGAAATTCCTAGGGTTTTGGGTGGCACCAATCCAAAATTTCAAGGGAGTTCTTGGAGGTTTCTCTTGATTTCTTCACTTGGATAAGAGGAAGACACTCCTCCTCAACCTCTATTAGCATTTAGGAACCTTGGTTGTGATTGATTTTGAGAAAAACCTAAAGAGGGTTATTCTTTGATTTTGTGATTAGTATGTTTGCATGTTGATTTTATTTTGTTTGTGCCATAGGATTGATTGTTGATGTACATTGGAACATTGGAATAGATTAGAGGATAGGAAAAGGAATAAATTGATGTGGGGATGGCTCTTGGGTGGCCACAGTTTTGGGGTTTAAATTGATGTGTTCTTGGTGAGCAAATTTTAACAAGTGAATGACTAAATTAATTAAGTGTGTAATATAAAATTAATGGAATGGAAAAATTGAGAATTGAAACCACTTGGGAGGCCACAGCCTCTAGGGCTATTTGGGACTTAATTATGTAATTTTTGGTAATCTTGGAATTTAGAAAATTAAATGGTTGAAACATAGGCAATAGGTTAGCAAGGTAGCAAATTTGGAAGAATTAAATACAATTGGAGATTCATAAATTTTAAAGGACTAAGGAAGGAACTTGTGATGAAACTTGAGGAAATTTTACAAGAGTAAGAATAAGATTGCGTGAGATTTTGGGATCTTAGAATAACCATTCTAAGCATATGAGAATAAATTACTTTAGAAAATTCAATTAATTATAGAAACTTACTTAGTGACGAATTCTTGTAAGGATGGCAAATCTTGAATAAGAATGCATAATGGACCTTAGAAATGTATTACCTTATTTGATTTCAATATTATGACATTATAGGTCTATGTGAGTGACCATTTATGTGTTGATGCTTATCTTGGCCAATTGTGGCATATTATGGAATTGTATGAGATTGTGAATCATACATGTTCATGCATAGAGTCTTATGCATTGTGAATGTCCTGTCGACTGTTGTAAGGCCAAGTTGCCTAGGAGATTGAACACACCTTAGTGCGAGTGCGAGTAGACTAGTGTAGGTCATGTTATGACCTTGGGGGCGTCGAGGTGCGGGTCCTCCACAATGGGCAGTTGGTAGCTCTTCTGTCCGTGGGGCAAACCGATGCAAACGAACCGACGATCCGGACCGAGACACTGTCCTATATCATGATCTAGCGCGGACTGTCTGTACAATACCTGAATGTGCACGTGAAAAATTATTGATTTATAGCACTTTGGTCGCGGCAGCTGAGTTACAGACATGTCTCCTGATCTTTCACTCCGACTGCTCGTGCCTAGCTCCATGGAGTAGGATTTTGGGAAAGCATGCATGTGCATCATGAAATAATCTGTCATTGTAAATCATTACTTTTCGTAACTGTGAATTGTCTGATCATTACTGTAATGAATGTCTGCCTGGAATTGTTTATTTGCTTACGGTTGGACTTACTGCTTATGATTTAGAAATGCTGTTCTGAATTGCTATTGGGCGCGTTGTGCCATTTTGTTTCTGGCTGCTATAATTGGTAATGATGGTAGGATGTCTTACCTCTTTCCTGTATTCCTATTATTTGTTGCCTGTGTGTATACTGTATCTACTGAAGAAGACGGTAAGGAGGCTGAAGCCCTTGATTTTCTCAGTTTCTGGCCCGATCGAGACTAGCATCTACAGAAGACGATGGAGGCACGCATGCGTGGATTTCTGGGCGATGTGCGTCTGACCTTCCTCGGAGGGCCAGAGTGTTGGCACATCAACTTGAGTCCCGATCGCTGCGTCTATCTGGGAGACGTATCGATTTCCCTAGCCTGGAGACGTCATGAGACACCGATCTTCACCTGCCATGTCAGCCTGTGACTGGAGTTCTACTTGCCCATCCGTGAGATGTGTGGTGATCGTTACTGCACCCCGCAGGAGGACTCTTTCGATTCCACCGCTCGGGCTCCTGCCCGTGGTTTCGTGGTTCCGATGGAGGTTTCCTCGGACGAGGAGGACCCCGCTGAGGATCCTGATACGGTCCCTCCTCCCTTGAGGGACTGATTTTACTGGTAGCTGCTGATGGCTGCCAGTGTTTTATTTTGGGGGCCTGATGTATTATTTTTGGTAGGCTGTATATTTTGATATTCTAGGGGATGTATATGTATGATTCCTTTGGGCAGGTATAGTTTTGCTTTTTGGAAATTTCTAGGCTTGTATTTAAAGTACAGTTGATATTTAAATATATATATATATAAATATGTGCATGTCATTCAGAGGTGAATTTCATTTTCTGCCTTACTCTTTACTGCCATTCCAGCTTCGTCACTTAGTTTTATTTATTAATTAACAAAAAAATATATATACTACCATTTTTACTCACGTATTAAAGCATCGAACAAGTTAACCTTAAACTAATGAATTGGGTCTTAATTTAGATCAATTTTATTTTTCGCATTTTCTTCTATTTGACAATGTGACGTTTCCTCCCAAAAAGGGGCGTTACACTTTCTATGATTTTTTTATAGCTTTGATAGTATGCATGATATTTTATATGGTATAAATTGATGGTTAGATGCTTTATGTGATTTTTATAGTATGAATGAAATTGCTAGGGTAGAACTATGATGAGTTGAATATGTTGTATGTGTGAATCATGTTGGAAGAATGAAAAGTTTTGGCTCCAAAGACTAAGTGAGGCTCACGGCCTCCATGCCCCAAAATGGGTATTCCAAGTTCAAAATATTTTATTAATCATGGATTTAATTGATTTTATAATAAGGTTATGGATTATGGTTTTACAAGTTGATAAAGGAAGTAAACAAAGTTTTATTATTGGCAAAAGGATTGATTTTCATCATGAGAAAGGAAATGAGTTGAAAAGAGGATTTGGAATATTAAGTATTTTGTTTAGAAGTGTTTAAGTGATGGTAAACGGTGAATGGTTTTTGAAAGGAATGATTTAATAAAGGCAACAAAGTTTTTGTCTACAAACATTGGAAGATATTATTTAGAGGAGATTTGATAAGGAATTATATTAAAAAGGATTTTTTTAAGAGGACTATGGAAGTGTGTAACTTTTATTGGATAAATAATGACTTTTAGCAATACAAAATAGAAATGGAATTTTTAAAAGTGATTTGAGATTTAAAGTATTTTATTTAAGAGGAACAAAGCAAAGTTTTTATTATTAGGAAAAAGGGATTTTTGGTGATGGATGATGGATTAGAATGATAAGTGGAGATTTAAAGTAGTTTGGTTTAAAGTTTAAAGGATTTTTAGTGAGGGAAGTTTTAAGGTATTTTATTAAAGTTGATATTTATTTAAAATAAATGGAAAAGATTTTGTTAAATTAAAGTAATTGAGATTTTGAGGAAAAAAAATGTCAGAAAACATTGTTTAGATGTTTTAGATGTATTTATTGAGAAAAATGGAAATTTGAAGTTCAAATTATGTTTTAAACTTAGAAAGTTTCAAAATTGAATTTAGAATGTCAAGAAATATTTTATACAATGAAACACAGAAGAAAAACTTTACGCGTTTCCAAAACGTGAATTTTTGTGCTACGCGATTTAGAAAATGTTTAAATATCTTTACGCGAATGAGAAAACGTTAGGAAATGGTTACGCGATTGGAAAACGTAATAAAAGGTGTTACGCGATTCTAAAAATGCGATAAAAATATTATGTAATTGAGAATGATAGTAGTTGCTGTAGGACTTATGTACTAGACTAGGATGGATTAGTGGTATTATGTAATTGTATGGGCGGTTATATAATACCATCGATACTAATGGTATTAGACAATTGTATGGGCGGTTATTTTAATATCATTGGGAACAGTGCAATGGTGGTTTGTGTTATGCATTGAGTTATCATGCATTGAAAACGGCTTTTGTTTCCTAGGAGTGAATGAGAATTGAGTAGTGTGATCCATGATGGATCTTGGGGAGGCATCAAGGCGTGGTGATTCACTAGTGATCTTTTTATCACATTATACACCTCTAGTCATGATGAACTATTGCAATGCATTAGTGAATACCCGACAAACACTATTTCTTTTCGTGTCTAGCGTAGACTGTCATAGAGGCTGGCAGATCTTCTAGACCATTTATCTCTAAATTTGTGTTAGCTCCATGGAGTAGGAACTAGTGCATTATGCATATACATGGTCAGTATACATATTGTGTTGGCATAATCATCATATATCTATTGTTGATATATATTATTACAGTACTGTTAATGTTTATATTATTGTGAGGCATGTTTCCTAAAGATATTTATGAATTGATAACTTGAATATACTTGTGATATCTGTATGTATAGAATGACCTCATCATTCGTACTGTTTCTCCATTGCCATACTGGTATATAATGCAAAGGATCTCACCTCTTCATTGTTTTGTTATGTTTTATGTTTATGTTCTGTTAAGATGGTGGTGGAGGTGAAGTGGAGATCTTCTCGGTTTTTGCTAGGAAGCAGTGTTGTGAAGGTTTCGTCATTTGGCGTATCCCTCTAGATCTGGACGTTTAGAGTTGTGTCACGTCTGTTACCATGCTATTGAGTGGGACCTGTCATAGAGTTACTACCATTTCTTTTTTAGCATGTAAGTTCGAAATTATGTTTTGTCAAGAACAAGTATAATATAATGATTTTAAATATTGTTGGATATTATGTGTGATAAGTAATGTGTTTTAATCAGTTCAATATGTTTTTTGTATTACCTATATTTTTGATAAGTTTAAGTTTGCAGCGGAAAGGAAAAGAACCTTTTATTTGGTAAATTTATGTTATCAACAAAAGAAATTTTATAACCATATTTTATAATATTAAATATTTTACAATTTAATTATAGTTTGGTAAGTTTGTAGTTTAAAATGTAATGCCCTTCGGAGGGTGTTACATTAGTTGGTATCAGAGCACGGTCAGAGTCTTTTGGGGTTTTGTGGTTAGATCTGTTTTGTTTGTATTATGTGTTTTCTCTATGTTTGGTTTATGAAAGGAGACTATATTATTTAAAATGGTTACTTTTGGTTTCCATCGTGTTTTGATTTATCTTCCTTTGAAGAAAGGTGATGACTCGTGGTAGACGTAGACGTATAGAAGCAAGATGTGATGCGGACAATATGACTGCAACTGCAAGAGTAGTACAGAGAACAACTGACGTAACAATACAATAGGATCAGAGGGCCGCACAGCAGCAGGATTTGGAAGTCGAGGTTCAGAATATGTTGGAGGAAAGTCAATTTTGGGGTAACTTTGGAGTGCCTAAGTTCCAAAGAATGAATAATAGAAAGGTTAATCAGTTTAAAAGGAAAACGTATTCACAATCATCAGGAAGTCAACAACAGTAGCAGCCGTGTGGAGGAAGTGCTAGTAGCAGTAAACCCAGTCAGACGATGGCACCTTTACAAATATGTAAGAAGTGTGCAAAAGGTCATGCAACAAAGAAATGTACGATCAAGAGAAAAGTCTGTTTCAAGTACGAAAAACCCAGACACGTTTTCAGGGATTGTACTTCACCAAAGACAAAGCCTTCCATTGGTAATAAACATGCTTCAAAATCTCACATAGAAGGGAGAGTTGATAATCTGAGTGGAACGGAAGCATTCTGATCTGACGACCAAAACGAGGGAGACTATGCCATAGAAGGTGATCCTTTGATTATACTGTATAATTTAGGGGGTAACCCATTCCTTTATGGCATATGGCTGTGTAGGTCAATTAGAGTTATCTGTGTCTTCGTTATCTTTTGACCTAGTTATATTTATATCTATTACTAAAACCTGTTTTTGATATTCAAGTTGCTTAAACTATCCTATGTCTATCAAATACTGAATCTTTTTTGTTGATTCGATTTGTTTTTCTCTTTTATAAATAGACGTGATCTTAAAAATGGATTGGTTTTCTTCCAACCATATCCTGTAGATTGTTCCGATAAAATTTAAAGTTTCAGAAAACTCATTCCTAAAATCGGGCCATATCAAATCTGTTGGATATATTCGGTAACACATCAGATAGCTTTGCTACTTTTTTTCCTTTCCAACCTTCATAATATTTTTCATGTACCGCAATTGCAAGAAAGAATATTCCTGATCTAATCCACATTATAGTATCATATATAGTACTGTCAAAAAAGAAATTGACTTGTGAGGTAACTGGAGATGCAAAGTGGGAACCTGAAGACAGAATAGAAGAGTAGTGTCAGCATTTGATCAAATGTATGATAAATTTCGAGGACGAAATTCTTTTTAGAGGGAGAGAGTTGTAACGCCCCAATTTTTCACATTTCTCACTACATGTGATTTTTATGAGTTTTATGATTTTTGTGATATTTTGAGATATTATATTATATTTTAGATATTTTGAATATTTTATTATATTTTGAGATATTTTGTTAGATATTTTGAATATTTTATTATATTATGGATATTTTTAGATATTTTGAATATTTTAATATATTTTAGATATTTTAAGACATTTTGAATATTTTAGCATATTTTGGATATTTTGGGATATTTTGAATATTTTAATATATCTTAGATATTTTGGATTGATTTTATGATTTTGTGAGTTGTTTGATTTATTTTAATTTTTCTGCTGTTATTTTTGAGCTTTCTGTGTGTTTGAGGCCGGGCTAGAAAAATAAAATTTTTCAGGGCTGGGAAAATTTTGGACCGTTAATACGGAGCCAGGGGAGCTTACTATACCCGAATCCGAAAACTGTTTTCGAAATTTTCAGTTATAATGATTTTACTTTATTTTATTATCTATTGGGTAAAACTATTATCCATTAGACAATAACCACTGGATAATACGTTATAGCTTCTGTCTATTGGACAATAACTACTGATAAATATCTTTCTTGAAAATATCTCGTTGGATGATTCTAGAAAACACCTAATCACGTGCCTAGTCATTGAGTACTTGAGTACTTGCTTTACGTGTGGACCAATGAGAAGTTAGTCAACAATAGCGGTTGTGACTCATCGTGATGAACCAATAGGAGTTGAACACCTTATGTGAACACCTCACCCTGTGGCTCATCGTATTCTGGAAGCTTGTAGAACAATGACTCGCCATGTTCTAGAAGGTGGTAGAACAGTGACTCACCTTGTGACTCGCCACAGTGAGTCACACATTCCAGAAGGTTCTCATAGTGACTCAGCTAGTGACTTAACCCTATGACTTACCATGCTAACTCACCTGTTCTAGAAACCTCCACAGTGACTCATCGTAGTGAATCACTTGTTCTAGAAACTTCTCTTTAATGACTCACCAAGTGACTCACAACTTCATAACTCATCGATGATGATTCGACGTGTGACTCATGTTCAAGGACCAATGGATGGAAAGCTTACTAGCTAAGCTAAAGCTTGAAGATATTTTGGCTAAATATCTTAGTTAGATATTTTGGTTAAATATCTTAGTTAGATATTTTGGTTAAATATCTTGGTTAGATATTTTTGGTTAGATATTTGGGTTAGATATTTTGATTGGATATTTTTGGTTAGATATTTTGGTTAAGAAAATATCTTGCTTAGTTAAATATATTAATCAAAATATCCTAAGCTTTCATCTTTTTTATAAAGCTTATAAATAGGACGACTTTAGTTTATTTCCACTCTTGTTCATTCTTATCACACCTTTATAAAAGCTCTCACCCTTTTCTCTCCAAGAACTCCACGGCCAAAGCACCAAGAACCCACCCCCCAACTTCCTAAATTTCATCTAATTTCATATCTTGAATCCTTATACCATACTAAGATACTTTGGTGTTGTGATCATCTTCATCTCTTTCTCTCTTAAAAACCAAAAAATTCTCTCCTTTCACTCTTTGAGAAACTCACGGCCATACCCTCTCAAATCACCATCCATCTCTTTTTAATTCTAAACAATTTTAGATCTAGAATCTACATATGATTCTAAGACTTTTTCATGTTGTAACCATCATCTAATCCTTCCATCTTCAACCTTGTTCTTCAAGCTAAAGATTGAAGCTTTATAGCTGAAGTTAATTAATCTTCACTTTTCTTTTGATTTTCAAGGTTCTAAACCATGCTTTAGATCCGTGGTCACTTTGCTTTAAGCTTTGTTTCTGATATTTGTATGTTTGAAAGTTTAAAGGGTTTGGCTTGGTGGTGGATGAAATCATCAAGGAGGCAACTAAGGGAGTTTTTAATCATCATCCAAGGTAAGAGGGAGATTAACCTCATCAACCAATTATGGTGGTGAGGAATGAATCTTGTGTTTGTTAATGAAAAATCCATGTGAGGATTTATTCACTAGTATGTATAATTTTTTTTTGTTTATGTTTTAAATTGCTTTATATGATTTTTTATAGATTTTGATAGTATGCATGATATTTTATATGGCAGAAATTGATGGTTAGGTGCTTTATGTGATTTTTATAGTATGAATGAAATTGCTATGGTAGAACTATGATGAGTAGAATATGTTGTATGTGTGAATCATGTTGGAAGAATGAAAAGTTTTGGCTTCAAAGACTAAGTGAGGCTCACGGCCTCCGTGCCCCAAAATGGGTATTCCAAGTTCTAAATATTTTATTAATCATGAATTTAATTGATTTTATAATAAGATTATGGATTAAGATTTTACAAGTTGATAAAGGAAGTAAACAAAGTTTATTATTGGCAAAAGGATTGATTTTCATCATGAGAAAGGAAATGAGTTGAAAAGAGGATTTGGAATATTAAGTATTTTGTTTAGAAGTGTTTAAGTGACGGTAAATGGTGAATGATTTTTGAAACGAATGATTTAATAAAGGCAGCGAAGTTTTTGTAAACAAACATTGGAAGATATTATTCAGAGAAGATTTGATAAGGAATTATATTAAAAAGGATTTTTTTAAAAGAGGAATATGGAAGTGTAACATCCCGAATTTCATTTTTTCGGCATAAATATTAATTTTCTAATTTTTGTGATTTTTGAGAATTTTTGTGGATTTTTCTGAGATTAAAAATATTTTAGTAATATTTTAGGCCATCTGTGGGCCCACGGTGGGACCGGAAACACTAAAAATTTTTAATGGCCAGAAAATTTTGTACTATTGATGCAGGGCTGGGGGATCTTACTAAATCCGAAACCGGATACAGTATCAAAAATTTTCTAATACTGTGATTTTATTATTCGTTGTATAATAATTACTGGTTTATGATCAGTAATTTTTATTCTGTGAGTAATAATTTCTTGTAGCTATAGCTAGGTGATAGCCATGTGCTACTAGTATGAAGAAGTCAAAATTACTGGCAAGGACCATTTATGACCATTGAATGTGGATTTAATCAACGGTGGAGATTTGATCTTATAAAATGGCTAGGACCATTTATGACCCTTGGATGTAAAGTATGAAGGAGTGATCTTGACCCTTCATTTTGGAGATACATTTAATGGTTAGGATTTCAAGGAGGAAAGATCTAATGGCCTAGATTAAGTCTTCTATCTAGAGGCTATAATTAGAATCTATATTAATCTTAACCATTGATCTAATTAGGAGCTAAGAATGCCTAAAATGGTGGCTAGTGAGATTGGTCACATTTTAAGAATGCAAGAGGAGGGGGGATGGTTTTGGTGAAGGCTTAGGAGCTTAGCAAAGTTTGAAGACACTAATTATTAGTCATCTTGATCATTCTTGATCATTTCCTAAAGCAAAACTCTTCAAACTTTTCTCTCCACTTCTCTCCAAAGCACCATTCAGCCAAGCACACAAAGACAACCATCCAAGCTTTTAAAATTTCATCCAACCTTATTTCCTACACCTAAACATCATTCTAAGACACTTCTATGTTGAAGACTTAAGCAAATCCTTCATCTTCTACCATTTCTACAAGTTAGGGTTTTTGAGATTTCAAGATAAAAGTTCTTCTTCTTTGTTTCTAAGTTGGTTTTTGAGTTTCTAAACCATGATTGTTCCATGGTTTCTCTTCTTCAAGCTTTGTTTGTGACTTTGGTTTGCTTTAATTTTGTTAGGGTTTTGTGTGGTGGTTCACGAAATTCATAGAAGATCAAGTAAGAAGCAGTTTTGTCTTCCTTGAGGTAAGAGGGAGATTACCCTCATCAACCATATGTTGGTGGTGAGGAGATGACCTTGTTTGTGGTGAAAAATCCATAAGGATTTATTCACTTTTATGGTTTAAGCTTGCTTTATTTATGGTTGGTTTATTTTTAAGCCTTAATTATATGCTTGTTTATTAGATTATATGCTTGTTTACTTGATTATATGCTTGTTTATATGCTTATGGTAGCATGATGATTATTGTGAAAAGTAGAATATGAGTTGTATGATGAGGAAAATTGTATGAAGGTTCCAAAAAACCTAGGGGAGGCTCACGGTTTTGACTACTACAAAGGAAACAAGATGATTTATATTAATTCCTAAGTTATGGATTAATGATTTTAAGGATAAAAATTGGATTAAAGGATTTTGATGATGAAAAATGGTTTTGTAAAGGATTTTGGTGGTGAAAAATGGTTAAGTTTAAATATGGAACCTAAACCTAAATTCTGCCAACACACCAAATTGTGTTATTTTAAATCCTAAAGTATTTTACTAAGTGTGGATTTTGTTAATTAGTTAACAAGAATTGGGTTTAAGGAATTTTTAATTGAAATAGAAAACTAGATTTAAGGGTTAGTAGTAGATTAGTATTTATTAAAGCTATAATATTCAATTAAATCAAAGAATTTAATTTTTTGGAAAGAACCAAAGAAAATAATACATAAAGGATTTTTAGAATGAAAATATTTTCAAGAAGGCCAAAAAATATATATTATATATATAAGGATTTTATCAAATAAATTTAGAAAGTTAAAAAAATATTTTACGTAAGTGATAAACGCTAGAAAATCATTATGTAATTTAGAAATTGCTATTTTTAAGCTACGCAATTGATTTTTATGTTATGCGATTGAGAAAATAATTTTAAATGGTTACGCGATTACGAAAACGTTTAAAAACCTATACGCGATTTAAAAACGTTTGGAAATATTTACGCGATTTGAAAAATGTTGAAAATATTTATGTGATTTAGAAACGTATAAAAATATTTATGAGATTTAAAAACGTTTGAAATTAATAACGCGTTTGCGAAAATGTTGAAAAATAATTACGTCATTTGAAAATGTAAGAAAAATGTCACACTGTTTTAAAAATGCGATAAAATATTTACGCGATTGGAAATTACAGTAGTTGGCTATCGGGTTGTCGTGGTGGGCCCCTTTATGTTAAATTACAACTGTTGGCTGTCCGGCTGTCATGGTGGGCCCCGTTATATTGAAAAGTGATACTGTTGAGAAATGATGCGTATTCGTGAAATACCGTAAAATAATGATTGTATGTATTTTTGAATCATACATCATGCATGGAAAAGCATGTCAAGTAAGGCAATTGGCCTAGGAGATGGAAATTACACCTTCATGCGAGTGAGAATTGCATAGTTACGATCTTCAGTGATCTTGGGGACGTCGGGGTGTGGAATGTCATATGTGGCCAGTGGGTAGCACCATTGCGTCGTGGTATCCTTTACAAACACACCGACGGTCTCGACGGAGTTACTACTCTTTTTGTGATTAGTTGAGAGTGTCTGTATCGGCCAAGTTGCGCACCATGATATGATATATTAGCACATGATTTAAGGCTAACGATATGCAGACATGTACTCCCTATCATTCTCTCCGAAATTGTGTTTAGCTCCATGGAGTAGGAAATGGGTGGTTGTACACATGCATAATGAGTCAGCATATTGGTATGACAATTGTGCCTGTTTATATGTTTTCTATGATATGATATGATATGATATGATATGACTATATGTGATATATATTATACCTGTATCTTTTACTGTCATTTTCTATACTACCTCATTGGTATTGATGAAAGGGGATCTCACCTCTTTATTATATTGTATTTGTGTATTGTATGTATTTGATGAAGACCGAGGAGGCGAGGAGGTTGATAAGTCATTTTACTATCAATAGCTATTTTTCTGTATTTACTTAGTATGGCAGAGAGACGTCAAGTTTTAGGGTTTGTCACAGTTCGATTCCATGGTGGGATTGATGTGTGATGGGTTAACTTAGATAGGGAAAGGTTTGTGTATATCGGGGATCTGACTCTGACTTTAAGTAGTACTAGGGATGGTACTCCTGTCATGACACAACATGTGTCTGTTCATCTAGAATTCTATATGCCTATACGTGAGCTGTGGAGTAGGAACACCTACACTCCACATGAGGACTCCATGATGTCTACTGCCAGGACATCAACTAGGTGTGTGCTGTATGCGCCAGGTTTCTTTGATGACAACACCGAGGAGGAGGAGGAGGATCCCAATGAGAGCCTGAACCTGTAGTTTGTTGGGGTTTAAGTTTAGTATTGTTATTTTGGTGTGTACTGTATATATAACTTTTGGGGGGTGTAATTATGTAAATTATTTGTGAACTAGGTTTGTAATATGTAAAATATGGTGTGTTAGTTTTAATTATGTTTCATGTTTAATGTTTTTATTTATTATTAGTTATTCTGCAAACGAAATTTTAAAATCAGTGTTTTTACAAGATTAATTCTTTTACAACTCGGGTAAGTTATATTAGAATTAGTCTTAAATGTGACACCCTACGGTGGGTGTTGCATTAGTTGGTATCAGAGCATCCCGATTAGAGTCTTTTGGGTTTATGGTTAGGTGTGTTTTGCTTAAGTTGTGTGATTCTCTGTGTTTTGTTTTCGAAAGATGATATCTGACTCTTATTGTGTTTTGGTTGCTAGTGAAGAATGTTATGTCTCGTAACAGAGGTGCATGTACGAACGTGGGACGCAACGATGATCCAATGACAGTGACAGTAGTAGCAATGCAGCGTATGGCAGAAGTGATTGTGCAACAAAATCAATAAACTGCACAACAACATGAAGCAAATGCTGATGTTCAGAATTTGTCGGAGTTTCATCGAAACAATCTACCGCAGTTTCAGGGTGAGTTTAATCCGGAAAAGGCAAGTCTGTGGATAGAAGAGCTGGAAAAGATTTTTGAAGGAATGGGGTGTGCAGATGATCACAAGGTGACTTATGCCACTTTCATGTTGCTGGGAGACGGTGAAAATTGGTGGAAGGCTACTCGTAGAGTTTTACAAGAACAACAAAGGGCAATTAAGTGGGAGGTATTTCGTGAGGCGTTTTTGGACAAATATTTCCCGGAAGGAGCAAGGCATGCAAAGGAGATGAAATTTCTTGGATTAAGACAAGGAAGAATGACAATGAATGAGTATGCAGCAAGGTTTGAGAGTTTGTCTAAGTTCTCACGTTATCTTCAGATCCAGTCTGATGAGAATTGGAAATGTCGCAAGTTTGAGGAAGGATTGAGGGTTGAACTGAAGAAGGAAGTAATGCCAATGAAAATGACTCAGTTCTCGGCATTGATGGACATGTGTTGCAGACTTGAAGAGTTGGAGCCATCGCGAGATAATAGGAATCGTAACTTTGGACCATCAAGGTTCCAAAGGGGAGGAAGCAGTAACAATAACCGATTTTAGCGCAAACCATATTTCAGACCATCGGGAAGTCAACAACAACAACAATAGTCTCGTGGAGGAGGTAACAATAATAATCGTTTTGGTCAAAATATGGCACTGCCAACGAGATGCTTGAAGTGTGGAAAAGGTTATGCAACGAGGGACTGTACAATTAAGGGAATCATTTGCTTTGGATGCGGAAAGCCTGGTCATATTTCAAGGGATTGTAATCAAGCGAAGGTGGAGCCTTCAGTGAGCAATGTTCATGCTGTCAAGTCTCAAGCTGTGGGACGAGTTTATACGATGAGTGGAGTCGAGGCCTCTCATTCTGATGATCTTATCAATGGAGAAGGTGTCATATCAGGTAATCTTTTAACTGTACTATATGATTCGGGTGCAACTCATTCGTTTATTGCAAATAACTGTGTGGATCGTTTGGAATTGCCTGTGTCTTCTTTGAACTTCCAATTGATTGTTTCTACACCTACTGCCAAACCTATTAGTACTTCTAAAGTTTGTCTAAATTGACCTATTACTATCAAAAATCGAGTCTTTTCTATTGATTTAATTTGTTTACCTCTTATCAATATTGATATAATCTTAGGAATGAATTAGTTATCTTCTAACCATATTCTGTTAGATTGTTCTAAAAAGACCCTAGTGTTTCCTGAGGATGAGATTTCTGGATTTTTAACTGCTAATTAAGTCGAATCTTTATTGAGGGATAGAGCACGAGGATACATGTTGTTATCTTCTTTGGAAGTCAAGAGTGAAAAAGATGTGAATGCTATTCCTATTGTAAACGAGTTTCCTGAAGTTTTTCCTGACGATGTACTTGGACTACCACCAGAAAGAGAGATAGAGTTTTCTATCGATCTTGTACCAGGAGCGGGTCCAATTTCAATTGCATCGTATCGGATGTCACCATCTGAGTTAGCAGAGTTGAAGAAGCAATTGGAGGAACTGTTGGAAAAATAATTTGTACGACCTAGTGTTTCACCTTGGGGAGCTCCAGTGCTGCTAGTCAAAAAGAAGGATGGATCTTCGCGCTTGTGTGTGGATTATCGCTAGTTGAACAAGGTTACAATCAAGAACAAATATCATCTTCCAAGGATTGATGATTTGATGGACTAGATGAAAGGAGCAACTGTTTTCTTTAAGATAGATTTATGATCGGGTTATCATCAAATTTGTGTCAAGGTAGAGGACATACTTAAGACAGCTTTTCGAACACGTTACGGTCATTATGAGTATCTTGTAATGCCATTTGGAGTGACGAATGCTCCTGCTATATTCATGGATTACATGAATAGGATTTTTCATCTGTATCTAGACAGATTTGTCGTCGTTTTCATTGATGACATTCTGATCTATTCTCAAAATCAGGAAGAGCATGCTGAACATCTCAGTATAGTTCTTTAGATTTTAAAGGAGAAGAAGTTGTACGCAAAGTTGTCTAAATGTGAATTTTGGTTGGACGAGGTTCAATTTTTGGGTCATGTGATTTCTAAAGACGGAATTGCAGTGGATCCAGCAAAGGTGGAGACAGTTCTTTAGTGGGAAAGGCCAACTACAGTGACTGAGATTCGAAGTTTTATTGGATTAGCTGGATATTATCAAAGATTTGTTGAAGGTTTTTCCAAGATAGCCAGACCTCTTACATAACTCACAAGGAAGAATCAAGCTTTTTTCTGGACAAATAAGTGTGAGGAAAGTTTCCAAGAGCTAAAGAAAAGATTGACTATTGCACTGGTGTTGATTCTACCAGATCCGAACGAGTCTTTTGAAGTATATTGTGATACTTCATACCAAGGGTTAGGATGTGTTTTAATGCAAAATAGAAAAGTAGTAGCATATGCTTCAAGACAACTAAAGGTACATGAGAGGAATTATCCAGCTCATGATTTGGAATTGGCTGCAGTTGTCTTTGAATTGAAAATTTGGAGACATTTTTTATATGGAGCTACGTTCAACGTCTTTAGTGATCATAAGAGTCTGAAGTATTTGTTTGATTAGAAGGAGTTGAACATGAGGCAGAGAAGGTGGTTAGAATTCTTGAAGGATTATGATTTTCAACTTCAATATCATCTTGGAAAAGCTAATGTTGTGGCAGACGCTTTGAGTAGAAAGATGCTTAGTGTTTTTACTATGATGATCAAAGAGGAACAACTGATAGAGCAGTTCAGAGATTTAGGGTTGTCGGTAGAATTAGCTCCTGGAAGGATGCGTTTGAATAAGGTCACAATTCTGAATGATTTACTTGAGGAAATTAGAGAAAAGCAATATGATGATGAATTTTTACAAGAAGAAAGAGAGCGGTTGAAGCATGGTGGAGTTGCAACAGTTAAGGAAGGATCTGATGGGATTCTAAAGTTTAAAGGCAGAATCTGTATACCTAATAATCCTGATCTTAGAAAGACAATGGTAGATAAAGCTCATACCAACATATTGAGTATACATCCAGGAATGACCAAAATGTATCACGATTTGAAGCGATTATTTTGGTGGCCTGGAATGAAGAAAGATGTTGCTGAATATGTGTCGTCTTGTCTCGTGTGTTAGAAAGTGAAGGTTGAACATCAAAGGCCAGCGGGTATGCTACAACCTCTAACTATTCCAGAATGGAAATGGGATAGTATAACAATGGATTTTGTTACAAGTTTGCCAAAGACCAGAAAAGGATATGATTCTATATGGGTCGTTGTTGATAGGCTTACGAAGTCAACTCACTTCTTGCCAATCAATATAAGGTATTCATTGGAAAGGTTGACCCAGGTGTACATTGGTAAAATTGTAAGACTTCATGGTGTACCCACTAGTATCATTTCTGATAGGGATCCAAGATTTACGTCAAGATTTTGGCGAAGCCTACAAGAAGCTATGGGGGACTAAAATTCATCTAAGTTCTGCTTATCATCCGCAGACGAATGGTCAAACGGAAAGGACAATATAATCACTGGAAGACCTGTTAAGAGCTTGCGTGTTAGAACAAAAAGGGAGTTGGGATGAATTTTTACCTTTGGTAGAATTCACCTACAACAACAGTTTTCACTCAAGCATAGGGATGGCACCCTATGAAGCGCTTTACGGACGACGATGCCGAACACCTTTTTGTTAGTATTAGGATGGTGAAAATATGACCATAGGACTTGAGATGGTACAACAAACAACTGAAAAGTTGAAGATGATCCAAGAGAAAATGAAAGCGACTCAAAGTAGACAGAAAAGTTATGCTAATAAAAGAAGAAGATATCTTGAATTTGAGGAAAGTAAGCATGTATTTTTACGAGTTACACCTACGACTGGTGTTAGAAGAGTTATAAAATCCAAAAAACTCACTCCTAAGTTTATTAGACCTTATCAAATTCTTCGTTGGATAGGTGCAGTCACATACTAAATTTCTTTGCCACCTTTTCTTTCCAATTTGCATAATGTTTTCCATGTATCTCAATTGAGAAAGTACATTCTCGATCCAACTCATGTTATTCAGCCCGATGAGGTACAATTGAAAGAAAATTTGACGTATGAGACACTTCCTGTTAAGATTGAAGATAGGAGGATGAAGCAACTTAGAGGGAAGGAGATTCCGTTAGTAAAGGTGATCTGGAATGAAACAACAGGAGATGCTACATTAGAGCTAGAAGACAAAATGAAGGAACAATATCCTCAATTGTTCTGAGGTATGGTAAATTTCGAGGACAAAATTTTTTTTAGTAGGGGAGAGTTGTAACATCCCGAATTTTGTTTTTTCTGCATAAATATTAATTTTCTAATTTTTGTGATTTTTGAGAATTTTTGTGGATTTTTCTGAGATTAAAAATATTTTAGTAATATTCTAGGCTGTTTGTGGCCTAGAAATTTTGTACTATTGATGCAAGGCTAGGGGATGTTACTAAATCCGAAACTGGATACAGTATCAAAAATTTTCTTATACTGTGATTTTATTATTCGCTATATAATAATTACTGGTTGTGATCAGCAATTTTTATTCTATGAGTAATAATTTCTTGTAGCTATAGCTAGGTGATAGCCATGTGCTACTAGTATAAAGAAGTCAAAATTACTGGCAAGGACCATTTATGACCATTGGATGTGGATTTAATCAACGGTGGAGATTTGATCTTATAAAATGGCTAGGACCATTTATGACCCTTGGATGTAAAGTATGAAGGAGTGATCTTGATCCTTCATTTTGGAGATACATTTAATGGTTAGGATTTCAAGGAGGAAAGATCTAATGGCCTAGATTAAGTCTTCTATCTAGAGGCTATAATTAGAATCTATATTAATCTTAACCATTGATCTAATCAACGGCTAAGAATGCCTAAAATGGTGGCTAGTGAGATCGGTCACATTTTGAGAATGCAAGAGGAGGGGGGACGGTTTTGGTGAAGGCTTAGGAGCTTAGCAAAGTATGACAACACCAATTATTAGTCATCGTGATCATTCTTGATCATTTCCTAAAGCAAAACTCTTCAAACTTTTCTCTCCATTTCTCTCCAAAGCACCATTCGGCCAAGCACCCAAAGACAACCATCAAAGCTTTTAAATTTCATCCAACCTTATTTCCTACAACTAAACATCATTCTAAGACACTTCTATGTTGAAGACTTAAGCAAAATCCTTCATCTTCTACCATTTCTACAAGTTTGGGTTCTTGAGATTTCAAGGTAAAAGTTCTTTTTCTTTGTTTCTAAGTTAGTTTTTGAGTTTCTAAATCATGATTATTCCATGGTTTCTCTTCTTCAAGCTTTGTTTGTGACTTTGGTTTGCTTTAAGTTTGTTAGGGTTTTGTGTGGTGGTTCACGAAATTCATAGAAGATCAAACAAGAAGGAGTTTTGTCTTCCTTGAGGTAAGAGGGAGATTACCCTCATCAACCATATGTTGGTGGTGAGGAGATGACCTTGTTTGTGGTGAAAAATCCATAAGGATTTAATCACTTGTATGGTTTAAGCTTACTTTATTTATGGTTGGTTTATTTTTAGCCTTTGATTATATGCTTGTTTATTAGATTATATGCTTGTTTACTTGATTATATGCTTGTTTATATGCTTATGGTAGCATGATGATTATTGTGAAAAGTAGAATATGAGTTGTATGATGAGGAAAATTGTATGAAGGTTCCAAAGAACCTAGGGGAGGCTCACAGTTTTGACTACTACAAAGGAAACAAGATGATTTAAATTAATTCCTAAGTTATGGATTAATGATTTTAAGGATAAAAATTGGATTAAAGGATTTTGATGATGAAAAATGGTTTTGTAAAGGATTTTGGTGGTGAAAAATGGTTAAGTTTGAATATGGAACCTAAACCTAAATTCGGCCAACACACCAAAGTGTGTTATTTTAAATCCTAAATTATTTTACTAAGTGTGGATTTTGTTAATTAGTTAACAAGAATTGGGTTTAAGGAATTTTTAATTGAAATAGAAAACTAGATTTAAGGGTTACTAGTAGATTAGTATTTATTAAAGCTATAGTATTTAATTAAATCAAAGAAATTAATTTTTTTGGAAAAAACCAAAGAAAATAATACATAAAGGATTTTTAGAATGAAAATATTTTCAAGAAGGCCAAAATGTATATATTATATATATAAGGATTTTATCAAATAAATTTAGAAAGTTGAAAAAATATTTTACGTAAGTGATAAACGCTAGAAAATCATTATGTAATTTAGAAATTGTTATCTTTAAGCTACGCAATTGTTTTTTATGTTACGCGATTGAGAAAATGATTTTAAAAAGTTACGCGATTGAGAAAACGTTGAAAAATTTCTACGCAATTTAAAAACGTTTGGAAATATTTACGCGATTCGAAAAATATTAAAAATATTTATGTGATTTAGAAAACGTATAAAAATATTTATGAGATTTAAAAACATTTGAAATTAATAACGCGTTTGTGAAAATGTTGAAAAATAATTACGTTATTTGAAAATGTAAGAAAAACGTCTTGCTGTTTCAAAAACGCGATAAAATATTTAGCAATTGGAAATTATAGCAGTTGGCTGTCGGGTTGTCGTGGTGGGCCCTGTTATGTTAAATTACAGCTGTTGGATGTCGGGTTGTCATGGTGGGCCCCATTATATTAAAAAGTGATACTGTTGAGAAATGACGCGTATTTGTGAAATACCGTAAAATAATAGTTGTATGTATTTTTGAATCATATATCATGCATGGAAAAGCATGTCAAGTAAGGCAATTGGCCTAGGAGATGGAAATTACACCTTCGTGCGGGTGAGAATTGTGTAGTTACGATCTTCAGTGATCTTGGGGACGTCGGGGTGTGGAATATCATATGTGGCCAGTGGGTAACACCACTGCGTCGTGGTATCCTTTGCAAGCACACCGACGGTCTCGACAGAGTTACTACTCTTTTCGTGATTAGTTAAGAGTGTTTGTATCAGCCAGGTTACGCACCATGATATGATATATTAGCACATGATTTAATGCTAACGATAGGCAGACATGTACTCCCTATCATTCTCTCTGAAATTGTGTTTAGCTCCATGGAGTAGGAAATGGGTCGTTGTTGTAACACCCTCCCTAGGGCATCACATTTCTGACTCCCGACTCATAATCTGAAAATCAATTCATAAAAGGTTTGAGTTATGAAAATATGGGTTTCAAAATCTCTTCTTTACTGAAACATAAATTTACTGAAAATATTAGGTAATATTGAAAATCATATTTCAACTATTCATTATGCAATATTGACACCAATTAATATTTCATAATTTAAAGAGAAATATTTAACTAACAGACTTTTTTTTTAACAGTAGCAAACCCCATGACGGGTCCTACTTAATAGCACGGTACAACACTAACGTTAAAACTTAACATACTTATTCTGTTGTGTATCCATCTTGTTGCATCAGACATCTGTTCTTTGTCAACACTGCACACCTTCGAGTCCTGAATTTCCACTCCTTATTGTTGTCACTCATCTCAGAGTATTCATCGCCCGTTATGTCTAAGACAACTTGATCCTTCTATTATTTGATTTTAACAGTACAGACACAGCAAAACAACATAACAAAGAGGTGAGATCACCTACGCCAATACCAACATGGCAGCACAGAGATAACACAAACAACATATCATACAGATATATCATACCAGAATTCCAATAATGCACTCAACATTAATCAACTATCATCATCATACCATTAACATTACTATCATCACACAATAATCACAATAATGCCATCAACATGATTATCATCATCATCATCCAAATATTCAAAACAATTGTCATAGCTAATATTTCTCAATTAATATATCACACAGATATAAATGTTCAGATTATGCATGTACACAAGACTCGATTTCCTACTCCATGGAGCTAAAACTCAAGTCGGAGAAAATAATCGAAAAGACCTACCGGTACCACGTGCCTCAGACCACGTGCTTTAATTCTCAATTTAATTTTTGCACATCTAGCACATACACGACAGTCTTTATCAGATCTTGATTAAGAATAGTGTCTCGGTCAGGATCATCGGTGTGTTGCATCGGTCTAACCTACGGGAAGAAGCATGACCAACCACCCGTGTAGGCAACCCGCACCCCGATGCCCCCAAGGTCAACAAGTGACTTACACTACGCATATCGCACCCACTCAAGAGGTGTGTTTCTCCTAGGCAATCAGTTATATCCAGTCCTCATCGGACTATTCCAATGCATGTATAATGCACTAAATACCAATCACAGGTATAATACCAATCACAGGTATATCTCATAATTTCTTAGATATAGTTTATACAATGCACGAATATATCAGTGCAAGTCCAACCACAAGGGCCATTCTTTTCAAATTCATTTGTTAAATTAAATCATCTTATCATGTTTTCATAGTTATAAAACACTTTTACCGTATTTTCACAATCGCGTAACATTCCTGTTACGTTTTCATAATCCAGAAACATTTGTTATGTTTTCACAATACCATAACACTTCTTTTATATTTTCACAATATCGTAACACTTTTGTTACGTTTTTAAAATTCCAAAACGTTTTTATTACGTTTTTACAATACCGTAACACTATTGTTACGTTTATAAAATTTTGTAATATTTCTGTTACATTTTCAAAATGTTGCAACTCTTCTGTTGCACTTTTAAACCACGTACTAATTTTTAACGTTTTTCTCAATCGCGTAAAAACATACGTTTCTCAAATCGCATAGTATTTTTCCACTGTTTCAAAATCGCGTAACTTAAAAATCATTCTTTTATGTCACGTAAATCATTTTCTATCATTCTCAAAATATTTAAAACACTTTCCAAATCTCATAACAATTTTTCCCCATTTTCACAATCGCATAAAAAAATATTCTATCGTTATTCAATCACGTAGTGATTTATTAACAGTAGTTCAAATCACGTAAAATATTTAAACATAAATTCAAATCGCGTATAAATATTTCAACGTATTTAAAATCACATAGAAATATTTTTCCATATCACGTAACTTAAAAATCACGTTTTTAAGATACGTAAATAATTTTTTACTACAATTTCATTACAGAGAATATTTCTTGACCTTTAAAAATTTCTTTTTAACTTTTCTCAAAATAATATAACTTTATACTTCATTTAATATATTTTATTACTCAAGAAAATATTTTTCTACAGTTCTTTACTCAAGAAATTCTTTTTCAAAATATAATTCACAAAATCACTTTTTCATTGATGTAAATCAACGTTTCAAAACTTAACATTTTCTAACGTATTTCAAAACTTGAAAATAAGTTATACGTTAGTAAATTTTCAAAACACCATTATATTCTCCATTTTTCCCAAATCAATTCTAAAATCAATTCTCTTCAAAACAAATTAAGATTCAAACTCTTGCAACTTTTCTTTTTCATTTTTATATGAAAGTTCATTTGTCAAGTGATAAAATACTTTGATTCCCTTTCCAAAATCCTTATACTAAAACATTTTGTTCAAACATTTTGTTTCCACTTTAAAATTACTTTGTTTCATAAAACCAAAATTATTCCAACCTCCAAAAATCGTAGAGTCTTTGGCCATTGAAGTCATCAAATATTTTTCTTCTAAATTGATATGGTTTTACACAAACAAAACCATTAAAAATTCTTTGTTTTCAAAACCGAAATACCGATGGTCATAAAAATCAAACCCATTTGTTCAAATTCATTTTTACTTTCCTTACAAATCCTTTTTCACTTTCTTTGCAAATCCTTAAAATTATCATTGCTATTTTCATTTAAATCTCATGTTTAGTAAAACACTTGGAAACTTTTTACACCAAATAAATCAATAAAAATCCTTCTAAAACCATATTCATGTACTCTCTGAAAAATAAATTCTTTGTTTATTTTCCTTACTTTTCTAAACATCCATTTTCATCATTCAAGAAAATATTAATTTTGTGAACACCTATCTTGAGGTGTCTTGACCAAAATTCACCATGTTCTAGGGATCAAAAATTAATTCCCTTGTTCTTGAAAAATTTCAACATGGAACCCTAACCTTGGGTGCCAAAATCGTAGTCATTCTTTGGCCATTGGAGCCAAAAATCAATTTCCTTTCCACCATCAAGTCATGGCATATACATATATATTTCATCATAAATAATATAAGCATACCATCAAAGCCATAAAAGCATGTATAGCATATCAAGCATATCATCAAAGCTATAAAATCATGCAAAGCATATCAAGCATAGAAAATTAATCAAAGCTTATAAAAACCCACAAATTAATTACATGACCATGGATATGAATCCTCACATGGATTCCACATCCATCAAATAAAATACCATCTCTCACCACCATGCTTGGTTGGTGAGATGGATCTCCCTCTTACCTCTTGAAGATCCTCCAAAGCTTCTTGATTTGTTTCTTTTTCCAAGTCCTTCACCACCAAGGGCTTCTCAAATACAAAACAAAACACAAGTTAATTAACATATCAAGCTTGATTAAGAGGAACCATGGATCAAACATGGTTTAGATCATGAAAAAGAGAGAAGAAATGAAGTTTCCTTATACTTCACCTCAAAAACCCAATAACTTTGATCTTGAAGAAACTCCTTGAAGATGAATGATTTAGAAGAAGTCTTCAACATGAAAGTTGCTTAGAATATCATGGAGATTCAAGATCTAAGGTTGGATGAAATTAAAAGAGCTTGGATGGTGATTTTAGGATAGATAACCGAATGGTTTCTCTTGAAGCACAAAGATGAAATTTTTTATTTTTGATAGAAACTTGAAGCTTGGATTTGAAGCCCAAGATGAATGATTTTGGAAAAACTCATAACTAGAGATGTTCTTAGAATGATGTTTAGGTTTAGAAAATCAAGTTGGATGAAATTAAAAAGTGATGGAAGGTGTTCTTGGAATGCTTGGCCAAAACATGAAGAAGGAGAGAAATGGAGAGAAAACTTGGTAACTTAGCTTCTTGAAAATGTCTAATGATGACCAAGGATGACAATAATGGTCTTCAAACTTTTTCCTATGTCCTAAAGCTTCTCAATTTCATAGCTCCCCTCCAATGCATTCTCCTTGAGTGCAAATTGATCAATAATGATCAATTATGATGAAACATTGACCAAGACCACTTAACAATGACATAAAGCAATTAATAATGGTCATAAAGCCTCTTTTCTTTGTCTTCTAAACAATCCAAAACCATCCCCTCCATGCATGCTTCTCCTTGTGCATTTAATAAATGACCATAACAATTAGCCACCATTTGGAGCATTTCTAGCCATTGATTAATTCAATGGTTAGGATTAATGTAGATTTTTGATTTAGAAGACTTAATCTAAAGCCATTAGATTTTTCTCCTGAAATTTAGTCATTGGATGTGTCTCCAAAAATTAATGGTCAAGATTGCTCCTTCAAACTTTTAATCCAAGGGTCATAATTAGTCTTTGTCACTTTTTAAGACTAAATCTTCACCATTGATTAAATTAACATCCAATGGTCATAAATGGTCTTTGTTACTTTACAAGACCAAATCTCCACCCTTGATCACTTCTAAATCCAATGGTTACAAATGATCTTTGTCACTTTACAAGACCAAATCTCTACCCTTGATTTAATCTCCATCTAATGGTTATAAATGGTCTTTGTTACTTTTTAAGACTAAATCTCCACCCTTGATTTAATCTCAATCCAATGGTTATAAATGGTCATAGCCACTTTATATGACCAATTCTACACCGTTGATTAAATCTACGGTTGATATTGAAGCCTTCCTTATTAAGCTTGTCTAGATTAAATCTCCACCATTGATTAGATCAATGGTTAACATCCAATGCTTATTCATTAAGTTTATTTCTCAACCGTTGATTAAATCAAGATCAAGTCTCCATCATTAATTAAATCAATGGTGGATATCCAAACCATCAATGTTGACTTAAGCAATATAATTTCTATTTTTATCTGCTAAAAACCCCACGAAAGAATATATTTACTGTATTTTTATCATCCGATAAATAAATACAGTACAAAACACAGTACAAGAAATTTTCTAAAACTGTTTCCGGATTCAGGTTTAGTAAGATCCCCTGTCTCCGTCTAAAAAGTACAAATTTTTCTATGCGTAGAAAAATTTTCACTTTTGGGACCCACGGGCCCACGTATGGCCACCTAGGCCCACATACACCCCCTGGGCCCACAGACAAAAAAAAAATCATAATCATCCACAAAAATCACAAAAATTATAAAATGCACAAATATCAAATCAGATTACGTAAAATAATTACCTCACGGTAAAAATTAAATTACGTAAAGTTTTCTCCGGCCCGAAAATTTTTATTTTCCTGACACGGAGTAAATCACTCAAAACGATCAAATACGCTGATGGAATAAACAATATAATTTTACAGTGCATAGAAATTACTAAATAGTAAAATTCTGTTAACTGTCAAAATTACTGTTTAAGAGATACGAAAATTTTGGGTGTTACAGTTGTACACATGCATAATGAGTCAGCATATTGGTGTGACAATTGTGCCTATTTATATGTTTTCTATGATATGATATGATATGACTATATGTGATATATATTATACCTGTATCTTTTACAGTCATTTTCTATACTGCCTCATTGGTATTGATGAAAGGGGATCTCACCTCTTTATTATATTGTATATGTGTATTGTATGTATTTGATGAAGACCGAGGAGGCGAGGAGGCTGATAAGTCATTTTACTATCAATAGCTATTTTTTTGTATTTAATTAGTATGGCAGAGAGACGTCAAGTTTTAGGGTTTGTTATGGTTTGATTCCATAGTGGGATTGATGCGTGGCGGGTTAACTTAGACAGGGAAAGGTTTGTGCATACCGGGGATCTGACTCTGACTTTAAGTGGTACTAGGGATAGTACTCCTGTCATGACACAACACATGTCTGTTCGTCTAGAATTCTATATGCCTATACGTGAGCTGTGGAGTAGGAACACCTACACTCCACATGAGGACTCCATGATGTCTACTGCCAAGACACCAACTAGGTGTGTGATGTATCTGCCAGGTTTCTTTGATGACAACACTGAGGAGGAAGAGGATGATCCCAATGAGATCCTGAACCTGGGGTTTTACTTTAGTATTTTTATTTTAGTGTGTACTGTATATATAACTTTTGGGGGTGTAATTATGTAAATTATTTGTGAACAAGGTTTGTAATATTGCAAATATGGTGTGTTAGTTTTAATTACATTTCACGTTTAATGTTTTTATTTATTATTAGTTATTCCGCAAATGAAATTTTAAAATCAGTGTTTTTACAAGATTAATTCTTTTACAACTCGGGTAAGTTATATTAGAATTAGTCTTAAATGTGACACCTTACAGTGGGTGTTGCAGGAAGTGTGTAACTTTTATTGGACAAATAATGATTTTTAGCCATAGAAATAGAAATGAAATTTTTAAAAGTGATTGGAGATTTAAAGCATGTTATTTAAGAGGAACAAAGCAAAGTTTTTATTACTGGGAAAAAGGGATTTTTGGTCATGGATGATGGATTAGAATGATAGTTGGAGATTTAAAGTAGTTTTGTTTAAAGTTTAAAGGATTTTTAGAGAGGGAAGTTTTAAGGTATTTTATTAAAGTTGATATTTATTTAAAATAAATGGAAAAGATTTTGTTAAATTAAAGTAATTGAGATTTTGAGAAAAAAAAAGTCAGAAAACATTGTTTAGATGTTTTAGATGTATTTATTGAGAAAAATGGAAATTTGAAGTCTAAATTATGTTTTAAACCTAGAAAGTTTCAAAATTGAATTTAGAATGTCAAGAAATATTTTAAACAATGAAAAACAGAAGAAAAACCTTACGCAATACAAAAACGTAGATTTTTGAGCTACGCAAATTAGAAAATGTTTAAATATCTTTATGCGATTGATAAAATGTTAGAAAATAGTTACGCAATTGGAAAACATAAAAAAAGGTGTTACACGATAGTGAAAATGTGATAAAAATATTATTTAATTGAGAATGACAACAATTGCTATAGGACTGATGTACTGGACCCAGATGGATCAGTGGTATTATGTAATTGTATGAGCGGTTATATAATAGCATCGCTACTAGTGGTATTAAACAATTGTATGGGCAGTTATTTTAATATCATTGGGAACAGTGCAATGGTGGTTTGTGTTATGCATTGTGTTATCATGCATTAATACGGCTTTTATTTCCTATGAGTAAAAGAGAATTGAGTAGTGTGATCCATGATGGATCTTGGGGAGGCATCGAGGTGCGGTGATTCACTAGTGATCTTTTTATCACATTATACACCTCTAGTCGTGATGAATTATTGCAACGCCTCGGTAAATACCCGACAAACACTATTTCTTTTTGTGTCTAGCGTAGACTATCATAGAGGCTGACAGATCTTCTAGACCATTTATCTCTGAATTTGTGTTAGTTCCATGGAGTAGGAACTGGTGCATTATGCAAATACATGGTCAGTATACATATTATGGTGGCATAATCATCATATATATATTGTTGATATATATTATTATAGTACTGTTAATGTTTATATTATTGTGAGGCATGTTTCCTAAAGATATTTATGAATTGATAACTTGAATATACTTGTGATATCTGTATGCATGGAATGACCTCATCATTCGTACTATTTCTCCACTACCATGCTGGTATGTAATGTAAAGGATCTCACCTCTTCATTGTTTTGTTAAGTTTTATGTTTATGTTCTGTTAAGATGTTGGTGGAGGCGAAGCGGAGATCTTCTTGGTTTTTGCTAGGAAGCAGTGTTGTGAAGGTTTCGTCGTTTGGCGTATCCCTCTAGATCTGGACGTTTAGAGTTGTGTCAAGTCTATTACCGTGCTATTGAGTGGGACTTGTCATAGGGTTACTACCATTTCTTTTTCAGCATGTAAGTTCGAAATTATGTTTTGTCAAGAACAAGTATAATATAGTGATTTTAAATATTGTTGGATATTATGTGTAATAAGTAATGTGTTTTAATCAGTTCAATATATTTTTTGTATTACCTATAATATTGGTAAGTTTAAGTTTGCAGCAAAAAGCAAAAGAACTTTTTATTTTGTAAATTTATGTTCTCAACGAAAGAAATTTTATAACCATATTTTATAATTTAATTATAGTTTGGTAAGTTTGTAGTTTAAAATGTAATGCCCTTCGGAAAGTGCTACATTAAGGGAAATTTAATCCTTAACCACCATTCTTCAAGTCTTATTCCAGGTACGAGGATAATCTTAAATAATAGGTTACCCATACTATTCATGCTATAATTCTTTGTCATTCTATATTTCTTTGTTTATCTTTTCCAACTTTTCCTTGTTTATCAAGAAAATAAAACCTCATGCTTGCACCTTTAGTTTTACTTAACTTAAAGAAGCAACTTATCCATAAAGGTAGGCAAATCATGCCAATCAAACTTAGAACTGTGGGTGTCACACACTCCATCATCACATCTCATGTGATACCTTATGTAATTCTATGTTGCTCATGATTTTAAACACTTTTCTAAGGTATTCCTGACTAGGGGATACATCAAAGATTCTCACATGTCTTGACATTTTCTGTTTTAGTAGCCTAGAAAGGTTGATTTTCAAGAATGCACCAAATGTACATTCTAACTGTAAAAATTCTAAATTTTTATAGCCAAATAGCCTCATCTCATATCTTTCGAATGACATAAACCTCACTTCATTTGGCTAAATGTGGCAAAAGTTATGCAACAAATTGCAGAAGCTGAAACAGAGCACTAACTGTTTTACCCAAATCTGTCTTCACTTTAAAGTGAAACTGAGAATGGATGAAGAGTACAAAATTATGAAATTTTTACCTCTCATATCCTTACATGTTAGTTTCAAAATGCCACTGGTCTCATGTAATTATGACCTCATGATAACTCTATAAAATGTAGTTATTTGTGCCTTATATTGGTAGTATATTGATTCCTTAGTCCTTGTGCTTAGGTATGAATGAGAGACTTTTCCCTCACTTTTTATTCAAATTTATATGGATGCTTTCCTCTCCAATCTTGCTAAAATCCTTTCTATTCTTTGTTGGATTAAGTTGATTTACACTTGTGATTAATTAGGCTACTTTGTAACGCCCCATTTCGCAAAGGGCATCGCAATGAAAAGACAAAATTCAAAAGAAACTAAAACCTGGTTTATAAAATTTACCTGTTTATCAAATAAGTATATGAATTTGCCAATTTCTTTCTTTTTTCTTAATATGCGGAAAATATAAACTTAGCGGAGAATAATGTAAAGAACGTTCCAAACATCAAACCAAAAGATACATATACATATCATAAGTACTTGCATACATCAAAGGATCTTAGTAAAACATAAGCAAAAGCTTTACATGCCCAAAAAGATTATACACATCAGCCACCAAAAACAACAAAAAGACATCAGACCCCAAAAGCTACAAAACATATCAATCCCCACAAGCTACTAAGAAGGGCCCTCGGATAGATCCTCCTCGGGATCCTCCTTAGAAGAAGAGATCTTAATAGGAGCCATAGACTCACGGGAAGGGGCCCGTGCAGATGACATAATCGAGTCCTCTTATGGGGTATAAGAGCGATCAACCCACAGCTCTTGGGTCGGCATGTAAAACTCTAGCCACATAGCGACATCGAAAGAGAAGATATGAGCTTCATCATGACTCTCGCAAAAGACAAGGTCATCTCCCCCACATAAACAAATCGCTCAGTATTCAGGTTGACATGCCACGAATCGATGCCTCCATAAAACCTTAGCCTAGCATAACTAAGAAGACCTCTTCTGGATGCCATAGTGTGACACTCGGGGCCGATGAGGGCGAGGAGTGGTCGCCGGTGCAAAAAGATGAAGTATGGACAAGGAGCGGCTCTTGGCAGGCTTCTAGGCGAAGGGACACATGAATGAACTGAATATACACCGGAATGAGAGGGATTTTGAGATTATGCAGGTATGGGACTATATAGTTGAGGATGTCTTAAAGGAATTAATTAACACCACCCATATCAACAAGATGCATCTTCTTTTCGAGAGCCAAGAACATAAGTACTCCATGGTTAAGCGTGCTTGACTTAAAGCACTTGTGAGATGGGTGATCTCCTAGGAAGTTTCCTAGTATACGTGTGAGTGAGGACAAAGCACGCTGAAAAGACTCGTGTTGAATTGTGGGGACACTCATCAATCCTACAAGTAGTCTCGAGACGTTACAAATGGTATCAAAATGGGACCTCTACCAATACGGTGTGGTTCAGGGATGAACCATGCGGAAGCTGGTGGGCATGTGACACCCGGGGCCGATGAGGGCAGGGAGTGGTTGTCGGTGCAAAAAGATGAAGCATGGACAAAGAGCGGCTCCTAGAAGGCTTCTAGGTGAATAGACACATGAATGAACTAAATACATACTGGAATAAGAGGGATTCAGAGATTGTGCAGGTATGAGACTGCATAGTTGAGGATGACTTAAAGGAATTGATTAGCACCACCCATATCCACAAGATGCATTTTCTTTTCGGGAGCCAAGAACATAAGTATACCATGGTTAAGCGTGCTTGACTTGGAGCACTTGTGGGATGGGTGACCTCTTAAGAAATTTCCTAGGATGTGTGTGAGTGAGGACAAAGCACGCTGAAAAGACCCGTGTTGAATTGTGGGAGCACTCATCAATCCTGCAGGCAGTCCCGGAACGTTACACATAGCAAGAACATAAAACCAATCCAAATGGAAATCGAGAAACTTTGGCTTGTTCCCATCACAGTCTTTAAAGAAACACATACATAAACAAAATAATAGAATAAATGTAACGACCCTTTTCCTCCCCTGGTCATAATGGGTAAGAAGAGGAAACGTAGCACTATAGTGAAACGACATACAAATAAATACGAAAAATTTGAACATTTTTTTTTCTTAAAATGAGTCCGGTTAAAATTTTCATTAACGTACATATTTACCTGTTTATGAATATGTACATATATACCTGTTTATGAATATATCGTGTTGAATGAATTAACATTAAAATTCCCCTTTTTTTTCTTATTTTCGAATGAAACGTCCTTCAGAATGAACGAAGAGAAATCAACGTAGAATGAAACATACGATCTTACACAATATGGGTGATTACATACATTGTACCAGAAATACAAGCCTGTTTAATTACATTTCCAAAAATATACAAAAAGACAAAATGTGTACCTACCCCAAGAGATACAAATATATACCCATTAAACTAATAGCACGTCAAGCTCCCTCAAAAATAAACAGACAGCCCTCAGTAGCCATCTACCCGAAACAGTCTCTAAGACTGACGTGAACTAGAAGGAACTGTAGATGGATCCTCCTCTGGGTCCTCATCGTCCGACGAGACATCCATTGGAACGACGGAACAGCGGGCAAGAGCCCGAGCAGTAGACAAGAACGAGTCGTCACGTGGGGTATAATATATGTCCGCCCACATGTCTCTCACAGACATATAAAATTCTAGCCAAACAAAAGCATGGAAGTAAAAAATAGAAGCAATGTAGCGTCCCCACGCTAAGGACATTGTCAATTCGCCGTGGTACACACATTGATCAGTCTGCACGTTGATATGCCAGCAATCTGGACCACCATGAAAGTTGATCCGCACGTAACCAAAATATCCACGGGGACGCGACGACATCCTCAAACCACTTCAGTCGTAATTTGGCCAAAAGCCCGAAAACTCGGGGGCTTCCTTATCTTCCACACGAATGTCTTCTTGGTGACACACAATCCAACCGAATAAAAGAAATAGAGAGAATACAGAAAGAGGTGAGACACCCAGCTTTCAGTACCAAATTGGCAGCAAGGAAATAATACGGCGCTGGACGCCCACACATAACACAATTTATACATTTATCACAGTAATATTAAAATTAACAGTGAAAGTAGAATAACAACAAATAGTAATAAAGCCATCAATAATAGGTAGATAACAACAATATTCTCAACAATCAACAATTTAGATAATCATACAGTTATAAGTGCTCATGCTCGATGTATTATGAGACTCACAATGCGCGATGTAAAGGGTACCAAAAGTTCCTACTCCATGGAGCTAGACATAAACATCTTCGGAGTGAATGATCAAGGAGTAATACCAGTATGTCAGTAGCCTTAAAATACAGTGTGCTTCCTTTCATAAAAATGTTTGCGCAATGGCTTATACATGGTACCTCGACAATTGATCGCGATATAGGACAGCGTCTCAGACAGGATCGTCGGTGTGTCGCATTGGTCTATCCCACGGCCCCAGTAGAGCTACCACTGTCTATTGTGAGACACCCACACCCCGACGCCCCCAGGGTCAACAACATATGACACCTACGCTTAGTCTATTCGCACCCGCACATAGGTGTTATTCAAACTCCTAGGCATACCATGTCCAACGGACAACACATGCATGACGACACAATGCCCAATCATATATGTTCATCAATGATGCATTCATCATAGCATATCACAATGGTATGTTTACATGCACACACATACATATTCCATTTCTCAAAGTCATCACATCATGGTTTCCTCAAGTAAGTAATCAACAAGTGCTTAACCCGCATAGGGATCCATGGGAAACATTAATAATATTCATGTGTATTTATCAATAATATAATCATTTGCAACATGTCACAATTCATACAACTTAGACCTCCACAACTCCCTTGTCTCGTTCATGGTCTCGAAATCACATAGTGTTAAGTTCTCAAGTGGTGAAGCACTTCTTAAAGTTCATCATGGAATTCCACTTTAGAATTTTCGTTCTTATAAAATCTCCCTCTCTAGAGGACTTCCCTTGCAAATCAAGTTCTTTACTTTATTTATGGTTGCACTATCTTCATATTGGAGTCTTAATATCATTTTACAGTCACCTAGCTAGTTCTGCTATGGGTGCCTAGGCGCCACGTCTGAAGCGCCTAAGCCCTGGTTGAGCGCCTAGGCGCTAAACACGAAGCGCCTGAACGCTCACCAAGTCAAGTTACAGGGAAAATTTCCTGGGCAAAGAGCGCTTAGACGTCCCAACCATAGCGCCTGAGCATTGATTGAGCGCCTAGACCCTCTATGCACAGCGCCTGAGCGCTAGTGCATTAACAAGGGTTCCGCAGAATTCAGTTCTGCAGAATCGTGGCCCATCCATCATCAAAATTCTTCAGCAATCCAAAACATGGTTCATGTCATCAAGATACAAAATAACAATCAAGAGGTTCATGGTCATTAAAACACACAATGCAAACCCACATATTCATACAACTCAAACAACTACAAAATCATGGAATCAACCCCATATAACAAAGAGAGTAATCCAACATAGATTTCCTCATCAACAACAATACACAAGACATTCCCTTATTACCAAGATTGGTTGAAGAGGATAATCTTCCTTTTACCTATTTGGAAGACAACATAATGGTGCCACTCCTTTTTGCCCTAGATTTTCGTTTTCCTCCTTCAAGAAAAACCCCAATGTGAGTGACTTCCACAATGTCCACTCAAACCATGAAAAATGGGTTCTTGGTCACCTAGGTGACCAAGAGAAACGAGAATTGCAAGAAAAATAGGAGAAAGTTGAAGACTTTACCTTAAAGCTCCAAGCTTTAGCTTTAAAGGTGGAAAAATGGAAGAGGAAGAAGAAGAAGAACTAAGGGATGGCCACAAAAGAGAACTTGGAATGGTGGAAGATGAGTAGAAATGGGTTTGATTTAGAAAATCAAGGAGATGGTCTTCCAATGGGTAGGTGCACGGTGGAGAAGGAAAAAGAAGAGGAGAAGAAATGGTGTTTGAAGAGAATGAGAAGAGAGAAAATATTAGGAAGATGAAAGTGAATATTGGGCTCCAATATTGCCTCTGCCGTGGAGAAGAGTGAGGAGGGAAGAGGGAGAAAATGTGTCCACAAGGAAACTTCTTGAAAGCTTCCAACAATGGGCTTTTAATTAACTCTATTTTTATTTTGAAAATAAGGCTAAAGGGGATTGACACAAGGTAAATTTTGAATAATGTGATAAGATTTTTATTACCTGTTATTATTTATTGGACAATAGTTATAATTGGCAGAAGTCAATATTAACAAATCTGATAGATAAATTCTTTGCAGTGTTTTATTATTTCATTTGTTAACATTTCTCGAAAAACATGAAACCTTGTAAACTGTGTCCAGCCTCGGGTTTAGTAAGATCCCTCGTCGACGTTTCCATAGTTCAAGGTGCTCGGAGAAAATATCTTATTTCTCCGGTTCCACTTAGTGCATACGTAAAACGAGGAATAATATTAAAATATTCTGCGTTCTCTGAAAAATCTAAAAAAATTCCAGAAAATCACAAATATTATAAAATGAATAATGATAGTAGAAAAATAAATTTTGGGGTGTTACAACTCTCCCCAACAAATAAGAATTTCGTCCCCGAAATTTTCATACCTTAAAACAATTCGGGATATTGCTCCTTCATTTTGTCCTCCAGCTCCCATGTTACATCTCCAGTTGCTTTGTTCCATATCACTTTCACCAGTTCAATGTCCTTCCCTCTGAGTTGCTTTGTCCTCCTATCCTCAATCCTCACAGGAGTTATCTCATAAGTCAAGTTTTCCTTTAATTGTACAGAATCAGGTGCTATGACATGATTAAGACTTGGGATATATTTTCTGAGTTGTGACACATGAAAGATGTTATGAAGGTTTGAAAGAAAAGGGGGTAAGGCTATTTCGTAAGCAACAGGACCTACCCGACGAAGGATTGGTAAGGTCCAAGGAATTTTGGAGTGAGTTTTCTAGATTTGAGAACACGACCGACCCCAGTCGTAGGTGTGACTTTCAAGAAGACATGCTCTCCTTCTCCGAACTCAAGAGGTTTCCTTCTTTTGTCCGCATAACTCTTTTGCTGACTCTGAGCCATTTTCATTTTCTCCTGAATCATCTTAACCTTTTCGATTGTCTGTTGAATAAGTTCGGGTCCAACGGTAAGCCGTTCTCCATCTTGATACTAGCACAGAGGCGTCTGACACCTTCGTCCATACAGAGCCTCATAGGGCGCCATCCCTATACTTGAATGGTAATTGTTGTTGTAGGTGAATTCCACCAATGGTAAGATTTCATCCCAACCTCCAGTTTGCTCTATGGCACATACTCTCAACAAATCTTCTAACGACTAAATTGTTCTTTCTGATTGACCATCAGTCTGCGGATGGTATGCAGAACTTAATCGTAACTTCGTTCCCATGGCCTCTTGAAGACCCTGCCAAAACTTCGAGGTAAACCTTGGGTCTCTATCGAAAATAATACTCGTGGGTATCCCGTGAAGTCTGACAATTTCACTAATGTATATCTGAGTCAACTTCTCCAACGGATATCTTATGTTGATCGGCAGAAAGTGAGCTGACTTTGTAAGTCGATCAACTATTAACCATATTGAGTCATATCCTTTCCTAGTTCTTGGTAACCCGACAACAAAATCCATGGCGATACTATCCCATTTCCATTCAGGAATAGTTAAGGGTTGTAGTAATCCAGCTGGTCTTTGGTGCTCAATCTTCATTTTCTGGCAAACCAAACAAGACGACATGCATCTAGCGATATCTCTTTTCATTCCATGCCACCAAAATAACTTCCTCAAGTCTTGATACATCTTGGTTATCCCAGGATGCATACTCAACTGACTCGAATGAGCATATTCAAGTATGTACTTCCTGAGTTCCTCATCTTTAGGCACACAGACCTTCCCTTGGAATCTCAGAATTCCATCGCTTCCTTCCTTCAATGTTGATACACCACATTGCCTTATCGATTCTCTTTCCTCTTGCAGGAATTTATCGATCTTTTGTTTCTCTCGAATATCATCCATTAAGTCATTTGAGATAGTGACCTTGTTCATGCAGATTTTACCCGATGTTAACTCCACAAATGACCATATGTCTCTGAACTGCTCTATCAGGTCCTTTTCTCTGATCATCATAGTAGAAACACTAGTCGCCTTCCAACTCAAAGCATCTACCACCACGTTTGCCTTTCCAGGATGATACTGAAGTTGGAAGTCGTAGTCTTTCAAAAATTCCAGCCATCTTCGTTGCCTCATGTTCAGCTCTTTCTGATCGTACAGGTATTTCAGACTTTTATGGTCACTGAAGACATTGAATGTGGCTCCATACAGATAATGTCTCCATATCTTCAATGCAAACACCACGGCAGCTAATTCCAAATCGTGCGTTGGGTAGTTCTTCTCGTGCATTCGCAATTGTCTTGAGGCATAAGCCACCACCTTTCCATTCTGTATAAGAACGCACCCCAAACCTTAATACGAAGCGTCACAGTATACTTCAAATGGTTCATTAGGATTTAGTAAAACTAACACGGGCGACGTAGTTAGTTTCCTTTTTAACTCTTGAAAACCTCCCTCATAGGAATCTGTCCATTCGAAAGGTTGATTCTTTCGGGTGAGTTGAGTGAGTGGTCCAGCGATCTTGGAAAATCCTTCTATAAATCTCCGATAGTATCCGGCTAGTCCAATGAAGCTGCGAATATCCGTCACTGTCGTTGGCCTTTCCCATTGTAGCACAGCTTCTACCTTCGAAGGATCCACAACAATTCCTTCCTTTGAGATTACATGGCCCAAAAATTTCACTTCATGTAACCAAAACTCACATTTGGATAGTTTCGCATATAGCTCTTTCTCCTTCAAGATCTGGAGAACTATGCTGAGGTGTTCAACATGGTCCTCATGGTTTTGTGAATAGATCAAGATATCGTCGATGAAAACAACAACGAATCTGTCCAAGTAAGGATGAAAGATCCTATTCATGTAGTCCATAAATATCGCAGGTGCATTTGTCACACCAAAAGGCATCACCAGGTACTCGTAATGACCATAACGAGTACGAAAAGCCGTCTTGGGAATATCTTCCACTTTCACTCTAATTTGGTGATAACCTGATCGTAGATCGATCTTGGAAAACACAGTTGCTCCCTTTAATTAGTCCATCAAGTCATCTATCGTTGGCAATGGATACTTATTCTTAATTGTAACCTTGTTCAACTGACGGTAATCCACGCACAATCTTGAACTCCCATATTTCTTCTTGACCAACAACACAGGTGCTCCCCAGGGTGACACATTGGGTCTCACGAATTGCTTCTCCAGAAGCTCTTCCAATTGCTTCTTAAGTTCCACGAGTTCTGTTGGTGCCATACGATAAAGTGCTATGGAAATAAGACCAGCTCCTGGTACCAAGTCGATAGCAAACTCGACCTCTCGTTCCGGTGGCAAACCAAGTACATTATCAGGGAAAACCTCAGGAAATTCTCGTACAACAGAGATTGCGTCCACATCAACTTCACTCTCGACTTTCAAAGATAATAGCATGTATCCCCGAGCTCCTTCTCTCAGAAAAGCTTTCACTTGGTTGGCGGTCAAAAATCTAGAATCCTCATCCAAAGGAAAAACTATTGTTTTTCTAGAACAGTCTAACAGGACACGATTAACAGATAATCAATCCATTCCCAATATCACATCTAATTGAGATAATGGTAAACAGATCAAATCGATAGAAAAGATTCGACCTTCCACAATTAAAGGACATCCTAGACAAACTTTAGTAGTAACGACAGGTTTTGCAGTAGGAGTCGAAACAGTCAAATCAAAAGGTAAGGAAGACACAGGTAATCCAAGTCTTTTCACACAGTTATGTGAAATGAAAGAATGAGTAGCACCAGAATCATACAATACAATTAAAAGATTACCTTCAATGATACCTTCTCCTTGTGTCAGATCCTCGGATTTAGAGGCCTCATCACCACTTAGGGTGTAGACTCTGCCTCCAGCTTGTGGTTTAGAAGTCTTAGCAACGTTGACGGATGGTTCCGCCTTGGTCTAGTTACAGTCTCGAGAAATGTGACTAGGTTTCCCGCACCGAAAGCAAATAAATCCTTTAATCGTGCAGTCTCTAGTAAAATGCTCCTTCCCACACTTCATACACCTCGGAGTAGTTGTAGCATTCTGGCCCATCCTTTCGGGACTTCTAGTTGGACTTCCTCCTTGAAACCTTTGTGGCTGTTGACTTCCAGAAGGTCTGGAATAGGGCTTCTTTTGATAACGACTTGCATTACCATCACCTCCTTTTTGGGACCGAACGGGCCCAAAATTTCTATTTCTCGCCTCACGCTCTAGTTCCACATTTTCCAATCGGCAGCAAGTGTCAAGTAGCTCAGAAAACTGAGTGATCTTCAAAGCTATCACAATTTTCTTCACCTCGTGTCTCAAGCCTTCCTCAAACTTCCGGCACTTCCAAACTTCATTGGGTTGAAGTTGAAAATAGGTTAAAAATCTGGACAAGTTCTCAAACTTGGCGGCGTACTCGCTCACAGTCATGCCTCCCTGTCGTAACCTCAGAAATTTCATTTCCTTTCCGTGCCTGGCACTTTTAGGAAAATACTTGTTCAAGAACCTTTCTTTGAACACCTCCCAAGTTATCACTCTGTTTGCGGCTTGCAATAACCTTTGTTCTCCCATCCACCAATGCTCTACATCTCCAATCAGCATATATGCAGCATAGGTCACCTTTCTTTCGTCAGCACAATTCATCCCTGTAAATACCTTTTCCAGCTCTTTGATCCATAATGTAGCTTTCTCCGGATCAAACTCCCCTTTGAACTGTGGAGGGTTAGCACGATGAAATCCCTCTAAGTTCTGAACATCCGCCGTAGCTTCTAGTTGTTGTGTAGCTCTAGCATGTTGTTGAGCTATCTGCTGGTTCTGCTATAACATTGCCTCAGCCATCTTTTGTATTGCCTCTATGGCAACAGCCATATCACCCCTACGAGCAATTGTTCCTTCTCAAATTAAACTACGCAAGATACAAAGAAAGTCAGATGTACCCTTATGAATACCAAATAACAAAATTACAGAGAATAACACAGCACAAACAAGACAGTCCAAAACCACACGACCTAAAAGAAAACATAACCGGGAGCTCTGATACCAAGACAGTGTAACGACCCTTTTCCTCCCTTGGTCATAATGGGTAAGAAGAGGAAACGTCGCACTATAGTGAAACGACATACAAATAAATACGAAAAATTTGAACATTTTTTTTTCTTAAAATGAGTCCGGTTAAAATTTCCATTAACGTACATATTTACCTGTTTATGAATATGTATATATATACTTGTTTATGAATATATCGCGTTGAATGAATTAACATTAAAAGTCCCCTTTTTTTTTCTTATTTTCCAATGAAACGTCCTTCAGAATGAATGAAGAGAAATCAACGTGGAGTGAAACATACGATCTTACATAATATGGGTGATTACATACTTTGTACCAAAAATACAAGCCTGTTTAATTACATTTCCAAAAATATACAAAAAGACAAAATATGTACCTACCCCAAGAGATACAAATATATACCTATTAAACCAATAGTACGTCAAGCTCCTTCAAAAATAAACAGACAGCCCTCAGTAGCCATCTACTCGAAACAGTCTCTAAGACTGACGTGAACTAGAAGGAACCGTAGACAGATCCTCCTCTGGGTCCTCGTCGTCCGACGAGACATCCATCGGAACGACGGAACAACGGCCAGGAGCCCGAGCAGTAAACAAGAATGAGTCGTCACGTGGGGTGTAATACATGTCCGCCCACATGTCTCTCACAGGCATATAAAATTCCAGCCAAACAAAAGCATGGAAGTCAAAAATAGAAGCAGTGTAGTGTCCCCATGCTAAGGACACCATCAGTTCGCCGTGGTACACACATCGATCAGTCTGCACGTTGATATGCTAGCAATCTGGACTACCATGAAAGTTGATCCGCACGTAACCAAAAAATCCACGGGGACGCGATGACATCCTCAAACCACTTCAGTCGTAATCTGGCCAAAAGCCCGGAAACTCGGGGGCTTCCTTATCTTCCTCACGAATGTCTTCTTGGTGACACACGATCCAACCAAATAAAAGAAATAGAGAGAATACAGAAAGAGGTGAGACACCCAGCTTTCAGTACCAAATTGGCAACAAGGAAATAATACGGCGTTGGACGCCCATATATAACACAATTTATACATTTATCACAGTAATATTAAAATTAACAGTGAAAGTAGAATAACAACAAATAGTAATAAAGCCATCAATAATAGGTAGATAACAACAGTATTCCCAGCAATCAACAATTCAGATAATCATACAGTTATAAGTGCTCATGCTCGTTGTATTATGAGACTCACAATACGCGATGTCAAGGATACTAAAAGTTCCTACTCCATGGAGCTAGACATAAACATCTTCGGAGTGAATGATCAAGGAGTAATACTAGTATGTCAGTAGCCTTAAAATACAGTGTGCTTCTTTTCATAAAAATGTTTGCGCAATGGCTTATACATGGTACCTCGATAGTTGATCGCGATATAGGATAGCGTCTCAGACAGGATCGTCGGTGTGTCGCATTGGTTTATCCCACAGCCCCAGTGGAGCTACCACTGTCTATTGTGAGGCACCCACACCCCGACGCCCCTAGGGTCAACAATATATGACACCTACGCTTAGTCTATTCGCACCCGCACATAGGTGTTATTCAAACTCCTAGGCATACCTCGCCTTACTAACCATGTCCAACGGACAACACATGCATGACGACACAATGCCCAATCATGTATGTTCATCAATGATGCATTTATCATAGCATATCACAATGGTATGTTTACATGCACACACATACATATTCCATTTCTCAAAGTCATCACATCATGGTTTCCTCAAGTAAGTAATCAACAAGTGCTTAACCCGCATAGGGATCCATGGGAAACATTAATAATATTCATGTGTATTTATCAATAATATAATCATTTGCAACATGTCACAATTCATACAACTTAGACCTCCACAACTCCCTAGTCTCGTTCATGGTCTCGAAATCACATAGTGTTAAGTTCTCAAGTCGTGAGGCACTTCTTAAAGTTCATTATGGAATTCCACTTTAGAATGTTCATTCTTATAAAATCTCCCTCTCTAGAGGACTTCCCTTACAAATCAAGTTCTTTATTTTATTTATGGTTGCACTATCTTCATATTGGAGTCTTAATATCGTTTTACAGTCACCTAGCTGGTTCTGCTATGGGCGCCTAGGCACCACGTCTGAAGCGCCTGAGTGCTGGTTGAGCACCTAGGCGCTAAACACGAAGCACCTGAACGCTCACCAAGTCGAGTTACATGGAAAATTTCCTGGGCAAAGAGCGCTTAGACGTCCCAACCATAGCGCCTGAGCATTGATTGAGCGCCTAGACACTCTATGCACAGTGCCTGAGCGCTAATGCATTAACAAGGGTTTTACAGAATTGAATTCTGCAGAACCGTGGCCCATCCATCATCAAAATTCTTTAGCAATCCAAAACATGGTTCATGCTATCAAGATACAAATTAACAATCAAGAGGTTCATGGTCATTAAAACACACAATGCAAACCCACATATTCATACAACTCAAACAACTACAAAATCATGGAATCAACCCCATATAACAAAGAGAGTAATCCAACATGGATTTTCTCATCAACAACAATAGACAAGACATTCCTTTATTACCAAGATTAGTTGAAGAGGATCATCTCCCTCTTACCTATTTGGAAGACAACACAATGGTGCCACTCCTTTTTGCCCTAGATTTTCATTTTCCTCCTTCAAGAAAAACCCCAATGTGAGTGACTTCCACAATGTCCACTCAAACCATGAAAAATGGGTTCTTGGTCACCTAGGTGACCAAGAGAAACGAGAATTGCAAGAAAAATAGGAGAAAGTTGAAGACTTTACCTTAAAGCTCCAAGCTTTAGCTTCAAAGGTGGAAAAATGGAAGAGGAAGAAGAAGAAGAACCAAGGGATGGCCACAAAAGAGAACTTGGAATGGTGGAAGATGAGTAGAAATGGGTTTGATTTAGCAAATCATAGAGATGGTCTTCCAATGGGTAGGTGCACGGTGGAGAAGGAAAAAGAAGAGGAGAAGAAATGGTGTTTGAAGAGAATGAGAAGAGAGAAAATATTAGGAAGATGAAAGTGAATATTGGACTCCAATATTGCCTCTGTCGTGGAGAAGAGTGAGGAGGGAAGAGGGAGAAAATGTGTCCACAAGGAAACTTCTTGGAAGCTTCCAACAATGGGCTTTTAATTAACTCTATTTTTATTTTGAAAATAAGGCTAAAAGGGCTTGACACAAGGTAAATTTTGAATAATGTGATAAGATTTTTATTACCTGTTATTATTTATTGGACAATAGTTATAATTAGCAGAAGTCAGCATTAACAAATCTGACAGATAAATTCTTTGCAGTGTTTTATTATTTCATCTGTTAACATTTCTCAAAAAATGTGAAACCTTATAAACTGTGTCTGGCCTCGGGTTTAGTAAGATCCCCCGTCGACGTTTCTATAGTTCAAGGTGCTCGGAGAAAATATCTCATTTCTCCGATTCCGCTCAGTGCATACGTAAAACGAGGAATAATTTTGAAATATTCTGCGTTCTCCGAAAATTTTAGAAAAATTCCAGAAAATCACAAATATTATAAAATGAATACTAATAGTAGTAAAATAAATTTTGGGGTGTTACAATAAAGAGGTGAGATCCCCTACATCAATACCAGTTATGGTAGTAAAGAAACAGGAATGGCGCACAATGCCTTTCAAGTGCTGAAAATAATAAGCAACATTAGAATCAGATAATAAACAGTTCAGTAATTGAGGCAGTCATAATATCATCGAAAGAGAAATTCAATAAGCACATATATCTATATATTTATGTCAGATAAATATGCCGACTGACGATGCATATGCACAATGTACCAAACCCTATTCTATGGAGCTAAAACAACATCGGAGAGAAAGATCGATGAGACATGTTTGTATATCCTTGGTCTCAATAATGTGCTATCACAAAGTCCGCGTACGCATCATGACTCATATAAGACATTCATCACCGAATTGTGAATAACATAGTGCCTAGTGTAACATCCCAAAAATTCATATTTTATTTATTTCGATCAATTTTTAATTATTTTGGGTAATCCGACTCGACTTTCTTGAATTTTATAATTTTTGTGCTTTTTAGGAATTTTTGAAAGTTTTTACGTTTTTTTATTATTTTAATATTATTTTTGGGCTATATATGAGCCTTTGTATTTTATTTTTTTCTGTCAATCTTCAATTTTTTTACCAATCTGATTTGATTTTCATGAATTTCATAATTGTTATGATTTTTGTGAATTTTTGTGATATTTTATATATTTTAAGATATTTTGAATATTTTAATATATTTTAGATATTTCGTGATATTTTGAATATTTTAATATATTTGAGATATTTTAAGATATTTTGAATATTTTATTATATTTTTGATATTTTAGAATACTTTGAATATTTAATATATTTTTAGATATTTTGAAATTTGTGTGTGGGCCTAGGGCGGGTCCTGAAAAATAAAAATTTTCTTTGGCTAAAAAAATTTGTACTATTGATTCGGAGCTGGGGGATCTTACTAATCCCGAAATCAGAAACAATTTTTGAAGTTTTGTTTTTCTATGATTTTATCTGACAAATAAAATCGAGATATGTTTTATTATCCATTGGATAATATCTTCCAGAAAAAAATATCTAGTAGATGATTCTAGACACAAGCCTAGTCACCCACTCTAGAATGTTCTAGACGATGACTCATCGTTTGGTGACTCACCTAGATGACTAGCCTAGTGACTCACATGTTCCAGACTATTATAGAAGACTCTAGAAAATGTCTCATCACGCGCCTAGTCATGTCTCATTGTTTAATTACATCATGATTTACACAAAAAAACAAAAGATGTATCCACCCAAGATGATACAAATATACATTCATCAATACAACAAAACGTCAGGCCTTCCCAAAAAGATAAACGGTTAGCCCTCAGTAGCCACCGACAGTATCAGCCCCTAAGACTGACAAGAAGGAACTGTTGTAGGGTCCTCCTCAGGCTCCTCCTCGTCCGATGAAATCGCCATCGGAGCGATCGAATTTCGGGCGGAACCCCGAGCAGTGGAGAGGAAAGAGTCCTTATGTGGGGTATAGTAAAGGTCATCCCACAGATCACTAACAGACAGGTAAAATTCCAAGTAAACAAAAGTAGTAAAGTCAAAAATAGGCGGGTTGTAGCAGCCCCACGTCAAAGACACAGTCAACTCCCCGTGATAGATGCATCAGTCTATGCTCAAGTTAATGTGCCAGCAGTCGGGCCCTCTATGAAAGGTCATCCTAGCATACCCCAAAAATCAGCGCGGAGGCGAAGACATCTCGGATAAGCACTAATCGTAGTCGGGCCAAAAGCAAGGAAACTCAAGCGCTTCCTTTTCTTCCTCGCGAACGTCTTCTTGGAAGTACATAATTTAAAATGGCAGTACAGATATATAGAAAAGAGGTGAGACACCCATCTTTCATTACCACTACGGTGGCAAGAAAACAGAATGGTGCTGGATGCCCACATAGCATTACAACATACACACACACACAAATATATATATTCATCCACAGTAATAATAAAATTAACAGTCAAAGTAAAACAACAATAAATAACAGTAAGAATAATCAATAACAGACAAACAACATCAATATTTCCAATAGTCAACAGTTCAAGCAATCAGATAATTTTTGCAGTAATAAGAACATATATTTTTCCACAGTTATAAATGCTCATGCTCAATGAATTATGAGATTGACAGTTCACAATGCAAATGGTACTAAGTTCCTACTCTATGGAGCTGACATCAACATTTTCGGAGTGAATGATCAAGGAGTCATGTCAGTATCTCGTTAGCCTTTAAAAATAGTGTGCTTTATCTCATAAAATATTTGCGCAATATGACTTATACATGTCACCTCAATAGTTGATCGCGATATAGGATAGCGTCTCAGTCCAGATCGTCAGTGTGTTTACATCGGTCTATCCCATGGCCCCAGTGGAGCTACCACTGTCTATTGTGAGACACCCGCACCCTAACGCCCCCAGGGCCAACCACTATGACCCTACACTTAGTCTACTTGCACCTGCACATAGTTGTTATTCAAACTCCTAGGCATACATCACCCTTCCAATAATGTCCAATAGACAACACATATGCATGATGACACAATGTACATTATGTATGTTTATCAATGATATATTTATCAAAAGGCATACGGCAATGGCATATGATCATTTCTCAATATCATCACGTCATAATTTCATCAAGTTACTTAGTCCCACATAGGAACCCATAATAACATAGAGTCAATTCTCAACATCGACATATATTTATATATGGCTCATCAATTATCACAAGTACATATTGCGGATCCATATTTCCAAAATCTTAAGCTTTGATCAATTATGAAAACTTTAAGTTAAATAACCCTTAGAAACCGTGGCCTCCCTAGGTCTTCAAAGTTCTAATTTCATTCCATTTTATGCATTAATCACTTGATATCTAATCACTTAAATCCTATTTCACACAAAATCAATCCAATCCCTTAACTTCCAAGCCAAAACCGTGGCCTCTAATGGGGTAGTAAATCCTCAAAATTTTCCATTCCTTAATTCTAACATTTCCAAACATTCCAACACCACCAATGCATTCAAAATCATTATTCAATCATTAACATCAATCAATAACACATAAACATACAAAATCATCAAACAAAGTGAGCATACAAATATGGATTTCTCCATCAAACAATCACACAAGGTCTCCTCACCACCAATAATGGTTGAAGTGAGTAAATCTCCCTCTTACCTAAAGGAAGAACACGAAAATGGCCTCCTATTTTCTCCTTGATGGTTTCGGTTTTGGGGTCCAAAAACCCTAGAAATTCAACCACAAAGAATCAACATCAAGCTTAGAAAAAGATGGATTTTTGGTCTCCAATGAAACCATAGAACACGAAAATGAAGAGAAGAAAGAAGAAAAATGGAAACTTTACCTTAAAGTTTGAAGCTTGGTCTTGGAAGACAATGGAGGTAATGATGGATTTTGAAGAAACTCTCCAAATAAGAAATGTAGAGGAGGTTGAGGGGAGTGTAGAAATGGTGTTAATGAAGAGAGAAAATGAGAAGAAGTGGTCACTAATGGGGCTGCAAACCATAGGTGAAGGAGGAGAAAAAGAGAGAGGGTGGAGAGAAAAATGAAGATGAAACTAGAGAGAGAAAGTGTTAGATGAAAATGTGATGTTTTTGGGTAAAATGTGTTAAGTGTGGGAAACAAAATTTCTTCCCCAAGGACACCAACGAACCACGGCAAAGAAAGGGGAGAGAGGGGTGGAGAGGCTTCTCTAACATGCCAAGGGCATACTAGTCTTTTAGTGGTCAAAGCTTCTCAAAGAAGCTTTGATTAAAATATAATAGATTTGAATTAAAGTGAATTTGATTAAACATAAAATGGATTACATTTGGATAATGTGATAGGGTTTTTAATACATGTTATTATCCAATGGACAATTGTTACAGTTGACAGAAGTTAGTATTAATTGTACAGTGGATAAAAATTACACAGTGATTTATTATTTTATCAGATAAAATTTCTTGAAAAATGTGAAATCTCATAAACTGTGTCCAGTCTCGGGTTTAGTAAGATCCCCCGTCGACGTTTCCACAGATCAATGCTCTCAGGAAAAATATCTCATTTTCCCGACTTCGCTTAGTTTTGCATGCAAAATGAGGAATAATATTAAAATATTCTGCGTTCTCAGAAAAAATTCAAATTTTTTTTCAAAAATCACAAATATTATAAAATTAATATTTATAATAAAATAAACAAATTTTGGGGTGTTATAGACTTAGCTAGTAACTCAGCACTACAACTTACCATGCTGGCTCACCTGTTCTAGAAATCTCTATGGTGACTCATTATGTTGACTCATCGTAGTGAGTCGTATGTTCTAGAAACTTCTTTTTGATGACTCGCTCTGTGACTCATCAAGGGTAATCAGTAGAAAAATGATCAGCAATAGTTGCTATCCAACTAGAAAAAGAGAAAAATCTAGGTATATTTTATTATCTATTGGACAATAGACACTGACTTTATAAGCAGTAATTATTGTTCATTGCTTAAAGTATACCAGAAAATATTTTGATCAAAATATCCTAAGTCTTCATCTTTTTCATGAAGTCTATAAATACGAGTGCTTTGATTCATTTTCATCTTTTGCATGAAGCTCTCACCCTTTCCCGTCCTTGTGCTCCACGGTCATGTACTCAAAATGGAGCCAAGTTCACTCCATTATGCACTTGGTCATTTTATTGCTTAACATTCATCCAAGTAAAACCAAAAATCTCACATTTTCTCTCTTGGTCTTCCACGGTTATAACACTCAAATAGGAGACAATATTCATTCCTTCAATTCACTTACTCTCTTACACTTCTATTTCTCCAAAGAACCAAGAACAAGCAACAAAAAACTCTCTCACTTTCTCTCCCTCCATGGATTCGACCAAGCACCAAAGATCCACTCTCCAAACTTCTATAATTCCTACCAATATCATTTCTTGAATCCTCTCATTAATCCAAGACACTTTCATGTTAGGAATTTCGCAAGATTCATTCATCTCCATATTCCTATCAAGCAAAGAACACAAAAGCACTTACCTTCCTCTCCCACAAAGCTCACGGCCAAACCACCTTGCATCACTCTCCACTCTTCTATAATTTCAAACAACCTTACATCTAGTATCCTTACATCATTCTAAGATACTTTGTAGAAGAAACCTAAGCTTAAATCATCCATCTTCATCCTTGTTCTTTAAGCTCAAGGTTTAGAGTTTCAAGTTTCACTTGGTGGTTGAAGTTTATCTTAAAGGAGACAACAAGGGGACATACAAGGAGCTTTGGAAGTTTCACCAAGAGGTAAGAGAGAGATTACCCTCATCAACCATGTGTTGGTGGTGAGGAGTTGATTTGTGTATGGTGAAAAATCCATAAGGATTTATTCACTTGGTTGTGTATGCTTAAGTGTTTTATGTTATGTTATATGCGGTTTTATTTCGTTGATAGCTATGCATGATTTTATTGCTTAATATAAGTTTTACTGCTTTAATAATATGCATGAATATGTGGTAGTATAAATATGATTTAAATGATATGTGCATATTATGATATATGTTGTAAAGAAAAGGATTTTGGTTCCAATGGCCACAAAGAGGCTCATGGTCTTCACCTTTTTTTTAGAGCAAACCAATTGTAAATATTTTACTAAGTGTAATTTAGATGATTTAGTAACGAGTAATTGGATTAAAGATTTCTACAAAAAAAAAATGAAATAGAAAATGAATAAATATTCAATTATGAAGCAAAGATTGATTTTTGGCCAACATGCCTACTTATGATGTTTTTAATCCAAAACCATTTTTAAAGTGTGGACTTATGTAACTAATTTAATGAGAATTTAATTAGAGGGATTTTTGGATAAACAATGGAAAGTAATTTAATTTTAGAGTTTAATTAGTGAAATTAAGTAATGAAATAAATACTTGAAAAGTACTAACGTATAGCTCACTCGTTGGGTTTTGAAGCGCGTTAACAAGTTTCAAGCTGTAAATATTGATTAAATCCAAGAAATATTTTATACAATGAAAAATAGTAGAAAAATCTTAAGTATATAAAAAAGATAATGATTTTTGAGCTACACGATTTTGAAAATGTTTAAATATTTTTACGCGATTGGGAAAACATTGGAAAATACTTATATGATTTGAAAATGTGACCAAAGTGTCACGCGATTGTGAAAACACGATAAAAAGTTTACGCGATTGAAAAAATAGCAGATTATTGTTAGGTCGACGTACTGGACCCAGAAACAATAAAATGGACAATTTAGTTAAAGTTGGGGTTTGTCTTCATAACCAAAAACATCAGATAGACGAATGAGTCAGATGTTACTTGTTATTATGAGAAACCACATTATTATAAATATAATGTATTGGACCTTGGTGGATCATTGATATTATGTAATTGAATGAGCAGTTATATAATATCATTGATATTGTTGGTATTAGACAATTGAATGAGCAGTTGTTCTAATATTATTGTGAACAATACTATGATGGATTGAGTTATGCATTGGGTTGTCATGCATAGTCGATGGCTGTGATGGCTTTTGTTGTTTAGGAGTGAATGAGAGATGGATAGTGTGATCTAGTGGGGGATCTACTGGGGACGTCAGGGCGCGATGATTCATAGTGACTTATTTGTCACATTATATACCTGGCCATGATAAACCGTTGCAACGCACTGGCGTATGTCCCGACAAATACTATTTATGTCTCGCGTCTAGCTTAGACTGTCATTATGGGTGGCAGATCTTCTGGGCCATTCATATCCGAAGTTGTTTAGCTCCATGGAGTAGAAATATGATGCATAGTTTTGTGTACATATTGTTGTGGCATTGTTGAGGTACATATCATGGTGGCATAATCATTACATCTATATATTATTGATATCAGTTGTTGATATATCGTTGATGTTTATATTATTGTGATATATGTTTTCTGAACATAATGATAATTTGTTAACATGATTATACTTTTGATATCTTTATGTATGGAATGACTTTGTCATTCGTATCATTTTTTGCTACCATACTGGTATTGATGAAAGGGAATCTCACCTCTTTGTTGTATTATTTGTTATTTTTGTATTATCAAAATTTGTATAGTAGGCAAGGTAAGTTTCTTAGACGTAACCGGAGGCAATGTTTTGAGGTCGATGACGACGTCGAGGAGTGATCTTCCCAGTTTTAACAGTGAGCAGATTGGTGGAGGAACGAAACAATTATGTTGAGTTTTTCTCTTTAGTGTTATTACCGTGCTATTAAGTAGGACCCGTCATTGGGTTTGCTACTGTTTCTTAAGTTTGTAAATTATGTTTTAAAAGTTGTTGAATATTATATGGTATAAGTAATATGTGTATTAATTAATTTAGTCTAGTTTCTGTATTACTTATATTTTTGGTAAGTTTAAATTGTTAGCGAAAAGAAATTTTAAAATCTATATTTTAAACTTAAAGCTTTTATGAAATAACTTTCAGATTTTTTTAAAGTTTTAGTTGGAAATGTAATGCCCTACGAAGGGTGTTACACCTGGTCGAGATCGTCAAAGTGTTGCTCGGTCGCCACAGCCCAGAGGAGCTACCAACTGGCCACTTGTGGGATACCCGCACCAAGACGCCTCCAAGTTCAACAAGTGAACCACACTACTCAATTCGTACCTGCACAAAGGTGTAATTCATCTTACGCATACAACTTCAACAAAAAGTCCACTGGACATTCACAAAGTATGATGAATGACTCAATGTAAACACACACACACACAACACACACACACACACACACACACACACACACACACACACACGATATATATATATATATATATATATATATATATATATACACACACACACACACACTCCAAGTTCAACAATTGAACCACACAACTCAATTCGCACCCGCACAAATGTGTAATTCATCTCCTAGGCATACAACCTCAATAAAAAGTCCACCAGACTTTCACAAAGTATGATGAATGGCTCATTGTACACACACACACACATATCAATGTCATGCATTTCATAACTATAAGCCACCATTGGCCAAAACAGTCATCAATAACACTGGGTTCCACTTGTGGGCTCGATAGCAACATCGTCGTTTATTTTCAATTACAGACATACCATTATCTCATAAGATTTTATTACTATTTTTCACTCGGGTAAAACTTCTATTGCCATTTTAAACTAAATTCTGAAACTTTTAAAGTTTGATATGAAAATTACACCTCAACTTCAACACTTTTCTTATTGAGCTTCTCTAGAAAATATTTTCTAATATTTTTCACCTAATCCTTATTACTCTAATTCAAAAAGTCCTTCTCTTTGTACTTAATAAAAACTCACTTAAAATAAATATTTTAGGTTTCTCAAAACCTCACTCACACTTAATTTCCTTCAATGGCCGAAAATCACTTTTGATTTTAGGGTAAAAGCTTTGTTTCTTTTCTCTTTCCATTTTATGAGTCCCTAATTAAATATCTAATCATCTAATTATCTAAGTTCCAACTTGATACAAAAATCTTGCCTTGGGTGCCCTACATGGCCGTGAATCCTAAGGGTCTAGAAACCCATAATTTTCATTATTTTATCAATCACTTATCACTTAATTGCTTAAGCCCCAAATTAATACAAAGATTTTGTCTTGAACACCTTAAATTGGTTACTTGGCCGTGAGCCACAATCAAAAGGGGCAAAAAGCCCTTGCCTTTCATACATGATTCCAAGCATCCAAAGCATCTTCATTAATCAATGTCTCATAATAGCAAACTCATGCATAATATCAAGGAATAAAATTATACAAGGCATATAAACACAAATCATCAAAAATCATACAATCAAGTGGGTAGATCCTCACATGGATTTCCCACTCACAACATACAAAGTTGTTCCTCACCACCATGATAGCTTGATGAGGTTAATCTCCCTCTTACCTTAAGAAAAGATAAAAAAAAAAAGAAAGCTCCTTGATTATTTTCGTCCACCACCACCAAGCCAAACCCTAGAAACTTCCAAGCATTTAAATATCACAAACTAAGCATAAACAAGACAACCTTGGACTAAACACAAGGTTTTGAACCTTAAAAACAAGATTGAAAGAAAAGATTGAGAACTTTACCTATAAAGTTCCAAACTTGGCTTAATGAAAATAGGTTGAAGATGATAGTATTTGGAGATGGTCCCAACAAGGAAAAGTCTACAAGTGAGGTGTAGATTCAAGGAAAGTAATTAGTTGGAATTAAACAAACATGGAAGGTGAACATTGGGTGCTTGGCCGTGAGGTGTAGAGGGAAAATGAGAGGAGAGACAAAGAGAGAAAAAGGTGAAAGCGTTTTGAAAGAAAGATGAAATGAGAGACTAAGAGAAAAGATGACAACTTTGTCATCTTTTCCTCCCTCTAAAACTGTGGGCTTCCCCTAAGGTGAGAGAAAAAGAGGCTTCTCCAACAAGCTTGTTACAAAACTTGCTTAGGAAGCCAAATTTCACCTTTTAGAAAGTCAAAGGTGATGTCACAAAGGTGATGCCACATGGATGATGTCATCACAGAAAGCTTTTAGAAAAAGATGATTAAGATCACATCTAGAACCATCCACAAGAAGTTATTACCCAATGGACAAATACAGTTAACAAAACCAGTGTTTATTGTCCGTTAGATAATAGAACGTAACCTGATTTTATTTGTTAGATAAAATCTTAGATAATGAAAACGTTATAAACTATGTCTGACTTCAGGTTTAGTAAGATCCCCCGGCCCTGTTTCACAATCCAAAATTTGCTGGCCTTGGATAATTTTTATCTTTTTGGCCCCACATAACGTGCACGTAAATCAAGAAATATGATAAAATAATCAAAATCACCCAAATAATTCACAATAATTCACAAAAATCTCAAATATTATAAAAAACATATATAATAGAAAACAAGCAAATTTCTGGAGTGTTACAACGCTCCTCTTCTAAAAAGAAATTTTATCCTTGAAATTTGTTATACCTTAGAATATATGTGGATATTGTTCCTTCATCTTGTCCTCTAGCTCCTACATTGCGTCTCCAGTCACGTCATTCTAGATCACCTTTACTAATGGAATTTCTTTTCCTCTAAGTTACTTCACTCTCCTATCCTCGATCTTTACAGGAATTGTCTCATAGGTTAAATTCTCTTTCAATTGTACTATATCCGGTGTTATGACATGGGTTCAATCAGGAATATACTTTCATAATTGCGACACATGGAAGACATTATGAAGGTTAGAAATAAAGGTAGTAAAGCTATTTGGTAGGCTACTGGACTTATCCGACGAAGAATTTGATAAGGTCTGATGAATTTGGGAGTGATTTTTATGGATTTAAGAACTAAACCGACCCCAGTCGTAGGTGTAACTTTCAAAAACACATGCTCGCCTTCCTCAAACTCACGAGGTTTTCTTCTCTTGTCTGCATAACTTTTCTGTCGACTCTGAGCTATTCGCATCTTTTCCTGAATCATAAATTTTTTCGTTGTTTGTTGCACAAGATCGGGTCCTAACGTGAGATGTTCTCCATCTTGGTACTAGCACAAAGGTGTTCTGCATCCTTATCCATATAAGGCCTCACAGGGTGCCATCCCTATGCTTGAGTGAAAACTGTTATTCTAGGTGAACTCTATCATAGGTAAAAATTCATCCCAACTTCCAGACTATTCTAAAATATAAGCTCTCAGCAGATCTTCCAGCGATTGAATTATTCTTGTAACACCCCGAACATTGTTTGTTTCATGATAAATAGTCATTTATAATATTTGTGAATTTTGTGAATTATTTCGATGACGTTGATTATTTTAATATATTTTTCAATTTGCGTGGATGTTGAGTGAAGCCGAGAAAAAAAAAATTTCCCACGAGGCTAGAAAACCTTGGACTATGGAAACGGTGATAGGGGATCTTATTAAACCCAATGCTGGACACAGTTTATGAAGTTTTCATTTTTCAAGATTTTATTTGATAAATAAAAATTGTAATACATTTTATTATCTGTTGGATAATTAATACTGGTTTTGCTGATTGTAACTTTTGTCCACTGGATAATAGCTTTAGTAGAGTGTTAGTCATCTTTTCTAAAGAGCACTTTAATGACATCACCAAGATGACATCATTAAAGTGACATTATCACTTTAACTTTTTCAAAAAGCACACAAAGCTTCTTAAGGAAGCTTTGCACCAAGCTTCTCAAGGAAGCTTTGCACCAAGCTTCTCAAGGAAGCTTTGCACCAAGCTTCTCAAGGAAGCTTTGCACCAAGCTTCTAGAGGAAGCTTCACTTTCCTCTCTCCTCCTTGGAGACCCCACGATTTTGGGGGGAAAATGACAAGGAAAATTGTCATCATTTCATAAAACAAATTTCACCTTTTATTTAAAAAGTTTACCATTTTCTCTCTCAACGTTTTCTCTTCTCTCACTTTTTCTCCTTCATATTTTTCTCTTCTTCCTCTTCTCTCTAAGTCCACGGCAACACCACCCTCTCCACTCTCCATGTTTAATTAATTTTAAGCAACCACTTTGTTTCAGACTACATTTCATTTGAAGGCTTTTCTTTCTTGTTGGAACTATATTCAAAGACTCACCTTTCCTCTCCATTTTCTCTCCATTCCCATTGCCAAACCCACCATTTTTGGCCATCCAAGCTTTCTTGGTCAACCAACCTTATTTCTTACATCTTCTCATCACCTTGAAGCTTTTTCCTTTTGTGACCATCACTTGATTCTTCTATCTTCATCTTTGTCCATAAAGCACTAAAACATGAAACTTTGAGATAACGTCCATGACTTTTCTCTTCTCTTTTTCATGATTCTTGGTCACCTTAGTGATCAAGGACTCCTTTTCAAGCTTTGGTTGTTGATTATGTGAGTTTGGATATCCTAGGGTTTTGTTGGTGGTGGTGGACGAATTTCAAGAGCACAAAGGAGATTACTTTTCTTGTTGTTTCTTTAGGTAAAAGGGAGATCATCCTCTTCAACTTATCTTGGTAGTGAGGAGCATATTTATGTGTTGTTAGTGATGAACCCATGTGAGGGTTACTTACTTTGTTGTATGATTTTGATGATTTTGTATTGGTTTTACCCTGTATGACTTAAGGTGTTGTTATTGTATATCTTGATGGCTTTGGAATAATTTTGATGGATTGGAATCATGTATGGAACGCAAGGGCTCTTTGCCCCCTTTATTTGAGGCTCACGGCCAAGCACCAGCAATAGGGTGTCCATGATCAAAAATTGTGTAACCATTTGGGAGATTAACTAATTAAGAGATTAATGATGAGAATTTTTAGGTTCCTAGCTCCTTAGAGCTCATGGCCTCATAGAGAAACCAATGACAAAATTTTGTGTTAAGTGGTGCGTGAAATCCGCAAGTGTATGGTTTCGTCGTCAAGTAATAAAAAGATCGAATCCACAGGGACTATGTCTATGAATACCAATTAATTAATTAATTCAATTAAATTAAACCAAAAGAATATAGTTGTGGAGTTATAAAAATGTAGTAACCAAGCAATAAAAATTAAAATGTAAAGTTGAGATAAAAAACAGTAATTGTTAAGGAAAGGTTTTCAGATTCAAGAAAGCTTCCAGGATTGGGGTTAACCACAATGATACAAGACTCCTAATTGACAATCCTTTTATTAACACTTGAAATTCAATTGAAGGTGAATTACCCTAAATTAGTTAATGTTCCCTCTCAAGATACAAGAATCGTGCCCAATTAAACTAATTCCTACTCTCGTGGTAATTGAATTTAAATCGAACCCATTGCGCTTTTTGGTAATTCATTAATCCTCAAAAGGCTAAACCTACTCTCGTGATTTAGACCTTAAGTTCAATTCTTATGGTTCCAACACCTAGGTTCACCTCTCAGTACGTCCCTAGATATCTATGAGATGCAAATAAGTGGCCAGCAAATTCACATGAATAATCGCAATAAGGATCAAATCAACAACATTCAAGATTAATAAAAGGGGTAAACAATATCAATTAATCATCATCAATGTATCAAAGGGCATTGCCCAATCCTAGAAACAAAAGGAACTACTCAGACATGGAGAAGAAGAAACCAGAAATCAAGTTCCAAGAACATCCAAACTCGTAATCCAAGAGAGAAGAGAGGAAGATGAAGATCAAGAGCCTCCAATGTGCCTCCTTCAAAACCAAATTCAAACCCTAATGTTCTCTTCAGAACAATTATATATACCCCATAGGTTAAAACTGATCAAAGCCCATCAGAAAAGAGAAAAACGGACTTAATCAGCTGACGCGTACCCCGAACCACGGCCGTGGTTCAGACCACGGCCATGCCGTGGTTGTCTCTGTTTGACAACTATGATCGTGTTTCAGACCACGGCCAGGGTGTGGTTAAAACCACGGCCGGCCGTGGTTGTCTCTGTTTGACAACTATGATCGTGTTTCAGACCATGGCCAGGGTGTGGTTCAAACCACGGCCAGGCCGTGGTCCAGACCATGGCCAGGGTGTGGTTGACTCTGAACTCTCCTTTTTTGCTTTTTCACGCAGCTGCTCGATCCATGGCCGTGGTTCAGTCCATGGGCAAGCCGTGGAACCCTCTGGAGTGAGTTTTTTGTCCCAAATTGCTACCCTATAAGCTCCAACTTCAATTGTATAAGCTTTCCATCCATTTCAAGGCCAATTAGGCACTAATCCTGCACAACAACACCAAAAACACAGCAATTATCCAAACTAAAGGGAAAAATAAATAAAAAAAAGGAAACTAAAATGCCTAAAATGCATAAAAATGCATGCAAAATAAGAACAAAACATGATGTTGTTTCACACACATCAAATACCCCCAAGCTTAAGATTTTGCTTGTCCCCAAGCAATAACTAAGACCAAACCAAGGAGTGGGATCAAAAGATAATAATGAATGAGGAACCTGAGGAAACATCCGACTAAGCAATAGGCAAAGGCAAACCAAGAAGCAGAGAGGTAATTAAAATTAAGTCCAATTAGAGGCTAAGTTCTCAGAAACCATGCATCCTCACAGAATTAAGTTCACACTCCTAACCACACTCAAAGTGTTTAAGGGTGAAGACAATGCGCTCAAAATTCCTCTTAGAAAAAGCACTTCCATAAGCTTGATAAGAAACCAAATTTCCACTAATAATCAGCATGCATGCAAGAATCAAAAGGTCTTTCAAGGGATATAATGGGGCCATGGGAATGATGTCAGGAAGGAAAAAGAAAGGAAAGAATGCACAAAGGGCTAACAACATTTTCAACAAGCACAATAAACCCAATAGAACATACATGGAGCAAAGACATTTTTCAATCAAGGCATAATTCCACATTTTCTTCCTTTCTTTTCAAGCTTTCATCTCATGCTTTTCTTTCCCCTTTTTTTCTCATCATTTTTTTTTCAAAGGGGAGAGACTTCATTTTCAAAACACATGATTCCCAATACAACATTCAAACTCAATTTGCTCCATTCAATATTCTAAATGATCACCGACAATGTATCATCATAGGCATCAAGAAAACAATTATACAATAGGCTTAAAATGGGCAACTAGTGGATGAAAGTGTAACAAATTCAGAAGGCCAGAAAAATACCTAAGATGCCTTAATCACATTCAAGCATGCAAACCAAGATTTCACCTCAAAATTGTTTCAAATCAAGTTCTAGAGCACAAAATCAATGAGGAATGACCACTCAACACAAAGAATGGGATGAAAAATCATTTAGTGCATAAATTCCATACAGGCTCAAAACTCACTTTTAGAGGTTCAAAAATCAATGAGAAGCACAAATTCAGAGAGCATATGCTAATTATCAACTATCAAGAAATCACCTCCACTGTCAATTAAAGACAATGCCTGTTGCCTATCACAAGAATCAACAAATTGGGTTCCAAATCAATATCATCTCAAAATCCCCAAAAGAGAGGGGCACAATTTTCTCCTTTTTTTTGCGGCCGACAGCTATATACATCCCCCTACAAAGGCTCCGAACTCAGGGAGGCACCTAAGCCGACTCAACATTAGCTAACTATGAAACAAAAAAAAATAGAAAAGTGTTAGTCAATAAAAATAAGAAATCAATCTCCTGAGTTCCGGATCACTGGGTATACAAATCTGATCTCTGAACCTTAGGATCCCATCAAGTCCTTCCTTAAACGCCGACTCAACACCTTGCTTTATCAACTCTGTTTCATTCTGCAAATACTGTTCACTTCTCTATTTCTCTCGGATTTCGTCTATTAGATCACTTGAAATAGTAACCATATTCAAACAAATCTTCCCCGATGTCAATTCCACAAACGGCCATATGTCCCTGAATTGCTCTATCAATTCCTTCTCCTTAACCATCATAGCAGAGATATTAAGCATCTTCCTACTTAAAGTGTCTGCCACGACGTTTGCCTTTCTGGGGTGTTACTGAAGTTAAAAATCATAATCTTTCAAAAACTATAACCACCTCCTTTGCCTCATGTTTAACTCCTTTTGGTCAAATAGGTACTTTAGGCTCTTATGATCGCTATAGACGTTGAACATTGCTCCATACAGAAAATGTCTCCATATTTTCAAAGCAAACACAATAGCAACTAACTCTAAATCATGAGTAGGGTAATTCCTCTCGTGCACCTTTAGTTGCCTCGAAGCATATGCCATAACCTTTCGGTGTTGCATAAGCACACAACCTAAACCCTGATACGAAGCATCATAATATACCTCAAAAGGTTCATTGGGATCAGGTAGAATCAACACTAGCGAAGTAGTCAGTCGTCTTTTCAACTCTTGAAAACTTTCCTCGCATGCGTCAGTCCATACAAAAGGTTGATTTTTTCATGTAAGTTGGGTGAGAGGTCCTACTATCTTGGAAAACCCCTCAATAAACCTACGATAGTAATCAACTAATCTGATAAAACTACGAATCTCCGATACTGTCTTTGGCTTTTCCCATTGAAGAACTATCTCAACTTTTGAAGCATCTACTTCAATTCCTTCCTCTAAAATTATGTGACCCAAAAACTGAACTTCGCTCAAGCAGAACTCACATTTGGACAGCTTAGCATATAACTTATTCTCCTTCAAAACCTGGAGAACCACTCTGAGATGTTCCATATGTTCCTCTTGATTTCGAGAATAGATCAGAATGTCATCGATAAAGACAACAACAAATCTGTCTATGAATGTTACAGGAGCATTTATCACTCCAAACGAAATCACAAGATACTCATAATGCCTGTAACACGTTTGAAAGGTCGTTTTGGGAATATCCTCTACCTTCACTCGGATCTGATGATAGCTAGAATGTAAATCAATCTTGGAGAAAACAGCGGCTCCCTTCAGCTAATCCATCAAATCATCTATCCTCAAGAGTGGATACTTGTTCTTGATTGTGACCTTTTCAACTAGTGATAATCTACACATAATCAAGAAGTTCCATCCTTCTTCTTGACTAACAATACTGGCGCTCCCCAGGGTGATACACTAGGCCTGACAAACTGCTTTTCCAAAAGTTTCACCAACTGCTTCATGAGTTCAACCAACTCTGACGGCGACATCCTATATGGTGCTATGGATACAGGACCAGATCCAAGTACAAGATCGATAGTAAACTCTATCTCCCGCTCCGGTAATAAACTAGGTACATCATTAGGAAAGACTTCGAGAAACTCATTGACTACTGGAATAGCATTCACATCCATCTCGCCCTTGATTTCTAAGGAAGACAATAACATGTATCCCTGAGCTCCCTCTCTCAAGAAAGCTTTAACTTGGTTGGCTGTCAAAAATCCAAAAACTTCAGTCTTAGGGAAAACTAGGGTTTTACTGGAACAATCCAGTAGGATATGGTTAGAAGATAACTAATCCATTCCTAAGATTATGTCTGTTTGAGAAAGAGGTAAACTGATCAAATCAATAGAAAAGATTCAACCCTCAACAGTCATAGGACAGTTCAAACAATCTTGGGTAGTAACAACAAGTTCAGCAGTAGGAGTAGAAATACTCAAATCATAAGGTAAAGAAGACATATGTAATCCTAATCGATGCACACACTCATAAGTAATAAAAGAATGAGTCGCCCTCGAGTCATACAATACAGATAAAAGATTACCTCCTATGGCACAATCTCCCTTTATTAGATCTTCAGATTGGGAGGCTTCCGCTCCACTCATAGTATAAACTCTTCCTCCTGCCTGAGGTCTTGCAGCTAGCACATTACCGATAGAAGGCTCTGCCTTAGGGTGATTGCAATCTCTGGAGATATGGTCGGGTTTCGCGTATTTGAAGCAAATGACCTCTTTCATTGTACACTCCTAGGTCAAGTGGTCCCTTCCACACTTTGAGCTTCTTGGAAAAGATGCCACAGTCTGACCAACTCGGTTGCCACCAGAATTACCACTCGAACCTCCACCATATGATTGTGGTTGATGTTGATTCCCTGGAGATCGAGAATAAGGCTTCCTTTGAAAACGATTGACATTGCTGCTATTCCCTCTTTCGAACCTAGAAGGTCCAAAGTTACGACTCCTTGTGTCTCGCAATTGGTCCAATTCCTCAATTCTACGGCATTTTTCCAACAAGGTTGGGAGTTGCTCAATTCCCAACGGTAGTACTGCTCTTTTCAAATCATGTCTCAATCCTTCTTCAAACTTTTGACACTTCCACTCCTCATCAGGCTGTAGCTGGAAATACCTTGAGGAACTTTGATAAGCTTTCGAACTTTGCTGCATACTCACTGACTGTCATGCTTCCTTGTTTAAGACCAAGAAACTCCATTTCTTTAGCATACCTCGCACTAGCTAGAAAGTACTTCTCCAGAAACTTGCTGTTAAAGACTTCCCATGTGATTACTCTTCCCTCAGCTTCCATCAATCGTTGCACTCCAGTCCACCAATCTTCAACATCTCCAACAAGCATGAAGGTAGCATAAGTTACCTTCCTATCATCGGCACACCCCATTTCTCGAAATATCTTCTCTAACTCCTTGATCCAAAGGCTTGCTTTCTTTGGATCTAACTCTCCTTTGAATTGAGGTGGGTTGTTGCGGTGAAATTTTGATGAGTTCTGAACTTCAGTCGTTGCCTCTTGTTGTTGGGTAGCTTTCTTGTTTTGTTGCACTATGACATCCGCCATCCTCTGCATCGCCTCAGCTGTTGCAACCATACTCTCATTCTCACGTCCCATGTTAATATGTCCACCCTCTACCGCGTGCCATCACTCTCCTTCAGAGTTAGACTAAACAAAACACAAAGAAAGTCAGATATAACCTTTTGGAAACTAAACATAGAGAATCACACAGCACAAACAAGATAGACCTAACCACAAACCCAAAAGAAAACTCAAATCAGGGCTTTGATACCAAAACTTGTTGTAAGGCCCCTTTCCGCAAAGGGCATCATAATGAAAAGACAAAATTCAAAAGAAACTAAAACCTGATTTAGAAAAATTTCCTATTTATCAAATAAGTATATGAATTTACCAATTTCTTTTTTTTTCTCTTCTTTTTAATATGCGAAAAACATAAACTTAGCGAAGAATAATATAAAGAACCTTCCATACACCAAACCAAAAGATACATATCATAAGTACTTACATATATCAGAGGATCTTTGTAAAACATAAGCAAAAGCTTTACATGCCCAAAAAGATTATACACATCAGCCACCAAAAACAACAAAAAGACATCAGGCCCTAAAAGCTACAAAAAGATATCGAGCCTCATAAGCTACTGAGATGGACCCTTGGACGGATCCTCCTCAGAAGAAGAGATCCTAACAGGAGCCACAGATTCACGAGCAGGAGCCTGTACAGAAGACATAAACGAGTCCTCTTGTGTATAAGAGTGGTCACCCCACAACTCACGGATCGACATGTAAAACTCCAACCACACAACGACATCAAAAGAGAAGGTAGGAACTGCATCACGACTCCTCACAAAAGACAGGGTCAGCTCACCCACATAAACAAACCACTTGGTATTCAGGTTGACGTGCCACGAATCGATGCCTCCATGAAACCTTAGCCTGGCATAACCAAGAAGACCTCGTCTAGACACCATAGTTGTAACACCCTGAAAATTAATAATTTCATGACAAATAGTCATTTTGTAATACTTGTGATTTTTGTGAATTTTTCTGGATTTTTTCGTAAATGTGAAATATTTTAATATTATTTCTCATTTTACGTGCGCATTGAGCAGAGCTAGGAAAATGAGATATTTTTCCTAAGAACCTTGAGCTGTGGAAACGTCAACAGGAGATCTTACTAAACTCGAGGCCAGACACGATTTACGAGATTTCAAGTTTTTCAAGATTTTTATCTGATAAATAAAAATCGCAGAATAATTTTATTATCCATTGGACAATAAATACCAGTTTTTGTTAACTGTAACTTCTGTCCACTGATAATAAATCTGATACAGTGTTAGTCATATTTTAGAGAACACTTTAATGACATCACAATGGTGACATCATCACCATGACATCACTTTGACTTTTCAAAAGGTGGAAGCTTAGCTTGTTGGAGAAGCTTGGAGGAAGCTTCCTAAAAATTTCCTATTGGCTTGTTGGATAAGCCACATTTTCCTCTCTCCTCCTGACCACCACACAGTTTTGGGGGCTCTTTGTGGCCACACATTTTATTCCATGCACTTACACAAAATATACATAATTACACATTTCATTCCATTTCAAATTTTACTATCACTTTCTTTCTCTATTTTCTCTCTTCATCTTTTTCTCTCAAGCTCTCTCTTCCTCATCTCTTCTCTTTCTTCCACGACACCCACACCATTCTTCCCTTCCATTGTTGCTTGATTTTAAGCAAAGAGTTTACTTGAACTAGCCATCCTTTGGAGCTCTTCATTCATGTTGGAAGACACCTTCAAAAACTCAAACTCTTCCTCTCCATTTTCTCACCCACCTCACGGCCAAGACACCATTTTTGGGGTTCTCCAAGCTTTTATTTCAACCAACCTTATTTCCTACCATTTTTCATTACCTAGAACATTTTCTCTTTTATGACCACCACCAAAATCCACCATTTTCATTTTTGTTCCATCAAGCTTCAAAGTTGGAGACTTTAAGGTAAAGTTCATAGCTTTTTCACCTTTCCTCCTCATTTTCGTGATTCTTGATCTCTTAGGTGATCAATGGTTCCTTTTCTAAGCTTTGATGATGATTTTGGTGAGTTTTGATGTCCTTAGGGTTCTCTTGTAGGTGGAAAACGAAAATCAATAACAAAGGAGCTTACTTTCTTGTGTTGTCTTCAATAGGTAAGAGGGAGATTTACTCACTTCAACCATTATTGGTGGTGAGAGAACTATTGATTGGTTGTTGATGGAGGAATCCATAAAGGATTGCTCACTTTGTATGCTTGTTCTTCATGCTTTCATGTATATTTGATTTATGTGAAAGTGTTGGTTGTTTTGAATGCCTTAATAATGTTGGATTGCTTGGATTGGATAAATGGAAAAATAGAGGGTTTCCTACCCTTTGGTGAGGTCACGGTTTTGGACCAATTTTGGGGGTTTGAGAATGATTTTGTGGGAATTGAAACTTAGGTGATTAGGTGTTAAAGAAATGATGATTATAATGGAAAAACTTTGGGACTTCTCACCTTGGAGGCTTACGGCCAAGTAGCCCAATGATGGGTCTATGATGGAATTTGTGTACTAATTTGGGACTAAGAAATTAGGTGATGGATAATTGATGAAACAATGACAATTTTGGGATTAGAGGCCCTTGGGAGAGATTTCGGCCAAGAGGAAAAGAAGATGGGGTATCCAAGACAATTTTTGTTATAATTTGAAACATAGAAGATTAAGTTAAGAAGGAATTGATTAAGGGTAAACAATGATGACGCAAGATGTAAATTTTTGGGTTCAATGATCCCTAAGGTTCATGCTAACAATGTGATGGAGAAATTGATTGGATTCTTGTCCTTGGGAGGTTCATGGCCTCTAGGGCTTTGTTGGCTAAAACTTATGTATCAAGATGAAATTTAGAAGAATAAGTAATTTAATAAGCTATTATGGATTCATAAGATGGAAAAATGAAGGAAAGAAATTTACTTGATAACTTGGAGTGATTTTAGACTTGAGAAAAGAACAAGAGTGTGAGTGAAACTTGGAAAGCCTTAGAATAATATTCTGAGTGAGTATGATTGAATTCATACTAAAGAATTTGGCTAATTAAGAGTACTAAAGATTTAATGAGAATTACAAAGGATTCCCCTAGAGATGGTTAGTGATGAAAGTCTTGAAATGAAAACGTAACCTAGGGTTGAATTTTAATAGCTATGTGTTATGGTTGAAGATTTAAATATGTTATATTATTGATAATTGCACTGGCCAGTTATGGCATGATTATGAGAAAGCATATCAGTGTGAAATATATATGAAATGTTGACATTGAGAATGGATTGTATGATATTGTGGGTCCATGTGTGGGACTAAGTACTTATTGATGTTTATCTAACTAAAATTGTGGCATGAAGTTATTGAGGACTGTTTTCTATGCCATTGTGGTATGTTCCATGAGAAATATATATTATTAATGAATATGCATGATATGCATTATGTTATAAGAAACATACAATTGATGAACATACATGATGTAAATTGAGTCATCATGCATATGTGAATCTCCGTTGAACTTTGTTGGAAAGGCGATGTGTGCCTAGGAGATTGAATTACATCTTAGTGTAGGTGCGAGTAGACTAAGCGTGGGTCATAGTGGTTGACCTTGGGGGCGTCAGGGTACAGGTGTCTCACAATAGACAATGGTAGCTCCACTAGGGTCGTGGGATAGACCGATGCAAACACACCGACGATCCGGACCGAGACGCTGTCCTATATCGCGATCAATTGTTGAGGTGCCATGTATAAGCCATGTTGCGCAAAATATTATTTTTATAAGAAAGCATTTTATTTTAAGGCTAATGAGATACTGACATGACTCCTTGATCATTCTCTCCGAATGTTTATGTCTAGCTCCATGGAGTAGGATTTTGCTACCATGTGCACGTGTATAGTAAGTCAGCATATCATCTGGCATTTACACATTTACCCATTTTCATGATGATGAAACTATTGTTCATTTATATGATGATTGAACTATTGCTCAAATGAGGTTATGATTATTTGAACTATCTCGTTGTTTATTATCTAAGACTCGGTGATTGTTTCTTTTATTGTATGTCACTATTCCTATTTAATATTGTTGCCTTGCTATGTGGGCATTCTGCGTCGTGCTGTTTTCTTACTGCCGTATTGGTATTGAATGCTGGGTGTCTCACCTCTTTCCTATATCCCTGTATTTCTGTTTTATATCTATATTTGATAAAAGATCGTGAGGAAGAAGAAGATGGAGCATACCCTTACTAATTGGAATGGGCTGATTTATTATTTTCGATATGACGTCTGGACGAGATTTCTTCAGTTACGTACGGGTGCAACTTCATGGGGGCATTGATGCCCGACGTGTCGACTGGGACACCGAGCACCCCAAATTTCCTAAGTTTTCGATAGTAATTTTGATAGTTAACAGAATTTTACTGTTTAGTGATTTCTGTGTGCTGTAAAATTATTTTGAATATTCTGTCAGTATATTTGATCGTTTTGAGTGATTTATTCCGTGTCAGAAAAATAAAAATTTTTGGGCCAGGGAAAACTTTACGTAATTTAATTTTTACCTTTAGGTTTTAATTATTTTACGTAATCTGATTTGATATTTGTGCGTTTTCTAATATTTGTGATTTTTGTGGATGATTATGAAAATGTAATAAAAACATGTTGGAATTTTAAAATGTAACAAAAGTGTTACGGTATTTTGAAAATGCAATAGAAGTATTGTGGTATTGTGAAAATGTAACAGAAGTGTTATGGTATTGTGAAAATATAACTAAAATGTTCTGGAATTGTGAAAACGTAATAGAAATGTTACGCAATTGTGAAAACACAACAAAAGTGTTTTATGACTATAAAAACATAATAACATGATGATTACTGTTGAACCAATGTCCATACACTGTATGAGAAAATGACGAGTTTTGCCTGTGATTGGTATTTAGTGCATTTTATATGCATTGGAAAGATATGGCTGTGATTGGTATTGGTGCATTATACATGTATTGGAAAAATATGCATTGAGGCATATGATTAAATTGAACAAATGAATTTGAAAAGATTTGGCCCTTGTGGTTGGACTTGCACTGATATATTCGTACATTGTATAAAGTATAGCTAATAAGCTATTTTGGCCTTTGTGGTTGGACTTGCACTGATATATTTGTGCATTGTATAAAGTATAGCTAATAAGCTATTTTGGCCCTTGTGGTTGAAGAGGGAATGAGAATTGATAGTGAGATCTATGATGGATCTTGGGGGCGTCAAGGCGCGGCGGTCGACCAGTGGATATCTGTCTGTGGGCTAAGGATGGACCATATGCCACTTGGTGATGCAGCCCGTTGCAATGCATTGACGATACCCGACAAGAACACAATTCTTTTCAATGACTGGGAGATTGTCTATGGGCTTAGGCTGGGCAATTAACCAGAGCATTCTTCTCGAAATTGTGAAAACCTCCATGGAGTTGTTTTTGAAAAACTGAGTCTATGTGCGCATGCATGAATCTGAGCATTTATATCTGTATGATATATTAATTGAGGAATATTGGCTATGACAATTGTTTTGAATACTTGGATGATGATGATGATAATTAGGACAATGTTGAGGATATTATTGTAATTGTTGTTTATGATAATTGAATTGATGAATGATTAGATGATGATAGTTGATTAATGTTGATGGTATGATCTTAATTATGGTATGATGTATTGGTATGATATGTTGTTTCTGTTATCTCTGTGCTACCATGTTGGTATTGGCGTAGGTGATCTCACCTCTTTGTATGTTGTGTTGTTGTGCTTGTAATGGTAAAAACTATATAATAGATGGAACGAGTTGTCTTAGACATACGGGTGATAAATACTCTGAGATCGGAGACAACATCAGAGAATGACCATTCCAAAGTCGATAGCGTGCAGTGTTGACAAGGAACAGATGTCTGATGCATCAAGAGGGATACAAAAAGAAATAAGTATGTTAAGTTTTCTCGTTAGTGTTGTACCGTGCTATTAAGTAGGACCCGCCATAGGGTCTGCTGCTGTGTAAAAAAAAGAGTATGTTAGTTTTATATTTCTTTTTAAATTGTTAAATATTAAGTGGTGTTTGTTATATGATTTTAAATCAGTTAAATCTATTTTTCCATATTACTTATAAATTTCAGTAAGTTTATGTTTCAGCAAGGAGAAGAAATTTTAAAACCCATCTTTTATAACTCAAACTTTGTGCGAACTTCTTTTCAGATTTTGAGTTGGGAGTCAGACATGTGATATCCTAGGGAGGGTGTTACATATGGGGTTGCGGCTTTGTCTGCAAGTAGTACCTATCTCAGGGTTACTACTTTCCCCTTTAGTGCTTTTGTACCCGTCATCTTTTAATTGAATATGTAAGTACTATATTTTGTGTTATCAGTGTTTTGTGTTAAGGACGAATATATTTATAACTGAAATACGTTTTTCCCTCAATGGTTGTATTTTAATGGTTGGGTACTAACTATACTTCATTCGGGGCTCATATTTTCTATTTATGTATAATGGAAATTTTTGAAAAGATTGTTGTAGAAACTGTGACACGCCTGGATTTAGTGACTGTGGTGTAATGACGATTGTGCCATAGTGATTAGATCTAGGGGTGTTACAATAGTAAGAATAGAAAACTAATCCATATGGAAACTGGGAAACTCTGGCTCGTTCCTGTCACAGTCTTTAAAGAAACACATATATAAACAAAATAATAAAATAAAGAGGTGAGATCTCCTACAACAATATGAACATGGCAGCATAGAAACAACAATGACACTAATGCCATTCAAAATACAGAAATGCACACATAATCATTGTTTCATGTGGCAGATAATTCAATAAATATTCCAAAGGATAATTCAACAGATAATTTAACAGATATGTAAATGTCACAATGAGATGATGACTGACTATACATATGCATAATGTACCAAACCGTACTCCATGGAGCTAGAACAACATCAGAGAGAATGATTGGGGAGACATGTTTGTATATCATCGGCCTCAAATAATGTGTTATCACAAAGTCCGCGTATGCATCATGGCTCATACAAGACATTCATCATCGGATCGTGAATAGTATAGTGCCTGGTCGAGATCGTCAAAGCATTGCTTGGTCACCACAGCCTAGAGGAGCTACCAACTGGCCACTTGTGGGATACCCGCGCCCAGACGCCTCGATGTTCAACACGTGAACTTGGGTTCCACTTGTGGTCTCGATAGCAACATCGTCGTTTATTTTCAATCGCGGATGTTCTATTATCTCATAAGGTTTTATTACTGTTTCATGCGGGATTAAAGGATGCAAACCCAAGTGCAGGTTGTCTCAAGTAATAAATTCTCGGGAGTCCGAGGTCGATCCTGTAACACCCCTTTGGAGGATGTCACACATAAAAGAAAATAAAAGAAAGAGAAATAAAATCTACCCAAGTTGTAAAACATTTGTTAAATAATATTATATATTGTAAGATAATTCCTGATAAACAGAATATTTGTTAAATAAAATATGCGGAAATAGCAAATAAACAAAACAACATTACTTATAATATACATATGATTTAAGTTATAAGTTGTACAAATAATTTACAACTAAAATTACAAATATTTAAACGAAAACAGTAAAGAAAGACAATAAAAGAGTCAATATATACATAGATACGCAGACGCGCCCAAAAAAAAACATCATGCATATCTAATCCTTTGAAGGATCACTCTTAACATGAAAATGATCATCAGGAGACAAATATCCCGGATGTCTCGACACTCGGCGATAACGAGATCGCGCAGTCGATACGATACTAATCTCACTAGGCTCCGTGGTCATACCACCAAAATGACGCCTAAGAGATAAAGGTAACTCTAAATGTAAAAATACAGTAGTAGTCATAACTGGCTCTCCGTCAAACTGTTGACGTAAGGTCACAGTCAGCCGTCCTACATATGTCACAGAGTTTCGGTCTCCTCGCAGATGCCAAGCTAACGATCCTTCATGAAACTCCAGCTGCACAAACCCTAGAAATCCGGTATCGCCATACCCAATCAAATCAATCCAATGGATATGGATGATCGATGGTTCTTGATCGTCAACCGATCTTCCTCTCTTTGTTCTTCTTCTTCCTTGGTATACGAGAATCTCGAGAGGTGTTCCTCTTCCTCAAAGTCTTTACCGCGTAAAATAAATATACGAGAAAATATATACAACGAAGAGGTAAGACAATCTAAAATCACCATAAACATGGCCAATAAGAAGACGACAAACAACAAATATACGGTTCATGCAATACGAAAAGCTATAACAAAAATAATAACAGAATAGAGTAAGATTTAGATATCCTAACAATACATAACACCACAGATAAAATATAACACAGATAAGACAATATCACAGATAGAATAAAATAAGAAATAGACAACCATCATAATAATTACCAGATAAAGATAGATAGAGAAAATAAAATAATATCCAAGATATAATCATATATATACTAAGACACGACCCTACTCCATGGAGCTAAACACATAAAGATATCAGAGAGAATGACTCGCAAAAATCTATTAGTACCACGGCTGCCCAACCAACTATTGCGCGGTCACACGTTGCGTCTATAGCCCCACATCACAGGAATCCATCATCCAGGCGTGGTGTAGTTCACTGTCTCACGTTGTGTCACTACAGGCAAATGTACTACTAGACTTTACAAATCTCGATTAAATATAGTGCGTGTCGAGTCCATTAGTGTGCTATCGGTTTACCACGGCCCAACGGAGCTACCAACTGTCCACATATGGGATACCGTACACTAACGTCTCCAAGTCCATTAGAACAATGAACCACACTATGTTTATCGCATCGACAACATGATGTGATTCGTCTCGTCAACCAATCCACCAAAAATTTGGCATAAACTCAACACATAATTCCAAAAATATGAAATTACGAAGATACCCTCAAGATAAAAATATGCTCTCAATGGCAAAAAAATAGAAAGCCTGTACGGGTTCACATTTTCCCGACAGTGAAAAATCCTCAAAAGCCTGTACGGGTTCACATTTTCCCGACAGCGAAAAAAATCCTCAAAAGCCTGTACGGGTTCACATTTTCCCAACAGCACAAAATAAATACAGCAACGGTCAATGGCGTAGAAATTTTATCGCGTTTTCCTAATTCCGTTGTTTTTACAAACGTTTATAAATTGCGTAAATATATTTTTCTATTTTTTTTTAAATCGCGTAGGATTTTTAATACGTTTTCTCAATCGCGTAGGATTTTTAAATCATTTTCTTGTCCAAATTCCTTAAAAATCACTGTTTAAATAAACAGAAATAATAATTAGTACGTTTAAACTACGTGTAATATTTTTCATACCGTATACTGTCTTTTGGACATCTTTTCTATCTTATTTGTCCGTTTTTACTAAAAATTGACAGTATTTTGTTTAGAATTTTAATAATAATGGTTTCCTAATTTTTCGTAAAAACTTTGTTTATTTAAATAAACCGGATAATTTAATCTTTTAAAAACTCCTAACATGCTTCAAAATATAGCATGAGCCATATGTTAGAAATTCTTAAAGATTACTGTATTTCCTTTATAACAATAAAATTATTGATTTTAGTTCCTTAAATTAATTCTAATCAATTGATTTCTTCAAAACTTATTTTAGAAAAATTCTTTTTAACATGTATTGCAACTTTATAAATGAAAATGGTTTGGAATTGATTTTAGAAATCAAGACTACCTAATTTTGGCATGTTGGCCGAAGTTCATAAACCCTTTTGTATTTGATTTCTAAATTATTTTTCATCTTATAAATACATGTCAAACTTATTGTATTGTCTAAATTCATTTAGCCATCATTTTTAGAAAATGGTTTTTGAAATCAATACATTCATTTTAGGCATGTTGGCCCAAAATACTAATTCTTACCATTTGATTTCTAAATTCATTTTTCATGATCTAAACAACTTAATATCTTGCTAATTCTCCTAGGTTAATTAACTTACCTTTTAGGAAAATTAAGAGAATATTTTGGTTCCCCATTTGGTTACGAACCGTGGGCATTATGGAGTGTTCTTTGGAACACACATGCATTTCCTTGACATGTTATTCACATCCTATACATTATCATGCAATTCTATACTTTATCATGCAATTCTATACTTTATCATGCAATTCTAACACATGCAATATTATCAAAGCTTATAGACATGCAACTTAAAGCTTGTAGACATGCAATTTATTACAAACAACAAATAGGAAAGCTACTAACAAATACACAACCACATCAAATAAGCTACTAACAAGCACACACATGAATCCTTATGGATTCTACAATCACAAAATCAACTCCATCTTCTTACCACCATCCATAGGTGATAAGATTTGTCTTCCTCTTACCTTAAATGAAGACAAATGGATTCTTTCACTCCTCCTAGGGTCACGGTTTTCCTCCTTCAAGAACCTAACAAACTTAAACAAAAACTACAAGTTACTAACCATTGAAAAAGAACCTAAACCATGGATAAATCATGGCTTAGAACTTTGAAAAAGAATTTAGAAAAGAAAAACAAGAGATTTCACCTCCTTGGTACAAACTTCCAAGTAGGTTTTCAAGCTTCAAATGTAAGATTTTGAAAGAACTCTCAACTAGAGATGTTCTTAGGATTGTGTTTAGGTTTAGAAAACTTGGTTAGAAGAAATTTTGGGTGATTGAATGGTGTAGTATCAAGCTTGGCCGAATAGGTGAGAAAGGAAGTAACAATGGTGTTTAGGGTTCTTGGATGAGAGAGAAGAGAGAATTTGCATGAAAGAGAAGAGATTTTTGGTCCTCCCAAAGCCATATGGCCGTAGACTTCAAGCCATGCAAGGTGGACATTTGCTTGGCTTCATCCAAGCCCTTGGATGCATCAAAGGTCAAGATTAAGCCTTGATTAGCAAGCTTGTTTCCTATCGGTTGCTCCTAACCTAGTCATTAGCCTTAGTCACCATGCTTAGTCACTAATAACCTAGTCATCAAGCCTTATCATCATGTTCAAGAATATTCCTCTACTAATCATGTTTAATTAAGCTACTAAGTTAATTGGTTTAGCTAAACGTGGGTCCCGCAAAACATTTTCAGGTCCACTGTCACTAAATTATCTGACTAATAAAATAATATTATAATAATACAAAATTATTTTATTTGTGATTAAATCCTAAAAATTAAAAGATTAATTTTAGGGCTCATTCGAAATTGGGTTTAGTAAGATCCCCGCCTCGAATAATTAAAAACAGATTTTACCGGTCCGGAAAAATATTATTTTCCGCCCAGTAGCAAATCACACAAAAAGTCCATATAAAATCACAGACAAGTAATATTGGACACTAAATCAAGTAGAAAACAATTAAAAAAAGCAAAAAAAGCAGTACAAACAAAGACGTTCGGGACGTAATGGTCATTTTCCTATTTTTTTTCACAACGCAGCTAATCATCCAAAAAGTTCAAATAAAATTACAGACAGTATTAATTATCTGTATATCTTCCAGAAAAATTAAAACAGTAGCTCGAAAAAACTTTTATTTTACCGTCTCGAAACAAATTACGTAAAAAGACCAAATAAAATTTGAGCCTGTATAAACGTATTTGTATTTCATGTAGAAATCGAGAAACAGTAAAATAGGGACACAACGGTCATTCACACGAAAGCTTGAAAAACAGCAAACAGTACATTCGGTACATTTTCTAAAAATTGGGGTGTTACAGATCCACAAGGAATTGATGAAGAAAAATTAATTGAGGTAAGAAAAGGATTTGTCACAACACCAAAAGTAATAAAAGTTATTCACAAATAAAAAAGGATTTGCTTAGGTTAGGAGATCCACTCTTAGTAATAAATTAGAGGTAAGATTATTTCTCTTCATTACTCAATTGAAATCTACACATAAATGAAGTTCCAATCGGAAAATATAACATTCAAAGTTCAATTATATATGCAATCATATTATGATTCCTTCAACTATCTACTAACAATTGTAAGTGAGCTCAAGCATTCACTGTGCCAATCCTCTTGTCTACAATAAATCAAGATCTCCACTATACAAGGAAGGTTTCTAAATTGATTGGAAACAAAATATAGCACATATAATGTCCACTTTATAATATATCATTTAAGCACAAGAAATAGAATAATCTTACCTTATTTCATTACCAAGAGCTTTACTCTTTCACCCCAAGCAAAATGAAAATTAAGTACTCATAATCAATAAGAAAGAAAGAGAGTAGAAAAGAAAGATGAACATACCTTCAAATTAGAACAAAAGAAAATTACAACAAAGGAAGACAATATACAAGCATGAACATAATTTATCCTAACCAAGCCTAAAGCCAAAGTCTCCTAAATGATCAGCCAATGGAGCCTTTTATAGAGGATTAGAGATACAAAATGACAAGGGGGCTGATTAATGAGTGGGTGAGGAGTGGGTGGATGAGTGGAAAATGCCAAATGGTGAGTTAGTGAGTGGAAAATTATTGTGATTCTTTGTCTCCGAAATCATTTAGTGCTGATCTCATGGATGCCATCAGATTTATAAAACATGGTCTTCATGAAAGTTGTAGCACTTTGTCTTATCTTTCCAATGGCAACAGTTTCAGCTCCAAAGGTAACCTACAACCTGAGATATGACCCAATTACTGAATAGTGTTCAAGTCCAGGTACAACACCTTTGTTCTGACTTCAAAGCCCAATATCACCTTCAAGGAGTCCGATCTGAGTTTTGTGTTCTTCATGAAAGTTGTAAATATGGGTCTTAAATTTCAAATATCCAAATTTCAGCCCAAGGAAGTTCCTACAACCGGAGTTATGCTCTGATTACTACACACTATTCAGGTTCTAGTCACAAAACCCATGTTCTGACTTCCAAGCCCATTTAGCTCCACTAGATGTCTGATTGAGCCTTGGAGCCCTTCATGAAAGTTGTAAAGCTCTCTCTTATCTTTCCTACAAGGTAAGATACATAATTATAAGACATCTAGAACTCAAGATATGACTGAAATACATAAATAATGTAAGATCAAAATAGTGCTGAAAAAATCAATTAAGTCCAATTTGAGTCCAAACTTACAAAACATAACCAGACTTAATCAATTAAGTACATAGAGAGTGTAAATGACTTAAAATGAGGGTTTATTAATGTATAAAATATGTGATTATCAAATTCTCCCACACTTAGTTTTTGCACTCCTGGGCAAAACACATAAGACCAAAGCTAGGAAACAAAGAAAAATGACACAGACTCAAAAGTAAAAAACTCTAAAAGACTCGATGAAACAAGAAGAGCAACTAGAAATTCAAGGGATCAAAGCATTAATAAGGTAACATTTCTTCATATCTCAAACCAACAAGCAAGGAAACTTTAGTTGAAAAGAATAAATCAAGAATGATAAATCCTCACAGAATTCACTCTCAATCTCTTAAGTGTTTAAAAGGTAAGTATTTCACTCTATTCAACCCATGAACAATTGCACTACTATAAGCTTGCTTATCTTCTACTTCTCTGCTACTCAAAACACATGCATACAAAAATCAAGAGGACTTTATTCAAGGTTGTAATGGGATCATGGTAAATGAGAGGGGATAATATGGATATGAGAAGATAAATACCAAAGAGAATAAAAGAGCATTATGGTATAGTTAGAGTGGAGAAGATGTTTGAGAACAATCATCATAAAAGACAATCACTAATATTTGACTAATGTTTTGTTGAAGATCAATCCCAAATTAGTGAATTAAATTCATTGTTAGGCCTGTACCTTCTCATTTTCTTCCTGTTGTTTCCAAGCATCCACCTTTATTCTAGACTCTGATAATCCTTTGATTGCAACGGTAGTCAGTTTTTTTTTAATCATTTTGCACACACACCCCCACACTTGTTCAAGAACAAGGCCAATGCTCTCTTATTCCCTAAGGTTAGGTAAAACATGTTTTTTTTTCTTTTTTTCTTGAAGGTACGTAATGAGCTAAAAACAAGGAATGGTCAAATAAGTTCAAATGGGTTACACAAGGGAAAATATAGAAGGATGGCTATTTGGTCAAAGTAGCTATTTCAAAATACCTCAATCATATTTATGTATGCATATGAAAATATAGCCTAAAAAAGAATCAAAGCAAGTTTTAGAGTAACAATTCCATGAGTGAAAATCACACAAGAAAGAAGAGAATGATACAAATGTTCAATTCATTCATCAATAGACTCAAAATCTCATAAGGCATATTTCTATCATTCTCAATCCACCATATCAACATTCATATCCAAGCTTGTGACTTTTAAGAAAGAAGACAATTTATGCTAAGATCCAAGAATTCATTTGCTACTTCTACACAAAATAATTATTTCCTCAATTAAGATGCGTCTCAAGAGTAAACTTACTCCAAGGCAAAATTTACTCCTTACTCTGCCATCCTTAATTGGTTTTACTACGAATAGGTTTCTGACAGTCATATTACTAAACATACTTCCCAATTTAGATGATTCTTAAGAGTAAAATTACTCTTTACTCTGCCATCATTCATTGGTTTAGTAAGTCCATGACAATCATATCATACTTTACAAAAAAGATTTTTTTTTTGGTCAACTATCCTTCCCCCCAACTAGATCACAACATTGTCCTCAATGTTAAAATATAGATGAGTAAAAGATAGAAGATATTACTTATTGGAGAAATTTGACACAAACTTAAATAGAAACAAAGTACGATAAATAAAATCAAAGGTAAACGAAAGCTATAAACGAAGTGTCAAATCTGGCTTTCTTTTCATCCTGCTTCCCTCACTGCTTCCTGCTAACCAATCTATATGAGCTATTGCTGGGTCATGTTTATGAACAAAAGCTTCTAATTTATCAATCAACTCATCAATATTGGAAGCAGAGATAAGAAGTTATCTTGCCGAAGGTGTGATAAATTTCTGTTCCACAGCATGGTCAAGAAAAAATAACAAAATATCAAAAAAATTATTTACATTCAACAAACCTATGAGTTTATGGTGGATGTTTAGTTGAGACCAAGAGACAATTTGAAAAACTTCTTCCAAGGTACCAAAATCACCTAGTAAGGCAATGAATGCATCAGAGTTGTCAAGCATTATCTTCATTCGTTCATGCATTGATGATACCTTAAGTTCCTTCCTAATTGTCTTTCCAGTGATGTTCTGTTGAGCTAAAGGTCCAAGAATGACACCTAAAACCTAATTGCCTCCTATATATGCAGCAAGTGATACGACCCCTATTAACCCATGACAACCTCCCCCATATACAAAATGAATATTCATCACAGCAAGTTATCGACTAAGAGTAGTAGCTGCGTTTACAAACTCTAAACCCTTCCCATACTTAGACCCACAAAATACACAAATATTTTTAAGTTGACGAATAGAAACACCTTCCATTTCTATACTCACCTTCCCTTTGAATGATTCTGAGTTAGAGGAAAGTAGAGAAAATAAAGTGTTTAAATAGGAAAAAGAATGGAAAGGGTAATAATAGCACCTATAAGGGTAGGTTGACTGTTGTCAAAAAAGTTTGAAATTAAGAAACACATAATCTTTGTTTTTTTTTTTTGCTTCAAGAAAACCATCAGGGTAAAGAAGTCTAAAAATCCCTGAAGAACCCTACTCAAAGGATCATTTGTCCAAAATCAAAATACAACAAAATCATACAAAGATAAAAAAAATATAATAACAAATGATGACATACCTTTATGTACAATTTTCATGGCGTATCTTTATACTGCGCGTCATGAGTGCAGTGGTGACATATCTTTATACTGCGTGTCTGTAACACCCACTGTAGGGTGCCACATTTATGTTACTTAATTATCAAATTACCCCCTTCTATTATAAAATGTGATGTTGTGATAAAAATACTAGTTGTAAAATTTTTTCCACTTCTTTGATGTCGATAAAATAAACTTAGCAGAAAATAAAAATATTATACATCATCATACATAACATACATCATTATACATTACAAATGTACTGTCAGGATTATTTATATACAGACCAAGTCTCAAAAGTAGTTGACATACTTAAATATTTAAACGACTCGCCCAAGTCTAACTAAATAGCAGAACCCTCAGTCGGGTCCTCCTCAGACTCCTCAGCAGGTAGGAATCCGACTTGACGCGAAGTCCTACAGACAGGTGTCTGAGCAGACGACACAATACTAATTTCCATTGGGACGTGAAACCTACCACCCCAGTACCGTCTAATTGACAGCAAAAATTCAACATGTACATATATGGTTATAGAAAAGAACGAGTCACCTTGAAAAATTCTGCTCATGACGACCGTCAAAAGTCCCTGATAAATGAGTCCCTCCTTATTGGGACTCAACCTCCAAGCACCAGCTCCGCCGTGGAACTGCAATCTCACGTATCCAAAGAAACTTGACCGGGATGCCATCCGATCAAAACTCAGCTACAGGAATCTGCACTTCTTCACCCTCTTGTTCTATGCCTTGCTCAACGTCTTTACCAAATATAATTACAGTACAAAATAAACATACAAAGAGGTGAGATCACCTATGCCAATACCAACATGGTAGTACAGAGATATCACAAATAGCATACCATACATATATACCATACCATAATTACAATCATGCCATCAATATTATTTATCATAACAGATACAATAAATAATAATTACCATCATGTCACTAACATTATTCAAATCACACAATAATTACAATAATGCCATCACATTATTATCATCATCATCATCCAATATTCCTCGATAGTTCAATTGTCATAGCCAATATTCCCCAATTATTATATCAGACAGATATAAATACTCAAATTTATGCATGTGCACATAGACTCAATTTCTTACTCCATGGATCTAATACTCAATTCGGAGAAGTTGATCCGAAAGATCTGTCTGTACCAATATGCCTCAGACCACGTGCTACAATTCTCATTTGTATTTGCACATCTAGCATATGCAACACCCTACTGGGGACGTTACATTTCCAAACAATAATAATAAAACATTTACCTAAGTTATAAGTTATTTCGTAATATATAATAATATAAGTTGTAAAAGTATTTTTTTTGAAAACACATTATATTATAAAATAAAATAAACAGTACATAAAATAAAATAAACTATTACATACACACCATAATTATAGATACGAATAATTTACATATTACAAACTAGTTAATTAAAAACAGTAAACTGTCTGGTTTAAAACAAACCATAAACTAGCCCAAGCATAACACTAAAAGTTCTGATCCTCTGAAGAATCCTCCTCAGGAAGATCATCGGAAGACAGAAATACTCCGGTAACACCGTACCACGCTGAAAATCAATCCATATGATATGGATGATCTCGAGGTTCGCCTTCCTCGAACTGGTCACTTGGTTGCTGCTCCTCGTTGTATTGACAATCCAACAGTTGCTCCTCTTCTACTTCCTCAACGACTTTGCGGAACATAAATAATAATACAGAAAATATATACAAAAAGGTGAGACAATCTATATCATTACCAGTATAGCAGTAAGAAAACGACAAAACATACAGATATAGCAGTTAAAATAACAAAAATCATATTAGCACAACATATATCATATCTCAACCAAGTATAAATATCTTAGATGCAAAATATCACAAATCAAATTATAACTATTCACACAGTGATGCAGATTAAATATGTCATGTACTCAGACTCGTTCCTACTCCATGGAGCTAAACACAAACATCAGAGAGAATGATCCGGTAGACATGTCCGCACATCAGGCTGCCTCAACCAACTGTTACATAGTCAAATACGTCGTGTAAACAGCACACAGTCAAATACGTCATGTGAATGGTACACAGTCAAATACGTCATGTAAACAGCACACAGTCAAATACATCTTGTGAATAATATACAGTCAAATACGTCGTGTATGTCCAAGCATAGTACCAAACAGTCCCCAATAGATCCTGATTAAGAATAGTATTTGTCGAGATCGCTAGTGTGTGTTTTCAGTTACCACGGCTCAGAGGAGCTACCAACTGTCCACATGTGGAATCTACTGCACACTAACGCCTCCAAGTTCTCCACATGAACACACTATGTCTATCACACCCGTAACACGGTGTAATTCATCTCGTCAATCAATTGTCAATTTCAACCAAATTGACATACCACTCTATGTATGTAATGATCCATAATTACAAAAATACTCTCAGTATCACCATGAATCATAATTACATAAATATCCTCATTGTCACCATAATTACAAAAATACCCTTAGTGTTAATAATTCCAAAAATAGTATGTCTCCACTTGACAGTACTATTTCCCAACATGTTCGGGTCCACCACTTTGACCCGACAGTAAAAACTTACTATTTCCATAAGTCGCGTAAATATTTTTCAACGTTTTTTCAATTGCGTAATATTTTTAAATCATTTTCTCAATCGCGTAGTTTAAAAATCATCATTTTAAATACGAGTAAACTATTTCTATTATTTTTCACTGTATAAAATATTTCTTGACACTCCAAATTAAATTTTTAAACTTTCCAAAACTAAAAATATTATTTAGACATTATTTTCCATTTTTCTTTACAAAAATTACTCTAAGTAATAATTTCTGACGTTTTTCTCAAAAGTTCAATTTTAATAAATTCTTTTACAGTTAATTTTATTCTTTAACTACGTAAAATACTTCTTTGCTTTCTAAATATCATTTTGAAACGTTCTTCATTACTTGCTCATATTTAATCAATTTTGACAGCATTTCGTTTAAAAAATCTACTACATGATATTTTCTACGTTTTCCTTTAAAAATTCCTTTATTTAATTATAACCATAAAATACACTTTGAAAATTGCTAACATACTTTAAAAACTCAAAGATAAGTATTTTTCAAGTGTTAAAATTTATTTCTTTACCATACTAGACTTCTAGTAAAAATTCATGTACTTATTTGACTCTTGAAAATCCATCGTAATTGAATTCATTTTAGGTTAATAAACTAGTTTACACTTAGAAAATAAATTTTGGATCAATTAAACATTAACAATATATTTTGGCCGAAAATCACCATTTTTATACAAAAACCATGTTTAAAATTATTTTTCATCCATTAAATCATTGAAAAATCCTTTAACTTAATTAGATCAATTAGGTTATCCTTTTAGAAAATGGTTGAGAATATATTGGTTCTCTTTTCATAGTAAAAATCATAAGCTCTTCATCTTGTGTTCTTTGGAACACTTTTGCAAGTCTCAACATATTTGCACATCCAACAATAATTATCATAGATCCATGAACATATACATATATTTATGAACACATACCATATATTAAAGCAATAATAAAACACATACCAAATATCAAAGCTATAAACATGCTTGTATGCATAATAAACCACAAATAGAAAAGAAAATAACATGCACACATACACAATCACAAATAGAGAAGACAATAAACAACCAAGTGAATGAATCCTTATGGATTCTTCACCACAAATACATCCATTTTCTCACCACCACACATGGTTGATGAGATTAAATCTCCCTCTTACCTATAAGGAAGACAAGATCTCCTTGGACTCCTTCTTAGAAATTTTATGTAGCTTCAACAAAAATCCTAACAAGCTTAAACAAATTATAAAGTCATAAACTATGGATGAAAAATATAAACCATGGATCAATCATGGCTTAGAACATCAAAAATCAAATTAGAAACAAGAAAGAAGAATTTTCACCTTATAGGAAAGAAACTTCAAAGTGATTTTCCAAGCTCCAAATGGATGATTTAGCAAAAACTCACAACTAGAGATGTTCTTAGAATATGGTTTAGGTTTAGGAAATTGTGTTGGATAGAAGTGTTAGAAGATGCTATGGCCGAATGGTAGAGAAAATGGAAACTTAGGAATTTTCTTTGAGTTCTTTGGTAGGAAAAGAAATGGATGAAGGTGTGGAATGATTGAATAAATGATGAAGGAGGTGAATGATTGCCTAAATGCATAATGCATGGCCGTAGACTTCCAAGACAAATGCAGCCCCCTTTTTTGACAATTTTGCTAACATAATTGCCTTAGATGATTTGGATGGTGGATGACTAAGCATCTAGATCTCCATGATTGCATTTGAGTGCATAATTGAATGCATAATGCATGCATAAATCCAAAAATAGCTATAGGAATTCTAATCAAAATTTGATTGATTTTTAATAACTTATTTATGCTTAAGTCCTCCTAATTAGGTTTAATTAAAAGTTAGTTAGATTCCTTTGTATTTTAGTTAATCATTAGTTTACTTAGAATCCTTAATCTTCTACTTAATTATGCTAATACATTTGTCTAACTAAAATTTGATAAAAACTAATTAGGTTTTATTCCATTTAATTACCACTCAAACTCTTTAGATTAACTTAATTAAATTTTAGACTAATTATTCCATTAAGTTAGATTTTAAACTAACTAATCTACTAAATCTAACCATTTTTATGGATTTTCAACCTTTTGGTTTAGAATTTTACAAGCCATTTACGTTGGTAAATTTTTCCTAAAAGTGGGTCTCACAAACCCAAACGTGGGTCCCACAAACTAAACGTGGGTCCCACAAAACAAAAGTGGGTCCCACAAACCAAATGTGGGTCCCATAAAACAAATGTGGGTCCCACAAGCCAAACGTGGGTTCCACGAACTTTTCTGCATGATAAATGTTTTTATTACACAGAAAAATCCTAAAAATTAAATGATTGATATATATATTATTCGAATTGGGTTTAGTAAGATCGCCTAGCTCCAAATAATCAAACAAGATTTTTCCCAGCCCGAAAATTATTATTTTCTTGACTCAGCGTAAATCACACAAAACAATCAAATACAGTTACGAAATAGTCAAATTAATTTTATAACACACAGAAAATAGAAAACAGTACAATTAGGACAAAAATGTAATTAATTAAAAATTAGGGTGATACAACTTCTCATATTATTTTCCACATTTTCTTACTCAAGAAAATCCTTTTTGCAATATATTCCACAAATTTACCATTCCATTGAATTAAATCAATGTTTCTCACTTAAAATTCCCTAACGCTCTCCAAAACCCAAAGGATGAGTTTTACGTTAGTAAATTTTAAATCATCAACGTTTCTTTTATATTCAAAATAAATTCTCAAATTCAATCCTCTTCCAAAATAATTTGAGGTTCAAACCCTTACAACCTCTATTTTCCTTTTATAACCAAAATTTCTATTTCTCAAGTGATAAAACACTCTGATTCCCTTTCCAAAATTCTTGTACTAAATCAATTATATTTCCACTTGAAAACCACTTTGTTTTTATAAAATCAAGGCATTACAAGCCTTCAAAACTGTAGACATGGCCATTGAACCCATTCTTATATTTTTCCTTCTAAATCATCTAAGTTCCATTCATGATTTTACATAAACAAAACCATTAAAATTTCTCACCAAAACCGTGAAACACTTGGTCTTTGAAATCAAATCATTTGTTCATTTTCCTTGCTTTTCTAAACATCCAATTTTACCATTCATGAAAATATTAATTTGTGAACACCTATTTTGAGGTGTTGAGGCCGAAATCCTCATAGTCATTGGAACCAAAAATTATTTTCCTTTCCAACAATTTTTATGGCATACATCACATATAATCAACATATTATATTTCAAGCATACCATAAAAGCAAATAAAAATCATACTAAGCATGCAAACACAAATAAACCATGCTAAGCACATAAACCACATAAACACATAAACACCTACAAATAATTACATAACCATGGATATGAATCCTCACATGGATTCACCATCTATCAAATACCAAACCATCTCTCACCACCATACTTGGTTGGTGAGATGGATCTCCCTCTTACCTCTTGAAAAACCTCAAAAAGCTCCTTGCTTTGCACTTTGCACAAGTTCTTCACCAACAAAAGTCTCTTAAACATAAAACAAACACAAGTTTATTAGTATATAAAGCTTGAACAAGAAGAACCATGGATCAAAAATGGTTTAGATCATGAAAAAGAGATAAGAAATGAAGTTTTCCTTACACTTCACCTCAAAAACCCTAGAACTTGCTCTTGGAAAAAGTCCTTGAAGATGAAAGATTTAGAACTTGGTGTAAACTACAAAGTGTCTTAGAATGAGGTATAGATTCAAGAAGTATGGTTGTTTGAAATTAAAGAGTGATGGAAGGTAAACTTAGAGTGCTTGGCCGAAACAAGCTTAGAGAGAAAGGAGAATTTTTTTTTTGATTAGTTAGCTTCTTAAAATTGATCAATAATGACCAAGGTGATCAATAATGTCTTCAAAATTTGCTTTAGCTACTAAATCCATCCCAAAAAATGTCCCCCCTTCCATGCACTCTTCAAAGAGTGACCAATCTCCTAGCCACCATTTTAAGCATTTCTAACCATTGATTAGTTCAATGGTTAGGATTAAAGTAGATTCTAGGTTTAGCCTTAGATAGAAGACTTAATCTAGGCCATTGGATCTTTCCTCCTTGAAATCCTAGCCATTAGATGTATCTCCAAAATGAAAGGTCAAGATTACTCCTTCAAACTTTACATCCAATGGTCATAAATGATCTTAGCCACTTTGTAAGAGTAAATCTCCATCGTCGATTAAATCAAGACCAAATCTCCACCGTTGATTAAATCAATGGTGGATGTCCAAGCCACTAATGTTGACTACGGTGTACGATGTTTATTTTTTTATCTGCTATAACCCTACAAATAATATTTTTGCTATATTTTTATCACCTAATAATTAAATACAGTACAAAACACAGTAAAAGAAAATTTCAAAAACTATTTTCGGATTCAGGTTTAGTAAGATCTCCCGTCTCTGTCTCAACAGTACAAATTTTTCAAGCTGCAGAAAAATTTTCACTTTTCGAGACCCACATGGGCCCACGTATAGCCCCCTGGGCCCACAGACGGCCCACGGATAACGCTAAAATAATCAGAGTAATATAAAAGTTTCATAATCATCCACAAAATCACAAAAATTAGAAAATTCATGAAAATCAAATCAGATTACATAAAATAATTAAGACTTAATAGTAATAATTAAATTACATAAGATTTTCTTCGGCCCAAAAATTATTATTTTCCTGACACGGAGTAAATCACACAAAATGATCAAATGTACTGACGAAATATTCAAAATAATTTTATAGTATACAGAAATCACTAAATAGTAAAATTCTTTTAACTGTCAAAATTACTGTCAACTAGTTAGGAAGTTTGCGGTGTTACAGTGTTACCAGTGTAGTAAAGACTCACGTCCGTTTATTCAAAGAAAAGAGAAAGAATAAAACATCGTGGGTTTCCATCCTGAGTCTGGAACCTGGAGAGCTCACACTTAGGCTCGTAACATCAACAAAGATGCTAAAATCTGAAACCCATAATGTCCAAGATCTGGAACGTCCCATCCTAGGGCATTGAGAGCCCCTTCTAATAAAAGCGAGGATCAAGCTCAGATGCCTCATACGCTTTAGCAGCCGCGGGTTACTTCTCACTAATAACCAGAGTGGGACGCTTCTGCCTGTCCATCAACTCCACAGTGCCTAGATGGTAAACACTGGGTTATGGAGTGCGGCTTTCTATAGAGCATGGTACACGAACTTTTTTTAAGGACCAGCGTGCAATGGTCCACCCGAGTCAATGACAAGTCAGCCAAAGGCTGGGGCTCGACAACTAATTAAAGCCATGGTACTCCTTCCGGATCGCCCTTGTTCAAACATTTTTTTCTTTTTTTTTTCTTTTTATTTTTAAGAAAACATGAAGAAAAAGAAGATAATATATACAGATTGTTGCGGATATGCTCACATCTGCCTCTGGTTTCACATCCAGTAACGGCTTAAATGCCTTCTATGAGTCGAGGATAAGCTTCCCATCCAATTTTCTTATAAATTGGCAAATAGGGTCTTTTAGAATCAGATTCCCAAGACTGTAGCCTTTTTCTTCATCCTTGAAGAGATTTCACAAATTAAGAAGTTGACGATGCACAAATCCACAAGAATGCATCTCAAGAGTCAATAAGATATCATCTAATGACTCCTTACTCAGTCCATTCTTAATGAAGAAAATTTTATCTTCTCTGTTTGCGGAAACCATCCCCAAAGAACGACACTGCTTCTTACAATTCCATTGTGCATATTTGTGACAGACTTGTAACCTTTTTGCTCTTCTCCTTTTAGAATATGAACTTCTTCCAAGACCTGGCATGTATGAGTCAAATGAAATTGAAGACTCACCTGCTAGTCGGACCTTTGCTTTAATTATCCAGCGTACATCTTCTGGCATACCCTTGTGCATTAACAGTCTCAATCTTTCACATCTAGCTTTGTAGATTTTTGTCAGAGCATTTTGAGGGAGGGAAGGAAAATGTTTTCTCAGGTTTGAAAGAATGACATCTATTTTAAAGGAGAAGGATTCAGTTATTTTGGCAAACTAAAAAACAAACTGAATTTAGAGTTATGAAGTACTGTTATCCGCCACTTAATCGGGAACACAAAGAACTGCAAAAACAAGACAACAAAAGTAGAATAAATTCTATTCATAATAAGGATCAGAAAGAGAGATGAATTGTACCTCATCAACTTGGTTTTCTAGAAATGGTTTGAGTCTTTGTCCATTGACTTTAAGCACATTACCATTCCTAGGATTCTCAATGTCTATGGCCCCATGAGGAAACACATGTTTGACAACAAAAGGACCACGCCACCTAGATCTCAATTTTCTAGGGAATAGGTGCAGACGAGAATTATAAAGCAGAACTTTTTAACTAATTTCAAAAGATTTTCTCAAAATTATCTTGTCATGAAAAGCATTTGTTCTAGCTTTATAAATCTTTGAGTTTTCATATACATCATTTCTCAATTCCTCAAGTTCATTTAATTGTAATTTGCGTATCTTGCCAGCATCATCAAGATTTAGATTGAAAGCTTTAATGTCCCAAAATGCTTTATGTTCCAATTCTACAGGCAAGTGACAAGGTTTTCCATAGACTAACTGATAAGGTGACATGCCCAAAGATGTTTTGAAGGCAGTATGGTAAGCCTAAAGTGCATCATTTAGTCTTAAAGACCAATCTTTACAATTTGGGTTAAAAGTTTTTTCTAAAATTTGTTTAATCTCCCTATTTGCCAATTCAACTTGTCCATTTGTCTGAGGGTGATAAGGGGTGGCAATTTTATGTTTAATATCATATTTCTTCATTAAAGATTCAAATGGTTTATTGCAAACATGTGTTCCCCCATCACTGATGATAGCTCGAGGGATTCCTAATCAACACAAGATATTTTCTTTTAAAAATTTGAGAACAGTTTTATGATCATTGTGTCGGCATGGAATCACCTCAATCCATTTTGAGACATAATCAACTACAACCAAAATATACACAAATCCAAATGAGGATGGAAATGAGCCCATGAAATCAATTCCCTAACAATAAAAAATTTCAATGATAAAGATGGGGTTTAGAGGCATCATGTTTCTTTTTGAAATTGAGCCTAATTTTTTACAATTTTCACAACTTTTGCAAAAAGTATAGCAGTCCTTAAATAAAGTGGGCCAATAAAATTCACACAGTAAGATTTTCGCAGTTGTTTTCTTTGAAGAAAAGTGACCTCCAAATGCTTCTGAGTGACAAAATTTAATGACACTACCTACCTCACTGTCGGGCACACATCTCCGAAAGATTTGGTCAGGACAATATTTGAATAGATATGGGTCATCCCAATAAAAAATTTCCACCTCTGTCAAAAATTTCTTTCTATCTTGGTGCTTCCATTGAGGCGACATATTTTCTATTACAAGAAAGTTGACTATGTTAGCAAACCAAGGCATGAAATTGACAGAAAATAAAAATTCATCAGGAAAAAAATCATTGATGGGTGTGCTATCAAAAGGTGTGCCTGTTGTAAGTCTGGACAAATGATCAGCGACAACACTTTCGGCTCCTTTCTTATCTTTTATTGTGATGTTGAATTCTTGAAGCAACAAGAGCCACCGTATCAATCTTGATTTGGCATCCTGCTTAGACATCAAATATCTAACAACAACATGATCGATGAAAATCACAATAGAAGAACCAATTAAATAAGATCGAAATTTGTCTAGTGCAAAAATTACAGCAAATAGTTCTTTTTCAGTAGTGATGTAATTCATTTGTGTACTATTTAAAGTTCTACTTGCATAACAAATCACATGAGGCTTACCTTCCTTTCTTTGGCCTAAAACAACCTCCACAGCAAAATCACTAGCATCACACATTAACTCAAAAGGCAAAGACCAGTCAGGAGATTGCATGATAGGAGCAGATGTCAGAAGACCAATTAATTTTTCAAAAGATTTTTGACATTCTTGAGTCCAATTAAATGGTGCATCTTTCAACAGAAGATTACATAATGGTCTAGACATGGCACTAAAGTCCTTAATGAATCTTCTGTAAAATCCTGCATGTCCTAAAATGGAACGAACTTCTCTGACTATTTTTGGGGAAGGCAAATCGGCAATTAATTCAACTTTGGCCTTATCAACTTCTATTCCTTTAGAAGATATCACATGACCTAACACTATTCCTGAGGTAACCATGTAGTGACATTTTTCCCAATTTAACACAAATCTTTTTTCTTCGCATCTTTTAAGAACTTTTTCCAAATTATCAAGAAAAATTTCAAATGAATTTCCAAAAATTGTCAGGTCATCCATGAAAATCTCTAAATAATGCTCAATCGTGTCACTAAAAATGCTTAGCATGCATCTTTGAAATGTTGTCGGAGCATTACAAATGGCAAAAGGCATTCTTCTATATGCAAAAGTACTAAAGGGACATGTAAAAGTGGTCTTTTCTTGATCTTCCATTGTAATTGGTATTTGATTATAACCCGAATAACCATCAAGAAATAGTAGTATGGATGTCCTACTACCCTTTCCAAAATTTGATCAAGAAATGACAAGGGGAAGTGATCTTTCTTAGTGGCAGCATTTAATTTTCTAAAATCAATACACATACGCCAACTAGATGAGACTCGCGTAGGTATTGATTCACCTTTATCATTTTTAACCACTGTTATTCCAGATTTCTTAGGCACAACCTGTGTAGAGCTTACCCATTGGCGATTAGAGATAGGATAGATAATTCCAACATCAAGCAATTTAAGGACTTCAACTCTAACTACCTCTTTCATGTGTGGATTGTAACACCCTCCATATGGCATCACATTTTTAACTAAAAACTTAAAACCTGAAAATCATTTCATAAAAGCTTTGAGTTCTAAAAGATGAATTTTAAAATTTCTTTTTGCGGAAACAAAAACTTACCAAAAATTATAAGTAAAACAGAAACTAAATTGAACTGATTAATACACAGCTTTATTTATACCACAAAATATTTCAAACAAAGAATCTAACCATAAAACTTACAGATTCAGAGAAACAGTAGCAAACCCAATGACGGGTCCTACTTAATAGCACGGTAACAACACTAACGAAAAAACTCATCATACTTGTTCCATTCCTCCAACAAACTGCATACTGTTGAAACTTGGAAGATCACTCCTCAACGCTATCACCAACCTCAGAACGTTGCCTCCAATTGAGTCTTATAAACTCATTTCACCTACTATACGAATTTAACAATACAAACACAATGAAACAATACAGCAAAGAGGTGAGATCCCCTTTCACTAATACCAGTACGGCAGCAAAGAATAATATGAATGACAAAGTCATTCCATACCCACAGATATCACAAATATAATCATGTTATTAATTTACAAATAATTCCAATAAACATATATTGTAATAAAATGAACAGCAATAATATTACCATAACAGATATAATAATTGATACAATAAACCATATAGTCACATCATGCATAATAACTCACATCAACACATCATACATAATATCTCAACATTGAATATAAATAACCACATTAAGATACAGATCATATATGCAAATATACATAGACTCATTCCTACTCCATGGAGCTAAAACACAGACATCAGAGAGAATGACCCATAAAGATCTATCAGTATCTCAGGCTATCCAACCAAACTTTTCCACTGTCTAATGTCGTGTCTATAGCCCACAGTCCAACGTCATGTAGTAGTATACAGTCCAACATCGTGCACTACAGGCATTGTACTAAACAGTCTTTACAAGATCTTGATTAAGTATAGTGCGTGTCGAGATCACTAGTGTGTTGCCAGTTACCATGGCCCAGAGGAGCAACTAATTGTCCACATGTAGAATACTTCGCACACTAATGCCTCCAAGTTCACTCGATGAACCACACTACGCTTATCACACCGACAACACGGTGTAATTCACCTCGTCAATCAATCGCCAATTCCAAACCAATTGACATGACTCCCAATGCATGAATAAGAACAATAATTACCAGAATACAGTACATTAATGGCAATAATATTTACACAAATGCCCTCAATGGCATTATAACCCATATTTACGCAAATGCCCTCAATGGCAATAATCTCAAATACAGTACATCTCCACTTGACAGTACCATATCTCAACATGTCCGGGTTCACCACTTTGGCCCGACAATAAAACTCGTTGTTCCAATTAATCGCGTAGAAATTTTATCGCGTTTTCACAATTGCGTCACTTTTACAAATGTTTTTAAATCGCGTAAATATATTTTGCTGTTTTTAAAATCGCGTAGTATTTTTAAATCATTTTCTGAATCGTGTAAGATTTTTAAATCGTTTTCTTAACCATGAAGCTTAAAAATCATTATTTTAAATAAGCGTAAGCTATTTCTAATACTTTTAAACTACGTATAATATTTTCTTTACATTCACATTTTATATTAAAACTTTCTATATTATTAGTCCATTTTTAATTATTTTTTTGCAACATTTTATCCAGAAAATTTATTAAGTGATATTTTCTACGTTTCCATCAAAAATTTACTTTTCTTAATCATAACTAATAATTACATCTCGAAACTTGCTAACGTACTTTAAACTCAAAGGTAAGCTCTACGTTGGTATTTTTCAAGTATTTATACCATTACTTAAATTCACTGATTTAACTCTAAAAATTAAATTACTTTCCATTGTTTATCAAAAATCTATTTAATTAAGTTCTCATTAAATTAATTACCTAAGTCCACACTTTAAAAATAATTTTGAAAAAACATCATAAGTAGGCATGTTGGCCTAAAAACATTCTATGCTTTACAATTCATCCCTAATTATTTCCATGCATTTAATCTCCTGTAAAACTCTTAATCTAATTTATTTTTATTAGATCATCTAGTCCATAGTTAGAAAATAATTTTGGATCAAAGGTATATGGCATGTTGGCCGAAATTCTACATGTCTTTATAATTTATCTTAAAATTATTTTCCATCCTCTAAATCATTGAAAAATCCATTAATCCAATTAATTCATTTAGGTCATTCTTTTAGAAAATGGTTGAGAACATTTTGGTCCTCTTTGGTGATGATGGAGCCGTGAGCTCCCTTGTGTTCTTTGAAACACTCATGCAAATCCTCACATATTATTCATATCCTACAATAATAATCATGCATCTATGAACACATACCATATATTAAAGCAATCATAAAACACATACAAAATATTAAAGCAATCATAAAACACATACAAAATATTTTAAAGCTATAGACATGCTTGTACACATAATCAATCGCAAATAGAAAAGACATTAAACAACCAAGTGAATGAATCCTTATGGATTCTTCACCACAAAACACATCCATTCCTCACCACCAACACATGGTTGATGAGGGTAATCTCCCTCTTACCTTAGATGTAGTCCACAAGTTCCTTGTATGCCTCCTTCAAGTACATTTTCTCCACCAAGAGCTTCTTGAAAATCAAAGTAAACACACATATAATCAATATATATAAAACTTGAATAAGAAAACCATGAATTAGAATCATGGTTAGAACCTTGAAAATCAAAACAAATGTGAAGATTAATGAACTTCACTAATAAAGTTTCAATCTTTAGCTTTGAAGAACAAGGTTGAAGATGGAAGAATAAGGGAAAGTCTCCAACATGAATGTTCCTTAGAATTTCATGGAGATTCAAGATCTAAGGTTGTATAGAATTATTGAAGCTTGGAAGGTATTTCTATGGTGGTTGGCCGTGAGCTTCTCTAGAGAGGAAAGGTAAGAGTTTTTGTGTTTGGCTTTGAAAGAACTCCTTGAAGATGGATGATTTTGATCAAGACTCCAACTACAAAGATGCTTGGATTGATGCAAGGATTCAAGAAATAAGGTTGGTTAAAATTATTGGAGAGTGATAGTATGGCCTTGGCCTCTTGGCCGAAACTAGAGAAAATGAAAAAGGAGACAGTTTTTGTGATGTTTGGTTTAGGAAGATGATGAAGATGAAAATGAAATGAATTAAAGCATTTCCTATAGCTTTTCTAAGCCCAAAACCGTGACCTCCCCCCCTTGTACACTAAGGTGATGTCTAAATACATTAGCCACCATTTTAAGCTTCAAGAGCCATTGATTAAATCAAGGTGGATCTTTGGTAGAAGCTTCCAAGTGATATGACCAAATCTAAGCCATTAGATCTCTCCTCCTTGAAATCCTAACCATTAGATGCATCTTCAAAAATGGAGGGTCAAGATTTTCTCTACTTACTTTCCATCTAATGGTTACAAATGGTCCTAGCCACTTTGTGAGACCAATCTCCACCGTAGATTAAATCAAGGGTGGATATCCTAAGCTTCCTTATTAAGCTTGTCTTTACAACCATTGATTAGATCAATGGTGAACATCCAAAGCTTCTTCACTAAGTTTGCTTCTTAACCGTTGATTAGATCAATGGTTGATGTTCAAAGCTTCTCCACTAAGTCTTATCATCCAAGGGTGCAAATCAAAGTCAAGCCCTCTTTGTTGACTAGCATTTCCATTGGTTGGGTGGTTACTAACTTGTTTCCTATTGGTTGTCACTTTTGTTGACCAATTTCTATTGGATACCCTTGAAAAGTCTTTGCCACAAATGTTGACTTAATCTTATTGATTGATCTTATTTCTATAGCTCTCTTATTGGTTCATCAAAGATGACTACTTCTAATTAGTTCATCAAATGAAGACTAGATTCTAATTGGTTCATCAAGGAAGGCTAAATTCCTATTGATTCAATATGTGGTGTCCTGGGGCCGACGAGGGCGGGGAGTGGATGCTGGTGTAAGAGAAGCACATACAAGGAGCGGCTCCTGGCAGGCTTCTAGGCGAAGGGTCCCATGAATAAACTGAATATGCACCGGAATGAGAGAGATTCAGAGACTGTGCAGGTATGAGACTGCATAGTTGAGGATAACTTAAAGGAATTGATTAGGCATAGCTATATCAACAAGTTGCAACTTCTTTTCGGGAGCCTAGAACATAAGAACTCCATAGTTAAATGTGCTTGACTTGGAGCAATTATGGGATGGGTGACCTCTTGGGAAGTTTCCTAGGATGCGTGAGAATAAGGACAAAGCACATTGAAAAGACCCGTGTTAGTTTGTGGAGACACTCATCAATCCTACAGGCAGTCTCGGGATGTTACAGATGGTATCAGAGACAGGACAACTCCCAGTACGGTGTGGTTCAGGAAGAAACCAAGTGGAAGTTGGTAGGCATGTGGTGTCCCGGGGCCGACGAGGGCAGGGAGTGGACGCCGGTATAAGAGAAGTACGTACAAGGAGCGGCTCCTGGCAGTCTTCTAGGCGAAGGGTCCCATGAATAAACTGAATACGCACTGGAATGAGAGGGATTCAGAGACTTTGCAGGTATGGGATTGCATAGTTGAGGATGGCTTCAAGGAATTGATTAGGCGTAGCCATATCAACAAGTTGCAACTTCTTTTCGGGAGCCTAGAACATAAGAACTCCATAGTTAAGCATGCTTGACCTGGAGCAATTATGGGATAGGTGACCTCTTGGGAAGTTTCCTAGGATGCGTATGAGTGAGGACAAAGCACACTGAAAAGACTCGTGTTGGTTTGTGGAGACACTCATCAATCCTACAGGCAGTCCCGGGATGTTACATGAATTTAATCTTCTTTGAGGTTATTGAGATATTTTAGCATTATCCTCTAAATGTATTCTATGTGTACAAATTAATGGATTAATATCTTTTATGTCCTTTAATGTCCATCCAATAGCACTTTTATGCCTTTTAAGTACTTCTGTTAACATACCTTCTTGTTCTTCAGTAAGAGATGAGGAAATTACCACTGGAAAGCTTTGCTCTTCTCCCAAAAATGTGTACTTCAACCTAGCAGGTAATGGCTTTAGTTCCGGTATGGGTACTTCTTCATGGGCATTATCATTCATGGGTTTTAACTCATCAAATCTTGGCTTTCATCCTGTGTACTCCATTACATGTGTACAAACAAGCAAAGAGCATATTTCAGAGATATCATCTTCTAATTGCATGCCTGAATCAAATGAATTGACTAAACAAATTTCTAATGGGTCAAAAGAACTCTTTGTTTGAAGATGATCATCTATAATGGCTTCAATTCCTTCAACTTCCTCCTTTTCATCGAGGATTTCTTGTGGTTGCTTGCACATGTTAAAAACATTGAGCTCCAGTTTCATGTTTCCAAATGTTAGCTTCACCACTCCATTTTTGTAATTTATTAAAGCATTAGATGTTGCTAAAAATGGACGGCCTAAAATAACAGGAATTGACTTACAACTATCAACCATAAGTTCAATATCCAAGACAATAAAATCCACAGGATATATGAATTTATCAACTTGAACTAACACATCTTCTACTATTCCTCTTGGAATTTTAATTAATCTATCGACAAGTAGAAGAGTTACAGAAGTTAGTTTTAACTCACCCAAGTTGAGTTGCTGATAAACTGAATATGGAAGCAATTTGACACTAGCACCAAGATCAAGTAAAGCTTTTTCAATTTTATGTTCTCCAATAATGCATGAAACTGTAGGACAATCAGGATCTTTATATATCAACGCTTTATTATTATGAAGAATGGAGCTTACTTGTTCAGCCAAAAATGCTTTCTTTTTCACATTTAGTTTCCTTTTAACAGTGCACAAGTCCTTCAAATATATAGCATAAGAAAGAATCTTTTTGATAGCATTTAACAAAAGAATATTGACCTTCACTTATTTCAAAATTTCAAAAATTTCAGTGTTATGCTTCAATTTCCTTGAATTATTTAATGCTTGAGGAAATGGGGGTGCAAGCGAGAGTTTGGTCTCTTTTTGGTCAACTTCTTCATTTTCTTGGGGTATTCATTCATCTTCTTTCTCACAAGGTTCAGGAATTTGTTTTTCAACAACCTTTCCACTCCTAAGAGTTATCACTGACTTGACTTGGTCCATTTGTTAGTTTTCTGAACTCCCCTCATTTAGACTATACTGACCCTTGGGATTTGGTTGAGGTTGAGAAGGAAATTTTCCTTTCTCGTGAATGGTGAGTGCAGAAGAAAGTTTAGCAAGAGTTTCTTTTATGTCAATCATGGTTTGATTGTTTTGTTTATTAATGGCCTCTTGCTTTTCTATGAATGCATGCAATGTTTCTTCAAGGTTTTTCCTATATGGTGGGACATAAGGTGCATATCCTTGAGAATTTTGAGAGTCCTGTTGTGCCTGAGGAGGTGGTGGTTGCACGAATTGTGACTGATTATTATTCCTCCAGCTGAAATTTGGGTGATTTTTCAAACCTGGATTGTATGTATCTAAAAAAGAAGTAAATGACTTTTTAAAATTATTCATTGCATTTACTTGCTCATGTGCAACTTCTTTAAAAATAGGAATCTTAGGACATTCATGTGTTGAGTGTCCTAAGTCATCACAAATGCCACAAATTTCTTCATTTTGCACATATTTGATTTATTTTGCTTTTCCTAATTCCATTGCTTCAATTTTTCTAGGCAAACTAACAAACCTAGCATTTAGATCTTCCTCTTGACTAAGGTGATATTTTCCTTTATTAGTACTTGCAAGGTTAGATCTAATTGAATTTTCAGAAATATTAGTATCATGCCAAGATTTAGAATTTTCAACCAACTAGTTTAAATAGTCTAAAGCTTCATCAGGTTCTTTATCAAGAAACTCACCATTGCACATTGTTTCCACAAATTGTTTAGTTTTAGGTGTTAAACCTTCACAAAAGAAGCTTATAGTGCGCCATTTTTCAAAACCATGATGTGGGCAAGAATTTAATAAATCTTTGAATCGTTCCCAACATTAAAAATATGCTTCATTTGAATTTTGGAAAAAAATTTGGATTTGTCTTTTCATAGCATTGGTTTTATGTGTTGGAAAAAATTTCTTTAAGAACTCACATTGCATTTCTAGCCATGTGTCAATTGATCTTGGTTTCAAAGTGTTAAGCCAAGTTTTTGCTTTATCTTTTAAAGAAAAATGAAACAATTTAAGCTTAACAATCACTTCAGTGCAATTTTGGTCATTGAAAGTAATACATACTTTCTCAAATTCTTTTAGATGTAAATATGGGCTTTCAGATTCTAAACCATGAAAATTAGGAAGTAAAGAAATCATACCTGGCTTAAACCTAAAATTGTTGGCATTGAGTGGAAATATAAAGCATGATGGACTAGAATTTTGAGGTGGTTGCAAATATTCAAGCATGGTTCGCAACGATTGATTTTCATGTTCATCATGTACACTTTCATTTTCAGCCATTGTGTCAATTGTATGTGATTGTGATTCAAACAAATCAATATATAAAGTACCAAGATTAATTTTAACCAAACGACCAGAATTTAAATCACGATACCAATTAAGCATAAATAAATGACTTAAATAAAAAAAATAATGTACAAGTAGGTAGTTTACACCAGCCATTAAATATTAAGCATAAATAAATGACTTAAAATAAAAAATAAAAAAATAATGTACAAGTTAGTAAGTCAAAAAAATAAAATAAAATGACATAAATTAAAAAGTTAGTAAGCAAAATTAAATGACATAAATATAAAAGCTAGAAAGTTAGTAATCATAAATAAATGACATAAATATAAAAGTTAGAAAGTTAGTATGTTAACAAGTTAGTAGGTTAGCAAGTTAGTAAGTTAGTAAGTTAGTAAGTTAGAAGTAAAATACAAAAAATAAAGTACAGAAAATAAAGTACAAAAAATAAATTTAAACATGAAAACCATAGAATCGGCAAGCCAATTTTTTGCTTTGGGGAAAGAAAAGAGCAGAAGAAAGATTATTTCATTACGTTAGAAAGCATAAATAAATGACAGATATTAAAAAGTTAGAAAATTAAAAAGTTAGAGAATTAGAAAGTTAGAGAGTTAGTAAAGAAACCGAAGGACCAGTGTAACACCCCAAAAAAGTATAATTTTATGATAAATAGTCATATTACAATATTTGTGATTTTTGTGAATTTTTTTGGATTTTTCTGAGAACGTGGAATATTTTAATATTATTCTTCGTTTTACGTGTAAATTGAGCAGAGCTGGGGAAATGAGATATTTTTTCCTGAGAATCTTGATATGTGAAAATGTCGACAGAGGATCTTACTAAACCCGAGGCTGGACATGGTTTACGAGGTTTCATGTTTTTTGAGATTTTTATCTGATAAATAAAAATCGCTGTGTATTTTATTATTCACTGGACAATTAATACTGACTTCTGTCAACTGTAACTATTGTCCATTGGATAATAGCATGTGTTAGAAATCCTATCATCTTATCCTAATGTAATCCACTTTATGTCTAATCAAATCCACTTTAATTCAAAAATAACATATTATAGTCCAATCTTCTCATGGAAGCTTTGACTACAAATGACTAAACTACCTAAAACTTACAAGAGAAGCCACTCATCCTCTCCTTCTCTCTTCATTGCCGCGGCTAGGGGGCCTTTGGGGGGAGCCAAAATTTTTTTTTCCCTATCACACTTACTCCAAAAATCCTAACACCCAAAAAGCTATTACCCATTTTTCACTCTTCACTTTCTCTTCATCTTTTTTTCTCTATTTTCCTCTCTTCTTCTCCTTCACCCTCTCCGCGGTTTGCAGCCCATTGGTGGCCATTCTTCATTTTCTTACTTCACCATCACCATTTCTACACTTCTCTCCTCATTCGAAAGCTTTCCTCTTTGGTGATTTTCTCTCAAATCCATCATCTTCACCATCTCCTTTCAAGAACAAAGCTTGAAGCTTTGAGGTAAAGTTTTCATCTTTCTTTCTTTTTCTCCTCATTTTCGTGTTCCTTGGCCACTTTAGTGACCAAGGATTCATCCTTTTCAAGGCTTGGTTGTTGATTTTACAAGTTTGGTTTTCTAGGATTTTTGGGAGCCCAAAACCGAACCACCATGGAGCAACCAAGGAGGTGATTTTCGTATTCTTCCTTTAGGTAAGAGGGAGATTTACTCACTTCAGCCATTATTGGTGGTGAGAGAACTTTTGAGTGATTGTTGATGGAGAAATCCTTAATGGATTGCTCTCTTTGTGTGTTTATTTTGCATGTTGTGTTTGTATTTGATTTACATAGAAGTGTTGATTGTGTTGAATACTTTGATGATGTTGGATTGGATGAATGAAAAATTTAGGGTTTCCTACACTCTTAGGGAGGTCACAGTTTTGACCCTAATTTTAGGGGTTTGAATTTGATTTTTGTACAAAATGAAGCTTATGTAATTAGGTATTAAAGGATTAATGCAAGAAATGGAAAAATTGGAATCTTGATGCCTTAGGGAGGCTCACGGCCTCTAAAGGATTTTTGGGTCCAAGTGGTACTTTTGTACATCCTTGGGAATTAAACAATTTAGACATAAGTAATTTATAATGTGATGGAAGAAATTGATTGAGTAATGGTTCTTGAGAGGGCCATGGTTTTAAGGGTTCTTTGACCCAACATTTGCATAATTGATCAAGACTTAGGTAATTAGGAATGTTGGATTCATGGTATGGAATTGTGGTATGTGTTGAACTATATATATATATATATATATGAAATGTCGATATTGAGAATGGAATGTACGATATTGTGAGTCTATGTGTGGGACTAAGTACTTGTTGATGTTTACTTGGCTAAATTGTGGCTTGAAGTTATTGAGGACTGGTTATAAGCCATTGTGGTATGTTCCATGAGCAATATATTGTTAATGAATATGCATGATATGCATTGTTTTATGAGGAACATATAATTGATAAACATACATGATGTACATTGAGCCATCATGCATTTGTGAATTGTCCGTTGGACTTTGTTGTAAAGGTGGTGCATGCCTAGGAGATTGAATTACACCTTAGTGCGGGTGCGAGTAGACTAAGCGTAGGTCATGTTGTTGGCTTTGGGGGCATCGGGGTGCGAGTGTCTCATAATAGACAGTGGTAGCTCCACTAGGGCCGTGGGATAGACTGATGCAGACACACCGACGATCCGGACCGAGACGCTATCCTATATCGCGATCATTGCTGAGGTGCCATGTATAAGCCATGTTGCGCAAAATATTATTTTTATGTTAAAGCACTTTATTTTAAGATTAATGAGATACTGGCATGACTCCTTGATCATTCTCTTCGAATGTTGATGTCTAGCTCCATGGAGTAGGATTTTGGTACCATATGCATTATGCATTGTCAGTCTCATATTCCATCTGGCATGAGTACTTACACTGTTAAATTATCTTCTTTACTGTTGTAATAATGATCTAATTGTTGAGCTGTTGACTGCTTGAAATATTTGTGTTGTTTATCTTTTATTGCTCATTTTCTTTACTATTACTTAATGTTGTTTTTCTCTTACTGCTTATTTTTATTATTACTGTTGATGAATATTTGTGTTGTAATGCTAAGTGGGCATTCAGTGCTGTTTTGTTTTCTTACTGCCATATTGGTATTGAATGCTGGGTGTCTCATCTCTTTCTTACACTCTTGTATTTCTGTTTTATTTATATGCTTCTAAGAAGACGTTCACGAAGAAAGGGAAACGCCTGAGTTTCCTGGTTTCTGGCCTTACTGCAATTAGAGCTTGCTTGAAGATGTCATCACGTCCACGCCGATTTTTGGGATATGCGAGGATGACCTTTCACGGTGGTCCCGACTGTTAGCATATAAACTTGCGCACGGACCGTTGCATTTACCATGGGGAGTTGACGGTGTCTTTAGCTTGGGGTCGCTATGATCCACCTATTTTTTATTTCACTATTTTTGTTCACTTAGAGTTTTACCTACCCGTTAGGGATTTGTGGGATGACCTTTATTACACCCCACGAGATGATTCATTTCTCTCTACTGTTCGAGCTTCTGCTCGAAATTCGATCACTCCGATGGTGATTTCATCTGACAAAGAAGACCCTGAGGAGGACCCTACTATGGTTACTTCTCGTCAGTCTTGGGGGTTGATATTGTCGGTGGCTACTGATGGCTATCCGTATATCTTTTTGGAAAGCCTGATGTTTTGCTATTTTGATCAGCTGTATATTTTGTAAACATCTTGGGGGTGGGTAAAGCCTTTTACTTTTTGTATATTTAATGATGTAATTAAAACAGGCTTGATGCAATTATATATATATACTTATATATTATATGGATGTATGATTTTCTTTCTTGCCTACTTTTGCTGTAAATATATCTATTATTCATTCTTAGCAACAAAAAAATATAGTAAGTAATAATATGCATATATTTTCAATACCCAATTGATGCGCACTTACGATTGAAGATGTCTACTTATATACTAAATGAACCGGGTCTTAATTGACGATTTTATTTATACGTTCCGCATTTTGTTTCACCTTATTATGGTGTGACGTTCCTTATTTTCCTAGAAAAAAGGGCGTTACAACCAATAAGCCGATCTTTTGCTCCGGTGTAGGAGAAGAGAGAATAGATTTTATTAAAGAAAAAGAACCTCAATAAATTAAAACTTCAAATCAAGTCCCCGGCAACGGCGCCAAAAACTTGATGCGGGATTAAAGGATGCAAACCCAAGTGCAGGTTCTCTCAGGTAATAAATTCTCGGGAGTCCAAGGTCGAGCCACAAGGAATTGATAAAAAAAATAATTGAGGTAAGAAAAGGGCTTGTCACAACATCAAAAGTAATAAAAGTTGTTCACAAATGAAAAAGGATTTGCTTGGGTTAGGAGATCCACTATTGGTAATAAATTAGAGGCAATATTATTTCTCTTTATAACTCAATTGAAATCTACACATAAAGGAAGTTCCAATAGGAAAATATAACATTCAAAGCTCAATTATATATGCAATCATATTATGATTCCTTCAACTATCTACCAACAATTGTAAGTGAGCTCAAGCATTCACTGTGTCAATCCTCTTGTCTACAATAAATCAAGATCTCCACTATACAAGGAAGGTTTCTAAATTGATTGCAAACAAAATATAACATATATAATGTCCACTTTATAATATATCATTTAAGCACAAGAAATAGAATAATCTTACCTTATTTCATTACAAAGAGCTTCACTCTTTCACCCAAGCAAAATGAAAATTAAGTACTTATAATCAAGAAGAAAGAAAGAGAGTAGAAGAGAAAGATGAACATAACTTCAAATTAGAACAAAAGAAAATTACAACAAAGGAAGACAATATACAAGCATGAACATAATTTCTCCTAACCAAACCTAAAATCAAAGTCTCCTAAATGATCAATTAATGGAGCCTTTTATAGAGGATTAGAGATACAAAATGACAAGGGGATTGATTAATGAGTGGGTGAGGAGTGGGTGGATGAGTGGAAAATGCCAAATGATGAGTTGGTGAGTGAAAAATTATTGAGATTCTTTGTCTCTGAAATCATTTAGTATTGTTCTCATGGATGCCATCAGATTTATAAAACATGGTCTTCATGAAAGTTGTAGAATTTTGTCTTATCTTTCCAATGGCACCAGTTTCAGCTCCAAAGGCTACCTACAACCCAAGATATGACCCAATTACTAAACAGTATTCAGGTCCAAGTATAGCACCTCTGTTCTGACTTCAAAGCCCAATATCACCTTCAAGGTGTCCGATCTAAGTTTTGTAGTCTCATGAAAGTTGTAGATATGGGTCTTAACTTTTAAGTATCCAAATTTCAGCCCAAGTAAGTTCCTACAGCCCGAGTTATGCTCTGATTACTGCACACTATTCAGGTTCCAATAACAAAACCTATGTTCTGACTTCCAAGCCCATTTAGCTCCTTCTGATTGAGCCTTGGAGCTCTTCATGAAAGTTGTAGAGCTCTCTCTTATCTTTCCTACAAGGTAAGATACATAATTATAAGACATTTAGAACTCAAGATATGGCCGAAATACAGAAACAGTGTAAGACTAAAATAGTGCTAAAAAATTAATTAAGTCCAATTTGAGTCCAAACTTACAAAACATAACCAGGCTTAATAATTAAGTACATGAAGAGTGTAAATAACTAAAAATAAGGGTTTATTAATATATAAAATATGTGATTATCACTGTTTTTCACTCGGGTAAAACTTCAATTGCCATTTTAAACTAAATTTTGAAACTTTCAAAGTTTGATATGAAAATTACACCTCAACCTCGACACTTTTCCTATTGACCTTCTCTAGGGTATATTTTCTAATATTTTTACCTAATCCTTATTACTCCAATTCAAAAAGTCCTTCTCTTTGTCCTTAATAAGAACTCACTTACAAAAATATTTTTGGTTTCTCAAAACCTCACCCACACTTATTTTCCTTCAATGGCTGAAAATCACTTTTGATTTTAGGGTAAAAACTTTATTTCTTTTCTATTTCCATTTTATGAGTCCCTAATTAAATATTCAATCACCTAATTATCTAAGTTCCAACTTGATACAAAAATCTTGCCATAGGTGCCCTACATGGCAATGAACCCTAAGGGTCTATAAACCCATAATTTTCATCACTTTATCAATCACTTATCACTTAATTGCTTAAGCCTCAAATTAATACAAAATTTTGTCGTGGACATCCTATTTTTACCTACTTGGCTGTGAGCCTCAAGGTCCATGGGACAAAAAAATATTTTTCCTTTCCAAGTGATTCACATCATACAATATATAACAATCATCATATTTATATTCTAGCAAGTTCATGCATAATATTCAAAGTAATAAAATCAAATAAAGCAAATAATCACAAAGCATTGGACTTACACAAACAAGTGAATGAATCCACACATGGATTATTCACACACGCACAATTAATTCCTCACCACCATGGATGGTTGAAGAAGATAATCCATGGTAAGAAAAGAAAGCTCCTTAATGCCTCTTGAAATTTTCATCCATCACCTTCAACCAAACCCTAGAAGTTTCAAACTCACAAGATCAACACCTAAAGCTTGAGAAGAGAAGACCAATGGTCAAGATGATGGCCTTGAACACGAAAAAGAGGAGAGAAAATAAGAATCTTACCTTAAGAGCTTCAAGTTAGGGCTTGAAAGAAAATGATGAAGATGAGAGAACTAGATGGCGATTACAACAAGGAAAAGCTCTCAAATTATGAGTAGATTCAAGAACAAGGATTGATTTGAACAAACAAACATGGAGGGTCGAAAATGGGTGCTTGGCCGTGGAGCATGGAGAGAAAAAGAGAAGAGAAAAAGTGAGAGAGAAAAGTGAAACTTTTTGAAATGAAAATGTGAATGAAAGCTTAAGTGAAAAGATGACAACTTTGTCATCTTTTCCTCCCCAAGATCGTGGGCTTCCCCCAAGGTGAGAGAAAAAAAGGCTTCTCTAACAAGCTTGTTACAAAGCTTGCTTAGGAAGCCAAATTTCATCTTTTAAAAAGTCAAAGGTGATGTCATCTAAGTGATGTTACATGGATTATATCATCAAGGAAAGTTTTTTAGAAAAATATGACCAAGATCACATCTAGAACCATCTACAACAAGCTATTACCCAATGGATAAAATTTACAGTTAACAAAACCAGTATCTATCGCCCAATGGATAATAAAATGTACTGTGATTTTATCTATCAGATAAAATCTCAGATAATGAAAACTTCGTAAATTGTGTCCGACTTCGAGTTTAGTAAGATCCCCCAACCCTATTTCACAGTCCAAAATTTTTCGGTCTCGGAAAAATATTTTATTTTTTCGGCCCCGATTAATGTGCACGTAAATTGAAAAATATGATAAAATAATCAAAGTCACCTAAATAATTCACAAAAATTCACAAATATTATAAAAAGCATATATAATAGAAAATAAGTAATTTCTGGGGTTATACAAATGTCATGCATTTCATAACTATAAGCCACCATTGGCCAAAACAGTCATCAACAATACTAGGTTCCACTTGTGGGCCCGATAACAACATCGTCGTTTATTTTCAACTGCAGACATACCATTATCTCATAAGGTTTTATTACTATTTTTCACTCGGGTAAAACTTCTATTGTCATTTTAAACTAAATTTTGAAACTTTCAAAGTTTGATATCAAAATTACACCTCAACTTCAACATTTTTCTTATTGAGCTTCTCTAGAGATTATTTTCTAATAGTTTTCACCTAATTCTTATTACTTTTATTCAAAAGGTCCTTCTCTTTGTCCTTAATAAAAACTCACTTAAAATAAATATTTTAGGTTTCTCAAAACCTCACTCACACTTATTTTACTTCAATGGCCGAAAATCACTTTTGATTTTAGGGTAAAAGCTTTGTTTCTTTTCTCTTTCCATTTTATGAGTCCCTAATTAAATATCTAATCACCTAATTATCTAAGTTCCAACTTGATACAAAAATCTTGTCTTAGGTGCCCTACTTGGCCGTGAACCCTAAGGGTCTAGAAACCCATATTTTTCATCACTTTATCAATCACTTATCACTTAATTGCTTAAACCCCAAATTAATACAAAGATTTTGTCTTGAACACCTTAAATTGGTTACTTGGCCATGAGCCACAATCAAAAGGGACAAAAAGTCCTTACCTTTTATACATGATTCCAAGCATCCAAAGCATCTTCATTAATTAATGTCTCATAATAGCAAACTCATGCACAATATCAAGCAATAAAATTATACAAGGCATATAAACACAAATCACCAAAAATCATACAATCAAGTAGGTAGATCCTCACATGGATTTCCCACTCAACACATAAAAAGTTCTTCCTCACCACCATGATATGTTGATGAGGTTAATCTCCCTCTTACCTTAATAAAAAAATCAAAAAAAGAAAGCTCCTTGATGATTTTCATCCACCTCCACCAAGCCAAACATTAGAAACTTCCAAGCATTTAAATATCACAAACCAAGCATAAACAAGACAACCTTGGACCAAACACAAGTTTTTGAACCTTAAAAACAAGATTGAAAGAAAAGATTGCGAACTTTACCTATAAAGTTCCAAACTTGGCATGATGAAAAGAGGTTGAAGATGAGAGTATTTGGAGATGGTCCCAACAAGGAAAAGTCTACAAGTGATGTGTAGATTCAAGGAAAGTAATTAGTTAGAATTAAACAAACATGGAATATGAACATTGGGTGCTTTGCCGTGAGGTGTAGAGGGAAAATGAGAGGAGAGAAAAAGAGAGAAAAAGGTGAAAGCTTTTTGAAAGAAAGATGAAATGAGAGATTAAGAGAAAAGATGACAACTCTATCATATTTTCTTTCCCCCAAAATCGTGGGCTTCCCCCAAGGTGAGAGAAAAAGAGGCATCTCCAACAAGCTTGTTACAAAACTTGCTTAGGAAGCCAAATTTCACCTTTTAAAAAGTCAAAGGTGATTTCACAAAGGTGAGGTCACATGGATGATGTCATCAAAGAAAACTTTTAGAAAAAGATGACTAAGATCACATCTAGAACCATCCATAACAAGCTATTACCCAATGGATAAAAATTACAGTTAACAAAACTAATGTTTATTGTCTGTTGGATAATAGGACGTACCCTGATTTTATTTGTCTGATAAAATCTCAGATAATGAGAACTTCGTAAACTATGTCCGGCTTCGAGTTGAGCAAGATCTCCCGATCCCGCTTCACAGTCAAAAATTTTTCGGCCTTAGAAAAATTTTATCTTTTCAGTCCCGCCTAACGTGCATGTAAATCGAGAAATATGATAAAATAATAGAAATCACCAAAAAAATTCACAATAATTGACAAAAATTTCAAATATTATAAAAAGCATATATAATAGAAAGTAAGAAAATTTCCGGGGTGTTACAGACTCTCCCCTTCTAAAAAGAAATTTAGCCCTCAAAATTTGTCATACCTCAAAATAGTGTGGATATTGTTCCTTCATCTTGTCCTCTAGCTCCCACGTTGCGTCTCCAGTCATGTCATTCCATATCACCTTTACTAATGGAATTTATTTTCCTCTAAGTTGTGTCACTCTTCTATCCTCGATCTTTACAAGAAGTGTCTCATAGGTTAAATTCTCTTTCAATTGTATTGTATCCTGTGTTATGACATAGTTTGAATCAGGAATATACTTTCGCAATTGCGACACATAGAAGACATTATAAAGGTTAGAAAGAAAATGTGGTAAAGTTATTTGGTAGGCTATTGGACCTATCCGACGAAGAATTTGATAAGATCTGATGAATTTAGGAGTGAATTATCTAGATTTAAGAACTCGACCGACCCCAGTCATATGTGTGACTTTCAAAAACACATGCTTGCTTTCGTCAAACTCAAGAGGTTTTCTTCTCTTGTTCGCATAGCTTTTCTGTCGACTCTGACCCATCCCCATCTTTACCTGAATCATCTTAACTTTTTTCATTGTTTGTTGCACAAAATCGGGTCCTTACATAAGATGCTCTCCATCTTGGTACCAACACAAAGGTGTTCTGTATAGTGTTTGCTCTAGTTCTCATGGACACATTGTGAGCTAGGTAAATAACATAAGGTTAAATGACCTAGACATAGGCTTTTGGCTAATGTAGTTTCTTAAGCTAACAAAACTAGTTATCATTGTTGTTTAAAGTGGTTGCAAGTTGCTAAGTAAAGTAAAGGGTGAAGAAGGAGTCCTTATACTCTCATTTTTATCTTTTATTCCTATCTTGTCACTTTTTAGTCTTTGAATTGACTACACACACTCTTCCCATTTTATATATGCTTGAATAGAATTCATTATGCTATTGGTTAATATTTGGCATTAGATATTATTCATTATCCCTGTGGAAACGATCTTTCTCATCATTGTATTACTTTCATGACTCGTGCACTTGTAGTACACAAAAGGCCCAACAAGTTTTTGGCGCCGTTGCCGGGGATAATGGCTAATTTATGATTTTTTGCCAATATTGACAACGAGTTTAATTAGTTCTAATTCAAGTTTTCTTTTAGTTCATTTTAATCCAAGTTTCATTATCATTGTTTTAGGTACAAATACGATGACTGGCAACAATGATCATACGAGGCCCTTGAGGGAGTTTGCAACTCCTCAAATGGATAATCTACAATCAAGTATAAGGAGGCCTCATATCTGAGCCAACAATTTTGAAATTAAACTAGCCATCATTCACATGATACAGACCTCGGTGCGATTTGGGGGTTTACAAGGTGAAGATCCAAATGCCCACTTATTAAACTTTCTGGAGATTTATGACACATTCAAGCATAATGGAGTTTCTGAAGATGTCATTCGACTAAGGCTTTTTTTCTTTTTTCTCTCAGAGAAAGAGCCAAGAGTTAGTTACAATCTTTACCATCTAAATCCATAAGCACTTGGACTGAAGCCTGTGCCAAATTCCTGAACAAATATTTTCCACCTGCCAAGACTGCGGAGATGGTGAATGACATTACTTCGTTCACCCAAGTTAATTCAAAATCCTTGCATGAAGCATGAGAGAGATACAAGGATCTTTTGAGAAGGTACCCTCATCACGAGATTCCTTCATGGCACCAAATATATTCCTTCCATAAAGGGTTGTTGCCTTACCACCGTCCAATTATGGATGCAGTTGTGGGTGGTTCATTTGCTTAGCAAATCCTTTGATGAGGCATTCCAATTACTAGTGGCCTCTTGCAAGAAATACTCCAAAGAAGTTAGCTAGAGTGCATGATATTGATGCAATTACATCACTTTTTGCTCAAGTGGTTGTGATTGCTAGTAAGTTGGATAGTATGGGAGCGAGTCCTCATTTGAGCCTTTTTATGCTTTGTGATTGATGTGGTGATAATCATGCAACTGATTGGTGCCCTTCCATCTTGGAGAGTGCATACTACGCTGGGAACTATCGGTCACCATAGAACAATCCTTATTCGCATCAGTATAACCCCAGGTGGAGAAATCATCCAAACTCCTCATGGAAAGACAGTCAAGGTGCATCATCTTCATCGGCTGGTAATGAAAGACAATCGTATCCTCCTAGTTTCTCTGCACAGTCAAGACCTTCGATGCAAGATAAGAAATCATCTCTTGAAGACATGTTCATGTAGTTCATGGTCAAGTCTGATTCTTATATGTCGAAGACTGATGCTTATTTGGCCAAGAATGATGCCATGATTCAAAGCCAAATGACTTTAATGAGAGCTCTAGAGACCCAAGTGGGTCAATTAGCGAATGCTATAAATAGTAAGCCCTTGGGGTCTTTTCCAAGTGGCACGATCAACAATCCAAGAGGTGATCCCAAGGATTCACCATCCTGCAATGTTATTACTTTTAGAAGTGGAAAAAACATAGAAGGGAATCCTAAGACCAAATTGCTTGTAGATTATGTTAAGGTGACACAAGATGAAGAGATTGTGTATATGGATGACCAAAGGAGCAAGGTAACTGAAAAGAAGAAGGATAAGGAACCTCATAAATTACCTCTACCTTTCCCTAACAGGTTGGCTAAACAAAAGCTTGATGCCCAATTCCAGAAGTTTCTAGAAGTCTTCATGAAGCTTCACATAAACATTCCATTTGCAGAGGCATTAGAACAAATGCTAAGTTACGTGAAGTTAATGAATGATATTCTGTCCAAGAAGAGAAGATTGGGAGACTATGAAACAGTGGCACTCACAGAGGAATGTAGTGCCATCTTGCAGAATAAGCTACCGCTAAAGTTTAAAGACCCGGGAAGCTTTACCATACCATGCACAATTGGAAGGCACTTTAACGGTAGAGCTTTGTGTGATTTAGGGGCAAGCATTAATTTGATGTCTCTCTCAATCTTCCAACGGTTAGAACTAGTGAAGTGAAGCCAACCTCTGTGACCTTGCAATTAGCTAATAGGAGTCTCACATATCCAAAGGGGGTCATCGAGGATGTTTTGGTAAAGGTGGACAAGCTCATATTCCTTGCTGACTTTGTCATCCTTAATATGGAGGAGGACCACAATGTGCCGTTAATTCTAGGGAGGCCTTTCTTGGCAACCGGTAAGACCATGATAGATGTGAAAAAAGGTGAGCTTACCATGCAAGTGAATGATGAAAAAGTAACCTTTAACATTTATAAGGCCATGAAATTCCCTGATAATCAAGAAGAATGTTCCTATGTTAGTATGATTGATCAGGTAGTAAATGCTGCATTTCATGCTAATTTTCCTGATGATTCCCTTGCTTTAACTTTGACATCGCGTGATGAGCATGTAGATGGGGATGACATTAAGGAATGTATTAAACTGCTTGACACTTCTGCTAAGTTTTACAGGAAACCAAGCTTTGAGCCATTACAGATCTCCTCTAACAAGCCTATGCTGCAACCTTCCATCATTTCTCCACCCAAGTTGGAACTCAAACCATTGCTTGATCACTTGAAACATTCATACTTGGGAAAATCATCCACATTGCCGGTCATCATTTCCTCACTATTATCAGAAGAGCAAGAGTCCAAGTTGTTGAGAGTACTGAGATAGTATAAGAAGGCATTGGGATGGACTATTACAGATATTAAAGGCATTAGTCCTACTATATGCATGCATAAAATTTTGCTGGAAGTTGATGTCAAACCAATCATTGAGTACCAAAGGCGTCTGAACCCCATTATGAAGGAGGTGGTAAAAAAAGAGATCATCAAATGGTTGGACGAGGGAATCATATACCTAATCTCAAATAGTACATGGGTGAGCCCTGTTCAGTGTGTGCCTAAAAAGGGTAGAATGACAGTTATTGCTAATGAAAACAATGACTTGATTCCCACTAGAATAGTCACAGGATGGCGTATTTGCATGGACTATTGGAAGCTGACCAACGTAAGTAGAAAGGATCATTTTCCTCTGCCATTCATTGATTAGATGCTGGACAGATTGGCAGGGTGTGTATATTACTGCTTTCTGGATGGATACTCGGGATACAATCAGATTGTTATAGCCCATGCTAATTAAGAGAAGACAACATTCACTTGCCCCTATGGTACATATGCTTTTAGGAGGATGCTGTTTGGTTTGTGTAATGCGCCAATAACCTTCCAGAGATGTATGATGACAATCTTTATGTAACACCCTCTCAAGGGCATTACATTTAAAACTAAAACTTATAAAACTTACCCAAGTTGTAAAAGATTTATTACTGTATTATAAGATTTTCAAAATTTCTTTTTGTGGATAGAATAGTTAAATAAAATAAAATAAACAAAAATTAAAATAACTTAATAATATACATCATGTACACATCAGACTTTAGTATTTCAAAACATATATACAAACTTTTCTTAACTGAAACATAAACTAGTCTACCACAACAAGCCTAGGGAGAAGGGTCCTCCTCCGAGTCTTCCTCCGACTCCTCTGACGACAACAACCTCGGATGGTTCGCAGTCCTACGAACAAGCATCCGAGCAGACGACTCCATCGAACCCTCTCTAGGGGTATAGAAACGATCACCCTATAAATCTCTCATAGGCATGTACAACTCTAGATGTACAAAAGCAGTAAATAAAAATGTAGTAACCCCATGGTAATACCGACTTCCAGTTAGGGTTACATCCTCAATATACCTAATACGCTCCGTGTCTAGATCGACATGCCAGGCATTCCTGCCCTCGTGGAACCTTACACTAACGTAACCGAGAAAACTTGGTCTCAATGCCATTATCAATCCTCAGAAAAGTCAATACGTAAATAGAATAGACAAAATGGAAGCGATTCTTCCTCGTCTTCTCCACTGTCTTTACCAAACATAAACATAAAACAAAGCAACACAGTAAAGAGGTGAGATCCCCTACATCAATACCAACATGGCAGTACAGAAATAGAAATGACAGTAATGTCATACAAATATAGAGATAACAAGTATATACACTATATCAACTAACAAATAGTTAACAGATATATAACATAACAATAAATCAATTGATTATGCACATGCAAGATGGACAAGTTCCTACTCCATGGAGCTAAACACAAATTTCAGAGAGAATGATCCAAAAGATATGTCTGTATATCGTCAACCTCAAATTAAATGCATATACAAGACATTCTACGCCAAATCATGAATAGAATAGTGCTTTGTCGAGATTGTCAGTGCGATGCTCAGTTATCATCGCCTAGTGGAGCTACCAACTGTCCAATTGTGGGATACCAGCGTCCTGACGCCTCCAAGATCAACAAGTGACCTACACTACGCAATTTGTACCCGCACTTAGGTGTAATTCAACTCATAGGCAATAATAGCCTTAATAGACACCGTCTGCACGATTTTTAATGCATGATGACTAAATGCATAAAAACAAGCTACCACGGGCCACAATCACATATTCACATATCGGGGTCCAATACGTCGTCCCTACAACAAACTGTTGTTCCTCTCAATCGCGTAGCGTTTTTATCGCATTTTCACAATTGCGTAACATTTTTATTATGTTTTCAAATCGTGTAAATATTTTCCAACTTTTTCTCAATCGCATAGAAATTTTTAAACATTTTCAAAATCCTGTGGCTCAAAAATCATTATTTTTGAAACGCGCAAGGTTTTAATACCATTTTTCAATTGCAAAAATATTTTTCTAACTTTCTACACTTAATTTTGAAACATCTCAAATTTAATATAAATGAAATCTTATTTCCAATATTTTTCTTGCTAAACTTCTTTAGAAAAAAATAATTTCTAACATTGTTTCCAAAATCTACATTATATTAATTTATTAAAACCTTTTTCTTTTATTTGACTAAAAATCCTCTTAAGTGAAATATTTTGAGTTTCCAATTTACTTCCTAACTTTATTTTACACATTATTATCGAAAAGTGCTTGTTAAGCAATAACAAAATCTTTGTTTATTTCTTTTTTTTTTATTTACCTTCACTAAACACTCTTAAATGAACTACTCAAAATTTCACATCATCTTTAAAACAATCACTTCCTTTCTTATGATTAAAAACCAATTCCTTTTCAATAATAATAAAAATTTTATTCACTTCCTTCTTTAATTTATAAAATCCTAATTCATGTCTATGTTACCAAATCAATTAAGTCCACCATTAATAACATGATTTTTTGCCTTAGATACCCTAATTTTGGCTTATTGGCCATGAGCCATGTTGGCCTTTGGAGCCAAAAAAATTCCATCCTTCTCACATGATTTAAATCATACAACATATCACAATCATCATAGTTCTATTCTAGCAAGTTCATGCATAATATCAAAGCAGTAAAAACATACAAGGCAAATAAATACAAAACACTAAATACATACAAACAAGTGAATAAATTCTTATAGATTTTTCACCCACAAATTTCGTCCCTCACCACCATGAGTGGTTGATGAGGTTAATCTCCCTCTTACCTTAGATGATGCTCCAAAGGCTTCTTGTAGGTCTCCTTTAGGGTTGTTTTTCACCACCACCAAGTTGCTCTTGAAACAAAATAAACACACAAGTATTAACATCTAAGGCTTAACTAAGATGACCGTGGATCCAAGTCATGATCTAGAACTTTAAAATGGATAGAAACATGAAGATTAAAGAACTTCACCTTAAGAGCTTCAAACTTGAGCTTGAAGAACAAGATAGTAAATGGATGAACTAGGTTAGGGTTTCAACACAAAAGTGTCTTAGTATTGTATTTTTCGCCCACAAATTTCGTCCCTCACCACCATGAGTGGTTGATGAGGTTAATCTCCCTCTTACCTTAGATGATGCTCCAAAGGCTTCTTGTAGGTCTCCTTTAGGGTTGTTTTTCACCACCACCAAGTTGCTCTTGAAACAAAATAAACACACAAGTATTAACATCTAAGGCTTAACTAAGATGACCATGGATCCAAGTCATGATCTAGAACTTTAAAATGGATAGAAACATGAAGATTAAAGAACTTCACCTTAAGAGCTTCAAACTTGAGCTTGAAGAACAAGATAGTAAATGGATGAACTAGGTTAGGGTTTCAACACAAAAGTGTCTTAGTATTGTATTTTTCACCCGCAAATTTCGTCCCTCACCACCATGAGTGGTTGATGAGGTTAATCTCCCTCTTACCTTAGATGATGCTCCAAAGGCTTCTTGTAGGTCTCCTTTAGGGTTGTTTTTCACCACCACCAAGTTGCTCTTGAAACAAAATAAACACACAAGTATTAACATCTAAGGCTTAACTAAGATGACCATGGATCCAAGTCATGATCTAGAACTTTAAAATGGATAGAAACATGAAGATTAAAGAACTTCACCTTAAGAGCTTCAAACTTGAGCTTGAAGAACAAGATAGTAAATGGATGAACTAGGTTAGGGTTTCAACACAAAAGTGTCTTAGTATTGTATATAGATTCAAGAAGTGAGGTTGGTTAAAATTTTGGAAGATTGGAAGTGGATTCTATGGTGTTTAGTTGTGGGCTTATATGGAGAGAAAGTGAGAGAGTTTTTGTGTTAGCTTTGATAGAAAGATGAAGATAGAAATGATTAAGTGATGAACCAAGTCCTAGGACCATCTCCTTCCCTCTTGGTCATGGAAGACTTCAAGGCTAAGTCACAAAATGTGACTCACCTAGGTGTGAGTCATAGCCACCATAGAAGACTAAGTCTCTATTGGTCCATCCTTGTGAGTCATAAGGTGATTCATGTAAGGAGTCACTAAGAAATGCTCTAAAAAAGATGACTAGCCTAAGGCTGATGTCATCCAACATAGATTTTTACTGAGAGCTATTATCTAATGGACAAAAGTTACTGCGTAATAACCTGTGGTTATTGTCCAATGAACAAAAACTACTGCGTAATAACCAATGGTTATTGTCCAGTGGACAATAAAATACACCTAGATTTTATTGGTCAGATAAAATCTAAAAAATTTAAAATTTCGTAAACTATTTCCGGATTCGGGTTTAGTAAGCTCCCCCGGACCCGTATTAACAATCGAAAATTTTTCGATCCCGAAATTTTTTTATTTTTTCGACCTAGCATCAAACACACAGCGAGTTCAAAAATTACAACAAAAAAATCAAAATAAATTAAACAACTCACAAAATAATTAAAACTGCATATTACTAAATAATGAGAAAATTCAGGGCGTTATACTTTACATATATGGTAGAGAAGTTCTTAGAGGTCTTCATGGATAACTTCTGAATCTTCAGTGATTCTTTTGATGATTGCCTGAATAATTTGGCTTTAGTTTTACAAAGATATGAAGAGACCAATTTGGTGCTTAACTGGGAGAAATGTCACTTCATGGTTCAAGAAGGCATAGTTCTTGGACATAGAGTGTTGCGCAAAGGGATGGAGGTAGATACAGCAAAAATAGAGGTGATTGAGAAACTTCCGCCACCAATCTCAGTGAAAGGAGTCAGAAGTTTCATAGGGCATGTCGGTTTCTACCGGAGATTCATAAAGGACTTCTCCAAGATTTCTAAGCCACTTTGTAACTTATTGCAGAAGGATGTCCAATTTGACTTTGATAAATCTTACCATGACACAGTTGTGGAATTGAAAAAGAGACTTGTATAAGCTCTGGTGATTACTACCCCTGATTAGGAGTTACCTTTTGAACTAATGTATGATGTCAATGACTATGTTGTGGGTACTGTAACATCCTCTTTGTCAACATGTTAGACTTGTATAAAGTTAATGAGGTAGCTTAATACTTATTTAACATGTCTGTTAAATTTTGTGACGTTTTGAGTTAAATTAGGCACTTTGCCGCAATATAGAACGTGCAAAATGACTATTTTAACTCAGGAAAATAACAAAAAAATTGTTAGTTAAGAGAATTAAATATGAAAATTTTATTTCTAGGTCACAAATGTGTAAAAGAGGATGTGATTAAATTTTGAGGACAAACGGGGTCAGTTCGATTTTTTAAGGACACTGAGAAAGTGTTTATAGCTTAAATAAAATAGCTAGATAGCTTGAAAAATTATGAAACTGCTTGGAAATGATAAGTAGAATATGGAGAATAATTTAGTATAGAAAATAATTTAAGACAGACATGTTTACTTATTAAACAGGTTCGATTTAATTTGAGAAAAGTATTGTAGCTTACTTGATGAATAGCAGTATATAAAAAATTATGAAAAAAAATATCTGAGGACTAAGTTGAGTCCTAAAATATTCTATAAGATTTATGAATACTTAAAAACTCAATTTTAAAAAATTAAAGTGCACATAATAAATACAAAAGTTTCAACATAAGATCTTTATCCTTTCTTTTCTATTCCTACGACTATTAATTGTCTAGACTTTTCTATTATATCCTATTCACTTTCTCCTTACCTTTTCACGTTTTACACCCATTTTTCTCCTCTGTTTTTACGCAGCCACAGCAGCTCCAAAATTTTCCTCTTCTTCTTATAATTCCAAAGCCATATACCATTAACTTTTAACTCACCAACTTTTGACTTTTTCAATCCATTCTTTGCCCCATTTATTCATTCCGTTACAGCCCAAAAACGGAGAGAACAAAGATGAAACAAAGAGGGCAACAAGTAAACGGAAATTAAGCAAAGAAAAGAACGAGAAAATAAAAAAGAAAAGAGAAGGAGTCAAGCTACAAAGAGGTAGGGGAAAATTCTTATTTCCATCTTACTCTTTTCTTATTTGGATGTTCTCTTTTGAGTGTGCTGATAACATGGTCGGTTTAGGTTCATTTGTGTGTCGTTTGCTGCCCTGTATATATGTATATTATGCATATTTATTTATGGATATACACTGCTTACGGTACAGCAGAAGAAAATCTATGATAAATAGTTGCAACATGCTGGTTGTTCCACGGTACAACATAGGAAATAATTGAGCCGGTCATGTAAGCTATTGGTTAAGGTTATATATATATATATATATATATATATATATATATATATATATATATATATATATATATATGAGGAGGATCAACTTACATCGGTGTAAGTTTTTTGACTTACACTCGTTTTCAACCGTTAGATCCATTTTCATCTAATGGTTACTTTTAATGAAATAATTTTAACCATTAGATGAAAGTGGATCTAACGGTTAAAAATGAGTGTAAGTCAAAAAAGACTTACACTGGTGTAAGCCGATCCCCCTCTCTCTATATATATATATATATATATATAAGTGTATTGAATTTGTTCAATAGCTTGGCAACATGAACATGCCTTAACAGCATGAAAAGCTGCAAAATATACATATACTCTACTATACTATTCGTATAGCATAATATTTGATAATTAGAGAATAAATTTATTAAATTGAATAGATAATAGCATGTTTAGTTGTATTGAAAATATGATTGGTTAAATAATAATGTTAGTTATTCAAGTATAATATTTGATATGATTTCAAAGGATTTTATTATGATTAATGATTAAATTTATGAATGGACACTTTGTGTCAAAGTTGAGCATTGATAGAATTCCAAAATTGTAATCATGATGCATTTGGAATATTTGAGAATAAAGTTGAACTATTTGGTATTTAGTATGAGCATGAATATTTGCTATTCTATTTTTCAAGATTGAGATAGTAATTTGACTTGAGATTATATTTGATTAGTCAGTGCTCCTAGAGATGATACTTGAAATGTGTTTGAATTGAGTATGGATGTTGTATATACCTTGAATGGTATGAATGAGGATGAAAGACATAATGTTGAGAAGTAATATAAAGAAATGGTACAGGTAGATGAGGGTGAATGAGTTCCTCTTTACAAGCATGTATAATAATGTATAAAGAGAAAATTTAATGATTATGGTAATTGCTTCCCTTTCATAAGAAAAAGTATGATTATGTACAATGTAAAAGAAAGAAAGGTTTTTAATATTATGCATGTTTTGTTTTCAAACTTGTTATTTGATGTTTCCATGTATTGTAAATTTATGTTTGGACAAAAGGGATCCAAGTAGCTTTGACAAAAGGGCTACAAGTGAGTTAAAAATGTTTGGTAGTGCAAGGAACAAAAGGGCATCCTGCCTACCCAGAAAATAATACAAGGAACAAAAGGGCTTCTTGGAAATAATCAAATAACATGAATTTTCTAAAATAAAATATTTTCAAAGAATCATTACGTGAGCATACTTTAGGACTCTCATTAGGCATAATCATACATTATCATTCATTGCATAAAAATTGACAATTGTATAGGCAATTGTCTTATTTTTATTAAATGTGAAGAATTAAGGATAAAAACTGGTTAGAAAAGGTTGAGATTAGTATTTAAAATGAGTTAAGTGTTGTTCTTCAAATGATGATAAGTGTTTAAGGTATATGTTGTTTGAATTAATTGTTATGACATAATGAATTATTTTGTAATTAAATGAACAGTATGCTTTGAGAAGGGAAAGGACTGAATTTTGGCTCACGTCACCTTTCTAAATGATTAGGTATAATTTGTGTTTTACCCTAAAGTAGTTAGATTTACCATGATGTCACGATTTAAAGTTTTACTACTGAGAATTATTAATTCTCACCCCAGATATTTTATGTTTTCCATGATAAATCTAGAGGAGGATTCAAGCAAGCGTAGAGCAAAAGGAGGAAGACTTATTTAGATTGATGATGTAATTATGTATTTTAACTTTGTATTTATATTGATGGTTCTGTAACTTAAATTATTATGATTAAACCTTTGTATAATTTGTAATCTCAGACATATCAAATAGATTTCTAGAAAAGAGTAAGTTGTCAGATACGTAAAATGTCTTGCTCTTTTACTTTATCAAGGCTCTATATATATGTATACATTATATTTATTATACATATTATGATTATGTTTTAAGTTTTATGTTTCACATTTAGAAGTGACATACTTAATCTGATTTACTTAGCATATTTAGGTATGCTATAGTATGCAGGATTATGGTGTTACAAATGGTATCAGAGCGGGACCTATCCCAGTACGGTGTGGTTCGAGGACGAACCATGCGAAAGTTGGTGGGTATGTGACACTCAGGGCCGACGAGGGCGGGGAGTGGTTGCCAGTGCAAAAAGATGAAGCACGGACAAGGAGCGACTCTTGGCATGCTTCTAGGTGAAGGGACACATGAATGAACTGAATACACACCGGAATGAGAGGGATTCAGAGACTGTGTAGGTATGGGACTGCATAGTTGAGGATGGCTTAAAGGAATTGATTAGCAACACCTATAACATTCCAAAAAATACATATTTGATCATAAATCATAGTTTTATAATATTCTTGATTTTTAGGAATTTTTCTGGAATTTTTCGGAAACGACGAATATTTTAATATATTTCTCGTTTTGCGTACACAATGGGCTGAGAATTGCTGAGACCAGTGTAATACTCCAGAAATTGATTATTTCACCATGAATAGTCATTTTTCAATATTTGTGATTTATGTGAATTTTTCTGAAATTTTTCGGAAACGACGAATATTTTAATATATTTCTCGTTTTGCGTGAAACTCGAGCAGAGTCGTGAAAACGACTGTAGTGCTTCAAAAATTGGAAAATTATATGACGGATAGTCGTTTTATAATATTTGCAATTTTTGGGAATTTTCTGGGAATTTTCCGGAACCGTCGAATATTTTAATATATTCCTCGTTTTACGTGTGCGCTGAGCAGAATCAGAGAAACGCGATGTTTTCTCTGAGAACCTTGGACTATGGATAAGTCGACGGGGGATCTTACTAAACCCGAGGCTTGACACAGTTTACGAGGTTTCATAATTTTCGAGAAATCTTTACAGATACAATTAAATCAGTACAGCAAAAAATTTATCTGTCAGATTAATTAAATACTGACTTCTGTCAACTGTAACTATTATCTATTAGATAATAGTGTGTAATAAAAATACTATCACATTATCCTAATGTGATCCACTTTATGTCAAATCTGCCTACTTTAATTCAAATTTAATGGTTAAATATTCAAGCTTCCTTAAGAAGCTTTGACCCCAAGCTTTGACCACATGTGTAGCTTCCAAAGGAAGCCAATTTTTGTCACCCATTTCTCTCTCTCATTTACGTATCTGCAGCCCACTCAAGAGAAATAATTGATTCTAATATCCTAATATTACATCTAAAGGCATTATCACCAAAAGCACCATTTTCTTCTCCTTTTTACGTTTTTCTTCTTCTTCTTTCTCTCTTCAACCTTTTCTTTCTTCCTCTTCCAGCCACCACACGTCCAGCCACCCTCCAAAGACTCCAACATTCATAAAAATTCACATCAACCATATTTTCTTAATCTCCTACTCCTTCTCATCATCTTTTGTGCTTGGAGTTTTCAAGAAAACTTCCATCTTCAACCATTTCTCAAGCTTTGAAGGTGAGCTACCATGGCTGAAAAATTTCAGACTTCCACTCCATTTTCGTTTCTGGTTTTCCTCTTGATTTAATGGTCATTTTCTTCTTCTTTTTCACATCATTACATTGTTCTAACTTGGACCACATTTTCTAGGGTTTTTGAGCTTCAAATCCGAAAATCAAGAGTGCTCTTGGAATTTTTCTTGGTTCTTCATCTTGGTAAAAGGAAGATTAATCCTCCTCAACCTCTTTAGCAACTAGGAATCTTGTATTTGATTTTTGGAAGAAAAACCACATGGTGGTTGTTCTTGAAATTGCTTGAAATTGATTTCTTGAATGTTACCTTAATTTAGCTTTGAGTAGTTGATTGACTGGTTAATTATTCATGTAATTTTGTGATTGAAATCCATGTTGCTTCCTGGAAATTCTGGTTGCTGGAACCCCCTGAATGTGTCAGGGTTTGGGGCTGTTTTTGGGCTGGAAAATGAATGGAAATGATGCTTAAATTTTGATCAATGCAAGGCTAATTAAATCAAGTAGTTAAGGTTGATTCAAGTGGACAAAATTCTGGTTGTTGGACCTTGGTGAGTGCCACGGTTTTGGGCTGTTTTTAAGAGCAGAATTTTGATTGAAATTGTGTCAAGAATAATGCTAGGCAAATTAGGTAAAGAAAGACTAAACTAGTGAGAAGAAAATTTGTAACCTAGGACCCTATTGAGTGCCACGGTTTTGAGGGCTTGAATGAGGGAAAAGATAACAAATTTGGGATGTCAAGACTTGAATTAATCAAGTAACCAAATGTAGATTAAAATAGTAGGAAACTTGCAACAATAATTTTTGTGATGGATTGTGGTTAAGACTTAGGAGATAAGCTAAACTTGGAAGGTAACTATAAAAATCAAATAACTTGGATCAAAATAACAAGTAAATGGACCTAATGATGTGAACATGATTTATTTGAAATCTTGGAAAGGCCACGGCCTCTAGGTGAAAAGTTGGGTTAAGATTCCATACCCCTTACTCGGATTACAAGTAATCAAAGAATACAAGAGATTAAGGATTTCATAAACCTTAATGAACCAATGAGATAATTTTCATAAGACTTGGAGATTTTAGAAATCCATAATGGACCTAAAATATGTTCCTTGAATCATAAATTGATATTATGTTGATATTGGGTTCTTTTTGGATGCAAATTTGCTTATTGCACTCTCTTGATCAAATGTGGTATATTATGAATTTGTATGAGATTGTGGATCATACATGAGCATGCATAGTATCTTATGCATTGTGATGTCCTTGTGGACTGTTGTAAGGCCAAGTTGCCTAGGAGATTGAACACACCTTAGTGCGGGTGCGAGTAGACAAGTGTGGGTCTTGTTATGACCTTGGGGGCGTCGGGGTGCGGGTCCTCCACAATGGGTAGTTGGTAGCTCCTTTGCCTGTGGGGCAAACCGATGCAAACGCACCGACGATCCGGACTTGACACTGTCCTATATCGTGATCTAGTGTAGAATGTCTGTGCAATGCCATGATTGTGCACGAGAAAATTTATTGATAGCACTGGCCTCGGCAGCTGAGTCACAGACATGTCTCCTGATCTTTCTCTCCGACTGTTTGAGTCTAGCTCCATGGAGTAGGAAATTGAATATTGTGTCCATGCATCATGGAATAATCTGTCATCTAAAAATTATTGTTTACACAATGTTTGACTGTCTGAATTTAACTGCCTGGATATTATGAATTATTCATTACCTCTATTAATGATTGCTAGACTGGTTATCTGTTTAAAAGCTTATTTATTGCCTTTACATGCTACGTGGGTGTTATGCGTCGTTCGGTTCTTGGTTGCTGTATTGGTATTGATGGTAGGATATCTTACCTCTTTTCCTGTGCTTCTATTATTTGCTGCTTATGTGCACCCTGTACTGATCGAAGACGACGGTGAAGAGACAGAAGAGCCTGCCTTCCCCGGCTTCTGGCCTGCATAGGACTGACTTCTACTGCGACGATATTTGCACGTATGCGCGGATTCTTGGGAGATGTGCGTCTGACCTTCATTGGGGGGCCAGAGTGCTGGCACATCAACCTGAACTCCGACCGCTGCGTGTATGTGGGAGACGTGTCGATAGCACTTGCCTGGAGACGTCATGAGGCACCTGTCCTCACTTGCTACCTCAGCTTACGCCTGGAGTTTTACCTGCCTATCAGGGAGATGTGGGGTTCCCGTTATTACACTCCGCAGGAGGATTCGTTTGATTCCACCGCACGGGCTCCGTCCCGCGCCTCCGTGGTTCGTATGGATGAGTCCTCGGATGAGGAAGATCCTGATGAGGGTCCTCCTGATGATCCTGAATCGGTTCCTTTTTATCTGAGGGGTCGATGATCATTGGTGGCTACTGATGGCTGCCAGTGTTTTATTTTTGGGGGCCTAATGTACTTTTCTTTTTGGTTGGGCTGTATATTTTGTATATGCATGTTCCCTTGGGGTGGGTATAGTTTTGCTTTTTGATGATGGCCAGGCTTGTATTTATGAAACAGTTGTATTAAACTCGGATATATATACATGCTATTCGAGGTGCAAATCTCTATGTATTGTTTTATTCGTCATTTTTATCCGCACTCCGTAGTATCATTATTATTATTATTATAAAAAAAAAATATTGCCAAGTTTGCTCACATGGTTAAACATTAATTAATTAAAATGAACCGGGTCTTAATCGTTGTTTATTTAATTTCCGTATTTTACTTTATTTGACAATGTGACGTTCCCTCCCAAAAAGGGGCGTTACAACACCCATATCAACAAGATGCATTTTCTTTTTAGGAACCAAGAACATAAGTACTCAATAATTAAGCGTGCTTGACTTGGAGCACTTGTGGGATGGGTGACCTCCTGGGAAGTTTTAGAGGATGCGTGTGAGTGAGGACAAATCACGTTGAAAAGACCCGTGTTAGTTTGTAGGGATACTCATCAATCTTGCAGGCAGTCCTAGAACATTACAGGTACAATTTTGGGGCAGAGGAAGGACAAGGTGTTTCACTCCTTATACTATGCAAGCAAAACTCTCAATGATGCACAACTTAACTACACCATGATAGAAAAGGAACTTCTGGCAGTTGTTTTTACATTTGACAAGTTTCGGTCATATTTGGTGGGCACGAAGATAATAGTCTACACGGACCACTCTGCGATTAAATACTTGGTGGCTAAGAAGGATGCAAGACTACTATTGATTTGGTGGGTTTTATTGTTGCAACAATTTGACTTGGAAATTCTTGACAAAAAAAGGGCTAAAAATCAAGTTACTGACCATCTTTCTAGATTGAAAAATGAGGAATATCAAGTTGAACCAATCACAATCAGAGAGACATTCCCCAATGAGCAACTCTTTGTTGTTGCAGCTCAATCAGGCCCTTGGTATGCTGACATTGTGAACTACCTAGTGGGTGGTGTGATTCCTTCGGATTTCACTTTGCACCAGAGGAAGAAGTTCTTGCACGATACCAGGCACTATATTTGGGATGAACCTTTCTTGTTTAAACAGTGCCCTGATCACATGTTAAGGAGGTGTGTACCTTTGGAGGAAGTTGAGCAAATCTTGAATCAATGTCATATTGCCCTTTATGGAGGTCATTGTAGTGGTGATAGAACAACAGCAAAGGTGCTTTAATCTGGCTTGTACTAGCCATCTCTCTTCAAGGATGCATACTTCCATGTTAGCAAATGTGATAGATGTCAGAAATCTTTTTTTTTTTAAGCAAATGGTTTGCAAAAGCATCACTCTAAAGACAGACATCCCAACTAAGTTGGCACCTCTGTCGATATCAATCATTTGCAGCAAAGCAAAAATATATTAATAAAGGGAAAATAAAGAATACAAAAGAAAACATGGGGGGACAAGAAACCGTACCCATGAAAGATTACAGATTCTTAAATCTATAGCTAGAAACATAGTTCCTATTTTTAAAAAAATCTTCTACAATGAATGAAGGAATTGAATTCCACCAAACTAAACCAGAAATAGAAGAGCCATGACAAGCAAGTTTGTCTGCACAAGCATTACGCTCTCTATAAATGTGAGAGCAAGAGAGTCTCATTTGCTTGGATAAGAATAAGCAATTCTTCCATCTGTTTTGTAATTGCCAAGGAACAATATTTATATTGCTGAAAGCAGAAACAACCAATTGAGAGTCACATTCAAGCCAAAGGTTAAGCCAACGATTTTTGAAAGCTATTTCAATAGCTAGAATAGCTACTGATAATTCAGCAAAAAAGGTAGTTTTAATACCCAGATTAGAAGCAAAACAGCCAAGAGAAGCAGTTGTACTGTCTCTAAAAATACCACCGCAGCCAGCTGGACCAGGGCACCCTTTGGAAGCACCATCGACATTGCATTTTATCACATAATAGGAAGGAGGAGACCAAGAAACTTCCTTAATAACAGGCATTTTCCTCTGATGAGGAGCAACCTTAAATGCTTGAAGAATCATTGATTCTGATTTTGATGAGGACAAGCAGCCATCACTTGAATTACCAGAAAGAGAAACATTAGCCACAATCAAACCAATGGCAGATTGCACAGAAATATTTTTGTTATGGAACCTAGCTCTGTTTCTGCAGTACCAAATAGCCCAAAGAGTGAAAATGATGGCAGCTAGGACAACATCTCGGGCCTGAGCACTCCAACCTTTGTTGCATAATGAAAGAATAGAAAGAAAGCTGGAATAGTCCACATGCATATTAATAATACTGCCAAACCAGCTCCAAATATGCTTTGCAAAAATGCACTCAAGAAACAGATGATAAGTGGTTTCAGCTGCATGACCACAAAGACTACAAACAGAAATGACAGTATATCCTTTAGACCAAAGTTTGTCATCAGTAGGCATTTTATCATGAAGAATGCGCCATAGCAGAAGTGATCTAGATGGAGGAATGCATTTACTCCATATGTGCTTAGCCCAAGGAACAACGTTTTGTAATGGATTTTGAAAAGAGTAAGCATCCTTGAAACTCAATTTACCAGAGTCAGATTTAGTCCAGATCAGAGAATCATGACAAGACTGGAAAGGAATTATAACCTGATGGATTTCTGACTTCAAAACAGGAAACTTGGGTACCAGATCAATAGGAATTGACCATCTGCCATTGTCAATGAAATCCTTAACTTTTGATTTCAGGGAGCTATGCAAAGCAGCAGGAACTCCAATTATATCCACAATTGGACTAGATAACCAGGGATCAGTCCAAAAATTAATAGATGCCCCATTGCCAAGCTGCCACAGGGAATGATCTTGAATGATATGAATAAATGACTTAATACCAGACCAGATCGAAGATGAGATATGATAAGTAACTGATTTATTATTCTTGAAAGCTCTAGCTTTCAAAAGAGTAGACCATTGTTCATTAGAAGAAAGGAATTCCCAGCCCAACTTAAGCATACCTGCAGCATTGATAGATTTAATGGACCTTATGCTAAGGCCACCCTCCAACACAGGTTTACAAACTTTGCTCCAAGCAACAGTAACCAATTTCCTATTATGAATATCTCCTGACCAAACAAAGTTTCGAATCCAACCATCCATCATTTTAATGAGATTAGCAGGCCAAGCATAGATCCTGAAGCTGTAAAAAAGCATACCTTGAATAATTGACTTAACCAGTAAAATTCTCCCCATAAAAGACAGCAAGGATCCTTTCCAAGAGGAAAGTTTACTTTTAATTCTGTCAGCAATAGGCATTAAGTGAACACATTTGGGTCTTCCCTTAAATAAAGGCACCCCAAGATAAGTGAAGGGAAGACAACCAACATTAAAACCACGAATAGAAGAAATACCATGATAGATGTCAGAAATCAGGAAACATATCAAGGAGAAATAAGATGCCTCTCAATTTCATTCTTGAAGTGGAAATTTTTTATGTTTGGGGCATCAACTTCATGGGCCCCTTCATTCCCTCTTATGGGAATCTGTATATTCTTGTGGCAGTGGACTATGTGTGCAAATGGGTGGAAGCAAGTGCATTTCCTACTAATGACTCTAAGGTAGTGATAAACTCCATAAAGAAACAAATCTTCACCCGTTTTGGTACTCCTCGAGCCATTATCAGTGACGGAGGGTCACATTTCTACAATAAGTATTTTGAGGCTCTCCTTACCAAATATGGGGTGACTCACCGAATTGCCACCACTTACCACCCACAGACAAGTGGACAAGTGGAGGTATCCAATCAGGAAATCAAGCGAATACTTGAGAAGATTGTGTGTCCATCCTACAAAGATTGGTCAAGACAGCTTGATGATGCACTATGAGCGTACAAAACTACTTATAAAAACCCTATTGGTATGTCCCCATACAAGCTTGTTTTTGGAAAAGCTTGTCATCTGCCCGTTAGGCTAGAACATCATGCTTATTGGGCGATAAAGCAGCTGAATTTTGATTTGCAAGCTGCTGGTAACAAAAGATTATTGCAGCTCAATGAACTTGATGAATTTAGGCTCCAAGCCTATGAGAATGAAAAACTGTACAAAGAGAAGGTGAAGGGGTGGCACGATAAGAAGATTGTGCACAAGACATTTGAGCAAGGCCAACAAGTCCTCCTCTACAACTCCAGGCTCAGCTCTTTCCAGGAAAGCTTAAATCTCGATGGTCAGGTCCGTTCCAAGTAGTAAATGTGTTTCCCCATGGGGCGATTGATGTAACATCCTGGGACTGCCTGCAGGATTGATGAGTGTCCCTATAAACCAACACAGGTCTTTTCAGTGTCCTTTGTCCTCACTCGCACACATCCTAGGAAACTTCCCAAGAGGTCACCCATCCCACAAGTGCTCCAAGTCAAGCACGCTTAACTATGGAGTACTTATGTTCTTGGCTCATGAAAAGAAGATGCATCTTATTGATATGGGTAGTGCTAATTAATTCCTTTAAGCCATCCTCAACTATGCAGTCTCATACCTGCACAATCTCTGAATCCCTCTCATTCTGGTGTGTATTCAGTTCATTCATATGTCCCTTCGCCTAGAAGCTTGCTAGGAGCTGCTCCTTGTCCATGCTTCATCTTTTTGCACCGATAACCATTCCCCGTCCTCGTCGGCCCCAGGTGTCATATGCCTACCAGCTTCGGCATGGTTCGTCCCCGAACCACACCATATTGGGAGAGGTCCTGCTCTGATATCATTCGTAACATCCCAGGACTGCCTACAGGATTGATGAGTGTCCCTACAAACCAACATAGGTCTTTTCAGCTTGCTTTGTCCTCACTCATACACATCCTAGGAAACTTCCCAGGAGGTCAGCTATCCCACAAGTGCTCCAAGTCAAGCACGCTTAACCATGGAGTACTTATGTTCTTGGCTCCTGAAAAGAAGATGCATCTTGTTGATATGGGTGGTGCTAATCAATTCCTTTAAGTCATCTTCAACTATGCAGTCCTATACCTGCACAGTCTCTGAATCCCTCTCATTCCGTTGTGTATTCAGTTCATTCATGTGTCCCTTCACCTAGAAGCCTGCCAAGAGTCACTCCTTGTCTGTGCTTCATCTTTTTGCACCGGCGACCACTCCCCGCCCTCGTCAGCCCCGGGTGTCACAGTTGAGATTGCAGATCTTGATGGTAAATCATCTTTTAAGGTTAATAGCCAGCGCCTGAAGCCTTACTTGGTAGGAGAATTTGATAGGGGAAAACCTCTATCACATTGGCTACCCCAACATGAAAAGTCAGAGAAAGTCTTCCCTGGACTATAAAAAATGCCCTTTTTTGAGAAAGATCCACCCATGTTCTTAATTCTTTCGTTTTGAGTCTAGTGTTAGGAAACTTTGATTTTGATATTTCATGTTATTTTGGTTTTACATTTAATGATTTAACCAGCTGGACTATTTTTACAGGTGGTGGAGACTTTTGGGTAGCTAAAGTAGCTGCTAAACACATTTTGCTGTAGAATTCTGTAGGTTAGCTTCTCACGCCGCGGCGCTCCAAGCTTACGTCGCGACATTCTCAGCTTTGTCTTATCAAGGTTTCAAGCCTGAGAGCTTACCGTCGCGGCATACTAATGTCACGCCGCAGTGTTCTATTCTCAAGTTATCAAGGTAAGTAGGCTGAGAATGTCACACCGTGGCGCACCAAATGATACGTTGCAGTGTGTGGTTCTTTTCAAAATCAATGAGAGAGAGAAAGTGAAATGTGCGTTTTACTAGAACTAGCATCGCAACATTAAAATCAATACGCTACGACGTGATGCTCATTGTTTAAATAATAGGGGAATAGGGTTTGCGTCAAAACACAAACCTCTTTTCGCTCTTTTTGTTTATTCCTCCGTTTATCACACATTTTCTCTCCTTTATTTTTCCTTCCCTACATTTTCTTCACATCCTCACCCACATTTTCTCTCCAGGTAACCCATTATCTCACTTACTCTTTTTTATTTTGCATCCTATTTTGCATTAAATCTAATTATTTCCCTTCTTTAGAAGTTTGTTTGGTTTGATTTCAGTGAGATTATGTACATTTGGGTTGCTTTTTGTTTGTTTTCTATGGGCTTTACATGCTCTAGGGGTTGGCATTGTTGAATGCATGCCTTTTTGTTCAACGCGTTCACGCGCGTAGCAGCGTGCGTTATTGGTGCCGCGACAATAACGTCTCGGGACTGCCTGTAAGATTGATGAGTGTCCCCATAAATCAACATGGGTCTTTTCAACGTACTTTGTCCTCACTCACATACATCTTAGGAAACTTTCTAGGAGGTCACCTATCCTACAAGTGCTCTAAGTCAAGCACGCTAAACCATGGAGTACTTATGTTCTTGGCTCCCAAAAAGAAGATGTATCTTGTTGAAATGGATGGTGTTAATCAATTCCTTTAAGTCATCCTCAACTATGTAGTTCCATACCTGTACAGTTTCTGAATCCCTCTCATTCTGGTGTGTATTCAATTCATTCATGTGTCCCTTCACCTAGAAGCCTGCCAGTAGCCGCTCCTTGTCCGTGCTTCATCTTTTTGCATCGGCGACCACTCCCCGCCCTCGTCGTCCCTAAGTGTCACATGCCTACCAGCTTCCACATGGTTCATCCCCGAACCACACCGTACTGGGATAGGTCTCGCTCTGATACCATTTGTAACATCCCGGGACTGCCTGCAGGATTAATGAGTGTCCCTACATATCAACACGGGTCTTTTCAGCATGCTTTGTCCTCACTCACATGCATCCTAGGAAACTTCCCAAGAGGTCACCCATCTCACAAGTGCTCCAAGTCAAGCATGCTTAACCATGAAGTACTTATGTTCTTGACTCCTGAAAATAAGATGCATCTTGTTGATATAGATGATGCTAATCAATTCCTTTAAGTTATCCTCAACTATGCAATCCTATACCTGCACAGTCTTTGAATCCCTCTCATTCCAGTATGTATTCAGTTAATTCATGTTTCCCTTCGCCTAGAAGCCTGCCAGGAGTCACTCCTTGTCTGTGCTTCATCTTTTTGCACTAGCGACCACTCCCCGCCCTCATCAACCCTGGGTGTCACACGACATTTCTAGGTTAATTTGAATGTCGCGGTGCCAGACGTGCATGCCGCGACGTCCCCTTCTTATTTGTTTTTTCTTACACACTTTTAATCATGTTCTTCTTTTTGCCTTGGTGGCTATTCTTTTTGCTCTTTTTACCATGCTTTACATGTGCTACCATGTATTGTATTTAAGTTAATTGCTTTGTATTTTTGTTCACATATTTCATTATTTTCACTATGGGTCTCTTTTTTACAAAACCGGGTACTCTAATCCTACTGCCATTATGCCTTCGAAGCACCAAAAGGGTGAGAGCAGCCAGCGCCGCAGGGAACTTTCTCCACCTGCGAAGTTTGGTAGAAGGAAATTCATTTCAGCAGCTGCTCAGGAGAGATATTTCAAACTGATCTCCAAGCCAGTGTCGTAGCGCCTGCAAGTTTCCACTGATGACTTCCCCATCCCGCACCTCCCTCATTGCAATTATGATAGGCCTTCACAGTAGTAACAAGATCCAATCGATGACAGAGATGATGTACAAATGATTGTTACTGAAGTGGACGATGATGATGAGGAAGAGACTGCCACTGATGAGGATTATGTATAGTTGTGATGCATACAAGGCATCTTTCTATTATTTTTTACTTCTTTTTCTATCTTTTGTACAGTGAGGGCACTGTTTCTCTTAGGTTTGGGGGGGTGTCTAGTTGCTTTTGTCTAATTTCTTTTGTTATATATCTAGTACTAATCTTTTAATAGCTGACTTTTATGTTAATGCTTTGTTTTGGTACATAGTGTTGCTGTGGTTGCCCAATAATGCATATGGGTGCACATTTGCCTCAGGTTTTCTGGAAATCCATTTATGATCCTGGATGCATGCTAGTGCAATCTAGATTCTTTTTATGTATGATGAATTTCCCACTTGCATGCTTGTTTAGCTTTGGAAATGATTTGAATGCTTGTTTAGAGAATGTTTATGGGTTGTACATGTGAATGACTTCTTTTATCTTTGAGATTGTTTTGTAACTCTCTTGAAGCGAAATCCTATATTGTGTATGACTGAAGAAATGATTAGGGCATTGTTTGGACCGATTGAGTCTTTCAAGCTTACCCTTACATGATGATGTCTATAGGTTCCCTTTGAAGCTTTGTACTTGTTTAGCCTTATATGTTTTTCATCACCTTCATTTTCCTAACCCCATGTAACCATTCTAATGCATGTGAAAACATTGCATTCTTCCTCCGACCATCATTGCTTGTTGAGTGCATAATATGGTATTTCTTGACTTGAGTCTTGTGATTGAAAGGTGTGAGTGCTTGTTTCACTATAGAAGTGATTTGAAGGAACCATGTGTTGTGAAAGAAATTGGTTAAGGAAAAAAAAAAGAAAAAGAAAAAGGATGAGAAAAGAAAAGAAATATCTAAAACCAAAATCCAAAAAGCAAAACAAATGAAAGAGTGGTTCTGGAGAGTCTGGTTATTTTATTTTACACACCCTTGTTGTATAAATTAGTGACTCAAGTCTTGAAATTGCATATTTTTGTTTCTCAATGTGTGTTTATTATCCTTTTTCCCTTTGTTCTTTAGCCCCTATCCATGGCCTTACTTTACAAGTTGTTTAAGTCCCTTTTGATCATCGGTTATGTATAATTTATATTAGTGGAGAGAGAGTTGAATTACAATTTTTTGGATTCTTTGATTCATTTCCATATGTATGCCCATAAACTTATCCGAATGAGTATAATTTGATTTGATGATGTCTTGTTTGCTTGATGGTGGGAGGTCTGTTATGCATATTAGGAAGCTTTGAGTGTCAGCATGATAAGGATTGTGTATGTGTAAATCAGAGTGTGAGGCATAAGCATTCTTTGAGACTATATGGAATCATCGCATGCTAGTTTTGAAATAATTGAAATTGGAATCAATATTTGTTGCTAAATGCATGTTGAAGTTGTTATGCCATTGCAAGTGTAATCATACTTTGTTTTGCTCGAGGACTAGCAAAAATCCAGGTTTGGGAGTGTGATAACTCTATAAAATGTAGTTATTTGCGCCCTATATTGGTAGTATATTGATTCCTTAGTCCTTGTGCTTAGGTATGATTGGGAGACTTTTCCCTCACTTTTTATTCAAATTTTTATGGACGTCTTCCTCTCCAATCTTGCTAAAATCATTTCTATTCTTTGTTGAATTAAGTTGATTTACACTTGTGATTAATTAGGCGACTTATCCATTGCAGGATGGGCTCTAAGTTGATAAAATGAAATAAGCCAAGACTTTGCATTGGAGGAGGGAGTTTAGCATGCATTCCAACTTATCATGCCACGACGCAAGGTGTAGCATGCTGCGACGTCTCACTCTCTACTTGTTGTGCATACTGAAGACATAGACCAGTACGCTGCGGCGCAGAGAAGCTTATGCCGTGGCATGCGTTTATCTACTCTGGTTTCACTTAACCACGTGGGCATTCATGCTACGAAACAATAATGGTCACGTTACGGTGCAAGTTCGCAGGCTTTGTCTATAAATACTATTCCATTAGATATTTTGAGAGAGTTAAGTGGGAGAAGGCAGAGAACAGAGCAAAAATGAGTTTTTTGCCATTTTGGAGTGCTTTGAAGGGATTGGGAGAGAAAACCACCATCATCCAAGGAGGATCAAGCATCCCAAGTTCACATTATAGTGTTTTCTCTCTTTTCTCTTCAATCTCTCTGTTTTAGGTCATAGGCATGGAATCTCTCTTGAGATTTTCGTGTTTCATGGATAGCTAATCTGTTGTTAGGGATTCCTTTGGATCCTTCTATGTACATTGGTGACTTTGTAACCTTTTAAGTTTATAATGATGATTGGTTTTGTTTATCCATGTTTCTCTTAATGCTCATAGGTGTTTGGCCAACATTTATTGTGTTTTGATAAAATCTTTTCAACTAGACACAGGAATCTATATTTTAGATCATGGGTGTGGGTGATGCATGTTTAATTTCATTCTAATGGTGGGGTGAATTAATTCGTTAATAGGATAGACATATACTTATTGGTCATGTATAGCATTTGTTAAGAACCAACCTTAATGCATGATGTTTGCTCTAGTTCTCATGGACACATTGTGAGCTAGGTAAATAACATAGGGTTAAATGACCTAGACATAGGCTTTTGGCTAATGTGGTTTCTTAAGCTAACAAAACTAGTCATTATTGTTGCTTAAAGTTGTTGCAAGTTGCTAAGTAAAGTAAAGGGTGAAGAAGGAGTCCCTATGCTCTCATTTCTGTCTTTTATTCCTATATTATCGCTTTTTAGTCTTTGAATTGACTAACACTCTTCCCAATTTATATATTCTTGAATAGAATTCATTAAGCTATAAGTTAATATTTGGCATTAGATATTATTCATTATCCCTGTGGAAAAGATCTTTCTCATCATTGTATTACTTTCGCGACCTGTGCACTTGCGGTATACAAAAGGTCCAACACCTCGGAGTAGGAAGTTATGCAATCCGGTTCACCAAGTGCTAGATTACTTATTTTTGTAGAATCCATCTCGGATTCAAATAGAAACTAGTGCTTCTTGGGTTGGCCTAAAAATTTGAAATTTTTACTACATGAAGCCTTATGTCTTAACTTTCAAATGAAATAAGAAGCAAGTAATTTCGATGTCTATAGCTCAAGTTATGCAACTAACACCACAGGCTGTCAAAGAATTCTACAAAAATGTGTTTCGCATAATCTTGGGTACCAACCAAGTTCTAACCCTTAAAATTAGTTCCTAGATGTTCTCTAACATCACAATCATATTGTAACCTCTAAATACACTCCTAACTCATCAATCTTGGATCAATAATCAACCGAACTTCCACAAAATACCTATTTTTCAACCATCAAAACATACTTCAAGCAAACTAAAACTAAACCATTATCAAGCTCAAAGAGATGAGAATTAAACTTATAAAGAAAATTTAAATAGTTTTTCAAACTTTTCTTTGTACTACTTCACAGTCATATCGCCTTGCTTAAGTTTTAGGAATACCGACTCATTCTCTTCTTGGAACTTCTTTGGAGAATACTGGTCCAAGCTATGTTACCTCAATCCTGACACTTTCCTTTAAACTACTGGCACTAGCTCACAAATACTCAACTTCTTCTTTTAACACTTAAACACCAAATGACACCTTTAGATCACCCGTGTATCTCAACACTGCAATTACCTTGTCTAACTTTCTAGTATTCATAGTTGTCTATTTTCTCACAGCATCAGATATGTTTTTATAAGTCTCTAGCATGTCTGGCACATTATTGTCGGCGGGGCTCTACCATTTCAGGTTTGCCTAGTCGATGTTATAGTCTCCTGCACACACCACACTATAACACCCCAAATTATTAATTATGGTTTAGTAGATTTAAGAATCATTTGATTAACTTGATTAGAGAATTAAGTACCAATCTTAGACAAATACAAATGGTAGGTTTAGTAACTAGTAAGTAAAGATTTAATTAAGGTGAATTAAGAAGCTTTAATTCAATTAAAGTTTTCTAGATAAACCTTAGTTAGTCTACGAGAAGACAAAGAAGCTAGCCACATGGTTTCATGATTTCAAGATACATTTTCAAACATTGAAAAGGATATCATCATGAGTTACATGGATTGGCAAAGAAAGAAAGAAGGTTTCATGTAAGAAGACATGTGGTGGCTTGCATGTTAAAAAGGGCTAAGTGTCATCTCTTTAGTAAAGGTTAACATAAGAATATGATCATTAGAAAGCTAAGTGTCAAAGAGTAATTGTAGTAAGGAATTATGCAACCAGAAAATTAGCAAACAAAGTAAGATGATTAGCAAAACTAAGCAAGAATTAGAGTTAAAATCAATGTATATCTCCACTAATGCACACGGTTGCAAGAGGAGAAACAAGGATGGACATTTGGACATTATGCATACAAGGTTGTATGAAATATATTCCCTCATTTCCCAATAAAGCCACAGCTGAACGCATGTGCAGCAACATACACACTTCCAAGGCATGCACAAGGACACATCACACGGCTAGAACCACTTGTGAAGCTACATGCACACTTTAAGACATGCAAATGACACTTTTCAAAACCTTGAAAGCTACCAAGACAAGTGGGCAGCTGCATGCTTCTCAATTCATGCAAGGTGGCACGACACTAGCATTCAAAATGACACCTTGTTACCAAATGGCTTCTAGTACTCAAGAGGAGGGTGAATTGAGTATTAAATTTTTTTTGCAAAAGCATAAACAAATTAAATATGCTGAAATAAAATATTAAAAGCGTGAATTAGAAGAAGAGAAGAAGAATGTAACACCTCGAAAATTGTTTATTTTATGATAAATATTCATTTAATAATATTTATGATTTTTAAGAATTTTTTTGGAATTATTTGAATTACTTGATTATTTTAATATTTTTCTCGATTTGCATACGCACTGAGCAGAGCTGGGAAAATGAAATATTTTTCCTGTGGCTGGTAAACCTTGAATTGTGGAAACATCGACGGGGGATCTTACTAAACTCGAGGTCGGGCACAGTTTACAAGGTTTACGTTTTATAAGATTTTTATTTGATAAATAAAAATTGTAGAATAATTTTATTATTATCCATTGGACAATAAATACTGGTTATTGTTAACTGTAACTTCTATCCACTGATAATAAACTTAATACAATGTTAGTCATATTTTAGAAAACACTTTAATGACATCACGAGATGACCTCGTTTGATGACATCACTTTTGACTTTTCAAAAAGTGAAAACTTGGCTTGTTGGAGAAGCTTGGAGGAAGCTTTCAAGCAACTTCCTCATGGCTTGTTGGAGAAGCCAATTTTCTCCCCCCTCCTTGTAGCTCCACGGCAATGTGGAGAAAAATGTGACAAAATGTCACTTTTTCCATTTCACCTATCACACTTCACTTTCATTTCAAAATACTTTCCTATCACTTTCTCTCCACTTTCCATTTTCTCTCATTTTCTCTTCTCTTCTTCTCTTCTCCTACCTCACGATCACCACACCATTTGCCACCTCCACCATTGCAAAAATTTCATCCAATCACATTTTCTTAATCTCCATTACATTCTAAACACTTTTCTAGTTGAAACCATTTCCAAAAGCTTCCATCTTCATCGTCTTTTTTCAAGAGCAAAGCTTGAAGCTTTTGAGGTGAACTTTTGATCTTCACTTTTCTCCTTCATTTTTGTGTTCATGGTCTTTCTTGTGACCATTGATTTACTCTTTTCAAAGCTTGGAATATTGATTTTGTGAGGTGAAAATTCTAGGGTTTGTTGGACGCTTGGACGAAATCTTCAAGGGCCATCAAGGAAGCATTTTTCTTGTCACTTTCTTTGGTAAGAGGGAGAACATCCTCATCAACCACTCATGGTGGTGGGGGACTAATTTTGGTGTTGATGGTGGAGGATCCTTGTGGTGATCTCTCCACTTGAATGTTTGTTTTCAATGCTTTGTTGTTATGTGATTGTATGGTGTTGTTGTATGAGATTGACATATTATATGTTATTGGTATTTTGTGATGTGTGGTCTACTTGAAATCCTACTTGAAAGATCAAGAAAACTTTATTTCTTGATGAGTGGCTCACAGCCTTGTGGCCTTAAAATGAGGACTAAAATAAAATTATTACCCTAAAATGAAGTTTGATGAGTTAATGGATGAAATGATAAAAAATGTGCTTTTGAAACCTTGGTATAGGTCATGACCAAGAGGAAGAAAGATTGGGAAAACTTATGACTAAATTGATAATCGATTGAAACTCATAAGTTTAAGTGGAAAGTAAATTGATTTAGGAATTGAAACAATAGATTAAGAAGATGAACATTAAATTCCTTGAACCTAGGGTTCACAGCTAAGAAAAAAGAAAAATGGAAGTATTGGGTAAATCTTAAAGTAATTTGGAATTTAGAAGAATTAGGTTAAAATTGTGTTAATTAAAGAATTGAAATAAATAAGTAAGAAGAGGAATTTTGGAACTTAAGAATATTAGGGCTTTTAGACATTTAGGGTAATCAAGAGGAAAATTTGTAATCAAAGTGAAACTTGAATAACTAAGTGGCTAAATATTAAATTGGGAATTCATAAGATGGAAAAATAAAAGAAATGAGGACTTTAATGTAATACCATAATGACTTATGATCTCTAAAAGGGAAATGAGTGTAAGCGAGGCTTTGAGACTCATAAGATTTTTAATAAATAAATTTTATTAATGATAAAGAGAAATGTGAATTTGATTAGAGGATCAAGAATCGAAATGATAATGGAAACCATGAGGTTGAGATTAAATGATAATGTTATTATCGCACTCGTAAGTGGAATTTTGATTTATTGATAATTGCTATGAATTATGATGGTGTATAATCATGGATTGCATGACACTGATGATATTATGTATGCACATATGCATTGAGGCATTCATCATACCTTGTGAAGTCATGTGGTCTGTTGTTATGGCTGTATGAGCCTAGGAGTTGAATTACACCTTCGTGCGGGTGCGATGGGCTTAGTGTAGGTCTTTATTGACCTTGGGGACATCGGGGTATGGGGTATCCACAATGGCCAGCTGGTAGCTCCCCTGGGCCGTGGATCAAACCAATGCAAACACACCGACGATCCAGACCGAGACACTCATCCCAATCAGGATCTGGTATAGAATGTCTTATATAAAGCCTTGTTGCACAAACATTGATTTTATTGAAAGCACTTGATTTATGGATGACGAAATACAGACATATCTTCCGATCATTCTCTTCGAAATATTTGTCTAGCTCCATGGAGTAGGAATTGAGTACATTGTGTACATGCATAGTGAGTTTGCATACCCTCATGACATTTCATATATATCTGTTTATTTGATACCGATTAAACTATAAACTGTTATATTATTAACATGATCCCTGTTGTTGATATTTGATATTGTTGATTTCTATATTTGGATGGTATTTCTGTCCATGTTGTCTTTACATTGCCTGTTGGTAATGATGTCGGATTTCTCACCTCTTTGTTATGTTGTACTATTTTACTGTATGTCCTAATTAATTAAAGACCAAGGAGGACTTGAAGAGGAACTACTCCCTCTTTGATTTGCGATAGCTGTGGTACCAAGATGACGTTGAGACTACGTATTTTGGGTTATGTTCATGTGTACTTTCATGTTAGGGCAGACGCGTGGTCAGTCAACTTGGCTAATGAGCGGGTTACCTACATTAGGGATCTGACGTTAACTTTTCGTGGGGATCTTCATCATCCCCCTGTTTTGTCTTTCTTTGTATCTGTTTAGTTAGTGTTTAACATACCTATCCCAAAATGGTGGAGTAACTTCCACTATACTCCTAATGAACAGTGTTGTGTCCTCTGGGCGAATGCTTGTCCGTCAGGGTATATTTCCTACTGTGGTCATTTCTTCTGAGGAATTGGAAGAGGATCCCTCTGAGGACCCTATGGTTTAGGTATGTAGGACTTGGGTTGGTTGTGTCTTTTGCTAGTCAGTCTTTTCTAATTATTTGTACATTTTGAGTGCACGTATGTATTTGGAGCGCCATTCTTTTTGTAAGTATTTTGAGGGTACAAATATGTATATGATCTATACGAACCAGCTGATATGAACACTTATGTATATACAAAATATATATGCTTATCAAAGATGTTATACGATCTATCTGTTTGTATGATATGTTATTCACAAGATAAGTAGTATTTTACATTAAATATTATGGTTTTAATAATTAACGATTTTATAACTTGGGTTAAAATCATTTCATATTTTGCGTTAATTTGATTGATTTTGAATTTGTGAAGTTGTGACGCCCTCCTCCTTCCAAAGGGGAAATGAGGCGTTACAAAGAACACTAAGAACAACTAATAAATAAATTGCAGGAAATAATAAATTAAATATAGATAAATAAAAGAATAAGGATTAGAAAAGCAGGCATGATATTTATCTTGGTTCGACCACTAACCACTTGTGACTTACGTCTAGTCCTCGAAAAACTATCTGAGATTTTTCACTATCAATACAAACTTAAATGGGTGCTTCCAACCTTTACAAATAAGAGCACTTTTCACACACAGGGAAATTCTACCCTTGTGCTAAAGCCTCAAACTTTAGGGATACCTCACCCTTACAAACTTTAGAGGGATGCCTCACCCCTTTTACAATAGAGCAGAAGAAGTAGATGAACAAAAACTCTCTCTAAGAGTGAATAATACAAATTAAAGTGCTAAAGGAGCTCTCACATAATATCACAAAGTTTTGATCGACAAAGAGCATAGAAAATAAATTCACGAGTTAGTGCAAGTAGAAAATAATTCAGAGTGTTAGGCTTGTTGCAAAGATGACCCAAGGTCTATATTTATAAAGCTTTGAAGAAAAGAGCCGTTGGGTGCAATTAAATCATGTAATAAATGTAAATATGGTTGTTTGTTTCTAAATCTATAACCCATGTTTATTCGAATAACCCTTATGTTATTCGAATAACACGTTTTGAAAAGCCTTGACAAAACCAATTCTGATAAACGTTATTCGAATAGCTTGAGAGTTATTCAAATAACTCCGTTTAAAACCATTTCAAAGAAACAAGGTCTATTCGAATAACCATGGGGTTATTCGACTAGCTCATCTTATAAAAGCCATTTTGAAAACCTTCTATTCGAATAACAATAGTGCTATTCGAATAGTACTTTAAAGAACAGAAGCACATAGCAGGATTTTGAAATGTTTATTCGAATACCATCAGAGTTATTTGAATAACTCTGATAGAAAAATAATTTTTTCAGATGTTGTTTATTCGAATAAAGGGACCTTCATTCGAATAACCTTGTTATAAATCATTTGTAAAAGCTTTAGAAAACATCCAAGGTGATTTCCAAAAACATCAAATCCTTTTGATTAATCTCAAGGTCATTTTAAAATTTGGGTTTCTTTGTTTAAAACTATTTTTATCTTTTCTTGCAAAATCAATGAGATATCCAAGAAGGCTTCGTACAAAAAAGACTCTATGTCCTAAAGTTATTCTTGTAGGTCTTGGACTTGGTCTTGTCATCATCTTCATCATGTTTGTTATCATCAAAACTATTATCAATGCCAGCTACCCAATTATATTCTCCCCTTTTTTGATGATGACAAACTAACATTTGAGAAAAGAATTAGTTCAGATAAATTGGAATTCACAAAGTTAATTTGAGAAACTTACTCTCCCTCTTTTTCGTAAGAGGTGATTATATCAGAGATGTGCACAGCTCCCCCTTACTTTTGGAATCCAATTTCTCTTGTTAATTTTACCTGTCTTTTCTCAAATAAATTCACAAATTTTCTCCCCTTTTTGTCATAAGCAAAAATGTGGGGTAAGTGAAAGCATAGAGCTTAAACAGAGTATGTTCCAGTCTAACAAGATATATTCATTCATAGCATACCAGAATAACAACAAAGTGTAATATTATAATTTTAGCAAAGTGAACACATTATTCAGCACATTTTCCATAAGCAAGTTCAGAAGAGCATATATTCATTAATCGATCATCCAATTATATTATATAGTCATCAAAACAACCATTTACATTTGCAGTCTAATTATATTTGCCAATTTCGTAGTATTATGCCATAGATCAAGAAAATCATATATATTAAACATTTACCTTGATGAAATATGCTATAAGGATCAGAGCATTGTATAGAACTTACATTATCTACCCTATATGCAATGACAAAATTAGCAAGTTGACATCCACTTTAGCGCTTTGTCAATGCTAAGCATACTACTCATATAAGGAAAACATTTTTAAGATCAATTTATCAATAAGTATCTTACAATTCATAGCATATAAAATACCATAATAGCTTGGGAATAGAGATACTTATTGAGTTAGGAAGAGAGTGATGCTTCTTTAGAATGTTCTTCATTTATTGGTCCTCTGTTCTTCATTTATTTCTCCCAAGTCGAATAATCTTTTTCCATTTAAATGTTTTCTTGAGGTAGTTATCACCCTACAACACATTTTAAAGAACTTTTCTTTCGTATCAATCAATTTTTAGATCCATAAAGGTTAGTCATTATGCCAAACTCATAAGATAATAAGCATTCAAAATAATAAGACAAAACAACAAATGAGTTCACAAGGGCAAAAGATATTTTATTTCATTGATCAATTTATCCAAGTACATATATTTATCAAAAGAATAGCCAATTACATTATTGTATAAAAACAACCAATAAAAACAGAACAGAGATTCAAAGATTGAAAGTTTTGTAATCCTATAAAAGTAATCATATAAATTCAAGCTCAGATGAAATAAGATGTATTTTAGTAAAAGCATGTTATTCATAGAGTCAGATTGGCCAATTACATTTATATCAAAATAAGACAGAACATAATAGAGATCATCCCTGCAAGCTTGGCTTTCTACCAAGGTTTATTTGAATAAGGGAAGGTTTATTCGAATAGACCAGATAACAGACAAAACAATTGTGGTTGCTGATACTATAACACCCCAAAATTTGCTATTTCTCAATAATATATGATTTTATTGTTTTGTGGTTTCTGTATGTTGTAAATTTATTTTGACTATTCTGTGACTGTTTTTTATCTTTGTGTGTGATTTACTCTGAGTTGTGAAAATAAAAATTTTCGAGCCGAGAAAAATCTTTGATGATTTATTCAGAGTTGGGGGAACTTACTAAACCCGAATCCGAGAGGCATAGTTCTTAATTTTATAATTTTTAGAATTTATCTGTCAAATAAAATTTATTCATATTTTATTATCCAGCAGACAATACTTACTGACTTGTGAGCAATATCTTCTGACATTGGGTAATAGTTTTTGTAACTATTATCCATTGGATAATAGCCTTTAGAGAAAGTCTTGATGACTTATAATGTGAACCAATGAGAATTGGTCAAAATAAATGGCTTGAATTTCATAAACCAATAGAATCAAGTCCATAAAAATGGCTTGACTAGTTAGCCATGAAACTAGATGACCTAACTAAGTTAACTTAAGCTTAAGTAGTAACTAAATGGAACAAACTTGGTTGTCCTACACCATTGAGTTCCACGGCCAAGGAGCTTCATCCACCTTCTAGGATGTGTGATTCATGTCATGATTCATTAAGCTTAAACCAATAGGAAATCAAGTGATCAAAGCATGATAATTTTGTGACATAGGCCATGTGCTAATCATAAATGTGTTAACAAAGTTTTGACTCTCCTTTTCTATGCACTTCCATGGCAAGGAGCTTTGGTTTAGGATATTTCATTTCATCTTCATCACATTTTGAGACCAAAAGCCATTCTAACCATTCTCTCTCTTCCAAACTCAACCAAAAAAAACTCCATTATCTCTCTTGGTGAAGCTCTCGGCCAGCCACCATAGATGTAACACCCCAAGAATTTGTATTTTATTTGTTTTGGTCGATTCCGAATTATTTTGAGTAATCCGACTCAACTTCTGTTAATTTTATGATTTTTGGGTTTTTAGGAATTTTTGGGAGTTTTTACGTTTTTTATTATTTTAATATTATTTTTTGGTTGTGCATATAAGCCTTCGTATTTTATTTCTTTCTTTCAATCCTTAATTATTTTTACTCATCTGATTTGATTTTCATGAGTTTCACAATTATTCTGATTTTTGGGAATTTTTGTGATATTTAAGAGATTTTGAATATTTTAATATATTTTAAATATTTTAAGATATTTTGAATATTTTATTATATTTTAGATATTTTGAGATATTTTGAGATATTTTGAATATTATATTATATTTTTGATATTTTGGTATATTTTGAATGTTTAATATATTTCTGATATTTTGGGCTGTATGCGGGCCCGGGAAAAGAAAAATTTTTATTAGCTAGAAAGCTTTGTACTGTTGATTCGGAGCTGAAGGATCTTACTAAACCCAAAATCGAAAACAGTTTTTGAAATTTTGTTTCCCTACGATTTTATCTGACAAATAAAATCGGTGTATGTTTTATTATCCAAGAGGCCATGGTTCTACCATCACTCTTCAATAATTTACGCCAATCATATATCTTGAATCCTTACCTTGTTTCAAGACACTTTGTAGTTGGAGTCTTGATCAAAATCACCTATTTTCAAGGAGTTCTTTCAAAACCAAACACATAACTCTCACCTTTCCTCTCTATGGAAGCTCACGGCCAACCCCCACAAAATCACCTTCCAAGCTTCAATAATTCTAAACAACCATAGATCTTGAATCTCCATGCAATTCTAAGGAACTTTCATGTTAAGACCATCTTCCAAATCATCCATCTTCAAGCACTTTTTCTAAGATCTAAGTTTGAAGAATAAAGGGTGAAATTCTTGATATCCTCTTCTAATCATAGATTCAAAGTTCTAAACCATATTTTGATTCATGGTTTTTCTTGTTTAAGCCTTAGATATTAATATTTCACGTTTTCTTTGATTTTCAAAAAGCACTTGGTGGTTGAAGTTCATCTTGAAGGAAACAACAAGAGGACATCCAAGGAGCTTTGGAGGTTTCATCAAGAGGTAAGAGGGAGATTACCCTCATCAGCCATGTATTGGTGGTGAGGAATGGATGTGTTTGTGGTGAAGAATCCATAAGGATTCATTCACTTGATTGTTTAAAGTTTTCCTATTTGTGATTGATTTTGTGTGCAAGCAAGTCTATTGCTTTAAAATATATGGTATGTGTTTTATGATTGCTTTAATATATGGTATGTGCTCATAGATGCATGATAGTTATTGTAGGATAAGAATAATATGTTGAAGATTTGCATGAGTGTTCCAATGAACACATATAGCTCACGATTTTCACTATCACAAAGAGAACCAAAATGTTCTCAACTATTTTCTAAAGGAAGAATTAACAAATTTAATTAGTAATGATTTTCACAAGAACTTAATTAGTAAAAGATAAATTAAAAATGATTTAAACATAGTGAATTTTGGCCAACATGCCAATTTAAGACACTTTTGATCTAAATGATTTTCTAAGAGTAGATTATGTAATTTAATAAAGGGGAACTCAAATTAATAAATTTAGAAATATAAAGAGAATGATTTTAATGACAATAAATTGGATTAAGAATTTTTATAAGAGATTAAATGATGAGAAACAATTAAATAAGATTTTAATGCATAGAATGATTTTTGGGCCAACATGCCTACTTATGATGTTTTTAATCCAAAACTAGTTTAAAAGTGTGGACTTATGAAATTAATTTAATGACAACTTAATTGAATGGATTTTACAATACTCTAGTGGATAGAAAATAATTTAAACATGATTTATACATGAAATGATGAATTCGACCAACATGTCTTTTTAATGTGTACTTAATCTGAAATTTGTTTTCTAAGTGTAGACTAGTTGTTTAAACTAAAAAGAATACATTTGCAATGGATTTTCAAGACTTAAAGAAGTAAACAAATTTTTATTAGTAATATGATGTCAAAGAGGAATAAACAAAACTCTTGAAAAATATTTACCTTTGAATTTTAAAGTATGATAGTAATTTTCAAAGTGTATTTTGTAATTATAAACTAAATAAAGGGATTTTTAAAGGAAAACGTAGAGAATATATTTTATAGATTTTCTAGACAAAATACTGCCATAATTTACTAAAAATGAACGAATAAAGGAAAGAATTTAATAATATATTTATAACGTAAGGACAATATTCTACGTAGTTTAAAAGTATTAAAAATAGCTTACGCGGTTTTAAAATAATGATTTTAAAGCTTTTCGATCAAGAAAACGATTTAAAAATCTTACGCGATTTTAAAAATAGCAAAATATATTTACGCGATTTAAAAACGTTTGTAAAAATGGCAAAATTGTGAAAATGCAATAAAATCTCTACGCGATTGACTAAAACAACGAGTTTAACTATCGGGCCAAAGTAGTGGACCCGGACAGATTGAGAAATGGTACTGTCAGGTGGGACATACTATATTTTGGAATATTGATTGAGAAATAGTACTGTCAGGTGGGACGTACTATATTTTGGAATATTGAGACCAAGGGTATTTATGTAATTATAGTTCATATATACGCATTGAGTTGGTATGCATAGTTGATGGCTGTGATGACTTTTGTTGTTTAGGAGTGAATGAGAGCTAGATAGTGTGATCCAGGTGGGTGATCTAGTGGGGATGTCAGGGCGCGGTTATTCATAGTGACCTATTTATCATATTATATGCCTGGCCATGATGTACCGTTGCAACGCACTGGCGTATTGTCCCGACAAATACTATTTATGTCTCGCGTCTAGCCTAGACTGTCATTATGGGTGGCAGATCTTCTGGACCATTCATATCCGAAACTGTTTAGGTCCATGGAGTAGGAATATGATGCATTGTGCATATGCATAGTTTGTGTACATATTGTTGTGGCATTGTCGAGGTACATTTCATGGTGGCATAATCATTATATATGTTTATTATGGATATCTATTGTTGATATATTGTTGATGTTTATATTATTGTGATATATGTTTTCTGAATATACGGATAATTTGTTAACATGATTATACTTGTGATATTTGTGTGTATGGAATGACTTTGTCATTCGTATCATTCTTTGCTGCCGTACTAGTATTGGTGAAAAGGGATCTCACCTCTTTACTGTATTGTTTTGTTGTGTTTGTATTATTTAAATTCGTATAGTAGGTGAAGCAAGTTTCTTAGACTTTTGGAGGCAATGTTCTGTGGTCGATGACGGCGTCGAGGAGTGACCTTCTCAGTTTCAACAGGATGCAGTTTGGTGGAGAAACAGAACATGTATGTTGGGTTTTTCTCGATTAGTGTTGTTACCGTGCTATTAGTAGTACCCGTCATTGGATTTTGCTACTGTTCCTTGAGTCTGTAAATTATGTTTTAAATGTTGTTTAATATTAAATGGTATAATTAACATGTGTATTATTAGTGTAGTCTATTTTCTGTATTACGTATATTTTTGGTAAGTTTATATTATCAGCAAAAAGAGATTTTAACAATCCAAATTTTTGATCTCAAAGCCTTTTGTTAAATGATTTTTAGGTTGTAAATATAAGTTTTTAGTCGGAAATGTGATCCTACGGAGGGTGTTACATTAGTTGGTATCAGAGCACGGTTAGAGTCTTTTGGGGTTTGTGGTTAAGTCTATCTTGTTTGTGTTGTATGACTCTCTGTGCTTGGACTCCGAAAGGAGATAATGTTTCTTTGAAATGGTTACATCTGGTTTCCATTGTATTCTGATTCATCCATCTTTAAAGAAAGGCGATGGCTCGTGGTAAACGTGCACGTGAGGAAGTAGGAAGTAACACTGATAATGTGGCTGCAACTGCGAAAGCAAGGCAAAGAACAGTTAAAGGAACGGTATAGCAGGGCTTAAGGATTACTCAGCAACAGGAAATGGTAGCCAAGATTTATAATCGGACACAGTCAGAATAAATCTCAGAATACGAGGTTTTATAATGTTGGACCATATTGGTTCCGAAGGAGGAAAAATCGTAAAGTCAAGCGATTCTTGTGGAAAGCGTATTCGTGATCATCGGGAAATCAACAACAACAGCAATTTTGTGGAGGAAGAGCTAGTGGTAGCAGGTTTGGTCAGACCGTGACATCTGTACCAAAATGTTGGTAGTGTGGGAAAGATCATCTAACAAGGGACTGTACAATCAAAGGAATCATCTGTTTCAAGTGAAGGATGCCCGAACATCTTGCTAAAACGTGTATTCCACCAAAGACGAAGTCATCTGTTAGTAATGAACGTGCTTCAACATCTTAAGTAGAATGGAGCATCGATTCTCCAAGTGGAGCAAAAGCATCTTAGATTGAAGACCTAAACAAAGAAGATTGTGTCACAAAAGGTGATCTTTTAACTGTACTGTATAATTCCGAGGGTAACCCATTTCTTTATGGCATATAATTGTGTGGGTCAATTAGAGTTATCTATGTCTTCATTATCTTTTGAACTGGTTGTTTCTACTTCTATTGCTAAAACATGTGGTTGAGGGCTTGAGTTACTTAAACCATCCTAAGTCTGTTAAATAATTGAATCTTTTCTGTTGATTCAATTGGTATACCTTTTTCTCAAAAACAAACGCGATCTAAAAATATGGATTGGGCATTTTCTGAACATCCATGCTCTGTTAAACTTATCTGTTGAATTATTTAACTTAAAAAGCTCACTTCTAAATTCATCGGACCATATCAATTTCTCTATTGGATAGGTCCGGTGGTATAGATGACTCTACCATCTTTTCTTTCTATGCCTTCATGATATCTTTCATGTGTCACAATTGCGAAGAACATATTTTTGGTTCAGCCTATTCTTTTATGACAAATTGACTGTGTGGGTTGATTAGAGCTATCAGTATCTTTGTTACCTTTTGATTTATCTATTTCTACTCTCATTACCAAACCCATTGTTACTATCCAGTTCCTTAAACAATCTTTTCTGTTAATCTAAATTGTCTACCTCTTTCACGAGATAGATGTGATCTTATAAGTGGATTAATTATCTTTAATCATATCTTGTAGATTGTTTCAGTAAAATTTTGGTGTCTCGAAAAACTCATTTTTTTTAAAATCAGACAATATCAAATTTCTTGTTGGATATGCCCGGTAGCATATTAGATAGTTTCGCTATCTTTTCTTTCTAACCTTTATAATGTCCTTTTATATATTGCAATTGCAAGAAAGGATATTCTTAGTCAAAATCATGTCATAGTATTAGATACAGTACTGTTGAAAAAGAAAACTTGATTTGTGAGGCACTTCCTGTTAAAAGTAAAGGCAGAAGAGTGAAGCGGTACAAAGGCAGGAAAAATTTCAAGTGATGCTATTCAGAGTGGCGAATGCTCCCACAATATTTATAGGTTATGTGGATAGTCTTTTTCATCCTTATCTAGACAGAATTGTCATTATCTTTATTAACAACATTCTGATCCATTTTTGAAATGATGAGGAACATGCTAAACATCTCAGTGTGGTTCTTCACATTTTAAAGGAGCAGTTGAACACGAGGCAAGGAGTTTTCGTTGGTCGAAGTAATCTGGAATGACGTAAATGGGGATGCAACGTGAAAGCTGGAAGACAAGATGAGGGAGTAGTATCCATAATTGTTCTGAGACTATTACGAATTTCGGGGGCGAAATTCTTTTTAGGTGGGGAGTGTTGTAACTGTAACACCTTCCCTAGGGTATCACATGTCTGACTCCCGACTCATAATCTGACAAGAAGTTCGCACAAAGTTTGAGTTATAACATATGGGTTTTAAAATTTCTTACATACTGAAAAACAAACTTACTGAAATTTATAAGTAATACTGAAAAATATATTTAAACTGATTTAAACTTATATAACAAATACCACTTAATATTTAACAATTATTCAAGAAATATAAAACTTACAGACTCTTTTTTTTTAATAGTAGCAAACCCCATGACGGGTCCTACGTAATAGCACGGTACAACACTAACGAGAAACTTTAACATACTTATTCCTTTTTCTGTCCATCTTGATGCATCAGACATCTGTTCCTTTGTCAACACTGCACACCTTCGAGTCCTGAATGTCTACTCCTTATTGTTGTCACCAATCTCAGAGTATCCATCGCCCGTTATGTCTAAGACAACTCATTCTTTCTACTATTTAATTTTAACAATACAGACACAGCAAGACAACATAACAAAAAGGTGAGATCACCTACACCAATACCAACATGGCAGCACAGAGATAACACAAACAACAATATCATATAGATAGATCATACCACAATTATGATCATGCCATCAACATTAATCAACTATCATCATCTAAGCATTTATTAATTCAATTATCATAAACAACAATTATGATAATGCCCTCAGCATTATCATCATCATCATCCAAATATTCAAAAAAATTGTCATAGCCAATATTCCTCAATTAATATATCACACAGATATAAATGTTCAGATTATGCATGTACACAAGACTCGATTTCCTACTCCATGGAGCTAAACTCAGGTCGGAGAAATGATCGAAAAGATCTGTCGGTACCACATGCCTCAGACCACGTGCTATAATCCTCATTTTGATTTTTCACATCTAGCATATACACGACAGTCTTTATCAGATCTTGAATAAGAATAGTGTCTCGGTCAGGATAATCGGTGTGTTGCATCGGTCTAACCTACGGGAAAAAGCACGACCAACCACCCGTGTAAGTAATCCGCACCCCGATGCGCCCAAGGTCAACAAGTAACTTACACTACGTATATCGCACCCACTCAAGAGGTGTGTTTCTCCTAGGCAATCAGCCATATCCAGTCCTCATCAGACCATTCCAATGCATGTATAATGCACCAAATACCAATCACAGGTATAATACCAATCACAAGTATATCTCATAATTTCTCAGATATAGTTTATACCATAACACTTCTTTTACATTTTCACAATACCGTAATACTTTTGTTACGTTTTTAAAATTCCAAAATGTTTTTATTACGTTTTCACAATACCGTAACACTACTGTTACGTTTACAAAATTTCGTAACATTTCTGTTACGTTTTCAAAATACCGCAACTCTTCTGTTGCACTTTTAAACCACGTACAAATTTTTTAACATTTTTCTCAATCGCGTAAAATCATACGTTTCTCAAATCGCATAGTATTTTTTCCACTGTTTCAAAATCGCGTAACTTAAAAATCATTCTTTTAAGTTGCATAAATCATTTTCCATCATTCTCAAAATATTTAAAACACTTTCCAAATCACATAACGATTTTTCGCCACTTTTCACAATCACGTAAAAATAATTCATCACTTTTCAATCACGTAGTGATTTTTCAATAGTAGTTCAAATTACGTAAAATATTTAAACGTAATTCAAATCGCATAGAAATATTTCAACGTATTTAAAATCACGTAGAAATATATTTTTTTTTCGTATTTCAAATCGCGTAACTTAAAAATCACGTTTTTAAGATACGTAAATAATTTTTCACCACAATTTCATTATAGAAAATATTTCTTAACCTTCAAAAATTTCTTTTCAACTTTTCTCAAAATAATATAACTTTATACTTCATTTAATATATTTTCTTACTTAAGAAAATCTTTTTCCACAGTTCTTTACTCAAGAAATTCTTTTTCAAATATAACCCACAAAATCACTTTTCAATTAATTTAAATCAATGTTTAAAACTTTAAGAATTTCCTAACGTACTTCAAAACTCGAAAATCAGTTATACGTTAGTAAATTTTCAAAATACCATTATATTCTCCATTTTTCCCAAATTATTTCCAAAATCAACCTTCCTCAAAATAAATTGAAACTCAAACGTTTTCAACCTCTCTTTGTTTTCCATTACGAAAGTTTCTATTCTCTCAAGTGATAAAATGCTCTAATTCCTTTTCCAAATTCTTGTATTAAATCAATTATATTTCCACTTAGAAAATCACTTTGTCTCATCAAAATCAAGGCATTACAAGCCTTCGAAAACGTGGACATGACTATTGAAAATTATCAAAACATTTTTCCTTCTAAGTCAATATGGTTTTACACAAACAAAACCATTAAAATTTTGCTTTCAAAACCATAAGACTTATGGTCATAAAAACCAAAACTATTTGTTCAAATTCATTTTCACTTTCTTTGCAAATCCTTTTTCACTTTCTTTGCAAATCCTTAAAATCAACGTTTGCCCGTTTCATTCAAAACTCATGTTTAGAAAAACACTTAGGATCTTTTTACACAAAATAAATTAATAAAAATCCTTCAAAACCATGTTCTTGTTCTCTTGAAAAACATATCCTTTATTCATTTTTCGTGCTTTTCAAATCAATCCAATTTTATTCTTCCATGAAAATATTAAGTTATAAACACCTATGTTGAGGTGTCTTGGATGAAATTCTCAATGTTCTAGGGACCCAAAATTAATTCCCTTGTTCTTAAAAATTTTCAACATAAACCCTCTTCATGGGTATCAAAACCGTATTTCCTTTCCTTTGGCCATTGAAGCCAAAAATTGATTTTCTTTCCATCATCACATCATGGCATACATATACATAATTTCAACATATTCTCATCATGCATATTATAAGCATACCATATAAGCCATAAAATCATGCAAAGCATATCAAGCATAGGCAAATAATCAAAGTTCATAAACACACACAAATAATTTACATGACCATGGATATGAATCCTCACATGGATTCACTATCCATCAAATATAAGACCATCTCTCACCACCATACTTAGTTAGTGAGATGGATCTCCCTCTTACCTCTTGAAGATCCTCAAAAGCTTATTGATTTGCTTCTCTTTCTAAGTCCTTCACCACCAAGGGTTTCTTAAACACAAAACAACACGTATATTTATTAGTATCTTAAGCTTGAATAAGAAAACCATGGATGTGCATCATGGTTAGAACCTTGAAAATCAAAAGAAAAGTGAAGAGTAACAAACTTCACCATTAAAGCTTCAATCTTTAGCTTGAAGAACAAGGTTGAAGATAGATGATTTAGAGAAAATTTCCAACATGAAAATTGCTTAGAATATCATGTAGATTCAAGATCTATGGTTGGATGGAATTAAAAAGGATTGGATGGTGATTTTGGATGGTATAGCCGAAATTCCTCTTGAAGAACAAAGATGGAATTTTTGATTTTTGTAAGAGAAAAGCTTCTTAGGCTTGGTTAAGACAAATGATGAAGTGAAAACACTTAGTTTTTCCTTCCACAAATTTTGTGAAGCTCATTGGGAAAATTCTTAAAAATCATAAACAAAAGTTACAATCAATAACAAGTGTAGAAATAGGTAAACCATGGTTCAATCATGGCTTAGAAAATCAAAACTAGAAGATTAGAAGAAGAAATATGAAATTTACCATTTTTGGTAGAATCTTGAAGCTTGGATTTGAAGATCAAGATGAATGATTTAGAGAAAACTCATAACTAGAGATGTTCTTAGAATAAGGTAAGGATTCAAGAAACTAGATTGGATGAAATTTTTGAGTGATGGAAGGTGTTCTTGATGGTCATGGCCGAAACATAGAGGAGAAGAGAAAGGAGAGAAAATTTTCTAAGTTTAGCTTCTTGAAATTGACAAAGAAAGACCAAGAATGAGTAATAATGATGGTCTTCCACTTTGCCATCCTCTTAAGGCACCAAAAACCGTGCCCCCCTCAAAACACTCTCCTAAGGATGCAAACAAATCAATAATAATGCATGTTGACCAAGACAAAGTGATAGAAAATGATAGGAATTGATTTGTAATAATTTGCTTCACAAATGGATGCATTGCTTCCTTGAAACAAGTCTCCATTATTGACTATTTTCTTTGTTGTGTAATATAAATAATGGAACATGAATTTATTGAATCAAATTGGCCCCCTTTTAGCTTTGCATGGCCGTAGCTATGCTTGGAGAGAAAGAAAAAAATATTTTTGCTTTAGGAAAATGATTAATAATGATGTATAATTGACCAAGACATCTAATAATGACATAAAGCTTTTTCTTTAGCTCCAAAATGAAGCACAAAACCGTCCCCCACCTTGCATTATGCACTTAATAATTTGTCATCTTTTTCAAGCCATTATTTGAAGCATTTCTAGCCATTGATTAATTCAATGGTTAGGATTTAGGTAGACTTTTGATTTAGAAGACTTAATCTAGGCCATTGGATCTTTCTCCTTTAAATTCTAACCATTAGATGTGTTTCCAAAATGAAGGGTCAAGTTTACTCCTTCTTACTTTTAATCCAAGGGTCATAATTAGTCTTTGCTACTTTTTAAGACTAATTCTCCACCATTGATTAAATTTACATCCAATGGTCATAAATGGTCCTTGTTACTTTACAAGACCAAATCTCCACCTTGATTAATTCTTCATCCAATGGTCATAAATGGTCTTTGTCACTTTTTGAGACCAAATCTCTACCATTGATTAAATCCAAATCCAATGGTTATAAATGGTCATAGCCATTTTATTAAACTTATCCTATACCGTTGATTAAATCAAGATCAAGTCTTTATTGTCGATTAAATCAACGGTTGATATCAAAGTCTTCAATATTAGACTTGTTTCCTATTGGTCCATCAAAATTGTCACAACCACTAATATTGACTTAATAGTATAATTTCTATTTTTATCTGCTAAAACCCCACGAAAGAATATATTTTTGTATTTTTATCGCCTAGATAAATAAATACAAGACAAAACACAAGATCAAGAAAATTTCTAAAGCTGTTTCCGGATTCAGTTTAGTAAGATCCCCTGTCTCCGTCTAATCTAAGCATACAAATTTTTCTATGCGTAGAAAAATTTTTACTTTGCGGGACCCACTTGGGCCACGTAAGGTCACCTGGGCCCACATAGGACCACCAGGCCCACATACAGAAAAAAAAATTCATAATCATCTACAAAAATCACAAATATTAGAAAACGTATGAAAATCAAGTCAGATTAATAAAAATAATTAACAGTCAAGAGAAATAAATATTTAAAGATTTTCTCTGGCCCGAAAATTATTATTTTCTTGACAGGGAGTAAATCACTCAAAACGATCAAATAAATCTGTTGACGGAATAAACAAAATAATTTTACGGTGTACGTAAATTACTAAACAAGAAAATTGCATTAGTGTCAAAATTATTGTTTAAGAGATAGGAAATTCAGGGTGTTACAGTAACACCCCAACAATTAGTATTTTATTTGTTTTGGTCGATTCCGAATTATTTTGAGTAATCCGACTCGACTTCTGTTAATTTTATGATTTTTGAAATTTTTAGGAATTTTTGGGAGTTTTTACGCTTTTGATTATTTTAATATTATTTTTAGGCTATGCATATAAGCCTTTGTATTTTATTTCTTTCTTTTAATCCTTAATTATTTTTACTCATTTGATTTGATTTTCATGAGTTTTACAATTATTCTGATTTTTGTGAATTTTTGTGATATTTCAGATATTTTGAATATTTTAATATATTTTAGATATTTTGAATTTTTTATTATATTTTAGATATTTTGAGATATTTTAAGATATTTTGAGATATTTTGAGAAATTTTGAATATTATATTATATTTTTGATATTTTGATATATTTTGAATGTTTAATATATTTCTAATATTTTGGGTTGTATGCGGGCCCGGAAAAATAAAAATTTGTATTAGCCAGAAAGCTTTGTACTGTTGATTCGGAGCTAGGGGATCTTACTAAACTCGAAACCAGAAACAGTTTTTGAAATTTTGTTTTCCTACGATTTTATCTGACAAATAAAATCGGGGTATGTTTTATTATCCATTGGATAATATCTTTCTTGGAAAATATCTAGTGGATGATTCTAGACGCAAGCCTAGTCACCTACTCTAGAATGTTCTAGATGATGAGTAATCGTTTGGTGACTCACCTAGGTGACTAGCCTAGTGACTCACATGTTCCAGACTGTTCTAGAAGACTCTAAAAAATGCATCGTCACGCACCTAGTCATCAAGTGCTTAACACGTGGACCAGTAAGGAGTCGGTCAAAGTTGGTGGCTGTGACTCATCGCGAAGGACCAATAGAAACACGTGGTGCGACACCTCAGCACCTGTGACTCAGCATATTCGGGAAGCTTCCAGAAGTGGTGACTCGCCATGTTCTAGAAGCGATGACTCACCACATTCTGGAAGGTTGTAGAAACGTAGCCTCACCCTGTGACTTGCCGCATTGAGTCACACATTCCAAAAGGTTCCCTAACGACTCACCATGCTGACTCAGCGCTATGACTCACCATTGCTGACTCAGCTAGCGACTCAGCTGATGACTCGCCATGCTAACTCACATGTTCTAGAAATATCTACGCTGACTCATCATGTTGACTCATCGTAGTGAGTCACATGTTCTAGAAACTTCTCTTTGATGACTCGCTCTATGACTTATCAAGGGTAATCAGTAGAAAATGATCAACAATAGTTGCTACCCAGCTAGAACAAGAGAAAAATCTAGGTATATTTTATTATCCATTGGACAATAGACACTGACTTTATAAGCAGTAATTATTGTTCATTGCTTACAGTATACTAAAAAATATCTTAAGTCTTCATCTTTTTCATGAAGTCTATAAATAAGAGGGCTTTGATTCATTTGCAATTTTTGGCAAGAAGCTCTCACCCTTTTTCTCTCCTTGTACTCCACGGCCATAGCACCCAAATGGAAGATAACCTTTACCCATTTATCTCACTTGCTCTCTTACACATCCTTTTCTCCAAAGAACCAAGAACAAGCAACCAAAACTCTCTCATTTTCTCTCCTCCATGGATTCGGCCAAGCACTCAAGAACCACTCTCCAAACTTCTATAATTCCTACCAATATCATTTCTTGAATTCTATCATTGATCCAATACACTTTCATGTTAGGAATTTCTCAAGATTCATTCATTTCCATTTTCTTATCAAGCAAAGAACACAAAAACTCTTATCTTTTTCTTCTCCAAGCTCACGGTCAAGAGGCCATGATTCTACCATCACTTTTCAATAATTTACACCAACCATATATCTTGAATCCTTACCTTGTTTCAAGACACTTTGTAGTTGGAGTCTTGATCAAAATCACCTATTTTCAAGGAGTTCTTTCAAAACCAAACACATAACTCTCACCTTTCCTCGCTATGGAAGCTCACGGCCAACCCCCACAAAATCACCTTCCAAGCTACAATAATTCTAAACAACCATAGATCTTGAATCTCCATGCAATTCTAAGGAACTTTCATGTTAAGACCATCTTCCAAATCATCCATCTTCAAGCACTTTTTCTAAGATCTAAGTTTGAAGAATAAAGGGTGAAATTCTTGATATCCTCTTCTAATCATAGATTCAAAGTTCTAAACCATATTTTGATCCATGGTTTTTCTTGTTTAAGCCTTAGATATTAATATTTCACGTTTTCTTTGATTTTCAAGAAGCACTTGGTGGTTGAAGCTCATCTTGAAGGAGACAGCAAGAGGACATCCAAGGAGCTTTGGAGGTTTCATCAAGAGGTAAGAGGGAGATTACCCTCATCAGCCATGTGTTGGTGGTGAGGAATGGATGTATTTGTGGTGAAGAATCCATAAGGATTCATTCACTTGATTGTTTAAAGTTTTCCTATTTGTGATTGATTTTGTGTGCAAGTATGTCTATAGCTTTAAAATATATGGTATGTGTTTTATGATTGCTTTAATATATGGTATGTGCTCATAGATGCATGATAGTTATTGTAGGATAAGAATATGTTGAAGATTTGCATGAGTGTTCCAAAGAACACATATAGCTCACGGTTTTCACTATCCCAAAGAGAACCAAAATGTTCTCAACTATTTTCTAAAGCAAGAATTAATAAATTTAATTAGTAATGATTTTCACAAGAACTTAATTAGTAAAAGATAAATTAAAAATGATTTAAACATAGTGAATTTTGGCCAACATGCCAATTTAAGACACTTTTGATCTAAATGATTTTCTAAGAGTAGATTATGTAATTTAATAAAGGGGAACTCAACTCAATAAATTTAGAAATATAAAGGGAATGATTTTAATGATAATAAATTGGATTAAGAATTTTTATACGAGATTAAATGATGAGAAACAATTAAATAAGATTTTAATGCATAGAATGATTTTTGGGCCAACATGCCTACTTATGATGTTTTTAATCCAAAACTAGTTTAAAAGTGTGGACTTATGAAATTAATTTAATGAGAACTTAATTGAATGGATTTTACAATAATCTAGTGGATAGAAAATAATTTAAACATGATTTATACATGAAATGATGAATTCGACCAACATGTCCTTTTAATGTGTACTTAATCTGAAATTTGTTTTCTAAGTATAGACTAGTTGGTTAAACTAAAAAGAATACATTTGCAATGGATTTTCAAGACTTAAAGAAGTAAACAAATTTTTATTAGTAATATGATGTCAAAGAGGAATAAACAAAACTCTTGAAAAATATTTACCTTTGAATTTTAAAGTATGATAGTAATTTTCAAAGTGTATTTTGTAATTATAAACTAAACAAAGGGATTTTTAAAGGAAAACGTAGAAAATATATTTTATAGATTTTCTAGACAAAATACGGTCATAATTTACTAAAAATGAACGAATAAAGGAAAGAATTTAGCAATATATTTATAACGTAAGGAAAATATTCTACATAGTTTAAAAGTATTAAAAATAGCTTACGCGGTTTTTAAATAATGATTTAAAAGCTTTTCGATCAAGAAAACGTTTTAAAAATCTTATGCGATTGAGAAAACGATTTAAAAATAGTATGCGATTTTAAAAACAGCAAAATATATTTACACGATTTAAAAACATTTGTAAAAATGACAAAATTATGAAAACGCGATTGACTAAAACAACGAGTTTAACTGTCAGGCCAAAGTGGTGGACCCAGACAGATTGAGAAATGGTACTGTTAGGTGGGATGTACTATATTTTGGAATATTGATTGAGAAATAGTACTGTCAGGTGGGACGTACTATATTTTGGAATATTGAGACCACGGGTATTTATGTAATTATGGTTCATATATACGCATTGAGTTGGTATGCATAGTCGATGGCTGTGATGGCTTTTGTTGTTTAGGAGTGAATGAGAGCTGGATAGTGTGATCCAGATGGGTGATCTACTGGGGATGTCAGGGCACGGTTATTCATAGTGACCTATTTATCACATTATATGCCTAGCCATGATGTACCGTTGCAACGCACTGGCGTATTGTCCCGACAAACACTATTTATGTCTCGCGTCTAGCTTAAACTGTCATTATGGGTGACGGATCTTCTGGACCATTCATATCCGAAACTGTTTAGGTCTATGGAGTAGGAATATGATGCATTGTGCATATACATAGTTTGTGTACATATTATTGTGGCATTGTCGGGGTACATTTCATGGTGGCATAATCATTATATATGTTTATTATGGATATCTATTGTTGATATACTGTTGATATTTATATTGTTGTGATATATGTTTTCTGAATATACGGATAATTTGTTAACATGATTATACACGTGATATTTGTGTGTATGGAATGACTTTGTCATTCGTATCATTCTTTGCTGCCACTGGTATTGGTGAAAGGGGATCTCACCTGTTTACTGTATTATTTTGTTGTGTTTGTATTATTTAAATTCGTATAGTAGGCGAAGCAAGTTTCTTAGACTTTTGGAGGCAATGTTCTGTGGTCGGTGACGACGTCAAGGAGTGACCTTCTCAGTTTCAACAGGATGCAGTTTGGTGGAGAAACAGAACATGTATGTCGGGTTTTTCTCGATTAGTGTTGTTACCGTGCTATTAGTAGTACCCATCATTGGGTTTTGCTACTGTTCCTTGAGTCTGTAAATTATGTTTTAAATGTTGTTTAATATTAAATGGTATAATTAACATGTGTATTATTAGTTCAATCTATTTTCTGTATTATGTATATTTTTGGTAAGTTTATATTATCAGCAAAAAGAGATTTTAACAATCCAATTTTTTGAACTCAAAGCCTTTTGTTAAATGATTTTCAAGTTGTAAATATAAGTTTTTAGTCGGAAATGTGATACCCTACGGAGGGTGTTACAATAGAAACATCATCCAAGCTTTCAAAATTTTATCTAACTTCATTTCCTAAACCAAAACACTATTTTAAGAACTTTTCATGTTGTGAACAAAGCTTAGTTCTTCCATCTACTATCTTGAAAATCAAGCTAAAGTTTTCTATTCTACAAGGTAAAATTCTTGTTCTTGTTTCTAAGTTTGATTCTTGAGTTTCTAAACCATGACTGATCCATGGTTTCTTATTTTCAAGCTTTGTTTGTGACTTTGGTTTAGTTTAAGTTTGTTAAGGTTTCTTGTGGTGATTCACGAAATCTATAGGAAACCAAGCAAGAAGGATTTTTGTCTTCCTTGAGGTAAGAGGGATATTAACCTCATCAACCATGTGTTTGTGGTAAAAAATCAATAATGATTTATTCACTTGATTGTTTAAAGCTTTCATTATTTTTGTGATGGTTTTGATTTGGTATGCTTTATAGCTTTGATAATATGCTTGTTTATGTGCTTATAGAAGCATGTTGATAATTGTATAAAGTTGGATGTGATTCACATGATGAGGAATTGTATGAAAGTTCCAAATAACCTATAGGCTCACAAACCCAACATCCATTTTTGAAGCAAAATGTTCTAAATTATATTACTAATATAGATTAAGTGGTTTAATAACAAGATATTGGATTAAAGGCTTTTACAAAGACTAATGAGTTAGAAAATAAATAAATATTATTTATGAAGCACAAATAGAATTTTGGCCAACATGCCAAGGTTTGATAGTTTAGATCCAAAGTTATTTTCTTAAGTGTAGACTTAGGTAATTAATTAATAAGAACTCAATTTAAGGAATTTTTAGAGGTAAAAAGAAAATGAACTAATGTTTAGAGTTAATTTAGTGTAATTAAATTATGATGAGAAATAAAATTAAAACTTGAAATTTGCTAACGTATAGCTCACCCTTTGGGTTTTGAAGCACGTTAGAAAATTTTGAGCTGTAATATCTAATTAAACCGAGGAAGTGTGATTTTTGTAGAAAATACTACATAAAGGATTTTTAGTGAGAAAATGCCATATATAAGGCCAAAATGCCTACATTATGTAGAAAGTTTTAAAAGAATGAGTTTAGAAAGCTAAGAAATATTTTACGCAAGTGAATAAAATTAGAAAAATCTTACGCAATTTCAAAATAGTGATTTTTAAGCTACGCGATTGAGAAAATGATTTAAAATTGTTACACGATTGAAAAAATGTTTAAAAATCTTCACGCAATTTAGAAAACATTTAAAAATATTTCTACGATTGCAAAAACGTTGAAAAATACTTGAGCAATTTGAAAACATAAGAAAAATATTACGCAATTGCAAAAATGCGATAAAATGTTTACACGATTGGAAATAACAGCAGTTTGCTGTTGGGCTGTTATGGTGGGCTCGAATACATTGAAAAATGATATCACCAAGTGATGACGTGTGTATGTGAAAAATAGTGATAATAATGTTTGTATGTGTATTTGTGTCATACATTATGCATTAGAAAGCGTGCAAGATTGTTAGTAAAGGCAAGTTGCCTAGGAGTTGAATTTACACTTTTGTGCGGGTGAAAATTGCGTAGTTACGATCAATTATTGATCTTGGAGGCGTCATGGCGCAGAATGTCATTTGTGGCCAGATGGTAGCTGTAACGTCCCGAAAACTATCTGTTTAGTCATAAATAATCGTTTCACAATATTCTTGATTTTTAGGAATTTTTCTAGAATTTTTCAGAAACGATGAATATTTTAATATATTTTTCGTTCTGCGTGTACACTGAGCTAAGAATTGCCGAAGTCAGTGTAATGCTCCGGAAATTACTTATTTTACCACAAATAGTTATTTTCTAATATTTGTGATTTATGTGAATTTTTTCAGAATTTTTCGGAAACGACGAATATTTTAATATATTCCTCGTTTTATGCGAAACTTGAGCAGAGTCGGGAAAATGACTATAACGCTTCAAAAATTAGAAAATTATATGACGAATAGTCATTTTATAATATTTGCAATTTTTAAGAATTTTCTGGGATTTTTCCGGAAACGTCGAATATTTTAATATATTCCTCATTTTGCATGCGCACTGAGCAGAACTGGAGAAACGTGATGTTGCCTCCGAGAACCTTGGACTATGGACATGTCGACGGGGGATCTTACTAAACCCGAGGGTGGACACAGTTTACGAGGTTTCATAATTTTCAAAAAATCTTAACAGATAAAACAAACCAATATTACGAAAAATTTATCTGTCAGATTAATTAAATACTGACTTCTGTCAACTGCAACTATTATCCATTGGATAATAGCATGTAATAAAAATCCTATCACATTATCCAAATGAAATCTACTTTATGTCTAATCAATCCACTTTAATTCAAATTTAATGTTAAATAATCAAAGCTTCTTTAAGAAGCTTTGACCAAACAATGACTCAAATGCCCTTAGCTTCCAAGGAAAGCCAAAAATTCCTCTCCCTCCTCTCTCTCTCAAGCTCGGCAGCAGCCCACTCAAAGGGGGGGAAATTATTTGCTTTTTAATCAAATTACCACACTTTAATTCATTATTTCTGAAGACACTTTCTCTCTCTACCCTTTCTTCTTCTTCTTCATTTTTCTTCTTCTCCTCCTTCTCTCTACATGAGAGCTTCGGCCAGCAGCCCTCACCACATCCCATCCATCACAAAAAATTAAACCAACTACATTTCCTTAATCCTCTCATTATTCTAAACATATTTTCTTCTTGGAGTTTCTTGAAAATCCTCTATCTTCAACACTTTCTCCAAGCTTCAAGCTTTGAGATTTTTGGGTAAGTTTCAAGACCTCTCTTCCCTTCTCTCCATTTTCGTGGTCATGGTCTCCTTGGTGACCATCCATGGCTTATTTTTCAAGCTATGGTGTTGATTTAACAAAGTTAAAATTTCTAGGGTTCTTAGAGGTGCAAATCCGAAAATTGCAAGAAGATTCCTTGGTGTTTCTTTTGTTCTCTTCACTTGGGTAAGAGGAAGACACTCCTCCTCAACCTCTCTTAGCATCTAGGAACTTTGATTTTGTTGTTTGTGGAAAAACCCTAGTGAGGCTTATCCTTTGATTTTGTGATTAGTAAGCTTGTATGTTGATTTTAGGGAATTCATGTCCTTAATTTGATTGATTGTGTATATTGGTATGTTGGATTGGATTGAATGACTTGAAATGGAAGAAAATGAATTTGGAATGGTCCTTGGAGGGCCACAGTTTTAGGCTAGAATTTAGGTAAATTTGTGATTAAGTTGTAACAAGCATAAGACTTAAATTAATCAATAGATAAAATGGAATTTAATGGAAGAAAAATTTGAGATTAAAACTCATAGGGTGGCCACGGTTTTTGGGCTGGAAAATGATTAATTTGTGAACAAATTTTATTGAGTACATGACTTGAATTAATTAAGTGACAAGATGAAATCAATGGAAGGAAAAGCTTGGAATGGAAATTTCTAGGGAAGCTACGGTTTTGGGCCAAGTAAATTAGGGTTCTTGGTGAACTAATTTAACAAGTGAACAATTAAATGAATTAAGAGAAGGATATGTAATGTGATGACTTGAAAAGATTTGGAATTGAAACACTTGTGAGGCCACGGCCTCTAAGGCCCCTTGAGACTTAATTATGAAACCTTGGCAATTTGGAAGCATGAGTAATTAGGTAATTAGAAACCTATGGAATGAGTTGGATAATTAATAAATTGGAAGAATTTAATAGAATTAGAGATTACATAAATCTTAAAAGGACCAAGAGTGAGATTGCCATAAGACTTAAGGTAATTCCAAGTGAGTGAAGAACAAGAGAGTGTGAGGCCTAGGAGCTTGAACAATTTACAACTTGTAAGAGATTAAATTACCTTGGAGGATTGAATTAATTTTAAGAATTGGATTGGACATGAAGCTTGAAAAAGGAAATAAATTCTAAGTTAGAATTCATAATGAACCTAAGAATGTACCAATTGATTTGATCCCTATATTATGACATTATGGGTCTATGTGAGTGACCATTTATGTGTTGATGCTTATCTTGGCCAATTGTGGCATATTATGGAATTGTATGAAATTATGAATCATACATGTTCATGCATAGTGTCTTATGCATTGTGATGTCCTGTGGACTGTTGTAAGGCCAAGTTGCCTAGGAGATTGAACACACCTTTGTGCGGGTGCGAGTAGACTAGTGTGGGTCTTGTTATGACCTTGGGGGCGTCGGGGTGCGGGTCCCTCACAATGGGCAGTTGGTAGCTCCTCTGCCCGTGTGGCAAACTGATGCAAACGCACCGACGATCCGGACTTGACATTGTCCTATATCGTGATTGAGCGCGGACTGTCTGTACAATGCCTGATGTGCACGTCAAAATTATTGATGAATAGCACTTTGGCCGCGGTAGCCGAGTTGCAGACACGTCTCCCAATCTTTCTCTCTGACTGTTTGAGTCTAACTCCATGGAGTAGGAATTGGGAAAGCATGCATATGTATCATGATATACTTTGTCATTGTGAATTATTGATTTCTGTAAATATGACTTGTTTAATTATTATTGTAATGAATATCTGCTTGGAACTGTTTACTTGCTTACTGTTGGACTTACTGTTTATTATTTGGAGATACTGTTTTGAATTGTTAATTGGGCGCGTTGTGCTGTTCTATTTCTGGCTGCTATAATTGGTAATGACGGTAGGATGTCTTACCTTTTTTCTTGTATCTCCATTACTTGCTGTATGTGCATGTACTGTATTGATCGAAGATGACGGCAAGGAGACGGAAGATCCTGAATTTCCTGGCTTCTGGCCCGAACAAGATTAGCTTCTACTGAGACGATGGCGGCACGTATGCACGGATTTCTAAGCGATATGCGTCTGACCTTCCTCGGAGGGCCAGAGTGCTGGCATATCAACTTGAATTTCGATCGCTGCGTCTACCTGGGAGATGTGTCAATTGCCCTAGCCTGGAGACGTCATGAGGCGCCTGTCCTCACCTGCCATGTCAGCCTGCGGCTGGAGTTCTACCTACCCATCCGAGAGATGTGGGGTGATCATTACTACACCCCTTGGGAGGATTCTTTTGATTCTATTGCTCGGGCTCCTACTCGCGGTTCCGCAGTTCCCATGAGGTTTCCTCTGAAGAGGAGGATCTTGTTGAGGACCCGAAAACGGTCCCTCCTCCTTCGAGAGACTGATTTTACTGGTAGCTACTGATGGCTACCAGTGTTTTATTTTGGGGGCCTGACGTATTATTTTTGGTGGGCTGTATATCTTGATATCCCTGGGGTATATTTGTATAATCCTTTGGGGCAGGTATAGTTTTGCTTTTTGGATAGTTCAGGCTTGTATCTAAGTACAATTGATGTCAACACATTTTATATATATATATATATATATATATATATATATCTTGCTATTTTTACTCATGTATTTAAGCATCGAATAAGTTAAACTTAAACTAATGAACCGGGTCTTGATTTTGTTAAAATTTTATTTTCCGCATTTTCTTTTATTCGTCAATGTGACGTTCCCTCCCAAAAAGGGGCGTTACATTAAGTTGGTATCAAAGCCCCGGTTTATGTTTCTTTGGGTCTTGTGTGTGAGTCTGTCTTGTTTGTGCTGTGTGGATCTCTGTGATTGGTGTTTTTGAATGAATCCCTCTGACTTTCCTTATGTTTTCAGTAACCTGATTTAAGAAGAAAAGCGAGATGGCAAGAGGTGGAGAAATGGCAGCTGCTATAGAGGCGATGCAGAGGATGGCGAAAGTCATCGCCCAACAGAACGAATGTGCTGCTCAGCAACAAGAGAGAGCTGCTCAACAGCTCGAGGCGACTGCCGATGCACAGAACTTAGCAGAATTTCGTCGCCACAACCCTCCGTAGTTCAAGGGAGAATTTGATCCAGACAAGGCTATTCTGTGGATCAAGGAACTAGAGAAGGTTTTCTGTGGCATGAACTGTACTGAAGACAAGAAGGTGAACTATGCTACCTTCATGCTTAAGGGCAACACCGAAGACTGGTGGAACGGAGCTCAAAGAGCACTGGAAGCCGAAGGAACTGACGTCACATGGGATGTGTTCAAGAACAAGTTCTTGGACAAATATTTTCCTGCTAATGTGAGACATGCAAAAGAGATGGAGTCCCTCAACCTGAGGCAAGGGAACATGACCGTCAGCGAATACGCAGCCAAATTTGAGAACCTGGAGAAGTTCTCAACCCACTACCAGCATCAAACTGATGAAGCTTGGAAATGTTGGAAGTTCACGGAAGGACTGAGGTATGAAGTGAAGAAAGCCATTATCACTCTGAAAATGAAGGTGTTTTCAGAACTATTGGATACGTGCTGTGAAGTTGAGGCCTTGGAACAGGCTAGAGACTCGAGGAGTAAGAACTTTGGGCCTGCGAGGTTCCAAAGAGGTGGAGGCAGTGGTTCGAACCGCTTCCAAAAGAAGCCCAATTCCTGACCAATAGGAAGTCAACAGCAAACTGGTGGAAGTCCTGGTGGAGGTTCTTCTAGGAACCGAACTGGTCAAAATGTGACCTACCCATCCAAATGCCTAAAGTGTGGGAAAGATCATCTCATGAGAGACTGCACGATCAAGGGGATCATCTGCTTTAGATGTGGCAAACTGGGCCATGTGTCTAGAGACTGCAATCAAACAAAGGCTGAACCTTCAGTCAATGTAACTCGAGCCAAGAAACCGCAAATCGGAGGTCGAGTCTACGCTATGAGTGGAGCTAAAGCCTCCGAATCCGAAGACTTGATTCAAAGAGAAGGCACCATAGAAGGTAATCTTTTAAAAGTACTGTATGACTCTGGGGCAACCCATTCTTTCATATCATATGACTGTGTGCTATGACTTGGCTTACCTGTGTCTGAACTACTTTTTGAATTGACTGTTTCAACCCCCACTGATAAACTGGTGGTTACTACCAAAGTCTGTTTGAAGTGTCCCTTAACTGTTGAAGGTCGAATCTTTTCTGTCGATTTGATCTGTTTACCTTTTTCACAACTAGATATAATCTTACGGATGGATTGGTTATCTTCCAACCATGTTCTGTTAGATTGCTCTAGAAAAACCATAGTCTTTCCTATGGATGAGAATTCTAGATACTTGACTGCCAACCAAGCACGAGCTTTCTTGAAAAAAGGAGCTCAGGGACACATGCTACTATCTTCTTTGAAAGTCGAGAGCGAGGCTGATCTGAGTACTATTCCGGTGGTGAAGGAGTTTCCTGAAATCTTCCCCGAAGATGTACCTGGTTTACCACCGACACATAAGATAGAGTTTGCTATTGACCTTGTACCGGGAGCTGGTCCCGTGTCTATAGCACCTTACTGAATGTCACCGACAGAATTAGCAGAATTGAAGAAACAACTAGAGGAGCTTTTGGAGAAACAGTTTGTCAGACCAAGTGTGTCACCGTGGGGAGCACCAGTGTTACTAGTTTGAAAGAAGGACGGTACCTCACGATTGTGTGTAGACTATAGGCAGTTGAACAAGTTGACAATCAAGAACAAGTATCCTCTCCCAAGAATCAACGACTTGATGGACCAACTGAAGGGAGCAGCGGTATTTTCGAAGATCGATTTAAGGTCTGGGTATCATCAGATAAGAGTGAAGACGGAAGATATACCCAAGACTGCTTTTCGTACTCGATACGGTCATTACGAATACCTTGTAATGCCGTTTGGTGTCACGAATGCACCTGCTATCTTCATGGACTACATGAACAGGATCTTTCGTCCGTACTTGGATAAGTTTGTTGTTGTCTTCATTGATGACATCCTGATATATTCCCAGAATCAGGAGGATCATGCTGAACACCTCAGCATAGTTCTCTAGATTTTGAAGGAGAAAGAACTGTATGCCAAACTGTCGAAGTGTGAGTTTTGGCTTGATGAGGTGAAGTTTTTAGGCCATGTGATCTCGAAGGAAGGGATTGCAGTGGATTCATCAAAAGTAGGGGCAGTATTATAGTGGGAACAACCGAAGTCAGTGATAGAAGTTCGTAGCTTCGTGGGTTTAGCCGGATATTACAGAAGATTTATAGAAGGGTTTTCCAAGATTGCTGGACCGCTTACTCAGCTGACAAAGAAGAATCAAGCTTTTGAATGGACTACTAGTTGCGAGCAGAGTTTCCAAGAATTGAAGAAACGGCTGACTACCTCACCCGTATTGGTGTTACCTGATCCGAATGAGCCATTCGAGGTGTACTGTGACGTTTCGTACCAAGGATTGGGGTTTCTTCTTATGCAACACAGAAGAGTGGTGGCCTATGCTTCGCGACAATTACAAGTGCATGAGAAGAATTACCCAACACATGATTTGGAACTAGCGGCTGTGGTTTTTGCTCTGAAGATATGGAGGCATTTCCTTTATGGAGCAATGTTCAACATCTTCAGTGATCACAAAAGTTTGAAGTACTTGTATGATCAGAAGGAGCTGAACATGAGACAACGAAGATGGTTAGAATTCCTGAAGGACTACGACTTTCAGCTATTGTACTACCCTGGCAAGGTGAACGCCGTGGCTGACGCCTTAAGCAGAAAGACTATCAGTGCTTCTGCCCTAATGATCAAGGAAAAGGAGCTCATCGAACAGTTTAGACATGTGTGGTCGTTTGTAGAGTTGAAACCAGGATAAATTTGTATGAATATGGTTACCATCTTAAGCGAGCTAATGGAGGACATACGAGAAAAGCAGAAGGCCGATGAATTCTTGCAAGAGGTGAGAGAGCAAATGAAGCAAGGCAGGGAAATGGAATTCGAGGAAGGAACAGATGGAATTCTGAGATTTCGGTGTAGAGTCTACATTCCCCGTGACCAAGAGCTTAAGTGGTATATTTTGGATCATGCCCACACCAGCCTACTGAATATGCACCCGGGCATAACAAAAATGTACCAAGACTTAAAGAAGTTATTTTGGTGGCATGAGATGAAGAGTGACGTCACTAGATGTGTATCGACTTGTCTGGTTTGTCAAAAAGCCAAAGTGGAACATCAAAGACCCGCAGGATTGCTACAACCACTGTCTATTCCTGAATGGAAATGGGATAGCATCGCGATAAACTTTGTTGTGGGATTGCCAAGGACAAGAATAGGACATGACTCGATTTGCGTAATAGTTTATCGACTCATAAAATCAGCTCATTTCCTCCCGATCAACATAAGTACAGTCTGGAGAAGCTGACCCGACTGTATATTGGAGAGATTGTCAGACTGCATGGTGTGCCTACGAGTATTGTTTCGGATAGGGATCCGAGGTTTACTTTAAAATTTTGGCAGAGTCTACAAGCATCGTTGGGAACAAAGTTACGTCTGAGTTCAGCATATCACCCACAAACCGATGGACAATCTGAAAGGACGATCCAATCTCTAGAAGATCTGCTTAGAGCTTGTACTATAGAGCAGACTGGAAGTTGGGATCAAATCTTGCCATTGATAGAGTTCACTTACAACAATAGTTACCATGCAAGTATAGGGATGGCACCCTATGAAGCCCTGTATAGACGACGGTGTCGGACACCCATGTGTTGGTACCAAGACGGAGAGCGCCTCATGATTTGACCAGATATCATTCAACAGACACGATCGAGAAGGTCAATATGATTCAAGAGAAGATGAAGACTACTCAGAGCCGGCAAAAGAGCTATGCGGATAAGAGGAGAAAGCCTCTTGAGTTTGAAGAAGGTGAGCATGTGTTCTTGAAAGTCACGCCCACGACTGGGGTCGGCCGGGCTTTGAAATCTAGAAAACTCACTCCAAAATTCCTTGGACCTTACCAAATTCTTCGCTGGATAGGTCCAGTAGCCTACCAGATAGCCTTACCCCCTTTTCTTTCCAACATACACAATGTCTTCCATGTGTCACAACTTCGTAAGTATTTGCCTGATCCAAGTCATGTCTTAGCACCAGACACAATACAGTTAAAAGAGAACTTAACTTATGAGGCACCTCCTGTGAGAATCGAGGATCGACGGATAAAACAACTTAGAGGAAAGGAGATTCCATTGGTAAAGGTGATTTGGAATGAGATGACTGGTGATGCAACGTGGGAACTGGAAGACAAGAAGAAAGAGCAGCATCCAGAACTATTTTGAGGTATGTAAATTTCGTGGACGAAATTCCTTTTTAGTAGGGGAGTGTTGTAACGTCCCGAAAAGTATCTGTTTAGTTATAAATAATCGTTTCACAATATTCTTGATTTTTAGGAATTTTTTCTGGAATTTTTCAGAAACGACGAATATTTTAATATATTCCTCGTTTTACATGCACACTGAGCTGAGAATTGCCGAGGTCAGTGTAAAGCTTCAGAAATTACTTATTTTACCACAAATAGTCATTTTCTAATATTTGTGATTTATGTGAATTTTTTCAGAATTTTTCGGAAACGACGAATATTTTAATATATTCCTCGTTTTGCGCAAAACTTGAGCAGAGTCGGGAAAACGACTGTAACACTTCAAAAATTGGAAAATTTTATGACGAATAGTCGTTTTATAATATTTGCAATTTTTGAGAATTTTCTGAGATTTTTCTAGAAACGTCGAATATTTTAATATATTCCTCATTTTACGTACGCACTAAGCAGAACTGGAGAAACGCGATGTTTCCTCCGAGAACCTTGGACTATGGACATGTCGATGGGGGATCTTACTAAACTCGAGGCTGGACACAGTTTACGAGGTTTCATAATTTTTGAGAAATCTTAACAGATAAAACAAACCAATATTACGAAAAATTTATCTGTCAGATTAATTAAATACCGACACGTGAATCAGAATCTTGTTATCCATTGGATAATAGCATGTAATAAAAATCCTATCACATTATCTAAATGAAATCTACTTTATGTCTCATCAATCCACTTTAATTCAAATTTAATGTTAAATAATCAAAGCTTCTTTGAAAAGCTTTGACCAAACAATGACTCAAATGCCCTTAGCTTCCAAGGGAAGCCGAAAATTCCTCTCCCTCCTCTCTCTCTCAAGCTCGGCAGAAGCCCACTCAAAGGGGGGAGGGGAAATTATTTGCTTTCATTTAATCAAATTACCACACTTTAATTCATTATTTCTGAAGACACTTTCTCTCTCTACCATTTCTTCTTCTTCTTCATTTTTCTTCTTCTCCTCCTTCTCTCTACATGAGAGCTTCGGCCAGCAGCCCTCACCACATCCCATCCATCACAAAAAAATTAAACCAACTACATTTCCTTAATCCTCTCATCATTCTAAACGTCTTTTCTTCTTGGAGTTTCTTGAAAATCCTCCATCTTCAACACTTTCTCCAAGCTTCAAGCTTTGAGATTTTTGGGTAAGTTTCAAGACCTCTCTTCCCTTCTCTCCATTGTCGTGGTCATGGTCTCCTTGGTGACCATCCATGGCTTATTTTTCAAGCTATGGTGTTGATTTAACAAAGTTGAAATTTCTAGGGTTCTTGGAGGTGCAAATCCGAAAATTGCAAGAAGATTCCTTGGTGTTTCTTTTGTTCTCTTCACTTGGGTAAGAGGAAGACACTCCTCCTCAACCTCTCTTAGCATCTAGGAACTTTGATTTTGTTGTTTGTGGAAAAACCCTAGTGAGGGTTATCCTTTGATTTTGTGATTAGTAAGCTTGTATGTTGATTTTAGGGAATTCATGTCATTAATTTGATTGATTGTGTATATTGATATGTTGGATTGGATTGAATGACTTGAAATGGAATAAAATGAATTTGGAATGGTGCTTGGAGGGCCACGGTTTTAGGCTAGAATTTAGGTAAATTTGTGATTAAGTTGTAACAAGCATAAGACTTAAATTAATCAATAGATAAAATGGAATTTAATGGAAGAAAAATTTGAGATTAAAACTCATAGGGTGGCCACGGCTTTTGGGCTGGAAAATGATTAATTTGTGAACAAATTTTATTGAGTACATGACTTGAATTAATTGAGTGATAAGATGAAATCAATGGAAGGAAAAGCTTGGAATGGAAATTTCTAGGGAAGCTACGGTTTTGAGCCAAGTAAATTAGGGTTCTTGGTGAACTAATTTATCAAGTGAACAATTAAATGAATTAAGAGAAGGATATGTAATGTGATGACTTGAAAAGATTTGGAATTGAAACACTTGTGAGGCCACGGCCTCTAAGGCCTCTTGAGACTTAATTATGAAACCTTGGCAATTTGGAAGCATGAATAATTAGGTAATTAGAAACCTGTGGAATGAGTTGGATAATTAATAAATTGGAAGAATTTAATAGAATTAGAGATTACATAAATCTTAAAAGGACCAAGAGTGAGATTGCCATAGGACTTAAGGTAATTCCAAGTGAGTGAAGAACAAGAGAGTGTGAGGCCTAGGAGCTTGAACAATTTACAACTTGTAAGAGATTAAATTACCTTGGAGGATTGAATTAATTTTAAGAATTGGATTGGACATGAACCTTGAAAAAGGAAATAAATTCTAAGTTAGGATTCATAATGAACCTAATAATGTACCAATTGATTTGATCCCTATATTATGACATGATGGGTCTATGTGAGTGACCATTTATGTGTTGATGCTTATCTTGGCCAATTGTGACATATTATGGAATTGTATGAAATTGTGAATCATACATGTTCATGCATAGTATCTTATGCATTGTGATGTCCTGTGGACTGTTGTAAGGCCAAGTTGCCTAGGAGATTGAACACACCTTTGTGCGGGTGCGAGTAGACTAGTGTGGGTCTTGTTATGACCTTGGGGGCGTCGGGGTGCGGGTCCCTCACAATGGGCAGTTGGTAGCTCCTCTGCCCGTGGGGCAAACTGATGCAAACGCACCGACGATCCAGACTTGACACTGTCCTATATCGTGATCGAGCGCAGACTGTCTGTATAATGCCTGATATGCACGTGAAAATTATTGATGATAGCACTTTGGCCGCGGTAGCCAAATTGCAGACACGTCTCCTGATCTTTCTCTCCGACTGTTTGAGTCTAGCTTTATGGAGTAGGAATTGGGAAAGCATGCATATGTATCATGATATACTCTGTCATTGTGAATTATTAATTTACGTAAATGTGACTTGTTTAATTATTATTGTAATGAATATCTACCTGGAACTGTTTACTTGCTTACTGTTGGACTTACTATTTATTATTTGGAGATATTGTTTTGAATTGTTAATTGGGCGCGTTGCGCTGTTCTATTTCTGGCTGCTGTAATTGGTAATGACGGTAGGATGTCTTAACTCTTTTCTTGTATCTCCATTACTTGTTGTATCTGCGTGTACTGTATTGATCGAAGACGACGGCAAGGAGACGGAAGATCCTGAATTTCCTGGCTTCTGGCCCGTACAAGATTAGCTTCTACTGAGACGATGGCGGCACGTATGCACGGATTTCTAAGTGATATGTGTCTGACCTTCCTCGGAGGGCCAGAGTGCTGGCATATCAACTTGAATTCCGATCGCTGCGTCTACCTGGGAGATGTGTCGATTTCCCTAGCCTGGAGACGTCATGAGGTGCCTGTCCTCACCTGCCATGTCAGCCTATGGCTGGATTTCTACCTACCCATCCGAGAGATGTGGGGTGATCGTTACTACACCCCTTGGGAGGATTCTTTTGATTCTACTGCTCGGGCTCCTACCCGCGGTTCCCATGGAGGTTTCCTCTTAAGAGGAGGATCCTGCTGAGGACTCGGAAACGGTCCCTCCTCCTTCGAGAGACTGATTTTACTGGTAGCTACTGATGGCTACCAATGTTTTATTTTGGGGGCCTGACGTATATTTTGGTGGGCTATATATTTTGATATCTCTGGGGTATATTTGTATAATCCTTTGGGGCAGGTATAGTTTTGCTTTTTGGATAGTTCAAGGCTTGTATCTAAGTACAATTGATGTCAAGACATTATATATATATATATATATATATATATATATATATATATATATATATATATATATATATTAATATATATGGATGTGAATGTTGCCTACTATCTTATTCTTTACCGTCATTTATATTCCGCATTGCTAAAATGATTAACCATTAAAAAAAATATACTGCTATTTTTACTCACGTATTTAAGCATCGAACAAGTTAAACTTAAACTAATGAACTGGGTCTTGATTTTGTTAAAATTTTATTTTCTGCATTTTCTTTTATTCGACAATGTGATGTTCCCTCCCAAAAAGGGGCGTTACAGTAGCACCTCTGCGCCTTGGTATCCGATACAAACACACTGACGAGCTTGACGGAGTTACTACTCTTTTCGTGGTTGGTTGAGAGTGTCTTGTATAAGTCGTTTTGCATAATTTAATATAATATCTTGGCACATGATTTGGGGCTGACAATATACAGACATGTACTTCCGATCTTTCTCTCTGAAATTGTTATTAGCTCTATAGAGTAGGAATTGGTCTGTGTACATATGCATAGTTGGTCTGCATATTGATGTGACACTAATGTTTATATGATATATTATCTGTGATATGATGACATGACTTGATATATTAAATATTATATCTATATATTTACTGTCATTTTCTATACTGCCATACTGGTATTGATGTAGGGGATCTCACCTCTTTTGTTATATTGTTCTACTTTATTATGTATGTTTGATGAAGATCGTGGAGATGATGAGGCAGGGAATTCTATTTTCCATACTTGATAGTTTTCCTTGTATTTGCTTTTATGGCGGCAAGGCATCAAGTGCTGGGTTTTGTTAGAGTATAGTTCCATGGGGGAACAAATGCTTAGAGGTTTGACATGGGTAATAAACGTTTTGGGTATACCAGGGACTTGACTATGAACCTTAGTGGGACACGAGATACAGTTCTAGTCATGTCAATGAATGTGTCAGTTCATTTGGAGTTCTCGATGCCTATTCAAGAGCTTTGGGGTGGTAGTATCTATACCCTATGGGAGGATTCAATGGTGTCGTCTGCTAGGACTCTAGGGTTCTTTGATAATGATACTAAGGAGGAGGAGGATTTTGCTGAGGGCCTAATTCCTTAGTCTTTAGAAGTTCTAGTTAAATGGTTTATGTTTGGAGGTATAGGTTGTACATATTTATCTTTTGGAGTGTACTGTATTTATGTAAATTATTTGTGAACAAGGTTTCAACATCTATGTATATTATGGTGTGTTTTATTCTATTATAATATTGTCCTTATGTTTTATTTATTTTCAGTTATCCACAAATGAAATTTTGAATTAATGTTTTTACAAGATTAATTCTTTTACAACATGGGTAAGCTATATTAGTATTAGTCTTATATATGACACCCTACGGTGGGTGTTACATTAGTTGGTATCAGAGCCCCGGTTAGAGTCTTTTGGATTTTTGTGGTTAGGTCTTTTTTGCTTGTGTTGTGTGATTCTTTGTGTTTGGTTTCCAAAAGGTGACATCTAACTCTTATTGTGTTTTGTTATGCTACTTTTGAAGAAAGCTATGTCTCGTACTAGAAATACACGTATAAATGTGGAACGTGATAACGATGCAATGACAGCGGCTGCAGAAGCAATGCAGTGAATGGAAGATGTAATTGTGCATCAGAATCAACGAGCTGCACAACAACAAGAAGCAAATGTTGATGTCCAAAATTTGTCTGAGTTCCGTTGAAACAATCCGCCTCATTTTAGAGGTAAGTTTGATCCGGAGAAGGCATGTTTGTGGATCCAAGAGCTAGAAAATATTTTTGAAGGAATGAGTTGTGCGGACGATCATAAGGTGACTTATGCCACTTTTATGTTGATGAGAAACGGTGAAAATTGGTGAAGAGCAACTCGGAGAATACTACAAGCTGAAGGAAGGGAAATTATGTGGGAGGTATTCTGTGAGGTATTTTTGGAAAAATATTTTTTGGATAGTGCAAGGCATGCCAAGGAGATAGAATTTCTTGGGCTACGACAAGGTAGAATGATGGTTAACGAGTATGCTACTAAGTTTGAGAGCTTGTTAAAGTTCTCACAGTATTTTCAAATCCATCCAGATGAGGTATGGAATGTCGTAAGTTTGAAGAGGGTCTAAGAGTTGAGTTAAAATGAGGCGTACTGCTAATGAGAATGAATCAGTTCTCAACCTTGATAGACATGTGTCGCTGACTTAAAGAGTTAGAACCATCTCGAGATACAAGGAATTGTAACTTTGGACCATCTAGGTTCTAAAGGGGAAGAAACAACAACAACAACAATCAGTTTCAGCAGAAACCATATTCCTGACCATCAGGTAGCCAACAGCAACAACAGCAGCCACATGGAGGAGGTTCTAGAAGCAATCGTTTTGGTCAGACTGTGGCACCTCCGACAAGGTGTTTAAAGTGTGGAAAGGGTCATATGACAAGGGACTGTACAATCAGAGGGATAATTTGCTTTAAATGTGGAAAGCCTGGTCATATCTTGAGGGATTGTGATCAAGTGAAGGTGGAGCCTTTGGTTAGTAATGTTCGTGCTGCTAAGCCGCAAGTTGGTGGGCGAGTGTATATGATGAGTGGAGCTGAACCCTCCCAGTCATATTAGACAATCTTTTAACTGTACTATATGATTTGGGTGCAACACATTCATTTATTGTATATGACTGTGTGGATCGTTTGGGATTGCCTGTGTCTTCTTTGTACTTTCAATTGATTGTTTCTACTCCAATTGCTAAGCCTATTAGTACTTCTAAAATATGCCTAAATTGTCCTATTACTATTGATAATCGAGTCTTTTTTGTTAATTTAATTTGTTTGCCTCTTATCGAAATAGATATAATCTTAGGAATGGTTAGTTATCTTCTAACCATATCCTGTTAGACTATTCTAAAAAGACCTTAGTATTTCCTAAGAAAGAGATTTTTGATTTTTGATTGCCAATCAAGTTGAAACTTTATTGAGGGATAGAGCCCAAGGATACATGTTGTTATCTTCTTTAGAAGTCAGGATTAACAAAGACGTGAACGCTATTTCTGTTGTTAATAAGTTTCCTGAAATTTTTCCTGATGATGTGCCCGGATTACCACCGGAAAAAGAGATTGAGTTTTCTATTGATCTTGTGCCAGAGCGGGTCCTATTTCAATTACATCGTACCAGATGTCACCATTAGAATTAGCAGAGCTAAAGAAGCAATCGGAGGAACTGTTGGAAAAATAGTTTGTGAAACCTAGTGTTTCACTGTGGGGAGCTCCAGTGTTGTTAGTCAAAAAGAAGGATGGAACTTCATGTTTGTGTGTGGACTACCGCCAGTTAAATAAAGTTACGATAAAGAATAAGTATCCACTTTCTAGGATTAATGATTTAATGGACCAATTGAAAAGGGCAGCTGTTTTCTCCAACATTGATCTGAGATCTAGTTATCATCAAATTCATGTCAAGGTGGAGGATATACCCAAGACTGCTTTTCAAATGCGCTATGGGCACTATGAGTATCTTGTGATGCCGTTCGGCATGACGAATGCTCCTGCGATATTCATGGATTACATGAATAGGATCTTTCATCCATACCTAAACAGATTTATCGTTGTTTTTATCGATGACATTCTGATATATTCTCAAAGTCAGGAAGAGCATGCTGAACATCTCAGTATAGTTCTCTAGATTTTGAAGGAGAAGAAATTGTATGCAAAGTTATCAAAGTGTGAATTCTGGTTGGAAGAAGTTAAGTTTTTAGGTCACATGATTTCCAAGGAAGAAATTACGGTGGATCCAGCAAAAGTGGAGACAGTTCTTCAGTGGGAAAGGCCAACGACAGTGACTGAGATCCAAAGTTTTGTTGGATTAGCAAGGTATTATCGGAGATTTATTGAAGGTTTTTCCAAGATAGTTAGACCTCTTACACAACTCACGAGGAAGAATCAAGCTTTTGATTGGGCAAATGCATGCCAAAAGAGTTTCCAAGAGTTAAAGGAAAGGTTGACTAATGCACCAATGTTAATTCTACTTGTAACACCCTAAAATTTATTTATTTTATTATAAATATTCATTTTATAATATTTGTGATTTTTAGGAATTTTTTTAGATTTTGCAAAGAACATAAAATATTTTAATATTATTCTTCGTTTTATGTGTAAACTGAGCGGAGCTGGGAAAATGAGATATTTTTCTCGAGAACCTTGATTTGTGGAAACGTCGACAGGGGATCTTACTAAACCCGAGACTAGACATGATTTACGAGATTTTATATTTTTCGAGATATTTTATTTGAGAAAATAATAAATCGTTGTGTAAATTTTATCCGCCGGACAATTAATACCGACTTCTGTCAACTGTAACAATTATCCATTGGATAATAATATGTATTAAAAACCCTATCATATTATCCTAATGTAATCTACTTTATGGATAATCAAATCCACTTTAATTCAAATCTATTGTATTTTAATCAAAGCTTCTTTGAGAAGCTTTGACCACCAAAAGACTTAGCTACCCTTGGCTTGTTGGGGAAGCCAATTTTCCCTCTCCTTCTCTCTCTCAATGCCGCGGCAATGCTTGTCCAAGGGGAGCAAATTTTTGCTCCCCCACTTTACACATTTTACCAAATATCTCTCATTTGCATGCAACACTTTCTCTCTCTTCAAATTTCATCTTCCATTTCTCTCCTCCTTCTCTCTTCTTCTCCTCCTTCACCCATGGTTTGCAGCCCCATTAGTGACCATTACTTTTCATTTTCTCTCTTCATTAACACCATTTCTACACTTTCCTCAACCTCCTCTACACTTCCTATTTGGAGGGTTTCTTCAAAATCCATCATCACCTCCATTGTCTTCCAAAACCAAGCTTCAAACTTTAAGGTAAAGTTTCCATTTTTCTTCTTTCTTCTCTTCATTTTCGTGTTCTATGGTTTCATTGGAGACCAAAGATCCGTCTTTTTCAAAGCTTGGTGTTGATTCTTTGAGCTTGAAATTCTAGGGTTCTTGGAGACCCCAAAACCGAAACCATCAAAGAGCAAATAGGAGGCCATTTTCGTGTTCTTCCTTTAGGTAAGAGGGAGATTTACTCACTTCAACCATTATTGGTGGTGAGGAGACCTTGTGTGATTGTTTGAGGGAGAAATCCATATTTGTATGCTTATTTTGTTTGATGATTTTACATGTGTATGTGTTCTTAATTGAGGATGATGATTGAATAATGATTTTGAATGCATTGGTGGTGTTGGAATGTTTGGAAATGTTAGAATTAATGAATGGAAATTTTGAGGGTTTACTACCCCATTGGAGGCCATGGTTTTGGCTTGAAATTCCTAGGGTTGGAGTTGATTTGTGTAAAATAAAACTTATGTGATTGATTATAAGATGATTAAGGCATGAAATGAAAATTTTGAGGGTTTCCTACCCTAATGTGAGGCCACAGTTTTGGTCTTGGAATTTAAGGGATTGCATTGATTTTGTGTGAAATAAGATTTAAGTGATTAGATATCAAGTGACTAATGCATAAAATGGAAAGAAGTTGGAACTTTGAAGACCTAGGGAGGCCATGGTTTCTAAGGGTTATTTAACCTAAAGTTTTCATAATTGATCAAAGCTTAAGATTTTAGAAATGTGGATTTGTAATATGTACTTGCGATAATTGATGAGCCATATATAAATATATGTTGATGTTGAGAATTGACTCTATGTTAATGTGGGTTCCTATGTAGGACTAAGTACTTGATGAAATTATGACGTGATGATATTGAGACATGATCATATGCCATTGTGGTATGCCTTATGATAAATGTATCATTGATAAACATATATGATGTACATTGTGTCATCATGCATATGTGTTGTTCGTTGGACATTATTGGAAGGGCGATGTATGCCTAGGAGTTTGAATAACACCTATGTGCGGGTGCGAGTAGACTAAGCGTAGGGTCATAGTGGTTGGCCTTGGGGGCGTCGGGGTGCGGGTGTCTCACAATAGACAGTGGTAGCTCCACTGGGGCCATGGGATAGACCGATGCAAACACACCGACGATCCGGACTGAGACACTGTCCTATATCGCGATCAACTGTTGAGGTGTCATGTATAAGCCAATTGCGCAAATATTTTTATGAGATGAAGCACACTATTTTTAAGGCTAACGAGATACTGGCATAACTCCTTGATCATTCACTTCGAAAATGTTTATGTCTACCTCTATGGAGTAGGATTTTAGTACCATAATGCATTGTGCATTACCTATTGTTAGTCTCATATTTCATTGAGCATGAGCATTTTTTACTATTGAAATATTTGTTCTTACTGTCAATATAATTATTTGGATGATAAACTGTCACTGCCTGATATTTTGCTGTTATTTCTCTTTTACCGTTTATTAATGATTACTGCTATCTTTATTTATTCTATTGATAAATATTTGTGTTGTAATGCTATGTGGGCGTCCAGCGCCGTTCTGTTTTCTTACTACCATATTGGTAATGAAAGCTGGGTGTCTCACCTCTTTTCTATGTATATGTACTTCTATTTTAAATTATGTACTATTGAGAAGACGTTCGCGAGGAAGAAAAGGAAGAGCCTAAGTTTCCTGGCTTTTGGCCTGACTATGATTAGTGCTGATCAGAGATGTCTTCGCGTCCGCGCCAATTTTTGGGGTATGCTAGGATGACCTTTCATGGAGGGCCCGATTGCTGGCACATTAACTTGAGCATGGACCGATGCATCTATCACGGGAAGCTGATTGTGTCCTTGGCATGGGGCCGCTACGACCCGCCTGTTTTTGACTTTACCACTTTTGTTCACTTGGAATTTTACCTACCTGTTAGAGATCTGTGGGAAGACTTTTACTATACACCACAGGAGGACTCTTTCCTCTCCACTACTCGGGCTTTCGCTCAAAATTCGGTCGCTCCGATGGTGATATCATCGGACAAGGAGGACCCTGAGGGGGACCCTACAATGGTCCCTTCTCGTCAGTCTTAGGGGCTGATACTGTTGGTGGGTACTGATGGCTAACCATTTATCTTTTTGTGGAAGCTTGACGTTTTGCTATATTGATGGGTGTATATTTGTATCATCTCGGGTGGGTACATCTTTTGTTTTTTGTGTAATTCATGATGTAATTAAACAAGCTGTTGCATATCAATATATATATATATATACACATATTATGTATAGATGTATGGTTTACTTTATGTCGATTTTCACTGCGACTGTTTTAATTACCTTCTCGCTACGAAAAGAACCTTTGAATTAGCTCTTTTGACACTACTTGGTAATAATGCAATTTAATACAAATATATATATATATATAATGTAAATTAGAAAGGAACCTATACATTTATAAAATGAACTGGGTTTTTAATCTACAACGTAATTATTTTTCGCAATTAATTCTGTTTTATGTTTCAAATTATTATTATGGTGTGACGTTCTTTCTTCGTGAGATAAGAAAAAGGGGCATTACACTACCAGATCCAAACGAGTTTTTTGAGGTATACTGTGATGCTTCTTATCAAGGATTATGATGTGTATTGATATAGAATAGAAAAGCGGTAGCATATGCTTCGAGACAACTGAAGGTACATGAAAAGAATTATCTAGCAGATGATTTGGATTAAGCCGCAGTTGTTTTTGCATTGAAGATTTTAAGACATTTTCTGTATGGGGCTACATTCAATGTCTTCAGTGATCACAAGAGTTTGAAGTATTTGTTTGACCAGAAGAAGTTGTACATGAGACAGAGAAGATGAATGAAATTTTTGAAGGATTATGATTTTCAACTTCAATATCATCTTGGAAAGGCGAATGTCGTGGCAGATGCTTTGAGTAGGAAGATGCTTAGTGTCTCTGTCATGATGATCAAAGAAGAAGAATTAACAGAGCAGTTTAGAGATATGTGGTTATCAATAGAATTAGCACCAGGAAGAATTCGTTTGAATATGGTAACTATTTTGAATGATTTGCTAGAAGAGATTCGAGAGAAATAAGAAGATGACCAATTTTTGCAAAATGAGATAGGGATGATGAAGCAAGGTCATGTGTCAACGGTCAAGGAAGGACCTGACGGGGTCCTAAAGTTTAAAGATAGGTTTGTATACCCAGTGACCCTGAGCTTAGGAAGGCGATTCTTGATGATGCTCACGCCAGTAGGTTGACTATACATCCAGGAATGACCAAGATATATCAAGATATGAAGCGATTATTTTGGTGGCCTGGAATGAAGAGAGATGTTGCTGAGCATGTGTCGTCTTGTCTTGTTTGTCAAAAGGCGAAAGTGGAACATCAACAACCAGCAGGTATGCTACAACCCCTAACTGTTCCAGAATGGAAATAGGATAGTATTGCCATGGATTTTGTTACTGGATTGCCAAAGACTAGGAAAGAGTATGATTCTATATGGGTCATTGTTGATCAGCTTACGAAGTCAGCATACTTCTTGCTAATCAATATCAAGTATTCAATGGAACGGTTGGCCCAGGTGTACATTGGTGAAATCGTTAGACTTCACGGTGTACCCTCTAGTATCATTTCCGATAGAGATCCAAGGTTTACGTCAAGGTTTTGGCAAAGTTTACAAGGAGTAATGGGGACTAAACTTCGTTTGAGTTCTACTTACCATCCGTAGACTAATGGTCAAATAGAGAGGACTATCCAGTCATTGGAAGATCTGCTAAGAGCTTATGTGTTGGAACAAATAGGGAGTTGGGATGAATTTTTGCCTTTGGTAGAATTCACCTACAACAACAGTTTTCACTCAAGTATAGGAATGACACCTTATGAAGCGCTGTATGGACGACGATGCCGAACACCTTTGTGTTGGTATCAGGATGGAGAAAGTATGACGATAGGACCTGAGATGGTGCAACAAACAACAGAGAAGGTAAAAATGATAAAAGAAAAAATACGAACAACTTAGAGTCGACAGAGAAGCTATTTAGATAAGAGAAGGAGACCTCTTGAGTTTGAAGAAGGTGAGCATGTGTTCTTGCGAGTCACACCCACGACGGGAGTCAGAAGAGTTATAAAATCCAGAAAACTCACTCCTAAATTCATTGGACCCTATCAAATTCTTCGACGAATAGGTCCAGTAGCTTACCAGATAGCTTTGTCACCCTTTCTTTCTAATCTTCATAATGATTTCCATGTATCCCAATTGAGAAAGTATATTCCTGATCCAACTCATGTCATTCATCCCGATGAGGTACAACTGAAAGAAAATTTGACTTATGAGACACTTTCTGTTAAGATTGAGGACAAGAAAGTGAAACAACTCAGAGGGAAGGAGATTTCGTTGGTAAAAGTAATTTGGAACGAAGCAACAGGAGATGCTATATGGGAATTGGAAGATAAAATGAAGGAGCAATATCCACAATTGTTCTAAGGTACGATAATTTTCGAGGACAATTTTTTTTTTTAGTAGGGGAGAGTTATAATACCCCGAAATTTGCTATTTCTTAGTAATATATAATTTTACTATTTTGTGGTTTCTGTATGCTGTAAATTTATTGTGACTATTTTTGATCTTTGAGTGTGATTTATTGTGAGCTGTGAAAATAAAAATTTTCAGGCCGAGGAAAATCTTTGATGATTTATTCGGAGCCGGGGAGCTTACTAAACCCGAATCTGAGAGGCATAATTCTTAATTTTATAATTTTTATAATTTATCTGTCAAATAAATTTTTTTCATATTTTATTATCCAGTGGACAATACTTACTAACTTATGAGCAATATCTTCTGTCAATTGGGTAATAGTTTCTATAACTATTATCTATTAGATAATAGCCTTTAGAGAAAGTCTTGATGATTTGTAATGTGAACCAATGAGAATTGGTCAAAATAAATGGCTTGAATTTCATAAACCAATAGAATCAAGTCCATAAAAATGGCTTTACTAGTTAGCCATGAAACTAGATGAACTAACTGTAATACCCTGAAAAATTACAATTTTATGATAAATAGTTATTTTCCAATATTTGTGATTTTTGGAAATTTTTCTAAGAACGTGGAATATTTTAATATTATTCCTCGTTTTATCTATAAAACTGAGCAGAGTCAGGAAAATGAGATATTTTTCCTGAGAACCTTGTCCTATGAAAACGTTGACGGGGGATCCTACTAAACCCGAGACTGGATATGGTTTATGAGATTTCATATTTTTCGAGAAATTTTATCAGATGAAATAATAAATCACTGTGTAATTTATTATCCAACGGATAATTAATACTGACTTCTGTCAACTATAACAATTATCCATTGGATAATAACATGTATTAAAAATCTTATCACATTATCCTAATATAATCCACTTTATGTCTAATCAAATCCACTTTAATTCAAATATAACATATTTTAAGCAAGCTTCTCATGGAAGCTTTGACCACCAAATGACTAAACTACCCTATGCTTGTTGGAGAAGCAACTCATCCCCTCCCTCTCTCTCTTGTTGCCGCGGCAATGATGCCTAAGGGAAGCAAAAATTTACTTCCATACTTATCATATTTCACTAAAATATCACTCATTTCATCTATCACTTTCTCTCTTTTCAAGTTTCATCTTCATTTTCTCTCCAACTTATCTCTTCTTCTTCCTTCTTCCCTCACGGTTTTGCAGCCCCAAAGGAGACCATTTCTTTTCATTTTCCAACTTCACCAACACTATTTCTACATTCCTGTCATCATCCTCTACACTTCCTATTTGAAGAGTTTCTTCAAAATCCATCATCTTCACCATTGTCTTCCAAGAACAAAGCTTGAAGCTTTAAGGTAAAGCTTCCATTTTTCCTTTTCATTCTCTTCATTTTTATGTTCCTTGGTCACATTGGTGACCAATGATTCATGTTTTTCAAGACTTGGTTGTTGATTCTTTGTGTTTGAATTTCTAGGGTTTTGGAGAGCCAAAACCGAATCCACCAAGAAGTACCAAGGAGGCCATTTTCGTGTTCTTCCTTTAGGTAAGAGGGAGATTTACTCACTTCAACCATTATTGGGGGTGAGGAGACCTTGTGTGATTGTTGATGGAGAAATCCATGTTTGAATGCTTACTATATTTGATGATTTTTCATGTTTATGTGTCTTGATTGAGATTAGTGATTGATTTGTGGTTTTGGAATGCTTGATGAAGTTTGATTTAAGAAATGAAAGAATTGAGGGTTTACAACCCTATTGGGAGGCCACGGTTTTGGCCATGAATTTCTAGGGTTAGAATTGATTTGTGTGAAATGAAACTTATGTGGTTAGGTATAAAATGGTCAACGCATGAAATGGAATTTTGAGGGTTTTCTACTCTCTTGAGAGGCCACGGTTTGGGCCCTAAACATTAAGGGTTTGAATTGAATTAGTGTGTAATAAAACCTATGTACTTGGACATTAAAGGATTGATGATTATAATGGAAGAAATTGAGTTAGTAATGGTCTTTAGAGGCCATAGTTTTGAAGGGCTTCTTAGCCCAAAATTCTCATAATTGATCAAGACTTAGTACATTGAGAATGTTGTATCCATAATGTGTAATTGCGGTATGTATTGAAACTTACATATACACGTTGATATAGAGGATTGGTGTTATGCCATTGTGGGATCATATGTGGAACTAAGTATTTGTAAATTCTACTTGATGAAATTGTGGCATGATATTACTGAGAATTGTTTATATGCCATTATAATATGTTCCATGAGAAATGCTTGTTGATGAATATGCATGTGATGCATTATTTATGAGAAACATATCATTGATACACATACATGATGTAAATTGAGTCGTCATGCATATGTGATGTCCGTTGGACTTTATTGAGAAAGGCGATGTGTGCCTAGGAGATTGAATAACACCTAAGTGTAGGTGCGAGTAGACTAAGCGTAGGGTCATAGTGGTTGACCTTAGCGGTGTCGGGGTGCGGGTGTCTCACAATAGACAGTGTTAGCTCCACTGGAGCCATGGGATAGACCGATGCAAACACACCGATGATCTGGACCGAGATGTTGTCCTATATCGCGATCAACTTTGAGGTGCCATGTACAAGCCATATTGCATAAATATTTTTATTAGAAGAAGCACATTATTTTTAAGGCTTGCGAGATACTGGCATAACTCCTTGATCGTTCTCTCCGAAATTGTTTATGTCTAGTTCCATGGAGTAGGATTTTGGCACCATAATACATTGTGCACTGTCCATTGTCAGTCTCATATTTCATTGAGCATGAGTACTTATGACTGTTGAATTATCTGCTCTTACTGTCAATATAATTATCTAATTCAATAAACTGTTCACTGCATGAGATTATGTTAATATTTCTCTTTTACTGCTTACTTGATTATTACTGGTATTTTTATTTATTGTTGTTGATAAATATGTGTGTTGTAATGCTATGTGGGCGTCTAGCGCCGTTCTGTTTTCTTGCTGCTATTTTGGTAATGAAAGCTGAGTGTCTCACCTCTTTTCTATGTATATCTGTACTTCTGTTATAAATTATGTACTACCGAGAAGATGCTCGTGAGGAAGAAAAGGAGGTGCCTGACTTTCCTAGCTTTTGGCCCGATTATGACTAGTGCTAATTGAAGATGTCTTCGCGTCCGCACCGATTTTTGGGGTATGCTAGGATGACCTTTCACGGTGGACCTGACTGTTAACACATGAACTTGAGCACGGACCATTGCATCTACCATGGGGAGCTGACTGTGTCTTTAGCCTGGGGTCGCTATGACCCGCCTGTCTTTAATTTTACAGCTTTTGTTCATTTAGAGTTTTACCTACCGGTTAGGGATTTGTGGGATGACCTTTATTATACTCCACAAGAGGACTCTTTCCTCTCCACTGCTCGGGCTTCTGCCTGAAATTCGATCGCTTCGATGGTGATATCATCGCATGAGGAGGACCCTGAGGAGGACCTTGCTACGGTCCCTTCTCATTAGTCTTAGGGGCTGATACTGTCGGTGGCTACTGATGGCTAACCATTTATTTTTTTGGGAAGCTTGACGTTTTGCTAATTTTATGGGGTGTAAATTTGTAATCATCTTAGGTGGGTAAAGCCTCTTACTTTTTGTATATTTTGATGATGTAACTAAACAAGCTAGATGCATATAATATTATATATATAATGTGAATGTATGACTTTCAATTCCGTGTCGATTTCTATTGTATCTACGATTATTATTATCTCTTTACTTAGAAAAAAAATATACGTGCACACGCATTGTCAATACTCGAATACTATATAATCTAAGATGCAAATTATTTAATTACATGTTAAAAATGAACCGGGTCTTTAACAATCAATGTATTTATCGTTTTTCACATTTTTGTTTTAATTTTGTTATGGTGTGACGTTCTTTCTTCGCGGGAAGAGAAAAAGGGGTGTTATACTATCTTGGTAACAGAGCTCCAGTTTAAGTTTTCTTTTGGGTCTTGTGGTTTTGGACTGTCTTGTTTATGTTGTGTAATTCTCTGTGTTTGTTATTTCGAAAGGATACACCTGACTTTTCCTTGTGTTTTATGTAGTTTGACTTGAAAAAGAATTATGGCTCGGAGAGGAGACATGACTGCAACGATTGAGGCAATTCAGAAGATGGCTGAGGCCATGCTGCAACAAAACCAACAGACGACTCAACAACAAGAGAAGACTGTACAACAGTTGGAGGCTACTATTGATGCCCAAAACTTGGCTGAGTTTCACCACACTAACCCTCCACAATTCAAAGGAGAATTTGATCCTGAGAAGGCTACTCTGTGGATCAAAGATCTGGAGAAGATATTCACAGGTATGAACTGTGCTAACTACAAGAAGGTGACTTATGTTGCATTTATGCTGGTTGGAGACGTAGAGGATTGGTGGACCGAAAAAAGCCTTATTCCAGATCACCTGGAAATCAGCAATAAAGACCACAAAGTGGAAGTCCTGGAGGAAGTCCGGGTAGAACTGGTCAAACTACAGCTTTCACGCTGAGATGCATGAAGTACGGGAAGGATCACTACATGAGGGATTGCACAATCAAAGGGATCATTTGTTTCAGATGCGGGAAGGCCAAGTATGTTTCTTGCGATTGCAATCAGGCAAAGGTTGAACCTTCGGTTAATGCTACAAGAACTGCGAAATCGCAGGCTGGAGGTAGAGTTTACACCCTTAGTGGTGCTGAAGCCTCTCAATCCAAAGATCTTATACAAGGAGAAGGTCTCATAGAGGGTAATCTTTTAACTGTACTGTATGACTCTGGTGCAACCCATTCTTTTATTTCCTATGATTGTGTGAAAAGACTTGGCTTGCCTGTGTCTTCTTTGCCTTTTGACTTAACTGTTTCAACTCCTACTGCTAAACCTGTTGTTACCACTAAAGTCTGTTTGGAGTGTCCATTGATTGTTGAAGGTCGAATCTTTTCTATTGATTTGATCAGTTTACCTCTTTCCCAGTTAGACATAATCTTAGGAATGGATTGGTTATCTTCTAACCATGTCTTGTTAGATTGTTCTAGAAAAACCATAGTTTTTCCTTTGGATGAAAATTCTAGATTTTTGATAGCCAATCAAGTTCAAGTTTCTTGAAAGAAGGAGCTCAAGGATACATGTTATTGTCTTCTTTAAAAGTCAAGAAAGAGGTAGATGTGAATACACTTCTTGTGGTTCGAGAATTTCCTGAAGATGTACCTGGTTTACCACCAGAGCGGGAGATCGAGTTTACTATTGACCTTGTGCCTGGAGCTGGTCCTATTTCTATAGCACCCTATAGAATGTCACCAGTGAAACTAGTTGAACTCAAGGGGCAATTGGAGGAGCTTTTGGAAAAGCAGTTTGTTAGACCTAGCGTATCACCTTGGGGAGCGCCGATATTGCTAGTTAAGAAGAAGGATGGTACTTCACGATTGTGTGTGGACTACCGTTAGCTGAATAAAGTCACAATCAAGAACAAGTATCCACTGCCAAGGATAGATGACCTAATGGATTAGTTGAAGGGAGCAACAATGTTTTCTAAGGTTGATTTGCGATCGGGTTACCATCAAATCAGACTAAATGGATTAGTTGATTTGCGAGCAACAACTTTTCGTACTCGTTATGGGCACTACGAGTACTTGGTACTACCATTTGGTGTAACGAATGCACCTGCCATATTCATGGACTATATGAACAGAATCTTTCACCCTTATTTGGATAGGTTTGTTGTTGTCTTCATTGACGATGTCCTAATCTACTCTCGAAATCAGGAAGACCATGCTGAACACCTCAGCATAGTCCTTTAGATTCTGAAAAAGAAAAAAGTTATATGCCAAGTTATCTAAATGTGAATTTTGGCTGGATGAGGTCAAGTTTTTAGGCCATGTGATCTCAAAGGAAGGAATTGCTATAGACCCATCAAAGGTAGAAGTTGTTCTACAATGGGAAAGACCGAAGACGGTGATAGAAATTCGAAGCTTTGTCAGATTAGCTGGATATTACCGGAGATTTATTGAGGGATTCTCTAAGATTGTCGGACCTCTCACCCAACTTACAAGGAAGAACCAAGCTTTTGAGTGGACAGATGCTTGCGAAGAAAGTTTTTAAGAGTTAAAAAGTAAACTAACTACTTCACCAGTGTTAGTTCTACCTGATCCAAGCGAACTATTCAAAGTATACTGTGACGCTTCATACCAAGGACTAGGGTGTGTCCTTATGCAAAGCGGAAGAGTGGTAGCTTATGCTTCAATACAATTATGAGTGCATGAGATGAACTACCCAACACACAACCTGGAGTTAGCTGCTGTTGTATTTGCTTTGAAGATATGGAGACATTTTCTTTATGGAGCAACATTCAACGTCTTTAGTGATCATAAGAGCTTAAAGTATGATAATCACATATTTTATTCATTAAGAAACCCTTATGTTTAGTCATTTACACTCTCCATATTCTTAATTGATTGAGTTTGGTATGATTTTGTGAGTTTGAGCTCAAATTGGTCCTAATTGAATATTTTCAGCATTATTGAGATTTGACACTGTTTCTGTATTTTGGCCATAACTTGAGTTCCTAATATCTGATGAACATGAATTTAACTTGTAGGAAAGCTAAGAGGAAGCTCTACAACTTTGATGAAGAGCTCGAAGTCTGATTCAGATGTCTAAGGGACCTAAGTTTACATGGAAGTCAGAATACGGGTTCTGTCAGTAGAATCCGAACAGTGTGCACTCATAAAATCATATCTCAAGATATAATAATGGAGATGGGCTAAAATTTGGACAGTGGATATTCAAGATCCAAATAAACAACTTTCATGAAGAACACATTTTGAGAAAAAGAAGTCCAGTAGGTCATTTTGAGCTTGCAAGTCGGAACAGAGGAGCTGAAGTTGGGTTTGAACAACCTACGGTATTTGGGATATATCTTGGGCTTAAGGAAGCCAAATTGGACGAACCAGCTATCCATTTTATAGCCAAGACAAGGATCTACAACTTTCATGGAGAACACTTTTCATGGTTCTGAAGTATAGTGGGTCGTTTTTGGCTTCCAAGTCAGACACAAAATTTTCGTCCTCAACCACCCACTCATCCATCCACTAATCCACTCATCCACTCATCCATCTCCATTATTACATCTTGAGATATGATTTTATGAGTGCACACTGTTCAGATTCTACTGATAGAACCCGTATTCTGACTTCCATGTAAACTTAGGTCCCTTAGACATCTGAATCGGACTTCGAACTCTTCATCAAAGTTGTAGAGCTTCCTCTTAGATTTCCTACAAGGTAAAATTCATGTTCATCGGATATTAGGAACTCAAGTTATGGCCAAAATACGAAAGCAGTGTCAAATCTCAATAATGCTGAAAATATTCAATTAGGACCAATTTGAGCTCAAACTCACAAAATCATACCAAACTCAATCAATTAAGAATATGGAGAGTGTAAATGACTAAACATAAGGGTTTCTTAATGAATAAAATATGTGATTATCAAATTCCCCCACACTTAGCTTTTTGCACTCCTAGGCAAGACTCAAGACCAAAATAAGGACATAAGAGATTATCAAAAATTTAAATTCCAACGACATTCAAGAACCCAAAATTTTACAATCAAGAAGAATAACCAAAGGTTCAAGGGATCAAAACATTCATGAGTTAACAATTCTCCACATCTCAAACCAACAAGCAAGGTATCTTCAACATGAATCGAGAATGATAGATCTTCACAAGATCCCCTCTCAATCTCTCAAGTGTTTAAAAGGTAGGTATTTCACTCAATTCAACCCATGAAAATTGTACTACCATAAGCTTGCTTATATTCTATTTCTCCACTACTCAAAACACATGCACACACAAATCATGAGGACTTTATTCAAGGTTGTAGTGAGGTCAAGGTAACAGGAGAGGATAAAATGGATATGAGAAGATAAATACCAAAGAGAATAAAAGCAAATGAGAGCTGAGTTCAAATAACAAGCATAAAAGTTCATCCCAACTCTAGTGTATATCCCTTTACATATTCATTTCCCAATCCTTTTCTTTTTTTAAACACTTGGTTTTTTTTTTTTTTCTTTTTTTTTTTTTTTTTTTTTTTTTTTTTTTTTTTTTTTTTTTTTTTTTTATATATATGAACATAACTATATACATACATTTTTTTTCTTTTTGGGCACTCTTTTCTTTTTCAACAACCATTTTGTACACGCACCCCCATACTTGTTCAAAAACTCATCCATTAACTAAGCTAATGTTCTTTTATTCCCTAAGGTAAAGTAAGAACACGATTTCTCATTTAAGGCACATAATGAGCTAGAAACAAGGAATGGTCAAATAAGCTCAAAGGGGTTAAGCAAAGGAAAATATACAAGGTTGGCAGGAATCAGAGAATTTTCAAGAAGTCAAAAGAGTGCTTGATATCATATTGAAAACAAGGTTGGCTATTTGGTTAAACTAGCTAATTAAGAAAGAGGGCCTCAATCATGTTCATGCATGCAAGTGAAATGTAGCCTAAAAAAGAATCAAAGCAAGTTCTAGAGTGGTCATTAACATGAGTGAAAATCACACAAGAAAGAAGAGAATGGCATAAATGTTGAATCCATCCATTAGGCTCAAAATCTCACAAGGTATGCATCCATCAAACTCAATTCATCAATTCAATCATCCATCTCCAAGCATATCAGTTCAAGAAGGGAGAAAAGTTATTCAATCATGCAATGATCCCTTTTTTGTGTTTTTTTTTCTTTTTTTTAACAACCAAAAGAAACATGCTAAAATCTCTCCCCCACACTTAATATAACATTGCCCTCAATGTGAAAGAGATATAGAAAAGAGCAACATAACATGATAAGAAGTGAATCAACGCCAAGCGAGTAAAAGAAGCACACTATCGACGCATCAGACCTCGCCACCAATTAAGATGCGTCTCAAGAGTAAAATTCTCCTTACTCTGCCATCACTAATTGGTTTAATAAGTCCATGACAATCATATCATACTTTCCAAACAAAACAACAATTTTTTTTTGTTTTTTTAATAAAATCAAACCCATTAAAGAGAAAGTGTCAGATCTGGCTTTTGTTTCTTGTTACTTCCTTCGCTGCTTCTGTTGACCAATCTATCTGAGCTAATACCTGATCAGGTACATACTCAAAAGCTTCTAATTTATCAATGAGCTCATCAATAGTGGAAGCAGAGATAAGAAGTTGTCTTGCCGAAGGAGTGATAAGTTTCTGTTCCACAACTTTGTCAAGAAAAGATAACAAAAGATCAAAGAAATTATTAACATTCAACAAACCAATGGGTCTATGGTGGATGTTCAGTTCGGCCCAAGAGACAATTTGAAAAATTTCTTCCAAAGTACCAAAACCACCAGGTAAGACAAGAAATGCATCAGAATTGTCAACCATTGTTTTCATTCGTCCATGCATAGATGTTACCCGAATTTCTTCTCCAACTGTCCTTCCAGTGATGTTATTTTCAGCTAAAGGTTTAGGAATAACACCTAAAACCCTGTTGCCTCCTAAAAAGGCAGCAAGTGATACAGCCCCCATTAACCCACGACAACCTCCCCCATATACAAGATGAATATTCCTCGCAGCAAGTGATCGACCAAGAGTGCTAGTTGCGTTTACAAACTCTAATCCCTTCCCATAACTTGACCCACAAAAAACACAGACATTTTTTAGGTTACGAATAGAAGCCCCCATTCTAACTCTTCCTCCCTTTGAGTGTTTCTGAGTTGAAGGAAAATGGAGAAAATGAAGTGTTTAAATAAGAAAAAGAATGGAAAGGGAAATAATTGCACCTATAAGGGTAGGTTGGCTGCTTGATCTCGCCGTTGCCGTCCAAAATTTTATAGAAGTGCGATCTTAAGCCTGCCACCTGCCGGTGGAAATTGAGCATCATGCATTCTGGGCAGTGAAAAGGTGCAACTTGGACCTAGATCAAGCAGGTATGGAGAGGAAGCTGCAGTTGCAACAATTGGAGGAGATCTGCTTGAAGGCTTATGAAAGTTCCAAACTCTATAAGGAGAAGACCAAAGCCTTCCATGATAAGTTGATTCTGAGGAAAACATTTGAGATTGGTCAAAAAGTTCTCCTCTATAACTCCCGCCTCTAACTAATGCCTGGCAAATTAAGGTCTAGATGGGATGGACCATTTATTGTTACTAAGGTTTTTCCTTCTGATGCTGTTCAGATTAAAAGTGAGGTCACTGCCAAAGCTTTCATCGTAAATGGACACCGCCTCAAACAGTATCATGAACTTCCAGAGAATGCAGAAGTCGAGGTGATGAACCTTCTCCATCTGTATTATGAATGAAAAAAAAAAAAAAAAAAAAAAAAAAAAAAAAAAAAAAAGAAAAAAAAAACAGCTGTGTGTCCGACAATGAGGTAGGTAGTGTCATTAAATTTTGTCACTCGGAAGCAAGTGGAGGTCACTTTTTCTTCAACGACAACAACTGCGAAAATCTTGCAAGTATGGATTTTATTGACCCACTTTATTCAAGGTCTCTGTTACACCTTTTGCAAAAGTTACGGAAATTGATCAAAAAGGTTCTCGCTTTGAGATTATCATCCGCACCTACTCCTTGAAAAATTGAGATCCAGTGGCGCGGTTCTTTTCTTTGTCAAACACGTGTATCCTCTCGGGGCCGTAGATATTGAGGATCCTAGGAATGGTAATGCGCTTAAAGTTAATGGATAAAGACTCAACCATTCCTGGAAAACCAAGTTCTTGAGTTCTTTGTGTTCTTTGGTTAAGTGGCGGATACAAGTACTCGTGACTCTCAAGTCGGTTTATTTTTCGGTTTCCCAAAATAACTGAATCCTTCTTCTCCTTCAAAATGGATGTCATTCTTTCAAACACGAGAAAACATTTTCCTTCTCTTCCTCAAAATGCTCGAGAAAAATCTACAAAGTTTGATGTGAAAGATTGAGATTTGTTAATGCACAAAGGTATGCCGAGAAGATGTCTGTTGGATAATTGAAGCGAAGGTCCGATTAGCGGTGAGTCCTCAATTTCATTTGACTCATATATGCCCGGTCTTGGAAGAAGTTCATATTCTAAAAGGAGAAGAGCAAAAAGGTTACAAGTCTGTCACAAATGTGGACGATGGAACTGTAACAAGCGATGTCATACTTTGGGGATGGTTTCCGCAAATAGAGAAGATAAAATTTTCTTCATTAAGAATGGACTGAGTAAGGAGTCATTAGATGATATCTTATTGACTCTTGAGATGCATTCTTGTGGATTGGTGCATCGTGAAATTCTTAAATTGTGGAATCTCTTCAAGGATGAAGAAAAACGCTACAGTCTTGGGAATCGACTCTAAAAGACCTGTTTGCCAATTTATAAGAAAATTGGATGGGAAGCTTATCCTCGACTCATAGAAGACATTTAAGCGTTCTTGGACGTTAAACCAGAGGCGAGATGAGAGCCATATCCACAAACCATCTCGTACATATCATCATCTTCTTCTTCTTCATGTCATCTCTCAAAAAAAAAAAAAAAAAAAAAAAAAACAAAACAAAAAAACAAAAAAAAAAAAAAAACAAAAATTATGTATACGTCTTAGGGTTGGCTTTGGTAACACACACAAGTGAATGGGGAAATGCATGCATCCTGATCCAGCCTTCTTAATTGAAAAACAAAGAAGGTAGATTGTATCCCACATGTGAGGCGGCCGGTCGTATTATGGCCACTTGTCCCTTTTGGGAGCCCTATGTTGCTTATTTGGTCTTGAATGGGTCGAATCTTGGTCAACAATACTTTGGCACAAAAAAGAAAGAGCAAACTACCTCCATCCCAATCTTAAGTAAGTATACACTCATCTTCCATCAAGTTTTCTAACAATTTCAAAAAAAAAACAAAAGGAAGGACGTGATGTCTCTCGCACTCATGACGTGAGTATAAAGATACGCCATGGAAAGCTGTACATACATCTGGTATGTCATCATTTTCTATTTCTTTTATCTTTGTATCATTTTGTTGTATTTTGATTTTTGTACTGAGACGATCCTTTAATTTGGGTCCTTCGGGGTTTCTAGACTTCTTTACCTTGATGGTTTTCTTGAAGTAAAAAAAAAAAACAAAAACAAAAACAAAAACAAAACAAAAAAAAACAAAAAAAAAACAAAAAAAAGGAAAAAAAAAAGATTTTGTGTTTCTTAATTTCAACCTTTTCTGACAACAGCCAACTTACCCTTATAGGTGCAATTATTTCCCTTTCCATTCTTTTTCTTATTTAAACACTCCATTTTCTCCATTTTCCTTCAACTCAGAAACACTCAAAGGGAGAAAAAGTATAGAATGGGGGCTTCTATTCGTAACCTAAAAAATGTCTGTGTTTTTTGTGGGTCAAGTTATGGGAAGGGATTAGAGTTTGTAAACGCAGCTAGCACTCTTGGTCGATCACTTGCTGCGAGGAATATTCATCTTGTATATGGGGGAGGTTGCCGTGGGTTAATGGGGGCTATATAACTTGCTGCATATGTAAGAGACAGTCAGGTTTTAGGTGTCATTCCTGAACCTTTAGCTCAACAGAACATCAATGGAAAGACAATTGGAGAGGAACTTAAAGTATCATCAATGCATGAACGAATGAAGATCATGCTTGAAAACTCTGATGCATTCATTGCCTTACCAGGTGGTTTTGGTACTTTGGAAGAGATTTTACAAATTGTCTCTTGGGCTGAATGAACATCCACCATAAACCCATTGGTTTGTTGAATGTTAATAATTTCTTTGATCTTTTGTTATTTTTTCTTGACAAAATTTGTGGAACAGAAATTTATCACTCCTTCGGCAAGACAACTTCTTATCTCTGCCTCCACTATTGATGAGCTCATTGATAAATTAGAAGCTTTTGAGTATGTACCTGATAAGGTATTAGCTCAGATAGATTGGTCAACAGGAAGCAGCGAAGGAAGTAACAAGAAAAAAAAGCCAGATCTGACACTTTCTCTTTAATGGGTTTGATTTTATTAAAAAAACAAAAAAAAATTTGTTGTTTTGTTTGGAAAGTATGATATGATTGTCATGGACTTATTAAACCAATTAGTGATGGCAGAGTAAGGAGAATTTTACTCTTGAGACGCATCTTAATTGGTGGCAGAGTAAGGAGTTTTTTTAGGTAGTAATTAATTAGTAATAAATTGTGAAAGTACTAACGTTTTCTTGTTTGATTTCTTTTCAGGGTCTGATGCGTAACTGACAGTGTGCTTCTTTTCTACTTTACATTATCTCGGCCCTCATCAGGTTGTGTTGCTCTTTTCTTTCCGTTTTATTTATCACTTTCACATTGAGGACAATGTCTATATTAAGTGTGGGGGAGAGATTTTAGCATGTTTCTTTTGGTTGTTTAAAAAAAAACACAAAAAAAGGGATCATTGCATGATTAAATAACTTTTCTCCCTTCTTGAACTGATATGCTTGGAGATGGATGATTGAATTGATGAATTGAGTTTGATGGATGCATACCTTGTGAGATTTTGAGCCTAATGGATGGATTCAACATTTATGTCATTCTCTTCTTTCTTGTGTGATTTTCACTCATGTTAATGACCACTCTAGAACTTGCTTTGATTCTTTTTGAGGCTACATTTCACTTGCATGCATGAACATGATTGAGGCCCTCTTTCTTAATTAGCTAGTTTAACCAAATAGCCAACCTTGTTTTCAATATGATATCAAGCACTCTTTTGACATCTTGAAAATTCTCTGATTCCTGCCAACCTTGTATATTTTCCTTTGCTTAACCCCTTTGAGCTTATTTGACCATTCCTTGTTTCTAGCTCATTATGTGCCTTAAATGAGAAATCGTGTTCTTACTTTACCTTAGGGAATAAAAGAACATTAGCTTGGTTAATGGATGAGTTTTTGAACAAGTGTGGGGGTGTGTGTACAAAATGGTTGTTGAAAAAGAAAAGAGTGCCCAAAAAGAAAAAAATGTATGTATATAGTTATGTTCATATATATTAAAAAAAAAAAAAAAAAAAAAAAAAAAAACCAAGTGTTTAAAAAAAGAAAAGGATTGGGAAATGAATATGTAAAGGGATATACACTAGAGTTGGGATGAACTTTTATGCTTGTTATTTGAACTCAGCTCTTATTTGCTTTTATTCTCTTTGGTATTTATCTTCTCATATCCATTTTATCCTTTCCTGTTACCTTGACCTCACTACAACCTTGAATAAAGTCCTCATGATTTGTGTGTGCATGTGTTTTGAGTAGTGGAGAAATAGAATATAAGCAAGCTTATGGTAGTGCAATTTTCATGGGTTGAATTGAGTGAAATACCTACCTTTTAAACACTTGAGAGATTGAGAGGGGATCTTGTGAAGATCTATCATTCTCGATTCATGTTGAAGATACCTTGCTTGTTGGTTTGAGATGTGGAGAATTGTTAACTCATGAATGTTTTGATCCCTTGAACCTTTGGTTGTTCTTCTTGATTGTAAAATTTTGGGTTCTTGAATGTCGTTGGAATTTAAATTTTTGATAATCTCTTATGTCCTTATTTTGGTCTTGAGTCTTGCCCAGGAGTGCAAAAAGCTAAGTGTGGGAGAATTTGATAATCACATATTTTATTCATTAAGAAACCCTTATGTTTAGTCATTTACACTCTCCATATTCTTAATTGATTGAGTTTGGTATGATTTTGTGAGTTTGAGCTCAAATTGGTCCTAATTGAATATTTTCAGCATTATTGAGATTTGACACTGTTTCTGTATTTTGGCCATAACTTGAGTTCCTAATATCTGATGAACATGAATTTTACCTTGTAGGAAATCTAAGAGGAAGCTCTACAACTTTGATGAAGAGCTCGAAGTCCGATTCAGATGTCTAAGGGACCTAAGTTTACATGGAAGTCAGAATACGGGTTCTGTCAGTAGAATCCGAACAGTGTGCACTCATAAAATCATATCTCAAGATATAATAATGGAGATGGGCTGAAATTTGGACAGTGGATATTCAAGATCCAAATAAACAACTTTCATGAAGAACACATTTTGAGGAAAAGAAGTCTAGTAGGTCATTTTGAGCTTACAAGTCGGAACAGAGGAGCTGAAATTGGGTTTGAACAACCTACGGTATTTGGGACATATATTAGGCTTAAGGAAGCCAAATTGGATGAACCAGCTATCCATTTTATAGCCAAGACAAGGATCTACAACTTTCATGAAGAACACTTTTCGTGGTTCTGAAGTATAGTGGGTCGTTTTTGGCTTCCAAGTCAGACACGAAATTTTCATCCTCAACCACCCACTCATCCATCCACTAATCCACTCATCCACTCATCCACTAACTCACCCACTCATCCACTCATACACTAATCCAACCACTTAACCACTCCACCCACTCATCCACTAATCCATCCACTAATCCATCCACTAATCCATCCACTCACCCATTCATGTCCATATTTTCCCACTCACCAAAAGTCCTTTGGAATTTTTCACTAATTCAACCACTCAACCATTCCACTCACTCATCCACTAATCCAATCCACTAAACCAACCCACTAATCCATCCACTCAAACACTCCACTCACTCATCCACTCATCCACCCACTTCCCTTTGTCATTTTGTTACCTTAGACTTCTATAAAAGGCACCATTTATCATGAACAACATGTAATTCTCCTTCATTTCTCTCTAAGTTTCTTCTTGCTTCTTCATAGTTTCTCATAGTTTTGTATATTTTGATGCTCCCCTTCATGGTAATGGAGGGCTAAGCTACTTTGGGTCAATTTAGAACTCTTGAAGAGATTGTGGTTTGGATTCTTGAGACCTTGGTTATGTATTGTATTTGATTTGTAATTGAATTCCTCTTTTCTTCTTCTTTCTTCTTCTTCTTGATCTTGAATGCATGAATGGTGATTCTATTTATGTTGATCTGATTTGATCTTGGTTTAAGATTGAGATTTGTGATGAAACTTAGAACTGATTGATCTAAACTAATCACATAAATGAAGATTGAGATTTGTGATGAAACTTAGAACTGATTGATCTAAATTAATCACGAGAATTGAAGAGGTTAGGTTCTTGATTTGTGCCTAAGTTAATTGAATTCGGTACTTGAAATTAACATAGATTTTCATGAATGGTGCGATTTGCGGATTTGTGTTTATCACTTGTTAATTGAATTCTAGACGATCGTCTAGTATGAATTCTGGATTTGATGCAGAGATCTCGGTTAGATCCAAATTAACAATTCAATTGCGCTTCAAGTGTTCTATGAAGGGTCTATGATTGAATCCACCCAATCTTGGATAGGTTTCTAAATTGACTGCTCTTTAATTGTTATTTCTTCCTTTAATTTTGTTAAGTGCGATCTTAAACTGTCAAACCCCCCTTTTTGCTAACTTTCACTTGATTTGATCAAATTGCATTTACAATCCTTGAGGAGACGATCCGGTGTTGTCACTGTGCTACAAGCTTAGGTAATAACTTCGGTTATAATTTTGACTGAGTGGGTGGTTGAGGACGAAAATTTCGTGTCTGACTTGGAAGCCAAAAACGACCCACTATATTTCAGAACCACGAAAAGTGTTCTTCATGAAAGTTGTAGATCCTTGTCTTGGCTATAAAATGGATAGCTGGTTCGTCCAATTTGGCTTCCTTCAGCCTAAGATATGTCCCAAATACCGTAGGTTGTTCAAACCCAACTTCAGCTCCTCTGTTCCGACTTGCAAGCTCAAAATGACCTACTAGACTTCTTTTTCTCAAAATGTGTTCTTCATGAAAGTTGTTTATTTGGATCTTTACTATCCACTGTTCAAATTTCAGCCCATCTCCATTATTACATCTTGAGATATGATTTTATGAGTGCACACTATTCGGATTCTACTGACAGAACCCGTATTCTGACTTCCATGAAAACTTAGGTCCCTTAGACATCTGAATCGGACTTCGAGCTCTTCATCAAAGTTGTAGAGCTTCCTCTTAGCTTTCCTACAAGGTAAAATTTATGTTCATCAGATATTAGGAACTCAAGTTATGGCCAAAATACAGAAACAATGTCAAATCTCAATAATGCTGAAAATATTCAATTAGGACCAATTTGAGCTCAAACTCACAAAATCATACCAAACTCAATCAATTAAGAATATGGAGAGTGTAAATGACTAAACATAAGGGTTTCTTAATGAATAAAATATGTGATTATCAAATTCCCCCACACTTAGCTTTTTGCACTCCTGGGCAAGACTCAAGACCAAAACAAGGACATAAGAGATTAACAAAAATTTAAATTCCAACGACATTCAAGAACCCAAAATTTTACAATCAAGAAGAACAACCAAAGGTTCAAGGGATCAAAACATTCATGAGTTAACAATTCTCTACATCTCAAACCAACAAGCAAGGTATCTTCAACAAGAATCGAGAATGATAGATCTTCACAAGATCCCCTTTCAATCTCTCAAGTGTTTAAAAGGTAGGTATTTCACTCAATTCAACCCATGAAAATTGCACTACCATAAGCTTGCTTATCTTCTACTACTCCAATACTCAAAACACATGCACACACAAATCATGAGGACTTTATTCAAGGTTGTAGTGAGGTCAAGGTAACAGGAGAGGATAAAATGGATATGAGAAGATAAATACCAAAGAGAATAAAAGCAAATGAGAGCTGAGTTCAAATAACAAGCATAAAAGTTCATCCCAACTCTAGTGTATATCCCTTCACATATTCATTTCCCAATCCTTTTCTTTTTTTAAACACTTGGTTTTTTTCTTTTTTTTATATATATGAACATAACTATATACATACATTTTTTTTCTTTTTGGGCACTCTTTTCTTTTTCAACAACCATTTTGTATACACATCCCCACACTTGTTCAAAAACTCATCCATTAACCAAGCTAATGTTCTTTTATTCCCTAAGGTAAAGTAAGAACACGATTTCTCATTTAAGGCACATAATGAGCTAGAAACAAGGAATGGTCAAATAAGCTCAAAGGGGTTAAGCAAAGGAAAATATACAAGGTTGGCAGGAATCAGAGAATTTTCAAGATGTCAAAAGAGTGCTTGATATCATATTGAAAACAAGGTTGGCTATTTGGTTAAACTAGCTAATTAAGAAAGAGGGCCTCAATCATGTTCATGCATGCAAGTGAAATGTAGCCTCAAAAAGAATCAAAGCAAGTTCTAGAGTGGTCATTAACATGAGTGAAAATCACACAAGAAAGAAGAGAATGGCATAAATGTTAAATCCATCCATTAGGCTCAAAATCTCACAAGGTATGCATCTATCAAACTCAATTCATCAATTCAATCATCCATCTCCAAGCATATCAGTTCAAAAAGGGAGAAAAGTTATTCAATCATGCAATGAACCCCTTTTTTTTTATTTTTTTAACAAAAAAGAAACATGCTAAAATCTCTCCCCCACACTTAATATAAACATTGTCCTCAATGTGAAAGTGATAAATAAAACGAAAAGAAAAGAGCAACACAACCGATGAAGGGCGAGATAATGGCAAGCGAAAAGATGCGTAAGAATCAAAGTGACAGAGAACCCGAAAACTCACAAAACAAATGAGTAAAATGTAAAACCAAAATAACATGACTGGAATAATATAAAATTAAAGAGGAAATGCGGGTCTTTTAGAGTCGATTCCCAAGATCGTAACACTTGTTCATCTCGAAGAGATTCCACAATTAAGAAGTTCATGATGTACCAGGCCACAAGAATGCGTCTCAAGAGTCAATAAGGTATAACTTACTGACTCCTTACTCAGCCATTTAAAGTGAAGTATGTTTTTATCTTCTCAGATTGCGAAAACCATCCCCAAAGATCTTGAAAACAAATCTAGTTGGGTTGCCTCCCAATAAGTGCTTGTTTAACGTCGTTAGCTCGACGTTGGGACACTTCTTAGTGATCTTTATAATGTGGATGGTAAAAGCCCATCACTTTCACTTCTACATTTTTCGGCTTGAGATAGTGTCCATTGGTCTTATTAAGTGAGGTTGGTGAAAAGACTCCACCAGGATCCCATTGGTTGAAACGTGATGACCAGGTTATGGTTGACACAACATGATAGCTTCCACTACGGTTCCATTGGTTGAAGTGTAACGACCAAGTGAAGCTTGAAGCATGAGGGCTCCCATTGGGGTCCCATTGGTCTTCCTTAATTTCCTTGACTTCACCAATGGTATGCAACACGTGTAATTTGGCAATTCTGCTTTCATTGATTATATTGGACCATGGCCCAAAAACAAAATCCACTTCGATGAGTTACTGTCATATGTTGTCTTTCCTCCTTCTTTGAAAATTCCTCAATGGCCTTCAACTCCACCTCCCTATGTGTTTCAAATTCTGCAACTGCATTATTGATAGACCCTTCAATATCATTAGATGCTGTGTAAACAGAATCATCAGCTTTCAAATATGCAAAAATCTCAGCACACATAACACATTTTATATCACCGTCACAATCAGTACATGAGTTGCAATTGATAGAATCATCAAAACCAATTAAATCAGAAATTCAAAGACACAACTCATCATGAGTTTCCTCAACTAAATCTGCAGGTAAATCAATATGACAATTAGAATGCGGGGAGGTGGGAATTGTTTGGGAAGAGAGTTGGTCGACTCTTGACTTCTCGGTTCATTAATAGTGGTTGTCATCCGCTCAATTTGGGTTGTTAAATCTGAATAGTGGCGGTGAAACTCTCTTTGGAACTCAATTTGGGTTTTCATCAAGTCCTCCCATGAAGGCTCAAGTTTTGTGGTTGATGGACTTGTTATCTTTGGAATGGTGCTCATATTGAAATGATTGTTCTTTGTAGTGATGCCGTATTGCCATATCCCGGATCAGGATAGTATTCCAACTAGGGTTGTATGTGTTGAAGAAGGGGTCATAACTCTGTTCTTCTTCTTTGGAAGCTGTGGTTCATCGGGAAAATAACCAAGCTTTGCAACAAATTGATCTGGAAAAACAGAACTACCATACTGAAGTGTAGGGCATCCAAATGTGGGGTGAGATGAACAAAAACAAATGTTACACACAAGTGTAGCTTCCTGCACAGGTAATTGTTGTCTCACTACTATATGTCTTACCAAAGAAGTCAATTCCTCAAGTTTTGACTCCATTATGCATGGTCCATTGTTAGAAAAGTTAATAAAAAGCAAAAGTTAGTAAAAACACTTAAAATGAAAAGATTACACTTACTAATCCCCGGCAACGGCGCCAAAATTTTGACTGAGTTCGGCGCTCGTCAAAGTATCTTTATGATAAAAAAGAGTTGAACATGAGACAATGGAGGTGGTTGGAATTCCTAAAGGACTATGATTTCCAACTTCAGTATCACCCTGGGAAGACCAATGTTGTAGCCGATGCCTTAAGTAGGAAGACAATCAGCATTGCTACCATGATGATTAGAGAAAAGGATTTGATAGAACAATTCAGAGATGCATAGTCTTTTGTGGAATTAATGTCGAGCAAAATTTACATGAAAATGGTTACAATCTTAAACGAGTTAATGGAAGACATCCAAGAAAAGCAGAAAGTTGACAGGTTCTTGCAAGAAGAAAGGGAGCTGATGGAGCAGGGTGGTGTATCCTCATTAGAGGAAGGAAGCGATGAAATTTTAAGATTTCAAGGTAGAGTTTGTGTGCCTAAGGATTAAGAGTTTAGGAAGTACATTCTTGAACATGCTCACACAAGTAAGTTGAGTATGCACCCTGGAATGACCAAGATGTACCAAGATTTGAAGAAGTTATTTTGGTGGCATGGAATGAAGAGAGATATTGCTAGATGTGTATCTTCCTGTCTGGTTTACCAGAAAACAAAGATTGAACATCAAAGACCATCTGGAATGTTACAACCTTTAGCTATTCTCGGATGGAAGTGAGATAGTATTGCAATGGACTTTGTTGTTGGATTGCCAAGTACAAAAAGGGGTCATGATTCGATATGGGTAATTGTGGATCGACTTACAAAATCAGCATACTTCTTGCCTATCAACATAAGATATTTGTTGGAGAAGTTGACTCAGTTGTATATTGGTGAAATTTTTAAACTACATGGTGTACCTACAAGTATTATTTCTTATAAAGATCCAAGGTTTACATCAAAGTTTTGGCAAAGTCTTCAAGAAGTAATGGGAACAAAGTTACGCTTAAGTTTTGCATATCATTCGCAGACCGATGGTCTATCAGAAAGAACAATTTAATCCTTGGAAGATTTGCTTAGAGCTTGTGCTTTGGAGCAAACTGGAAGTTAGGATGAAGTTTTACCATTGGTAGAGTTCACCTACAATAATAGTTATCATTCGAGCATAGGGATGGCTTCCTATGAGGCTCTGTATGGATGAAGATGTAGAACGCCTTTATGTTGGTATCAAGATAGAGAGTGACTTACCGTTGGACCTGATCTTATACAACAAACGACTGAGAAAGTCAAGATGATTCAGGAGAAAATGCGGACAACTCAAAGTCGACAAAAGAGCTATGTGGACAAAAGGAGAAAGCCTGTTGAATTTGAGAAAGGAGAGCATGTGTTTTTGAAAGTCACGCATACGACTGGGGTCAGTCGAGTTCTCAAATCTAGAAAGCTTACTCCAAAATTCCTTGGACCTTATCAAATTCTTTGTCGGATAGGTCCAGTTGCTTATCAGATAGTTTTACCACCTTTTCTTTCAAATCTTCATAATGTTTTTCATGTGTCACAACTTCAAAAATACATTCCTAGCCCTGACCATGTCATAGCACCTGACTCAGTACAATTAAAGGAAAACTTGACTTATAAAACGTCACCTGTAAGGATTAAGGATAGGAGAATGAAGCAACTCAGAGGAAAAGATATTCCATTAGTGAAAGTGATCTGGAACGAAGCAACCGGAGATGCAACATGGGAACTGAAAGACAAGATGAAGGAACAATACAAACAGTTATTTTAAGGTACGAAAATTTCGAGGACGAAATTTTTATTTGAAGGAGAGAGTTGTAACACCCTGAAAAATTATAATTTTATGATACATAGTCATTTTCCAATATTTGTGATTTTTGAAAATTTTCTGGATTTTTCTGAGAACGCAGAATATTTTAATATTATTTTTTGTTTTACTTGCAAACTGAGCTGAGCCGACAAAATGAGATATTTTTTCCAAGAAACTTGATCTGTGGAAACGTCGACGAGGGATCTTACTAAACCCGAGAGTGGACATGATTTACGAGATTTTATGTTTTTTGAGAAATTTTATCAGTTGAAATAATAAATCGCTGTGTAATCTATTATCTGACGGACAATTAATACTGACTTCTGTCAACTGTAACAATTGTCCATTGGATAATAGCATGTATTAAAAATCCTATCACATTATCCTAATGTAATCTACTTTATGTCTAATCAAATCCACTTTAATTCAAATATAATATATTTTAAGTAAGCTTCTATGAAAGCTTTGACCACCAATTGACTCAACTACCCTAAGCTTGTTGGAGAAGCCACTCAACCCCTCCCTCTCTCTCTTGTTTCTGTGGCAATGATGCCCAAGGAAAGCAAAAATTTGCTTCCATACTTATCACATTTCACTAAAATATCACTCATTTCATCTATCACTTTCTCTCTCTTCAAGTTTCATCTTCATTTTCTCTCCAACTTCTCTCTTCTTCTTCCTTCTTCCCTCATGGTTTTGTAGCCCTAAAGGAGACCATTTCTTTTCATTTTCCAACTTCACCAACACCATTTCTACATTCCTCTCATCATCCTCTACACTTCCTATTTGAAGAGTTTCTTCAAAATCCATCATCTTCACCATTGTCTTCCAAGAACAAAGCTTGAAGCTTTAAGGTAAAACTTCTATTTTTCCTTTTCCTTCTCTTCATTTTCGTGTTCCTTGGTCACATTGGTGACCAAGGATTCATGTTTTTCAAAACTTGGTTGTTCATTCTTTGTGTTTGAATTTCTAGGGTTATGGAGAGCCAAAACTGAATCCACCAAGAAGTACCAAGGAGGTCATTTTCATGTTCTTTCTTTAGGTAAGAGGGAGATTTACTCACTTCAACCATTATTGGTGGTGAGGAGACCTTGTGTGATTGTTGATGGAGAAATCCATTTTTGAATGCTTACTTTATTTGATGGTTTTTCATGTTTATGTGTCTTGATTGAGATTAGTGATTGATTTGTGGTTTTGGAATGCTTGATGAAGTTTGATTTAAGAAATGAAAGAATTGAGGGTTTACAACCCTATTGGGAGGCCACGGTTTTGGCCATGAATTTCTAGGGTTAGAATTGATTTGTATAAAATGAAACTTATGTGGTTAGGTATAAAATGGTTAACGCATGAAATGGAATTTTGAGGGTTTTCTACTCTCTTGACAGGCCACAGTTTTGGCCCTAAACATTAAGGGTTTGAATTGAATTGGTGTGTAATAAAACCTATGTACTTGGACGTTAAAGGATTGATGATTATAATGGAAGAAATTGAGTTAGTAATAGTCTTTGGAGGCCACGATTTTGAAGGGCTTCTTAGCCCAAAATTCTCACAATTGATCAAGACTAAGTACATTGAGAATGTTGGATCCATAATGTGTAATTGCGGTATGTATTGAAACTTACATATACACGTTGATATTGAGGATTGGTTTTATGCCATTGTGGGTTCATATGTGGAACTAAGTATTTGTAAATTGTACTTGATGAAATTGTGGCATGATATTGTTGAGTCTTGGGATTGCCTACAGGATTGATGAGTGTCTCCACAAACTAGCACGAGTCTTTTCAGTGTGCTTTGTCCTCACTCATACGCATTCTAGGAAACTTCCCAGGAGGTCACCCATCCCACAATTGCTCTAGGTCAAGCATGCTTAACCATGGACTACTTATGTTCTAGGCTCCCGAAAAGAAGTTGCAACTTATTGATATGGCTACGCCTAATCAATTCCTTTAAGTCATCCTCAACTATGCAGTCTCATACTTGCACAGTCTCTCAATCCCTCTCATTCTGGTGTGAATTCAGTTCATTCATGTATCCTTTCACCTAGAAGCCTGCCAAGAGCCGCTCCTTGTCCGTGCTTCATCTCTTTACACCGGCGATTACTCCCCACCCTCATCGGCCCCAGTACTAAAGAGGAGGAGGATCCTGCTGAGGGCCCAATTCCTTAGTCTTTAGAAGTTCTAGTTAAATAGCTTATGTTTTCAGGTATAGGTTGTACATATTTATCTTTTGGAGTGTACTGTATTTATGTAAATTATTTGTGAATAAGGTTTCAACATTTATGTATATTATGGTGTGTTTTATTCAGTTACAATATTGTCCTTATGTTTTATTTATTTTCAATTATCCGCAAATGAAATTTTGAATTCAGTGTTTTTATAAGATTAATTCTTTTACAACTTGGGTAAGTTATATTAGTATTAGTCTTAAATGTGACACCCTATGGTGGGTGTTACAGATACATAGTTTATTCAAATAAATTGAATTTTATTCGAATAGAGCTATTATGCAACACATACTAAATAATTGACTTAGTTTATTCGAATAACCATAGGTTTATTCGAATAAACCTATCAAAAATTCATAAATAATCACATTCAGAGTTGTAATTTAGGAACGGGAAGCTTAACCAATGATGGTTTACCTGTAAAATAAATTTTGGGAATATCTCTGATGCTCAAGTCAATTATAAATCAAGATTAATAAATCAATAATTAAGCAATAAATACAAGCATGATGTATATATGTACTTGAATAAAAAAGAAATGTTTTAAGCATTTTAAGGCATGATTCAAGTCTATCAAGAAACATATGATTGTCATCAAAACTTATATAAGCATCTTGGGCAAACAATGATCATATTAAGCAAGTTATATCAAGTAAGAACTTCTAGTATGCACACCTGATTTAAGTTCCTTGCAAAGAAGTTCAACGACAAGTTCAAGGCATAAAATGAATCATTTTCAAGATATGAAAATATCAAGCAATATCAAACAAGGAGACACATAATACTTATGAGCATGTGAATTTAAATAAAAGATAAATGGTCATATGGTCAAGAACAAATATATTACCATAAAACGAGTTATTCTAAATAAGATGTGTACTCAGCTAGCATATTCAAGACATGTAGAAATATTTACAAAACATAAAGCTAGAAAAGCATAACACATGTTTCCACTTATCCAAAGATTACAAGTCCAAGCTTCATGGAGACAAGAAAGAGAGCTTGAAATTATTTCTGATCTCATGATTGTAGTAGCCACTTTTAAAATGCCAAAGTCAACTCTTGGCCTTCAAGCACACCTACAACACACTTCAAATTTTGACTTTTGGTACCCAAATTTTCTTGAGTCATTGTGTGTTAGTTTTGGGTATTGTACCCTTAGGAACCCATACCATTTTAGTTCTAATTTTCATATTGATATTTGTCCTTGCATTGCATATTGATGCACTATGTCATTTCTTCCCACAATAAAAATATTTAATAAAAGGACTACTTGAAGTACTAGAATGGACAAAGAAATTTTTGTAAAATTTTTGCTAATTTTTGGGATTATAACTTATCCCAGCTTTTTGAAGGACAACTCTTTGTTTTCCTAACAAAATATTTAAATTATCTCTTCCTAAAGTGAATTTGGAGAGAGTATTCTTTAAGTCTTTAATTTCTTTTTCAAGAACATGACAAGATGAACAAGATGAAGATGTAGAGGCATGTGAAGAACAAGTTGTGCATGCATCAATTAATCCTAATGTTTTATTTTCAATTTTTAATTCTTTAATTTTTTTGTTTAAAATTAGAATTTGATTTTTCAAAGAAGAAATTGTTTTCTTAGATGAAGAAATTAATTTTGTGAGCCTTATTGATTCGTCATACAATTTCTCACTTTCTCATCTCCCCTGTATGTTCTAGCAGCAAAGTGGGGGAAAGGAAAACAGGGGAAGAAAAAGAGGGAGAGGAAAGAGAAGGAAATAGAAGGAAAATCAAGAGACAAATTCAAGATTTGAGAGCTCATCTTCAAGCTTGAGGTAGGGGGATTCATTTTTAATTCTTTTCTTACTCTTTTTCCCATATCTTTCCTCCCTTTGGCTATGTGAATAGTGCTACATAAATTAGGTTTTCATAAGTTAATAAGCTTTCATTGGTTGGATTTGAGTGTAGAGAAAGTTTAGAACAAGTTTATGTTCTTGATTGTTCATGGTTTTGAAGAAATGAAAAAAAGTTTTTTTTTATGGAGAGCTATTGTGATTTTGATTCAAGATGGATGAGTTTTTAGTGTGATTAAAGGTTCTAATGTGTTTGTGATGTTGAAAATTATTTGAATGCATGATTAAATGTAAGAAATATTGGTTGGAAGTGAAGATGGAGCAGCAGCATGGCTGCTGCTGTTGTTGCTATCCAATAGTAAATAGTAACACGTCTGGGTTACTATTCATCCATGAATAGTGCACATGGTTGCTGGGTTGCTGTCCAGCTGGAGGGAAGAAGAAAAATGTGATGTTTTGTGATATTTTCTTATGCTATTTTAAATGAGAACAAGCATGAATAATTCAAGCAAAGTATGGTTTAAACATAATATTATTTATAAGAGTAAGAATTGATAAATATTGTTTATTTGATGTATGGTATTTAATGTAATGACTTGGATTATTCATAATGTAAATCCTTGTATATTATCGATATGGAACAAAGGTTATATATATGTGAACTATGTTAGAAAGTATAATAAAATGAGTTTATTCATGAATGAGATTTGTCGAGCATAATATTGGGAGGCATTAAAATGAAAAGTTGAAGGTAATGAGGTAGAGTAAGTAATTCCCTCTCTACAATGTAATGAATAAGTGTAAAGTTTATTGTTTAATGATTAAGGATTTGCTCCCTTATTATGCAAGAAAGAGTTAGAAATGGAAAGTGACTAAAGTATAGTTTGATTAATGATATGGTGGGGATGTAATATGATCCTTGACTTTATTGATTGAGAAATTGACATATTTAAATAATGTGCACCATTGCTTATACTTTGTAAGAATTAATGATATATGTTGATGAGAAGTGAGGCCTTGAGCCATGTTATGAGTAATGTTAACAAACATAATTTTGGAAGCAATATAAAATGAATGATAAAGGTAGATGAGGTTGAATAAGTCCCTCTCTACAATTACGTATGATAATGTATAAAGAGAAAGTTTAATGTTTATGGTATTGATCCCCTTTTATGTAATGAAAAATATGATTGAATAAATATTAAAGAAGGAAAGGGTTTTAATATTATGCATGTTTTGTTTGCAAACTTGTTATTTGGTGTTTCCATGTATTGTAAGTTATGGCTTGGACAAAAGGGCTCCAAATGTTATGTTATAAATGTTTGGTAGTGCATGAAATAAAAGGGCTTCCTGGGAATGCCAAACAACATGTGTTTTTGATAACTCCATGAAATGTAGTTATTTGTGCCCCGTATCTATGCTTTCATTGATTGCTTAAATCTTCATTGTATGCATATTTAGAAAGTTTTGTGCTTATATTTGTTATGTTCAATTCTGATACCTTTCTTATATGATATTGAGTAATTTGTGCTTATTTTGTTATTAATTAAGTGGATTTGCAATAGTTAATGATTTGGTGATTTCTCTATTGCAGGAAGGGCTCCAAACAAGCTGATATATGGAGCATTTGAGCCAAAACTAGAAGAGAAAGCCAAAGAAGCATTCTGGTATCTGACGTCATGGCACAGGCATATCAATGCCGCGGCGTGGTGAATCCCCTACATCCAGACAGAGAGCTACGAAATTTGTATGTCGCGGCATGGCACATTAATGTCGTGGCGTGGTGACCTAAATTGAAATGCGCTGCAGTGTAGGCATGTTAATGCCGCGGCGTGACTATATTTTATGGGCCTATAAATATGTTTTTAACAAATTTTACAGGGAGAGTTTTTTAGGTTTTAGAGAAGATGCAGCTAGAACTTCATTTCTGGGCAGATTGGAGGCTTGGGGAGCTAAGGTTGGAGGCCTTCTTCCTTATGGAGGATGATTCAAGCATAGAAGATGACATTCGTGAGCTTTCTTCCTTCTCCTTTAGTTTTCTTCTCTTTCCTCATCCTTTGAGCACTGATTTTATTATATATTTTCATGTTCAATGATTAGCTGAGCTGTATTTAGGGATTACTTTGGATCTTTGTATGAATATTGATGTTTATGTATTACTTTGAGTATATATTGATGTTTGGTTATGTTCAATCATATAGATCTTAATGCTCTTGATAGTTTGATCAACTGTTAAGTGATTTGTTGAAATCTGATGAACCTAGACATAAGAATTTGGGTTTGAGATCATATGTATGGTTGATGCATGTTCAATGAGTTCAATTGGCTTGGATAAGTTGATTTGCTAATGGGATAGAAATATACCTCTTAGCCATGGATAGCGTATGATTAAGAATAGATTGTTCATTAGTGGATTTCACTCTGGTTCTCATGGAAGCATAGTAAACTAGGTGAAAGAAGTCAGGGTTAACTGACCTAGACATAGGCTTTTGACTAAAGTAGATTCTCAAGCTAACTTAATTATGTATTAATATTGCTTATGAGGATTGCATATCATTAATTGAAGTATGAGGTGAAGAAGGATTCTCTAAATCTCTAAACCATTATCTTTACTTTCATTTATCACTTTTATGTCTTTAGATTAGTTTTACTACACTTTTCCCTATTTTTATGTTCTTGAATAGAACTAGATAAGCTATTGGTTGATACTTAGTATTGGAAGCCAATCATTCTCGTGGGAACGAACTTTTACTCTGTATTTGTATTACTTGAACGACCCGTGCACTTGCAGTACACAAATGGTCTAACAGTTTTCTAAAAATAAAATATTTTAAAAGTCATTGTATGAGCATACTAAGGGTCATCATTGGACATAGTCATGCATCACCATGCAATGCCTAAAAATTGACAATTGTATGGGCAATTGTCTTGTTTTTATTTAATGTGAAGGTCACGGATAAAAGCTAGTTAAAAAAGGTTGAGAATGATTTTTAAAATGAATTAAATGTTGTTCTTAATATGATATGAAATATTTAAAGTACATATTGTTTGAATTAATTGTTATGAAATAAATGAATTATTTTGTAACTGAATGAACTGTCTGCTTTGGAAAGAGAAATGACTAAGTTTTGGCTTATGCCACCTTTCCAAATGATTAAATACAATTTGGTTTTTACCCCAAAGCAGCTGGATTTACCATGATGTCACAATTTTAAATTTATTACTGAGAATTATTAATTCTCACCCCTGTTTTTGTTTTATGTTTTCCATGATAAATCTAACAAAGGATCAAAGCATGCTCAACGTAGGGTAATGAAGATTTAGTTAAGTTGTTTATGTATTTATTTTGGTCTGTAATTTATATTAATGGTTATGTAATTAAGTTTATATATGTAGCTTATAAAAGGTTGTAATCTTAGATAGTATCGTGGTAAAGAGCATGTTGTCATAGGCGTAAAATGTCTTGTTCTCTTACTTTGTCAAGGCTCTATATATGTATGCATTATATTTGTTATACAAGTTATGATTATGTTTTAAGTTTTATGTTAGAAAGTGGCATACTAATTCTATTTACTTAATATACTTAGGGTATACTACAATATTTAGAATTAGGGTGTTACACATAATTCTTCATTCATACAAGTTTGACACCTCAAATCTAAGAACAATTATTCCTAATCTACAAGGAACTAGGGCTGCCTAAGCTACATCTTTCCTTCACCCATCAAGTCTTTATTTCATTTCAATGGAGTGACACCTTGAGATGTCCTCTAAGCTGTCCTCTCGGCCAGCACCTTGAAGTTACCAAGAAATGCATGCAAATGGCCACAACACTAAACGTAAACCTAAGCCTACCCTAGTCCTACTTGATATCATGCTGACCATGGAGTTTTATAGGAGGAAGACATTCACAGTTAGAAGGGTAAGGAATCTCATATGCAACTAGCACAAACAACACCCTTCTTACTCTAAAAATTTTCTTCAACCCGAGACCACACCCTAAGCCATCTTTCCCTTTTCTTCTTCATTTAATCCTTTTTACTTTCCTTCCTTAGTTCATGCTCCTTTGGAGGTGATAGCTGAGTTGTTTCATATCTTTGTGGAAGGTCAAGTGAGGTAGGAAATAGGGGTTAAATCTTCTCTACTTATTTAATTTGAAACTTTGATTTAATCAATCTTCACCTCTGCTCATTCTTTTCTTATCTTGTTATAGCTACTATATGAGCTTGTTAAATTATCTTAGAGATGTTTTAAATTATTAACTATGGTGTATTTTCATCTTAATATAATCTATGATTAAGTATAGGTACTTGTTCTTAAGCTTGGGCAATTATTTTCTAAAGGAAACCTAAATCTGTCTTATGTTGTTCCTTTGCTAAGTTAATTTACCCTATGATAATAAGTGATGTTAAGCTAGTTTAATCAAGAAGAAACCCTACTCGTGACTTGATGTTGATTCTTCATCTTGGACTTGTTTGGACTTGACTTGTTTACCTATGCTTGATTTGGAACTCTATGAACTTATTTACCTATGCTTGATTTGGAACTCTATGGACTTGTTTACCTATGTTTGGTTTGAGCCAATGAACTTTTGGACATGATGATGATGGAGGCTGTGAGCCTTGGAATACTTTTGAACTAAGTTGACATGTCCTTCTTGCTATGGTCGTGGGCCTTAGTGTAACGCCCCTTTTTCTAATCTGATACATGCGAAGAAGGAATGTCACACTATTATATTAATAATTTGTAAAATGTAAGTAAATATTTTATTTGCGGAAAATAACGTTAGTTTCATATTTTCGTAATAGTGATATATTAGAGCTAAATTAAGTTATCTTAAAACTTTCATCATAATGAGTTTTTTTTTGTAAGATATTGTAAATGGTAGAATAATAATACTAGAAAAAGAAAATCCCTGCTGTAGTAGAACTTCCAACACTGAACAGTTATAATACAGTCAACAGAAACTAAACCATACATCGAAATTACATTATCATAGTTATACGTACAAGCCTGTATTAATTACATTTCCAAAAAGTATACAAAAAAGACAAAATGTGTACCTACCCCAAGAGATACAAATATATACCCACTGAACCAATAATACGTCAGGCTCCCTCAAAATAAATAGACAGCCATCAGTAGCCATCTACCTAAAACAGTCTCTAAGACTGACGAGAACTAGAAGGAACCGTAGATGGATCCTCCACAGGGTCCTCATCGTCCGACGAGACATCCATCGGAACGATGGAACAGCGGGCAGGAGCCCGAGCAGTAGACAAGAAGGAATCGTCACGTGGGGTATAGTACATGTCTGCCCACATGTCTCTCACAGGCATGTAAAATTCCAGCCACACAAAGGCATGGAAGTCAAAAATAGAAGCAGTGTAGCATCCCCACGCTAAGGACACTGTCAGTTTGCCATGGTACACACATCGATCAGTCTACATGTTAATATGCCAGCAATTCAGACCACCATGAAAGTTGATCCGCACGTAACCAAAAAATCCACAGGGGCGAAATGATATCCTCAACAACCTCGATCTCAATCAAGATACGGCTAGAATTCCTGAAACTCAGTGGTTTCCTTATCCTCCTCACGAACGTCTTCGAACAATCATATGATAATATACAATAACAGAATATACAGTAAAGAGGTGAGATACTCGTCATTCATTACCAATAATAGTAGCAGGAAACTAAACGGCGTTGAACGCCCACATACAGCACATTTTATACATTTAATCATAACAACATTAAATTTACAGTAAGACGGGATCACAACTTTAAAATAATAAAAATATTATCAGCAGTCAATGATTCGAGTGACTAACAATTATCACAAAAATAATAGTAAATATGCCTTATAATTATCAATGCTTATGCTCAATGAGTTGTGCGACTGACAGTTCACTCATACAAAAGTATATCAAAACCCTACTCCATGGAGCTAAACATAAACATTTTTGGAGTGAATGATCAAGGAGTAATACTAGTATATCATCAGCCTCAAAATACAGTGTGCTTTATTTTCATAAAAATGTTTGCGCAATGGCTTATATGTGGTACCTCTACAGTTGATCGCGATATAGGACAGCGTCTCAGACAGGATCGTCGGTGTGTCGCATTAGTCGATCCCACGGCCCTAGTGGAGCTACCACTGTCTATTGTGAGACACCCACACCCCGACGCCCCCTAGGGTCAACAACATATGACACCTACGCTTAGTCTATTCGCACCCGCACATAGGTGTTATTCAACTCCTAGGCTCACACAGCCTTTCCAATAGTGTCCAACGGACGACACATATGCATGACGACTCAATGTCAAATCATGTATGATAAATATTGTATCTCACGATGGTACACGTACATTCAGACGTACATAACTTCAATCATTGATACCGTATCATCAAGGTATTTTTTATAATCCGTGTTCATCAAGTATTCATCCCACGTAGGGGTCCATAATTGCATTAAAGTTAAGTTTTATGCCACCATCATTTTTCAAATGTCCATTCATCGTTATGATTCATATTATGGATTCTCACCTTCAAGGTTACATGTCATTAAGTTAATACGACTACTTTATGTCACTTTAATTCTTTATTATCATTACTTTCAAAAGTCTTTAGAATTATCAACTCTTTAACCATATCAAGCATTTATCTTCTACTTCAAATTCTTAACATTGGATTAACCCATTACCATCTCCCTTAAGCCTAAAACCGTAACCCCCACTAAATTCCTAAACCACATATTTGTTTTTCCTTTTAATGTATTAGTATCTCATTACTAATCCTCTTTAGATGCTTAATTCAATTCTCTCAACTCACACACTCAAGTTCTTCCTATTAGGTTAAATGATCCAAATTACTAATTTTAGTCTTTGTTAAATTTTTGTTTACACATTATGAGCTCCTAATTGTCCTCTAATTTCACATTTGTCCATTTTTGTCATTCAAGTCACAATGTTCACCAATTTGCCTCCCATGGCCGTGAGCCACAAGGGACTAGGTGTAACATCCTAATACAGATATCTAGATATATCCTAGATAGACAGAGATATATAAAGATAACCAGTATTAGAGACGTCACTTCTATACTACATACGAACATATATCTATAATCACAACTGAGTAATTATAGAAAGCCTTAAGAGAGATTGCGGAAAAACTTAAACTCATACATATATATAAATACAAACTTAGCCACATGAGGGCTTATTGTAATACATATAACATAAAACTTACAGAACAAACATAAACTTATTACATAAGTTCTGTCTACTTAAAGCAATAAAAACTACTCTAGTCATCATGCTTTATCTTCTCACCCTCAGTAGGGTTTGTACCTTTGTACTGGTGCCTTTGCCTGCATCTGTGCCTGTGCCTGTATCTGTGCTTGCATCTGGATTTACATGGAATAGCAACTGGGGTGAGAATTACAAATTCTCAGTAAAAGCAATTCCAATACTAGTTCTCTATAACATTGTATATAACAATTATATAACAAATGCTATAATTTCTAACTTAGGAGCTTTCTCCTCTTTTCTTATAACTTAGGAGTTTCCTCCTCTTTTCTCATAACTTAGGAGTTTCCTCCTCTTTTCTCATAACTGCACACTTTCTATAGTGTGATATCAACCGATAGCCTATACACTGTTAATACAAACAACGCCCATACAGCTGTACATACCAACAGTGACGGACAATGCCCATACAACTGTCCGTGAATGCAATGAGAATGATATGTAATATGAATATGGCTAGAGAAATCCTAAGAGCATGTGAATGAAATACAAATACAAGGTTTTGTTTTGAAATACATGCAAAAGTCTATTTTGAAAACAAAGAAGTTTGCTAGGAACTAGTCAGTATATCATCCAGTGGTAATTAGAGGAAAAACTTATCCTCATATTACACATATCTTGGCACATTGAGAAATTTGGGTTTCATCCTTACTCAAAGAGTGTCTTTGGATTTCCCACTTATCTCCTTTGGCCTTGGCACTATCGAGACATCAGGGTTAAGTCCTTCTCAAAAGTCCTTCGGACACCCATCTATCTCTTTTTGCCTCCATGAATGACATCAAATGATACTCACCAAATCGATCCTACTTGACCAATTCATAGACTTACATTCGTACTTATATACTCAGTTCCTTTACGATCTAAGTATATTCTCCTAGGAACTTTGGCTTCTTATGTTTACCCTTTGTAATGAGGAGAATCTGTAACCTCATATTACATGTAACCTTAGCACTTGGTTAGAAATACCTGTCCCTTTAGGAACTTCTCTGATTCGTTACCTTCTGACTAAATGGCCTCACGTCATATAACGTTACATTCTCAGGTAAACATTACCAAAATATTCCTCATACTTGTATCCAAACACCACCTCATCACTTGTATCTCTTAAGTGATTTGTAACACAACACTATGTTGCAGAGGTGTTAGATACCTACCTATGGCAAACCACTTATCTTGGTTGCACTTAAGTTCTTTCTCTTCACATACATACTAGCTTAACTGACTAGTATGTGAAAAGTTTAGTGTTATGTTTAACTCTTAGATAAACACCATCTTACTCTCTTATAGACTCCACTCATCCTAGTGAAAGAGTCTATCTTAACTAATACCTCACCTACCCTTGCTTAAGGAAATAAATGAGCATTTCTCTAAAACTTTGCATAATTAACTCAACTTTAACTAAAGAGAGTAATTCATGCATCTAACTTTCCTTTCTATCACACTTCTGGTAGTAGCTTATACTACACGTGTGTGCTAACATACGTATTCTGGTTGTATCTAGCTTTCCCTTCTATCACACTTCTGGTAGTAGCTTATACTACACTTGTGTGCTAACATACGTATTCTGGTTGTATCTAGCTTTCCCTTCTATCACACTTCTGGGCTTTCCCTTCTATCACACTTCTAGTAGTAGCTTATACTACACTTGTGTGCTAACATACGTATTCAGGTTGTATCTAGCTTTCCTTTTTATCACACTTCTGGTAGTAGCTTATACTACACTTGTGTGCTTAAGGTTCCAGATACCTCTTTAACTATTCCAAACTCATGGAATGCTTAAGAACTTAACTTCCATACTTTTGTTAGTATCTAAGGAAGTAAATTCCCTTTATCTTGTACTTCTAACTCGTCTTTGCTAATACATGAGTTGTTGCACATTTCTATTCTACCTTATGATTATGACATTTTCTTAGTCACAAATCATCTTATTGTGTATTTAGCAATGCACTAAGTCTCACTTACCTAGAGACTTTGTACCTAAACATTCCCTCTTTGGAATTAATACACAATCTTGTCTCCACTCAAGTGAATCTAATGCAAGAGTGGTTCTTACTTACAACTCTTTGTTGCCTAAGGTTCTAGGTACCTTCCTAAGGTAATTGATAATCACATATTTTATTCATTAAGAAACCCTTATGTTTAGTCATTTACACTCTCCATATTCTTAATTGATTGAGTTTGGTATGATTTTGTGAGTTTGAGCTCAAATTGGTCCTAATTGAATATTTCCAGCATTATTGAGATTTGACACTGTTTCTGTATTTTAGTCATACCTTGAGTTCCTAATATCTGATGAACATGAATTTTACCTTGTAGGAAAGCTAAGAGGAAGCTCTACAACTTTGATGAAGAGCTCGAAGTCTGATTCAGATGTCTAAGGGACCTAAGTTGACATGGAAGTCAGAATACGGGTTCTGTCAGTAGAATCCGAACAGTGTGCACTCAAAAAATCATATCTCAAGATGTAATAATGGCGATGGGCTGAAATTTTGACAGTGGATATTCAAGATCCAAATAAACAACTTTCATGAAGAACACATTTTGAGAAAAAGAAGTCTAGTAGGTCATTTTGAGCTTGCAAGTCGGAACAGAGGTGCTGAAGTTGGGTTTGAGCAACCTACGGTATTTGGGACATATCTTGGGCTTAAGGAAGCCAAATTGGACGAACCAGCTATCCATTTTATAGCCAAGACAAGGATCTACAACTTTCATGAAGAACACTTTTCGTGGTTCTGAAGTATAGTGGGTCGTTTTTGGCTTCCAAGTCAGACACGAAATTTTCGTCCTCAACCATCCACTCATCCATCCACTAATCCACTCATCCACTCATCCACTCATCCACTAACTCACCCACTCATCCACTCATACACTAATCCAACCACTTAACCACTCCAACCACTCATCCACTAATCCATCCACTCACCCATTCATGTCCATAATTTCCCACTCACCAAAAGTCCTTTGGCATTTTTCACTAATTCAACCACTCAACCATTCCACTCACTCATCCACTAAACCAACCCACTAATCCATCCACTCAAACACTCCACTCACTCATCCACTCATCCACCCACTTCCCTTTGTCATTTTGTTACCTTAGACTTCTATAAAAGGCACCATTTATCATGAGCAACATGTAAATTCTCCTTCATTTCTCTCTAAGTTTCTTCTTTTTTCTTCATAGTTTCTCATAGTTTTGTATATTTTGATGCTCCCCTTCATGGTAATGGAGGGCTAAGCTACTTTGGGTCAATTTAGAACTCTTGAAGAGATTGTGGTTTGGATTCTTGAGACCTTGGTTATGCATTGTATTTGATTTGTAATTGAATTCCTCTTTCTTCTTCTTTTTCTTCTTCTTGATCTTGAATGCATGAATGGTGATTCTATTTATGTTGATCTGATTGATCTTGGTTTAAGATTGAGATTTGTGATGAAACTTAGAACTGATTGATCTAAACTAATCACATAAATGAAGATTGAGATTTGTGATGAAACTTAGAACTGATTGATCTAAATTAATCACGAAATTGAAGAGGTTAGGTTCTTGATTTGTGCCTAAGTTAATTGAATTCGGTACTTGAAATTAACATAGATTTTCATGAATGGTGCGATTGCGGATTTGTGTTTATCACTTGTTAATTGAATTCTAGACGATCATCTAGTATGAATTCTGGATTTGATGCGAGAGATCTCGGTTAGATCCAAATTAACAATTCAATTGCGCTTCAAGTGTTCTATGAAGGGTCTATGATTGAATCCACCCAATCTTGGATAGGTTTCTAAATTGATCGCTCTTTAATTGTTATTTCTTCCTTTAATTTTGTTAAGTACGATCTTAAAGCTGTCAAACCCCCTTTGCTAACTTTCACTTGATTTGATTAAATTGCATTTACGATCCTTGAGGAGACGATCCGGTGTTGTCACTTTGTGCTACAAGCTTAGGTAATAACTTCGGTTATAATTTTGTGAGTTCGGCGCTCGTCAAAATTTTGGCCGTTGCTTGGGGATTAGTAAGTGTAATCTTTTCATTTTAAGTGTTTTTACTAACCTTTTTTTTTTTATTAACTTTTCTAACAATGGACCATGCATAATGGAGTCAAAACTTGAGGAATTGACTTCTTTGGTAAGACATATAGTAGTGAGACAACAATTACCTGTGCAGGAAGCTACACTTGTATGTAACATTTGTTTTTGTTCATCTCACCCCACATATGCATGCCCTACACTTCAGTATAGTAGTTCTATTTTTCCAGATCAATTTGTTGCAGCAGCTGGTTATTTTCCTGATGAACCACAGTTCCAGCAGCAGCAACAGAGTTATGACCCCTTCTTCAACACATACAACCCTAGCTGGGAATACTATCCGGATCTGGGATATGGCAATACGGCATCACTACAGCAACAATCATTTCAATATAAGCAGCCATTCCAGCAGATAACAAGTCCATCAACCACAAAACTTGAGCCTTCATGGGAGGACTTGATGAAAACCCAAATTGAGTTCCAGCAGAGTTTCACTGCCACTATTCAGGATTTAACAACCCAAATTGAGCAGATGACAACCACTATTAATGAACTGAGAAGTCAAGAGTCAGACCAGCTCTCTTCCCAAACAATTCCCAACTCCCTGCATTCTAATTGTCATATTGATTTACCTGCAGATTTAGTTGAGGAAACTCATGATGAGTTGTGTGTTGAATTTCCGATTTAATTGGTTTTGATGATTCTATCAATTGCAACTCATGTATTGATTTTGACGGTGATATAAAATGTGTTATGTGTCTTGAGATTTACGCATATTTGAAAGCGATGATTCTGTTTACGCTTAAAGCATCTAATGATATTGAAGGGTCTATCAACAATGCGGTTGCGAGAATCGAAACACATAGGGAGGTGGAGTTGAAGGCCATTGAGGAATTTTCAAAGAAGGAGGAAAGTCGGCGAGATGCTAGTAACTCTGCGAAGTGGATTTTGTTTTTAAGCCATGGTCAAAGCATTATCAATGAAAGCGAGGATTGCAAAATTACACGTGTTGCATGCCATTGGTGAAGTCAAGGATATTAAGAAAGACCAATGGGACTCCAATGGGAGCCCTCATACTTCAAGCTTAACTTGGTCATTTCACTTCAACCAATGGGACCCTAGTGAAAGCTATCATGTTGTGTCAACCGTAACTTGGTCATCACGTTTCAACCAATGGGATCTGGTGGAGTCTTTTCACCAACCTCAATTAATAAGACCAATGGACACCATCTCAAGCTGGAAAATGTGGAAGTGAAAGTGATGGGCTTTTACCATCCACATTATAAAGATCACTAAGAAGTGTCCCAACGTCGAGCTAACGACGTTAAACAAGCGCTTATTGGGAGGCAACCCAACTAGATTTGTTTTCAAGATCTTTGGGAATGGTTTTCGTAAACCGAGAAGATGCACATATACTTCATTACCAATGGCGAGTTACATTCTGACTTTGATTCTTACGCATCTTTTCGCTTGCCATTATCTCGCCCATCATCGGGTTGTGTTGCTCTTTTCTTTCCGTTTTATTTATCACTTTCACATTGAGGACAATGTCTATATTAAGTGTGGGGAGAGATATTAGCATGTTTCTTTTTGTTAAAAAAAATAAAAAAAAGGGTTCATTGCATGATTGAATAACTTTTCTCCCTTCTTGAACCGATATGCTTGGAGATGGATGATTGAACTGATGAATTGAGTTTGATGGATGCATACCTTGTGAGATTTTGAGCCTAATGGATGGATTCAACATTTGTGCCATTCTCCTCTTTCTTGTGTGATTTTCACTCATGTTAATGACCACTCTAGAACTTGCTTTGATTCTTTTTGAGGCTACATTTCACTTGCATGCATAAACATGATTGAGGCCCTCTTTCTTAATTAGCTAGTTTAACTAAATAGCCAACCTTGTTTTCAATATGATATCAAGCACTCTTTTGACTTCTTGAAAATTCTCTCGATTCTTGCCAACCTTGTATATTTTCCTTTGCTTAACCCCTTTGAGCTTATTTGACCATTCCTTATTTCTAGCTCATTATGTGCCTTAAATGAGAAATCGTGTTCTTACTTTACCTTAGGGAATAAAAGAACATTAGCTTGGTTAATGGATGAGTTTTTGAACAAGTGTGGGGGTGTGTGTACAAAATGGTTGTTGAAAAAGAAAAGAGTGCGAAAAAGAAAAAAAAAAAAGTATGTATATAGTTATGTTCATATATATAAAAGAAAAAGAAAAAAACAACAAAAAAAAAAAGAGGAAAAAAAAAACCAAGTGTTTAAAAAAAAGGATTGGGAAATGAATATGTAAAGGGATATACACTAGAGTTGGGATGAACTTTTATGCTTGTTATTTGAACTCAGCTCTCATTTGCTTTTATTCTCTTTAGTATTTATCTTCTCATATCCATTTTATCCTCTCCTGTTACCTTGACCTCACTACAACCTTGAATAAAGTCCTCATGATTTGTGTGTGCATGTGTTTTGAGTAGTGGAGAAGTAGAAGATAAGCAAGCTTATGGTAGTGCAAGTTTCATGGGTTGAATTGAGTGAAATACCTACCCTTTAAACACTTGAGAGATTGAGAGGGAATCTTGTGAAGATCTATCATTCTCGATTCATGTTGAAGATACCTTGCTTGTTGGTTTGAGATGTGGAGAATTGTTAACTCATGAATGTTTTGATCCTTGAACCTTTGGTTGTTCTTCTTGATTGTAAAATTTTGGTCTTGAGTTTTGCCCAGGAGTGCAAAAAGCTAAGTGTGGGGAATTTGATAATCACATATTTTATTCATTAAGAAACCCTTATGTTTAGTCATTTACACTCTCCATATTCTTAATTGATTGAGTTTGGTATGATTTTGTGAGTTTGAGCTCAAATTGGTCCTAATTGAATATTTCCAGCATTATTGAGATTTGACACTGTTTCTGTATTTTAGTCATACCTTGAGTTCCTAATATCTGATGAACATGAATTTTACCTTGTAGGAAAGCTAAGAGGAAGCTCTACAACTTTGATGAAGAGCTCGAAGTCTGATTCAGATGTCTAAGGGACCTAAGTTGACATGGAAGTCAGAATACGGGTTCTGTCAGTAGAATCCGAACAGTGTGCACTCAAAAAATCATATCTCAAGATGTAATAATGGCGATGGGCTGAAATTTTGACAGTGGATATTCAAGATCCAAATAAACAACTTTCATGAAGAACACATTTTGAGAAAAAGAAGTCTAGTAGGTCATTTTGAGCTTGCAAGTCGGAACAGAGGTGCTGAAGTTGGGTTTGAGCAACCTACGGTATTTGGGACATATCTTGGGCTTAAGGAAGCCAAATTGGACGAACCAGCTATCCATTTTATAGCCAAGACAAGGATCTACAACTTTCATGAAGAACACTTTTCGTGGTTCTGAAGTATAGTGGGTCGTTTTTGGCTTCCAAGTCAGACACGAAATTTTCGTCCTCAACCATCCACTCATCCATCCACTAATCCACTCATCCACTCATCCACTCATCCACTAACTCACCCACTCATCCACTCATACACTAATCCAACCACTTAACCACTCCAACCACTCATCCACTAATCCATCCACTCACCCATTCATGTCCATAATTTCCCACTCACCAAAAGTCCTTTGGCATTTTTCACTAATTCAACCACTCAACCATTCCACTCACTCATCCACTAAACCAACCCACTAATCCATCCACTCAAACACTCCACTCACTCATCCACTCATCCACCCACTTCCCTTTGTCATTTTGTTACCTTAGACTTCTATAAAAGGCACCATTTATCATGAGCAACATGTAAATTCTCCTTCATTTCTCTCTAAGTTTCTTCTTTTTTCTTCATAGTTTCTCATAGTTTTGTATATTTTGATGCTCCCCTTCATGGTAATGGAGGGCTAAGCTACTTTGGGTCAATTTAGAACTCTTGAAGAGATTGTGGTTTGGATTCTTGAGACCTTGGTTATGCATTGTATTTGATTTGTAATTGAATTCCTCTTTCTTCTTCTTTTTCTTCTTCTTGATCTTGAATGCATGAATGGTGATTCTATTTATGTTGATCGATTGATCTTGGTTTAAGATTGAGATTTGTGATGAAACTTAGAACTGATTGATCTAAACTAATCACATAAATGAAGATTGAGATTTGTGATGAAACTTAGAACTGATTGATCTAAATTAATCACGAGAATTGAAGAGGTTAGGTTCTTGATTTGTGCCTAAGTTAATTGAATTCGGTACTTGAAATTAACATAGATTTTCATGAATGGTGCGATTGCGGATTTGTGTTTATCACTTGTTAATTGAATTCTAGACGATCATCTAGTATGAATTCTGGATTTGATGCAGAGATCTCGGTTAGATCCAAATTAACAATTCAATTGCGCTTCAAGTGTTCTATGAAGGGTCTATGATTGAATCCACCCAATCTTGGATAGGTTTCTAAATTGACTGCTCTTTAATTGTTATTTCTTCCTTTAATTTTGTTAAGTACGATCTTAAACTGTCAAACCCCCCTTTGCTAACTTTCACTTGATTTGATTAAATTGCATTTACGATCCTTGAGGAGACGATCCGGTGTTGTCACTGTGCTACAAGCTTAGGTAATAACTTCGGTTATAATTTTGACTGAGTTCGGCGCTCGTCAGTAATCCACTTCTCTTGGATCCCCTAAAGTTCATACCTTTCTTATTCTCTACTATAGTGAATGCTATTCTTCATCCTAGTATACTTATCTTCATTGCACTATCTCATCACATCTTGAGTGATATCTATTACAACGTCAAGTTGCCTAAGGTGCAATGTCATTACCTAAAACAAACCTTTCCTTTAGGATGCTTAAAAGCCTATACTTTCTCATACTTGATAGGTAAATATTTTTCACTTGAAAATATCCCCATTTGTGCCTTAACATACTTCAGGAAACATATATAAATGATTCCCTTTACTTTAGAACTTCAAAACATCCAAAAATAACATTTTGGATCTTCAGGGTCTCACGCCGCGGCACCCTGCTCTCTGGTGCTAATACTGGGCTGATTTTTGGTCTCACGCCGCGGCATGCACCACCTATGCCGTGGCGCCCATGACAGAATAGCAGTTTTGCAGAATGCGGTTTTTGCGTAATTGGTTCAAAAACCAATTTCCAATCCTTTTCTCATGGATTCTAAGTGATTTCTAGCATTAATTTATGCCCTTAAACTTGTTGTAACTCTTTTATAATCTATAAATTCTCGTAGGGTATAAATCTAAGTCCAGAATCATATAACACCAACAATTCTTAAAATCCATTTTCTATGGATTCTATGATTATTCTTAAGCCATAAATGGCCATCTAGCATTCTCTAGGCTTAAACTATCCTAACCTAGTCCTCAGAATCAAGAACCAAGTTAAGAACATGGATTTGACTATCCAAACCCCTATTTCTATTCAAAACCCCAAACTATATTCAAAGAAATCAAAGAGGGAGCAATGAATAGAAATCCTCTTACCTCTTGAAGACTCGAAGTCTAGAAGCTTGATCCTCTTCCTCTCCTTCTTCCCTTCTTCCCCTTTCTCCTTCTTGTTCTCCCCTTTTCTTTCTTTTCTTTCTCTTTCTCTGGTTTTCGGATCTCTGCCGAGGGAGAAGGGAGAAATAAGGGGGTGGGACGTAGAGGAAATTACGAGAAAAGATTAACTTAAGTTTTTACACTGAAACTTATATCTGCTATGGACACCTGAATTATTCTAATTCGAGTTTTCCTGCTTCCAACAACGTTAGAATAAATCATAAGATTCATCTAAATTGTTGTTTCACCATTTTCCTTATTTTCTATATCTGCTGCTAGTCATTCAGTATTAAAATGCACAACCAGTATGCCTAAAAATACCAAACTGACTCTGATTCTCTTGAAACTTTTACCACATCTTACTTGGCTTATTTGTGACCTAGAAATGAACTTTCTATGTTTATTTCCCTTAACATAGCAACTATGCTATTATCTGAGTCATTTTAAGCCACTTTACAACTTCTGTGTTGCAACTAAGTGCCTAAATGAACTCAGTTTGTCACAAAACTTGACTGACATGCTAAACAAGTCAAATGCTACATTTGGTAACCATTTACCAGTCTAACATGTGCTTAAGGGTATTACATTTCTCCCCTCCTTTTTAAAATTTTGTCCCCAAAATTGTTCACCTCAAGCAAACAATTCTGGCTAAACAAAACTCTACATGGAACTTCTCCTTCCATGCAGTCCTTTTTCAGTACCAGCTTCTCCCAGCCACCTTCACTTGACGAGATTTGCTTACCTTAAAGCTCTTGATCTCTATGCTTATGGATGGTAAGTTGTACTAAAACATAACTTTGCTTTGAACTCCTTCTTATAAGGCTTTCAAAACCAGGTGTGAATCTAGTATCTCTCTCAGACACTATATTCACTGAAACTCTATGAATTCTGACTTTTTCTTTCAAAAGTAGTTGAACCACTTTATCTAGAAAATAGCTAACTTTACTTGGCAAAAGATGGGTAGATTACTTAATCTCACCATTCTTACCAGTAGCTTAACATATTCTATTATGTTCTTTAACATACTAGGCCATCATACGTTTTCCTTACCTCTTGGAAAACCTTAGTAGCCTTTTGATAGATGGTATACTTTCTCTGGTGAGCTTCCTCCGGAATCCTTTTCTTGATTTTTGACCCTCTTTGGAAAACAAAGTTGTCTCTAAACTTCGTCACTCCCTCTTAGTCATAACAAAATCCTTAAGGGTTCCTTAGAAAATCTGCTCACACTTGTCCCTTAGAGCTTCATTCTCCTTCTGAGCTTCAAAGAAATCTGAGTCTTTAGGCCTCTTACTATGTCCACCTTGCTCACTGAGAGACTATCTGGAATCATAGTCACCGCTAAACTCAAATTCTTGAAAACTCTCAAGAAATTCACTCTCTCTTGGACTATCATCTAGGATAACCACTACACTAGCATTACCCAAATGATATCTCAACTCAAGGTTATGAGCCTTGAAAAATTCTATCCATCTATTCTGCTTCATGTCCAGCTTCCTCTGATCAACAAGCGTCTTGAGCTATCATGATTGCTGAACATCTCTATCTAGACTCCTTATGAGTTATGTCTTCGAAACTATAAGGTAATCACTACTGTGGCTAATTCCAAATCATGCCTAAGGTAGTTCTTCTCTTACAGAGTTAACTGCCTTGATGCGTAGGCATTTACCTACCTCTATTGTATCTAACACACCCTAGTCCCATCTTCGAAGTATATCTGACTACCTCAAAGTTCTCTCGGGAATTTGGAATTACCAAAACTGACGTAGTAATCAACCTTCTCTTCTACTCTTGGAAAACAAACTCACTACCTAGAGTCCATTGCTGAGTACTACCTTTCTTAACTAGCCTAAACCAGGTAGCACTAACTTAGAAAATCTACTGATAGATTCTCTGCTCTTGGATACAATGGCTACTCTACCCATTGTACCTCTACTTAAACTCTACTAGAATTCTCTGCAATTTCTGTCTTGAGAAATTATATAATTCTTAAACTGTACCACTTGTAATCCAAAACTGACTTTCGGCTTACTTGGTACTTAACCACTTCTTTTCAAAAGTTTCCAAAACTACCTTTGACATAATCTTCACATCCTTTCATAATTCTGGAAAACTCTTGAAGATCTGCTCTTCTTTACTCTGTTTCTATGACAACCAAGTCTTAGATCATCTCCCGAGAAAATTCAAAGCTTCTCTCAACTGATCAACCTGGTCATCCTTCTCTCTAAAATAACCAAACCTACCAACAAGGTACGCAAACTAGATTCACAAAGTAAATCAACATGATCTACAAAGTAAATCTATTCTCTCCTTATACACACCTTAAAAGATTTCTCTTTACATGTGTTTTCATCTCATACCAAGTTGGAAGATTTCGTCATTTCCTTTTTCCAAGAATCATCTCCCTTACGATGTCCTGGTTACTCACTTATGCAGCACATAGATTACCCATCAAAAATGGTCTACATCCATGTATCTTACCACATCTAACACATCTTAGTGACTTGAAGCTTGATTTACCTTTCTCCTTAGAGTGGCTCATCTAAAAGCACTGTACTTATACATATCATCACTCCAAGCTTCCACTGTGCAACTCTGATACAAATTGAGATCAAAAGGTACTTTTACTGATCTCAACATCTGATCTTTTCCTCTTTAGGAACCTTCTAACTCTTGTTCCATGGAGGCTCTGATACTTCTACAACTCTGCATTCACTTATTAGAGCGAAGAAGTACATAACCTCCTTTTGCATCGCAACTCTTCTAATGTCTTCTCCAAGTTCTACTTCAAATTTTACTCACTTCCAGTCTTTATCTGGATTGGACGTAAAATAAGAAAAGAACTCCTGACATTCTTTGAATTGCTTCACATACTGGTCTTCAGTAATATCCCCTTGCTCCAACTTTAGGAATTCCTTTTCCTTTGCTTTCTATAACTCAAGGGAATAATACTTATCTAGGAAAGTAACTCTAAACATCTCTCAGGCGTTTTGAGTACTAACCATCTCTAGTAACCTCTCTGCTTCATCTCATCAGCTTTCGGCTTCACCTACTAACCCTTACGAAGCAAGGTCACCTTCTGTTCATCAGCGCACGACATGACCTCAAGGATCTCTTCCATCACATGAAACCACCTTTCGGCTCTGACTGAACTAAATGCTCCCTCGAAAATAAAGGAGTAACTTTCTAGAACTCTGAGAAATATTGATCTCTCAAAAGTTCCTTCTCGTTCCCGCAACTAACTATGCGAGTCTTATTCTATCACTACTGATAGACTTTTACTAATGGCAATCTGCTCTCTCAACACAGCAGCCATTTATCTAAGAGCTCTGGTTTTCTCCTTTTTACCAGACTCCCTGTCTCATAGGTTTGCCTGGTAGTTGCCATAGTTTTCTGTACACGCAGCACAATGCATATTAAGTTAGCTAGGCTCAATATCATGTAACTATGAGACAGTAGCTATTAGCACACATACCTAAGGCTAGTCATGCAATCCTATCTGCATATCTCAAAAAGAGATAAAAGAATGCATAACATTCTACTAAACTGCTACGTATGCCTAAGCATAGTCAGTCCATACCCCGGCTCAACAGGATGAACTGCTCTGATACCAAAATGTAACATCCTAATACAGATATCTAGATATATCCTAGATAGACAGAGATATATAAAGATAACCAGTACTAGAGATGTCACTTCTATACTATATACTAACATATATCTATAATCACAACTGAGTAATTATAGAAAGCCTTGAGAGAGATTGCGGAAAAACTTAAACTCATACATATATATAAATACAAACTTAGCCACATGAGGGCTTATTGTAATACATATAACATAAAACTTACAGAACAAACATAAACTTATTACATAAGTTCTGTCTACTTAAAGCAATAAAAACTACTCTAGTCTTCATGCTTTATCTTCTCACCCTTAGCAGGGTTTGTACCTCTGTACCGGTGCCTTTGCCTGCATCTGTGCCTGTGCCTGCATCTATGCCTGCATCTGTGCTTGCATCTGGATTTACATGGAATAGCAACTGGGGTGAGAATTACAAATTCTCAATAAAAGCAATTCCAATACCAGTTCTCTATAACATTGTATATAACAATTATATAACAAATGCTATAATTTCTAACTTAGGAGCTTTCTCCTCTTTTCTTATAACTTAGGAGTTTCCTCCTCTTTTCTCATAACTTAGGAGTTTCCTCCTCTTTTCTCATAACTGCACACTTTCTATAGTGTGATATCAATCGATAGCCTACACACTATTAATATATACAATGCCCATACAGCTGTACATACCAACAGTGACGGACAATGCCCATACAACTGTCCGTGAATGCAATGAGAATGATATGTAATATGAATATGGCTAGAGAAATCCTAAGAGCATGTGAATGAAATACAAATGCAAGGTTTTGTTTTGAAATACATGCAAAAGTCTATTTTGAAAACAAAGAAGTTTGCTAGGAACTAGTCAGTATATCATCCAGTGGTAATTAGAGGAAAAGCTTATCCTCATATTACACATATCTTGACACACTGAGAAATTCGGGCTTCATCCTTACTCAAAGAGCGTCTTTGGATTTCTCACTTATCTCCTTTGGCCTTGGCACTATCGAGACATCAGGGTTAAGTCCTTCTCAAAAGTCCTTCGGACACCCATCTATCTCTTTTTGCCTCCACGAATGACATCAAAGGATACTCACCAGATAGATCCTACTTGACCAATTCATAGACTTACATTCGTACTTATATACTCAGTTCCTTTACGATCTAAGTATATTCTCCTAGAAACTTTGGCTTCTTATGTTTACCCTTTGTAATGAGGAGAATCTGTAACCTCATACTACATGTAACCTTAGCACTTGGTTAGAAATACTTGTCCCCTTAGGAACTTCTCTGATTCTTTACCTTCTGGCTAAATGACCTCACGTCATATAACGTTACATTCTCAGGTAAACATTACCAAACTACTCCTCATACTTCTATCCAAACACCACCTCATCACTCGTATCTCTTAAGTGATTTCTAACGCAACACTATGTTGTGGAGGTGTTAGATACCTACCTATGGCAAACCACTTATCTTGGTTGCACTTAGGTTCTTTCTCTTCACATACATACTAGCTTAATTGACTAGTGTGTGAAAAGCTTAGTGTTATGTTTAACTCTTACATAAACACCATCTTACTCTCTTATAGACTCCACTCATCCGAGTGAAAGAGTCTATCTTAACTAATGCGTCATCTACCCTTGCTTAAGGAAATAAATGAGCATTTCTCTAAAACTTTGCATAATTAACTCAACTTTAACTAAAGAGAGTAATTCATGCATCTAACTTTCCTTTCTATCACACTTCTGGTAGTAGCTTATACTACACGTGTGTGCTAACATACGTATTCTGGTTATATCTAGCTTTCCCTTCTATCACACTTCTGGTAGTAGCTTATTCTACACTTGTGTGCTAACATACGTATTCTGGTTGTATCTAGCTTTCCCTTCTATCACACTTCTGGGCTTTCCCTTCTATCACACTTCTGGTAGTAGCTTATACTACACTTGTGTGCTAACATACGTATTCTGGTTGTATCTACCTTTCCCTTCTATCACACTTCTAGTAGTAGCTTATACTACACTTGTGTGCTTAAGGTTCTAGATACCTCTTTAACTATTCCAAACTCATGGAATGCTTAAGAACTTAACTTCCATACTTTTGTTAGTATCTAAGGAAGTAAATTCCCTTTATCTTGTACTTCTAACTCGTCTTTGCTAATACATGAGTTGTTGCACATTTCTATTCTACCATATGATTATGACATTTTCTTAGTCACAAATCATCTTATTGTGTATTTAGCAATGCACTAAGTCTCACTTACCTAGAGACTTTATACCTAAACATTCCCTCTTTGGAATTAATACACAATCTTGTCTCCACTCAAGTGAATCTAATGCAAGAGTGGTTCTTACTTGCAACTCTTTGTTGCCTAAGGTTCTAGGTACCTTCCTAAGGTAATCCACTTCTCTTGGATCCCCTAAGGTTCATACCTTTCTCATTCTCTACTAGAGTGAATACTATTATTCATCCTACTATACTTATCTTCAATGTACTATCTCATCACATCTTGAGTGATATCTATTACAACGTCAAGTTGCCTAAGGCGCAATGTCATTACCTAAAACAAACCTTTCCTTTAGGATGCTTAAAAGCCTATGCTTTCTCATACTTGATAGGTAAATATTTTCCACTTGAAAATATCCCCATTTGTGCCTTAACATACTTTAGGAAACATATATAAATGATTCCCTTTACTTTAGAACTTCAAAACATCCAAAAATAACATTTTGGATCTTCAGGGTCTCACGTCGTGACATGGTATATGGCACGCCGCGGCACCCTGCTCTCGGGTGCTGATACTGGGCTGATTTTTGGTCTCACGCCGCGGCATGCACCACCTACGCCGCGGCGCCCATGACAGAACAGCAGTTCTGCAGAATGCGGTTTCTGCATAATTGGTTCAAAAACCAATTTCCAATCCTTTTCTCATGGATTCTAAGTGATTTCTAGCATTAATCTATGCCCTTAAACTTATTGTAACTCTTTTATAACCTATAAATTCTCGTAGGGCATAAATCTAAGTTTAGAATCACATAACACCAACTATTCTTAAAATCCATTTTCTATGGAATCTATGATTATTCTTTAGCCATAAATGGCCATCTAGCATTCTCTAGGCTTAAACTATCCTAACCTAGTCCTCAGAATCAAGAACCAAGTTAAGAACATGGATTTGGCTATCCAAACCCCTATTTCTATTCAAAATCCCAAACTATATTCAAAGAAATCAAAGAGGGAGCAATGAATAGAAATCTCCTTACCTCTTGAAGACTCGAAGTCTTGAAGCTTGATCCTCTTCCTCTCCTTCTTCCTTTCTTCCCCTTTCTCCTTCTTCTTCTCCCCTTTTCTTTCTTTTCATTCTCTTTCTCTAGTTTTCAGCTCTCTGTCGAGGGAGAAGGGAGAAATAAGGGGGTGGGACGCAAAGGGAATTACGAAAAAAGATTAACTTAAGTTTTTACACTGAAACTTATATCTACTATGGACACCCGAATTATTCTAATTCGAGTTTTCCAGCTTCCAACAACGTTAGAATAAATCATAAGATTCATCTAAATTGTTATTTCACCATTTTCCTCATTTTCTATATCTGATGCTTGTTATTCGGTATTAAAACGCACAACTAGTATGCCTAAGAATACCAAACTGACTCTGATTCTCTTGAAACTTTTACCACATCTTACTTGGCTTATTTGTGACCTAGAAATGAACTTTCTATGTTTATTTCCCTTAACATAGCAACTATGCTATTATCTGAGTCATTTTAAGCCACTTTACAACTTCTGTGTTGCAACTAAGTGCCTAAATGAACTCAGTTTGTCACAAAACTTGACTGACATGCTAAACAAGTCAAATGCTACATTTGGTAACCATTTACCAGTCTAACATGTGCTTAAGGGTATTACACTAGGGTCCATGCATTTGTTCTTTGTTCTTTGTCCTCATCCATCCAATTATTACCATTCAATTAGGTTTCAAAATTTTAAACATCCATACCCCTCCATTGGGGGACTTGGTCATGAGCCTCCTTGAACAAAGCAAGGGGCAATTGTCTCAAGTTCATCAATTCCAAATCCATGAGGTTTATTACAACATTAACAAGAATCAAATCCATACAAATATTTAAGAAAAGAATAGAAATTATCAAGAAGCAAATAGAAAAGAATAAAATCAAGAGTAACCCCTATTAGGGTTTCTCACAAATACACAATTAGAGAAGTCTCCAACCACCATTAGAGGTTGAATAGAGTGGTCTCCCTCTTACCAAAGAGGAGAACACGAAAATGGCTTCCAAGATGCTCCTCGAGATTTTGGTTTTGGCCCCACAAAAACCCTAGAAAACAACCTCAAAAATCAACACCATAACTTGAAAAAGGAAGTATCCTTGACCATGAAAATGGTCTTAGAACACGAAAATAAGAAGAGAAGTGAAGAAAGTTGCAATCTTTACCTTAAAGTCTCAAACTTTGATCTTGAAAAAGATTGATGAAGATGGACGGTTTTGAGGTGAGGTGTGAAAGAAAAAGTGTTTAGAATGATGAAGAGAAGCTAGAAATGAGGTTAATGGAGTTAGAAACGAAAATGGTGAGGATGGGGGTGGTAACCCGAAATGGAGAAAAATGGAAATGGTGGATTTTGATGAAACCTTGTGAAGAGAAATGGTGGAGATGATGATGGAGAGTAAGGATATGTAGTTATTGAAGAGAAAAGATGAAGAGATGGAGTGGAAGAGTGAGCTTCAGTTTCGATTGGCTATGGAGGTTTAAAGAGAATGGGGAGGAAGGAAGAAGATGAAGATCTAGAGATAAGTTGTTAGGTTAAAAGTGTGATAGATTTTTGAGTGAAGTAGGTTAAGGGTTGAAATAAAATTCCCCTCCTTTTTCCCCTAGGGTGCCGCAGCAATGAGAGAGAGGAGAGAGGGAAATGGAAAGCTTCCCAAGCAAGCCAAGGGTAGTTAGGTCTTTTCTTGGGTCAAAGCTTCTAGAAGATTGATTAAAATAGCAATATATTTGAATTAAAGTAACTTTGTTATGACATAAAGTAGATTACATTGGGATAAGGTAATAGGATTTTTATTACATGCTATTATCCAGAGGATAATAGTTACAGTCGACAGAAGTCAGTATTAATTAATCTGATAGATAAATCTTTCGCAGTATTTTATTATTTCATTTGTTAAATTTTCTTGAAAAATGTGAAACCTTGGAAACTGTGTCCGGCCTTGGGTTTAGTAAGATCCCCCGTCGACGTTTCCATAGTTCAAGGTTTTCGAAGAAAATATCTCATTTCTCTGGCTCCGCTCAGCTTGCACGTAAAATGAGGGATATATTAAAATATTTGACGTTCCTGGAAAATTCCCAGAAAATTCTCAAAAATTGAAAATATTATAAAACGGCTATTCGTCATATAATTTTCCAACTTTCGGAACGTTACAGTTATTTCCTCGACTCTGTCCATTGTGCACGTAAAACGAGAAATATATTAAAATATTCCACGTTCTTAGAAAATTCCAGAAAAATTCTAGAAAATCTCAAATATTATAAAATGAATATCCATAACGAAATAAATAAATTTTGTGGTGTTACAACTCTCCCCAACAAATAAGAATTTCGTCCTCGAAATTTTCATACCTTAAACTAGTTCGGGGTATTGCTTCTTCATCTTATCCTCGAGTTCCCATGTCGTGTCTCCAGTTGCTTCATTCCTGATTACTTTCACCGGTGCAATGTCCTTCCCTCTGAGTTGCTTTGTCCTCATATCCTCAATCCTCACAGGAGTTGTCTCATAAGTTAAGTTTTCCTTTAATTGTACAGAATTAGGTGCTATGACATGATCAGGATTTGGGATATACTTTCTGAGTTGTGACACATGAAAGACATTATGAAGGTTTGAAAGAAAATGGTATAAAGCTATTTGGTATGTAACAGGACCCACCCGACGAAGAATTTGGTAAGGTCCAAGGAATTTTAGAGTGAGGTTTCTAGATTTGAGAACACGACCGACCCCAATCGTAGGTGTGACTTTCAAGAAGACATGCTCTCCTTCTTCGAACTTAAGAGGTTTCTTTCTTTTGTCCACATAACTCTTTTGCCGACTCTGAGCTGTTTTCATTTTCTCCTGAATCATTTTAACATTTTCGATTGTCTGCTGAATAAGTTCAGGTCCGACGGTAAGCCATTCTCCATCTTGATACCAGCACAGAGGCGTCCGACACCTTCGTCCATACAGGGCCTCATAGGGTGCCATCCCTATACTTGAATGATAACTGTTGTTGTAGGTGAATTCTACCAATGGTAAGATTTCATCCTAACTTCCAGTTTGCTCTATAGCACAAGCTCTCAATAAATCTTCTAACGACTGAATTGTTCTTTCCGATTGACCATAAATCTACGGATAGTATGCGAAACACAATCGCAACTTCGTTCCCATAGCCTCTTGAAGACTCTGCCAAAACTTCGATGTAAACCTTGGATCTTTATCGAAAATAATACTTGTGGGTATCCCATGAAGTCTGACAATTTCACCAATGTATATCTGAGTCAACTTCTCCAACGGATATCTTATGTTGATCGGCAAAAAGTGAGCTGACTTTGTAAGTCGATCCATAATTACCCATATTGAGTCATATCCTTTTCTAGTCCTTGGTAACCCGACAACAAAATCCATGGTGATACTATCCCATTTCCATTCAGGGATAGTCAAGGGTTGTAGTAATCCAGCTAGTCTTTGGTGCTCAATCTTTGTTTTTTGGCAAACCAAACAAGGCGACACGCATCTAGCAATATCTTTCTTCATCCTGTGCCACCAAAATAACTTCTTCAAGTCTTGATACATCTTGGTCATTCCAGGATGCATACTTAACTGACTCGAATGAGCATGTTCAAGTATGTATTTCCGGAGTTCCTCATCCTTAGGCACACAGACCCTTCCTTGGAATCTCAGAATTCCATCACTCCCTTCCTTCAACGTTGATACACCATCCTGCCTTATCAATTCTCTTTCTTCTTGCAGGAACTTATCGATCTTTTGTTTCTCTCGAATATCATTCATTAAGTCATTTGAGATAGTGACCTTATTTATGTAGATTTTACCCAGTGTTAACTCCACCAATGACCATATGTCTCAGAATTGCTCTATCAGGTCCTTTTCTCTGATCATCATGGCAGAAACACTAACCGTTTTTCTACTCAAAGCATCGGCCACCACATTCGCCTTTCCAGGGTGATACTGAAGCTGGAAATCGTAGTCCTTCAGGAACTCTAGTCATCTTCGTTGCCTCATGTTCAGCTCTTTCTGATCGTATAGGTATTTCAGACTTTTGTGGTCACTGAAGACGTTGAATGTGGCTCCATACAGATAATATCTCCATATCTTCAATGCAAACACCACGGCAGCTAACTCCAAATCTTGCGTTGGGTAGTTCTTCTTGTGCACTCGCAATTGTCTTGAGGCGTAAGCCACCACCTTTCCATTTTGCATAAGAACGCATCCCAAACCTTGATACGAAGCATCACAGTACACTTCAAATGACTCATTAGGATTTGGTAATACTAACACGGGCGACGTAGTTAGTTTCCTTTTTAACTCTTGAAAACTTCCCTCACAGGAATCTGTCCATTCGAAAGCTTGATTCTTTCGGGTGAGCTGAGTGAGTGGTCCAGCAATCTTAGAAAATCCTTCTATAAATCTCCGGTAGTATCCGGCTAATCCAACGATGCTTCGGATCTCTATCACCGTCGTTGGTCTTTCCCATTGTAACACAGCTTCTACCTTCGAAGGATCCACAACAATTCCTTCCTTTGAGATTACATGGCCCAAAAATTTCACTTCATCTAACCAAAACTCGCATTTGGATAGTTTCGCATATAGCTCTTTCTCCTTCAAGATCTGGAGAACTATGCTGAGATGTTCAGCATGGTCCTATTGATTTTGTGAATAGATCAAGATATCGTTGATGAAAACAACGATGAATCTATCCAAATAAGGACGAAAGATTCTATTCATGTAGTCCATAAATATCGTAGGTGCATTGGTCACACCAAAAGGCATCACCAGGTACTCGTAATGTCCATAACGAGTATGAAAAGCTGTCTTAGGAATGTCTTTCACTTTCACCCTAATTTGGTGATAACCCGATCACAGATCGATCTTTGAAAACACAGTTGCTCCCTTCAATTGGTCCATCAAGTCATCTATCCTTGGCAATGGATACTTATTCTTAATCGTAACCTTGTTCAACTGACGGTAATCCATGCACAATCTTGAAGTCCCATCTTTCTTCTTAACCAACAACACAGGTGCTCCCCAGGGTGACACACTGGGTCTCACAAATTGTTTTTCCAGAAGCTCTTCCAACTGCTTCTTAAGTTTAGCGAGTTCAGCTGGTGCTATACGGTAAGGCGCTATGGAAATAGAACCAACTCCAGGTACCAAGTCGATGGCAAACTCGACCTCTCGTTCAGGTGGCAAACCAGGTACATCATCAGGGAAAACTTTAGGAAATTCTCGTACAACAAAGATTGCGTCCACATCGATTTGACTCTCGACTTTCAAAGAAGATAACAGCATGTATCCTCGGGCTCCCTCTTTCAGAAAAGCCTTCACTTGGTTGGAGATCAAAAATCTAGAATCCTCATCCATAGGAAAAATTATGGTTTTTCTAGAACAGTCTAACAGGACACGATTAGCAGATAGCCAATCCATTCCCAATATCACATCTAACTGAGATAATGGTAAACAGATCAAATCGACAGAAAAGATCTGACCTTCTATAACCAAAGGACAACCTAGACAAACTTTAGCAGTAACAACAGGTTTTGCAGTAGGAGTTGAAATAGTCAAATCAAAGGGGAAGGAAGACACAGACAATTCAAGCCTCGTCACACAGTCATGTGAAATGAAAAAATGAGTAGCACCAGAATCATACAATACAATTAAAAGATTACCTTCAATGATACCTTCTCCTTGTATCAGATCCTCGGATTTAGAGGCCTCAGCACTACTCAGGGTGTAGACTCTGCCTCCATCTTGTGGTTTAGAGGTTCTTGCAGCATTGATGGATGGTTCCACCTTGGTCTGATTGCAGTCTCAAGAAACGTGACCAGGTTTCCCGCACCGGAAGTAAATAATTCCTTTGATTGTGCAGTCTCTTGTAAAGTGCTCCTTTCCACACTTCATACACCTCGGAGTAGTTGCAGCATTCTGGCCCATCCTTCCTGGACTTCCAGTTGGGCTTCCTCCTTGAGATCTTTGTGGCTGTTAGCTTCCAGAGGGTCTGGAATAGGGCTTCTTTTGATAACGACTTGCGTTACCACCGCCTCCTCTTTGGGATCGAACGGGCCCAAAATTTCTATTTCTCGCCTCATGTTCTTGTTCCACACTCTCTAATCGACAGCAAGTGTCAAGTAGCTCGGAAAACTGAGTAATCTTCAAAGCTATCACAATTTTCTTTACCTCATGCCTCAGGCCTTCCTCAAACTTCCGGCACTTCCAGACTTCATTGGGTTGAAGTTGAAAATAGCTAGAGAATCTTGACAAGTTTTCAAACTTAGCGGCGTACTCGCTCACAGTTATGCCTCCCTGTCGCAACCTCAGAAATTCCATTTCTTTTGCGTGCCTAGCGCTTTCAGGGAAATACTTGTTCAAGAACCTTTCTTTGAACACCTCCCAAGTTATCACTCTATTTGCGGCTTGCAATAACCTTTGTTCTCCTGTCCACCAATGCTCAGCGTCTCCTATCAGCATGTATGTAGCATAGGTTACCTTCCTATCGTCAGCACAATTTATACCAGTAAATATTTTCTCCAGCTCTTGGATCCACAATGTAGCTTTCTCTGGATCAAACTCCCCTTTGAACTACGGAGGGTTAGCACGACGAAATCCCTCTAAGTTCTGAATGTCCGCCGTAGCTTCCAACTATTATGCAACTCTAGCCTGTTGTTGAGTTGTTTGTTGGTTCTGCTGTAACATTGCCTCAGCCATCTTTTGTATGGCCTCTATGGCAGCAGCCATATCACCTCGACGAGCCATCAGTTCTTCTCAAATCAAACTACGCAAAATACAAAGAAAGTCAGATGTATCCATATGAATACCAAACAACAAAATCACAGAGAATAACATAGTACAAACAAGACAGTCCAAAACCACACGACCCAAAAGAAAACATAACCGGGAGCTTTGATACCAAGACAGTGTAACGCCCCTTTTTCTAATCCAATACACACGAAGAAGGAACGTCACACTATTATATTAATAATTCGTAAAACGTAAGTAAATATTTTATTTGCGAAAAATAACGTTAGTTTCATATTTTCATAATAGTGATATATTGGAGCTAAATTAAGTTATCTTAAAACTTTCATCATAATGAGTATTTTTTTGTAAGATATTGTAAATGGTAGAATAATAATACTAGAAAAAGAAAATCCCTGCTGTAGCAGAACTTCCAACACTGAACAGTTATAATACAGTTAACAGAAACTAAACCATACATTGAAATTACATTATCATAGTTATACATACAAGCCTGTATTAATTACATTTCTAAAAAGTATACAAAAAGACAAAATGTGTACCTACCCCAAGAGATACAAATATATACCCACTAAACCAATAGTACATCAGGCTCCCTCAAAATAAACAGACAGCCATCAGTAGCCATCTACCTAAAACAGTCTCTAAGACTGACGAGAACTAGAAGGAATCGTAGACGGATCCTCCACAGGGTCCTCGTCATCCGACGAGACATCCATCGGAACGACGGAACAGCGGGCAGGAGCCCAAGCAGTAGACAAGAAGGAATTGTCACGTGGGGTATAGTACATGTCCGCCCACATGTCTCTCACGGGCATGTAAAATTCCAGCCACACAAAGGCATGGAAGTCAAAAATAGAAGCAGTGTAACGTCGCCATGCTAAGGACACTGTCAATTCGCCGTGGTACACACATCGATCAGTCTGCACGTTGATATGCCAGCAATCCGGACTACCATGAAAGTTGATCCGCATGTAACCAAAAAATCCACGGGGGCAAAATGACATCCTCAACAACCTTGATCTCAATCAAGATATGGCCAGAAACCCTGAAACTCAGTGGTTTCCTTATCCTCTTCACGAACGTCTTCGAACAATCATATGATAATATACAATAACAGAATATACAATAAAGAGGTGAGATACTCGTTATTCATTACCAATAATAGTAGCAGGAAACTAAATGGCGCTGAACGCCCACATACAACACATTTTATACATTTAATCATAACAACATTAAATTTACAATAACACGAGATCATAACATTAAAATAATAAAAACATTATCAGCAGTTAGTGATTTGAGTGACTAACAATTATCACAAATATAACAGTAAATATGCCTTATAATTATCAATGCTCATGCTTGTAATTGGCTAGCTATCATGAATAATAGTTTTGATGATAACAAACGTAAAGACAAACATGAAATGATGAGAAGACCAAGTCCAAGACTTTCAAGAATAGCTTTAGGACTTAGGATCGTTGTAAAGAGACTCATTGGATATCTCATTATTTTTGGTTGCAAAGAAATGTTTTCAAAATTATTTTTCTAAACTTAAAGAATCATTTTCTGGACATTTAAAAGCATTTAAAACTGATTTTATATCAGGGGTATTCGAATACCCCATAAGGTATTCGAATAGCTCACTGAGTATTCGAATAACCTATTTTTGTAGAAAGCCTGTTTTATTATAGGTATTCGAATACACCATATGGTATTCGAATAACCATGTTTTAAAGTTTGTACGTTTTCTATTTTTTAAAGTGGTATTCGAATAACCACACTTGGTATTCGAATAACCTTTGTCTAAACTGTTTCTCAAAGTCATTTTAAATCAGTGGTATTCAAATAACCTATTAAGGTATTCGAATAACCTTCTTCAGAACTGGTTTTCACGGAACTTTTCAAAATGAGGCATTTGAATACCTCATAAGGCATTTGAATACCGTATCCCAGAAATGGCTTTACGAAGCTTTCGAAAATGGAAAGAAACGACCATATTTTTGCTCTTAATTATACCCAACGGCTCTTTTCTTCATTGGCCTATAAATAGAGACCTTGGGTCTCTTCTGAAGGCTGGCCAAAAACCATTTGAACTATTTGCTTGTATTAAAAACGTGATTCACTATTTTTCTTACATTTTCTATGCTCCTTTTGCTAAAATCTTGAGATATCCTTAGAGAGCTCCATAGTGCTTCAAGTTGTAATATTTGCTCTGTGAGAGAGATTCTTTTCATCTATTATTCTGATACTTTTGTAAAAGGGTGAGGTATCCCTTGTTGTAAGGAAGGTGAGGTATCCTTCATAGGGGGTGAGGTATCCCTCTAGTAAATAGGGTGAGGTATCCCTGTTATGTAAAGGTTGGAAGCACCTGTTTTAAGCTTGTGTTGAATAGTGAAAAATCTCGAACTGTGTTTCGGGGACTGGACGTAGGCCACAAGTGGTTAGTGGTCGAACCAGGATAAATATCGTGCCTGCTCTTCTTTCCTTAATCTTTTATCTTTCTGCACTTTATTTATTATATCTTGCAATTTAATTTCCAGTTGTTCTTCTTATCTTCATCTTATTCATGCCTTTTATTATTTAAATTCAGCATAGTTTATTTGTTTGCGCTTTTTGAAAGAAATTTTCTAAATACTCAATTCACCCCCCCTCTTGAGTACTGAAGCCACTTGGGTAACAAGTGGTATCAGAGCTAGACTCTTGTATAAAGAGCTTAGCCGTTTCAAGAGTACATGGCTTCATCAAATGTTTTATCAGAAGCAACTTCCATAAATCGACCACCTTTTTTCAATGGGGATGGTTATGCATATTGGAAGGAAAGAATGAAAATCTTTGTCGAGGCTATTGATCTAGATGTGTGGGATGCTGTCGAAAATGACGCATTTATACCTACACGCATTGTCAATGGTGTAAAAACCGAGACACCTAGAAGTGATTGGTCTGATGAGGATAAAAGAAAAGTTCAATATAATTTAAAAGCCAAAAACATCATTACTACTGCTTTGGGGCATGATGAATTTTTCAGAATTTCAAATTGTAAAACTGCTAAAGAAATGTGGGACACTTTGCAAGTTACCCATGAGGGTACTAGTGAAGTTAAGAGGTCAAGAATCAATTCTCTAACTCGAGAATATGAATTATTTAGAATGGACCAAGGAGAAAGCATTCAAGAAATGCAAAAGAGGTTCACCCACATTGTTAATCATCTTGCATCATTAGGAAAGAATTTTACTAACGAAGATTTGATTAACAAAGTGTTGAGATGTCTTAGCAAGATTTGGCAACCCAAAGTAACAGCCATATCAGAATCGAGGGACTTGTCAGCAATGTCTTTGGCTACCCTCTTTGGAAAGCTTTATGAGCATGAACTAGAACTAAATAGACTAAGTCAAAGTGAAGAAAATGACAAGAAGAAAAAGGGAATAGCCCTCAAAGCCACCACCTCAGTAAATGATGACCATAATGATGAGGATGAAGAAGGCACTGAAAACAATGAGATCAATAAAGAAAATTTCGGCCTTCTTGTAAGAAAATTTGGTAAGTACCTAAAGAAAAAGGGGACACAAAGAAGACCGCCTTTTCCCCCAAAGAAAATTGAAAAGAAATCCTCCAAAGAAAGAAGAGTCTACATAGCATGGGATGAAAATGACATGGACTCCACTGATAGCTCAGATAGCGAGGAAGCTCATCTATGTTTTATGGCCAAAGGAGAAGAAGAAGAAAGCGAAAATGAGGTAAGTTCTAACACTACTTTACTGCCTTCTTATGATGAGTTACAAGACGCCTTTGAAGAATTGCTTGACGAATCTTTAAAACTCACAAAACAAATTTCTTCTTCTAAGAAAAAAATCTCTTTTCTAGAAAATCAAATTCTTATTTTAAATAAAGAGATTGAAGAATTAAAAATTGAAAATGAAACTTTGGGAATTATTGATGCATGCTCATCTCATCCCTCACATGCTTCTACTTCTTCATCTTGTTCTTCATGTCATATGCTTGAAAAAGAAATTGAAGATTTAAAGAACACTCTTTCTAAATTCACTCTCGGTAGAGATAATTTAAATATCATATTAGGAAAACAAAGGGTTGTTTTTGAAAAAGCTGGAATTGGTTATAACCCGAAAAATCAGCATAAATCTTATAAAAACTTCTTTGTTTATTCAAGCACTTCTTGTAGTCCATTTATTAAATGTTTTTACTGTGGAAAGAAGGGTCACAGTGCTTCAACATGCAATGTAAGAAAGAATGTTAACACAAAAATTGGAACAAAAATGGTTTGGGTTCCTAAGGGTACTATACCCAAAACTGACATTCAAGGACCCAAGAAAATTTGGGTACCAAAAACCAAAAATTAAATTGTGTTGCAGGTGTGCTTGAAAGCCAAGAACTGACTTCGGCATTTTTTGAAAGTGGCTACTACGAGCACAAGACCGGAAATAACTTCAAGCTCTCTTCCTTCTTTTCATGAAGCTTGAAGTTGCAACCATGAAATAAGTTCTTAATCATTGGAACAGATGAGAAAATAATGGCAAATAATAAGGCAAGCTCTCTTACGGTATTGTTTTTGTGTTTCCATCATCGGGTAAGGTTTTCGCCTCTCAAACATGTAGTTCTGGACATATATATATGCTTTCATGTTTAAGTCATTCGAATAACTATCTTTAGTATTCGAATACCATTGCTTTATATGTGAAAATCTATGTTTTTTCTGATAGGTCTATTCGAATACCCTCCCATGGTATTCGAATACCATACATCAGTACAGAGTTCTTATGGTTTTATAAGTTGGTGCATTCGAATACCTAAATATGTATTCGAATAATTTGAGACATCTTTATTAGTACTTGTTACATGCTATCTGGAGTGTTCGAATACCTTCCAAGGCATTCGAATACTTGCTCCTTCTGGAGTTTATAAATGTGATGGGTATTCGAATACAGCAAAAGGTATTCGAATACCACATGGCTGAAAGCCAAATTTACAGCACGTTCTCTGTTCCGTTTCTGTCTTTCTTTTTATACATATGCAATGTAAATATATTCTGACTATGAATAACATGCTTTAGATAAAATACATCTTAGTTTTTGAGCCTATGTTTTGTACCTTAAATGAAAATTACATGATGTTCTTAAATACATATTTTTTTTTGCTTGCTCTTTCACCTTCTTTTTTTCTCTAGAATATGTTGCATATTTAAATTCTTTGTAAGGTAAATGCTTAATGTAATTGGCTACTGTTTTAAATAAATATACGAACAAATGCAACAAGTGGTATTAAACAAAGTGGTATGAATGTAATAACAAGTGGTAACAAGTGGTAACAAACAAGTGGTTAATTGACCAAATTAATTAATGCAATATCTTTTGCCCTTGTGAACTCATTTGTTATTCTTGATTTATTATTTCGAATGATTTACTTGCTTATGAGTTTGACTAACCTCTATGGATCCAAAAATTAATGGATACCAAAGAAAATGCTTTGAATTGTTTTGTAGGGGTCTAACTACCTCAAGCAAACTCTTAAATACAAATTATTCAACTTGAGGGAAATGAATGAAGAGGACATGAGGAGACTTTCTTCAAGAACAATGGAATGGAATACTCAATGGAAGAAAGCTCAAACTTGAAGGACCAATAAACGAAGAACATTACAAAGAAGCATCTCTCTTTATCTAATTCAATAAGTATCTCTATCCCTAAGCGATTGTGATATTCTATATGGATTGTATGATACTCGTTGATTAATTATATTTTTCTTACATGAGTAGCATGCTTAGCATTGACAAAAGTGCCAAATTGGATTTTTTTTTTGCCATTTCATATAAGGTAAATTACGTTAGTTCTATACAATGCTCTGATCCCTATAGCATATTTTATCAAAGTAAAAATATCTATGATTCTCTTGATAGATGGCAAATTTATAAGAAATTGATAACAAGTGGTAAAGATCTTACATCTTGGTAACAAGTGAATGTTATCTTTTTAATAACATGTGGTATCAAATATAAGTTATTTTCGTGATAAATGTAATGACTGTTTTGATGATAATAAAAAGCAATAAATTGTTTAATGCATGAATTTATCTTTGCTTATGTGCTGAATATTGTGCTTATATTGCTAAATTTATAAAATTAACCTCTGTTGCCATTCTTGTATGCTGAATGAACATATCATGTTGGACTAGCATATACTCTGTTTACCCTTATGATTTATCTTGCCCCATCTTTTTGATCATGACAAAAGGGGGAGAAAATGTTTGAATGTCTTTGTTTGAGAAAAGTCAGGGGGAGAAAAAGTCAAAACAAAAATAGAAATTGAATTCCAAAAGTAAGGGGGAGCTGCTGTGCATATCTCTGATGTAAATCACCTCTTATGAAAAAGAGGGGGAGTAAGTATCTCTAAACAATCTTTGTGAATTCCAATTTCTATGAACTAATGCCTTTCTCAATTGTTAGTTTGTCATCATCAAAAAGGGGGAGAATGTAATTGGCTAGCTATCATGAACAATAGTTTTGATGATAACAAACATAAAGACAAACATGAAGATGATGAGAAGACCAAGTCCAAGACTTTCAAGAATAGCTTTAGGACTTAGGATCGTTGTAAGTCAGGGGGAGAAAAAGTCAAAACAAAAATAGAAATTGAATTCCAAAAGTAAGGGGGAGCTATTGTGCATATCTCTGATGTAAATCACCTCTTATGAAAAAAAGGGGGAGTAAGTATCTCTAAACAATCTTTGTGAATCCCAATTTCTATGAACTAATGCCTTTCTCAATTGTTAGTTTGTCATCATCAAAAAGGGGGAGAATGTAATTGGCTAGCTATCATGAACAATAGTTTTGATGATAACAAACGTAAAGACAAACATGAAGATGATGAGAAGGCCAAGTCCAAGACTTTCAAGAATAGCTTTAGGACTTAGGATCGTTGTAAAGAGACTCATTGGATATCTCATTATTTTTGGTTGCAAAGAAATGTTTTCAAAATTATTTTTCCAAACTTAAAGAATCATTTTCTGGACATTTAAAAGCATTTAAAACTGATTTTATATCAGGGGTATTCGAATACCCCATAAGGTATTCGAATAGCTCACTGAGTATTCGAATAACCTATTTTTGCAGAAAACCTGTTTTATTATAGGTATTCGAATACACCATATGGTATTCGAATAACCATGTTTTAAAGTTTGTACGTTTTCTCTTTTTCAAAGTGGTATTCGAATAACCACACTTGGTATTCGAATAACCTTTGTCTAAACTGTTTCTCAAAGTCATTTTAAATCAGTGGTATTCGAATAACCTATTAAGGTATTCGAATAACCTTCTTCAGAACTGGTTTTCATGGAGCTTTTCAAAATGAGGCATTCGAATACCGTATCCCAGAAATGGCTTTACGAAGCTTTCGAAAATGGAAAGAAACGGCCATATTTTTGCTCTTAATTATACCCAACGGCTCTTTTCTTCATTGGCCTATAAATAGAGACCTTGGGTCTCTTCTGAAGGCTGGCCAAAAACCATTTGAACTATTTGCTTGTATTAAAAACGTGATTCACTATTTTTCTTACATTTTCTATGCTCCTTTTGCTAAAATCTTGAGATATCCTTAGAGAGCTCCATAGTGCTTCAAGTTGTAATATTTGCTCTGTGCGAGAGATTCTTTTCATCTATTATTTTGATACTTTTGTAAAAGGGTGAGGTATCCCTTAGTAAAATTGTGAGGGTGAGGTATCCCTCTAGTAAAGGGTGAGGTATCCCTTGTTGTAAGGAAAGTGAGGTATCCTTCATAGGGGGTGAGGTATCCCCCTAGTAAATAGGGTGAGGTATCCCTGTTATGTAAAGGTTGCAAACACCTGTTTTAAGCTTGTGTTGAATAGTAAAAAATCTCGAACTGTGTTTCGGGGACTGAACGTAGGCCACAAGTGGTTAGTGGTCGAATCAGGATAAATATCGTGCCTGCTCTTCTTTCCTTAATCTTTTATCTTTCTGCACTTTATTTATTATATCTTACAATTTAATTTCCAGTTGTTCTTCTTATCTTCATCTTATTCACGCCTTTTATTATTTAAATTCAGCATAGTTTATTTGTTTGCGCTTTTTGAAAGAAGTTTTCTAAATACTCAATTCACCCCCCTCTTGAGTACTGAAGCCACTTGGGTAACAATGCTCAATGAGTTGTGCGACTGACAGTTCACTCATGCAAAAGTATATCAAAACCCTACTCCATGGAGCTAGACATAAACATTTTCACAGTGAATGATCAAGGAGTAATACCAGTATATCATCAGCCTCAAAATACAGTGTGCTTTATTTTCATAAAAATGTTTGCGCAATAGCTTATACGTGATACCTCGACAGTTGATCGCGATATAGGACAGCGTCTCAGACAGGATCATCGGTGTGTCGCATTGGTCTATCCCACGGCCCCAGTGGAGCTACCACTGTCTATTGTGAGACACCCACACCCCGATGCCGCCTAGGGTCAACAACATATGACACCTACGCTTAGTCTATTCACACCCACACATAAACTCCTAGGCTCACACAGCCTTTCCAATAGTGTCCAACGGATGACACATATGCATGACGACTCAATGTTAAATCATGTATGATAAATATTGTATCTCACGATGGTACACGTACATTCAGACGTACATAACTTCAATCATTAATACCGTATCATCAAGGTATTTTTTATAATCCGTGTTCATCAAGTATTCATCCCACGTAGGGTTTTCACCTTGTATAATCCCGCATTAAAGTTAAGTTTTATGCCACCATCATTTTTCAAATATCCATTCATCATTATGATTCATACTATGGATTCTCACCTTCAAGGTTACATGTCATTAAGTTAATACGACCACTTTATGTCACTTTAATTCTTTATTATCATTACTTTCAAAAGTCTTTAGAATTATCAACTCTTTGACCATATCAAGCATTTATCTTCTACTTCAAATTCTTAACATTGGATTAACCCATTACCATCTCCCTTAAGCCTAAAATCGTAACCCCCACTAAATTCCTAAACCACATATTTGTTTTTCCTTTTAATGTATTAGTATCTCATTACTAATCCTCTTTAGATACTTAATTCAATTCTCTCAACTCACACACTCAAGTTCTTCTTATTAGGTTAAATGATCCAAATTACTAATTTTAGTCTTTGTTATATTTTTGTTTACACATTATGAGCTCCTAATTGTCCTCTAATTTCACATTTTTCCATTTTTGTCATTCAAGTCACAATGTTCACTAATTTGCCTCCCATGGCTGTGAGCCATCAAGGGACTAGGGTCCATGCATTTGTTCTTTGTTCTTTGTCCGCATCCATCCAATTATTACCATTCAATTAGGTTTCAAAATTTTAAACATCCATACCCCTCCATTGGGGGACTTGGCCGTGAGCCTCCTTGCACAAAGCAAGGGGCAATTGTCTCAAGTTCATCAATTCCAAATCCATGAGGTTTATTACAACATTAACAAGAATCAAATCCATACAAATATTTAAGAAAAGAATAGAAATTATCAAGAAGCAAATAGAAAAGAATAAAATCAAGAGTAACCCCTATTAGGGTTTCTCACAAATACACAATTAGAGAAGTCTCCAACCACCATTAGAGGTTGAATAGAGTGGTCTCCCTCTTACCAAAGAGGAGAACACGAAAATGGCTTCCAAGATGCTCCTCGAGATTTCGGTTTTGGCCCCACAAAAACCCTAGAAAACAACCTCAAAAATCAACACCATAACTTGAAAAAGGAAGTATCCTTGACCATGAAAATGGTCTTAGAACACGAAAATGAGAAGAGAAGAGAAGAAAGTTGCAATCTTTACCTTAAAGTCTCAAACTTTGATCTTGAAAAAGATTGATGAAGATGGACAGTTTTGAGGTAAGGTGTGAAAGAAAAAGTGTTTAGAATGATGAAGAGAAGCTAGAAATGAGGTTAATAGAGTTGGAAACTGAAAATGGTGAGGATGGGGGTGGTAACCCGAAATGGAGAAAAATGGAAATGGTGGATTTTGATGAAACCTTGTGAAGAGAAATGGTGGAGATGATGATGGAGAGTAAGGATATGTAGTTATTGAAGAGAAAAGATGAAGAGATGGAGTGGAAGAGTGAGCTTCAGTTTCGGTTGGCTATGGAGGTTTAGAGAGAAGGGGAGGAAGGAAGAAGATGAAGATGTAGAGAGATAAGTTGTTAGGTTAAAAGTGTGATAGATTTTTGAGTGAATTAGGTTAAGGGTTGAAAAAAAATTCCCCCCTTTTTCCCCTAGGGTGCCGCGACAATGAGAGAGAAGAGAGAAGGAAATGGCAAGCTTCCCAAGCAAACCAAGGGTAGTTAGGTCTTGGGTCAAAGCTTCTAGAAGATTGATTAAAATAACAATATATTTGAATTAAAGTAGCTTTGTTATGACATAAAGTAGATTACATTGGGATAAGGTGATAAGATTTTTATTACATGCTATTATCCAGAGGATAATAGTTACAGTCAACAGAAGTCAGTATTAATTAATCTGACAGATAAATCTTTCGCAGTATTTTATTATTTCATCTATTAAATTTTCTCGAAAAATGCGAAACCGTGGAAACTGTGTCAGACCTCGGGTTTAGTAAGATCCCCCGTTGATGTTTCCATAGTTCAAGATTTTCGAAGAGAATATCTCATTTCTCCGGCTCCGCTTAGCTTGCACGTAAAACGAGAAATATATTAAAATATTTGACGTTCCCGGAAAATTCCCAAAAAATTCTCAAAAATTGTAAATATTATAAAACGGGTATTCGTCATATAATTTTCCAACTTTCGAAACGTTACAGTTATTTCCTCGACTTTGTCCATTATGCACGTAAAACGAAAAATATATTAAAATATTCCGTGTTCTCAGAAAATTCCAGAAAAATTCTAGAAAATCTCAAATATTATAAAATGAATATCCATAACAAAATAAATAAATTTTGGGGTGTTACACTTAGAACATTTTGGAACCCTTGATAATGTTTAATCCAAGATAAAAGAAAAACTTTAAAGAAAAAGTTCCTTGGGATAGCAGGACACGAAGATAGGTGAGGGGTAGATTGGGAGGGTGGTGAAACCCCTTTGGGAGTAACAGGCCATTGTGACTCCACGAGTCTGGGTAGGACTTTGAGTTTTTCCGTGGAGATCACTTCCGAAAATGGAGTTACATCTGATAGACCTTTTTTCTCTAGGGCGATTGGAGAGCATGCAGAGGGTTCATGTGTACTATCATCCATTGATAATCACATATTTTATATATTAATAAACCCTCATTTTTAGTCATTTACACTCTCCATGTATTTAATTGATTGAGCTTGGTCATATTTTGTAAGTTTAGGCTCAAATTGTGCTTAATTGATCTTTTTTAGTATTATTGAGATTTTACATTGTTTCTGTATTTAAGCTATATCTTGAGTTTTAGATGATTAAAAATTATGTATCTTACCTTATAGGAAAGATGAAAGAGAGCTCTACAACTTTCATGAAGAGCTCCAAGGCTAAATCAGACATTAGTGGAGCGAATTGGGTCTGAAATTGATTACAAAAGGTTAGCTCTCCATAGTTATCACCATGAAGAAGCTTAAGGAAGAAGGAAGAAGAAGAGAGAAAGATCTATAGAGAAGGTGAGAAGTGTAGAATGAAAAGGGTGCCTTGGATTTCTGCTCCCACACCCTATAACTCACCCCTAATTTGGCCTTACATCATTAAAAACTTGATGGATACAAAGTTTGGTCAATTATGAGAAATTGGGTCCAAACCCCATGTTAATTGGAGGTCTACAACTCAAGTTATGGACAAATTCAAAGGGTCTCTGATTTCGTTGGTTGACTTCAAGGGATGAAAAATCTGTTGAAACATCGTAGTTTGGCAAAGTGGTCTTCATATGAATTAGAGATATATGTCTTATATAACATCCCAAAAATTTATAATTTTAGGATAAATGATCATTTTACAATATTTGGGATTTTTTAGGAATTTTTCTGGATTTTTTGGAGAACGCAGAATATTTTAATATTATTTCTCATTTTACGTGCACATTGGGCAGAATTGGCAGAACGACTGTAACGCTCCCAAAGTTAGAAAATTTTATTACGAATAGTCATTTTCTAATATTTATGATTTATATGAATTCTTTCAGAATTTTTCGGAAATGATGAATATTTTAATATATTCTTCGTTTTACGTGCATATTGAGCAGAGTCGGGAAAATGAAATATTTTTTCCGAGAACCTTGAACTATGGAAATGTCAATGGGGGATCTTACTAAACCCGAGGCCGGACACAGTTTACAAGGTTTCACGTCCTTCGAGAAATTTTAACAGATGGAATAATAAAATACTGCGAAGAATTAATCTGTCAGATTTGTTAATGCTGACTTCTGCCAACTATAACTATTGTCCAATAAATAATAACAGGTAATAAAAATCTTATCACATTATTCAAAATTTACCTTGTATCAAGCTCATTTAACTTTATTTTCAAAATAAAAGTTAAATTAATTCCAAAAAAAAAACTCTTTTGGGAAACTTCTAGGAAATTTTCTCCCATTTCACATTTCTCTCTCTTCCCTCTCCTTTCTTCTCCCCACGGCAGAGGCCATTTGGGAGCCCAATTCTCACATTTTCATTTCATTTCTTCTTCTTCTTCTTCCTCCTCCACCGTACACCCTCACCATTCACCATCTTCACTTCCTTGCTCCACCACTTCCATATCTAACTCTCTTCCATCATTCCAAGACCATTTTCCTTGTGGCCATTGATCAATCAATTTTGAGCCATTCATTATTGCTTCATATTTGGCCTAATTGATGATTAATTATGTCCAATATTATGTTTGTAGATGAGTTTTAGATGATTGGTGGGCATTGAGCTTAATTGTAAAAACTTCATTAATTTTCGGATTTTAACTCATTTTGACCTTTCTGTCTTGTACAGGCCATAACTTGGGCTACAAATATCGTATTTGGATGATCTTGGAGTCCCCTGAAAGCTGAGATGAAGATCTACAATCTGGTGTCTAATGCAATTTTTCTAATTCAGCTGGATTCAAGGCGAAATTGGGCCTCAAAGTCAGGATGCTGTTGCTGTCACAATGCTTGGACCTTTCCTCAATGATTTGGGCCTATCTCTCTCAATTTAAGCCCAATTAAGGCAAATGATATGTCTCTGAAAAGCTTATTCAGAGGGCTACAGTTTGGGCTAGGGGTAGATTAGGAATTATAGAAGAACTTTCAGTTACAAATAGGTTTAGGCAGATTTCGAATTCAGCTTTTTGGTTGTGATTCAGTTTTAACAGATTGAGCAGAAACCCCTTTCTCTTTTCATCTTCTCTCTATTTTTCGTTTTACTTTCTTCACTGCAATTTTCGTGATGGCCATGGAAGGCTAAAGCTCCAATCAATCCAAGGAATTCAATGATGGTGGTTAGAATTTTGAGTTCTCTTGTTTGATTATAAATTCTGTTGTGTTCTTCCCTCTTCTCCTTCTTCAATTGAATTCTGATTGGAATTTCGAAATTGAAGTTAGAATTAGGGTTGATTAATCTGAATCTAAGGGAGAATAGATCATCGATTGATAATCTATGTTAATCTAAATTTGTTCCTAAATCAATCTTAATCAAGAATTGCGATTGTGATTCTGTTTGAATTGATAAATTCTTTGGGTGATTATCTAGTTGATTTCGGATTAACAGAGGTGTAAACAACAGAAATTCTCTTGAACAATGATTGATTCTGCCACTTGAATTGAAGACCTTGGGTTGGTGTTTCCTTAATTGAATTTTCTCAATTTAAATTCGTTTTCTGTTATTGCAATGAACAAAACCCCCTACTTATTAATAATTTCTAATATGCTTGAGAAATTCGAATTGGTCCTTGGGAGATGACCTAGGTTATGCATTATGCTACATTCCATAAATCCTAGTCTATTTTGAGGCGAGTGCGACATCGCTGATCAGCCATCCTTGGTTCTTCTTCTTCTTCTTCCTCCATTTTTCACCATTGAAGCTAAAGCTTGGAGCTTTTGAGGTAAAGTCTTCAACTTTCTTCTATCTCCTTCTCATTTTCATTTTATTGGTCACCTATGTGGCCAAGGAGTCATTTTTCCATGATTGGAGTGAACACTTTGGGAATTTCTCACCCTAGGGTTTTCTTGAAGGGGGAAAATGAAAATCAAGAGCAAAAAGGAGAAGCATCCTTGTGATTGTCTTCATTTAGGTAAGAGGGAGATGATCCTCTTCAACCACTCTTGGTAGTAAGGAAATGTCTTGTGTATTGTGTTGATGAGGGAATCCATGTTGGATTTCTCTCTTTGTTATATTGTGTCATTTCCATGATTTTGTGGTTGTTTGATTTGCATGAATATATGGATTTACATTGGGTGCTTTGATGATCATGAACTTATATATTGTTATTTTGTATTTAGAGGACATGAATCATATTTGGATTGTTGGTAGATAAATGAGAAACCTTGATGAAGGATGGGCCAAGGTTCTACAGAAACGAATTCTGCAGAACCCCTGTTAATGCACTAGCGCTCAGGCGCTGTGCATAGAGCGCCTAGGCGCTCTATGCCCAGAAAGTTTTCCCTGTGACGTGGCCTAGTGAGCACTCAGGCACTTCGTGGTCAGCATCCAAGCGCTCCACCAGTGGTCAGGCGCTCCAGACATGGCGCCTAGGCGCCCATAACAGAATCAGCTAGGTAACTGTGAGATGGAGTTATGTAATTGGAGAGATGAATCCTGATGTTGGAAATTGAGATAGAGACTTTTAAAGGTTATTTAACTCAATGTGAAGCCACGGTTTTAGATTGAAACTATAAGGGATTGGAATGAGCTTAGTGAACTAAAACTTAAGTAAAGGATATCAAGAAATCAATGCATAAAATAGGAAAAATTGATGTTAGTAATGGACTTTGGGAAGCCGCGATTTCGATCATGGGTATTAGGAATTGGATTAATCTCATGTAGAATAAAAACTTAGTGATTGGTATCAAGAGACTAGAGCATAACGCGAGAAGGAATTTAGAACCTTGAGGGCTTGTGAGGCTACAGTTTTAAAGGTTACTTAACCTAAAGGTTTGCATAATTGATCTAGACTTAGATTCGTGGAAGTGTTAAACCCTTAGTGGGAAATAGTGGTTTTGATAAGCCATAATGTATATTAATATTGAGATTTAACTCTATGTGTTGTGAGTCCCTATGAAGGGTTATATACTTGTTGGTTTAATCCTCGATGAGAAATGACATGTTGATGTTGGTGAATGCTTATGTGCCATTGAGGCGTCGTATATGATATATGTATCATTGAGAATGAATATATACCGTTGTGGTGTTGTATATGATGAATGCATCATTGTTAAACATACATGATTGGATATTGAGTCGTCATGCATATGTAATTTGATAAAGATTATATATCGTTGTGGTATTGTATATGATGAAAGCATCATTGATAAACATACATGACTGGACATTGCATCGTCATGCATATGTATTATACATGATGAATGAATCATTGATAAACATACATGACTGGACATTGCGTCGTCATGTGTATGTATACCTAAGAGTAGAATAACACCTATGTGCGGGTGCGAATAGACTAAGCGTAGGTGTTGCCATATATTGTTGGCCCCTGGGGGTGTCGGGGTGCGGGTGCCTCATCATGGACAATTAAGAGCTCTTCTGTGCCGTGGGGTAGACCGATGCAAACACACCGACGATCCGGACTTAGACGCTGTCCTATGTCGCGATCAACTGTTGAGGTGCCATGTATAAGCTATTGCGCAAACATTTTATGAGATAAAGCACACTATATTTTAAGGCTAACGATATACTGGCATTACTCCTTGATCATTCACTCTGAAAACGTTAATGTTTAGCTCCATGGAGTAGGATTTGGTACCATAATGCATCGTGCATCGTGCATCGTTCATCGTCAATCTCATAAGTTGTTGAGCATGCACATCTATTAAAGTAACTGTTTTACTCATGGAAACGATTATCTGACCATTGTTCTAATTTCTGGAAATCTTATTGTGATTGGGTTGACATTGTTAAGTCTTATTATTGCCTGTTGCTGTTCTGCTTTCTTATTTTTGCTTACAACTGAATTAATTGTGTTATAAACCATGCTGCTGCTGTTGATAAATGTATGAACTGTATTACTCTGTGGGCGCTTTGCGCCGTGCTGTTTTCTTACTGCCAATAGTGGTAATGAAAGACGGGTGTCTCACCTCTTTCCTATATTTGTGCATTTCTGTTTTACATTTATATTTGATAAAAGATCGTGAGGAAGATAAAGAGGGACCATACCTTGGTTGATTGACTTGAGCGTCTGGACAAGATTTCGTCGACTACGTAAGAGTGTAGCCGCGTGGTGGCATTGATGCTTGTCGTGTCAACTAGGACGCCGTGTGTCATGTGCATATGGGGTTGCAGCCTTGTCTGCTGGTAGTACCCATCCCTCGATTACTACTCCTCCCCTTTAATGTTTTTATTCCCGTTGTATTTCATTTGACTTTGTAATTATTATATTCTATGTTATCAGTGATTCATGTAAATTGGCTATAAACTATATATATAAGGAACGTGATTTCATTCCAATGGTTGTATTAAGAGTTGAATACATTTATATTTCATTCATGGCTTGTATTTTCTACTTATACATAATGTGAAAAATAAACTCATTAATTTGGAAACTACTGTTATCAGGACTGTGACACACCTGGATTTAGTAACTGTGGTGTAATGACGATTGCGATGCAGTTGGTATATTTAGGTGCGTTACATCTTAACTTTCAAATGCCACTGGTTTCAGGCCCATATCATCCACCTGCTTTCCTATTGGAGCACTCCATGGAGTATTAAGCAAAAGACTTTAAATCTTTGTGCTTATTTCTCTTTGTGTGTAATCCTTGTTATTTCTTACTGTTCTTTTTATTGTGTTGTTGTCTCATTTATTTTATCATAATTGTGTCTTGGATGTATTTGCATCATGATTAATGTGCTTATATTCTAAGTGTTTCATCTATACGTATTTTAATTTCTCATTGCTTATTCTTATCTTCTAACTACTATTTTTATTGTAGAGAAGAACTTTTGAAAGGTAAAAATAAAACATTTTGGGAATCAGAGACTTCAATTGCGAGTTACTTCCTTATTATTGAAAATGTTTGCAAAAAATCGATTCCCCTGGAATGCCATTAGTTCTGTGTTTCTTTTATTTCTTACTGAGAAATTTTTATTCTCACCCTCTTTACTTTGATGTCATGGTATTCCAGATTAGTCAATATGAATTCTATTATTGTTTGGCTTGGCGAGGGCAGATGTAGCTATGACATGGAGACATAAATGTTAACCTTCATAAGGCAAATCACCATCCAAGTGCAAGTGTTCTCCAACCTGGAATATGGGACGATCACCATCTCTAGGTACTTCACTTTTCAGTTGGTCCTGCCTCCTTGGTGACGGCACAGGAGGCGATGTTGGAAAATTATCTCTAGGTTCTACCTATGCATCTCATCATTAAGACAAGACAATTGCATAACAAAGCATAGCTAGTCCATACTCCGGCTCAACAAGATGAACGACTTTGATACTAAAATATAACGTCCTTACTACTAATACTAAAGTGTATCTAGAATTACACTATAGTAATTAATAGTAAGCACATCACTTAAAATTTTAAAACAAACTTTTGAATGTACTATACTTTAATATAACAAAATATGAGCCTAGAAGGGTGAAATAATAATCATATACTGGAAAGATGATTATACAAAAAGTACTTCATACCAAAATATAACGTTCTTACCACTAATACTAAAGTGTATATGGAATTATGTAACGCCTCTTTTTAACGGAAGGAACGTCACACTGTCACATGAAATAAAATGCGGAAATTAAATAGTCTAACAATTAAGACCCGGTTTAATTAATTAAAAGTCAAATCACCTGATACTTTATTACGTGAGAAAAAGGACAGTATATATATATATTTTTTGTTTGATAGTAATTTACAGAAACAGAAGAACAGTAAAGAATAAAATAATAAATGGACTTTCCAACTGAATAACATGCATTCATATATATATATATATATATTAATGTTTAAATACAACTATTTTAAATACAAGCCTGAATACCTCCAAAAAGCAAAACTATACCTGCCCCAAGGAAATCATACATATATAACCATCATGCGTATACAAAATATACAGCCCACCAAAAAGTAATACATCAGGCCCCCAAAAATAAAAACACTGGCAGCCATCAGTAGCCACCAGTGACATCAATCCCTCAGATAAGGAGGAACCGAATCAAGATCCTCAGCGGGATCCTCCTCATCCGAGGAAACCTTCATTGGAACCACAGAAGCACGGGACGGGGCCCGAGCGGTGGAGTCAAAGGAGTCCTCCCGTGGAGTGTAGTAGCGGTCGCCCAACATCTCACGGATGGGCAAGTAAAACTCTAATCGTAGGCTGACGTGGCAGGTGAACACGGGTACCTCATGTCGTCTCCAGGCTAGAGCAATGGACACGTCTCCCAAGTAGATGCAACGGTCAGAGTTCAGGTTGATGTGCCAGCACTCTGGCCCTCCCAGGAAGGTCAGACGCACATCTCCCAGAAATCCTCGCATACGCGTCCCCATCATCTGCAGCAGTAGCTAATCTCTCACGGGCCAGAAGCCAGGGAAGTCAGGGGCTTCTAACTCGTTGCCGCCGTCTTCGGTAACACAATGTAAATACAGACAACAAATAATGGAAACACAGAAAGAGGTAAGACATCCTACCTCATTACCAATTATAGCATGCTAGAAACAGAACGGCGCCACGCGCCCAAATAGCAATTTAGAAACAGCATACTTAAATAATAAGCAGTAATTCTGACGGTAAGCAAATAAACAGTTCCAGGCAGATAATCATCACAATAACAATTAAATCAATTATAGTTGCAAAAAATAAGAATTAATGATGACAAAGTATATCATGATTCACTTGCATGCTTTCCCAATTCCTACTCCATGGAGCTAGACTCAATCAATCGGAGAGAAAGATCAGGAGACATGTCTGTAACTCGGCTGCTGAGGCCAGTGCTATCAATAATTTTCTCGTGCACAATCATGGCATTGTACAGACATTCTACACTAGATCACGGTATAGGACAGTGTCTCGGTCCGGATCGTCGGTGCGTTTGCATCGGTCTACCCCACGGGCAGGAGAGCTACCGACCTCCCATTGCGAGGAACCCGCACCCCGACGCCCCCAAGGTCAACCAATGACCTACACTTGTCTATTCGCACCCGCACTAAGGTGTGTTCAATCTCCTAGGCAACTTGGCCTTACAACAGTCCACAGGGACAATTTCAATGCACAAGACACTATGCATGCACATGTATGATCCACAATATCATACAATTTCATAATATGCCACATTAGGCCAATATAAACATCAATATACCAATGGTCACTCACATGGACCCATAACATCATAATACAAGGATCAAACCAATCGGTACATTTTTAGGTTCATTATGAATCCTAAATTTAGAATTTGCCGCCTTTCAAGGTTCAAGATCAAAATCAATTCTCGTAATCAATTTAATGTTCTAAGGCAACTCAACGTCTTATGTCTTGCAATTTATTCAAGCTCTCTAGCCTCACACTCTCTTGTTCTTCACTCACTTAAGACTACCTTAAGTCCTATAATAATTTTACTCTTAGTCATTTAAGATCTATGAAGTCTAAATTTTTTACCAAATCCTTCCAATTCATTAATTATTCATTTCATTACTTAGGTTCTTACTTAGCCTAATTGTTTTTGCCTTCAAGTTACCAAAATTACATAACTTCACCCAAAAAGGCTAGGAGGCCGTGACCTCCCTAAGAAGTTATCTCCTAATTCTTTCCAACTCATCACACCATTGGTTATACTCTAAACTCACTTGATCCTCACTTGTTACACTAACTCACCACTAACCCCAAAATTGGGCTCAAAACCGTGGCCACCACTTGGGTTTCAATTTCAAATTTTTCTTCCATTACATTCCATTTTTATCCATTGATTAGTTCAAATCCAATGATTGTTACAATTTATCACAATTTCTCCTAATTGCTAGCCTCAAAACCGTGGCCACCAAGAGGGGTTCTCAAAGGTTTTTCTTCCATTTCCACTCACAACATCCAATCAAATATTCCATTACATACAACCAAGTAATCCAAGATCACAATTAGCACAAATATAACACATAGGCATAATAATCAATCACATTAAAGAATAACCCTCATTAGGATTTTTCTACAACCAACACAATCAAGGTTCCTAGATGCTAAGAGAGGTTGAGGAGGAGTGTCTTCCTCTTACCAATGTGTAGAAATCAAAATGAGCACCAAGAATGCTCCTTGTATTTTCGGATTTGGCCTCCAAAATCCCTAAAAATGGTGACTTGTTAGAATCAATACCAGGGCTTGAAAAATGAAGCATGAATGGTCATAGAAGGGACCATCCACACGAAAATGAGAAGAGAGGGAGAGTGTTCTTGAACTTACCCAAAAATGTTCAAAGTTGGAGCTTGGAGAAAATGGTGGAGATGATGGAATCTCAAGAAACTCCAAGAGGGAAAGGTGTTTGGAATGGTGAGGAGATTAAGAAAATGTATTTAGCTGAAGATTTTGAGAAGATTAAGTAGGGGAGGGGCTGCTGGACGTGGAGTGTGTAAGAGAGGAAGAAAAGAAATGTTGAAGAAGGAAGAAGAAGAAGAAGAACGTAAATAAAGAGCGAAAAGGTGTTTTGGTGATAATGAATTAAGTGTAATATTTGGTTAAATGAAATCAACTCATTTCCCTTCCCATGTGCTGCTGCCAACGTGAAAGAGAGAGAAGAGTGGGTGAGGAATTGGCTTCCAAAGGAAGCTAAAGCATGTGGTCAATGTTTGGGTCAAAGCTTCTTAAGGAAGCTTTGATTTTTAAATATTAGATTTTGAATTAAAGTAGCTTGATTAGATATAAAGTAGATTGCATTAGGATAATGTGATAGGATTTTTATTACACACTATTATCCAATGGATAATAGTTACAGTTGACAGAAGTCAGTATTTAATTAATCTGATAGATGAATTTTTTTCGTTGTATTGATTTATTTTATCTGTTAAGATTTTCTTGAAAATTATGAAACCTCGTAAACTGTGTCAAGTCTCGAATTTAGTAAGATCCCCCGTCGACTTATCCATAGTTCAAGGTTCGCAGAGAAAACATTGCGTTTCCCCAGTTCCGCTCAGTGTGCACGCAAAACGAAGAATATACTGAAATATTCGACGTTTCCAAAAAATTGCCAGAAAATTCTCAAAAATTGAAAATATTATAAAACGACTATCCGTCATATAAATTTTCAATTTTTGAAGCGTTACAGTCGTTCTCACGACTCTGCTCAATATTCACGCAAAACGAGAAATATATTAAAATATTCGTCGTTCCCGAAAAATTCTGAAAGAATTCACATAAATCGCCAATATTGGAAAATGACTATTCGTGGCGGAATAATCAATTTCCGGAGTGTTACACTAGTCTCAGTAATTCTCAGTTCAGTGTGCACGAAAAATGAGAAATATATTAAAATATTCGACGTTTCTGTAAAATTCTAGAAAAATTCCTAAAAATCAAGAATAATATAAAATGACTATTTACACTTAAACATATATTTTTTGGGATGTTACAACACTCCCCAACTAAAAGGAATTTCGTCCTCGAAATTTATGTACCTCAAAACAACTCTGGATGTTGCTCCCTTATTTTGTCCTCCGGTTCCCAAGTTGCATCACCAGTTGTCTCATTCCAGATCACCTTCACCAATGGAATCTCCTTTCCTCTAAGTTGCTTTATCCGTCGGTCCTCGATTCTCGCAGGAGATGTTTCATAGGTCAGGTTCTCTTTTAACTGTACTGTGTCTGGTGCTATAACATGACGTGGATCAGGTAAATATTTACGAAGTTGTGACACGTGGAAGACAATATGTATGTTTGAAAGAATAGGGGGTAAGGCTATCTGGTAAGCTACTGGACCTATCCGGCGAAGAATTTGGTAAGGTCCAAGGAATTTTGGAGTGAGTTTTCTAGATTTCAAAGCCCGGCCGACCCCAGTCGTGGGTGTGACTTTTAAGAACACATGCTCACCTTCTTCAAACTCGAGAGGCTTTCTCCTCTTATCTGTATAACTCTTTTGTCGACTTTGAGCAGTCTTCATCTTCTCCTGAATCATCTTGACCTTCTCAGTCGTCTGCTGGATAATATCTGGTCCAATCGTAAGACGCTCTCCATCTTGGTACCAACATAATGGCGTTCGACACCGTCTTCCATACAGAGCTTCATAGGGTGCCATCCCAATACTCGAATGGTAGCTGTTGTTATAAGTGAACTCTATCAATGGCAAGATCTGATCCCAACTTCCAGTCTGTTCCATAGAACAAGCTCTAAGCAAATCCTCTAGAGATTGGATCGTCCTTTCTGATTGACCATCGGTCTGTGGGTGATACGCCGAACTCAGACGCAATTTCGTTCCCAACGATGCCTGTAAACTCTGTCAAAATTTTGAAGTAAATCTCCGATCCCTATCCGAAACTATACTCGTAGGCACACCATGCAGTCTGACAATCTCTCCAATATACAGTCGGGTCAGCTTTTCCAAACTGTATTTTATATTGATCGGGAGGAAATGAGCCAATTTCGTAAGTCGATCAACTATTACCCAAATCGAGTCATGTCCTATCCTTGTCCTTGGCAATCCCACAACAAAGTCCATTGCGATGCTGTCCCACTTCCATTCAGGAATAGACAATGGTTGCAGCAATCCTGCAGGTCGTTGATGTTCCACTTTGGCTTTTTGACAGACCAGACAAGTCGATACGCATCTAGTAACATCACTCTTTAGTCCGTGCCACCAAAATAACTTCTTCAAATCTTGATACATCTTTGTAATGCCCGGATGCATATTCAGCAGGCTGGTGTGGGCATGTTCCACAGTATACTGTCTAAGCTCTCGGTCACGAGGAATACAAACTCTACCTCGGAATCTCAGAATTCCATTTGTCCCTTCATTAAATTCCGTCTCCTTGCCTTGCCTTATCAGCTCTCTCGCCTCTTGTAAGAATTCATCGATTTTCTGCTTCTCTTGTATGTCATCCATTAGCTCATTGGAAATGGTAACAATATTCATACAAATTCTCCCGGGTTCCAACTTAACAAATGACCATACGTCTCTAAATTGTTCTATAAGATCTCTTTCCTTAATCATCAAGGCAGAAACACTGATGGTCTTCCTACTCAAAGTGTCCGCTACAACATTCACCTTGCCAGGGTGGTACAACAACTGGAAATCATAATCCTTCAGAAATTCCAGCCACCTTTGTTGCCTCATATTCAGCTCTTTCTGATCATATATGTATTTCAAGCTCTTGTGGTCACTGAAGATGTTGAATGTCGCTCCATAGAGAAAATGTCTCCATATTTTAAGAGCAAAAACCATAGCTGCCAACTCCAAATCATGAGTCGGGTAATTCTTCTCATGCACTCGCAACTGTCGCGAAGCATAGGCCACTGCTTTTCTGTGCTGCATAAGAACAGACCCCAATCCTTGATACGAAGCGTCACAATACACCTCGAATGGTTCATTCGGATCAGGTAACACCAATACTGGTGAGGTAGTCAGTCGTTTCTTCAATTCTTGAAAACTCTGCTCGCAGCTATCAGTCCACTCAAAAGCCTGATTCTTCTTTGTCAATTGAGTGAGCGGTTCGGCAATCTTGGAAAACCCTTCAATGAACCTCCGGTAATATCCGGCTAAACCCACAAAACTACGAACTTTCGTTACCGACTTCGGTTGTTCCCACTGTAATACTACCTCTACTTTTGACGGATCTACTGCAATTCCTTCTTTTGAGATCACATGACCCAAAAACTTCACCTCATCAAGCCAGAACTCACACTTCGACAGTTTGGCATACAGTTCTTTCTCCTTCAAAATTTGAAGAACTATGCTGAGGTGTTCAGCATGATCCTCCTGATTCGGAGAGTATATCAGGATATCGTCGATGAAGACGACAACAAACCTGTCCAAGTACGGACGAAAGATGCGGTTCATGTAGTCCATAAAGATAGCAGGTGCATTCGTCACACCAAACGGCATCACAAGGTATTCGTAATGACCGTATCGGGTACGAAAAGCAGTCTTGGGTACATCCTCTGTCTTTACTCTTATCTGATGGTACCCAGATCTCAAATCAATCTTTGAAAACACCGCTGCTCCCTTTAGTTGGTCCATTAAATCATCAATTCTTGGGAGAGGATACTTGTTCTTGATTGTCAATTTGTTCAACTGTCTATAATCCACACACAATCGTGAGGTACCATCCTTCTTCCGAACTAACAACACCGGTGCTCCCCACGGTGACACACTCGGTCTAACAAACTGTTTCTCCAAAAGCTCTTCTAGTTGTTTCTTGAGCTCCGCCAATTCCGTTGGCGACATCCAATAAGGTGCTATAGACACGAGACCAGCTCCCGGTACCAGATCAATAGCAAACTCTATCTCACGGGTCGGTGGTAAACTAGGTACTTCTTCAGGGAAGATTTTAGGAAATTCCTTCACAACCAGAATAGTGCTCAAGTCAGCCTCACTCTCGACTTTCAAAGAAGATAGTAGCATGTACCCCTGAGCTCCTTCTTTCAAGAAAGCTCGGGCTTGGTTGGCCGTCAAGTATCTAGAATTCTCATCCACAGGGAAGACTATGGTTTTACTAGAACAATCTAATAGAACATGGTTAGAAGATAACCAGTCCATCCCTAGGATTATGTCTAACTGTGACAAAGGTAAACAGATTAAATCAACAGAAAAGACTCGACCTTCAACAATCAAAGGACATTTAAGACAGAATTTGGTAGTAACTACGGGTTTACCAGTAGGGGTTGAAACAGTCAACTCAAAAGGTAGTTCAGACACAGGTAAGCCAAGTCGTAGGACACAGTCATATGATATGAAAGAATGGGTTGCTCCAGAGTCATACAGTACTTTTAAAAGATTACCCTCTATGGTGCCTTCCCCTTGAATCAAGTCTTCGGATTCAGCTTCAGCTCCACTCATAGTGTAAACTCGACCTCCGGCTTGCGGTTTCTTGGCTCGAGTCGCATTGACTGAAGGCTCAGCCTTTGCTTGGTTGCAATCTCTTGACATATGGCCCGGTTTGCCACATCTGAAGCAAATAATCCCCTTGATCGGGCAATCTCTTGTGAGATGATCTTTCCCACATTTCTGTCATTTAGGAGGATATGTCGTATTCTGACCAGTTCGGTTCCCAGTAGAACCTCCACCAATTTGTTGTTGGTTTCCCACTAGTCGGGAATAGGGCTTCTTTTGGAAGCGATTTGAAACACTGCCTCCACCTCTTTGGGACCGTACAGGCCCAAAGTTCCTGTTTCTCGAGTCTCTAGCCTGTTCCAAGGCTTCAACCTCACAGCAGGTATCCAGTAGCTCAGAGAATACCTTCATCTTCAGGGTAATTATAGCTTTCTTTACCTCGTATCTCAATCCTTCGGTGAATTTCCATCATTTCCAAGCTTCATCAGTCTGATGCTGGTAATGTGTCGAAAATTTCTCCAAGTTCTCAAACTTGGCTGCGTATTCACTGACAGTCATGTTCCTCTGTCTCAGGTTAAGAAACTCCATTTCTTTCGCGTGTCTTGCATTGGCAGGAAAATATTTGTCCAAGAACTTGTTCTTGAACACATCCCAAGTGATGTCAGTTCCTTCAGCTTCTAATGCTTTCTGAGCTCCGTTCCACCAGTCTTCAGCATTGCCCACAAGCATAAAGGTTGCATAGTTCACCTTCTTGTCTTCGGCACAGTTCATGCCACGAAAGACCTTCTCCAGCTCCTTGATCCATAGACTAGCCTTGTCAGGATCAAATTCTCCCTTAAACTGAGGAGGGTTGTGACGACGAAACTCTGCTAAGTTTAGTGCATCAGCAGTTGCCTCCTATTGTTGAGCAGCTTGTTCTTGGTGTTGAGCAGCACGCTCATTTTGTTGCGCGATGACTTCCACCATTCGCTGCTGTTGTACTTTATTACGTGAGAAAAAGGACAGTATATATATATATATTTTTTTTTTGTTAGTAATTTACAGAAACAGAACATTTTCTTCCAAGCTTTAACTTGAAGCTTTTGAGGTAAAATCTTTGATCTTTCATTTCTCTTATCCTTTTCATGATTCAAGACAATTTCCTTGGTCATTGGTCTTCTCTTTTTCAAGCTTTAGATGTTGATTGTGTGGGATTGAATCTTCTAGGGTTTTGGTGGTGGTGTTGGACGAAATATTCAACAAGCACTAAGGAGTTTTCTTTTCTTGTTTCCTCTTGAGGTAAGAGGGAGATTATCCTCTTCAACCACACATGGTGGTGAGGAAACAAATCTTGTGTGTATGTGTTTGAAATTCATGTGTGGATGATTCACTCCTTGTTTTTATAATTTATATGCTTTGTGATTATGTGGCCTTATTTGATTTTTATTACTTTGAATAAAATGTATGACTTATGAAAATAGAAATGTGAAATGGATTGATGGATATGTTTTGGATGCTTTAAAACATATATAAAAGGCAAAAGAATCTTTGTTCCTTTTGTGGTGTAGCTCACGGACAAGTGGCCTAAATTAAGGGTCCAATATAAAGTCATGGTATTTGTAACATCCAAGGACAGCCTGCAGGATTGACGAGTGTCTCCACAAACCAACACCGGTCTTTTCAGCATGCTTTATCCTCACTCACACACATCTTAGGAAACTTTCCAGGAAGTCATCCATCCCACAATTGCTCTAGGTCAATCACACTTAATCATGAAGTTCTTATGTTATAGGCTCCCGAAAAGAAGTTGCAACTTGTTTATATGGCTACGCCTAATAAATTCCTCTAAGCCATCCTTAATTATGCAGTCTCATACCTGCACAGTCTCTGAATCCTTCTCATTCCAGTGTATATTTAGTTTATTCATGGGACCCTTTGCCTAGAAACCTACCAGGAGCCGCTTATTGATGCTTTCACTTTAGCACCGGCAACCATTTCCCGCCCTCGTCGGCCCCGGGACACCACATGCCCATCAACTTTCGCTTGGTTCGTCCTGAATCACACCGTACTAGGAGAGGTCTCGGCTCTGATACCATCTGTAACATCTCGGGACTGCTTGCAGGATTGAGGAGTGTCTCCACAAACTAACACGGGTCTTTTCAGCATACTTTGTCCTCACTCACACGCATCCTAGGAAACTTTCCAAGAGGTCACCCATCCCACAATTGTTTCTAGTCAAGCACACTTAACCATGGAGTTCTTATGTTCTAGGCTCCCAAAAAGAAGTTGCAACTTGTTTATATGGCTATGCCTAATCAATTCCTTTAAGTCATCCTTAACTCTGCAGTCCCATACCTGCACAGTCTCTGAATCCCTCTCATTCCAGTGCGTATTCAAGTCATTCATGGGACCCTTCACCTAGAAGCCTTCAAGGAGCCGTTTATTGATGCTTTCACTTTAGCACTAGCGATCACTCCCCGCCCACGTCGGCCCCGGGACACCACATAAGGCTTTAAAGAATTAATTAGGCGCAACCATATCAACAAGTTGCAACTTCTTTTCGGGAGCCTAGAACATAGGAACTTCATGGTTAAGTGTGCTTGGCCTGGAACAATTGTGGGATGGGTGACCTCTTGGGAAGTTTCCTAGGATGCGTGTGAGTGAGGACAAAGCACGCTGAAAAGACCCGTGTTGGTTTGTGGAGACACTCATCAATCCTGTAGGTAGTCTCGGGATGTTACAAATGGTTTCAGAGGTGGGACCTCTCCCAGTACGATGTGGTTCGGGGACGAACCAAGCGGAAGTTGGTGGGCATGTGGCGTCCCGGGGCCAATGAGGGCAGGGAGTGGTCGCCGGTGCTAAAGTGAAAGCATCAATAAGTGGCTCCTAGCAGGCTTAAAGGCGAAGGGTCCCATGAATGAACTGAATACGCACCAAAATGAGAAGGATTTAGAGATTGTGCAAGTATGGGGCTGCATAGTTGAGGATAGCTTAAAAGAATTGATTAGGGGTAGCCATATCAACAAGTTGCAACTTCTTTTTGGGAGCCTAGAACATAAGAATTTCATGGTTAAACGTGCTTGACCTGGAGCAATTGTGGGATGGGTGACCTCCTAGGAAGTTTCCTATGATGCGTGTGAGCGAGGATAAAGCACGCTGAAAAGACCCGTGTTGGTTTGTGGAGACACTCATCAATCATGCAGGCAGTCCCGGGATGTTACAAATGGTTTCACAGATGGGACCTCTCCTAGTACGGTGTGGTTCGGGGACGAACCAAGCGGAAGTTGGTGGGCATGTGGCATCCCGGGGCTGACGAGGGTTGGGAGTGGTCACCAGTGCTAAAGTGAAAGCATCAATAAGCGGTTCCTGGTAGGCTTAAAGGCGAAGGGTCCCATGAATGAATTGAATACGCACCAGAATGAGAGGGATTCGGAGACTGTGCAAGTATGGGACTGCATAGTTGAGGATGACTTAAAGGAATTGATTAGGCGTACCCATATCAACAAGTTGCAACTTCTTTTCGGGAGCCTAGAACATAAGAACTGCATGGTTAAGCATGCTTGACTTGAAGCAATTGTGGGATGGGTGACCTCCTATGAAGTTTCCTAGGATGCGTGTGAGTGAGGACCAAGCACGCTGAAAAGACCCGTGTTGGTTTTTGGAGACACTCGTCAATCCTGTAGGCAGTCCCATGATGTTACAGTATTAATTTAGGACTTAAGAGATTAGGTGATAAGCAATTGATGAAATGATGACAATTTTGGGACTAGAAACCTTGGGAGAGCTCTCAGCTAAGAGGAAAGAAAATGGGATATGCAAAACAAGTTTTGTGATAATTTGGAACTTAGAAGCTTATGTTAAAAAGGAATTAATTAAGGGTAAACAATGATGAAATAAGATGAAAAATTTTGGGTCCAATGACCCTTAGGGTTCATAGCCATGTGGGGCAAACAAGGCAATATTTTTGGTATCCAGATTGAACTTAAGTAATTAGATGATTAGAAATATAATTAAGAACTCATAAAATGGATAAAAAGAAAAATAATATTTCAACCTTAATTCAAGTGTGGTTTTCGGCCAAGTGGTTAAAAATGAGTTTGAATAATGTTTAAGAACTTAATGAATTTAATGATTTAATGATTTATAAAGTAGATGATTTAAATCAAGAGAGTTTTCTAAAGGTAATAGAGAAAGGATTTTGTAAATTAAAGTATTATGGACTTGTGAAAGATGTTGGAAAGTTGAGCCTAGTGGTGGCTATTTTGTATCATGTGATTATTCATTGTTCATGCGTTGAATCATTGGTCATGCATTGAAAGTTCGGTGTACTATTTGTTAAGGTTGTATGCCTAGGAGATGAATTACACCTTAGTGCGGGTGCGATGGGCCTAGCGTAGGTCATTGGTTGACCATGGGGGCGTCAGGATGCGGGTTTTCTACAATAGCCAGTTGGTAGCTCCACTGAGTTATGGGTCAGACCGATACAAACACACCAACGATCTGGACCGAGACATTCACCCTAATCATGATCTAGTGTAGAATGTCTTGTATAAAGCCCTGTTGCGCAATTTGATAATATTGAAAAAATTTTAGCACTTGATTTTGAGGCTGGCGAGATACAGACATGTCTTCCAGATCATTCTCTCTGAAAAATTGTGTTTAGCTCCATAGAGTAGGGAATGAGTACATTGTGCATATGCACAGTTGGTCTACATACCATTGTATCATTTTATACATGTTCAATTATCTGATACTTGATGAAATAATTATTTATTTGATTGTCTCTTAAATAATTTGTTAAATTGATGAGTAATTGATAGTATTATTTTGCCAACTGATGTTTGTAATTGTTGCTTATTGTATCTGGATGGTGTCACTGTCTTTCCTATTTCTTTACTGCCATGTTGGTATTGTTGCTGGATATCTCACCTCTTTATTATGTTATTGTTATATATATATATATATATATATATATATATATATATATATATATATATATATATATATACTTGATGAAGACCGAGAAGAAAGCGAGGTAGAATGTACCTTTCTATTGTTTTGTTTTGTTTTGTTGGCGATGGCTGCTAGGCAAGATTTCTTAGGTTATGTTAGAGTACAATTTCTGGATAGTACCGACGCATGACGTATTGATTAGGCCGCAGAGAGAGTTAGGTATATAGGGGAAGTGACCTTATTGGTTCGCAGGGTTCGTGATGGAGACCTATTCTTTTCTCTGGATGTTACAACGCACTTGGACTCCAACATGCCCATGAGGGAGCTATAGGGTGATCTACATCGCACCCCTAGAGAGGAGACTGTAGTGACGTCTACTCGGACTCCTGTTATTAGAACAATATCCCATATGAAGCCTTTGTACGTTAGGGATTTTGGCAAGAATCTCGACGAGGATCAAGTGCAGGATATTTCTTTCCAGGTGTTTGCGCTTGGGCCAGATCGAGTCTTTATGTGGTAGTTACATATATGTTTTGATTGAGTAAGTTTTATGTTGTATGTACTTGGTAAGTTTTGTTATGTGTGTATGTATATATGTGTGTGTGTGTGTGTGTGTGTGTGTGTGGAATGTAACTCTCTTTGGAGGGATTTTTAGAGTTGTGTATTAAATATATTCATTTGTGACTCATATTTTCTATATACACATAAAGGTTATATTTGAAAATGCATCGTTGATTTTAGTAGTAGGCCTGAATTTAGTAATTGTGGTGTAATGACGATTATACTATGGTTATTAAGTTCGGGATGTCACACACACTATACTTTTATTCAAATACATTATAACTATATTCATCAATGAACCAATTGCTATGAGTACCCAATACTAGGTTCATTGAAATGATTAATATAAGAATCCAATTACTAGATTTTCTAAGTATAGCCAAAAATGCTATAGTTATCAACCATATAATTGAATCACAAGAACACTACCATTATATGTTTTTAATCATTAAACCTTTGATTAAAGATATATAACATACAAGAATTTAAACATTTTTTCCAAGCACACTTGGCCATGACTTCCTTAGAAACCAAAAGTCTTTCCAAGCACACTTGGCTGTGACTTCCTTAGGAACCAAAAGCAAGCAAATTTGGTTCTTATATACCGTATTTCTTTACAATCTCCTTAAAAATCATAGAAACAAGATAAAGCTATAATCTTAACATCATGGTGAACACAATATACTATGAAACAACTCATTCAAAACAACCTTGGATCTTGTCATACTATGACAAAAAAAATGACATTTTTAGAGAGTATTTGATCCAAAATTCAACAATATCTCGGCCTAATGCCCATAGCAACCAAAAAAATATATTTTTCATCATGAGAATACTCAAAATCATGCTTCAAATTCAGATTTTATAATCCTTTAATCACACCATAATCAGAATCATAATTTTCATACAAAAATTCGTAAAAGGAAAAGAGTTAAATGAAAGTAAGGAATAAAACCACAAAAACAATAATTTCCTCTATTCTTCCCTTGGTCTTGTCATAGCCATTAAGGGCTCCAACAACCAGATTTCAAGCTCAATAACAATAGAAGAAAAGAGCAAGATGAAGGCAAAGAACCCCTACCTCACATCCTAGCCTAGTTTCCTTGATTTATCCTCACTTTCTTTCTCATTTTCCCTACTTTTCCTTGCTATTTTTCACCTTTGTTCTGTTGTTGTTTTAGCCTCTGTTTTTTGGGTGAAAACTGTGAGAAATAATGGAGGAATAACAAGGTTGGGTCTAGGCAAGGATATGTGGAAGAAAGAGTAAAAATAAAAGCTTGAAAATGGTAGGAATGGGAGAAGCTTTTCTCCCTGTTTTGGTTCAGATTTTTTACGCTAAGAGAGAAGAAAAAGTGACGAAGAAAGATAAGAAAAAGTGAAAGAGAAGGGATAAAAATATCTAAAGGTTGGATGGGTAAAAATTCATCTTAGAACTTTTGTATCTTCTACGTACACTTTAATTTTCTAAAATTAAGTTTTCAAGTATCCATAAGTCTTATAGAATATTTTAGGACTCAACTTAGTCCTCAGATCCATTTTTTCATAATTTTTCATATAATGTTGTTCATTAAATAAGCTGCACTACTTTTTTAAATTAATTGAACCTGTAAATAAGTGAACATGTCTTCCTTAAATTATTTTATGTACCAAAATATTCTCTATATTCTATTTATCATCGCCATGAAATTTTATAATTTTCTGAGTTTCTTAACTGTTCCGGCTATTTCTCAGCAGTATCTTTAAAAATATCATATTAACTCAATTGACTTTCTAAAATTTTTTACAACTCTTAGCAATTATTTATAGCTAGGAAATAAATTTTTCATATTTATTTCTATCATATCAACTGATTCTGCAGATACCTTAATTATTCTCTTGTACTTAATGTTATAGATTTACGCTCAAACTAGTTCAGAAAATTACCTGAATTAACAAATAATCTCTTACCAGTATTACTGAGCTTCTATAACACTATTTAGGACTTATTAGGTCAAGAAAAATGTTACATTTTTCTCTCTCCCTTATCTCACTTTGGAAAGATTATGCATACATCACATCAATTCATATGGGTTCAACTTCAAATATGTAAAGGAGCAACTCATACTATATATATGCCATAATAGCTCAACTTTAACAAATAAAGGAGCAATTCATAGCAAACATTCCATTTTAGCACAACTTTAGTAAATGAAGGAGCAAAATATGTTTTTAGTACACTTTATGAATATGAGAAGCATACAAGTCAAATTCATCTATACTTCACAATCTAAGTACATAAGAGGTTACCCCCAACAAATGCACACATGCATCATTGCATAAGTGTACAAAGTGCTCATTCCTAGGTTAAGTCACTTATCTTAGTGAAAACCTTTTAATCCCATCATTTTGTATCTTATGGAATCTCTAATTCCTTAAAATAGGGCACTGCTATTCAAATAGCACTTCCTACTATTCGAATAGGACATAGGAATATTGCATTCTGGAAGTGTCTATTTGAATAGATCATGGGATCTATTCGAATAGCCTTAAAAAAATCATATTTTGATGCATTTTGTCAAGGCCTATTCGAATAGATCCTTGGTCTATTCGAATAGCAACCTCGAGAATCAATTTTGGTGCATTCTGTGATGTTCTATTCAAATAGCTTCTTGGCCTATTCGAATAGGACAATGCAAAAATGCATTCTAGTTCATCAGAACAACAATTTTCCTATTTCATATTATTTTCATACGAACTCTTTTACTACAAACACATATTTATACCATAAACCATGTAGTAAAGCCTTGGAAAATCATCAACAACAAGCACTTGTAGTAGTATTCATGCATATACATGTCCATACATATCTATGCTCAAGTCTCATCAATCATATCTCTTTATACATACAACCATGTTTAAAAAGAATTTCATGAAAGACTTCATTGAATCAATTCCTTGTAAGTTTTCAAAATAAAAATAAAAACAAAAACCAAAGAATGATAAAGCATAGAAAAGAAACACAACAACCCCTACCTCAACTCCTCAAGGTGATGGTATGTTATGGTTCTTCCTTAGTTGCCTTTCCTCTTCCTTTTTCCTCTTCCCTCTTTCTTCTTCCTTTTCTTTCTTTCCTTTTCTTTCTCTCCCTCATCCTCTTTGTTGTAGTTGGATACGTAAGTGAGTGAGAGAAAGTGAGAAAAGGTGAAATTGGAAATCAAATACGGTGGAAAGGAGGGAAAAAGGATAATACCATTTGACTTTGGTAACTTTGTGGAAGTTTTGTTTCTCTTAAAGATACTTTAATCTCTCATTAACAAGTTTTTTAACTTTTATAAGTGTTATAGAAAATCCTAAGACTTTATTTAGTCCTTAAAATCAATTTTAATAACTTTATATATACTATTAATTGCCAATTATGCTCTATTACTATTTCTTAAGTTAAGTTAAACCCAAGGAATTAAAGTAATAGGCTTATAGGTATCTGCCTTAACCTGCACTCATTACAAAAAAAAAAAAACTCTTTCCTCTACTTAATATTTCCACAAATCCTCTTAATTTTCCAAGCTACCTACTTATTTAATTTGACCTTTAAACACTCATCATGTGTTATTAAAAATGCCAAACTAACTCAGATATCTCTCCTAAATTTACCCAATTACATTATGTTATTTTGTAACCTAGAAATAAAGTCTCCATATTTAATTCCATCATCCATGCAGTTTATGCTAGATTCTGAGATATTATAAGCTATTTTTCACATTTAGTGCTATAGCAATATATCCAAAATAACTTAGAATGTCACCAGAATTAATAAGTAACTCATGCTAGTGTTAATGCACTTCTATAACCATAATTAAGACTAATAGGTTAGGGAAGATGTCACCCTAGGTATGAGGATCATTTCTAATATCAAATCTAGGATTTAGGATCAACCCTAGGTACGAGGATCATTTCCACTGCCAAATCAATCAATGAGCTACCCTTCATAAGAGAATGACATCTAAGGATCACCCCCTGTATGAGGATCATGTTCGATATCTTTTAATCTTTGAGCACATTACAAATCAATTCAATACTAGATCAACTTTAACTTATAAAGAAGCAAATCATTTTCTAGTACACTTCATAAACATGACAAGAGTACATTTCAACTATCTCATCAAATAGATATATTTAGTGCACATTATAACATAAGATAATTCACCTAGTGGATTAAATCACACCATATCACATAAATGTATCCTATGTGGTTCTCATAGAGCAGAGAACTCTATTTTCTCAAATTAGGGGACTGGTAATCGATTATTATTGGTAATTGATTACCACAAGCTATTGTCTCAAAATAGAGGATTGGTAATCAATTACTATTCGTGGTAATCGATTACCACCTTAAAATTTTTCAAGTCAGAAACTTGGTAATTAATTACCTATATGTGGTAATCGATTACCACATATAAATTCTCGCATACATAAGCTTGGTAATTGATTACCTACTCATGGTAATCGATTACCAAGTGGATTTTAGCATTAGAACAATGTTTAAAAATAGGGAATCTCTGAATAATCCATCTTTCATCATTTCCAATCAATATAACATCAAAATCTCAATATATACACTTAGCCAAAATCCACAAAATCTAATAATAGAGTTCAAATCAATAAAACCTAAATCATCAACCTCAAATTCTTGGTGTTTCATGAATATCTTCAAACACCATAATCATACATATACCAACAATTCAATATGCATCTCCACCAAACATTATTCAAATCATCTCACTAATACGAGATCGGAAAAGCTAGAGAAAATAAGGTAAAATAGAGATGCGCAAACCCCTACCTTAACTCACTTGGTGATGATATTTCTTTCCACTTCTTTGTTTTTCCTTCTTGTTGCTTGATGTTCTTCTTTGTTCTTCTTTCTTTTCTTTCTTATCTCTTTCCTTCTTCTAGTAACCGAGTGAGAGAGTGAAGGGAGTAAAAAAATATGAGAAAGTGAATAAGAGAAAAGTGAGTGGCAGTGGAATGATAAAGAAAGAGGATAAGAATGTTTGACTTTTATGGTTAGTAATGTATGTCTTAGGAATACTTTAATCTTCTATTGATGAGTTTTCTAACTTCCTTAAGTGTCATAGAAAACTTTAAGACTTCATTTAATTTCTATACTCATTATTTAATAACTACTTATATACACCATTTGCAATGTCCTAGTTCCATTTACTACAGTATATTCGAAACATGTTTCTCTTTTACTACAAACATCTATTTATACTGTAAATCATGTAGTAAAGCATTGAAAAAATCATCGACAATAAGTTCTGATAGTTGTGTTCATGCATATACATGTCCATACAAATATATGCTCAAACTTCATAAAACATCTCTTATTACACTCAATCATGACTTTTCTTTGAGTATCATGAAGAACTCGATTCTATCAATTCTTTGTCAGTTTTCATGAAAAAAGAATGATAAACACAGAAAACAAACACAACAACCCCCTTCCTCAGCTCCCTATGGTTGAAATTTGATTACTTTATCTTATTCTTCCCTTAGCTCTTACTTCTTCCTCTTCCTCTTCTTTCGATCTTCTTACTCTCTTCTCCGATTTCTTTTCTTTCTTTCTTCTCTGTTTCTCTTTTCGTTCCTATCTTTAACTTTGCTTCTCTTTTCTGTTGCTAACAACCATGTGAAATGAGAGAAAATAAGAGATATACAAGCACAAAGTCAAAGATGGTGGAAAAGGTGGAATTAAGATAATATCTTCGACTTTGAGTAACTTTGAATGTTTTATACCTTTTAAAGATATTTTAGTCTTTTGTATTAACTAATTTACCATTCTATCTCATTTTAGTATTAATACACTTCTATAACTAAATTAAATTTAATAAGTTAGGGAGGATGTTACACTATTAACATTCACTAGGCTCTATTACTTTTCTTTAAGTTAAGATAAACTTAAGGAATTAAACTTATATGCTTATAGGTATCTACCTTAACCTGTAACAATTTCTAGAATAATCTCCATCCTCTATTAGACATCTCTACAAAATCTCATGATTTTTCAAGCTACTTTCCTATTTAATTTGTCCTTTAAACACTCATCCTATGTTATTAAAAATGCCAAATTAATCCAGTTAATTCTTCAAAATTTACCACATCTCATTCTAAGTATTTGTGACCTAGAATTAAAGTTTTCATATTCATTTCTATCATCTAAGCAATTTATGCTAAGCTCTGAGATAATATAAGTTATTTTTTTACATTCTGTGTTATAATATTATGCTCAAACTAACTCAAAAGGTCATCAGAATTAACAAGTAACTCTTACAAGTGTTATTGAGATTCTATAACAACAATTAATGCTAATAGGTTAGGGAGGATGTTACAGATGACATGCTAACTTTTAGTTCTAATTTCTAAGGGTGTTCGTTTAGACGAATTAGGTCGGGTTTGACTTGTCCCTCACCTAGCCCTAGATTTTGATTGGGCCAATTCTTTAGGCCTAAACTTGACCCCCCCTAGACCAGAACAAACCCGATCATGTTCCGGTCTGATTAAGATCAAGCCTAGACAAGATGGGACCAGGATGCCTGAAGTGTGGGCAAAACAAAATCTAGACAGTGGTAAACAATGACATGGTTTGCTCAAGTCTTGTTTATTGTAATATGATTTGTTGCTTAAGTTTTATTTACTTACTTTCCTATGGTTCATAAATTCACTATATGAAATTTGGAATAACTATAATGAAGTAACTAACTGTATCTAATTTCAAACATGCATTTTCAGTTTCTAAAATAATGGCAACTAATCCTAGATACCCAATCAAACAATAGCAGCACATAACTTTATAAAAGTAGACAAGAATCACTAAATAAACCACTAATAAATTAGTATAAAGTCATGAACAGCTCCATAAAAGATTAAAAACTTTCCTAATGCATATTGCAATACATAGAAAGTCTTCCAAGTGTCAACCTCCAAATCTTACATAATTTTCTTTTCTGGATCGTTGTATCTTTCCTACCTCTCCTTCAACTTGATTAGAAATCCTATCATACTGCAAAAAGAAGAATGGCAATACTTCATTAAGTACCATGCCAAAAGACCCAAGTTAAGAATGTACAGTAAAATAAAAATGCATGACTTACTCATTGTGATAATTACGTAACTGCAAGTAGTATGCTCTCTTATCAAAGTTTAGATGCTGTTTCTCGTTAACAATCACATTTGGATTAAGATCACCAGAACAATCACATCTTTTATGTCTACCACTATTCTTACAGCATCTCATTCCTCAACTGTTCAAAGAAGAGAACCTGCACAACAACACGCATAGGAAGCCTGATTGGACAACAACATATGTCTACATATAGCATTGCATTCTATTGAGTTTTATAGTGAATTGTCCAATTTTGGTACCACATGTATAAATTTAGGACAAATGTTCAAAATCATAGTGGGGAAAAGGAAAAAGGAAAATTTGTGTAATTGAAACCTGATTGGACATATATAATTCCAGAGCTGGCAGGCTGGCTTAAAGTATGCATAACTTACCTTTAAATACATGTCAATGGCACAATAAAGACCATCATGAGATGGTATTGGGAAGCTTGATACCAATTCAGTAAGATTAACTAATTTTGAAAGAGGTAAACTGGGATCACGTGCAAATCACTAATAATAGTGATCATACAAATTACACAATAAGCAAATATACATTTTAAACTGCATTCATTAGCATTAATTACAACTGCATCATCTTACATAATGTGCTCTAAGCCAAGCCAGGCTTCTATACACCAAAAAATTTTACCATTTTAAACTGCAAAAAAAAAACTCGAAGTATACATTAAATCATGCTATTCCAATCCAACCCTTCTTGGCTTTTATACGTAAAAAAAAATGTGATTTAAACCTACAACTGAATACCCAAAAAAAAAATTGTAGCTGAATTCCCCCCTCCCAAAAAAAGTAACCAATGCTTATTAGTTAATATTCATGACTTCCTGCTAGTCATTTGCTCCTTGTGACTCAAGAATCTTAGTGGAAACATCTGCAAAATACACAAAATCTGTCTATATCAAATGTAAATTTAAATGAATTAACTAATAATTCAAAACGGTAGTAAACTCACCATCAACAATCTTCTAAGTTCTATCAAATTGAACAAAATCCTGATCATCAAACTTGGGGCCAGTAGGGTATAACCAATTTTGAGTGCATATGAGAGCTTTAACCATATTTTGCGACAACGAGCTGTGGAAGACATCAAGCACACGTCCACTGGTGCTAAAGCATGACTCAGATGCCACAATAGAAACCAGAATAGCCAATACATCATGAGGTATGACATAAAGGATTCTATATTTTGAAGAATTTATGTTTCACCAGTCCAAGATGTTAAAGTCATCTTCCACATTGTCATCTACAGTATCCTTTGCCAAATACCTCTTGAGGTCTGATTTATTTGAATTAGCTTTAGCCCTCTTTTGTTTTTTCCATACCTGCACCCTATTCTTAGAAACACCTTTGAGACTAGTTAACCCTATAATACTCTCATCCAAGGCTGCACTCTTGGAAGAATCTCCACCATCTTCATTTTTCTTATATTTAGACATTCCTTTTGAATAAAATTTGTATAAGGCTTCCAAGGTGTCTTTAACCAAAGTGGACATACTAGCTACAATTCCTTATCATATATATCCTCTAAACTCCACGTGATGTAATCAAGTTTGTACCAAGGATCCAAGATAACAGCCACAAACAACAATGGGTTAAACGTTTTGACATTTCCCCAATATTTATCATAATTTGCTATCATAGAACATGTTATGGTCCCTAAAAGCTCAGAATGATTATTACTCCATGATATCAACTCAGACTATATTGATGCAATTTCATGGAAGCACTTGTTTGATGTCACATGCAAAGAACCAGAGAAACACAAAGAACCAGAGAAACACAAAGTCACCTCATAGAAAATTTTCAAAAACTGAACAAATATCCTAGAATATGGTGCCAATTAGAATTAGTAGGTGGACCAACCTTCTTTTGCCCTTTTTCATCTTCACGAAACCATTTCCGAAAATATGATTCTTGATCATAAAGCCTATCAAATGCTTTTTCAGACTTCTCAGCATGTTCCAACATAATGTAGGTGGAATTCCTCCTAGTTGGAATGTCCAAGCACACAAGACATTGAGACTTAATCATTTCAGCTTCAATGCATGCTTTAAATCTTTAAAATCTTTGGGGAGAGAACCTAACATATCGCACAACGTTCCTAATGCTTTAAATGGAAGATTGCTGTTCTTTTATGCCTTTATTTACAACCAAATTTAGAATATGAGCACAACACCTCATATGCAAATACTTGCCACCACACACCAACCAACCCCTAACATCTAATTTCTTTTGAAGGTATGAAATGGCCCCATGATTGGAGCTTGCATTATCTACTGTGATTGTGAACACATTTTCAATTCCTCATTCTCTCAAACATCTCTCAATTTCTCTTCCAATTGTTTCACCCTTATGGTTTTCAATTAAGCAAAAGTATAGAATTCTTTTTTTTTTAATCTCCATTCTTCATCAATGAAATGTGCCATCAAACACATGTAGGCTAAGTTCTAGTTTGAAGTCCAACAATCCGTTATCAAACAAACACAAATGCATGACTTCCAAAAACCAATGCCCTAAATGGTGCAGTAAATCTAGGCTCTAATCTGTTCAACATTTTATGAAACCCATGCCATTCCACAACCTTAAATGGCATTTCATCATATATAACAAATTCAGCCATATCCCTTCTACAATCCTCCAAGTTATAGCCAGTAGAACTTTTTGAAGATAAACCATCTTCTCCCTCAATAATTCTTCGGATATACCCATGAATTGTGCCCTTTTTACCCACTTTAGTAAATATCCACATGTGAGACCTGTGCAACTATTTGCTCATAGAGTTTGTGCCATGTTTTGGGTGACAACTATATATTGCACGATAGTGGTTACATTTGGTCTTGTGTTCCCCCTTAGACTCTACTAAAGGAAGCTTAGTGAAATGATCCCAAACAATAGACTTCTTACTCTTACTACCCTCTTCCCCACCCTCATTTTTCTCAGTTACTATCGGTGTAGTTTAACCGGTTGTAGAAGCCGAAGTTGCAGGATTTGTGTTCGTAGGAGGGTTAGAGTCACAAATTTCGTTCACTATCCCTGTTGGCTCCCTCTCTCCCATTTGTTTTAACTAAACCTAAATGATTACCAAGAAGCAAAATAATTAAACTATAAAGTTTGAAGTCTAAACTAGCTTGACATAGTTCATAAACATAATAAAAAGGGGGAAAAAAAAACAACAAAAGTTCTCCACACCATGGGCAAAATTAGACATCACGTGCTCAAAATTAAAACATATAAACATAGAACTATAACACAATAACAATGCCATTGTTATAATGCATAATCAATGCCATCGCATGAACAAAGATTTGTCACCAAAAGCTACATTACTATACTAAAAGCTACTAGAATTGTCACCAATCACACAAACAAATAGTATACAGTAGAAATAATCAAGAAAAAAAAATCAAATTATAACACCACAAACCTCTGTGACACAAATATTGTTGTATATATCAGCGGGCAGTGGCATAAGAACTCCAACCTTCAGGACCCTTTAACTCTTAATCAATGTCCACAATGGCCAGGCAATCTGAGTGAAAAACCAAGTACAAATAGATGAGATGGGATGGGTATATAGCATGGTGTAAATGTTGTGACCGTTAGCCCTTATTATTCATCTTAATAAAACATGGCAGAAGATAATTAGAAAGTCCACATCATTTCCCATTGCTCAGCTTCCATTTATCTTGATGTAATCCATTAAGTACAAGTATTGACATAAGTAAGTAAAGAGCATACTATTATACCTGGTAGAAAAGTAGAAAAATATACAGTACAAAACAGAAGAGAATAGAACTTTGTTTATTGTTTATTGTGCCGTGGAAACCACTGCCCTGAAAGCGAAATCCGGCTAGACCTCGGTGCAATCCAAATCGCCGACCGCTCCCCAAGGTTAACACAACGAGCCTATGAACACGTGCACTCGTGGCCTTAGGCTATGGAAACCACAGAACAATTGCCCAGATTAAGTTGTGAAAAAACAGGAAAAGAGAGATAAAAATGGAATAGCATAGTAGAAGAGAAAAGTACTTTCTGCCTCCTCTCTTGAGCTGTGTGAGGCCTTTTTAAAAGAGAATGTCAGTGAAAAACGGTTCCCCTATTTTCTGTAACAGTTTCATCACTTCCTCAATATTAGCCCCACTACCAATAGCATTTTGACCCGTTCAAAATGTGCTAATAAAGTGGAGGTTACAAAAACTGATTGATAACTAATTAAGAGCATTTAAAAAAAAATTATTTCAAAAAGATAAGAAACTGACTATTTCAAATCAATAGGGCATAAAGGAAAAACATTTTTTTAAAATTCTCCACCAACGTGGGACGACGAAAGGTAGTAGCAACATATGCTTCTATTTTCCATTGTCCAACAATCCCCCACAAATGGTAAAATAGGAAGGAATCAAAAAGAAAAAACTGGGCAAAAGAAGGATTAACACTTAAGTATCAATATCATAATGATTGAACTGATACGTAGTGAAGCAAGGCAACAATTGTGTCTAGGCAGTGAATTACTCTTGAACTACCAAGACTTCAATTGAGACCCCCACAACACATGTATTGCCTTAAAATCTGTGATTTTCGCGATAGTCAATAACAGGCACTGTTAATGGCCATGCGCATACCTTGGGTACTCATGAGTGCTCTGGAAAGACAGCTCAAGTCTTTCATAGAAGGCGGCCCACCTTCACACTCACGTAGGTGATTCCATCAAGTGCGTCTCAAATGCATCACCGCAAAAGGCTATGGATTCATTAAGAGCACAAGAAAGCTCAACCTCAAAAATAACAAGTGGTGAGTCCATTAAGTCCGTCTCATAAGGACCACCCAATAACTAGGGCTATGAACTCATTAAGAGCTAAAAGCTCAACCTATTCACAATGCACTACCACATGTCATAGAGATGGGAAGTGTAGTGCTATAGGGTATTCATATGGCTTCGTTTGACCGCGGATGGTATCCACCATACTTTCCTCAACACACAGGCTTAAGCCCCATCTCCCTCGACGATTCAAAGACCAATTTCCTTGTTAGACCTTTAGTAAGAGGATCCGCCAAGTTCCTCTCAGATCTTACAAATTCTAAAGAGATCACACAGTTTTTCAGCAATTCTCTGATTGAACTGTGTCTAACGCGTATGTGTCTCCTCTTTCCATTATACACACTGTTCATGGCAATTCCAATAGCTGCCTGAGAGTCACAATGAAGAGAAACCGGTATAGACCATTTTCCCCACAATGGCACATCTGTTAACAAGTTCCTCAACCATTCTGCTTCTTGACCTGCTAAATCAAGAGCAATGAATTCTGATTCCATGGTGGAATGTGCTATACAAGTATGCTTAGCAGACTTCCAAGATATAGCACCTCTGCCCAAAGTAAAAACATACCCACTGGTGGAACTGACCTCATTATTATCCGTAACCTAGTTTGCATCACAAAATCCTTCTAACACAGCAGGAAACTTACAAAAATGCAAACACTAGTCCATAGTGCCTTTAAGGTACCTAAGTAAACGACGAAGTGCAGCCCAATGTTCACTACCTGGGTTATGAGTATATCTACTTAGTCTACTCACAACATATGTTATGTCCGGTCTAGTACAATTCATGAGGAACATAACACTACCTATGATTTTATCATATTCAACTTGTGAAACACTAGAACTTTTGTTTTTCTTAAGATGTATGCTAGGATCATAGGGAGTTTTCACAGGCAAATCATCATAACAATTAAATTTTTTAAGATCATAGGGAGTTTTCACAGGCAAATCATCATAACAATTAAATTTTTTAAGTATGTTTTCGATATAATGTGACTGACACAAGGAAAAGCTATTATCATTTTTTCTCATTTTAACACCAAGAATCACATTAACTTCTCCTAGATCTTTCATATCAAAATGAGAGGATAGAAATAATTTGGTCTCATTCACCACAGTCACATTGGTCCCAAAAATCAACATGTCATCAACATATAGACATATTATCACACATTCTTGTCCAATCAATTTTGAGTAAACACAAGTATCAGATGAATTCACAACATATCCATCACTCACTAAAGTCTGGTCAAATTTTTCATACCATTGATTAGGAGCTTGTTTAAGGCCATATAAAGATTTTCTCAATTTACACACTTTGTTCTCTTGACCTTGAACCACATAGCCCTCGGGTTGTTCCACATAAATTTCTTCTCTCAAGTCACCATTGAGAAAAGCTCTTTTTACATCCATTTGATGCACTGCAAGTCCATGAATAGTAGCTAAGGCAACTAGAGAACAAATTGTGGCAATCTTAGTAACAGGAGAAAAAGTATCAAAAAAGTCAAAGTCTTTCTTTTGTATGTAACCCATGACCACCAGTCTAGCCTTAAATTTATCAATGGTTCCATCGGTCCTTAATTTCTTTCTAAAGACCCATTTACATCTAATTGGTTTACTTCCCTTAGGCAAGTCAACCAGATCCCGAGTATGATTAGACATGATAGAATCTAATTCACTATTAATGGCTTCTTTCCAAAAATTTGCATCAATAGAAGTTACTGCCTCATTAAAGGTTTTAGGGTCTTCCTCAATCAGGAAAGTGATACAAAGGCATCATTTATTTTATCAATATCATTGTTTTCAACCAAGAATGCACTAACAAAATCTGGTCCAAAACTACTTTCTATTCTTCGCCTTTTACTTCTTCTAGGTTCATTAACATGTTCATTTAAAACAGAGGAAGAAGAAGGCAAAGATAAAGGCACTGAAGTAGAACCAACCACATCATTAACATATTTCTTTAATGGAAATTCTTGTTCAAAAAATTCTGCTCTTCTAGATTCACAAATAGAATTATCATTCAAACACAAGAATCTATATGCAGCACTATTTTGAGCATATCCAATAAATACACAATTAAAAGTTTTGGTTCCTACGTTAGTCCTCTTGTAATCTGGTAGACCCACCTTAGCTAGACACCCCCACACTTTCAAAAATTTTAAGTTAGGTCCAGAGCCCTTCCATAATTCATGGGGAGTCTTATCTAGCCGTTTATGAGGGACTCTATTTAGTATATAACAAGTAGACAAAACAGCTTCCCCCCACATATGGTTAGACATACCAGAACTTAATAGCATAGAATTCATTATTTCTTTTAGTGTTCTATTTTTCCTTTCAGCTATGCCATTTTGTTGAGGAGTATAAGGGGCACTAGTCTCATGGATAATTCTATTATTTTTACAAAATTCCTTAAGAAAAATTGTTCTATATTCACCACCCCTATCAGACCTAAGCCTTTTAATTTTACGGTCCAATTGGTTTTCAACTTCTACCTTATATTTTAGAAACATCTCTTCGGCCTCATCTTTTGACCTTAGAAGGTAAACTTTGGTATATCTTGAAAAATCATCTATAAATGTCATATAATACCTTTTACCTCCTCTACTAACTGTGTTTTTGAAGTTAGCCAAATCGGTGTGAATTAATTCAAGTAGTTCAGCAGTTTTGTTTGTGACGGGTTTAAAAGGCTTCTTTGCATATTTTGCTTCCACACATATAGGACACTTAGAGAAGTTATTTGTATCTAGTACATTAATTAACTGCATATTTTTAAGTTTCTTAATGGAAGCCACATTCACATGTCCTAGTCTACCATACCACAAATCAACAGATTCAATAATATAAGCACAACCAGCAGAAGAATTAGCATTAGAAGCAATAGAAATGGTGTTCAGTACAAATAATCCATCAGCTAGATATCCCTTCCCCACAAAGTCCCCATTCTTAGTTATAACTACTTTATCAGCTTCAAAAACTAATTTCAATCTAGCGCTATTAAGTAAACTACCAGAAACTAGGTTCCTATGTAGGGAGGGAACATACAGAACATCACTCAAGGATAAAGTTTTTCCAGAAGTAAGTTTGAGGAGAATCTTTCCTTTACCAAGCACTCTGGCTGTAGCGGAATTTCCCATGAAGACACACTCTCCATCATCAGTATCCTCAAAGTGGTGGAAAAGCTCTTTGTTGGCACATAGGTGTTTAGAAGCACCGGTATCCAGAATCCAGTCTAGTTATCGACCAAGTTTGCCTCCACTACCACAGCAGCTATCACTTCTTCATTTTCTGCTAGATGTACTTGAGGTGCAAGTGGTGCAGTAGGTTTCTGGTTCTGATTTTGTTGTCCCTGTCTCATGTAGCACTGATATGCTTTGTGACCTGGTTTGCCACAAACATAGTAGTTAACTTTCCTTTTCTGAATCTTGTTATCACCTTTGTTGATACGGTTTTTCTGTTGTCCATTTTTATGGAATTTTTTTCCTTTCCCTTTGGACCTGTTTTGATCAGCAAACTCAACAACATTAGCATTAACTGAATTCATAGAAAATAAAACATGCTTATCTTTAAGTCTGTTGGCCTCTTCAGTCTTCATATGATTGATCAACTCTTGAAGTGACAAATCTCTCTTCTTGTGTTTCAATTGGTTGCGGTAGTCACTCCAGGATGGTGGGAATTTCTCCAGAAGCACATTAGCTTATAGTATCTCACACATCTTCATTCCTTCATTTAGTATATCACCAACCAGATTCTCATATTCATGAACCTGCTCCATGATTGGCTTGTCATCCAGCATCTGAAAACGCAGCCAATTCCCTACCATATACTTCTTCTTTCCAGCATCATCGTCACAATAACGTTTCAATAGGGTGTCCCATATCACCTTCGCAGACTTCTGATTAATGAACAAATCGAATAAATTATTTGCCATATAAGTCAGTAAATGACCCCTGACAGTTTTGTTGTCTTTTTCATATTTCTTCTTAGCCTCTTCATCAGCTTTCTTGGTTCCAGCAGAGGGCGGTGTGGCAACAGGGGTAGCAGGAGTAGGGATAACAGGAGAATCGGTATCAGTAGGAGGATCTTTAGATAACACATAATCGACCTCTAAGACTTCAAACAGAATCAACAATTTTTGTGACCACCTCCTATAATTTGTGCCATTTAGAGGTTCCAATTTCGACATATCCGGAATGATTCTTAATACATTCATAGCCATTTCTGTTCAGTACCGTAATAACGTAATGAATTTCGCTTTCAGATTGTTAGAAAAGTAGAAAAATATACAGTACAAAATAGAAGAGAATAGAACTTTGTTTATTGTTTGTTGTGCCGTGGAAACCACTACCCTGAAAGTGAAATCCGGCTAGACCTCGGTGCAATCCAAATCTCCGACCGCTCCCCAAGGTTAACAGAATGAGCCTATGAACACGTGCACTCGTGGCCTTAGGCTATGGAAACCACAAAACAATTGCCCAGATTAAGTTGTGAAAAAACAGGAAATGAGAGATAAAAATGGAATAGCATAGTAGAAAAGAAAAGTACTTTCTGCATGCTCTCTTGAGCTATGTGAGGCCTTTTTAAAAGAGAATGTCAGTGAAAAATGGTTTCCCTATTTTTTGTAACAGTTTCATCACTTCCTCAATATTAGCCCCACTACCAATAGCATTTTGACCCATTCAAAATGTGCTAATAAAATGGAGGTTACAAAAACTGATTGATAACTAATTAAGAGCATTTAAAAAAAATATTTCAAAAAGATAAGAAACTGACTATTTCAAATCAATAGGGCATAAAGGAAAAACAGTTTTTTAAAATTCTCCACCAATGTGGGACGACAAAAGGCAGTAGCAACATATGCTTCTGTTTTCCATTGTCCAACAATACCTACTTAGCACCATTTCTACATAGTCGATAAATAAAAACTGAACTTTGCAACTATAATTAGCTTATGAGTGACTACAGGACAAACATTACACTCAGAGTGTATAATAACTTAATGTAGTAAGTAAAGAGAATACTATTATACTACTATTATATCTTGATGTAGTCTTCATTCAATATTAACATGTATAATAAAACATTACACTCAGAGTGTGACATCTTAATACTAGTACTAATAGCATATCCGGAATCATGCATTAGTACTTAGGATTAGGTATGTCACTTCTGTACTAATAACTAATTTGTAAAAATATATTTATTTTATATATAAAAATATGAGCCTGTTGTAAGCGAGGTAATGTACATAACTCTAAGAAAGAAAATTTATACAAAGTTATAATTCCTATTACAACATATACAAGATAAGCCTCTAAGGCATAACTTCATACAAATATTATACAAAACTTTTATCAAAACTTTAAACTAAAATGTTCTTCCTAAACTCCTATCTTCTCTTCCACCTACTGTATACTCCGTTCCTGAAAATATTATGAAAATACAATAAAACAGGGGTAAGAATTTTAGAAATTCTCAATAATTCTATTAAAAATTGTGTCATCACAATACCTTCAGATGCTTTGGGGGAAAATCATTTCAAAACTCATATTTTAAAGTAGAAAGGTGGCAAAGGCCAAAACAATTTCCTTTCTCTTCCCGAAACAGAGGTTCAATGTATATCCTTTATCAAAATCATTTGAAAAAAATCAAACAATTCATTAAATCTCATCATTTATAAAAAATAATCATTTATCATATATTATCATCTTTCGTATATCCTCAATCATCATATTTCATCATTCGTCATTTCTCATCATTAATCATATCTCAAGTATCAAATATCATTCATTATTTATCACATCTCAAATATCAATTATCAATTATCACTTATTACATCTCAAATATCAAATATCATTCATCATATTTCATAATTCATCATATCTCATAAATCATCATATCTCTCATAATTCATCATTTCTCAAGAATCCAATCAAACTTCATTTATCATATCTTAAGCATCAGATAGGTAGAAAGAGAATGTTCATCCTCATACTACCTTGATAATAAGGGAATGTCAGTAATACCCTTAGTAACATGTTAGACTTGTATATGTGTAAAAAGGTAGCATATGACTTTCTAAATATACTTGTTTAATTTTGTGGCAAATTGAGTTACTTTAGGTATTTTGTTGCAACTCGAAAGGTGAAAAATAACTTAAAATGACTCAGATAAAGGCTTCAAAGGCTAAGTTGAGGGAATTAAATAAGGATAATTTATTTTTAGGTCACAAATGTATGAAATAAGACGTGGTTAAAGTTTCAAGGTAATCGGAGTTAGTTTGATATTTTTAGGCATACTGATTGTGCATTTAATGCCGGATTGACTACCAGCAGATATGAAAAAATGAGATAATGATGAAACAACAATTTATATGAATCTTAGTATTTATTTTAAAGTTGTTGGAAGCTGAAAAACTTAGTTTAGCTAAATCTAAGTGTTCTTAGCAGATTAGGAAGTATCAGTGCTAAACTTAAGTGAAATGAATCATGAACGGCAGCCCCTTTATTTGACTTAAGTTTTTGAAATTTTCCTTGATTCCTAGCCAATTTCACTTTTTTCTCTCTACATGTTTCCATAGCAGGAAGAAAGCAAAGAAAGGAAGGAAAAAGAGGAAAGGAAGAGAAATGCAAAGGGAAAAGTAAAGGTCTGAACTGCATACAACTCAAGAGGTAGGGTGTTATGTTTATGACTTACTCATCTCCATATCTTCACCTTTGATTCATGTTTTAGTCATGGGTGGAAAGAAGTGGGTTTTTGAGTGGTTATGATGTTTCCTTGCTTAGTTATCCCTGCTGTTACGTGGCTTCAATACTCAAGAGGGAGGGTGAATTGAATATATAAAAAAAATTTACAAATCATTTTCAAAACATTTGAATGTTAATTTTAGTTGAAGCTATTGATTGATTAAAGTAAATAGATAGACAAGATTAATCACTTTACTCACAAATAAATAAGCCAAGATAAAGAGTATTCAATCAAGCATATAAAATTAAAGCACAAATAGAAAGAGATAGGGTTGAGAGAACCAAACACAAGGATTTATCCTAGTTCAGCCACCCCTTGTGACCTACGTCCAATCCTCAAGCGAACCACTTGAGATTTTCCACTAAACTTCAAGCTTGAATGAGTGCTTGAAAAATTTTACAAATTGGAGCACTCAAGAATGCCTTGGGATACTTCACCCTTGTGCTTTGAGCCTCAAAACAGAGATGCCTCACCCTTTACAACCATTGAGGGATACCTCACTCTTTTTACACCTTTGAAGGATACCTCACCTTCTTTTCAACAAGGGATACCACACCATTTTTCACTAGAGGGATACCTCACCCTCTTTACAAAATAAACAAAGTGTTTGAATGATAGAAACTCTCTCAAAGAGTATATAATACAAATTGAAGAACTATAGTATTAAGGATTCACACTTTGAAGCTCAACAGAGTATATGATGAAATGATGAGAAAACTCATATTTAATGCTCAAGGATGTTTTTCAAAATGTTTTCCAACTCATAATCAATGCCCAAACACTTTCATTTATAACCCATAACATTTAAGAGACGTTAGAAGTAGTTGGGGGCATTAAATGCTCTTGAAAGAGCCGTTGGGAAAGTGTTATGTAAGTGTCCATAACCTGTTATGGCATAACCATAATCGATTATGGCTTGCAAGCACGTTGTCCTGGGCTTTTATCTAACTTCATAACCAATTATGAGATTTCTCATAATCGGCTATGAAACATTTCATAACCTGTTACAATATTGGCAAAATCGATTATGGAGCATTAGAAACAAATAGCAAACGTGATGTGATAACATATAACCTATTATGAAATAGGCATAATCGATTATGGATCATTTCATAACCTATTATGAGTTTGTTCATAATCGGTTATGAACCTTTAAAAACCATACTAGCGTGCTTCATATTTGGCCTCATAACCTATTATAGGAAATCCATAACCTGTTATGACAAATCCATAACTTGTTATGACTTGCTTAGAAACATAGGATTTTCAAAGAAATTCTTAACTAAGGATATCCAAAATCTTTCCAAACTTTCTAAAAGCATTTTACTCAATCTTAAACACACTTTTCACAAGATGAAAACATGATTATGCAAAGTCATTTTAAAGATGAGTTTAGAAACAAGAAATGAGCTTTTGTGTGAGTTTATTATACCTTTACATATGATCTAAGTCCTATTGGCTAATCTTGAAAAAACCTTGGGACTTGATCTTTTGCACTTCATTGATTTCTTGTTTATTGATCATCAAAACCAAGACCATTGCCATTGACATTCTCCCCCTTTTTGATGATGACAAACAATCATTTGAGAAAAGCATTAGTTCAATTAAATTGGTATTCACACAAGGTATTAAATAAAACTTACTCCCCCTCTATTTTTCAATAGGTGACAAGTTTAGAGTTTGCACAGCTCCCCCTTGATATTGGAATCCCAGAATCATTGAATTTATACCTTTTGCTTACCTTTTCTCAAGGACTTTCTTCTCCCCCTTTTGTCATGATCAAAAATATATACGACAAAAATACCAAGTTTAACAAAAAAGATGACACATCTTAACATGTCCAATTATAAAATATATACTAGAAAATTTAATATATGTGGACCAAAACTCATAGTTATTTGATAACATAGATATTCAATAATTAGTGCAATAGGATCATCAAAAACAGAACATGCATTGTCATTCACATTTGATACCATTGATACCAATATACCAACACTAAAAGCATATCATGATATATGAATTTGTTCACGATGAAGCTAATAGTAATGTTAGATCAAAACAGGAAATATATAAATCAAAGATAGTAGCTAAAAGAAAAACTGGATCCATGTTTAAGTCCTGTGATCTTTAGGTTGTTGAAGTTGACGCTCAAGTCTTTCCAAGCGAGCATCCATGGAGTTGAAACAATCATACATAATCCTATTAGTGTTTTCTTGATAGACCCTCAAATCCATAATTTGAGCATGTAAGCTAGCTTGCATATCTGCAATAGCAGCAAGGATCCTATCTTCGTTTTGAGTAGGGGTATCCTCCATGGAAACATCATCATTTCCAGCTGGTGCAGCTGCTGCCTCACGTCCCCTACCATATACCCATTCATCATTCACTTGGAAATAGATGATTTTTGGGGAAATAGATTATTTTAAATGGTGGAAATGGATGGAAAATGATGGAAAGTGAGATTTAATGGTGGATTTTGGTTGGATTTGAAATAGAAGAGGTGATTGAGTGAGTGGGTATGAGTGGGTGTGAGTGGAAGAAGATGATAATGGTGGAGGATGGCTCGTGAATGATGAAGGAGGAGGCACAACTGGTTCATTTAAATGAGAGCATAACCGATTATGGTTATGTTGTAATCGGTTATAGAAGGTCCTCAGAAAGCTAGTCTCTCGGTCAAGTGTGTATAATCGGTTATAAAAATAGGCATAACTGATTATATAGGCTTCCAGAGAGCCCCTAGAAAACTAAATGACCTCATAACAGGTTATAACCTTTCCATAACAGGTTATGTCCTTTCCATAACAGGTTATGTCCATCCCCTAACATTTTGTTTCTCAATCAAAACCAAAAAAATCTTCAAGAATTTATCCTTTAAAGTACTAACTCATGCCATTCACACCAAAACCAGAAATTTCTTCAAGAGATTAGCCCTTAATATACCAACTTATGCCATGTTTGAGGGTGATCTTAGCTTGCCCTCATTTTCATCTATATTCACATCATAAATGTATCCCAAAAATAGATTTTGCTTCTTTGAAAGTGCTAGAATCCAAATTATTCAGCAAGAACTTGAGATTGGAAATTTGGGGGACTTGAGCATGGATCAAGTACCTACAAAACAAACTTGGAAGAAACTCCAACACTTAAGTCAGTATTGGATTTATAAATAATTTAAAGCAATAATATTATATATGGAGTTCAATAATGAAGCAAAGTATCAAATTATGCTACAAAGTGACAAGTTATGCATCAAAATGACATATCATGCAGTAAATGACAGATTTTGCAACTAAATGTCATATTATGCTATAACATGACAAATTATGCAGCAAAAATGATTTTTAGCAAGAGTTAGATGCATGATTGATCCAATATTCCAAGATAAAAAGTATCTAACACAAGCATTTATTCAAATGCTTGATTGATCAGTTATTCCTAATTCTCCTCTTATATATGCACTTTAGGGCAAACAATAATCATATCAGGAATGTCATGACAAGTATAAAGATATTATCATCAAACATGCCATTTCAAAAAAGAAGTGTACTTATCTAGCATATTAACATATGTAAAGATATTTTCATGATATAAAGCTAGAAGAATACAACTTTAAAGCAAGTTAAAGCAAAGAATAAGTCTCCACTTATCCAAAGGTTGCAAATCCAAGCTTCTTGGAGACAAAGGAGAGAATTTGGAGTATTTTTTTATCTTATGCTTGCAGCAGCCACTTTTGAGATTCTAAAGTCAATTCTTGGCCTTCAAGCACACCTATAACACACTTCAATTTTTGGCTTTTGGTACCCAAATTTTCTTGGGTCCTTGTGTGTTAGTTTAGTGCCTTTGGGGACCCAAACCATCTTGGTCCCTACCTTGTAATTGATATTTTTCCTCATATTGCAAGTTGATGCACTATGTCTTTTCTTGCCACAATGAAAACACTTTATAAAAGGACTTGCTGATGTGCTTGAGGGGACAAAGAAATTCTTGTAGAGTTTTTGTTGGTTTTTAGGATTGTACCCTAAACCAGTCTTATGAAAAACACATCTTTGATTCCCTAACAATACATTCAAATTATCTCTTCCAAAAGTAAATTTTGAAAAAGTATTTAGCAAGTCTTTAATTTCCTTTTCAAAAGTTTTGCATGACGAGTAAGAAAAGGATGTAGATGCATTATCTAGAGAAGAACATGTCATGTATGAAGAATTTGCATCATTAAGTCCAAGAGTTTCATTTTCAATTTTAAGCTCCTCAATTTTCTTATTTAAAATAAAGATCTTGTTTTCAAAGGAGGAAATTATTTTCTTGGATGTTGAAATAATTTTTGCAAGCCTTATAGATTCATTATGCAATTCTTCAAATGCATCTTGCAATTCATCATAGTAGGGGGAAGAATTTGATTCAAAGTTTGAGGATGTTACCTCTGTGTCATCTTCTTCTTCCTCTTCACTTCTAGCCATGAGGCATATGTTGGCTTTCTTATTGTCTGAGCTATCGAATGAGTCCATGTCATTTTCATCCCAAGCTATATAAGCTCTTCTTCCATTTTTATCCGTTGAGTATCTCTTCTCATATTTTTCCACTTTCCTCTGATAGATTGGACACTTCATCTTCATGTGTCCTAGTTCTCCACATTCATAGCATTTAAGAGTGGATGAGGTTCCTGCCCCTTTGTGATAGGCATTCTTTTTGGGAAAAAAGAAATCTTCTTTGAGCTTCCTTCTTCTTGAAGAATCTTCAAATTTCTTTACTAGAAGATTAAAATTTTCTTCATTAATCTCCAAGCCATCTCCATCATCATCACCATCATCATTAATCATGGAGGAAGTGGCCTTTAGAGCAATTCCCTTCTTTCCCTTCTTGTCATTCTCCTCATTTTGATTGAGCCTATTCAACTCCAGCTCATGCTCTTGGAGCTTTCCAAAGAAGGTGGCCAAAGTCATTGTTACAAAATTTCTTGACTCTAATATGGCCATCACTTTGGGCTATCAATCCCTGCTCAAACATCTTAAAACTTTGTTAATAAGATCTTCATTAGAAAATATTTTTCCTAATGAAGCTAAATGATTAACAATATATGTAAAGCATTTTTACATTTGTTGAATGTTTTCAACTTGGTTCATTCTAAAGAGCTCATATTCATAAGTGAGAGTATTAATTCTTGATCTTTTCACTTCACTAGTACCCTCATGGGCAACTTGCAAAGTATCCTACATTTCTTGGGCGATTTTACAATTTGACACCCTAAAGAATTCATCATATCCCAAGGATGTGGTAATGATGTTCTTGGCTCTCAAATTATATTAAACCTTCTTTTTATCTTTATCTGTCCATTCACTTCTTGGTGTATTAGTTCTTACACCATCAATAGTACGTGTGGGAAGAAAAGTACCATTTTCAACGGCATCCCACACATCTAAGTCAATAACTTCAATAAAAATTTTCATCCCTTCTTTCCAATAGGCATAACCATCCCCATTGAAAAAAAGAGGTCTATTCATAGAAGAACTTTCGTTTGAAAAACCATTTGAAGCCATTTCTTCTCTTGAAGCTGCTAAGTTCTTTACACAAGAGTCTAGCTCTAATATCACTTGTTACCAAGTAGCCTCAATACTCAAGAGGGGGGTGAATTGAGTATATAAAAACTTTTTACAAATTGTTTGTCCCTTTTAAGGCCGCAAGTGCATAGGCCGAACAAGTAATAAAGTGAAGAGTAAAGTATCATTCCCACGAGGATAAATTTATTTCTAATGCTAAGTATTAACCGATAGTTTAAGTAATTCTATTTAAGAACATAAAAATAGGAAAAATAGATATAAACTAAACACTAGGAAAGCAATGACTAGAGTTTAGGAAATCCTTCTTCACCTCCTACTTCAATCAATGATATGCAGTCCTCTTCATCTACATGAATGCACTAATTAGGTTAGCTTGAGAATCTACTTTAGTTAAAAGCCTATGTCTAGGTCAGTTAACCCTGACATCCTTCACCTAGCTCACTATACGTCCAATAGAACCAGAGTGAAATCCACTAATGAACAATCTATTCTCAAACACATGTTATGCATGACTAAGATGTATATTTCTATCCCATTAGCGAATCAACTTATCCCCGCCATGAGAATGAAGTCGAACATGCATCAACCATACCTACGATCTCAAATCCAAATCCCTATGTCTAAGCTCATCAAATTTCAACCAATCACTTAAATGTTGATCAAGCACTCAAGAGCATTTAGCACAATATGATTGAACAAAACCAAGCATACATTTAAACTCAAAGAAGAGGCAAAATCATTAATATCATAAAAGGATTCAAACAGTTCCCTAAATACAGCTTTGGCTAAACATTGAACACGAAAATATACATAAAAAAATCATGTCCAAGATAATGGGAAAGAGGAAAAAAAAGGGAGAAATGAGGAAAAACTTATGCATGTTGTCATTGATACTTAAAACTCCCTCCACGAGGAAGATAGCCTCCAATCTTGGCTCTCTTGGCCTCCAATCTGCCCAGAAATGAAGGACAAAGTCATATCTTCTCTAACCCTAAATGGCCATCCTACTAAAAATCTAATAAAAATCTATTTATAGGCTCAGTTCTGTGCATCAAGCTGCGGCGTGCAGTTCCTGGCACCACAACATTGAGTTCTTGGGTATCAGTATGGACAGTTGTTAATGCGCATCATGCCGCAGTGTGCACTTCCTGGCGTCGCGGTGTGCTCTGCTGGAATGCTCACTTAGCTTTCTTTTGAGCTTTTGAGCCTTGAGTTGCTTTATTTCATCAATTTTGAGCCCATCCTACAATAGAGAAATTACCAACTCAAATACAAGTTGTAAATCCACTTAATCACTCAAAGATTATGCATAAATGCTTAAGATCATATAGGAAGATAACAATATTGCAAGTTGACAAATATAACCCAAAAAACTTCCAAATATGCATAAATACAAGGACTTAACAATCAATGAAGTACAAATATACGACACAAATAACTACATTTCATGAAGTTATCACAAATCCTTTGCAAAACACTTGAATGTTAATTTTGGTTGAAGTTATTGATTGATTGAAGTAAATAGATAGACAAGATTGATCACTTTACTCACAAATAAATAAGTCAAGATGAAGAGTATTCAATCAAGCATATAAAATTAAAGCACAAATATAAAGAGATAGGGTTGAGAAAATCAAACACAAGGATTTATCCTAGTTCACCCATCCCTTGTGACCAACGTACAGTCCTCAAGTGAACCACTCGAGATTTTTCACTAAACTTCAAGCTTGAACAGGTGTTTGAAAACCTTTACAAATTAGAGCACTCAACAACACCTTGAGATACCTCACCCTTGTTCTTTGAGCCTCAAAACAGGGATACCTCACCCTTTATAACCTTTGAGGAATACCTCACCCTCTTTACACCTTTGAAGAATACCTCACCTTTTTTTCAATAAAGGATACCTCACCCTTTTTCACTAGAGGTATACCTCACCCTATTTACAGAATAAACAAAGTGTTTAAATGATAGAAACTCTTTCAAAGAGTAGATAACACAAATTGAAGAACTATGATATTAAGGATTCACACTTTGAAGCTCAAAATAGAGTATATGATGAAATGATGAGAAAACTCGTATTTAATACTCAAGGATGTTTTTCAAAATGTTTTCCAACTCATAATCAATGCCCAAACACTTTCATTTATAGTCCATAACATTTAAGAGACGTTAGAAGTAGTTAGGGGCATTAAATACTCTTGAAAGAGCCACTGGGAAAGTGTTCTGTAAGTGTCCATAACCTGTTATGGCATAACCATAATCGATTATGGCTTGCAAGCACGTTATCCTGGGCTTTTATCTAACTTCATAACCAATTATGAGTTTTTCATAATCGGTTATGAAGTATTTCATAACTTATTATGAATTGTCATAACCTATTATGAGATTTATCATAATCGATTATGAAACATTTCATAACTTCTTACAATATTGGCATAATCAATTATGGAGCATTAGAAACAAATAGCAAACGTCCTGTGATAACATATAACCTATTATGAAATAGGCATAACCGATTATGGATCATTTCATAACCTATTATGAGTTTGTTCATAATCGGTTATGACCCTTTAAAAACCATATTAGCATGCTTCATATTTGGCCTCATAACCTGTTATAGGAAATCCATAACTTGTTATGGGAAATCTATAACCTGTTATGACAAATCCATAACCTGTTATGACTTGCTTAGAAACATAGGATTTTCAAAGAAATTCTTAACCAAGGATATCCAAAATCTTTTCAAACTTTTTAAAAGTATTTTACTCAATCTTAAACACACTTTTCACAAAATGAAAACATGATTATGCATAGCCATTTTTAAGATGAGTTTAGAAACAAGAAATGAGCTTTAGTGTGAGTCCATTATACGTTGACATATGATCTAAGTCCTATTGGCTAATCTTGAAAAAACCTTGGGACTTAATCTTTTGCACTTCATTGATTTCTTGTTTGTTGATCATCAAAACCAAGGCCATTGCCATTCACACCTGCCATAGTTGATTTAGTCTATTCTTAACTTAGTTTTCACAAGGTTGATGAAGGAAACCTTAGAGAAACTCATCTAGATGCCTAGGCTCAAAGTTGAGAAATAGGAATGGAATGGGTTTTTAGTTCTTTGGATCTTACTTTAATTTCATGTTTGATGGGTTGAGATTGAGCATGATAGGATAAACATGCTTAGGGACCGTAGTTAAGGTGGAGAACATCTAAAAATCGAAGATGTGAAGGCTGGAAGATGATTAAGAACTTATAGCATAGTGGCTATGTAACACCCACCATAGGGTATCACATTTATGTTACTTAATTACGAAATTATCCCTAAGTTCATAAAATGTGATGTTATAAAAATACAAGTTGTAAAATTTCTTTTTTCCCTTTGATAACGATAAAATAAACTTGGCGAAAAATAAAATATTACAACATCATCACAAATAATGTACATCATATATACATTACAAATGTACTGTCAGGATTATTTATATACAGACAGAGTTCTCAAAGTACTTAAACATTATTTAAAACTGATGTGCTTGCCCAAGCATAACTAAACAACAGAACCCTCAGACGGGTCATCCTCAGATTCCTCAGCAGGAAGGAATCTGACACGATGCGAAGTCCTACGGACAGGTGTTTGAGCAGACGACACAATTCTAATCTCCGTTGGGACATAATACCTAGTATCTCAATGCTGCCTGATGGACAGTGGAAATTCGACATGTACATAAATAGTTACGGAAAGAAATGGATCTCCATGGAATTCCCTACTCATGTTGACCGTCAGATTTCCTTGATATGTAAGTCCCCTCTCATTGGGACTAGTCCTCCATGCCCCAGCTCCACCGTGGAACTGTAATCTCACGTAACCAAAGAAACTAGGTCTTGACGTCATCTTATCAAAACTTTGCTTCTTCCACAGGAACCTGCTCTTCTTCACCCTCTTATTCTATGCCTTGCTCAACGTCCTTACAAATATATTTACAGTACAAAATAGACATACAAAGAGGTGAGATCACCTACGCCAATACCAACATGGTAGCACAGAGATAATACAAGCAGCATACCATACAGATATATCATGCCATAATTACAATCATGCCATCAACATTATTTATCATAACAGATACTATAAATAATAATTACCATCATGTCATTAACGTTATTCAAATCACACAATAATTATAATAATGCCATCACATTATTATTATCATCATCCAATTATTCCTCAACAATTCAATTGTCATAGCCAATATTCCTCAATTATTATATCATACAGATATAAATGCTCAAATTCATGCATGCGCACATAGACTCAATTTCCTACTCCATGGAGCTAATACTCAGTTCGGAGAAATTGATTCGAAAGATCTGTCTGTACCAACATGCCTCAGACCACGTGCCACATTTCTCATATGTGTTTGCACATCTAGCATATACACGACAATCTTTACTAGATCTTGATTAAGAATAATGTCTCGGTCAGGATCATCAGTGTGTTGCATCGGTCTAACCAACGGTAAGAAGAGCTACCACTGTCCATGTGAGCAACCCGCACCCCGATCCCCCAAAACCAACAAGTGACTTACACTATGCATATCGCACCCACTCAAGAGGTGTACATCTCTCCTAGGCAATTAGCCATATTCAGTCCATTGGACCTTTCCAATGCATGTTCAATGCACCAATGCCAGTCATAGGCAAAATTCATCATTTTCTCATACAGTGTTCATATACTAGTTCATGCATATAAAATGCACCAATGCCACTCACAGGCAAAATTCATCATTTTCTCATACAATGTCCATATACTAGTCCAACAGTAATCCTACTGTTTATTCAATCGTGAAATCATATTATCGCATTTTCATAGTCACGCAACACTTTCATCGCGTTTTCACAATTTTGCAACATTTCTGTTACGTTTTCAAATCACATATAGATTTTTCAACGTTTTCATCAATCACGTAAAAACGTTTCATCATTTTTCAATCACGTAGTGATTTTTTAACAATATTTCAATCTCGTAAAAATATTTAAACGCTTTCCAAATCGCGTAGAAATATTTTAACATTTTTCAAATCGCGTAGCTTAAAAATCACGTTTTTAAGTTACGTAAATCATTTTTCACCATTTTTCAAAGTTGTAAAATATTTCTCAAAATAATATGACTTCTCACATTATTTTCCACATTTTCTTACTCAAGAAAATCCTTTTCACAACATATTTCATAATTTCACCATTTCATTGAATTAAATCATTGTTTCTAATTTAAAATTTACTAACACTCTCCAAAACCCAAGGGATGAGTTAAACGTTAGAAAATCTCAAGTTACCAACGTATTCTTTATAATTCCAAATCAATTCTAAAAATCAATCCTCTTTAAAATAAATTGAGGTTCAAACACTTTCAACCTCTCTTTTCCATTCATATACGAAAATTCCATTTTCTCGAGTGATAAAACACTCTGATTCCCTTTTCAAATTCCTTGTACAAAACCAAATTGTATTTCCACTTTGAAAATCACTTTGTTTCATAAAACCAAAGCATTTCAAGCCTTCAAAACCGTGGACATGGCCATTGAAACCATTCTTATATTTTTCCTTCTAAATCAACCAAATTCCATTCTTGATTTTATACAAACAAAACCATTAAAATTCCTTCACAAAACCGTGAGGCTCTTGTCTTGGAAACCAATCCATCTTTCTTTTTCATTACTTTTCTAATCATTCAATTTTACTATTCATGAAAATTTAGTTTAGAAACACCTATTTTGAGGTGTTGAGGCCGCAATCCTCATGGTCTTTGGAACCAAAAATTATTTTCTTTTCCAACAATTTTTATGGCATACATCACATATAATCAACATATTATATTTCAAGCATACCATAAAAGCAAATAAAAATCATACTAAGCATGTAAGCACAAATAAACTATGCAAAGCACATCAAGCATAAACAAATAATTAAAACACATAAACACCCACAAATAATTACATAACCATGGATATGAATCCTCACATGGATTCACCATCCATCAAATACCAAACCATCTCCCACCACCATACTTGGTTGGTGAGATGAATCTCCCTCTTACCTCTTGAAGAACCTCAAAGACTCCTTGTTTTGCTTCTTTTTCCAAGTCTTTCACCACCAAAAGCTTCTCAAATACAAAACAAAACACAAGTTTATTAGTATATTAAGCTTGAACTAGGGGAACCATAGATCAAACATGGCTTAGAACATGAAAAAGAGATAAGAAATGAAGTTTTCCTTACACTTCACCTCAAAAACCCTAGAACTTGCTCTTGGAAAAACTCCTTGAAGATGAAAGATTTAGAACTTGGTGTAAACTACAAAGTGTCTTAGAATAAGGTATAGATTCAAGAAATATAGTTGTGTGAAATTAAAGAGTGATGGAAGGTATACTTTGGTGTCTTGGCCGAAACTAGTACATAGAGAAGTGGAGAGAAAATTTTGATGAAGTCTTGGCTTTTTGGAGTAGACAAAGATGAATTATAATAGCAATAATGTGGTCTTCAAACCTATCTATGCCCTTAAGCTTCACAAAACCGTCCCCCCCTCTTCATGCACTCCAAATGTGTGACAAATTTCATAGCCACCATTTTAAGCATTCCTAACCATTGATTAGTTCAATGGTTAGGATTAATGTAGGTTTTAGGTTTAGCCTTAGATAGAAGACTTAATCTAGGCCATTGGATCTTTCTTCCTTGAAATCCTAGCCATTAGATGTATCTCCAAAAAGAAGGGTCAAGATTATTCCTTCAAACTTTACATCCAATGGTCATTAATGGTCCTAGCCATTTTATAAGATCAAATCTCCACCGTTGATTAAATCAAGATCAAATCTCCATCGTTGATTAAATCAATGGTGGATGTCCAAGCCATTAATGTTGACTACGCAGTATAATATTTATTTTTTTATCTGCTATTACCCTTCGAATAATATTTTTACTGTGTTTTTATTACCCGATAATTAAATACAGTACAAAATACAGTAAAAGAAAATTTTAAAAACTATTTTCGGATTCAGGTTTATTAAGATCCCCTGTCTCTGTCTCAACAGTACGAAACTTTCAGACTGTAGAAAAATTTTTACTTTTTGAGGCCCACCTGGGCCCACACACAGCCCCCTTGGGCCCACAGACGGCCCGCGGATAACACTAAAATAATAAGAGTAATATAAAAATTTCATAATCACCCACAAAATCACAAAAATTATAAAATGTACAAAAATTAAATCAGATTACATAAAATAATTAAGACTTAATAGTAATAATTAAATTACGTAAGATTTTCCCTGGCCTGAAAATTATTATTTTTCTGACACAGAGTAAATCACGCAAAACGATCAAATGTACTGACGGAATATTCAAAATAGTTTTATAGTACACAAAAATTACTAAACAGTAAAATTCTGTTAACTGTCAGAATTACTGTCAAATATTTAGAAAATTTGGGGTGTTACAGGCTATGTTGCTCTGCATTATTTTCTGGTGTAGGAAGCACCAAATAACTTATTATGTAGCCTAGATAACCGGTTCTTAGTGCATGGTGTAACATCCTCTTTTTACACATGTTAGACTTGTATAAGGTTATAGAGGTAGGTTAATACTTGTTTAACATGACCGCTAAATTTTGTGACGTTTTGAGTTAATATAGGTACTTAGTTGCAACACAGAACATGCAAAATGACTATTTTAACTCAGAAAAATAGCAAAAATATGTAACTAAGGGAAATAAATATGGAAAGTTCATTTCTAGGTCACAAATGTATGGAAGAGGATGTGGTTAAATTTTGAGGGCAAACAGAGTCAGTTTAGTATTTTTAAGGATACTAAGTGAGTATTTAAATATCAGATTGGGTCACAGCAGATATGAAAAATTATGAAAATGATGAAACAAGAATTTTGATGGATCTTATAATTTATTCTAAGGTTGTTGGAAAGTAGGAAACTTAATTCAGTGAAATTAAAGTATTCTTAACATATACAAGTTTTAGCAAAAGGACAATTTTGTCCTTAAGACTCATCTTTTAAAAGATGAGAATTTCTCTAATCTTTCTCACCCTCTCATGTATGTTCTGCAGAAGAGAAAGGGGGGAGTGAAGGAAGAAGGAGGAAGGGCAAGAGGAAGGAGAGCTTGGAGCTCCATGGTCATCTTCAAGCTAGAGGTAGGGGAAAAACACTTCCATAGCGCTTATCCTTCTTTCCTTCCATGTTTTCTATGTTTTGATGGCAAAAACGAAAATGGATTTTGATTGTTGTATAATGATTTCTATGCTTGATTCAAACTCTTTTAAGTTGATAATGGTTTGATTTAGATAATGGATCATAGATGTGATTGAGAAGTTGTTAGTTTTTCATAGAAGGATGAGTGTAAAAAATGGGTATGGTTTGAGTTTTCATTCCCTTGATTGTTCTTGAATTTTATGGCTAGAAATAGATTGTATATAGCTTGTAAGAAGTTTGGATGATGTCCTTTTTAAGTTTATAATGATAATTAGTTTGTTCATCCTTGTCTCTCTTAATGCTCATAGGTGTTTGGCCAACATTTATTGTGTTTTTGATAAAATCTTTTGAACTAGACATAAGAATCTAGATTTTAGATCATGGATGTGGATGATGCATGTTTAATTTCATTCTAATGGTGGGGTGAATTAATTTGTTAATAGGATAGACATATACCTATTGGTCATGTATAATATTTGTTAATAATCAAACTTAATGCTTAGTGTTTGCTCTAGTTCTCATGGACACATAGTGAGTTAGGTGAATAACATAGGGTTAAATGACCTAGACATAGGCTTTTAGCTAATGTAGTTTCTTAAGTTAACAAAACTAATCATCATGGTTGCTTAAAATGGTTACTAGTTACAAAGTAAAGTAGTTGGTGAAGAAGGAGTCCCTATGTTCTCATTACTGTCTTTTTCTCCTGGTTCATTGCTTTTTAGTCTTTAAGAATTGGTTACACAAACTCTTCCCAATTGATATATGCTTGAGTAAAACTTCATTGAACTATTGGTTAATATTTGGCATTAGATATTATTCCTTATCACTGTGGAAATGATCTTTCTCATCATTGTATTACTTTCACGACCCGTGCACTTGTGGTACACAAAAGGTCGTAACATGCACCTCGGAAGCTTGGCGGCGCATTGCACAGACCAAATGACATCCTTCTAAAAGCATATGTTCTATAAGGGCAGGTAAAGGTTATTTTCTCTTGGTCATTAGGGCCGATTGCGATATGATTGTATCCAGAATATCCATCCAGAAAATAGTAAAATGCATGCCCAGCCAACCTGTGCTTCATGTGTGGATAAAATACACATTCTTATGCTTGATTTGAGGTAGATTTAGGTGTGCTTTGATTGATTTATGTTAAAATTTATGCCACATTTAATCTATTATCCTTGTTATCTCATGATTGGTCTTTTTCTATGTTTTCAGGTCCAAAAGAGATGTTTTGACATGGCCCTATGAAGCTTTGGATGCATTCATTGCAATGGTTGAGCTCGAAATTTATATGGCCAAGATTCGTAGAGTTTTTGTCCTTTGTGCGATAAAAATAAGCATAACTTGAGCTACGAAGGTCGAAACGAGGTGATTCCGGTGGCATTGGAAAGCTAAGAAAAAGAGCTATAACTTTCATGAAGATAGCTTTTGACTAGGAGACACGGTCATATCTCATCCAACATTGAAGTTACACTATTTTTCCAATAGACACAACCTTGTCTAATTCAATTGAAGCTTCTAACTTGAAGACACGACCATGTCTCTTGGACACACAGTCGTGTCTCCCCTAAATGTGCAAATTACATTATTTTTCAAGCTCACACGGTTGTGTCGAGCTTAGACAAGACCATGTTGTAATTGGCTAGTTATCATGGATAATGGTTTTGATGATAACAAACATAATGAAGATGATGGCAAGACCAAGTCCAAGACTTTCAAGAATAGCTTTAGGACATAGGATCTTATGTACGGAGCCTTTCTGGATATCTCATTGTTTTTGCATGAAAAGATGAAAATGGTTTTAAATTAAATATCCCAAAATTCAAATCATGGTTTTTGAAAGCATTTAAAAGTGTTAAAAGCTGTTTTTCAATAGAGGTATTCGAATACCATTTGGAGGTATTCGAATAACATCCTTCTAAATCATTTTTACAAAGCTTTTAAAACAGAGGTATTCGAATACCTCTGATGGTATTCAAATACCGTATTCGAATACCCCCTGATGGTATTCGAATACCATAGGAATCCTGGTTTAGAAACTAACGTACATAGTTCAAATTTAATATACATTCAATGATCCAAATGGCTCTTTTTGTCAAATGCTCTATAAATAGAGACCTTGGGTCTCTTCTAAATGTTGCCCAACCACTTAAATTATTTTTGCTTGTGCCAAAAACGTGATTCACTATTTTTCTCATATTTTCTGTGCTCTTTTCGCCAAAACTTTGAGATATCCTTAGAGAGCTCCATAGTGCTTCAACTTGTGATATTTACTCTTTGTGAGAGTTTATTTTTCATCTATTCTCTACTGTATTTCTGAGAGGGTGAGGTATCCCTCGAAGGCTTTTGTAAAAGAGTGAGGTATCCCTTAGTGAAATTGTGAGGGTGAGGTATCCCTCAGTAAAAGGGTGAGGTATCCCTTATTGTAAATAAGGTGAGGTATCCTTCATAGGGGGTGAGGTATCCCTCTAGTAAATAGGGTAAGGTATCCTTGTTGTATAAAGGTTGCAAGCACCTATTTTAAGCTTGAATTGAATAGTGAAAAATCTCGAACTGTGTTTCGGGGACTAGACGTAGGCCACATGTGGTTGGTGGTCAAACCAAGATAAATATCGTGCCTGCTCTTCTCTCATTTATCTCTTTATTTTTAGCAATTTATTTATTATTACTTAATTGTTTATTTACTATTCATAAGGCATTTCATCATCTTTATATATTCATTATATTGCTTCAAGAAATTTGTATTAAAAAGGGTTTTGCGAAAAAGTTTTTTAATTACTCAATTCACCCCTGTAACACCCCAAAATTTATTTTTCTACTATCAGTATTCATTTTATAATATTTGTGATTTTCTGAAATTTTTCTGGATTTTTCGGAGAACGCAGAATATTTTAATATTATTCCTCGTTTTACATATGCACTGAGCGGAACCGGAGAAATGAGATATTTTCTCTGAGAACCTTGAACTATGGAAACGTCGACGGGGGATCTTACTAAACACGAGGCCGGACACAGTTTACAAGATTTCATGTTTTTCAAGAAATGTTAATAGATGAAATAATAAAATACTGCAAAGAATTTATCTATCAAATTTGTTAATGCTGACTTCTGCCAACTATAACTATTGTCCAATAAATAATAACAGGTAATAAAAATCTTATCACATTATTCAAAATTTACCTTGTGTCAAGCCCCTTTAGCCTTATTTTCAAAATAAAAATAGAGTTAATTAAAAGCCCATTGTAGGAAGCTTCCAAGAAGTTTCCTTATGGACACATTTTCTCCCTCTTCCCTGCTCACTCTTCTCCACGGCAGAGGCAATATTGGAGCCCAATATTCACTTTCATCTTCCTAATATTTTCTCTCTTCTCATTCTCTTCAAACACCATTTCTTCTCCTCTTCTTTTTCCTTCTCCACCATGCACCTACCCATTGGAAGACCATCTCTATGTTTTGCTAAATCAAACCCATTTCTACTCATCTTCCACCATTCCAAGTTCTCTTTTGTGGCCATCCCTTGGTTCTTCTTCTTCTTCCTCTTCCATTTTTCCACCTTTCAAGCTAAAGCTTGGAGCTTTAAGGTAAAGTCTTCAACTTTCTCCTATTTTTCTTGCAATTCTCGTTTCTCTTGGTCACCTAGGTGACCAAGAACCCATTTTTCATGGTTTGAGTGGACATTGTGGAAGTCACTCACATTGGGGTTTTTCTTGAAGGAGGAAAACGAAAATCTAGGGCAAAAATGAGTGGCACCATTGTGTTGTCTTCCAAATACGTAAGAGGGAGATGATCCTCTTCAAGGAATCTTGGTAATAAGGGAATGTCTTGTGTATTATTGTTGATGAGGAAATCCATGTTGGATTACTCTCTTTGTTATATGGGGTTGATTCTATGATTTTGTAGTTGTTTGAGTTGTATGAATATGTGGGTTTGCATTGTGCGTTTTAATGACCATGAACCTCTTGATTGTTATTTTGTATCTTGATGGCATGAACCATGTTTTGGATTGCTGAAGAATTTTGATGATGGATGGGCCACGGTTACGCTAGAAGCTCGCAGAATCGACCGCAGAACCCTTGTTAATGCACTAGTGCTCAGGCGCTGTGCATAGAGCATCTAGGCGCTCAATCAACGCTCAGGTGCTGTGGTTGGGACGTCTAAGCGCTCTTTGCCCAGGAAATTTCCCCTGTAACTCGACTTGGTGAGCGTTCAGGCGCTTCGTGTTTAGCGCCTAGACGCTCAACCAGCGCTCAGGCACTTCAGACGTGGCGCCTAAGTGCCCATAGCAGAACCAGCTAGGTGACTGTAAAACGATATTAAGACTCCAATATGAAGATAGTGCAACCATAAATAAAGTAAAGAACTTGATTTGCAAGGGAAGTCCTCTAGAGAGGGAGATTTTATAAGAATGAACATTCTAAAGTGGAATTCCATAATGAACTTTAAGAAGTGCCTCACCACTTGAGAACTTAACACTATGTGATTTCGAGACCATGAACGAGACTAGGGAGTTGTGGAGGTCTAAGTTGTATGAATTGTGACATGTTGCAAATGATTATATTATTGATAAATACACATGAATATTATTAATGTTTCTCATGGATTCCTATGCCGGTTAAACACTTGTTGATTACTTACTTGAGGAAACCATGATGTGATGACTTTGAGAAATGGAATATGTATGTGTGTGCATGTAAACATACCATTGTGATATGCTATGATGAATGCATCATTGATGAACATACATGATTAGGTATTGTGTCGTCATGCATGTGTTGTCCGTTAGATATGGTTAGTAAGGCGAGGTATGCCTAGGAGTTTGCATAACACCTATGTGCGGGTGCGAATAGACTAAGCGTAGATGTCATATGTTGTTGACCCTGGGGGCGTTGGGGTGTGGGTGTCTCACAATAGACAGTGGTAGCTCCACTGGGGCCGTGGGATAGACCAATACGACACACCGACGATCCTGTCTGAGACGCTATCCTATATCGCGATCAACTGTCGAGGTACCATGTTTAAGCCATTGCGCAAACATTTTTATGAAAGGAAGCACACTGTATTTTAAGGCTACTGACATACTGGTATTACTCCTTGATCATTCACTCCGAAGATGTTTATGTCTAGCTCCATGGAGTAGGAACTTTTGGTACCCTTTACATCGCACATTGTGAGTCTCATAATACATCGAGCATGAGCACTTATAACTGTATGATTATCTGAATTGTTGACTGTTGAGAATACTGTTGTTATCTACCTATTATTGATGGCTTTATTACTATTTGTTGTTATTCTACTTTCACTGTTAATTTTAATATTACTGTGATAAATGTATAAATTGTGTTATGTGTGGGCATCCAACGCCGTATTATTTTCTTGCTGCCAATTTGGTACTAAAAGCTGGGTGTCTCACCTCTTTCTGTATTCTCTCTATTTCTTTTATTCGATTGGATCGGTGTCACCAAGAAGACATTCGTGAGGAAGATAAGGAAGCCCCCGAGTTTCTGGGCTTTTGGCCAGATTATGACTGAAGTGGTTTGAGGATGTTGTCGCGTCCCTGTGGATTTTTTGGTTACATGCGGATCAACTTTCATGGTGGTCCAGATTGCTGGCATATCAACGTGCAGACTGATCGATGTGTGTACCACGGCGATTTGACGGTGTCCTTAGCGTGGGGACGCTACACTGCTTCTATTTTTGACTTCCATGCTTTTGTTTGGCTAGAATTTTATATGCCTGTGAGAGACATGTGGGCGGACATATATTATACCCCACGTGACGACTCGTTCTTGTCTACTGCTCAGGCTCCTGCCCGCTGTTCCGTCATTCTAATGGATGTCGCGTCGGACGACGAGGACCCAGAGGAGGATCCGTCTACGGTTCCTTCTAGTTCACGTCAGTCTTAGAGACTATTTTTGGTAGATGGCTACTGAGGGCTGTCTATTTATTTTTGGGGAAGCCTGACGTACTATTAGTTTAATGGGTATATATTTGTATCTCTTGGGGTAGGTACACATTTTGTCTTTTTGTATATTTTTGGAAATGTAATTAAACAGGCTTGTATTTCTGGTACAAAGTATGTAATCACCCATATTGTGTAAGATCGTATGTTTCATTCCACGTTGATTTCTCTTCGTTCATTCTGAAGGACGTTTCATTGGAAAATAAGAAAAAAAAGGGACTTTTAATGTTAATTCATTCAACGCGATATATTCATAAATAGGTATATATGTACATATTCATAAACAGGTAAATATGTACGTTAATGGAAATTTTAACCAGACTCATTTTAAGAAGAAAAAAAATGTTCAAATTTTTCGTATTTATTTGTATGTCATTTCACCATAGTGCGACGTTTCCTCTTCTTACCCATTATGACCAGGGGAGGAAAAGGGGTCGTTACAACCCCCCCTCTTGAGTACTGAAGCCACTTGGGTAACACATGTGAGGTCTGTTGAGCCTAAAAACAATAGTTTTTCACCCCTAAATGATTATAAATAGGGCAAATCCCTAAACCAAAAGGGGGCTTCTTGGTAGAAACTTATGTGACAGCTAGTTTTGAGAGGCAAAGGCAGAGAATTAGAGGCTTGGAATGTAACACCCCAATTTTTAGAAAATGTACCGAATGTACTGTTTGTTGTTTTTCAAGCTTTCGTGTGAATGACCGTTGTGTCCCTATTTTACTGTTTCTCGATTTCTGCATGAAATACAAATACGTTTATACAGGCTCAAATTTTATTTGGTCTTTTTACGTAATTTGTTTCGAGACGGTAAAATAAAAGTTTTTCCGAGCTCTTGTTTTAATTTTTTGGAAGATATACGAGACAATTAATACTGTCTGTAATTTTATTTGAACTTTTTGGATGATTAGCTACGTTGTGGGAAAAAATGAGAAAATGACCATTACGTCCCGAACGTGCTGTTTGTACTGTTTTTGTTGTTTTTAATTGTTTTCTACTTGATTTAGTGTCCAATATTAATGTCTGTGATTTTATATGGACTTTTTGTGTGATTTGCTACGGGGCAGGAAAATAATATTTTTCCAGACCGGTAAATTCTGTTTTTAATTATTCAGAGGTGGGGGATCTTACTAAACCCAATTCTGAATGAGCCTAAAATTAATCTTTTAATTTTTAGGATTTAACTGTCCAATAAAATAATTTTGTATTATTATAATATTATTTTATTAGTCAATAAAACTTAGTGACAAGTGGACCCGGAAATGTTTGCGGGACCCACGTTTAACTAAACAGTTAACTTAGTAGCTTAATTAAACATGATTAGTGAAGGAACATTCTTGAACATGATGATTAGGCTTGATGACTAGGTTATTAGTGACTAAGCATGGTGACTAAGGCTTGATGACTAGGTTAGGAGTAGCCAATAGGAAACAAGCTTGCTAACCAAGTTTTAATCTTGACCTTTGAAGCATCCAAGGGCTTGGATGAAGCCAAGCCATGGACACCTTGCATGGCTTGAAGTCTACGGCCAAGTGAGGTTTGGAAGACCAAAAATCACTTTGTCTTCAAGCATTTTCTCTCTTCTCTCTCTTCCAAAAACCCTAAACACCATTGATGTTCTTTTGGAGCTAGTTTCGGCCAAACCTAGTTCTACCCTATCCAACCACCTAAAATTCTATCTAACCAAGTTTTCTATACCTAAACACAATCCTAAGAACATCTCTAGTTGAGAGTTCTTTCAAAATCTTACATTTAAAGCTTGAAAACCTACTTGGAAGTTTGTACCAAGGAGGTGAAATCTCTTGTTTTTCTTTTCTAAATTCTTTTTCAAAGTTCTAAGCCATGATTTATCCATGGTTTAGGTTCTTTTTCAATGGTTAGTAACTTGTAGTTTTGTTTAAGTTTGCTAGGTATTTTGAAGGAGAAAACCGTGACCTAGGAGAACTGAAAGAAATTCATTTGTCTTCATTTAAGGTAAGAGGAAGACAAATCTTATCACCTATGGATGGTGGTAAGAAGATGGAGTTTGATTTTGTGATTGTAGAATCCATAAGGATTCATATTTGTGCTTGTTAGTAGCTTATTTGATGTGGTTGTGTATTTGTTAGTAGCTTTCCTATTTGTTGTTTGTAATAAATTGCATGTCTACAAGCTTTAAGTTGCATGTCTATAAGCTTTGATAATATTGCATGTGTTAGAATTGCATGATAAAGTATAGAATTGCATGATAATGTATAGGATGTGAATAACATGTCAAGGAAATGCATGTGTGTTCCAAAGAACACTCCATGAGGCTCACGACCACTAACCAAATGGAGAACCAAAATGTTCTCTTAATTTTCTTAAAAGGTAATTTAATTAACCTAGGAGAATTAAGAAGGTTTCAAGTTGATTAGATCAAAGAAAATGAATTTAGAAATCAAATGGTAAGACTTAGTATTTTTCGGCCAACATGCCTAAAATGAATGTGTTGATTTCAAAAACCATTTTCTAAAACAATGGTTAAATGAATTTAGACAATACAATAAGTTTGACATATAGTTAGAAGAGGAGAAATAATTTAGAAATCAATTTCAAAATATTTAGGAAATTCGGCCAACATGCCAAACCAAGTATCCATGGTTTCTAAAATTAAATCCAAACCTTTTCTAAGTATAAGGATGCAATATGTGTTCAAAAGAATTTTTATAAAATGAGTTTTAAAGAAAAGAATCAATTAGAAATAAGTTTGAGAACTTAGAACTAATGATTTTGTTATTAGAAATGAAATACAGTAACTTTCGAAAATTTCTAACATATAGCTCATCTTTGTATTTTGAAGCATGTTAGTAGTTTTCAAAAGGATTAAGTATATGGTTTAAAAATTTAATAAACAGAATTTTTACGGTAAAATTAGGAAACCATTAATATAATTTTCTAAGCAAAATACTGTCAAATTTTAGTAAAAACGGACAAATAAGATAGGAAAGATGTCCAAAAGACAGTATACGGTATAGAAAATATTATATGTAGCTTAAAAGTAATATTCATTATTTCTGTTTATTTAAACAGTAATTTTTAAGGAATTCGGTCAAGAAAATAATTTAAAAATCTTACGCAATTGAGAAAACATATTAAAAATCCTATGCGATTTTGAAAACAGAAAAATATATTTATGCGATTTCAAAACGTTTATAAAAACGACGAGATTGTGAAAACGCGATAAAATTTCTACACGATTGACCGAAACAGTATTTTTATGGAATTTGCTGTATTTATTTTATGCTGTCGGGAAAATGTGAACCCGTACAGGCTTTTGAGGATTTTTTGCTGTCGGGAAAATGTGAACCCGTACAGGCTTTCTATTTTTCTGCCATTGAGGGCATATTATTATCTTGAGGGCATTTTTGTAATTTCATATTTTTGGAATTATGTATTGAGTTTATGCCAAATTTTTGGTGGATTGGTTGATGAGACGAATCACATCGTGTTGTCGATGCGATAAACGTAGTGTGGTTCATTGTTCTAATGGACTTGGAGACGTTAGTGTACGGTATCCCATATGTGGACGGTTGGTAGCTCATTGGGCCGTGGTAAACCGATAGCACACTAATGGACTCGACACGCACTATATTTAATCGAGATTTGTAAAGTCTAGTAGTACATTTGCCTGTAGTGCCACAACGTGAGACCGTGAACTACACCACGCCTGGATGATGGATTCCTGTGTCGTGGGGCTATAGACGCAACGTGTGACAGCGCAATAGTTGGTTGGGCAGCCGTGGTACTAATAGATTTTTGCGAGTCATTCTCTCTGATATCCTTGTATGTTTTTATAGCTCCATGGAGTAGGGTGTGTCTTATGTTTATTTATTGGGATCTATTTATTTATTTTGTCTTATCTATTTATATTTGTCTTATCTGTTTATTATATTGATATTGATTTATTTGTTTTCTTGTATTTTTTTATCTATTGTTGTATTGTATCATTTGTTTCTTGTTTTATTTTATCTGTGATGGTATATTGTTGGGATATTTAAATCTTTTTGAATCTTTACATTACTCGTTACTTATTAATGTTATAGCTTTTCATATTGCATGAACTGTATATCTGTTGTTTGTCGTCTTCTTATTGGCCATGTTTGTGGTGATTTTAGATTGTCTTACCTCTTTATTGTATGTGTTTTCTGTATATACCTGTTTATATGGTAAAGAGTTCGAGGAAGAGGAACAGCCTCTTGAGGTTCTGTACCCCGAGGAGGAGGAAGATCAGCTAGCCGACGACCAGTTTGACGATCAAGAACCATCTGATCATCCATATCCATTGGATTGATTAGTTTTGGTATGGCGGTGCCTGGATTTTTGGGGTTCGTGACTCTCGAGTTTCACGGTGGATCGCTATCGTGGCACATGAGAGGAGATAGAGACTCTGTGACGTATGCGGGACGGATGATGGTGACCCTACGCCATAGATTTGATGACGAGCCAGTGATGACGACGACGGTGTTTCTGCATTTAGAGTTACCTTTATCCATTAGGCGTCATTGGGGTGGTGTATCCACTGAGCCTAGTGAGATGACACTCGTATCGACTGCGCGGTCTCATGTCCGCCGAGAGTCGAGACATCCGGGATATTTGTCTCCTGATGATCATTTTCATGTTGAGAGTGATCCTTCAGAGGAGTAAATATTCATGATGTTTTTTTTGGGCGCGTCTGCGTATGGATGTATATATTGACTCTTTTACTGTTTTTATTTACTGTTTCTGTTTAAATATTTGTAATTGTGGTTGTAAATTATTTGTATAACTTATAACTTGGAACATATGTATATTATGAGTAGTGTTGTTCTGTTTATTTTATGTTTTCCGTAATATTTTATTTTTAATAATCTGTTTATCAGGAATTACTTTACGACCCATATTATTATGTAATAAATATTTTATAACTTGGGTAGATTTTATTTATTTATTTTAATTTTCTTTATATGTGTGGCATCCCCAAAGGGGTGTTACATGGAAAGCAAGAACAAGAGTCATTGAAGTTCAACCATTGAAGACATTTTCTCCATCTTCTTTTTTTATTTTGGAATCTTGGTTGTTTCTTTAACCATTGTTCTTGATTATGCTACATTAGTCATAAGTGGCTAAACCCCTTTTTCTAGGATTGGGATATAACTCTCTTCTTTTCTATGATGAATTGTTAATTTGATTCTTTGTTATTGTGAAATTATTGTTCTTGATTCATTATTGATATGCTTAATGCTTGTGGTATGTTGCATGTCATATTTACATGATCTTAGGCTTTAAGCGAATGATCGAAAGATGAAATCTAATTGCTTGATAATCTAAGAATTAAACTTAGGAATTGAGACCTAGACATAGGCTTAAATCACTCAAGGGTTAAACGATTGTCATAAAACTTAATGGGTTGGAACTTGGATTAATTACCGTGAGAATGGAATTGATGAAGTTTTAGCACATTTTTAGTGCCAAGAAATTGGGCTTTAAATAATTTAGGACAAATTGCCTTCAAAAACATAATTGAACATTAGTAAAGATAGGATTACAATTTATTATATGAGGTATTGTAGTGAATTCCTAATCCTAGGCCTTTAAATTTTTGTTGAATCTCACATTTTCTAAATTTATTTGCTTTCTTTATTGCTTTGAGTTTTGTTTTGACTTTAATATAGCTTTCACTATTGCTTTTATTTGCTTAAATATTCAAAGTCATCGTAAGAGTTAGTAATCAACCGATCCTCGAGGGAATGATCTTTATTTTACTAATTATACGATCTGTGCGCTTGTAGAAAATTCATAACAAGTTTTTGGCGTCATTACGGGAGATCGTGTTGATATTAACACAAGCGACAATTAAGTTGAGTTAAGTAATTTTTATTTTATTTTATTTTAATCTTATTTTATTTTAACTTTATTTTTCTTTGAATTTTCAGGTGTTGTTTCTTTCTTATGTGTAGAACAACGAGTCAAGGAGATTTTATTATCCCCGTTGATCTTGAGATCAAGAGGACACTTAGTGATATTATAAGAGAAAGAAGAACACAGAGAATTGAAGAAGACCATTTGGCAGACAACACTAACCAAGTCGCCAATCTAGAGCGAAGGTTGAGGGATTATGGAACTCCCAATGCTAACATTTGTCAGTCTTCCATTGTACGACCATAGGTAGAGGCCAACAATTTTGAGATAAAGATGTCACTAATCCAGATGATCCAACAATTACAATTCAACAGGTCACTAACTGAGGACCCAAATCAACATTTGGATGAATTCTTGGAGCTGTGTGACACGATAAAGATGAATGGAGTTTCAACTGATGCTATACGAGTTAGACTTTTTTTTTTCTTTTAGGGGGAAGGCAAAGAAGTAGATTTACTCAAAAGTCCCAAATTCACTTACCATATGGGACTTGATGGAGCAGGTTTCCTTAGACAAATATTATCCGATTAGAAAAACAATCAAGCTTCATCAAGACATCATTACTTTCTCCTAAAAGGAAGATGAATCGCTTTATGATGCATGGGAGAGGTACAATGATCTCATTCATCAGTGTCCACATCATGGTTTATAGGATTTTGTTATTATACAGACATTCAATGCTGGGTTGACTTTCTCTACAAAGGCAACTCTTGATGCCGCAGCTGGCTATGCTTTGATGGCTAAGACTCCAACAGAGGCAAGAGCTTTGACTAATGAGGTCGGTTTGAATATTTACTTATGGCCAAGTGAGAGATCAACTTCAAAGAAACAAGCCGAAATGATAGAGCTTGATGTCATTACTATGTTGAATGCCAAGTTTGATGCTTTAACCAAGTCACTTGAGAAGCTGAATGTCAATGTTGTTGCTACCCTTAATATAGCTTGTGACACATGTGAAGGAGGGCATTTGACTTCAGAATGCAATTCGGTGGAGACATATTCTCAAGACCCATCTTTGGAGCAAGTGAATTATATGCAGAATGGCAATTTCAGTGCTCAAGGAATCCTTTCTCCAACACATATCACCTCGGATGGAGAAACCACCCCAATTTCTCTTATGATAACCAACAAAACCAAAGGGTTCCATCCAACAATAGACCTTCACCTGGATTCCAACAACCTTAACAATCTTCTCAAGGTGTGAAGTCCAATTTAGAAGCTCTCATAGAGAATTTCATAGTTACTCAAAAGGAGCAAAATCAAGCCATTCAAGCACAAGTGCAACAACATGGGGAGTCCATCAAGCAACTCAGTACTCGCCTAGATCAAATGGTCACTCATTCCAAGATGCTTGAAACTCAAATAGCCCAACAAGCAAGCTTGTTCAACATGATGCAAGGGCGATTACCAAGTCAACCAGAGACTAACCCAAGGGAGCAAGTTCTAGCAATTTAATTGAGAAATAGTAAGCAATTTAAAGGCTCCACAAGAGAAGAAAAGCTTGAAGAAAAGGATACCTTTGAAAATGAAGAGAAGCAGGAGAAAAGCAAGTAGAAAGCAAGAGATGAAGAAAGCACTAAAAAGTATGTTCCTCCACCGGCATATCCACCTTTGCCCTTCCCTCAAAGCTATCAACGGGCGAAGCTTGATCATCAATTTGGAAAATTTTTGGAGGTACTTAAAAAGCTTTATATTAACATTCCTTTTACGGAAGCTTTCTCCCAAATTCCCTCTTATGCTAAGTTCTTGAAAGACATTCTTTCTAGTAAAAGGAAGCTTGAGGACTATGCAACTGTTGCCTTAACGGAAGAATGTAGTGTAATAATTCAAAACAAGCTTCCACCTAAACTTAAGGATCCGGGTAGCTTATCAATTCTGTGCTCAATTGGGAATATGAACATTAACAAAGCTTTGTGTGATCTTGGGGCAAGTGTGAATTTGATGCCACTTTTTTTAATGAGAAGCTTGATATTGGGGAGCTCAAACCAACCACCATTTATCTTCAATTGGTGGATAGGTCAATCAAAGATCCTATTGGTATATTAGAGAATGTACCATTGAAGGTGGGAAAGTTTTATATACCGGTCAATTTTGTTATGCTTGACATGTAACACCCACCGTAGGGTGCTACATTTATGTTACTTAATTTCCAAATTACCCCCAAGTTATAAAATGTGATGTTGTGATAAAATATAAGTTGTAAAGTTTTTTTTCTTTCTTCTTTGATAACTATAAAATAACCTTAGCGAAAAATAAAATATTATACATCATTACACATAATTTACATCATCATACATTACAAGCGTACTGTCAGGATTATTTATATATAGACCATTTCTCTAAAACTAAATAACACACTTAGATATATACAGACATAGTTTGTAATAGAGTTTAGACTCACGCAAGTCTAACTAAGCAGCAAAACCCTCAGGCGGCTCCTCCTCAAATTCCTCAGCAGGTAGGAATTCGATTTGACACGTAGCCCTACGACAAGTGTTCGGGCTGACGAGACAATACTAATTTCTGTTAGGACATAGTTTCTAGTATCCCAATGCCGTCTAATAGACAACAAAAATTTCACATGCACAAAAATAGTTACAGAGAAAAATGGATCCCCATGAAATATCTTGCTAAAGTTTACTGTCAAGTGTTCCTCATAAATTAGTCCCCTCTCATTGGGACTAGTCCTCCACGCTCCAGCTCCACCGTGGAACTGCAATGCCATGTAACCAAAGAAACTTGACCGGGATGCCATCCGATCAAAACTCAGCTTCCTCTAGAGCCTGCTCTTCTTCACCCACTTGTTCAACCCTTTGCTCAGTGTCTTTACAAATATATTTACAACACCAAATAAACATACAAAGAGGTGAGATCACCTACGCCAATACCAACATGGTAGCACAGAGATAATACATATAGCATACCATACAGATATATCATACTATAATAACAATTATGACATCATCATAATGTATTAAATAACAGATACAATAAATAACATTTACCATCATGCCATTAACAGTATTATCATCATCATCATCCAAGTATTTTCTCAACAGAACAATTGTCATAGCCAATATTCCTCAATTAATATATATCACATAGATATAAATGCTCAGTTTCATGCATGCACACATAGACTTAATGTCCTACTCCATGGAGCTAATACTCAGTTCGGAGAAGTTAATCCGAAAGATCTGTCTGTACCAAAATGCCTCAGACCAAGTGCTACAATTCTCATTTGTATTTGCACATCTAGCATATACACGACAGTCTTTACGAGATCTCGATTAAGAATAGTGTTTCGGTCAGGATCATCGGTGCTTTGCATCGGTCTAACTTATGGGAAGAAGAGCTACTAACCACCCATGTAAGCAACCCGCACCCTGATGCCCCCAAGGTCAACAAGTGACTTACACTACGCATATCACACCCACTCAAAAGGTCTACGTCTCTCCTAGGCAAATAGCCTCATACAGTCCCTCGGACCTTTCCAATGCATGTTCAATGCATCAATGCCATCGTAGGCAAAAATTCATATACAGTGTTCATACACCAGTTCATGCATATATAATGCACCAATGTCAATCACAGGCAAAATTATCATTTTCTCATATAGTGTTCATCCACTGGTTCAACAGTAATTTTACTATATATTTAATCGCGAAAATCATTTTATCACGTTTTCATAGTCGCACACCACTTTTGTCGCTTTTTCACAATTTAGTAACATTTCTGTTACGTTTTCAAATCACATATAGATTTTTCAACGTTTTCATCAATTACATAAAAATAATCCACCATTTTTAAATCACGCAGTGATTTTTCAACAATATTTCAATCACGTAAAAATATTTAAACGCTTTCCAAACTGCGTAGAAATATTTCAACATTTTTCAAACCGCGTGAAAATATTTAAACGTTTTTCCAATCGCGTAGCTTAAAAATCACGTTTTTAAGTTATGTAAATCATTTTTCACTATTTTTCAACTTCGTAAAATATTTCTCAACCGTTAAAAATTTCTTTTCAACATTTTTCAAAATAATATGACTTCTCTCATTATTTTACACATTTCTTACTCAAGAAAATACTTTTCGCAATTTATTCTATAAAATCATCATTTCATTGAATTAAATCAATGTTTTTAACTTTAAAATTTACTAACGCTCTCCAAAACCCAAAGAATGAGTTACACATTAGAAAATCCCAAGTTACCAACGTATTCTTTATAATTCCAAATCAATTCTAAAAATCAATCCTTTTTAAAATAAATTGAGGTTCAAACATTTTCAACCTCTCTTTTCCATTCACGTATGAAAATTCCAATTCTCAAGTGTTAAAACACTCTGATTCCCTTTCCAAATTCCTTGTATTAAATCAAGTTATATTTCTACTTTGAAAAATCACTTTATTCATAAAAATCAAGGCATTACAAGCCTTCAAAAACCGTGGACATGGCCATTGAAACCATCAAATATTTTTCCTTTTAAATTGATATGGTTTTACACAAACAAAATCATTAAAAATTCTCACTAAGACCATGAGCACTTGTTTCTTAAAAACAAACCATTTGTTTATTTTCCTAGTTGTTCTAAACATTTATTTTTACCATTCATGAAAATATTAATTTGTGAACACCTATTTTGAGGTGATAAAGCCGAAATTCACCATGGTCCTTGAAACCAAAAATAATTTTCTCCACTTCATAGTTTCTTTAAATAAATCAATTTCCTTATTCTTGAAAAATTTCAACATAAAATCCTAATTTTTGGGTGTCAAAACCGTGACCTCCCCTTGGCCATTGGAGCCAAAATTTCTTGTTTTATCATACATCCAATCTTAATATATTCAACATATCTTCATCATGCATATTATAAGCATACCATATAAGCAATAAAATCATGCAAAGCATATCAAACATAGGCAAATAATCAAAGCACATAAACACACACAAATTATTATATGACCATGGATATGAATCCTCACATGGATTCACCATCCATCAAATATAAAATCATCTCTCACCACCATATTTGGTTGGTGAGATGGATCTCCCTCTTACCTCTTGAAGAACCACAAAAAGTTCCTTGCTTTGTATTTTGAACAAGATCTCCACCAACAAAATGTTACCAAGTGGCTTCCAGTACTCAAGAGGGGGGGTGAATTGAGTAACAAAAACTTTTGCAAACGCTTTAAACAAATAAATTTTGCTCAATATAATTATTAAAGAATATGAAAGAGATGAGAAAAAGAAAGAGCAAGTAATAAATAAATTGCAGGAATCAATAAATAGAGTGCATAAAATAAAGAGAATAAGGGAAGAAAAACAGGCACAGTATTTATCCTGGTTCGACCACCAACCACTTGTGGCCTACGTCCAGTCCCCGAAACACCGTTCGAGATTTTTCACTATTCAAGACAAGCTTAAACAACAGGTGCTTGCAACCTTTACAATACGGAGCACTTTTCACACACAGGAAACTCTACCCTTGTGCTCAAGCCTCAAATAAACAAAAGGGATACCTCACCCTTATACAATCCTTGGGGATACCTCACCCTCAATACACGAGAAATAAATATAGAGATGAAGTGAAACTCTCGCTAAGAGTAGATAAATACAAATTGAAGCACTAAGGAGCTGTTTTTCAAATATCTCAAGAATTAAGCAATTATAAGTTCGAGAAAATAAAGAGAGAATAAGGTAGAGCACGTTTTCAAGCAAGCAAAAATTATCACAATGTCAAGGGAGTTTTCGAGAGAAGTCCCAGGCCTCTATTTATAGAGCTCGTGGAAGAATATGGCCGTTGGGAGCAATTAATAGCATTAAAAACTTTCGATTCTTCGTATCTTTGTTTAAAACGTAGCTCTGTTTCTCGTGGGGTATTCGAATGCCCGAAGGAGGTATTCGAATACCTCTGTCAAAAACTCTTTTAAAAGCTGTTTAAGTTGGAGTTATTCGAATACAGTCAGGGTATTCGAATACCTCATTAAAATAAGGCATATTTCGAAAGGGGTATTCGAATACCATATGGGGTATTCGAATGCCTCATTTAAAAATGGTTCATTCTGAATCGGGTATTCGAATACCATATGGGGTATTCGAATGCCTCTGTTTTGACAAAGAAGCAAATATCAAGTTTTTAATCAAGTTATTCGAATACCAAATTGAGGTATTCGAATACCTCGATTAAAAACATTCAAAATCCTTTCCAAAAAGCTTCGAAATGCTTGTTTTTAACTTTTAAAACATTTGATCTTTTAAAAACCTTTAGTTTAGGTAATCTTTGATCATTTGAGATATTTAATTAACAAACTCCATACATGATAGATCCTAAGTCCTAAAGCTAATCTTTAAATACTTGGACTTGGTCTTCTCATCATCCTTATGTTTGTTATCATCAAAATACATCTTCATTGTTGCGTAGCAAACACATTCTCCCCTTTTTGATGATGACAAACTATCATAGAAAAGCATCAAGATCTCAGAAATAATTGGAATTCACAAAGTAAGAGGCTTACATTCATATGTGCGTGGCGTAGCTCCCCCTTAATGTTGGAATCCAATAATAGTTATTTTAAACCTGTCTTTTCTCATAGTTATATTGTTGTTCTCCCCCTTTGGCATAATCAAAAAGATACAACATAAAGGAGGCAATAAGCATAAAGAGAAACTGATTTTATTAATAATTTAGCCAATATACATAATGTAATGAAAGAGTAAACAACTAATTCATCCAAACAAGAACAAAGCCTAGAAAGAGGCATCTGGCGGAGGAGGAGGGGAATCAGAACCCCGTGAAGATAGCAAAGCACGCAAGGCGGCTTGCTCACGCTCAACACCATCAAGTCGTCAAACGGGCGAGAAGGTGTGTTCCAAATAAGCTCGGTTATCCTCCATGTAAGCACGGTTGGCATTCAGTAAAGTGGCCATGACTTGATCCGAGTGATCGAACCGGCAGCAGGTTGGGGGCGGCGGGGCCAAGCGGTGACAGAGGCGGCGGGGGCTGCGGAGCAAAGAAGAACGGCAAAGAACAGGGGCAGCGGCAGGATCAGCTGGGTCGTCCTCATCATCGTCAACTTCAACTGGGAATACCCAGCCTTCATCAGTCTTTATCATCTTCATTCGGTTCAGCGTATAAGAACCAAACACATTATGGTGGGTCACCGCTGAGTTTTTCGCTCTGTCTCCACATCTGCGGATACTTGCCTAGGAAGGCAGTGATGATCACCCCATAAGGTAGCTCTGAGCGTTCTTTTCCCTTAGCTCTCATCATATGCTTCATAATGAAGACGGGCCAGTTTATCTGGTATCCTTTCTTCAGGATCCACAGCATAAACACATCATCTTCACTCAGGTAGGCGTAGTTCCCACCTCTAGGAGCTAAGATGTGGGCATAAGCATAATGCAAGAGCACGTCCGGCTCTTCATCATGCCCCTTTGACTCCCTTTTGAGTCGGAGGTAATGCCAACCTGTGTCTAAGGACATCTTCAATGGCTCGAATCTTGTCGAACCGCCGCTGGACAAACTCTTCACGGTCTTCATTGCTACGGCCGGCGGATACTAAACCAAAAAGCGAACCCGTAGTCTTGAGGAGTGATCACAATGTGCCGATCACAGACGTCGAATGAAGCTCCGGTCCCTCAATCCTCAAGTTGCGGTAGAACATTTTGACCAAATCGGGATAGAGGACCTCCTTGTAGGAGCAAAACGTAGCACGCCCTGGATGTCCACTGGTGGTGTAGGAAATCAAAGCCACCTTCTTTTTCAAAGAAGGCCAAATCCAGTACTTGGGCTGCACAAGGTTTCGTTCTCTCGAAATGAGAGATGAACCGTCCAAGAGTTTCGGGTGAGATGAGAGCCGTCGCAAATCCAATGGGTTGTTGCAAGGCGCGGTCTTTGTGCGAGCACGTTTGGAGGAGGAAGCCATGGATGAAGGTAGAAGATGAGAGGAATGGGTTTGAAAAGAGAGGAGTGACGGTTGGGTGATACGAGGGAGATGGTATTCGAATAGGAGATGAAAAACGAGAGAGAAGAAATGGGAAATGAGATGAGTGAACGGGTGAACAGGGGCTTATATAAAGCTCGGACTGAGGTATTCGAATACCTCAATTGGTATTCGAATACCTTTGTTAGGAAACGCAAAGGTCGTGGCAATTTAGAAAGATGGTATTCGAATACCGTTTAGGGTATTCGAATACTCATCCATATAAGATTGACTCAGATAGCGGTATTCGAATACCGCTTAGGTATTCGAATATACCGTAGACAGGAACAAAAGCCTGATGGCAAGAGGCTTCAGTGGTATTCGAATAACTAATAAGGTATTCGAATACTCCTGGTTAATTAATCATGAAAGCATGCGAGGTATTCGAATACCAGATGAAGGTATTCGAATAACTTAGATAGAAAAACACCAAATATTACGTCCAGAATACAATTTTGAAGATTAAAGCTTACCCGATTAAATGAGTACCTGCAAAATAAAATGGAGGGTATCTCCGACGCTCAAGTCAGTAACAATTAAAGATTAATAAATCAATGAGTATTAAATTTAACAAATTAAATACATGATTGATCCAAAATGCCAAGCTCTCTTCTTAAATGAAAGAACGAATCTTTAGGTAAAGGTTTTGTGAAAATATCAGCAAGTTGATTATTGGTTTCAACAAATTCTAACACACAATCACCTTTTTGAACATGATCTCGTATAAAATGGTGCCTTATCTCAATGTGCTTAGTTCTAGAGTGCATAATGGGATTCTTTGTCAGATTAATTGCACTAGTATTATCACATCTTATAGGGATGTGATTAAGTCGAAGACCAAAGTCTAAAAGTTGTTGCTTCATCCATAGAATTTGAGCACAACAACTTCCTACGCCACATATTCAGCCTCAGCGGTGGATAAAGCCACGCTATTTTGTTTCTTGCTATGCCAAGAAACTAAGGAATTGCCAAGCAAGTGACATGTTCCACTAGTGCTTTTCCGATCCAATTTGCATCCAAAGCAAAATCGAGTCGAATAACCAATAAGACTACAAGTGGCACCTTTGGGGTACCACAAGCCCACTTGTGTAGTGCCACCTAGATATTTCATAATACGTTTTACAAAGACTTAAATGCGACTCTTTAGGATTAGCTTGATATCGAGCACACATGCATACGCTAAACATTATATCGGCCTACTAGCAAGTGAGATAGAGAAGAGATCCGATCATACCTCGATATTTAGTAATTTCTACAGACTACCACGCTTCGTCTTTATCCAAGTAACACGAAGTACTCATTGGTGTAGCCATATGCTTTGAGTTGTCCATTCCAAACCTCTTGAGAAGTTCTTTGCAATACTTTGTTTGGCTAATGAACGTTCCACTCCTTGTTTGTTTGATTTGAAGTCCAAGGAAGAAATTGAGTTCTCCCATCATGGACATTTCGAATTCGCTTTGCATGATTTTGGCAAATTCCTTGCACTGATTTTCGTTAGTAGCACCAAATATGATATCGTCTACATACACTTGTACAAGGAGTATATCATGGTTTTTATTTTTAATAAAAAGAGTTGTGTCAACTTTACCTCTTGTAAAATTGTGTTCTAAAAGGAACTTACTTAATCTTTCATACCAAGCTCGTGGAGCTTGTTTTAAACCATACAAAGCCTTTTTCAATTTGAAAACATGGTTAGGTGAATCATAATTTTCAAAACCTGGAGGTTGGTCAACGTATACTTCCTCTTGGATAAAGCCATTTAAAAAAGCACTTTTAACATCCATTTGATATAATTTAAAATCCATGATGCAAGCAAAAGCAAGTAACATCCTAATAGCTTCTAGTCTAGCTACAGGTGCATAGGTTTCTTCATAATCTATACCTTCTTCTTGATTATAGCCTTTTGCTACAAGTCTAGCTTTATTTCTAGTTATTATGCCGACTTCATCAAGTTTGTTTCTAAAAACCCATTTAGTACCGATAATAGGATGATTATTAGGCCTAGGAACTAGTTCCCAAACTTGGTTTCGTTCAAATTGATTTAATTCTTCTTGCATAGCTAGAAACCAATGTTCATCATTAAAGGCTTCATTAATGTCTTTAGGTTCGATTTGAGAAACAAAGGCTAAGTGGTTACAGCATTTCTAATGGAGTTTCGAGTACTTACACCTTTGGATACATCACCTATTACTTGATCAAGCGGATGATATTTTGAGGTACGCCATTCTTTGGGAAGCTCCAAAGCTTGTGAATCCTCTTGTCTTTGTTTATCTTCTTGCTCCTTGATTTCTTTTTCTTTGCTATCCAAATGTGTTTCCGCTAAGGCTTCGCAACATCATCAATAACAAGATCCTTTCTCGATCCATTTGGGTCAGTTTCATCAAATGCAACATGTATAGATTCTTCAATAGTCATAGTTCTTTTATTATATATACGAAAAGCCTTACTATGATTTGAATAACCAAGAAATATACCTTCATCGACTTAGCATCAAACTTGCCTAGGTTATCTTTTCCATTATTTAAAACAAAACATTTGCAACCAAAAACGTGAAAATGTGCGACATTTGGCTTTCTTCCCTTGTATAATTCATATGGGGTTTTCTTTAAAATAGGCCTTATAAGGGCCCCGTTCATAACATAACAAGTGTATTTAAAGATCCGCCCAAAAATATTTAGGAAGAGCAGCCTCATTAAGCATAGTTCTCGCCATTTCTTCTAAAGAACGGTTTTTCCTTTCTACAACTCCATTTTGTTGTGGAGTTCTAGGGGCAGAGAAATTATGATTAATGCCATGTTCATCACAATAATTTTCAAAAACATTGTTTTCAAATTCGCCACCATGATCACTTCTTATAGAAGAAATTTGAAAACCTTTTTCGTTTTGAATAACTTTGGCAAGTCTTTTAAATGCTAGAAACGCATCATTTTTATTTGCAAGAAATAAAGTCCATGTAAACCTAGAAAAATCATCCACAATCACTAAAGCATAGTAATTCCCACCAAAGCTCATAGTTCTAGAGGGTCCAAATAAATCCATGTGCAAAAGTTGTAAAGGTCTAGTAGTTGAAACTATATTTTTTGATTTAAAAGAGACCTTTATTTGTTTACCCTTTTGACATGCATCACATAATTTATCTTTAACAAAATTAAGCTTTGGTAGTCCAATTACTAGCTCTTTAGAGACCAACTTCCTTAGGTGATCCATGTGAATGTGTGCAATTCTCCTATGCCATAACCATGAATCATCATTCTTACTTAAAAGGCATTTCGCATCATTTGAAGATATATCATCAAGGCTAATCATATAAATGTTATTTATTCTATGACCAATGAATTTAACATGTTTATCATTTTTATCTTCAATTATGCAACAATTTGAATCAAAAATTACCTTGTTACCTTTGTCACATAATTGGCTAATACTAAGAAGATTATGTTTTAAGCCTTCAACAAGCAACACATTTTCAATAGAGGAATTTGGATTCTTGCCAACTTTTCCGACTCCAAGAATTTTTCCCTTGTTGTTGTCTCCATAAGTAACATGTCCATGATTCTTGGGAATAAACATGGTGAATTTTGAGTCGTCTCCAATCATGTGCTTGGAACATTATTGTCGAGATACCAATTTGAGCTCCCGGCTTTCAAGCACACCTACAACACAATTTTAATTTTTAACTTTTGGTACCCAAATTTTCTTGGGTCCTTGAGTGTCGATTTTAGGCAAAGTACCCTTTGGAACCCAAACCATTTTTGTCCCAATTTTTGTGTTAATATTCTTTCTAGCATTGCATGTTGAAGCACTATGACCTTTCTTTCCACAAGTAAAAACATTTAATAAATGGACTCATTGGAAGTACTTGAATAAACGAAAAAATTTTTATAAGATTTATGTTGATTTTTCGGGTTATAACCAATTCCAGCTTTTTCAAAAACAACCCTTTGTTTCCCTAATATAATATTTAGATTATCTCTCCCAGAAGTGAATTTGGCAAGGGTATTTTTTAAGTCTTCAATTTCTTTCTCAAGTGTGTGACATGAAGAACAAGAATAAGAAGTAGAAGCATGTGAGGGATGAGATGAGCATGCATCAATAATTCCCAAAGTTTCATTTTCAATTTTTAGTTCTTCAATCTCTTTATTTAAAATAAGAATTTTATTTTCTAAAGAAGAGATTTTTTTCTTAGAGGAAGAAATTTGTTTTGAGAGTTTTATTGATTCGTCATGCAATTCTTCAAAGGCATCTTGTAACTCATCATAAAGAGGCGTAAAGTAGAGTTAGAACTTACCTCATTTTCGCTTTCTTCTTCTTCTCCTTTGGCCATGAGACAGAGTTGAGCTTCTTCGCTATCTCGAGTCGTCGCTGAATCCATGTCGTTTTCATCCCATGCTATATAGGCTTTTCTTGCTTTTCTTTCTTTGAAGGGCTTCTTCTCAAGTCTCTCTTTCTTCTTTTGGTAAACCGGGCATTCCATTTTCATATGACCAGGCTTGCCACATTCATAGCAAGTAGGAGTTGATGAAGCTCCTTCGCCTTTGTAATGAGTCTTCTTCGGAGGAAGGGAGGTCTTCTTTGCATTCCCTTTTTCTTGAGAAATTTACCAAATTTTTACTAACAGACCGAGATTTTCTTCGTTTACCTCAATGTTTTTCGAGCTTTCTTCATCTTCTTCATCATCATTGTCAATTGTTGAGGAAGTGGCTTTAAGCGCTATCCCCTTTTTCTTTTTATCATTTTCTTCGCTTTGACTTAATCTCGCTCGTTCTAGTTCGTGCTCATGAAGTTTTCCAAAAAGGGTGGCTAATGACATGGTTGTCAAGTCCCTTGATTCTCGAAATTGCTTGTCACCTTGGGCTGCCAAATCCCGCTTAAACACCTTAACACTTTATTAATCAAATCTTCGTTAGTAAAACTTTTTCCTAAAGATGCAAGATGATTAACAATGTGGGTGAACCTCTTTTGCATTTCTTGAATGCTTTCTCCTTGGTTCATTCTAAACAGGTTCATATTCGCGAGTTAGAGAATTTATTCTCGACCTCTTAACTTCACTAGTACCCTCATGGGTAACTTGTAAAGTGTCCCACATTTCTTTAGCGGTTTTGCAATTAGAAATTCTAAAAAACTCATCATATCCCAAAGCAGTGGTAATGATGTTTTTAGCTTTTAAATTATATTGGACCTTTCTTTTATCCTCATCAGACCAATCACTTCTAGGTGTCTCGGTTTTTACACCATCGACAACGCGTGTAGGTATAAATGCGCCGTTTTCGACAGCATCCCACACATCTAGATCAATAGCTTCGATGAAGATTTTCATTCTTTCCTTCCAATATGCATAACCATCCCCATTGAAAAAGGGTGGTCGGTTTATGGAAGATCCCTCAGAAAAACCATTTAAGGAAGCCATGTTCTCTTGAAGCGGCTAAGCTCTTTATACAAGAGTCTAGTTTCGATACCACTTGTTACCAAGTGGCTTCCAAGACTAAGAGGGGGGTGAATTGAGTAACAAAAACTTTTGCAAACGCTTTAAACAAATAAATTTTGCTCAATATAATTATTAAAGAATATGAAAGAGATGAGAAACAGAAAGAGCAAGTAATAAATAAATTGCAGAATCAATAAATAGAGTGCATAAAATAAAGAGAATAAGGGAAGAAAAACAGCACATGTATTTATCCTGGTTCGACCACCAACCACTTGTGGCCTACGTCCACCCCCGAAACACCGTTCGAGATTTTTCACTATTCAAGACAAGCTTAAACAACAGTGCTTGCAACCTTTAATACGGAGCACTTTTCACACGGGAAACTCTACCCTTGTGCTCAAGCCTCAAATAAACAAAAGGGATACCTCACCCTTATACAATCCTTGGGGATACCTCACCCTCAATACACAGAAATAAATATAGAGATGAAGTGAAACTCTCGCTAAGAGTAGATAAATACAAATTGAAGCACTAAGGAGCTGTTTTTCAAATATCTCAAGAATTAAGCAATTATAAGTTCAGAAAATAAAGAGAGAATAAGGTAGAGCACGTTTTCAAGCAAGCAAAAATTATCACAATGTCAAGGAGTTTTCGAGAGAAGTCCCATGCCTCTATTTATAGAGCTCGTGGAAGAATATGGCCGTTGGGAGCAATTAATAGCATTAAAAACTTTCGATTCTTCGTCTTTGTTTAAAACGTAGCTCTGTTTCTCGTGGGGTATTCGAATGCCCGAAGGAGGTATTCGAATACCTCACAAAAACTCTTTCTGAAAACTGTTTGTTGGAGTTATTCGAATACTACGATCAAGGGTATTCGAATACCTCATTAAAATAAGGCATATTTCGAAAGCAGGGTATTCGAATACCATATGGGGTATTCGAATGCCTCATTTAAAAAATGGTTCATTCTGAAACTGGGTATTCGAATACCATATGGGGTATTCGAATGCCTCTGTTTTGACAGCAGCAAATATCAGTTTACGAATCAGGTTATTCGAATACCAAATTGAGGTATTCGAATACCTCGGTTAAAAACAGTTCAAAATCCTTTCCAAAAAGCTTCGAAATGCTTGTTTTTAACTTTTAAAACATTTGATCTTTTAAAAACCTTTAGTTTAGGTAATCTTTGATCATTTGAGATATTTAATTAACAGCTCCATACATGATAGATCCTAAGTCCTAAAGCTAATCTTTAAATACTTGGACTTGGTCTTCTCATCATCCTTATGTTTGTTATCATCAAAATACATCTTCATTGTTGCGTAGCAAACACACAAAAGTCTCTTGAACACAAAACAAACACAAAGAAATTAGTATATTAAGCTTGAATAAGAGGAACCATGGATCAAACATGGTTTAGAACATGAAAAAGAAGAGAAAAAATGAAGTTTTCTATAACTTCACCTCAAGAACCCTAGAACTTGCTCTTAAAAAAATTCCCTGAAGATGAAAGATTTAGGACTTGGTGTAAACTACAAAGTGTCTTAGAATTAGGTGTAGATTCAACAAATATGGTTGTTTGAAATTAAAAAATGATGGAAGACTGTTTTGGAGTGCTTGGCCGTGAGCTTAGAGAAGAAGAGAGATGGAGAGAAATTTTGATAACTTTGTTTCTTGAAAATGTTCAATGAAGACCAAGGTGATCAATAATGACTAAAGTGATCAATTATGGTCTTCAACTTGTTGCTTTAGCTCCTAAATGCAGCACCAAACTGTCCCCCCTCCTCCATGCACTCTTCAAAATGCAACAAATCTCCTAGCCATCATTTTAGGTCATCTTAACCATTGATTAGATCAATGGTTAGGATTTAATGTAGCTTCTAGGTTTAGGCTTAGATAGAAGACTTAATTTAGGCCATTGGATCTTTCCTCCTTGAAATCCTAGCCATTAGATGTGTCTCCAAAATGAAGGGTCAAGATTACTCCTTCAAACTTTACATCCAAGGGCTATAAATGGTCCTAGCCACTTTATAAGACTAAATCTCAACCGTTGATTAAATCAAGATCAAGTCTCCACCGTTGATTACATCAATGGTAGTTATCCAAGCCACTAATGTTGACTTCGCAGTACAATATTTATTTTTGTATCTGCTATTGCCATTCGAATAATATTTTTACTATATTTTTATCACCCGATAATTAAATACAGTGCAAAACACAGTAAAAGAAAATTTTAAAAACTATTTCCGGATTCAGGTTTAGTAAGATCCCCCGTCTCTGTCTCAACAATACGAATTTTTTTTATTATAGAAAAATTTTTACCTTTCTAGACCAATGCGGGGCCCACATACGTCCTCCCTGGGCCCACAGATGGCCCACGGATAACACTAAAATAAACAGAGTAATATAAAAATTTCATAATCACATACAAAATCACAAAAATTAGAAAATACACAAATATCAAATCAAATTACGTAAAATAATTAAGACTGACAGTAATAATTAAATTACGTAAAATTTTTCTCGGCCCGAAAATTATTATTTCCTGACACGGAGTAAATCACTCAAAACGATCAAAAGTAGTCATGGAATAATCAAAATAATTTTACAGTGCATAGAAATCACTAAACAGTAGAATTCTATTAACTGTCAAAATTACTGTCTTATATTTAGGAAGTTTGGGGTGTTACATGACATGGAGGTAGATGTTCAAATTCCAATCATACTTGGGAGTCCATTCCTCGCCACTAGAAGAACCATGATTGATGTCCACGAAGGGAAATTGACTTTGCGATTGAATAATGATGAAGTAGTTTTTAATGTTTTTAATTTTGAAAAAAATCCTAGTTCCTTTAATTCATGTAATCACATAGATGTTAATGATGTTGTGGAGATTGTTGTGCTTTCAGATATGCAGGAATTTATGATTGATGATTTTCCATAGAAGACCTTCTCCAAGGCTGCTACCAACTTTAAGAATGCTAAGCTCTTTAAGAAGAAACCAAAGAAGTAGAATGACAAGTGTATCAAGCAGTGTGAGTTTAAGATTGGGGGATAAAATTCTTGTCTATAACTCACCTCTTCATCATATTCATGGTAAGTTTTGGTCAAAAGCACATGGACCGAGCTAAAGACCTTAAACAAGTGTTTTGCATGAGGCAACCTGTGTTTCTATCTTTTTTCGTACTATTTGTTTTATTTCTTTTGCACTTTTAGTTCTTGAATTTTGTTTTTCAGTTTTTGCTTTTGTTTTTCTTATTTTTTCAGATGTTAGAGCTCATGGCTACACGCCTTTCCTCCAGCTCCACCTCTCCCACCACCTTCGTGATCTTGCGTTTCCATTTTCAGGGAAGTTTCATTGTCCTTTGTTCTATTATTTTTATCATTTTTTCAACATTGAGGACAATGTTGATTTTAAGTGTGGGGTGGTATCCTTTAGATTACTTTAAGTCAATGAACACTTGAGTATTGCATCGAATCAAGCATGAATTGTATGTTAATTTCTTGATTATTTCTGAGCTGATAGAAATTTGTTTAAGAGGGGAATCCACTACTCATGAGTTGTTTTTGTGCAAGGCAATCTTTTTCAATTGAGTATTGAAACATTTAGCATCTTATTTGGAAATTAGTCATGTCTACTTGTATTTGATTTCTTTATTAACATTAGCCAGAAAGTGAGTTTTGAGCTTTAATGATTGGATTTGTCATAAACAAACTCCTATCTTTTTTCTTTTGAAGTGAGATTTCTCTTTATTGATGTTCACTAGAACTTGTTTTGATATCTTGTTGAGACTTTATTGATTCATATACATACTTGAACATGATTAAGGCTATTAGGCTTAATTCTTTCTTGACTTCCAGAGTTGCATTGATTTAATAATCCCTTAGTTGCCCCATTTGAGCCTAAGATGGATTTCTTTGAATATCAAATTGAATAATCAGGTTGGATTCTTTGGAGTAGTTAATGTGTTAATTGAAAAGTCATAAAAGGTTGTTTATGTCTTCAAGGGTTTAGTGCTAAAAAAAAAAGAAAATGAATGAAGAAGGAAAAATGAAAGAAAAAAAAAGAAAAAGACTGTTGGTGAAGAATAATAAAAAAATTGGGTTGAAAGTGAGAATTACTTATACCCTTGTGCATTATGTTCTATTGTTCATCTTTTCAACCTAATTTTATTTTGTATTAATTTATCCATGAACATTCTTTACCTTTGTTTTTTTTTTCCTACCTTTCATTATTCCCCTTGACCTCATTACAACCAAAGGAAATCCTTTTGATTCTTGTTATGTATGTGAACTTGGAAGTGGAGATTAGATTGATAACCAAGCCTATGGTATTGCATTTTTTAAGAGAAAATTGAGTGATCTCTTTGTCTTTAAATACTTGAGTGATGGAAAGATGAGTGATCTCAAATGGTTGGTAAAGAGAAAAGGCACAAGCTAGACTCAAGCCTCTAATTGTATTAAGTGTTATTCTATCTTGCTTGATTGGATTTGACTTTTGAGCTTGATTGAATTTTTGATGTTGAGTTTAATCTTATTTTTTATTCATATTCTTTGCTTGAGGACAAACAAAGTTCAAGTGGGGGGGAATTTAATGTGTGGATAAAATACACACATCTTGTGCTTGATTTGAGGTGGATTTAGGTGTACTTTGATTGATTTATGTTGAAATTTATGCCATATTTAATCTATTGTCCTTGTTATTTCATCATTAGTCTTTCTCTATGTTTTTAGGTCCAAAAGAGATGTTTTGACATGACTTTATGAAGCTTTGGATGGATTCATTGCAATGGAGTTGAGCTTAGAATTTATATAGCCAAGATTCGTAGAGTTTTTGACCTTTGCACAATAAAATGAGCATAACTTGAGCTACGAAGGTCGAAACAAGGTGATTCTGATGGCAATGGAAAGCTAAACTTTCATATGAAGACAAAACTTTCATGAAGATAGCTTCTGACTAGGAGACATGGTCGTGTCTCTTGGTCACATAGCCATGTCTCCTCCAACGTTGAAGTCACACTATTTTTCCAATAGACACAGCCCTGTCTAACTCAATTGAAGCTTCTAACTTAGAGACATGGTCATGTCTCTTGGACACATGACAGTGTCTCCCTTGAACATGTAAATTACGCTATTTTTCAAACTCACACGGCCGTGTCGAGCTTAGACACTGCAATGTGAGGTCTCTTGAGCCTAAAAACAATAGTTTTTCACCCTAAATGATTATAAATAGGGCAAATCCCTAAACCAAAATTGGGCTTCTTGGCAGAAACTTGTGTGACGGGTGGTTTTGAGAGGCAAAGGCAGAGAGTTGGAGGCGAGGGCTTGGAAAGCAAGAACAAGAGTTATTGAAGTTCAACCATTAAAGACATCTTCATCTTTTTCATCTTCTCTTTTTATTTTGGTATCATGGTTGTTTCTTTAACCTTTGTTCTTGATTGTGCTACATTAGTCATGAGTGGCTAAACCCCTTTTTCTAGGATTGGGATATAACTCTCTTCTTTTCTATGATGAATTGTTAATTTGATTCTTTGTTATTGTAAAATTATCGTTCTTGATTCATTATTGGTATGCTTAATGCTTGTGGTATGTTGCATGCCATATTTACATTATCTTAGGCCTTAGGTGAAGGATCAAAAAATGAAATCTAATTGTTTGATAATCTAAGAATTGAACTTAGGAATTGAGACCTAGACACAGGCTTAAACTATTCAAGGGTTAAACGATTGTTATAAAACTTAATGGGTTGGAACTTGGATTAATTACCATGACAATGGGATTGATGAAGTTTTATAACATTTTTAGTGCTAAGAAATTGAGCTTTAAATAATTTAGGACAAATTGCTTTCAAGAACATAATTGAACATTAGCAAAGATAATATTACAATTTATTATAGGAGGTATTGTAGTAAATTTCTAATCCTAGGCCTTTAAATCTTTGTTGAATCTCATCTTTTCTAAATTTATTTGCTTTTTTTTTTTTGCTTTGAGTTTTGTTTTGATTTTAATATAGCTTTCACTATTGCTTTTGTTCGCTTAAATAATCAAAGTCTCTGTAAGAGTTAGTAATCAACCGATCCTCGAGGGAACGATCTTTATTTTACTACTTGTACAATCTGTGCACTTGTGAAAAATCCACAACAACAGACAAAATGGCATCCTTCTAAAAGCATATGTTCTATCGGGGCAGCTAAGGGTTGTTTTCTCTTGGTCATTAGGGGTGATTGCAATATGATTGTATCCAGAATATCCATCTAGAAAATAGTAAAATGCATGCCTAGCCAACCTATCCAGCATTTGATCAATAAATGGTAGTGGGAAATGATCTTTTCTGGTCATAGTGTTCAGCTCCCTATAGTCCATGCATATACACCACCCTGTTACTGTCCTAGTGGGAATTAAGTTATTGTTTTCATTGGCAACAACTGTCATTCCACCCCTTTTGGCTACACGTTGAGCATGGCTCACCCATTTACTATTAGAGATTGGGTATATGATAACCCCATCTAACCACTTGATGATCTCTTTCTTGACCACCTCCTTCATAATGGGGTTAAGACACCTCTGATATTCAATGGTTGGCTTGACATCAGCTTCTATCAAGATTTTATGCATACATATTGTAGGACTAATGCCTTTTATGTCTGCAATCATCCATCCCAGAGCTTTCTTGCACTCTCTGAGTACTCTCAATAACTTTGATTCTTGTTCTTCCAATAAAAATGAAAAAATGATAACAGGCAATATAGAAGCTTCCCCTAAGTATGAATACCTTAAATGATCAGGCAATGGTTTCGGTTCCAACTTAGGTGGGGTGACTATGGAGGGTTAGAAAATGGGCTTATCAGTGGACATATTCAGCGGCTCAAAACTTAGTTTCCTGCAATACCTGGCAGAGGAATCAAGCAACTTAATGCATTCCCTAACGTCATCCCTATCTATATGCTCTTCATAAGAAGTCAAGGATATTTCAAGGGAATCCTCAGGGAAACTAGCATGAAACACGGTATTTACTACTTGATCCATTATACTAATGTATAAGCATTCTTCTTGGTCATTAAGGAACTTCAAGGTCTTATAAATGTTGAAGGTTACCTTATCATCGTTGACCTGCATGGTAAGCTCACCTTTTTGCACGTTAATCATCCTCTTACTAGTTGTTAAGAAGGGCCTCCCCAGAATCAATAGGACATTACGATCCTCCTCCATGTCCAGGATGACAAAATCAACAAGGAAGATAAACTTGTCCACTTTGACCAATACATCCTCAATGACCCCCTTCGAATAAGTAAGGGTTCAGTGTACTAACTATAAATTGATTGATGTTGGTTTCATCTTCTCCAAACCTAACCTTTGGAAGAATTGACTTAATTAACTAATCCCTTAGTCTAACCCCAAATAGAAAGGCATTATCAAGAACTGGGGAATTAAAAGAAAGACCACATAACCCACAACGTCTAATCCTAGCGATTGCAGAAATTATGGTGTTTATCACATGTTCTAGGTTCATGCAAATTTTCCCAAATCATACATTAACCCAAAAGATCATTCCCAAATTAATCAGGTTTAAAAAAGCATTAAGAATAGAGATAAACACGTAAATCATGAAATAGAAACATAAACTAAATCTATAAAAGAAGTTACATTATCAAAGTATCAAGATCTATCATCCCCCTAACAAAAGAGGTTTAGTTACATATGAAAAAAGAAGAACACAAAAGGAAGAATACGACGAACTCCACTGTGGAAAGGTGGAAAGATTGCAGAAAATTCCTAATCTTCAAGCCTAATTGCGCCCTCACCACTTTAGGGTTTGTGTCTCTTGACGGTTGTTGCGTTCTGTCCAAGCGTGTGTTCAATTTGGCATAACTTTTGTATTTATAAAGAATTAACATGCTCTATTATGCGTTCAACACTCAAGCGCTAACTTTCCAGTGCCTAAGCGCTGGCCCACTAATTAGAATTTTCTTGCGTGCAATGCACGCTCAAGTAGTGATGGCCCAACACTTAAGCGCTAGGCTTCTGAATGGATTTTTTTTTTTTTTTACTCTTCAAATGACCAGTCTTTTCTATATGCAATTACCTACAAAAAATACACAAAACACGTAATAAGAACACAATTAAAAATAATAAAAATAAAATAAACTTAAGGATAAAACTCAATTATACAGATTAAAGGAGAATAAAAAACCCAGAATTTGAACCATAAAAATATAAATTTTTAAAAGTTCATCACTCCCCCAAACTTAAGATTTTGTTTGTCCTCAAGAACTAAAAACTAAAACATTCAAATTTAAACATGACAATACCAAGTAGTGAATATCATGCATATCCTCATAAAACTGCTTCATAATCTAATTTCAAAGTGTCACACATTTACAATCCAATTGTCACAATGCTCTCACATGCAACTCTCATGCATAAATAACTTCCCAAAAACATGAATGAAAGACCTAATCTCTTCATAGAGTACAAACCTAGATAGGTTCATAAAACTGCAAATGCACATCAAACCCATACCCAATATCAAAAGGGTCTTTTAAAGCTTGTAATGTAAGGCCAAGGGTGAGGGTTAAGAAAGAAGGGATAGGATAATGAAAGCAAAAGTTGAGATACAAAATCATGCATATTTCAAAATTCAAGCCACAGAATGTAGAACAAGTGCAAAACAGAGCAAAAGAATCAACAATTTATTCATCCTTTTTTTTTAAAATCAACTTCCACCCTCAAACTTATTTATTTCAAAACTTTGGGTGGACTTTCTTTTTTTTATTCTTTTCAAATTATTTTTCAACTCCATAAATACTCCATGCACAAAAATAACGAGAGATTGAATATTAAAATAACACACGATATGCACTCAACAAAGGTTATGTAAGAGAGGAAATTTTTTTTATATGGGTATGGGAAAGATAAATGTGGGTAAATAAAAGAAATAGAGGCCAAACAATATCAAGGCTGCAAAAAGGGACCTAAGGATATACTGTATTCACAAGTTGTCTTGAAAGGCTTAAACAATCCAAAGAAGGCCCTTATCATTTCCTTAATCATGCACTGCCTAGGATTTCGCCACAAGAGAGAGTTGAACAACTTCTAGATACAAATCATCCACACACATGCAATCTTATAAAGTTTCTCTAAGCTTGACATACAATTATATTCCAAGGTCTATCAAACATAAAGATGAGAAGAACATTCATACACAATTGAAACAAATAGAGATAAATGCAATTCATAGATTCTTATGCGCTATCCCAAGAAATTGGATCAATCCATAATTTATGCAATCATTAGATATTCAATTCAACACACTGGCATGCTCAGTTTCAACAAAATAACTCAAAATACAATAGGGTGATGGAAACAAAATAAAATAAAAAAGAACAAATAAATAAATGCAGAAATTAAAAGCTAAAGGAAAAAGGAGAAAAATCTTTTTGGCGACTGACAACTATATACATCCCCTTACAAAGGCTCCGAACTCAAGGAGACACTTAAGCCGACTCAACAATCTCTTCAAAACAAAAACAGAAAAAATGTTAATCAATAAAATAAAGAAAAAGAAAATAATAACAAAAGAAAATAACTAACCGAAACCAAAAGGATAAAAGAGTAAAGAAAAAAAAAAGAACACTTGGGTTACCTCCCAAATGTTTAACGTCATTAGCTCGACATTGCCTTTTATTATTATGGTGGCTTTGATAATCACATATTTTATATATTAATAAACCCTCATGTTTTGTCATTTACACTCTCCATATTCTTAATTGATTGAGTTTGGTCATGTTTTGTGAGTTTGGGCTCAAATTAGGCCTAATTGATTTTTTCTAGCATTAATGAGTCTTGACACTATTTCTGTATTTCAGCCATAACTTGAGTTCTAGATATCTTATAATTATGAATTTTACCTTGTAGGAAAGTTAAGAGGAAGCTCTACAACTTTGATGAAGAGCTCAAAGTCTCAATCGAATGTCTAGTGGACCTAATTGGGCCTAAAAATTAGAATACGAGTTCTGTTACTGGAACCAGAATAACGTGGTATAACTTAGGCTGTGGATGTGATTTGGGCCTGAAACTAGTGGCAAATGAAATCTAAGACATATATCTCCATTTCATATGAAGACCACTTTTCCAAACTACGATGTTTTGATGGAGTTTTCAGCCCTTGAAGTCATAATACAAGTTCAGAGACCCTTGGAGAATGATTTGTCCATAACTTGAGTTGTAGACCTCCAAATTGCATAGGGTTTAGGCCCAATTGCTCATAAATGACCCAGCTTTATAATTAATGGGTTTTTAATTATGTGAAGCAAAAATAGGGAGCAGTTTAGGGAGTTAGAAGTCAGAAACCAAGGAACCTCTCATTTAACATTTTTCTCATATTCTCTCTAGATTTTTCTTCTCTCCATTCTCTCTAGTTTTTTTCTTCTTTTTCTTAGTTCTTCTCTCCCATTCATAGAGAGGTAGAGCCTTTAATCAATCCAAGGGATTGACATTCTTGATGGTTAATCTTGAGATTTTGTTTTAATTGTTATGCATTCATCTATTAATCAAATTTCTCTTCTTCTTCTTCTTCTTCTTCTTCTTCTTCTTCTTCTTCTTCTTCTTCTTCTTCTTCTTCTTCTTCTTCTTCTTCTTCTTCTTCTTCTCTTATTTAAATTCTGATTTAATGTTTAATTTAATTGGGATTTGCATATGTTAATTACGTAATTACCATGTGCCAAGAGATGAATTCAAAGGTTAAACAATGCATCAAAGATGTTTGATGAAATGTTTAGCTTGGTTGGATCTTGATTTTTAAGTTAATTTGGATTTTGGATGAATGTTTAATTTGTCTAACCTCAATTAATTGAATTCTGGAAGCGTTTCTAGTAAAAGATCAGTGGATCATTGAGAGGTGTCTTAATGTGATCTAAGACCAAGGGTTTGGTTAATAGTTGATTGGATCTTTAGTAATCAAGGATGAATTAAAATCAAGAGTGGTTAATTCTCTTAGATTGGTTGCTTCTTAATTTTGTTTCCTCTTCTTTAATTGCTTTATATTTTTGTTGCTTTATATCAAAATTTTGGCGCCATTGCCGGGGATTTGTGATTTGTAATCTGATCATATTGAGTGTCATTCCTGACTTACTGATTTTTGTTCTTACTAATAGTTAACAATTAATAATCCACAACTCTTGACCACTTCTTCTGCATTCTGGTACATTCTGATCTAATCTGTTGTGTTTTGCTGTATAACAATGTTGCATTCTGATTTTTGCTATTGATAGTGCAATTTCTACTACATTGATAGATGCATTTTGCTGCATAATTCTGCTCAGCACTATTTCATTGTTGTATTTTGCATTTTGCATGATAGTATAATTCTGATTGTATAATGTTGTGTTTCATTGCTCAGTACTAATTGCATTTTGCATCATTTTGCATCATTCTGCATGAATTCATTGCAAGATAGCCTTTTAATTGCATTGCATTTTGCTGCACTAGTTACTTTTCCTTAGGTCCATTGCTAACTCTTGCCAATCACACACAACTACTACACTGCATAATTCTGCATCCTGCTGCATAATCTCTATTACTGTTCTATTGGTTTTTGTTGCATTACATTCTGTTTATGTGCATGACATAATTTCGTTACAATTGCATTGCATAACATTACACAATTGTTCTATGTTGCAACACTAATTTTGCTATATTGCAATTCTGCTTCTTAGTTACTGTTCCATTGGTAATTCTGCTTCTTGATTATTGTTCCATTGGTTTCTTGCTGCTCTTTACCATCATTTTGTAGTCCATATTGATAGTTGCATTTCAACTTGTCACCTTCACTTGGTTTTCACTTTTCTCCTTCCCCCCTGTTTATTAACCTCTTAATCTGACTTCATAATTAGAGTGATCTACAGGCTCAAGCCGGTGTTACCTTATACTGCAAGTAGTTTTAGTAATTCGGTTATAAATTGATTTAAATTTGGTAAACTCGGTAGTTATCAAATTTTTTGCGTCGTTACTGGGGATCACTCTGATTCTGATTATATTTGACTACTAATCCCTTTGTAACCCCTATGTTGTTGTGTTTTGGTGGTTTTCAGGCGAAAATGGGTGATTATGGGTCACTTTGTAAAATTTCGTTCTGACAACAAATGTGCCTAGAATGAGCTGAAACTTGGTCAGTTGAAGGAAAACGGCCCAATAAATAAGGCTTATAGTGAAATGTTAGGTCACCCTTGGTTTGCCAAAATTCCATCGTTTAGACGAATTTTTCAATTTTTTAAGATTTTTTATTGCATTTTTTAGTTTCATTTTTGTGTAGTTTTCATGCTATGGTGGTCCTATGACTTTTAAAAATCATTAGATAGGTCAATTAGATTTATTTTAGTATATTTTTAGTGTTGTCTAGTGTATTTTGCTTGTTTATTGATTTTGTGTTTTCTATACGTTTTGTGCTTTGGATGATGCATGACTAGGTCCTTTGCTACCCAATTACTTGATATTGATCTTGAGATTGATAAGACCTTGCATAGGTCAATTAATGCTCGTAGGCTAAGTGCAAAAATTACTTCTTAACTTGATTTTGATCTTGAATTTGAAAGTAAACCTGAGGTCTTAAATAATTTTGCAACTATGGGTGGTACCATGCATAATAGAACTCTTAAGGAATTAGTTGCTCCTAATGTAACATACTAGTCTTTTTGCATTCAATATCCTGATCTTAATGCTAATTTTGAGTTAAAATCTGGATTGATATACTTGTTGCTCAAGTTGCATAGTCTTGCCGGTGAAGACCCTCATAAGCATCTTAAGGAGTTCCATGTGGTCTATTCAACCATGAAGCCACAAGGGATCCCTGAGGAGCACATCAAGCTGAGGACATTTCCTTTCTCCCTTACTGATGCTGCCAAGGACTGGCTATATTACCTTTCATCAAGTTTTGTAATGTGTTAGAATGACATGAAGAGGCTATTTCTGGAGAGATTCTTTCCTGCATCGAGAGCCGCTACCATTAGAAAAGACATTTGTGGCATAATACAAATGATAGGAGAGACCTTGCATGAATATTGGGAGATATTTAAGAAGCTATGCTCGAGTTATCCCCACCACCAAATCAATGATCGGCTCTTGATTCAATATTGCTACGAGGGCTTGCTGCCAATGGACAGAAGCCTAAGTAGACAAGACCCCTACTACAGCAAGAGATTTGATAGCAAACATGGCAACGAACACCTAACAATTTGGCACATGAATCATTACCTCGACCGGAGGAGTTAATGAGGTTCAATTGTCTTATGTTGACCAACAGAGAATGGAACACAAACTTGATGAATTGACTTTTTTGGTGAGGTAGTTAGTAGTGGGACAACAACCACCTATATAGATGACTGCAACCGTGTGTGGCATTTGCTCTTGTTCATCTTATCCCACTGATGCATGCCTTACACTTCAGGATGGTGGTTCTATTTTTCTAGATCAATCTGTTGCAGCAGCTGGTGTTTTTCCTGGTACACCACAGTTCTAGCAGCAGCAACAAAGATATGATCAATTCTCTAATATATGCAATCCTGGCTGGAAAGATCATTCGAATATGAGATATGGCAATGCAGCATCACAACATCAGCAGCAACCATTGCAATACCAGCAGCCATTCCAACAACCAAGTAGGCAATTCCAGCAGCATATGCAGCAACCCCTCTTGCTGCCAAGTCCAGCAGCCACTCTAGCCGAGCCATCATTTGAGGACTTAATGAAACATATGGCCACAAACAACATTCAGTTCCAAGAAAATGTCAATGCCACTATTCAGAATTTACAAACTCAGATTGGGTAGTTGGCAACCATTGTGGGTGAGCTGAAAAGTCAAGGGTCGAGCTCACTTTCTTCCCAAACAACTCCCAATCCGAATGTGAATGTCATTATGCTGAGGTCTGGTAAGTTTGTACCAGTACCAACTGATCCTTAACTTGCAAGTAAGCAATAACCAGCAGAGAAAGCAGAGAAATCAGTTTCTGAGGGTAAGAAGAAATCCACAGTTGTTGATGAGCCGCAGCAGCCTACTATAGCTCTTCCCTTCCCACAAAGAGCCCTTGAAACCAGAAAGATAGATGATGTTGAGAAGGATAGAGAGCTTTTTGAGACTTTTAGGAAAGTGAAAGTCAATATTCCATTACTGGATGCAATCAAGCAAATCCCAAAATATGCCAAGTTTCTTAAGGAATTATGCACCCAAAGGAGGAGGCTAAAGGGTAATGAGAGAATTAATATGAGCCAAAATGTTTCAGCCCTCATTCAGCCTATGCCTCAAAAATGCAAGTGTAACACCCTAAAATTTATTTATTTGATTATAAATAGTCATCTTATAATATTTGTGATTTTTGTGATTTTTTCTGGATTTTTCTAAGAACGCGAAATATTTTAATATTATTTCTCGTTTTGTCATCTTATAATATTTCCCGAGACCCTTGATCTGTGGAAACGTTGACGGGAGATCTTACTAAACCCGAGACTGGACATGGTTTACGAGGTTTCACGTTTTTTAAGAATTTTATCAGATAAAATAATAATTGTTATGTAAATTTTACCCGCTGGATAATTAATACTGACTTCTGTCAACTGTAACAATTGTCCATTGGATAATAGCATGTGTTAGAAATCCTATCACATTATATTAATGTAATCCACTTTATGTCTAATTAAATCCACTTTTATTCAAAAATATAATATTTTAATCAAGCTTCTCATGGAAGCTTTGACTACCAAATTACCCTAAGCTTGTTGAGCCATTCTCCCCCTCTCTCCCCCTTCTTTGCCGTGGCAATGGTACCCTTGGGGAAGCAAAATTTTGCTTCCCACACTTATCACACTTCACTCAAAAATATCATTCATTTCTACTATCACTTTCTCTCTCTTCAAGTTTCAACTTCTATTTTCTCTAACTTCTCTCTTCTTCTCCTTCACCCCTTATGGTTTTTGTAGCCCATTGAGTGGCCATTTTCATTTTCTCACTTCACCATCATCATTTCTACACACTCCTTCTCATTCTCAACATTTCTTCTTTGAAGACCTTCTTCAAAATTCATCATCTTCTTCACTTTTTTGAAAAAACAAAGTTTGAGACTTTGAAGGTAAATCTTTGATTCTTCACCTTCTCTTCCTATTTTTCATTTCTATGACCATATTTATAACCATGGATCTCTTCTTTTTCAACCATTAGTGTTGATTCTTTGAGCTTGATTTTTAGGGTTTTTGGAGAGCCAAAACCGAACCACCAAGAAGCCAACTAGGAGGCCATTTTCGTGTTCTTCCTTTAGGTAAGAGGGAGATTTACTCACTTCAGCCATTATTGGTGGTGAGAAGACCTTTGTGTGGTTGTTGATGGAGAAATCCATAATGGATGCTTACTTTGTTTGTTGGTTTTTCATGTTTTGTGTGTTCTTGATTGAGGTTAATAGTGATTGGTTGTTTTGAAGGCATTAAAGATGTTGGATTACTTTGGTAATGTTGGATTTGATAAATAGAAAATTTAAAGGTTTACTACCCTATTGAAGCCCAAAATTTTAAGGGTTTGAATTGATTTTTGTGTAAAATGAAATCTATGTAATTAGTTATTAAAGGATGGATGGAAGGAATGGAAAAATTGGAACCTTGATGTCTTAGGGAGGCCACGGCCTCTAAAGGAAATTTTGAGTCCAAATGATGCTTTTGTGCATCTTTGAGGATTAAGGATTTAGAGATATATAATTCATAATGAGATGGAAGAAATTAATTGAGTGATGAACATTTAGAGGGGCCACAATTTTTCAAGGGTTCTTTGGCCCAAATTTTTCATAATTGACCAAGGCTTAGGGAACTAGGGATGTTGGATTCATAATATGGAATTACGATATGTGTTGAACCATGTATATAAAATTGTTGATATTGAGAATAGATCATATGATATTGTGAGTCCATGTGTGGGACTAAGTACTTATTGATGTGTACTTGATTAAATTGAGGCATGATGTTGTTGATGATTTACTATATGCCCTTGTGATATGTTCTATGAGAAAATATATTGTTGATGAATATGCATGATATGCATTGCGTTATAAGGAACATGTAATTGATACACATACATAATGTAAATTGACTCGTCATGCATATGTGATGTCTGTTGAACTTTGTTGGAAAGGTGATGTGTGCCTAGGAGATTGAATTACACCTTTGTGCTGGTGCGAGTAGACTAAGCGTAGGGTCATAGTGGTTGACCTTGGGGGCGTCGGGGTGCGGGTGTCTTGTAATAGACAGTGGTAGCTCCACTAGGGTCGTGGGATAGACCGATGCAAACACACCGACAATCCGGACCGAGACGCTGTCCTATATCGCGATCAACTGTTGAGGTGTCATGAATAAGCCATATTGCGCAAATATTTTTATGAGATGAAGCACTTTATTTTTAAGACTAACGAGATACTGGCATGACTCCATGGAGATGTATAGCTCTTCGAAATGTTGATGTATAGCTCCATGGAGTAGGATTTTTGGTACCATGTGCATTGTGCATTGTCAGTCTCATATTTCATTAAGCATGAGTATCTATGACTATTAAACTATCTGCTTTGCTTCTACAATGATTATCTGATTGATAAACTATTTACTGCCTGAAATTCTATTATTATTTCTATTTTATTGCTTACTTGATTATTACTGTTAATTTTATTATTATTGTTGATGAATATATGTGTTGTAATGCTATGTGAGTGCCCAGCGCCATTCTGATTTCTTGCTGCCATTTTTGGTATTGAATGTTGGGTATCTCACCTCTTTTCTATATATCTATACTTTTGTTTTAAATTGTGTACTTCTGAGAAGACGCTTGCGAGGAAGAAAAGGAGGCGCTTGATTTTCTTGGCTTTTGGCCTAACTACGATTAGAGATTGCTTGGAGATGTCTTCACTTCCGCGCCAATTCTTGGGTTACACAAGGATGACTTTTTACGGTGGTCCAGACTACTGGCACATAAACTTAAGCATGGACTATTGCATCTATCACGAGGAGCTGACTGTGTCTTTAGCTTTGGGCCACTATGACCCACCTGTTTTTGACTTCACTGCTTTTGTCCATTTAGAATTTTACCTGCCTATTAGAGATTTGTGGGATGACCTTTATTACACCCCATGAGATGATTCATTTCTCTCCACTGCTCAGGCTTCTGCCCGAAATTCGATCGCTCTGATGATGATCTCATTAGATGAGGAGGACCCTGAGGAGGATCCCGCTATAGTTCCTTCTCGTCAGTCTTAGGGGCTGATACTGTCGGTGGCTACTGATGGCTATCCGTATATTTTTGGGAAGCCTGACGTTTTGCTAACTTGATGGGATGTAAATTTGTAATCATCTTGGGTGGGTAAAACCTTTACTTTTTGTAAATTTGATTATATAACTAAACAAGATCGATGCATATATAAGTATATATATATATATATATATATATATATATATATATATATATATATATATATAATGGATGTATGGTTTCATTTATTGTCGATTTATTTTATAGTATCTATATTTATCATTACCTCTTCAAAAAAAAATGTACACATATTTCGATACTCGATTACTACGCTATTAAAATGGAAATTATTTATTTAGATAACAAATATGAACTGGGTCTTAATTAATCAATGTATTTACTTTTTTCGCATTTTTGTTTCATTTATGTTTTACTCTACTATGGTGTGACGTTCCTTCTTCTAGTGGAAAAATGGGGCATTACAGCAAGGATCCAGGGACTTTTATAATTCCATGTGTTATAGGCAATTACAAATTTAAGCATGCCATGCTAGATTTAGGAGCTTCTATTAATGTAATGTTTATATCTATTTTTAATTCTCTTGGACTTGGCCCTTTGCATTCTACAAGTGTTGTGATTCAGTTGGCTAATAGAAGTACTGCACATCTAGCCGGGTTGATTGAAGATGTGTTGGTAAAGGTTGATGAATTGATTTTTCTTACAAATTTTTATATTCTGGAGATGGAAGAGGAGTCACCATCCAGCAAGGCCTCACTCATTTTAGGGAGACCATTCCTCAACACAGTAAGGACCAAAATAGATGTGCATGCAGGAATTCTATCAATGGAGTTTGGAGACTCAATTATTCAATTTAACATTTTTTATGCTATGAAGCATCCCGTGGAGGGGCATTATGTTTTTCATATTGATATACTTCCTGATTTAGTTAAGTGTGAGGAAACTTCTGATGAGTTGTGTGATGAATTTCTTGATTTTATTAGTTTTAATAATTCTATCCATCGCCACTCTTGTACTGATTGTGATGGTGATATGATATGTGCCATTTGTGCTAAAATTTCTACATTCCTGCTAGCTGATGATTTTGTTTACGCAGGGACTAATCATAATAGTTCTATCAGTAATGTTTTTGATGTAGTTGTAGACTCTGACACACAAGGGGAGATGGCATTTAAGGCCATTGAAGAATTTTCAGAGAAAGGAAAAGAGCACCAAATGGCGGTCACTACTGCAGTGGATTTTGTTTTTTGGCCATGGTCCAACATAAATAAGGAAAATAAAGTTAATGAAGTAAACACATTGCATTCTAGTGGTGATGCCAAGAAAATTAAAGAAATTCAATGGGACCCTGGTGGATGCTCTCATGATGCTTCAATCATAAGTTGGCCATTCCACTTCAAGCAATGGGACCCTGGTGCAAGCTTCCCCACTTGATAAGGATGTTTTTTCCCCTCTCTTTTATTTTGCTTATCTTATATTTGTTAATGCTATTGATGCTTTGCTAATGATTTTTGACCTTTACATTGAGGGCAATGCAAAATTTAAGTGTGGGGGAGAGATTTTAGCATGGTGATGTTTCTGCTATTTTTTGTTAGATAGTTTGTTGTTTTTTATTCTGCTTTTAATTTTCTCCTGCTGTTATTGAGTTGTGTTGTTTTAGGTTCCTATTTCTATTTTATCTTTTTGTTTATGCTGTAAAATTTTGCTACTATTTTCTATTTTCTGTTTCGATTTTCTATTTTTTATGTTTTTAAATTATTTTTTCTATTGTTTCTTATTTTAGAAATGATGTTTTGGACTTTGTGAAGTTTATGAGTTCGAAGCAATTGAAATTCAAGATTCATAGCATCATTGAATAAATTTTCTTCCTTCTTGAATTTGACATGCTTGGTGGTAGATGTTTGAATTGGTGGATTTAGTTTGATGGATACATACCATGTGAGATTTTGAGCCTATTGGTGGATTTAACATTGCACAATTCCCTTCTTTCTTGTGTGATTTTTACTCATGTCAATTGATCACTCTAGAACTTGCTTTGATTCTTTTTGAAGCTACATTTCACTTGCATACATGAACATGATTGGGGCCTTCTTTCTTGAATTAGCTACTTGGCCAAATAGCTAACCTTGGATCATTTTCCTTTGATTAACCCCTTTGAGCCTATTTGCCTATTCATTGTCTTAGCTCATTATATGCCTTATGTGAAAAACCATGTTTTTACTTTACCTTAGGGAATGGGAGAGCATCGGTTCATTTTCATTGGAGGAGCTCTTTTGCTTGTTGTGGGTAATTAATAGTTCAAGTGTAGGGGTTGTGCAAGTTGATGTGTAATATGCAAGGTGATTCTTGAAAAAACAATGAAAATCATAAAAAAATGAAATGAATAGAAAAAGAATAAATGCAAGAAAGGTTGTGAAAGAAAAAAAAGAAAAAAGAAAAATTAGAGAATGAATATGTAAAGAGAATATGAATTATATAGATTTTGGAGGGTAAAACTTCTTGCTTGTTACTTGTGATTTGAGTTCCTCCCCATTGCTCTTTTATTCTCTTAGGTGCTTAGCTTGTCACATCCATATTGTTTCCTTCCCTTACCTTAGCCCTATTACAACCTTGAATAAAGTCCTCTTGATTTTTACGTGCATGTGTTTGGTAGTGGAGAAGTATAAGATAAGTAAGCTTATGGTAGTGCAATTTTCATGGGTTGAATTGAGTGAAATACTTACCTTGAAAACACTTGAGGGATTAAGTGTGCATCTTGTAAGGATCTATTATTCTTGATTCATGATTTTCAGTTTGAAGCTACCTTGCTTGTTGGTTTGAAAAGTGAAGAAATGTTAACTCATGAATGTTATGATCCCTTGAACTTTTTTTTGTTCTTCTTGCTTGTAAACTTTTGCATTCTTGAATGTCATTAGAATTTGAGTCTTTTTGTTGATCCCTTGTGCCCTTGTTTTGGTCTTTTGTGTTTTGTACAGGAGTGCAAAAAGTTAAGTATGAGGAAATTTAATAATCACATATTTTATATAATAATAAACCATCATGTTTAGTTATTTACACTCTCCATATTCTTAATTGATAGAGCTTGGTCATGTTTTGTGAGTTTGGGCTCAAATTGGGCCTAATTGATTTTTTCCAGCATTAATGACTCTTGACATTGTTTCTATATTTTAGTCATAACTTGAGTTCTAGATATCTTATAATTATGAATTTTACCTTGTAGGAAAGCTAAGAGGAAGCGTTGCAACTTTGATGAAGAGCTCGAACTCTCAATCGGATGTCTAGTGGACCTAAGTGGGTCTGAAAATCAAAATACGAGTTCTGCTACTGGAACCAGAGCAATGTGCACTAATCAGGGTATAACTTAGGTTGTGGATGTGATTTGGGCCTAAAACTAGTGGCAAATGAAAGCTAAGGCATATATCTCTATTTCATATGAGACCACTTTTCCAAACTATGACGTTTTGGTAGAGTTTTCAGCCCTTGAAGTCAAAATACGAGTTCAGAGATCCTTGGAGAATGATTTGTCCATAACTTGAGTTGTAGACCTCCAAATTGCATGGGGTTTAGGCCCAATTGCTCATAACTTACCCATCTTTGTAATTAATGGGTTTTTAATTATGTGAAGCCAAAATAGAGAGTAGATTAGGGAGTTAGAAGTCAAAAACTGAGACATCTCTCATTTGACACTTTTCTCATCTTCTCTCTAGATCTTTCTTCCTTCCCTTCTCTCTAGTTTTTCCCTTCTTTTTCTAAGTTCTTCCCTCCCATTCATGGATGGGTAAAGCCTTTAATCAATCCAAGGGATTGACATTCTTGATGCTTAATCTTGAGATTTTGTTTTAATTGCTATACATTCATCTATTAATCAAATTTCTCTTCTTCTTCTTCTTCTTCTTCTTCTTCTTCTTCTTCTTCTTCTTCTCTTGTTTAAATTTTGATTTAATGCTTAATTTGATTGGGATTTATATATGTTAATTGCATAATTACCATGTGCCAAAAGATGAATTCAAAGGTTAAACAATGCATCAAAGGTGTTTGATGAAATGTTTAGCTTGGTTGGATCTTGGTTTTTAAGTTAATTTGGATTTTGGATGGATGCTTAATTTGTCTAACCTCAATTAATTGAATTCTGGAATCGTTTCTAGTAGAAGATCTGTGGATCATTGAGAGGTGTCTTGATGTGATCTAAGACCAAGGGTTTGGTTGATAGTAGATTGGATCTTTAGTAATCAAGGATGGATTAAAATCAAGATTGGTTAATTCTCTTGGATTGGTTGCTTCTTAATTTTGTTTCATCTTCTTTAATTGCTTTATATTTTTCTTGTTAATTTCACAAACTCCTTCCCCCCTGTTTATTAATGTAACGTCCCGGGACTTCCTACAGGATTGATGAGCTGTCTCCACAAACCAATATAGGTCTTTTCAGCGTGCTTTGTCCTCACTCACATGCATCCTAGGAAACATCCCAGGAGGTCACCCATCCCACAAGTGCTCCAAGTCAAGCATACTTAACCATGAAGTACTTATGTTCTTGGCTCTCGAAAAGAAGATGCATCTTGTTGATATGGTTACTGCTAATCAATTCCTTTAAGTCATCCTCAACCATGCAGTCCAATACTTACACAGTCTCTGAATCCCTCTCATTCTGGTGTGAATTCAGTTCATTCATGTGTCCATTCGCCTAGAAGCCTGCCAGGAGCCACTCCTTGTCCGTGCTTCTCTTACACCAGCATCCACTCCCCGCCCTCGTCGGCTCCGGGTGTCATAATTAACCTCCTAATCTAACTTCGTAATTAGAATGATCTACGGGCTCGACCTAGTGTTACCTTATATTGCAAGTAGTTTTGGTAATTTGGTTATAAATTGATTTAAATTTGGTAAACTCGGTAGTTATCAGGCTTGAAACAGGAGAAATAGAATGACGTATTTCTTCTGTCAGATCTTTGCCTCCATACTCGTTCATTGGCCTTGGAATTCTCAAAGGCGTTTGGAAATTAACTTGAACTTGGTTGTTTTCAATACATCTTAGCATTGGAAGTCTCAGCATGCTATGGAGGTCTCAATTTTTCAACAGGTAAAGGATTAGATTGTAGTGAACCATGGATGATGGGAGGACCTTCCTCTGTCTCATCAGTCTTAGAAATAAGAGAGTCAACATTAATCAATGATGAAGAACTCTTATCAGTCAATTCCTGCTGAGGCTTATCTTGAATGCACTTGACAAAGGCATAGAAATTTGATGTCGGTGCAGATCTATAAAAAATATCAATAGTCACCTGATCTCCATCAACCTTCAAGATGAGCTCACCTCTAGGTACATCGATTAATGCTCTTGAAATAGCCAAGAACGGTCTTCTAAGAATCATAGGGATATCAGTATCTTCATCCATATCTAAGACCACAAAGTCAACTAGAAAAATAAATTTGTCTACCTTAACTAACACATCTTCGATTATACCATAAGGGTGCTTGATAAATCTGCTAGTTGAAGGGAGATCATTGTTGACTTTACCTTTTCAATTTTCATCTTGTGCATGATAGATAGTGGGAAACTGAATATTGAGAAAGCTCTTTCTGGGCCTATAAATACGTTGTTAGCAGATTTTATAAAGGAAGCTTTTTAGGTTTTAGAGAAATTGCGGCTGGAACTTCATTTTTGGATAAATTGGAGGCCTAGAGAGCTAAGGTTGGAGGCCATCTTCCTTATGGAGGATGATTCAAGCATGGAAGATCATATCGATGAGCTTTCTTCATTCCCCTTTAGTTTTCTTCTCTTTCCTTATCCTTTGAGCACTGATTTTGTGTATATTTTTGTATTCAATGATTAGTTGAGCTGTATTTAGGGATTATTTTGGATCTTTGTATGAATATTAATGACTTTGTATTACTTTGAGTATATATTGATGTTTGGTTTTGTTCAATCATATAGATCTTAAGCCTCTTGATAGTTTGGCCAACTTTTAAGTGATCTGTTGAAATCTGATGAACCTAGACATAGGAATTAGGATTTAAGATCATATGTATGGTTGATGCATGTTCGATGAGTTCAATTGGCTTGGATAAATTGATTCACTAATAGGATAGAAATATACCTCTTAGCTATGCATAACGTGTGTTTGAGAATAAATCATTCATTAGTGGATTTCACTCTGGTTCTCATGGTAGCATAGTGAGCTAGGTGAAGGAAGCCAGGGTTAATTGACCTAGACATAGGCTTTTAACTAAATCAGATTCTCAAGCTAACTTAACTCATTCATCTATGTTGCTTGAAGGGTTTCATGTCAATAGTTAAAGTAGAGGGTGAAGAAGGATTCCCTAAATCTCTAAACCATTATGTTTACTTTCATTTTTCGCTTTTATGTCTTTAGATTAGTTTTATTGCACTTTCTCCTATTTTCATGTTCTTGATAGAACTAGATAAGCTATTTGTTGATACTTAGTACTGGAAGCCAATTATCCTCATGGGAACAAACTTTTACTCTGTATCTGTATTACTTGAATGACCCGCGCACTTGCGGTCTAATAAAGGGACAAACAAGTTTTTGGTGCCGTTGCCGAGGATATTGGTTTATTTTCATACAGTTTAGACCTATTTCTTGGCATTCGCCTGGGATGACGGTTTATTTCTATATTGCTAATATCAATAACAAGTTTATTTAGTTCTAATTCAAGCTGTATAGTTCAAGTTTTCTTTTGTACAATTTAACTTAAGTCTTCATTCTTTATAATACTAGCTTCAATAAATGGAGGATGAGCTTAATCATTTGAGGCCTTTGAGAGAGCTCAAGAACCCCCAATGGTGAGCCTCACTTAGGCAAAAGAAGGTGATAATCACATATTTTATTCATTAAGAAATCCTTATGTTTAGTCATTTACACTCTCCATATTCTTAATTGATTGAGTTTGGTATGATTTTGTGAGTTTGAGCTCAAATTGGTCCTAATTGAATATTTTCAGCATTATTGAGATTTGACACTGTTTCTGTATTTTGGCCATAACTTGAGTTCCTAATATCTGATGAACATTAATTTTACCTTTTAGGAAAGCTAAGAGGAAGCTCTACAACTTTGATGAAGAGCTCGAAGTCCGATTCAGATGTCTAAGGGACTTAAGTTTACATGGAAGTCAGAATACGGGTTCTGTCAGTAGAATCCGAACAGTGTGCACTCATAAAATCATATCTTAAGATGTAATAATGGAGATGGGCTGAAATTTGGACAGTGGATAGTCAAGATCCAAATAAACAACTTTCATGAAGAACACATTTTGAGAAAAAGAAGTCTAGTAGGTCATTTTGAGCTTGCAAGTCGGAACAGAGGTGCTGAAGTTGGGTTTGATCAACCTACGGTATTTGGGACATATCTTGGGCTTAATGAAGCCAAATTGGACAAACCAGCTATCCATTTTATAGCCAAGACAAGGATCTACAACTTTTATGAAGAACGGTTTTCGTGGTTCTGAAGTATAGTGGGTCGTTTTTGGCTTCCAAGTCAGATACGAAATTTTCGTCCTCAACCACCCACTCATCCATCCACTAATCCACTCATCCACTCATCCACTAATCCACTCATCCACTCATCCACTAACTCACCCATTCATCCACTCATACACTAATCCAAGCACTTAACCACTCCACCCACTCATCCACTAATCCATCTACTCACCCATTCATGTCCATAATTTCCCACTCACCAAAAGTCCTTTGGCATTTTTCACTAATTCAACCACTCAACCATTCCACTCACTCATCCACTAAACCAATCCACTAAACCAACCCACTAATCCATCCACTCAAACACTCCACTCACTCATTCACTCATCCACCTACTTCCCTTTGTCATTTTGTTACCTTAGACTTCTATAAAAGGCACCATTTATCATGAACAAATGTGTAATTCTCCTTCATTTCTCTCTAAGTTTCTTCTTGCTTCTTCATAGTTTCTCATAGTTTTGTATATTTTGATGCTCCCCTTCATGGTAATGGAGGGCTAAGCTACTTTGGGTCAATTCAGAACTCTTGAAGAGATTGTGGTTTGGATTCTTGAGACCTTGGTTATGCATTGTATTTGATTTGCAATTGAATTCCTCATTTCTTCTTCTTTCTTCTTCTTCTTGATCTTGAATGCATGAATGGTGATTCTATTTATGTTGATCTGATTGATCTTGGTTTAAGATTGAGATTTGTGATGAAACTTAGAACTGATTGATCTAAACTAATCACATAAATGAAGATTGAGATTTGTGATGAAACTTAGAACTGATTGATCTAAATTAATCACAGAATTTAAGAGGTTAGGTTACTGATTTGTGCCTAAGTTAATTGAATTCGGTACTTGAAATTAATATAGATTTTCATGAATGGTGCGATTGCGGATTTGTGTTTATCACTTGTTAATTGAATTCTAGACGATCGTCTAGTATGAATTTTGGATTTGATGCAGAGATCTCGGTTAGATCCAAATTAACAATTCAATTGCACTTCAAGTGTTTTATGAAGGGTCTATGATTGAATCCACCCAATCTTGGATAGGTTTCTAAATTGACTACTCTTTAATTGTCATTTCTTCCGTTAATTTTGTTAAGTACGATCTTAAACTGTCAAACCCCTTTTGCTAACTTTCACTTGATTTGATCAAATTGCATCTACGATCCTTGAGGAGACGATCCGGTGTTGGCACTTTGTGCTACAAGCTTAGGTAATAACTTCGGTTATAATTTTGACCGAGTTCGGCGCTCGTCAAAATTTTGGCGCTGTTCTTAGGGGATTAGTAAGTGTAATCTTTTCATTTGAAGTGTTTTTACTAACTTTTGCTTTTTATTAATTTTTCTAACATTTTTAACCATTGTCTAGTGTATTTTGCTTATTTATTTATTTTTGTGTGATGCATGACTAGGTCTGAGCCTGATAATTTGGTTGACTTTGATCCTGAGATTGATAGAACCTTGCATAGGTTGATTAGAGCTCGTAGGCTAAGTGCAAGAATTGCCTCTGAATTTGATCTTAATATTGAGAGTGAACTTGAGATCTTGAATAATTCTGAAACTATGGCTGATAACATGCAAAATAGAACTCTTAAGGAACTTGCTGCTCCTGATATAACTAACCAGTCTTTGTGTATTCAACACCCAGATCTTGATGCTGATTTTGAGTTAAAATCTGGATTGATACATTTGTTGCCCAAGTTTCACGGTTTTGCAGGTGAGGATCCCCATAAGCATCTAAAGGAGTTCCATGTGGTTTGTTCAACCATGAAACCACATGGGATCTCAAAAGAGCACATCAAGCTGAGGGCATTTCCTTTCTCACTTGCTGATACAGCCAAGGATTGGTTATTTTATCTTTCACCAGGTTCAGTAACAAGTTGGACTGACATGAAGCGGTTGTTCTTAGAGAAATTTTTCTCTCGCCTCTAGAGTCTTTGCCATTAGAAAAGATATATGTGGCATAAGACAAATGACAGGAGAGACCTTGCATGAATATTGGGAAAGATTCAAGAAGCTGTGCTCGAGCTGTCCCCACCACCAAATCACCGATCAACTCTTAATTCAATATTTCTATGAAGGCTTGTTGCCAAATGACAGAAGCATGGTGGATCTTTGCCTCGGAGGAGCCTTAGTAGACAAGACCCCTGCAGCAGCGAGAGATTTGATAGCAAACATGGCAGCCAACACCCAACAATTTGGCACACGAATTATTACCTCAACCAGAAGAGTTAATGAAATTCAATCGTCTCATGTAGATCAACAGAGAATGGAACACAGACTTGATGAATTGACTTCTTTGGTGAGCGTTAGCGATGGGACAACAAGCACCAATGCAGATGGTCTGCAATCGTGTGTGGCATTTGCTCTTGTTCATCTCATCCTACCGATGCATGCCCTACACTTCGGGATGGTGGTTCTATTTTTCTAGAACAATCATTGGCGGCCGGTGGTATTTTTCCTGGTAGACCCCAATATCAAAGCAATCACAAAGAAGAACCCGGATATGATCCATTTTCTAATACCTATAACCCGGGTGGAGGGACCATCCCAACCTGAGATATGGAAATTCGGTCAACAACAACAACCTACCAACAAGCAGCAACCACAATTTAGATACCAAGCTACAGGCCCTAGCAACAAGTACCAACCACCTGCATTTAGGCAAGCACAACCTGCTCCGCCACCCATGCAGCAGCCCCTCCAGCTACCTGTTCCAGCAGCCACTCCAGCTGAGCCACCTTTTGAAGACTTGATGAAACAGTTTCAGCAGAATGTCAATGCCACCATCCAGAATTTACAAACTCAAATTGGGCAGATGGCAACCACTCTAAGTGAGCTGAAAAGTCAAGGGTCGAACTAATTGCCTTCACAAACAGTCAACAACCCAAGAGGCAATGTAAGTGCCATTAGCTTGAGAAGTGGCAGAGAAGTTGACGGTCCTACTCCACCACAACCTGAACTACAAGTGCAGCAACCAGAAGGTGACCAGAAACAGAAGAAAGTGGATAGCTCAGTCCAAAAATCTATGACACAAAAGAAATGTGCAGAGAATTCAAATCTGGTCATTCCACTACCTTTTCCAAACAGAGTCACACAAAGTCAAGCATACTGCGCAAACAGAAATAGAAAGAGAAGTCATGGACACATTCAGGAAGGTAGAAATCAATATTCCCCTCCTTGATGCAATCAAGCAGATTCCCAAGTATGCCAAATTCCTCAAAGAGTTGTGTACTCACAAGAGAAGACTTAAGGGTACTGAGAAAATAAGCATGGGCAGAAATGTTTCTGCAATGATTCTACCAAGCATGCCACAAAAATGCAAAGATCCTGGAACTTTCACAATTCCTTGCACGATAGGTAACTCCAAATTTGAACATGCAATGCTAGATTTGAGTGCTTCGATTAATGTCATGCCTATGTCAATTTATCAGTCCTTGAACATTGGCACTTTGCAACCTACTGGTATAGTGATTCAATTGGCAAATAGAACCACTGCTTATCCTGCAGGAGTACTAGAAGATGTGTTAGTTCAGGTGAATGAGCTAATTTTTCCAGCGGACTTCTATGTCTTGGACATGGAAGATGAGTCTTCAGCAAACCATGCTCCATTAATTCTAGGCAGACTGTTCCTCAAGACCGCCAAGACCAAGATAGATGTGCATGCTGGCACCCTTTCTATGGAGTTTGGCGATGATTTGGTACAGTTTAACATTTTTGATGCCATGAGACATCCCCTAGAGGAGCATTCTGTTTTTCATATTGATGTGATTGAGATTTGGTTGATGATGTTTATCTTTGATTTATATGTTGAATTCCCCGATATTGCTTGACTTTCTCTCGGATTCTCGTTTCTTGTGATACATGTGTTGCTTGTGATGTTGAGCCATGTCTGCATGTGCTTGAGATTTATGCTTGATATGAGTGATGATGCAACTGCTGACTTAAATGATACCACATGTGAAAATAGAAGTCAGAAGTGTGTTGAATTTAATGTTGCTGAATTAGTTGTTTCAAATAGCTTGCTGCCTTCCATTGTACAGCCCCCATCCTTAGAGTTGAAGACTTTGCAGACCATCTTAAATATGCATATTTAGGAGATGGTGAGAAGTTGCCAATGATTGTTGCTAAGAATCTGCAACCTGAACAAGAAGAAAAATTGCTGCAGGTTTTGAGGTAGAATAAGCAAGCCATCGGATGGACACTTGCAGATATTCCTGGTATTAGTCCCTCCACATGCATGCATAGGATTTTATTGGAAGAGGATACGAAACCAGTAAGGCAACCCCAAAGGAGACTGAACCCCTTGATTCTAGATGTGGTGAAGAAGGAAGTGACCAAGCTACTTCAAGCTGACATTATTTATCCCATATCAGACAGTAAATGGGTGAGCCCCGTACAGGTTGTTCCCAAGAAATCTGGGGTCACAGTAGTTGAGAATGAGAATAATGAACTTCTACCCATAAGAGTTCAGAACAGTTGGCGGGTTTGCATTGATTATAGGCGGCTTAACCAGGCTACCAGAAAAGATCATTTTCCGCTACCTTTCATTGATCAGATGTTGGAGAGGCTAGCTGGCAAGTCACATTATTGTTTTCTGGATGGATATTCAGGTTATTTTCAGATTCATATAGCCCCAGAAGATCAAGAGAAGACTACTTTCACTTGTCCATTTGGCACATTTGCATATAGGAGGATGCCATTTGGTCTGTGCAATGCTCCGGGCACCTTTCAAAGGTGTATGGTAAGTATCTTTTTCGACTTTTAGAGAATTGCATGGATGTGTTTATGGATGATTTTACTGTCTATGGTTCTTCCTTTGATGCATGCCTGGATAGTCCGCTCGGGTTTTACATAGATGCATTGAAACTAACCTTGTTCGAATTTTGAGAAATGTCATTTCATGGTAGAACAAGGTATAGTTTTAGGACATGTAATATCTAGCAAGGGTATCGAGGTAGATCCTGCAAAAATAAATGTTATTTCATGCTTATCTTACCCCACATGCGTGCGGGAGGTTCGTTCTTTCCTTGGTCATGCAGGTTTCTATAGGCGGTTCATAAAGGATTTCAGCAAAATTGCTCTTCCACTATCCAACTTGCTACAAAAAGAAGTGGAATTCCATTTTGACCAGAAATGCAAGGATGCCTTCAATCACTTGAAGCAAGCATTGACCAGTACACCTATCATCCAGCCACCAGATTGGACACTCCCATTTGAGCTCATGTGTGATGCCTCTAATTATGCTTTGGGAGCTGTTCTTGCACAAAGGGTCGGCAAAATATCTCATGTCATCTCCTATGCTTCAAGAACTTTAGATCCTGCACAAGTTAACTACACCACCACTGAAAAGGAACTTTTAGCAATTGTTTTTGCATTAGACAAATTTCGATCATATTTGCTTGGTTCTAGAGTGGTTGTGTTTTCAGATCATACAACTCTGAAGTTTCTCCTGAAGAAGCTTGATGCAAAGCCTAGGTTGATTAGGTGGATTTTGCTCCTCCAAGAGTTCGATATTGAAATCCGTGATAAAAGTGGAGCGAGAGAATTTAGTGGTGATCACCTAAGCCGAATTGAAAAGGAGGCGGATACTTTTCTATCCATGATGTCTTCTCGATGAGCAGCTTTTCAAGCTGCAAGGTAACACTCCTTGGTTTGCTGATTTGATAAATTTCTTAGTTGCTGGTGTTTTCCCTGCACATTTTATTAGGGCACAAATTAATAAATTGAAAAGTGAGTCAAAATATTATGTGTGGGATGACCCTTATCTGTGGAAATTTTGTAGTGACCAAGTCATTAGGAGATGTGTGCCTGATAATGAATTTCATTCTATTCTTAGCTTTTGTCATACACTTGCATGTGGCGGTCATTTTGGTCCCCAAAGGACTGCTAGGAAAGTTTTGGAATCTGGATTATATTGGCCCACTCTATTTCATGATGCATATGTGTTTTGTAAATCTTGTGATCAATGCCAAAAAACAGGAAACACTTCTCGAAGGAATGAGATGCCCCAGAAATCCTTATTATTCTCGTGAGATTTTTGATGTATGAGGTATTGATTTTATGGGACCCTTTCTGTTTCTTTTGGTTTTGTTTACATTTTGCTATTTGTTGATTATGTATCCAAGTGGGTGGAAGCGAAAGCTACTCGGGACTGATGATTCCAAAGTTGTTGTGGATTTTGTTAGATCACATATTTTCTGCAGGTTTGGAGTTCCGAAGGCCATCATCAGTGATCAGGGTTCACATTTTTGTAATCGAAACATGGAAGCTTTGATGAAAAAGTATGGGGTCTTGCACAGAGTTTCTACACCTTACCATCCCCAAACTAATGGGCAAGCCGAGATTTCCAACAGGGAGATCAAACAGATACTCTGGAAGACAGTTCAACCTAACAGAAAGGACCTGGAGCAAGAGGCTTGAGGATGCTTTATGGGCTTACCGGATTGCTTATAAGACACCAATCGGGATGTCTCCGTATCGATTATTTTTGGAAAAGCACGCCACCCGCCGGTGGAAATTGAGCATCATGCATTCGGGCAGGCGGTGAAAAGGTGCAACTTGGACCTAGATCAAGCGGTATGGAGAGGAAGGCTGAAAGCGGCTAAACAATTGGAGGAGATCCGCTTGGAGGCTTATGAAAGTTCCAAACTCTATAAGGAGAAGACCAAAGCCTTCCATGATAAGTTGATTCGAGGAAAACATTTGAGATTGGTCAAAAAGTTCTCCTCTATAACTCCCGCCTCCGACTAATGCCCGGCAAATTAAGGTCTAGATGGGATGGACCATTTATTGTTACTAAGGTTTTTCCTTCAGTGTTGTTCGGATTAAAAGTGAGGTCACCGCCAAAGCTTTCATCGTAAATGGACACCGCCTCAAACAAATTATCATGAACTTCCAGAGAATGCGAAGTGAGGTGATGAACCTTCTCCATCCGCATTATGAATGAAAAAAAAAAAAAAAAAAAAAAAAAAAAAAAAAAAAAAAAAAAAAAAAAAACAATTTGTGTGCCCAACAATAAGGTATGTAGTGCCATTAAATTTTGTCACTCGGAAGCAAGTGGAGGTCACTTTTTCTTCAACGACAACAACTGCGAAAATCTTGCAGTATGGATTTTATTGACCCACTTTATTCAAGGTCTGTTACACCTTTTGCAAAAGTTGCGAAATTGGTCAAAAAGGTTCTGCTTTGAGATTATCATCCGCACCTACTCCTTGAAAAATTGAGATCCAGGTGGCGCGGTTCTTTTCTTTGTCAAACACGTGTATCCTCGGGGCCGTAGATATTGAGGATCCTAGGAATGGTAATGCGCTTAAAGTTAATGGACAAAGACTCAACCATTCTGGAAAACCAAGTTCTTGAGTTCTTTGTGTTGTCGGTTAAGTGGCGGATACGGTACTCGTGACTCTCAAGTCGGTTTATTTTTCGTTTCCCAAAATACCTGAATCCTTCTTCTCCTTCAAAATGGATGTCATTCTTTCAAACCTGAGAAAACATTTTCCTTCTCTTCCTCAAAATGCTCTGAGAAAAATCTACAAAGTTCGATGTGAAAGATTGAGACTGTTAATGCACAAAGGTATGCCAGATGATGTACGCTGGATAATTGAAGCGAAGGTCCGATTAGCAGGTGAGTCCTCAATTTCATTTGACTCATACATGCCCGGTCTTGGAAGAAGTTCATATTCTAAAAGGAGAAGAGCAAAAAGGTTACAAGTCTGTTACAAATGTGGACGATGGAATTGTAACAGACAATGTCGTTCTTTGGGGATGATTTCCACAAATAAATCCTTCATTAAGAATGGACTGAGTAAGGAGTCATTAGATGATATCTTATTGACTCTTGAGACGCGTTCTTATGGATTGATGCGGGGTGAAATTCTTAATTTGTGGAATCTCTTCAAGGATGAAGAAAAACGCTACAGTCTTGGGAATCTGACTCTAAAAGACCCTGTTTGCCAATTTATAAGAAAATTGGATGGGAAGCTTATCCTCGACTCATAGAAGACGTTTAAGCCGTTACTGAACGTTAAACCAGAGGCAGATGTGAGCCATATCCACAAACAATCTGTATATATCATCTTCTTCTTCTTCTTCATATCATCTCTCAAAGAAAAAAAAAAAAAAAACAAAAAAAAAAAAAAAAACAAAAAAAAAAAAAAAAAAAAAACAAAAACAAAAAAAAAAAACAAAAATTATGTATACGTCTTAGGGTTGGCTTTGGTAACACACACCGTGAATGGGGAAATGCATGCATCCGATCCAACCTTCTTAATTGAAAAACAAAGAAGGTAGATTGTATCCGCATGTGAGGCACCCGGTCGTATTATGGCCACTTGTCCCTTTTGGGAGCCCTATGTTCGCCCTGGTCTTGAATGGGTCGAATCTTGGTCAACAATGCTTTGACACAAAGCCGAAAGAGTAGACTACCTCCATCCCAATCTTAAGTAAGTATGCACTCATCTTTCATCAAGTTTTTCTAACAATTTCAAAAAAAAAAAAAGGACGTGATGTCTACTGCACTCATGACGCGCAGTATAAAGATACGCCATGGAAACTGTACATATAGGTATGTCATCATTTTCTATTTCTTTTATCTTTGTATCATTTTGTTGTATTTTGATTTTTGTACAGACGATCCTTTGAGCAGGGTCCTTCAGGGGTTTCTAGACTTCTTTACCTTGATGGTTTTCTTGAAGTCAAAAAAAAAGAAAAATAAAAAAAGAAAAATAAAAAAAAATAAAAAGAAAAAGAAAAAGACAAAAAGATTCTGTGTTTCTTAATTTCAACCTTTTCTGACGATAACCAACCTACCCTTATAGGTGCAATTATTCCCCTTTCCATTCTTTTTCTTATTTAAACACTCCATTTTCCTTCAACTCGAGAGACACTCAAAGGGAGAAAGAGTATAGAATGGGGGCTTCTATTCGTAACCTCAAAAATGTCTCGTGTTTTTTGTGGGTGGGAGTTATGGGAAGGGATTAGAGTTTGTAAACGCAGCTAGCACTCTTGGTCGATCACTTGCTGCGAGGAATATTCATCTTGTATATGGGGGAGGTTGTCGTGGGTTAATAGGGGCTGTATCACTTGCTGCCTTTTTAGGAGGCAGTCAGGTTTTAGGTGTTATTCCTAAACCTTTAGCTGAAAATAACATCACTGGAAGGACAATTGGAGAAGAAATTCAGGTAACATCTATGCATGGACGAATGAAAACAATGGTTGACAATTCTGATGCATTTCTTGTCTTACCTGGTGGTTTTGGTACTTTGGAAGAGATTTTTCAAATTGTCTCTTGGAAATTTGAATCGAACATCCACCATAAACCCATTGGTTTGTTGAATGTTAATAATTTCTTTGATCTTTTGTTATTTTTCCTTGACAAAGCTGTGGAACAGAAATTTATCACTCCTTCGGCAAGACAACTTCTTATCTCTGCCTCCACTATTGATGAGTTTATTGATAAATTAGAAGCTTTTGAGTATGTACCTGATAAGGTATTAGCTCAGATCGATTGGTCAACAAGAAGCAGCGAAGGAAGTAACAAGAAAAAAAAGCCAGATCTGACACTTTCTCTTTAATGGGTTTGATTTTATTAAAAAAAAAATTTATTGTTTTGTTTGGAAAGTATGATATGATTGTCATGGACTTATTAAACCAATTAGTGATGGCAGAGTAAGGAGAATTTTACTCTTGAGACGCATATTAATTGGTGGCAGAGTAAGGAGTTTTTTTAGGTAGTAATTAATTAGTAATAAATTGTGGAAGTACTAACGTTTTCTTGTTTGATTTCTTTTCAGGGTCTGATGCGTAACTGACAGTGTGCTTCTTTTCTGCTTGGCGTTGATTCACTTCTTATCAGGTTGTGTTGCTCTTTTCTATATCTCTCTTTCACATTGAGGGCAATGTTATATTAAGTGTGGGGGAGAGATTTTAGCATGTTTCTTTTGGTTGTTAAAAAAAAAACACAAAAGGGATCATTGCATGATTGAATAACTTTTCTCCCTTCTTGAACTGATATGCTTGGAGATGGATGATTGAATTGATGAATTGAGTTTGATAGATGCATACCTTGTGAGATTTTGAGCCTAATGGATGGATTTAACATTTATGCCATTCTCTTCTTTCTTGTGTGATTTTCACTCATGTTAATGACCACTCTAGAACTTGTTTTGATTCTTTTTGAGGCTACATTTCACTTGCATGCATGAACATGATTGAGGCCCTCTTTCTTAATTAGCTAGTTTAACCAAATAGCCAACCTTGTTTTCAATATGATATCAAGCACTCTTTTGACTTCTTGAAAATTCTCGATTCCTGCCAACCTTGTATATTTTCCTTTGCTTAACCCCTTTGAGCTTATTTGACCATTCCTTGTTTCTAGCTCATTATGTGCCTTAAATGAGAAATCGTGTTCTTACTTTACCTTAGGGAATAAAAGAACATTAGCTTGGTTAATGGATGAGTTTTTGAACAAGTGTGGGGGGTGTGTGTACAAAATGGTTGTTGAAAAAGAAAAGAGTGCCCAAAAAAAAAAAAATGTATGTATATAGTTATGTTCATATATATAAAAAAAAAAAAGAGAAAAAAAAACCAAGTGTTTAAAAAAAAAAGAAAAGGATTGGGAAATGAATATGTAAAGGGATATACACTAGAGTTGGGATGAACTTTTATGCTTGTTATTTGAACTCAGCTCTCATTTGCTTTTATTCTCTTTGGTATTTATCTTCTCATATCCATTTTATCCTCTCCTGTTACCTTGACCTCACTACAACCTTGAATAAAGTCCTCATGATTTGTGTGTGCATGTGTTTTGAGTAGTGGAGAAGTAGAAGATAAGCAAGCTTATGGTAGTGCAATTTTCATGGGTTGAATTGAGTGAAATACCTACCTTTTAAACACTTGAGAGATTGAGAGGGGATCTTGTGAAGATCTATCATTCTCGATTCATGTTGAAGATATCTTGCTTGTTGGTTTGAGATGTGGAGAATTGTTAACTCATGAATGTTTTGATCCCTTGAACCTTTGGTTGTTCTTCTTGATTGTAAAATTTTGGGTTCTTGAATGTCGTTGGAATTTAAATTTTTGTTAATCTCTTATGTCCTTGTTTTGGTCTTGAGTCTTGCCCAGGAGTGCAAAAAGCTAAGTGTGAGAGAATTTGATAATCACATATTTTATTCATTAAGAAACCCTTATGTTTAGTCATTTACACTCTCCATATTCTTAATTGATTGAGTTTGGTATGATTTTGTGAGTTTGAGCTCAAATTGGTCCTAATTGAATATTTTCAGCATTATTGAGATTTGACACTGTTTCTGTATTTTGGCCATAACTTGAGTTCCTAATATCTGATGAACATGAATTTTACCTTGTAGGAAAGCTAAGAGGAAGCTCTACAACTTTGATGAAGAGCTCGAAGTCCGATTCAGATGTCTAAGGGACCTAAGTTTACATGGAAGTCAGAATACGGGTTCTGTCAGTAGAATCCGAACAGTGTGCACTCATAAAATCATATCTCAAGATGTAATAATGGAGATGGGCTGAAATTTGGACAGTGGATAGTCAAGATCCAAATAAACAACTTTCATGAAGAACACATTTTTAGAAAAAGAAGTCTAGTAGGTCATTTTGAGCTTGCAAGTCGGAACAGAGGTGCTGAAGTTGGGTTTGAGCAACCTACGGTATTTGGGACATATCTTGGGCTTAAGGAAGCCAAATTGGACGAACCAGCTATCCATTTTATATCCAAGACAAGGATCTACAACTTTCATGAAGAACACTTTTTGTGATTCTGAAGTATAGTGGGTCGTCTTTGGCTTCCAAGTCAGACACGAAATTTTCGTCCTCAACCACCCACTCATCCATCCACTAATCCACTCATCCACTCATCCACTAATCCACTCATCCACTCATCCACTCATCCACTAACTCACCCATTCATCCACTCATACACTAATCCAACCACTTAACCACTCCACCCACTCATCCACTAATCCATCCACTCACTCATTCATGTCCATAATTTCCCACTCACCAAAAGTCCTTTGGCATTTTTCACTAATTCAACCACTCAACCATTCCACTCACTCATCCACTAAACTAATCCACTAAACTAACCCACTAATCCATCCACTCAAACACTCCACTCACCCACCCACTTCCCTTTGTCATTTTGTTACCTTAGACTTCTATAAAAGGCACCATTTATCATGAACAACAGGTAATTCTCCTTCATTTCTCTCTAAGTTTCTTCTTGCTTCTTCATAGTTTCTCATAGTTTTGTATATTTTGATGCTCCCCTTCATGGTAATGGAGGGCTAAGCTACTTTGGGTCAATTTAAAACTCTTGAAGAGATTGTGGTTTGGATTCTTGAGACCTTGGTTATGCATTGTATTTGATTTGCAATTGAATTCCTCATTTCTTCTTCTTTCTTCTTCTTCTTGATCTTGAATGCATGAATGGTGATTCTATTTATGTTGATCTGATTGATCTTGGTTTAAGATTGAGATTTGTGATGAAACTTAGAACTGATTGATCTAAACTAATCACATAAATGAAGATTGAGATTTGTGATGAAACTTAGAACTGATTGATCTAAATTAATCACAGAATTTAAGAGGTTAGGTTACTGATTTGTGCCTAAGTTAATTGAATTCGGTACTTGAAATTAACATAGATTTTCATGAATGGTGCGATTGCGGATTTGTGTTTATCACTTGGTAATTGAATTCTAGACGATCGTCTAGTATGAATTTTGGATTTGATGCAGAGATCTCGGTTAGATCCAAATTAACAATTCAATTGCACTTCAAGTATTTTATGAAGGGTCTATGATTGAATCCACCCAATCTTGGATAGGTTTCTAAATTGACTACTCTTTAATTGTCATTTCTTCCGTTAATTTTGTTAAGTACGATCTTAAACTGTCAAACCCCCTTTTGCTAACTTTCACTTGATTTGATCAAATTGCATCTACGATCCTTGAGGAGACGATCCGGTGTTGGCACTGTGCTACAAGCTTAGGTAATAACTTCGGTTATAATTTTGACTGAGTTCGGCGCTCGTCAGAAGGCCTACCATCCGATCCATCCATTTTGGGATCAAACCGGCCATACTCTAAGGAGATGCACACTGAAGTGCAGCATTTTGGCGGTTTGCCTTGTGAAGGTCCTGCTGGGACTATAACTCCGGCCCTTCTTGGGAGGGAACCCAGGTTTTTATGAGTTTGTTAGTTTATATGCTTTTCTTTAGTATTAAGTCTTATATGTGTTAGTATGTTTAATTTTGTAGTTTTGTTAGTTTTTATGTTTTTCTCTTGTTTTGAGTCTTATATTAGTTAGTATGTTTGATTTTTGTAATTTTATAGTTAGTATGTTTGATTGTTGTAAGTTTAGTTAGTTTTATGTTTATGTTTAGTCTTAAGCTATGAAGCACGGACACGCCAATTATGAGACATGTCCACGTGTTGGACACATGTCCGTGTCGGACACATGGAGACACCCGTACGACACACGTGTCCTGCGTGTCCGAATGTGTCCAATTAAAAAGATTATTTTTTCAGTTTGGACACGTCTCGAACACAGTCAGACACTTCTCAGACACAACTTGGACACGACCCATTAATATTTTTTTAAAAAAATAATTTCAATGACTAACGTTCAATTAGTAAGCTCATAACTCACTCAAGTCCAATCACATGACTGACATCCCAAGCCACTCTTTTCACATACCAGTATTTTAAGTTTTATGTTTTCACATACCATTATTAGACTTTTAAGTTTTATCTTTTCACACATCACTTTTTTCATCTACTCCTTCTAGCTCTGCTCGTACCAAGCCATCCACTTCGTCGTCACCGAAGTTTACCTCACACTAATATTCCCTCTAGTTATTTTTTTATACACATGTACTTGTACATGATTAGTTCTATTAGGAAAAGTTAGTTTAGGAGATTTTTTAGAATATGTCAATAGAAATTATGCTCCATATTTTTTAGGAGGGGCTTACTAGGTAACAAATATTGGCATATATGACATATATTAAAATATTGTAAATGTCCAAACTTATAGAAATAATATTAATGAATTATGAATTTTTTTTATTAAATTTTGTAATATATATATATATATATGTGTGTGTGTGTGTGTGTGTGTATGTGTGTGTGTGTGCCGTGTCTGTGTCCTATAATTTTTGAATTTGGTGTGTCCCCATATCCATGTCTGTGTCTGTGCTTCATAGGTCTTAAGCCATATATAGGTTAATATGTTGATTTTGTAGTTTTGATAGTTTTTAGTTGTATATTTTATGTTTTAGCTATTTGAACAAGTTTTAGAGGTGTTGAGGACCTCTATGGACCAAATTCTGCAGCAAAACTGAGTTTGCTGTAAAATTATGAAGGCTGATCTCTCATGCCACGGTATGACAGTTATTTTGTGAGCATCGAGCCAAAATCTAGAGATCTCAGCATCGTGGCGTGGAAAGTTCAATGCCGCGGTGTGCACTTTAAACTTGTTAAAAAAAAAGAGAGAAAGACTTGATCTGGGTGTTGCTGAAAGCACCAATTCTGACTAAATGTCGCGGCATGGATGCTGTGTGCCGTGGCATGTCATTTTGTAATGTATATATTGTACATATTTAGTTTATTTTAAGTATTTTTAAATGTTGTAGTATACTCAGCTTTCACATTTCAGTATGTTGATAGGCTCAGATACCCCAGAAACCATGGAGAGTAAGGACACTATTTCACTTCGGTTTGGGGGAGTATCATTACATGTTTTGTTACTATAATGTTGAATTTGTGTAACATGTATTGATATTTACAGTATGCAATGATGATAGTCACAATGTTAACATGGTCATATGCTGAGGTTGACTATTACTGATGGGTTTTTGAGAAAATATTTCAATTTTTAATGCATGATTGAATTGATGCTTGTAACATCCCGAAAAATATCTGTTTAATTATAAATAATCATTTTATAATATTCATGATTTTTAAGAATTTTTTTGGAATTTTTTGAAAATGCTGAATATTTTAATATATTCTTCGTTTTACGAGCACACTGAGCTGAGAATTATTGAGGTTAGTGTAACGCTCCAGAAATTATTTATTTTACCACGAATAGCCATTTTCTAATATTTGTGAATTATGTGAATTCTTTCAGAATTTTTCGGAAACGATAAATATTTTAATATATTTCTCGTTTTACGTGAAACTTGAGCAGAGTCGGGAAAACGACTGTAACGTTTCAAGAGTTGGAAAATTATATGACGGATAGTCATTTTATAATAATTACAATTTTTGAGAATTTTCTGGGATTTTTTCGGAAACGTCGAATATTGTAATATATTTCTCGTTTTGCGTGCGCACTGAGCGGAACTGTAGAAACGCGATGTTTTTTAAGTAAACCTTGAACTATGGACACGTTGACGGGGGATCTTACTAAACCCGAGGCTGGACACAGTTTACGAGGTTTTATGATTTTTGAGAAATTTTAACAGATAAAACAAAACAATACTGCAAAAAATTTATCTGTCAGATTAATTAAATACTGACTTCTGTCAACTGTAACTATTATCCATTGGATAATAGCATGTAATAAAAATCCTATCACATTATCCTAATGCAATCTACTTTATGTCTAATCAATCCACTTTAATTCAAATTTAATGTAAAATAATCAAAGCTTCTTTGAGAAGCTTTGACCAAACAATGACCAAGAAGCCCTTAGCTTCCAAGGGAAGCCAAAAACTCTCTCTTCCCTCTCTCCCTATGCACGGCAGCAGCAGCCCAAAACAAGGGGGAATTAGTTTGCTTTCATTAATTCATTTTACCACACAAAATTCATTTTAACCAAAAACACTTTCTCTCTGTTCCTTTCTTCTTCCTTCTTCACTTTGCTTTTCTCCTCCTTCTCTCTAGAACCCGCCACGGCCAGCCCCTCTTCTTCCACTCATCCATCACAAAATTTTCTTCTAACTACATCTTCTTAATCCTCTCCCTCTCCTAAACAACTTTCTTGCTTGGAGTATCTTGAGATTCCACCATCTTCATCACTTTCTTCAAGCTTCAAAGTTAGGGTTTTTGGGTAAAGTTTCAAGACTCTTCTCCTCTCCTCTTCATTTTCGTGTTCATGGTCCTATTGGTGACCATCCATGCTTTATTTTTCAAGCATTGGTGATGTTTTAACAAAGTTAAAATTTCTAGGGTTTCTTGGAGATACAATCCGAAATTACAAGGAGATTTCTTGGGGTTTCTCTTGATTTCTACACTTAGGTAAGAGGAAGACACTCCTCCTCAACCTCTATTAGCATCTAGGAACCTTGATTATGTTGTTTGTGGGAAAAACCCTAGTGAGGGTTATTCTTTAATTTGATGATTATTATGTTTACATGTTGATTTTATGATATTTATGACATTAGATTGATTGGTTGTGTAGATTAATATTTTGGATTGGATTGGATGGTTGAAAATGGAAGAAAAACAATTGAGAACCACTTTAGGGACACCACGGTTTTTGAGCTTGAAATGTGGTAAATGTGGACAAATTATGATGAGTACAAGACTTAAATCAATCAAGTGATAAAATGAAATCAATGGAAGAAAAACTTGGAATTGGAACCTCTTGGGAGGTCACGGTTTTTGAGCCCAAAAATTGGGGTTCTTAGTGAACCAATGCAACAAGTGAAAGACTAAGTAAATTAAAGGTGTAATTTACAATTGATAAATTGAAAAGATTGGGATTTGGATCCCTTGAGAGGCCACGGCCTCTAAGGCCTTTGGAGGCTTAATTATACAATTTTTGGTAACTCTAAAGCATAAGTAAACAAGTGGCTAAACTCTTAGGTAATGAACTAGAAAAATTACCAATTGAAAGAATTGAAGATAATTGGGAACTTCATAAACTTTAAAAGAACCAAGAAGGAGATTGTCATAAGATTTGGGTAACTTCAAGAGGACAAGAACAAGAGAGAGCGAGATTCTAAGAACTTAGAATGAATCAGATTAGAGAAATCAAATTAATTATGGGAATCAAATTAAAGATGAGCCTAGTAGGAAGACTAAATCCTAAACAACAATGTATAAAGGACCTTAGAAATGTATTACCTTATTTGATTTCAATATTATGACATTACGGGTCCATGTGAGTGACCATATATATATATTGATGCTCTCTTAGCCAATTGTGGCATATTATGGAATTATATTAAATTGTGAATCATACATGTTCATGCATAGAGTCTTATGCATTTATGAATGTCCTGTGGACTGTTGTAAGGCCAAGTTACCTAGGAGATTGAACACACCTTAGTGCGGGTGCGAGTAGACTAGTGTAGGTCATGTGATGACCTTGGGGGCATCGGGGTGCGGGTCCTTCACAATGGGTAGTTGGTAGCTCTTCTACCCGTGGGGCAAACCGATGCAAACGCACCGACTATCCCGACCGAGACTCTGTCCTATATCGTGATCTAGCGTGGACTGTCTATACAATGCCTGATGTGCATGTGGAAATTATTGATGTATAGCACTTTGGTCGCGGCAGCTGAGTTACAGACATGTCTCCTGATCTTTCTCTCCGACTGTTTGTGTCTAGCTTCATGGAGTAGGAATCTAAGTACTGTGTGTACATGCATTATGGAATATGAAATCATCTGATAATTACTGCTTTGTGAATTTGAACTGTTTGTTTAATGTTGTAATAAATGACTGCTTGGAACTGTTTATCTGCTTACTATTGAATTTACTACTTATTACTTGGATATGTTGTTTCTGAACTGCTACCTAGGCGCATTGCGCCGTTTTGTTTCTGGCTGCTATAATTGGTAATGATGGTAGGATGTCTTACCTCTTTCCTGTATTTCTATTATTTGCTGCCTGTGTGTACACTGTATTGATCGAAGACGATGGTAAGGAGGCGGAAGATCCCGATTTTCCTAGCTTCTGTCCTAAACGGGACTAGCATCTACTGAGGCGATGGCGACACGCATACGCGGATTTCTAGGTGATGTGTGTCTGACCTTCCTCGGAGGGCCAGAGTACTGGCATATCAACTTGAGTTCCGATCGCTGCGTTTACTTGGGGGACGTGTCGATTTCCCTAGCCTGGAGACGTCATGAGGCGCCGATCCTCACCTACCATGTCAGCCTACGACTGGAGTTCTACTTACCCATCCGAGAGATGTGGGGTGATCGTTACTACACCCCTTGGGAGGACTCTTTTGATTCTATTGCCCGGGCTCTTGCCCGTGGTTCCGTGGTTCCCATTGAGGTTTCCTCCGAAGAGGAGGATCTGCCGAGGACCAGATACTGATCCCTCCTCCTCCGAGGGTGATTTTCGGTAGCTTGATGGTGCTAGTGTTTTATTTTGGGGGCCTGATGTATTATTTTGGTGGGCTGTATATTTTGATATTATGGGGAATGTATATGTATGATTCCTTGGGGCAGGTATAGTTTTGTTTTTTGGAAATTTCCAAGCTGTATCTAAAATACATTTGACATTTAAATATATATATATATATAGTGTGTGTGTGTGTGTGTGTATGCTATTCAGATGTGAGTTCTATTTACTGTTTTATTTTTCATTATTATTCATATTTCGCGTCGTTAAATTAAAATAAAAATACCGCCATTTTACTCACGTATTAAAGTATCATGCAAGTTAACTTTAAACTAAATGAACCGGGTCTTAATTGTTCAAAATTTTATTTTCCACACTTTCTTTTATGTTTAATAATGTGACGTTCCCTCTCGAAAAGGGGCATTACAATGCTAGTGTGGAATTGGTTGTCCAATGACATAAATGGTTGCGATTTGATTACTTTTAGCGAAACCATATGTGATCAGAAGCATGTAAAATAATTTAGTTGCTTTTTATGTATGATTTACATCCCACTTAGATGCAAGTATAACTTTGAGTATGATAAGAGTGCATGTCTAGAGAAAGTTTATGGATGTACATATAGAGTTTCGATTATTCTAGAAGTTGTTTTTAAACTCTCTTGAGGTAAAATCCTAGATTGTGCATGACTGAGGAAATGATTAGGGCATTGTTTGGACCGATTGAGCCTTTTCAAGCTTACCTTGATATGATGATATCTCTAGGTCCCATTTTGAAGCCTTATAATTGTTTGGCCTTATATGTTTTTTATTCACCCATTGTGTTCGTTAACCTGTTAAACGTTCCAATGCATGTGAAAGCGTGACATTTTCTTCCTACCATCAAAGTTTGTTGGGTACATGATATGTTATTTATTGAAGTGAGTCAGTGATTAAGGGTATGAATTTATATCCAATACAAAATAAGCCTGAAGGAAATTGATGCAAAATTGAAGAAAAAGCATTGCTTTGTAAAAAAAATGGAAAAAGAAAGAAAAAGAAAGAGAAAAACAAGCGAAGCATAAGAAATGAAAATATAAAAAGCATTGAATGGTTCTGGCGAGTTTTCTTACATGGTCTCAAGTCTTGAAATAACATGTTTATGTTTCTCGATGTTTGTTGTATATCCTTTCCCATCTTTTCATACGCCCATTACTATGGCTTGACATTACAAGCTATTGAAGACCCTTTTGATCCTCAGTTGTGTGTGATTTACATTAGCGGAGAGAGATTTTAGGATCAATTTTGTGGATTATATGATTCATATGCATGTATGCTTATAAACTTATCCAGATTTGGATGATTTGAATAAGAGAAGTTTATCTTGCATGTTTGTGGAAAATGTGATTTGCATGAAAAGATGTTGGGTTGTTAGCATGTTTAGGATTGTATATGTGTGGAGTTGATTGTGAGATTCTTACATTCATTGAGGACTGATGCAATCATTCTACGTTGGTTATGTTTAAATGAAAATTGAAATTAAAAACTACTGAATGCATGTGAAATATAAATTGTTAAAGTAAGTTTACTTAGTCATACTTTGTTTTGCTCGAGGACAAGCAAAAGGTTAAGTTTGGGGCTGTGATAACTCCACAATGTGTAGTTATTTGTGCCCCATATTTGTACTTTACTGATTACTTAAGCCCTAGTTATTATGCATATTTAGAAGATTTTGTGCTTGTATTTGTTATATTCAATTCTGATACCTTTCTTATATGATATTGAGTAAATTATGCTTACTTCGTTATTAATTAAGTGGATTTGCAATTGTTAATGAGTTGGTGATTTCTCTATTGTAGGAAGGCCTCCAAACAAGCGGATATATGGAGCATTTGAGTTAAAATTGGAAGAGAAAGCCAAAGAAGCATTCTGGTAGCTGACGTCGCAGCACAGGCATGTTAATGCCGCGGTATGGTGAAACCCCTACATCAGACAGAGAGCTATGAAATTTGCACGCCGTTGCGTAGGCGTGTTAATGTCGCAGCGTGGTGACCTAAATTGAAACGTGCCACGGTGTATGCATGTTAATGTCATGGCGTGACTCTGTTTTCTAGGCCTATAAATACATTTTTAACAAATTTTACAAGGGGAGCTTTTTAGATTTTAGAGAAGCTGCGGCTGGAACTTCATTTCTGGGCAGATTGGATACCTAGGGAGCCAAGGTTGGAGGTCATCTTCCTTATGGAGGATGATTCAAGTATGGAAGATCACATCTATGAGCTTTCTTCCTTCTCCCTTAGTTTTCTTCTCTTTCTTTATCCTTTGAGCATTGATTTTGTGTATATTTTCATGTTGAATGATTAGTTGAGTTGTATTTAGGGATTACTTTGGATCTTTGTATGAATATTAATGACTTTGTATTACTTTGAGTATATATTGATCTTTGGTTTTGTTCATTCATATAGATCTTAATGCTCTAGATAGTTTGGCCAACTTTTAAGTGATTTGTTGAAATCTGATGAACCTAGACATAGGAATTTGGATTTGAGATCATATGTATAGTTGATGCATGTTCAATGAGTTCAATTGGCTTGGATAAATTGATTCGCTAATGGGATAGAAATATATCTTTAGCCATACATAACGTGTGTTTGAGAATAAATCGTTCATTAGTGGATTTTGGTTCTCATGGAAGCATAGTGAGCTAGGTGAAGGAAGTTAGGGTTAATTGACCTAGATATAGGCTTTTAACTAAATCAGATTCTCAAGCTAAACTCATTCATCTATGTTGCTTAAAGGGTTTCATGTCATTGGTTGAAGTAGAGGGTGAAGAAGGATTCCCTAAATCTCTAAACCATTATGTTTACTTTCATTTATCGCTTTTATGTCTTTAGATTAGTTTTTTTGAACTTTCCCCTATTTTTATGTTCTTGAATAGAACTAGATAAGCTATTGGTTAATACTTAGTACTGGAAGCTAATTATCCTCGTGGGAATGAACTTTTACTCTGTATCTGTATTACTTTAATGACTCGTGCACTTGCGACCTAATAAAAGGACAAACAACATCGTAGTCTTATTTTGTGCAAGTAGAGCATCAGTAGCGCCAAGTTCCAATGCTCCGTGTTTAACTGTAGATCTTCCACTAGGAACCCGGGACTCATTAGTGGCCATGGTCTCTAACAATTCTTGGGCTTCCTGTAACACCCCGAAATTTGCTATTCCTCAGTAAATGCCTGATTTTACTATTTTGTGATTTTTGTGCACGATAAATTTATTTTGACTATTCTGTGACTATTTTTGATCTTTGTGTATGATTTACTTCGAGTTGGGAAAATAAAAATTTTTGGGCCGGGAAAAATCTTTGATGATTTATTCGGAGCTGGAAGAGCTTACTCAACCTAAATCTGAGAGGCACAATTCTCAATTTTATAATTTTTAGAATTTATCTGTCAAATAAAAATTTTTCATGTTTTATTATCCAGTGAACAATACTTACTGACTTGCGAGCAATATCTTCTGTCCATTGGGTAATAGTTTCTGTAACTATTGTCCATTAGACAATAGCCTTTAGAAAAAAATCTTTATTACTTATTTTGTGAACCAATTAGAAGGCTTGATACTTAAGGTGAACCAATGGAAATTGGTCAACAAAAATGGCTAGGAGACTTAGTCATGAAACTAAATGAACTAACTAAGTTAACTTAAGCCCAAGTAGTAACTAAATGGAACACACTTGGTTACCCTACACCATTAAGCTCCACGGCCAAGTAGGAGATTCTAGAGCATTCATAAACTTATGAATCATCTAGGGTGACCAAAGCATGATCACTTGGTGACATTAACGATGTGCTTGATGTCTATCTTGATTGATTAAGCATTAACTCTCCTATTTTGTTGCACTCCACGGCCAAGCACATGTAAAAGGAGATATTTTATTTCATCTTCATCATACTTTGTAACCAAGAAGCCTTTCTCTCCATTCTCTCTCTTCCTAACACAACTAAAACTCCATTTCTTCCCTTGGAGAAGCTCTCGGCCAGCCACCCAAGAAGCACCATCCAAGCTTTCAAAATTCTATCTAATCTCATTTTCTTACTATACACTATTCTAAGACCTTTTCATGTGTGAGACATAGCCTAGTTCTTCCATTTACAACCTTGAAAATCAAGCAAGAGTTTTCTATTCTACAAGGTAAAATTCTTGTTCTTGTTCCTAAGTTTGATTCTTGAGTTTCTAAACCATAATTAATCCATAGTTTCTTATTTTCAAGCTTTGTTTGTGACTTTGGTTTGGTTTAAGTTTGTTAGGGTTTTCTTGGGTTGATTCACGAAATCCATAGGAGGCCAAACAAGATGGATTTTTGTCTTCCTTGAGGTAAGAGGGAGATTAACCTCATCAACCATGTGTTGGTGGTGAGGAAATGGAATTTTTTGTGGTGAAAAATCTATAAGGATTTATTCACTTGATTGTTTAAGCTTTCATTATTTGTGATGGTTTTGATTGGTATGCTTTATAGCTTTGATAATATGCTTGAATGTGTGATTATGAAAGTATGTTGATTATTGTATAAAGTAGGATGTGATTCACATAATGAGGAAGTGTATGAAGGTTCCAAAGAACCCTAAAGGCTCGCGGCCTCAACATCAAATTTTGGAACAAAATGATCTAAATTATTTACTAATATGGATTAAGTGATTTAATGACAAAAAATTAGATTAAAGGTTTTATAAAGAACAATGAAATAGAAAATAAATAAATACTATTTATGAAGCACAAATGAATTTTTGGCCAACATGCCAAGATTGGATATTCTAGATCCAAAATTATTTTCCTAAGTGTAGACTTAGGTAATTAATTAACAAGAACTCAATTTAATGGGATTTTAGAGGTAAAAAGAAAATGAACTAATTTTTAGAATTAATTTAGTGTAATTAAGTTATGATGAGAAATAAAATTAAAACTTGAAATTTACTAACGTATACATCACCCTTTGGGTTTTGAAGCGTGTTAAAAAATTTCGAGCTGTAATATCTAATTAAACCAAAGAAGTGCAATTTTTGTGAGAAATAGTAGAAAATACTACTTAAAGGATTTTTGTGAGAAAATATAAATAAAGCCAAAATACCAATATTATGTAAGAAGTTTCAAAAATGAGTTTAGAAATCTAAGAAATATCATACGCGGTTGAAAAATATTAGAAAAATATTTGTGATTTCAAAATAGTGATTTTTTAGTTACGCGATTGAGAAAATAATTTAAAATCGCTACGCGATTGAGAAAAGGTTTAAAAATATCTACGTGATTTAGAAAATGATTGAAAATATTTTTGCAATTGTAAAAACGTTGGAAAATACTTGCGCGATTTGAAAATGTAAGAAAATTATTACGCGATTGTGAAAATGTGATAAAATGTTTACGCGATTGAAAATAACAACAATTTGCTATTGAGCTGTTGTGGTGGGCCCAGTATTGTTAAAAAGTGATACTGTCAAGTGATGGCATGTGTTTGTGAAAAATAGTGATAATAATGTTTGTATGTGTATTTGAATCATGCATCATGTATTGAAAAGTGTGTAAGCTTTATTGGTAAAGGCAAGTTGCCTAAGAGATGAATTTACACCTTTGTGCAGGTGAGAATTGCGTAGTTACGATTAGTTATGATCTTGGAGGCGTCAGGGCATGGAGAGTTGAGAGTATCTTGTATAAGCCATTTTGCGCATTTTGATATGGTATCTTAGCACATGAATTGGGGCTGACAATATACAGATATGTACTCCTGAACTTTCTCTCTGAAATTGTGATTAGCTCCATGGAGTAGGAATTGGTCTGTGTACTTATGCATAGTTGGTCTTCATATTGATGTGATAATTATGTTATCTGATATATTAATTGTGATGTGATAACATGATTCTATGTGTTAATATTGTATCTGTATATTTATTGTCATTTTCTATATTGTTATACTGATATTGATGTAGGGGATCTCACTTCTTTGTTATATTGTTCTGCTTTATTATGTATAGTTTGTGAAGATCGTGGAGACGAAGAAGCAGGAAATTCTATTTTCCATATGTGATAGTTTTCCTTTTCGTTTGCTTATATGGCGACAAGGCGTGAGGTGCTTGGTTTTGTTACAGTACAGTTCCATGGGGGAACTGATGCATAGAGGTTTGATATGGGTAATGAACGTTTTATGTATACTGGGGATTTGACTATGAATCTTAGTGGAACACGTGATGGGGTTCTAGTCATGTCGTTGAATGTATATGTTCGTTTGGAGTTCTCAATGCCTATTCGAGAGCTTTGGGGTGGTTGCATCTATACCCCACAAGAGGATTCAATGGTGTCATCTACTACGATGCCAGCACGGCGACGGATGTATCTGTTAGGGTTCTTTGGTGATGATACTGAGGAAGAGGATCCTTTTGAGGGTCCAAATCCTTAGTTTTTAGAAGTTTTAGTTAAACAGTTTATGTTTAGATGTATATGTTGTACATATTTATCTTTTGGAATATAATGTATTTATGTAAATTATTTATGAACAAGGTTTCAGTATCTATGTATATTATGGTGAGTTTTATTCAGTTACAATATTGTACTTATATTTTATTTATTTTCAGTTATCCATAAATGAAAATTTGAAATCAGTGTTTTTACAAGATTAATTCTTTTACAACTTGGGTAAGTTATATTAGTATTAGTCTTAAATGTAACACCCTACGAGGGGTGTTACACTTCCTCTGGAGTTTTTGTGTTTATAGACCCACCTGCAGACGCATCAACCATAGCTCTAGTAGAATAACTCAACCCATTATAAAAGATCTGCACCTGCTACTAAACTTCAAAAGCATGATGAGGACATTTTCTCATAAGCTCCTTAAATCTTTCCCACACTTTATAGAGTGATTCTCCTTGATTTTGAGTAAAGCACACAATCTCACTCCTCTTCTCCTCTCACATTGTTAGGTGTGCTCAACCAGAAGGCGAGCTCTAATACTAACTGAAGTTGGAAATGACATAAGAAGAGGGTTAAATTATGTTCTTTTTCAACTTGTTTATTGAAATGAAAAACTTTCTCACAAATTTCTCAAGTTTTATCGAGTTGGTAATGATAGAGTTAAACACAGATAGAGTATAGGTGAGAGGGTTCAACTAGAATAGTTAGTAAGAATAACAAAATTCATATATCAACAGGCTTAGTTGAGCTTAGGAACTTTATCAGCTTGGACTTTTAGTTACTTAATTTAAGAAAAGCACCTTTCAAAACTTGTAGTTGTTTATAAATTTGGTTAAGACAAAGTTAACTACAAGTTACACTACAGAAAACTAATTATTATCAATGACTATGATACTTAGTTCTTTTTACAGAAAGCTTATCTTCAAGCATGACAAGATCATAGTCAAACCAATTTTCAAACTTCAAAAAATAGTAGGTTAGGCTCAAAAACCATTAGAATGAACACTATATAAAAACGATAAGGATAGAACGAGCTTAACACTAATATTTATATTAGTTTAGCCCAAAACCATGTGGGCTACATCTAGTACTAAGCTGTAAACTAGAATTTTCACTATATTTGAGTATTATTTGAAACACTTAGCCTTTCCAAGCTAAAATGAAAGTATCATTTGCTCCCAGCCTCTTCAGGCTATAATAGAAACACTCAAATGGATTGTACAACCCACAAGCTCACTTATATGAACTCAGAAATCAAGGAAGGAGAAATAGAGGTTTTGTTACAAGTGTAGCTCTCGAAATCACTCCTAGACTATATGATCAAGGTATTATAGAGCTTAAACAACTCCTTTGAAAGATTTGATAGAGATTTGTAGTAGGTAGTTTAAGATAAGAAGGTTAAGAATACGAGTTCATTGTTCTATTCGTGCTTGGTGCTTCTAACCTTCAAATCTCTGCGCTAAGATGTTTTTTTAGGCTTCAAAAACTTGTTGTAAAAGGTTCCAACAATTTTCTATACTTGTTTCTACAACTACCCATTGGGATTGTCCTTTTCAATAACTTAGCTTCGCAAGTGCAATGTGTCAATAAGTGAAAACATTCAAGACTGAACTTTCTCACTTTTAGTACTTCTTAGCTAATCTTCTCTGCTCATGTTGAATTTTAATCTTCTTAGCTTCATACATTAGCTCTATAAGATAAAAGGTTTGACTCAACAAGTGGAAGTGATGTCTTCTAATGTGTTTTGGTCTTCATATTAATTCTTGAATAGTTCTTTGACTTTGATTGATCTTGGTTGAACTTTCTCAAGACTTCTACTCTAAAACAACCTTCTCCGGTGTGTTAGACCTCTCTTAGGTTGAGCAAGAATATTCTCATCTATAAAGAATTGTTCTCGAGTTGTTCCAGGCAATTTTTAAGTCCTATAATCTTTTAAACATAAACAAGAACTCTATAGAAACATGTTAGTATATTCAAAACACATATAGATTCAAATTCACAATTTTCAACATAGATGGTTATCATGAAAACACTATTAACAAAATTGACACATAAAGGGCTTTGAAGCTTATATTCACCCTTTTTTTTTATGATGACAAACTTTTTTTGAAAATTTCAAAAAGAAGCTTGTAAGGGATAAGGAAGTTACTATTTCTACTTAAGATGTAAGAAGGGTTAGAGCTTAGAATTTAGGGATGTTCATTTGCTCCCCCTTAACTTGTCATTCATTAAAAAAAATATTAGCAAAAAATAGTAACACATAATTGAAGAACACCTTGCAAGACAAAAGAAATATAAAATTAGTCTTGAAATTCACTCACTCATTTTGAGTTGCTACTCCTAACCACATGTTATATGTTTTGTTTGCACTAATGTACAATTGATAGTTAGATCAACAAAAAAATTACAAATAGAAACATCAAAACATAAAATTTTCTTTCTTTTCTCCTCTTTTGTCATCAATCAAAAATCCATACACAAAGAGTATTAGACAAAGAGAGACAAAGAGAGCTTAATCATCATTGAGTAGAAGAAAGTGGAGTATGTAACACCCCTAGATCTTAATATCGCGGCACAATCGTCATTACACCACAGTTACTAAATCCAGGCGTGTCACAGCCTCAACAATAGGAATTTCAAAATTTAAGTTATTTCCATTTTACATGAATAGAAAATAGGAGCCTCGAATGAAACATAATTAGTACCTAATCGTTTTATACACAACCACTGAAATGAAATCATATTCCATACACACATATATTATAGTCATCCTTAATACAAATCACTAATAACACAAAATATAATACTTACAGAGTCAAATAAAATACAGCGGGAACTAAAACACAAAAGGGGGAAAAGTAGTAATCCTTGGGATATGCACTACTAGCAAACAAAGCTACAACCCCATATGTATGTGACGCTCAGTGTCCCAGTCGACACGACAGGCATCAATGCCCCCACAAAGTTGCAATCATACGTAACCGAAGGGATCTCGTCCAGACGCTAAATTGAGAATAATGAATCGTCCCAATCCAATCAGCAAAGGTGTGGCCCCTCATCTTCTTCCTCACGATCTTTTATCAAATATATATATATATATATATATATATATATATATATATATATATATATATGTGAAGTACAAGAATACAAGAAAGAGGTGAGACTTCCTACTTGCATTACCAATTATGGCAGTAAAGAAACAAAATGGCACAGAGCACCCACGTAGCATCTCAACACATATATTCATCAATAGTGAAAATAGAATGAACAGTAAGAGCAAGACAACAACATATAACAGTGAAATTCAACAATGATAGGTAAACATCAATAATAACCCAAACAGTCAACAGAAGTCTCAAATAATGAATAATTAAAGCATTTCAGATAATCATGGCATCAATATCACAATAGTATAATCATCATATAAAGAGTATCATATGATATACGAACTCAATATGCCGACTTACAGTGCTGACTCACAATGCATGTGCACTTGGTACCAAGATTTTCTATTTCAAACATGAACGTTCCGGTAGTCTCCGCCCCCTTATACAGTCTATGCCGGACCACGAAAAGAATAGTGCTTGTCGGTTCCTCGTCAGTGCATTGCAATCGGCTTTCCAGCCAGAGGTATTTTACAATATGATATCATCATCACCAGAGGGATCACCGCACCCTGACGCACCCAGAGATCCATCATAGACCACACTATCCAATTCTCGTTCATAGGCTCATATAGCCTTTTAACAGTCATCGACTGAGTAAATATTGTTTTAACAGTCATCGACTGAACAATTTGTTCAATGCATACTGATTCAATGCATAATCATAGGCTCATCCAGCCTTTTAACAGTCATGGATTGAGCAAATTGTTCAATGCGTTAACTTAATTCATAATCATAGGCTCATCCAGCCTTTTAACAGACATAGACTGAGTAATTTATTCAATACATGCAGACTCAATGTATGATCCTAGGCTTATCCAGCCCTTTAACAGTCATCGACTGAGCAAATGTCTAATGCATGTTGACTCCATGCACAATCATGTATATTCGACCATAATAACATATATCTTATACATGCCACAATTTGGCCAACTTAAGCATCAACATATCATATCTCATCAAGTACTTGGTCCCCACATAGGAATTCACAATTACGTCAAAAAATTCTCAATATCAATACACATACATGTCCATCATTCCACACATACCACAATTTCCATGTTATGGATCCAAAAATTTCATTTTCAAAATCATTTCTCCATTATTGGTTTGGATATATAATCCTATCACATTCAAGTGAAGTAAAATCCTTGAATCTAGGGTTTAAGATTTATGTTTGAGTTACAAGAGATAAGGAACCATGTTTTCACCATTTTCAGCTCAAAATCTCATTTTAGGATCTTGGTAATCGATTACATGCCTCTGGTAATCGATTACTAGCTCGACAGAACCTCTGTAATCGATTACAGATTGAATGTAATCGATTACATAGCTTCCCAGAAACACGATTCGTAACTCCAGGGACACAGTAATCAATTACATAGCTCTGGTAATCGATTACAAGCTGGACAGAACCTCTGTAATTACGTGATTCCCAAAATCACGATTTTGTAACTCCAGAGGCTTGGTAATCGATTACAGATGCTGTGTAATCGATTACCACACATAAACTTGCAAAAAATGATCTTTAAGCCATCTAAACTCAAACCAAATCAATCCATAACATTCTCAACATCAAATTAACTTAGATATACATCCAAAATTACATAAAGGCAGTCAATAACTTATATAAATCCAACCAAATACACCATTGTGAAAAAGGAAGAAAAACAACATAACAAAGAGGGATATCCACTCATGGATCCCTCAATCAATAATAACATGCAAGGCATCTTCTTACTACCAAGATTAGTTGAAGAGGATCATCTCCCTCTTACCTTTCGAAGACAACACAAGGATGCTAGCTCCTTTTTGTTCTTAATTTTTATTTTCCTCCTTCAAGAAAATACTAATGTGAGTGACTTCCACAATGTCTACTCAAATCATGGAAAGATGAGTTCTTGACCACATAGGTGACCAAGAAAAACAAAAATGAGAAGAAAATGGAGGAAAGGTGAAGACTTTACCTCAAAAGCTTCAAGTTTTAGCTTCAATGGAGGAAAATGGAAGAAGAAGAAGAACCAAAGGATGACCGCCAAAGAGAATGACCTTGGAATGGTGGAAGGAAACAAGGAATGTGATTTGTTTAGCAAACAAAGGAGATGATCTCCAATGTGTGTGTGCACCGTGGAGAAGGAAGAAGAAAAGAAGAGGAGAAGAGTGCTTGAAGAAAATGAGAAGATAGAAAATGTCAGGTGTTATTTTATGTATTTGAAATGGAAATGAGGTGATAAAAGTGAAAAAACACTTTTGACTCCCCCAAAAGAGTGTGTCTGCCATGGAGTGAGTAGGGAGGGAAGAGAGAGAAATGTGTGATTGGAGAAAATTTCTTGGAAGCTTCCCTTTTTACAAGCTTGGATTAAATTAATCTTTCTTTTGAAAATAAAGCTAATGGATGTGACACAAAGTAGATTTTGGATAATGTGATAAGGTTTTTAATACATGTTATTATTTAGTAGACAATTGTTACAGTTGACCGAAGTCAGTATTAATTTATCTGACAGATAAAATTTACACAACGATTATTATTTTATTTGTTAAAATTTCTCGAAAAATGTGAAACCTCACAAACCGTGTCTGGCCTCGAGTTTAGTAAGATCCCTCGTCAACGTTTTCACAGTTCAAGGTTCTTGGGAAAAATATCTCATTTTCTCGGCTCCGCTCAGTTTGCACGTAAAATGAGAAATAATATTAAAATATTCCATATCGCCGGAAAAATCCAGAAAAATTCACAAAAATCACAAATATTATAAAACGACTATTTATCATGAAATTATAAATTTTCAAGATGTTATAGAGTATTACTTGAGTGAGAAAGAGAAGAAGAAGATTGAGAATGTGAGAATTTTGGAATCTGGTGGTGAAAAGAATAAAGGTAATGTTCTTCGCACTGTGCCATGGATCACCTCATTCTCCAATTTCTAAAGCACCCATTCTTTGAACATGACAAATCAGTCAAGGTGAGAGTGTAAGGTAGAGTGAAGTTCCCTTTGGCCATGGTTTAGGCTTCTTAATTTCTTCTTCAAGTCTTTGATCTTATCGCTAAGCTTCACAATCTCATCTTTGGTAGACTTATAGGTCTTCTTCCTAGCAGGTTTGGAAGGAGTTGGTTTTGTATGAGTGGAACCAATGGTACTAATATTTGTACATTGTGATAGTTAATCAACACTTTCAAAGGCATATAGCCAAGTCTACAATGGAAAGTCCATACACATTCGACTAAGACATAGTTTTGTGAAAGACTTGATTAAAAATGGAGTGATCTATGTGATTTATACAAGATTATATAGAATCTTGTGGATCCTTTGATGAAAGGATTGATAAAGGATTTATTGCAAAAAGCATCAATAATGGTGGAATCTTGACTCACACTTGTCTTAAGTTAAATGAGAAAGGTACATCATTAGAGTGATTGCAAGTACTTACTAAATTGTATCCATCCTAAGGTATAAAGCACTTGGTCCCAAAAGTAAATAAAATGGGAAGGTTGGGCTTTGCTTTTAATAGACCAATATCATATATATTTGACTCTTAAAGCACTCTTGAAAAAGGATACGTTAAATGTGTCACATTAAATATGACATTTAATGGGACCGAGTTCTTATGTGTAAGTAATGCATGCTAGTTGATATGGATTAAATGATTCAAAGTTGGTCTACCATTATAATATGGATTAGTGAAACACATAACTTACTAAGTAAAGGTTCAAATCACAAGATACCTTTATCTAAACCATAAGATTTCTAGAATGATAAGGATTTAAATTTATTTTAAAAATGGTGGGGTATTATGAAAGAATTTCGAATATATGTGAGAGGAAAAGCCCAGATTAATCGCTTAAGAATTAGGAAAGTAAAAGTTCCACATTGATCAATCATTGGAAAAGTAAAGACTTTATATGTGGAAAGTCACACATGCATAAAAATTATGACGAAGTGGAATTATGCAACATAGATCCCCACACGCATGCACAGCACAAGCACATAAAGGCACATTTGGTACTTGGACACGTGGCATGTGCGTGTGTGGAAATGACTGTTAATTGTAATATTTATTGACATATGTAAATATTTGTTTTTGATTGTTATGATAGTTATTTTATGAAGAATTATGTCTATTCATGAAACTGATTATATATAAAGAGTTGCATCACTTGAAAAAGTGCCTCTCTACATTTATAAAAGACAGATTCCACCAACATAAAAAAGGCTTTGAATTCGTTTTTGTTTTCTTCTGTGCACAGGAAGGAATACAAAAGATTATCATTTTGTAAAAATCATTGTTGTTATTGGCTTGGTTACGTTAATGCACAATGAATTAAGTGTTCTTCATTGTATCCTGCAAAAAATTTGTTGTTACCATTTGCATCCAGTTATACGCACTAGTGAGGGCAAATTAAACCTAAAAGAAAGTGTAAAACACGCCTTCAAGATTTTTTGGTTTCATAGTTTTCTCTCCGACATTCCCTATGCTTTATGGTTTCGATTGTATTTTCAAGTGTAATCTTAAAGATTTTGGATTAACTTAGACGAGTTTGAATATAATGTAGCTAAAATAGGAAATTATCAAAGCCCAGATTGACACAAAAGCAAAAGGATTCTAATTAGGACTAGATTCCAAATTTAAGATTAAAAGAGTTAGAGATCTAGAAGGATTCTAAAGACTAAATAATTGGAAATAGGAATCAAAGATAAGGTTACAACCACACACATACATACTAATACACGAAGTCTACAGAAGAATAATGCAAAAAAAAGAGTCGTAGGACTCGAGCAAATTGAAAAGGAGATTCGATGCATTCTTATCTAGTTCCTTTCTCTTCAATTTTCATGTGAATTCCTACAATGTTGTCTAACCATGTCAGGCTAATTTCCTTATTTCTAGGATTAGGGAAGTAGCTCATCAACAATGTTGTAATTTGATTTAATTCTTTTCTTAATTTATGGAAGATTAATACTTTTGATTCAATTTTTGCATTCTTAATGTTTGCTATATGCTAGGGCCCTATATTTGCATGGTCTAAGATATTAGGTGGGGATTGAAAGATGAAACTCAATATCGGAATCACTAATGATTGAAATTAGGAATTTATGATATAGAAATAGACTAAACCCTTTGAGGGCTAATGAAATATCAAAGAATGCAATGGATTTCCATTAAGAGAGTACCACTAAAGTAGGTATTATTTTAATTCTAACACATTCTTTTGGTCTCAAAAGAGGGGAATTGAATTACATTCGGATAATTCACCTTTGAAAGCAATATTAACCTTAACTAAGAGAGTTTTAATGATAATTCCAACTAGTTGATAGAGTGAAACCTCAATTTTAGATCCTTAATTAATTGGGTTTGGTTTATTGGCTTTCATTGCTTACCTTAATTTTATTTAGTCATTTTATTTTATTTAATTTTTGTTGAATCTTTAGAAGAAGTAGGAAGTATACCTGTTAAACTGATATCGTTTTAGAAGTCAATTCTATAATTTCATTGCTATAAATAATAGATGGTGAATCTTAAAAGTTTAGTTTTGTTTTAGATTATTTAAGGAATAGAAATTAAAATTTTATTGGATGATATTAGAATTAAAACTAAAAAGGTTCACAATTTTTATTTTTGATGATGTACAAATTTTGTTTTAATACTTGACTATTAAGAACTTGAAAGTTGTCTAATAATGGTGTTATGGGGACATGGTCACAAAACTCACCAACAAATGAGCTAATTAGTTTGGTATTAATTCCTCTTGTATTAATAGAAATCTAGAAATTTCACTTGAGGAAAATAAATGAAGCTATTTAATGATGTTGGCCATAAGATAAGGTAAATAGTCGAGACCTATCTTTTGGTAATCCTTTTAGGATTATTTATGATAAATCCTAATTGATATTATTTAAGAGATTTTCACACTAATCAAATCATAAATTAATAATTTATTCATGTATATGTATGATAGTTTGAAAAAAAAATGTGGTGTTATTAGAATGAAGTTGATGAACTAAGTTATTCATATAGTTTTGTTTCCTTAAGATTCGATTATATTTGGTTTTGATTATTGGATTGCACAACAATTTTGAACTGGATAATATATATATTTATATATATGCATGGCTAAAATAGGGTATTGGTAATTTAGTGGTATTCTTGTATTAATTGAATTAATTGTGATGATTAGTTGTTAATTCTATCCAATTTAAGATAATCATGATACTGAATAGGGTATTGGAACAAATTATAATTTTTGATGTAGTAAGTCATTTAGTTAAATATACCTCCCTAAGACTCAGAGGAAGATAAGGCAGATTCTATCCATAAAATCAAATATTTACCCTTGTAGTTGTATCGAAATTGAAGTCAAAGAACTTAAAAGAAGATAAATTAAGACAATTTTTTACTGTAAAGGAGGTATGGAATAGAATCAAATCAAGAGAAGCTACTTAAGAAATAGAACTAATTGGAAGTTAGATTTTAGTATGGTTTGAGATTACTTGGAACCTCTCATATCAGATAACCAAATTTTGAGGATAAAATTTTTAAAAAGAGGAGAGAATTATAACATCCTCCCTAACCTATTAATCTTAATAATCGATATGGAAGCTCATTAATATTTGTGCTAATTATCTGTTAACTTTTGCTAGTATTCTAAGCTAGTTTAGGTATGATGCTACAACCTAAAATGTGGAAAATAACTCATATTAACTCAGAATTTAGCATAAAATACCTTGATGAAAGAAATAAATAAGGAAAATTTATTTCTAGAACTCAAATAATTCGAATGAGTTATGGTGAATTTTGAGGAATTAACTGAGTCAATTTGATTTTCTTAATAACATTGAATAAGTGTTTAAATGCCAAATTAAATAGGAAAATGGTCTAGAAAATTATGAGATTAATGGTTACAGGTTAAGGCAGATACTTGTAAGCCAATTAGTCTATCTCCTTAGGTTTACTTTAACCAAAGGTAGAGTAATAGAGCATAGTGAATATAAGTACAGTTAGTCAATGATGTGCATAAGAACTAAACAAAGTTCTAGAATTTCTTAGGACAATTATGAAAATTGGGAAACTCATCAAGAAGAGAATAAAGTATCCCTAAGAGATAAAACTCTTACACTCAATAGAGACCACATCCCTAGGTTTTGTCTTTATCTTTCCCCACCACCTCATCTTTATCATTTTCCTTGCTTTCTTTGGTCAAAAGTGACAAACAATAAGAACAAAAGAAAGGATAAGAGAGAAAAAAAAGAGAAATAGAGAAGAAAATGAAGAAAAGAAAATATAAAAAATAGATAGAAGGAAGAAACAAAGAAAGAACAACCAGGAAGCAAAGAAAGAAGAATAACAAGGAAAAAACAAGAAGGACAAATAAAGATACAAAAGAAATAACTTCATAAAAGGAGTTGAGGTACTAGTGTTTATGTGTTTCATTATTTCCTTTTCTTTTCACTAAGAATTTTATGTTGAAGGATTTGGTTTAGAAATGGTAAATGGTATATTGAATAGAAAATATATGTTATGTTTATGTGTTTGAGATTGCATTTGGCTTTGAAATTCTATGAATTTGTAATTAATGGAATGGGTTGATGTTTACCCATTTTTTATATATCATTTTGAGACTAGTTTGAATGCATATATATGGAGTAATTGCCTTGTGATTGAATTATATATGGTTTGTTTTGGGTGCTTTGGTTTGAAATCTTTATTTTCTTCTAAATTCCAACCAGTAATTGGTTACCACAAGGGTGTAATCGATTACCAAGCTACGAAAAATGTTGCTGGAAACATGGTAATCGATTACCACAAGGAGGTAATCGATTACCAGGCTTCTGGAAAACAAAAATTGTAAGTGCTAATTGATTACCACATGTGGGTAATCGATTACCAAGCTTCTTCCAAACTGGTAATCGATTAGCATGGATTGGTAATTGATTACCAAGCCTCTATTTTAAGATATTTGCATTTAGTAATCGATTACCACGAATGGTAATCGATTACCAACCTCCTGTTTTGAGAAAACATAGTTCTTACTCCTTGAAGATCAAATGTAAACTTGAATTATGATCCAAAATCACAATGTGTAACATCCCGAAAATTATGATCCAACCTCCTGTTTTGCGTGCACACTGGGCAGAGTTGGCAAAACGACTGTAACGCTCCCGAAGTTGAAAAATTTTATTATGAATAGTTATTTTCTAATATTTGAGATTTATGTGAATTCTTTCAGAATTTTTCGGAAACGACGAATAATTTAATATATTCTTCGTCTTGCGTTCGTATAGAGCAGAGTCGGGAAAACGACTGTAATGCTTCAAAAATTGGAAAATGATAAGACGAATAGTCATTTTATAATATTTACAATTTTTGAGAATTTTTTGGGATTTTTCCGGAAACGTCAAATATTTTAATATATTCCTCGTTTTATATGCACGCTGAGCGAAGTCGGAGAAACCAGATGTTTTCTCCGAGAACCTTGAACTATGGAAACATCGACGGGGGATCTTACTAAACCCGAGGCCGGACACAATTTACAAGGTTTCATATTTTTTGAGAAATTTAGCAGTCGAAATAATAAAACGCTGTGTAAATTTCATCTTTCAGATAAATTAATACTGACTTCTGTCGACTGTAACTATTATCCATTGGATAATAGCATGCAATAGAAATCCTATCACCTTATCTTAATGCAATCCACTTTATGTCAAATCAAATCTTCTTTAATTCAAATTTGTGTGCTTTTTCAAAGCTTCTTTGAGAAGCTTTGACCACCAAATGACCCAATTACCCTTGACTTGCATGAGAAGCCAAATTTTTCCCCTCACTCTCTCCTCTATTCAGCAGCCCACTCATGCCAAGGAGGGAAAAAATGTAACTCATCCACACTTAACCTAAACCCACCAAACCCTAATTCACTTTACCTATCACTTTCTCTCTCTTGACTTCATCTTCATCTTTTCTCCTCCTTCTCTCTACCTCCACCATGAGCACGACAATGGCAGCCCCTCCTCCTCCATTTTTGCTCATCTTTTCTCCTCTCTAAGCCCATTTCTACACTTGCCTTTAACTCCTCTACCTTCTTTGTGTAGAAAGTTTCTCCATTTTCCATTTCTACCTCCATTTTCTCTCCACCTCTTCTCTTCATCCTCCTCTTGAATCTGAAAATGGCAGCCACCACCACTATTGTTTCTCTTCACTTTTCTCTCCATAAACACCATTTCTATACTTCTCTCAAACTCCTCTACACTTTCTCTTTAGAAAATCTCTTCAAAAATCTATCCTTTCTACCCCTCCTTCTTCAAATCTGAAAATCACCCTTCCATGGATGACCAAGCTTTTTGATTTTTCTCTTCACTAAACACATTTATACACTCATCTTCATCTTCTCTACAAGTTTCATGTAGAAGGTTTGCCCAAAATCTAACCTTGTCTCCATTGTCTTCCAAGGTAAAGATTCTTGATTTCTCTCCATTTTCTTCTCATTTTCGTTTTCCTTGGTTGCTATTTGACTAAGGGCTTCTCTTTTTGAGGATTGATGTGTGATTTGAGTGATTTTGAACACTCTAGGGTTCTTGGGAGAGTGGAATCTGAAAATCACCAAAAAGAAATCTCAAGGAGTTCAAGCTTAAGGCTTTAGGTAAAGTTCTTCTAATTCACCTCTCAATTTCATTTTCCTTGGTTACCTATGTGACCAAGGATCATTCTTTTCAAGCTCTAGTTTATAAATATGAGAATTTGACCACTTTATGGTTCTCTTGAAGGTGGAATCCTAAATTTACAAATCAAGGAACCAAGAAGTTGTTTTCTTGCATTGTCTCCTCTAGGTAAGAGGGAGACTACTCACTTCAACCACTTATGGTGGTGAGGAGGCTTTGTATGTGTGTTGATGGAGAAATCCATCCTTGTATGCTCTTTGTATGCTTGCTTGAATTATAAATTTTGTATGATTTAGTATTCTTGAATTTGATTGATACTTGATTATGCTCTTGAATATGTTTGATATATTAATTGTGCTTGATCATGTTGGGGTTACTAAATGGAAAATTTGGAGTTTCCTACCTCAACATGGTGCCACGGTTTTGACTAGAAGTTAGGGGTGAAAATTGGTTTTGTATACAAGTGAAATAAGACTTATGTAATCAAAGGTTGAATGATAGTATTAACACAAATGAATGGAGGACCTTGAGAGTTTAATACCCAAGAGGGGTGCCACGGTTTTGGTCTTGGTAAAGAGACAAATGGAATAATCGTGATGAACTAAATTTAAGTGAATTAGTGTTAAGAAAACTAATGCATAAAAGTGGAAAGAAAAATTGGATAATGGACATCATGAAGCCATAGTTTTGGCATTGAATCTTGGGCACTTAGATTGATTTTAATGAACTAAAAACTTAAGTGAATTAATAACTAGAAGTTAATACCTAAAAGAAAAGGAAAGAATGGATTTGAAGACTTGAAATGGAAGAAAATGATTTGGGATTCACCATTGGGGGGGTCACGGTTTTGGGCCCAAGAACTGGGTCTCTTGGTAAGGTAAACAATTTGCATCAAGTGCAAGACTTAAACTAATTGAATGTATAAAATAAAAGCAATGAAAGAAAAATAAATTGGGAGTGCCCCTTGGGAGGTCACGATTTTTGGGCCAAAAAGGGTGGTCTTTTTGTGATCAATTTGTAATAAGTGCAAGCCATAATGTAATCAAGTGGGTAGAATAAAAATTGATGGAAGGAAAATTTGGAATTGGAACCTTTAGTGAGGCCACGGCCTCTAGGGTAAATTAGGCTTTATTAGGGAATTTTGGTAACTTTGAAATTCAAGAAATCAAGTGGCTAAAATCCTAGGTAATGAACTAGAAATATTACCAAGTGAAAGAATTGAAGATAATTTAAGATTTCATAAATTTGAAGAACCAAGAATAAAACTTTCATAAAACTTAGGGTAAATTCAAGAGAGCAAGAACAAGAGAGAGTGAGTCTTTAAGAGCTTAGAATGATTTATCAAGTGTAAAAGAATGAATTACAATATGAAGATTAAATTCATTATGAGAATTTAATTGGAAATGGACCTTGTAGGAAAGGCAAATTCTAAGTTAGGATTCATAATGGACCTAAGAATGTACCATTTGGCTTGATCTCAATATTATGATGTTATGGGTCCATATGAGTGACCATTTGTATATTGATGCTCTCTTGGCCAATTGTGGCATATTATGGAATTGTATGAAATTGATGATTATACATGTCCATGCATAGAGTCTTATGCATTGTGAATGTCCTGTGGACTGTTGTAAGGCCAAGTTACCTAGGAGATTGAACACACCTTAGTGCGGGTGCGAGTAGACTAGTGTAGGTCATGTTTGACCTTGGAGGCGTCGGGGTGAGGGTTCCTCACATGGACAGTTATGAGCTCCTCTGTGCCGTGGGGTAGACCGATGCAAACACACCGACGATCCAAATCGAGACACTATCCTATATCGTGATCTAGCGTGGAATGTCTATACAATGCCTGAATGTGCACGTGAAAATTACTGGTTTATAGCACTTTGGTCGCGGCAGCCGAGTTACAGACATGTCTCCTGATCTTTCTCTCTGACTGTTTATGTCTAGCTCCATGGAGTAGGAATTATGGTATCATAATACATTGTGCATCATTCATTGTCGGTCTCATAAACTTTTGAGCATGAACACCTGTGAATGTGAAGATAACTGTTGTACTTTTGTAAATGATTATCTGATTGTTGTGCTGATTCCTGGAAATACTATTATGATTTGTCTGCTATTGCTTACTGTTATTCTACCTTTACTATAAATATCACTGTTATTATTGACTTTGATTATTGCTTAGAATTGAATTGCTTTTATTATAAATTCTATTGTTGCTATTGATGAATATATGAACTGTATTGCTTGGTGGGCGCTTTGCGCCATGCTGTTTTCTTACTGCCAATAGTGGTAATGAAAGATGGGTGTCTCACCTCTTTCTTATATTTGTGCATTTCTGTTTTATATTTATATTTGATAAAAGATCATGAGGAAGATAAAGAGAGACCACACCTTGGTCGATTGACTTGAGCGTCTGGACAAGATTTCTTCGACTACGTAAGAGTGCAGCCGCGAGGAGGCATTGATGCCTGTCGTGTCAACTGGGACGCCGTGCGTCATATACATATGGGGTTGCGGCTTTGTCTGCTGGTAGTACCCATCCTTAGGTTACTACTTTTCCCCCTTCAGTGTTTTTATTCCCGCTGTATTTTATTGGACTCTGTAATTATTATATTCTATGTCATCAGTGATTTGTATAAATTGATCATAAAATATATATATAAGGAATATGATTTTATTTCAGTGGTTGTATTATGGGTTGAATATATTTATATTTCATTCGAGGCTCGTATTTTCTACTTATGCAAATTGTCAAAAAAAAATATATAGACTTTTGAGAATTTAAATTACTGTTATCATGGCGGTGACACTTGGATTTAGTAACTGTGGTGTAATGACGATTACGCTTCGGTTGCTACATCAAGAGGTGTTACATTAGGTAGTATCAGAGCAGTTCATCTTGTTGAGCCGGGGTATGGACTTGCTATGTTTAGGCATGTTAGAACTTGGTCTGTTGTGCACTTCCTTATCTCTTGATTGAGACGATGGGAAAGCAATGCATGACTTGCCGTAGGTTGAATGTTAATAGCTACTATTATACAGTTGTATGATATTAAGGATTGATCCACTCAATATGTAATGTTCTGTGTGTACAGGAAACTATGACTTCTCCTAAGCGTACTGTGTTAGGAAAATAGGAATTCTTTTGCGAGGAGATCAAAAAGGTTTTGGAAAATCGATCTTCTGGAAAAAGAAATAACTGGTGTAAGTTAGGTTCGTGAAGTAGTTGGAAGTTGACAACTTATGAGAGATTACGCTGTGGAAGCAGACTGAAGAAGTTCAAGCTAGAGGCTGTTAGGATTCGTAAATTAGCTTGTCTTGCTCGAATGGTGTGCATTATGTGACTCTTTGTGTTTGGCTTCCAAAGGGAGGCAATATTGTTTGAAATAATTATGTTTGTTTCATTGTGTTATGTTTGGTCCGTCTTCGAAGAAAGACACCGGCTCGTGGCAGACGTACATATATGAGCATAGGATAAGACCATCGAAGTATGGCTGCGATCGCAGGAGAAATATGAAGGATAGCTGATGTGACAATTCACCAAGATCATAGGACTGCACAGTAATGAGAATTGGAAGTTGTGGTTTAAAATCTATTGAAGGAAAGTCAGACTTGGGATAACCATGGACTACCTAGATTCTAAAGGAGGAATAATGGAAAAGCTAATAAGTTAAACAGGAACTATGTTCACGGGTACCAAGAAAGTAACAATAACACCCAACCCGTAGGGAAAGTACTAGTAGTAGTAGATCCAATTAGACCTCGACATTTGGAGATCTAAACAAGAGAAGTTACGCCTCAAATGACGATCCGATAATCGTGCTATATAATTATGGGGGTAACCCTTTCTTTTACAATTCGTAACTGCATGGATCATTTGGATTCATCTGTATTGTTCTTATCTTCGACTTAGTTGTTCCCATTTCTGTTGTTGAGACTTGTCTTGACTCCTGAGTTTGTTTAATCTATCCTACTTCTTATAAAGATTGAACCTTTTGTTGATCTATTTTGATTACTTGAAATCGCATCGGTTAGAGTTCATGATTTAGGGACTCATTGATCATTTTCTAGTCATATCCTACTAAACCATTCCAATGAAAACCTTAGTGGTTTTCAAAATTAAGACTTCTGAATTCGTAGTGGCCAACAAAGTTGAAGCTTTGTAAGCAAAAGGAGCCTGAGGATACATATAAGTGTTTTCATAGAGGACCAACAGTAAGGAGAGTATAAATGCCACTCTGATAGTCAAAGAGTTTCGTATGATTGGGCTACCATGTTGTCAGTAAGGAAAAGAATGGAGCTTCTCGGTGAGATGAGGACTGTCACAAAAGGAACTATACTCCTATCAAGGATGAATGTCCCCGAAGAAAAATAAACGATTCAATGGATCGGCGAGAAGAGTGTTGTTGTTCTCTCCATGATAGACATACACTCTTATCGTCACTCAATTCGCGGGAAATTTAAAATATTCCCAAAACGGTTTTCGAACGCGGTTTGAACATTACGGGTATCTCGTGATACCGTTCGGAGCAACCAATGTTCTTGTCGTATTCATAGACTGTCTAAATCAAATCTTCCATCCTTACCTAGACAGATTTGTTGTTGTCCTTATCAACTACACTCTGATCTATTCTCAAACACGTGGAAAAAGCATGTTGGACATTTTGATCCAATTTTTCAAACTCGAAATAAGAAGTTAGTGGAGTAATTTGAGAAATCATGGTTATTATTGGAAGCGATACCAAACAAAGTATGTCTAGATACAATTGCTATTTCAGTGGTCTGTTGGGAGAAATTCAAAGGAAATGGAAAAGTGACCAAGATATATTAAACGTTAAAGCGGAAGTATCATTTGTAAGGGATGGAGAGATAATATAATCTATGAAGAACTTCTTGTGAAAGTCGAGAATAGGAGAACAAAGCAACACAGGGATATAAAGATCGCATTGCTAAGAGTAATCTAAATGGGCGCGATTAGAAGCGCAACGTGAAAGTTAGAACGTGGGGAGAAGGAAAACATTAATGTTTAGTCCAAGGGATGAAAATTTCGAGGATGAAATTTCTACTTGAAGGGGAGAGTTGTAACATCCCAAAAATTAATAATTTTAGGATAAATGAACATTTTACAATATTTAGGATTTTCTGGAATTTTTCTGGATTTTTCTGAGAATGCAGAATATTTTAATATTATTCTTCGTTTTGCGTGCACACTAGGCAGAGTTGGCAAAACGACTGTAACGCTCCCGAAGATGGAAAATTTTATTATGAATAGTTATTTTCTAATATTTGAGATTTATGTGAATTCTTTTAGAATTTTTCGGAAACAACGAATATTTTAATATATTCCTCGTCTTGCGTTCGTACTGAGCAGAGTCGGGAAAATGACTGTAATGGTTCAAAAATTGGAAAATGATAAGAAGAATAGTCGTTTTATAATATTTGCAATTTTTGAGAATTTTCTGGGATTTTTTCGAAAATGTCGAATATTTTAATATATTCCTCGTTTTGCGTGCACATTGAGCGAAGCCGGAGAAACCAGATGTTTTCTCTGAGAATCTTGAACTATGGAAACGTCGACAGGGGATCTTACTAAACTCGAGGCCGGACACAATTTACAAGGTTTCATATTTTTTGAGAAATTTAGCAGTCGAAATAATAAAACGCTATGTAAATTTCATCTGTCAGATAAATTAATACTGACTTCTGTCGACTGTAACTATTATCCATTGGATAATAACATGCATTAGAAATCCTATCACCTTATCCTAATGCAATCCACTTTATGTCAAATCAAATCTACTTTAATTCAAATTTGTGTGTTTTTTCAAAGCTTCTTTGAGAAGCTTTGACCACCAAATGATTGATTACCCTTGGCTTGGATGAGAAGCCAAATTTTTCCTCCTCACTCTCTCCTCTATTCAGCAGCCCACTCATGCCAAGGAGGGCAAAAATGTAACTCATCCACACTTAACCTAAACCCACCAAACCCTAATTCACTTTACCTATCACTTTCTCTCTCTTCACTTTATCTTCTTCATCTTTTCTCCTCCTTCTCTCTACCTCCACCATGAGCACGAAAATGGCAGCCCCTCCTCCTCCATTTTTGCTCATCTTTTCTCCTCTCTAAGCCCATTTCTACACTTGCCTTCAACTCCTCTACCTTCTTTGTGTCGAAAGTTTCTCCATTTTCCATTTCTACCTCCATTTTCTCTCCACCTCTTCTCTTCTTCCTCCTCTTGAATCCGAAAATGGCAGCCACCACCACCATTGTTTCTCTTCACTTTTCTCTCCATAAACACCATTTCTATACTTCTCTCAACCTCCTCTACACTTTCTCTTTAGAAAATCTCTACAAAAATCCATCATTTCTACCCCTCCTTCTTCAAATCCGAAAATCACCCTTCCATAGATGACCAAGCTTTTTGATTTTTCTCTTCACTAAACACATTTATACACTCATCTTCATTTTCTCTACAAGTTTCATTTAGAAGGTTTGCCCAAAATCCAGCCTTGTCTCCATTGTCTTCCAAGGTAAAGATTCTTGATTTCTCTCCATTTTCTTCTCATTTTCGTTTTCCTTGGTTGCTATGTGACCAAGGGCTTCTCTTTTTGAGCATTGATGTGTGATTTGAGTGATTTTGAACACTCTAGGGTTCTTGGGAGAGTGGAATCCAAAAATCACTAAAAAGGAATCTCAAGGAGTTCAAGCTTAAGGCTTTAGGTAAAGTTCTTCCAATTCACCTCTCCATTTCGTTTTCCTTGGTTACCTATGTGACCAAGGATCATTCTTTTCAAGCTCGAGTTTGTAAATATGAGAATTTGACCACTTTATGGTTCTCTTGAAGGTGGAATCCGAAATTTACAAATCAAGAAACCAAGGAGTTATTTTCTTGCATTGTCTCCTCTAGGTAAGAGGGAGACTACTCACTTCAACCACTTATGGTGGTGAAGAGGCTTTGTATGTGTGTTGATGGAGAAATCCATCCTTGTATGCTCTTTGTATGCTTGCTTGAATTATAAATTTTGTATGATTTAGTATTCTTGAATTTGATTGATAATTGATTATGCTCTTGAATATGTTTGATATATTAATTGTGCTTGATCATGTTGGGGTTACTAAATGGAAAATTTAGAGTTTCCTACCTCAACATGGTGCCATGGTTTTGACTAGAAGTTAGGGTTGAAAATTGGTTTTGTATACAAGTGAAATAAGACTTATGTAATCAAAGGTTGAATGATAGTATTAACACAAATGAATGGAGGACCTTGAGAGTTTCATACCCAAGAGGGGTGCCACGGTTTTGGTCTTGGTAAAGAGACAAATGGATTAATCTTGATGAACTAAATTTAAGTGAATTAGTGTTAAGAAAACTAATGCACAAAAGTGGAAAGAAAAATTGGATAATGGACATCATGAAGCCACGGTTTTGGCATTGAATCTTGGGCACTTGGATTGATTTTAATGAACTAAAAACTTAAGTGAATTAATAACTAGAAGTTAATACCTAAAATAGAAGGAAAGAATGGATTTGAAGACTTGAAATGGAAGAAAATGATTTGGGATTCACCATTGGGAGGTCACGGTTTTGGGCCCAAGAATTAGGTCTCTTGGTAAACAATTTGCATCAAGTGCAAGACTTAAACTAATTGAATGTATAAAATAAAAGTAATGAAAGAAAAATAAATTGGGAGTGCCCCTTGGGAGGTCACGGTTTTTGGGCCAAAAAGGGTGGTCTTTTTGTGATCAATTTGTAATAAGTGCAAGCCATAATGTAATCAAGTGGGTAGAATAAAAATTGATGGAAGGAAAATTTGGAATTGGAACCTTTAGTGAGGCCACGGCCTCTAGGGTAAATTAGGCTTTATTAAGGAATTTTGGTAACTTTGAAATTCAAGAAATCAAGTGGCTAAAATCCTAGGTAATGAACTAGAAATATTACCAAGTGAAAGAATTGAAGATAATTTAAGATTTCATAAATTTGAAGAACCAAGAATAAAACTTTCATAAACTTAGGGTAAATTCAAGAGAGCAAGAACAAGAGAGAGTGAGTCTTTAAGAGCTTAGAATGATTTATCAAGTGTAAAAGAATGAATTACAATATGAAGATTAAATTCATTATGAGAATTTAATTGGAAATGGACCTTGTAGGAAAGGCAAATTCTAAGTTAGGATTCATAATGGACCTAAGAATGTACCATTTGGCTTGATCTCAATATTATGATGTTATGGGTCCATATGAGTGGCCATTTGTATATTGATGCTCTCTTGGCCAATTGTGGCATATTATGGAATTGTATGAAATTGATGATTATACATGTCCATGCATAGAGTCTTATGCATTGTGAATGTCCTGTGGACTGTTATAAGGCCAAGTTACCTATGAGATTGAACACACCTTAGTGCGGGTGCGAGTAGACTAGTGTAGGTCATGTTTGACCTTGGGGGTGTCGGGGTGCGGGTTCCTCACATGGACAGTTATGAGCTCCTCTGTGCCGTGGGGTAGACCGATGCAAACACACCAACGATCCGGACCTAGACACTGTCCTATATCGTGATCTAGCGTGGAATGTCTGTACAATACCTGAATGTGCACGTGAAAATTACTGGTTTATAGCACTTTGGCCGCGGCAGCCGAGTTACAGACATGTCTCCTGATCTTTCTCTCCAACTGTTTATGTCTAGCTCCATGGAGTAGGAATTGTGGTATCATAATACATTGTGCATCGTTCATTGTCGGTCTCATAAACTGTTGAGCATGAACACCTGTGAATGTGAAGATAACTGTTGTACTTCTGTAAATGATTATCTGATTGTTGTGCTGATTCCTGGAAATACTATTATGATCTACCTGCTATTGCTTACGGTTGTTCTACCTTTACTATAAATATCACTGTTATTATTGATTCTGATTATTGCTCAGAATTGAATTGCTTTTATTATAAATTCCGTTGTTGCTATTGATGAATATATGAACTGTATTGCTTGGTGGGCGCTTTGTGCCGTGCTGTTTTCTTACTGCCAATAATGGTAATGAAAGATGGGTGTCTCACCTCTTTCCTATATTTGGGCATTTTTATTTTATATTTATATTTGATAAAAGATCGTGAGGAAGATAAAGAGAGACCACACCTTGGTTGATTGGCTTGAGCGTCTGGACAAGATTTCTTTGACTACATAAGAGTGCAGCCGCGAGGAGGCATTGATGCCTGTCGTGTCAACTGGGACGCCATGTGTTATATACATATGGGGTTGCGGCTTTGTCTGCTGGTAGTACCCATCCCTAGGTTACTACTTTTTCCCCTTTAGTGTTTTTATTCCCTCTGTATTTTATTGGACTCTGTAATTATTATATTCTATGTCATCAGTGATTTGTGTAAATTGACCATAAAATATATATATAAGGAATATGATTTTATTTCAGTGGTTGTATTATGGGTTGAATATATTTATATTTCATTCGAGGCTCGTATTTTCTACTTATGCAGATTGTTAAAAAAATATATATAGACTCTTGAGAATTTAAATTACTGTTATCATGGCTATGACACACTTGGATTTAGTAACTGTGATGTAATGACGATTACGCTCCGGTTGCTACATCAAGGGGTGTTACACAATGCATAGTTTCTTGTGATATGATTATGCATCCAATAAACTTTAGAAATGATATTAAGATGCATTTGGAATGAATGAGAGTGAATGATATAATGCATTTGGTTATTTGTGGAATGACCATTATATGTACATGGTATATGAGGATATTTTACACTTGCTATGGCTAAAGGTGTACTAGAATTTGTATTGTTCCATTGGAATGAAAAGTTGAGATGTATTTAAATAATGAATTGAGAATTGTTTCCTTAAACTATGAAGTTGAGCTAATGTTTGAATTTGAATAATAAGTGCTCACATAATAAAAGATATTGGACATTTATCCTTGAATAGGATGGAAAATGGTCCAGTATTGCTAATCTCACCTACATGACAAGCCCTTTTGAATTGAATTATCAATTCACCTAACATTAATGAATTTTGGAGATGATCCTGTTTGGAGGAAGGGTATTCAATATTTTATTTGAATTACGGAGATGAACCTCTATGAGGTAGGTGATCTTATATTCTTATAAATTCATCATAAATTTCCTATTATAATTTTCCTCATGTATATATAGTTCTGTGTGACAAAAAGAGAGATTGTCATAAATAGGTTGAAATGCACTAACTTGAAACCAGACTATTACCTTATATGATGTTAGTGTGAGGCCCTGATTCACTCTCTACCATTAGAATAAAGAACTTGGGTTATATGAGGTGGCCCCTACCTATATGGTACGTGAATATGGATTCTGTGGAAATGAGCGCTTAAAGATAATATTTATATGAGCACTAATAAAAGAATTGTATAATAATGAATAACTCCATGTCAACATGGAAATATGTAATGTTCACTTAAGAATTTTATAATAATGGAACGTATATATATGAATTGTGTAGAGAAGCTATTGATATAGAATAGAGAGTTAACTTGAGAATATATGATTATAGAGATAAAATTGAGTTATAACTCACTAGTAAAATGTTTAGTATGAATGTAAGTTATAAATTATTATTATTGGATGATATGAATTATTTTTAGTAAGAATAATAATTAGATTTCTGCCTCGAGAAGAGAAAGGACTTGTTTTGACTTTTATCATTGTTCTATCTTATATGTTATACTTTGAACATTGAAATAATTTTTCCCTAAAGCAGTTGGAATTATTGTGATGTCTGTATGTATGTCAGAGTTATTGAGAATTTCTAGAATTCTTACCCCTTTCTATAGTTTTCTATAATAATTCTAGGGAAAGAATCTTCTATAGAGAAAGATGAAGGATGTGGATGAAGAATATGTATAAGCTTATCATTTGAAGTTTAGATTTGGTTTCTATATTGTACCAATAATTGTACATAGTTTATAAGTATTGGTACCTTTAGGATCTATTGTACAGTGATGTATAAATTTGTGTAAACAAATATTATCAGTTATATGTATATTATTCATCCTTCACAAGGCTCATATTTATGTTATTTTAGTATTAAGGAATGTTAATAGTGGAACGAGACGTGCCTAATTCTAATTGTTATTGTGTAAATCCAGATATAGTAATAGTATTAGAATTAGGACGTTACAAGTTGCAAGTGGGTTTTCAAAGTTAAATATAAGGCAAATGGCTCAATTGAAAGGTATAAGGCATGTTTAGTGGCAAATGGTTATACTCAAACTGTAGACATTGATTATCTTGAGACTTTCAGTCCTATTGCTAAAATGACAATCATTAGAACATTTTTGACACTAGCTACAGCCAAGAATGAAACTTACAGCAACTCGATGTTGACACAACCTTTCTTCATGGTAACTTATATGAGGAAGTATATATGGTGCTACCACCTAGTTTGATTCCAACTTTTAAAAATCAAGTATGTTAGCTTCAAAAGTCCTTATATGGGTTGAAATAGGCCAATAGGCAATGGAATTCCAAGCTTACTGTTGTTTTGTTAGAATCAGGGTACAATCAATCAAAGGCAGATTATTCCTTGTTCATTAAGAATCAACCTACTGGTTTTACTACAATTTTGGTTTATGTGGATGATTTGCTTCTAGCTGGAACTAATTTGGAAAAAATCACTCATATCAAGACATTGCTTGATGCTAAATTCAAAATTAAAGATTTGGGCAATTTGAAGTATTTCATAGGTTTAGAAGTTGCAAGGAGTGCACAAAGAATTGCCTTATATCAAAGGAAATATGCTATAGAATTGTTACAAGATGCAGGTTTACTAGTGTAACATCCTCTTTAATATGTTAGACTTGTAAATGGTTACAAAGGTAACTTAATACTTGCTTAACATGCCTATTTAATTTTGTGACAATCTGAATTAGTTTGGGCACTTTGTTACAAGCCAAAAGGTAAAAAATAGTTTAAAATGACCCAAATATGAGCATAAATGGCTTAGCTAATGGAAATAGATGTGGATAATTTATTTCAAAGTCACAAATGTGTATTTTGTGATGAGGTTTAAGTTTGAGAATTTTCGAAGTTACATTGGTATTTTTAGGTATACTGGTTGCCTATTTAAAACCGGAATGACTAGTCACAGATATGAAAAATGATGGTTTTGATACAACAATATTTTTAATGAATCCTATGATTTATTTTAAAGTTGTTGGAACTTGGAAAACTTGATTTAGCTAAAGTTGAGTGCTTTTAGCAGATCGGGAAGTATCAATGTTAGGATTAATGGTCATAAGCAATCCACAGTTTCAGCCCTCTTTCTTGACTCTTTATATAATATTTCAAGCCTTTATTCTTATTTTCTTATTCACTCTCTACAACTGAAAACAGAACAAAGAGAGAAGGAAGAGAAAAGAGAAAAGAAGGAAGGGAAGGAGAGGAAAGCTAAAGAGAAAGGAAAGCTTGAAAACTTGTGATCATTTTCATCACCATCTCCATCACCATAGAAGCTTGAGGAACTCAAGGTATGGGTTCTTGAACTTAATTTTATCTTTTCTTTCACTTTTTCATGTCAGGCTTATTTGAGGTTTAATATGTCAAATTCAGTTCTTGTGGTGTAATATGTGATTTTCTTACTTGGATGAGTTATAAATGTTGTTTATGACTTATTTATGCAAAGAGTTTGGATTAGAAACCAAAACTATCCATTTTGGACCTAAAATGCTTAAAGTGTCGGAAATGGGGTTTTGATGGATAATCTTGTATTTTGATCCAATTTTGATGAAATCAATTAGTGTTTTATGTTTCCATCATGTTTGTAAACTTATTTGGGACTTAAATCCACCATGAAACAGATTTGGAATGATCAAATTTTGTGTGTGGCACTAATGGAATAGTGTCACACTTCTGCAGAATTCTACAGAAGCTGCTGTCTTGAGGTCACACCTAGGCGTGGGTGTTCTATTTTTTCAGTCAGGCAAGACAGAGAGGGTCATGCTTAGGCATAGTAATATCACGCCTAAGTGTGAGTACCATGATTTTTCAGGATTGTGTTCTTGAGGTTTTGGCATTCCTTAAGTGTTGGGATCATTCTTATATGCTTTCCTAAATGTGTTGAGGCACAAATGGAGGGAATTCTTGGAAAGGATAACCATATGACATATATCTAAGAGTGGTGAAACCTTAGGCAAATCTATGAGTTAGAATGCCTTAGGGACCATCTAAAACTTTGATCAACATGAGGTTGACTTAGAAATCACTTGTGAAGTGATGGTGAGAAGTTTTAGGTAAGGAAATACTAGTTACATAGTTCTTGCTACCTTGTGGGATAGGTGATGCTAGGACCTATATGTATTAGTATTGGATAGTCACTTGATTATGGGAATCTTATGATATGTCTTAATAATGAATTGAGATAGTTCTTGATATTTGGTTTTCAAACTTGGTACTTGTTAGTTTCCTATGTATTGTAACTTAACATGGTGTGCACAACCATATGGCCAAAGAACAAGGTGTTGATCTAGATTCTCGTAGCAAGTATGCTATTGTGATCAGGGTTACCAGTATGGGGGTGACAATAGTACTCTTACATTGGTAAGGGGAAGGTTTTTACCTATTACCAAGTAGGATTTAGGCTTTTAGGCTTATCCTACTTTGTATATACAAGAGATAAAGGTTTATGGGAAATTAAACAAGTAGCTTGTGTTTTCAAATCTTAAAACCTGCATTTACATTGCATAATAATTATATTAGTACTTTGTTTGAGCATAATCATACCTCATCACATAAAGCATTGCATTAATGATAATTGTATAGGTAGTTGTCATTGCTTGATCTATTCATTGGTTGGTCGTTTGTTTGATAATATCTTAGGATTGCATGGGCGATCTTTTGATGTTATTGATTGTCGGATATTTATATTATTTCAAATATTAATATGTTCAGCTCTTTATTTGTTGTAAATGATTAACTGCTAGTCTTGGTATGCAAATACTGAGAAAGTGTGATTTCTCACCCCTGTATACTTCATGTAAATCTAGGTGAAGACTCTCCAAAAGGAAAGGGCAAGGAAAATAAGAAACAAAAGACTTAGTCTATTAGTTTTACTTCTTGTTGAACCAGTTTGTATCATATTACTTTTCAAGTTGTATGTAAAAGTTTATGTATACAATATGACATGTTAGCCAGTGATATATGTATATATGATCTTTTTATCATTCGAGGCTTTCTATGATAACTACAGAGATTATTATGGATTTTGATTTATATGTATTCTTAGAAGTGGTTCGTTTAATGTGATTTATCTTGAAATGTTCTGCGTATTAGGAATTCTGTTGAGTTGGGGTATGGAGTGACTTTGTTTCGGCATATTAGGAATTCCTTTGTGTGTTATGCATTTCTTTGTCTCTTGTTTAAGTATTGGATTATTAATAGCTACTGTTACACGGTTACATGATATTGAGGACTGATCAACTCAATATGTATTGTTCTATGTGTGCAGGAAACTATGGCACCAAAACGAAAAATTCGTATAATAAGGAACTCATCTAATGAAGACCCTAGTATGGCTGGAGCCTTTATGGCAATGGTTGATGCACAGAGGGACTAAATAGCCGCTTATGTTGAAGCTATAAGAGAGCAAACTGCTACGACAAACAGGATGTTTGAAAGAATGTCAGTGACTCAACATCAACCACCTACACCACCACCACACCATCAGGGGCAACCCGATCAAGAGGTAGCTGGGAGGAATCAGGCTTTCTAGAACTCTCTAAGTTTAGGAATTCTATTCCATTTTCCTTCAAAGGGGAGTACGACCCAGTCAGAGTTGAAGGTTGGCTCAAAGAGATGGAAAAGATTTTTACGGTCATGGCTTGTTCAGATGAACAAAAGGTGCTTTTTGCTACTTATATGCCAGATGGTGAGGCAGATGATTGGTGGGTAGACGCCAAGAGAGCTCTTGTGGTAGCAAGGACTCTTATTTTGTGGGAGGTCTTTAAGAGATGATTTCTGAGAAAGTTCTTTCCGCAAAACCTACAGAATGCCAAAGAGATGGAATTTCTTAGGTTGGAGCAGGGAAATATGTCTGTTGGTTAGTATGTGGCCAAATTCAATGAATTGTCTAAGTTCTCATCTTGTATCAGGCTTAACCCAGATGAGTCCTGGAAGTGCGTTAAGTTTGGGGATGGACTGAGGGAAGACATTCAAAATGCTATCCTACCGCTTGAGATTCAAGACTTTGAGACTTTGATTAACAAGTGTAGGATAATCGAAGGTCGTTCGAAGAAGCTTTCGGTGGAGCTTATGTTATAAGACTTCCAAAAGAGGAAGCGGGGTGACGATAAGTTCAAGAAAGGGACTTCTAAATCCTGCTTCCCTCAAGACAAAGGTAAGCAGATTTAGAAGCAGTTTGTGGGACCTAAGTGTCCTAAGTGTGGAAAGCAGCATAGGGACCGGTCTTGCTCGGTATGCTTTGTCTGTGGGCAACCTGGGCATTATGCTAAGGACTGTCCATCAAAGAAGGAAGTTATGCCTACCTAGAAACCACAAGCTAGAGGGAGAGTGTATACTCTAAGTGGTGAAGCGGTGACTCAGTCTTCCAATCTTATCGAAGGTAAATGCATTATTCATAATCATCTTTCATCTGTGATGTATGATTCAGTAGCATCTCACTATTTTATTTCTAATGATTTTGTGAAGATGTTGGATTTACCTATGTCAAAACTTTCTTATGACTTATCTGTATCTACGACCACTGGTAAACTAGTTACAACATCCAGAGTGTGTCTTAAATGTTGCACGAAGGTAGAAGATAGGATTTTTCATGTAAACCTTATATGTTTGCCTTTAGTAGATATTGATGTCATCCTTGGCATGGATTGGTTATCCGCTTACCATGTAGTGTTGAACTGTTTAGAAAAATCCTTGGTTTTCTTATCAGATATACCTACCGGAGTCGTTTCATCTGAGTCTGTGTATCTCAATGCGAATCAGGTCAATTTTTGTTTGAAGGAGGGATCTCTAGGATATATTCTCTTATTGTCACTAAGTGCTGAGGTTGAGCAATGCATAGGTGAAATATCTGTGGTGAGTGAATATCCCGAAGTGTTCCCAAGTAATATAGTGGAGTTGCCACCTGAGCAAGATATAGAGTTTACTATAGACTTAGTGCCGGGGACGGGACCTATCTTTATAGCACCCTATAGAATGGCACCACTGGAGTTAGCAAAACTCAAGAAACAAATTGAGGATTTGTTGGATCAGCATTTCATTAGGCCAAGTGTTTCTCCGTGGGGAGCACCTGTGTAACATCTTAAAAATTACGTATCTCTTAACCAGTAATTTTGACAATTAACAGAATTTTACTATTTAGTAATTTTTGGATACTGTAAAATTATTTTAATTATTCCGTCCATGTATTTGATTGTTTTGAGTGATTTACTCCGTGTCAGGAAAATAAAAAATTTCAGGCTGGGAGAAAACTTTACGTAATTTAATTTTTACCGTTAGGTTTGAACTATTTTACGTAATCTGATTTGATATTTGTGTGTTTTCTAATTTTTGTGATTTTATGGGTGATTATTAAATTTTTATGATACTCCGACCGTTTTTGGACTGTTTGTAGGTCCAGTGGTCTTACGTGAGCCCGAGATGAGTTCCAAAACATGAAAATTTTTCTATGTATAGAAAATTTGTACTGTTGAGACGGAGACAGGGGATCTTACTAAACCTGAATCCGGAAACAGTTTTAGAAAATTTCTTGTACTGTGTTTTGTACTATATTTAATTTATCGGATGATAAAAATATAGTAAATATAATTTTTATGGGGTTTAGTAGATAAAAATAAATATTATACTGTTAAGTCCACAATTAGTGGTTATGATAATTTTTGACGGACCATTAGGAAGCAAGTCCAATATTTAAGACTTTGAAATCAACCGTCAATTTAATCAACGGTGTAGGATAAGTCTAATAAAATGGCTATGACCATTTATAACCATTGGATGTGGATTTAATCAACGGTGTAGAATTGGTCATATAAAGTGGCTATGACCATTTGTAACCATTGGATGTTAATTTAATCTATGGTAGAGAATTGGTCTTGTAAAGTAACAAGGACCATTTATGACCATTGGATGTTGATTTAATCTATGGTGGAGATTTAGTCTTAAAAAGTGACAAAGTCCATTTATGACCCTTGGATGTAAAGTTTGAAGGAATAATATTAACCCTTCATTTTGGAGACACATCTAAGGGCTAGGATTTAAAGAAGAAAAATCCAATGGCCTAAATTAGGCCTTCTATCTAAAGCTATACCTAAAGTCTACCTTAATCCTAACCATTGAATTAATCAATGGCTTAGAATGCTTCAAATAATTGCTTGGACTTTCAAGATTGAATCTTAACCATTGATTTAATCTATGGTTGAAATTTGGTCTTATATAATTGCTTGGACTTCAATTGAGACCCTTGGATGGCAACATAGAAGGAGAAATCTTGACCATCCATTTAGTAGCTTCATCTAAAGGCTAAGATTAAAGGAGGAAGAAGATCCAATGGTCCAAGTTTGTTACTATCACTTGGAAACTCTCCAATTATTTGGTGTCTTTGACTAACACTCTAATTATTCACTCATTTCTCACTCACTCTCCATGGCAATGTTAGGAAAAAGGGGGCCAAAATCATTTCATGCATTTGCTATCATAATTCATCTTTGTCTCCTCCAAAAAGCCAAGACTTCATCAAATATTTTCTCTCCACTCTTCTCCTCTAAGTTTCGGCCAAGCACTCCAAGTATACCTTCCATCACTCTTTAATTTCATACAACCATATTTCTTGAATCCTTATCTTATTCTAAACAACTTTCATGTTGAAGACTTCCTCTAAATCATTCATCTTCATGGACTTTCTTCAAGATCCATGTTATGGAGTATTTATGGTGAAGTGTAAGGAAACTTCATTTCTTCTCTCTTTTTCATGATCTAAACCATGTTTGATCCATGGTTCCTCTTAATCAAGCTTAGTATACTAATTTTTATGTATTTTGTTTTGTATTTGAGAAGCCCTTGGTGGTGAAGGACTTGGAAAAAGAAGCAAAACAAAGAGCTTTTGAGGATCTTCAAGAGGTAAGAGGGAGATCCATCTCACCAACCAAGTATGGTAGTGAGAGATGTTCTTATATTTGATGGATGGTGAATCCATGTGAGGATTCATATCCATGGTCATGTAATTATTTGTGTGTGTTTATGTGTTTGATTTATTTGTTCATGCTTTGTATGATTTGCATGATTTATTGCTTTTGATTATGGCATGCTTATGGTAGCTTATGACATATATGATGAAATATGTATGTGTATGCCATGATGTGATGATGGAAAGGAAATCAATTTTTGGCTCCAATGGCCAAAGGAAGGGGCTACGGTTTTGATTCCCTTGATTAGAGTTTATGTTGAAATTTTTCAAGAACAAGGGAATTAATTTTTGGTCCCTAGAACATGATGAATTTTGGCCAAGACACCTCAAGATAGGTGTTCACAAATTAATATTTTTATGGATGATGAAATGAGATGTTTAGAAAAACAAGGAAAATAGACAAAGGGTTTATTTTTCAAAGAGTACATGAACACGATTTTAGAAGGATTTTTATTGATTTATTTTGTGTAAAAAGTTTCTAAGTATTTTACTAAACATGAGTTTTAAATGAAAATAACAATGTTGATTTTAAGGATTTGCAAAGAAAGTGAAAAAGGATTTATAAAGAACGTGAAAATGGATTTGCAAAGAAAGTGAAAAATGAAAATGAACAAATGATTTGATTTCAAAGACTATGAGTCTCACGATTTTGTTAAAGAATTTTTTAATGGTTTTGTTTGTGTAAAACCATATCAATTTAGAAGGAAAAATGTTTTGATGATTTCAATAGTCATGTCCACGTTTTTGAGGGCTTGAAATGCCTTGATTTTTATGAACAAAGTGATTTTCAAAATGGAAATGTAACTTGATTTAATACAAGGAATTTGGAAAGGGAATCAGAATGTTTTATCACTTGAGAAATAGAAATTTTCGTAAACGAAAAATAAAGAGAGGTTGAAAATGTTCGAACTTCATTTTATTTTGAAGAAAATTGATTGTAGAAGTGATTTGGGAAATATGGAGAATATAATGGTGTTTTGAAAATTTTACTAACGTATAACTTATTTTTGAGTTTTGAAATACGTTAGAAAATGTTAAGATTTGAAACATTGATTCTTATCGATGGAAAAGTGATTTGGTGGATTATATTTTGGAAAAGAATTTCTTTTGTGGATTATATTTTGGAAAAGGATTTCTTGAGTAAAGAAATGTGAAAAAAGATTTTCTTGAGTAAGAAAATGTAAAAAATGAAATACAAAGTCAAATTATTTTGAGGAAAGTTGAAAAAGAATATTTGAAGGTTGAGAAATATTTTCTGTAATGAAGTTGTAGTGAAAAATTATTTACGTATCTTAAAAACATAATTTTTAAACTACGCGATTGGAAATACGGTAGAATATTTCTATGTGATTCTGAATTACGTTTAAATATTGTTACGTAATTTGAACTACTATTGAAAGATCACTATGTGATTTAAAAGTAATAGAATATTTTTACGTGATTGTGAAAATGATGAAAAATCGTTATGTGATTTGGAAAGTGTTTGAAATATTTTGAGAATGATGGAAAATGATTTACGCAACTTAAAAGAATGATTTTTAAGTTACACGGTTGTGAAAACGGTAGAAAATCGCTACGCGATTTGAGAAACGTGTAAATATTTTTACACGATTGAGAAAACATTAAAAAATCAATATGTGATTTGAAAATGCAACAGAAGTGTTGTGGAATTGTGAAAACGTAATGGAAATGTTGCACAATTTTGTGAAAACACGACGAAAGTGTTTTATAGCGATGAAAATGTGATAATATGGTTTTTTGCTGTTGAAAATACAGTATGAATACTGTTGAATCAGTGTATGGACACTGTATGAGAAAATGATGAGTTTTGCCTGTGATTGGCATTGGTGCATTATACATGCATTGGAAAAATATGCGTTGAGGCATATGATTACGTTGAACAAATGAAATTAAAAGATTTGGCCCTTGTGGTTGGACTTGCAGTGATATATTCGTGCATTGTATAAAGTATAGCTAATAAGCTATTTTGGCCCTTGTGGTTGAAGAGGGAATGAGAATTGATAGTGAGATCTATGATGGATCTTGGGGGCGTCAAGGCGCGACGGTCGACCAGTGGATATCTGTCTGTAGGCTAAGGTTGGACCATATGCCACTTGGCGATGCAGTCCGTTGCAACGCATTGACGATACCCGACAAGAACACGATTCTTTTCAACGACTGGGAGATTGTCTGTAGGCTTAGGCTGGGCAATTAACCAGAGCATTCTTCTCAAAATTGTGAAAACCTCCATGGAGTTGTTTTTAAAAAAACTGAGTCTATGTGCGCATGCATGAATCTGAGCATTTATATCTGTATGATATATTAATTGAGGAATATTGGCTATGACAATTGTTTTGAATACTTGGATGATGATGATGATAATTAGGACAATGTTGAGGATATTATTGTAATTGTTGTTTATGATAATTGAACTGATGAATGATTGGATGATGATAGTTGATTAATGTTGATGGTATGATCTTAATTATGGTATGATGTATCGGTATGATATGTTATTTGTGTTATCTCTGTGCTACCATATTGGTACTGATGTAGGTGATCTCACCTCTTTGCTATGTTGTCTTGCTGTGTCTGTATTATTAAAATTATACAGTAGAAGGAATGAGTTGTCTTAGACATAACGGGTGGTAGATACTCTGAGATCGCTGACAACATTGAAGAGTGGCTGTCCCAGGTTCGATGATGTGCCGGGTAGATAAGGAGTAGAGTTCTGATGCATCAAGTTGGATACAAGAGAAGGAATGAGTATGTTAAGTTTTCTCATTAGTGTTGTACCGTGCTATTAAGTAGGACCCGTCATAGGGTTTGCTACTGTTAAAAAAAAAAGAGTCTGTTAGTTTTATATTTCTCTTTAAATTGTTAAATATTAAGTGGTGTCAATATTGTATATTAATCAGTTTAAATATATTTTCAGTAATACTTATGGATTTCAGTAAGTTTATGTTTCTGTAATAAGAAGAAATTTTAAAACTCACATTTTATAACTCAAACCTTGTGCGAACTGTAACACCCTCCCTAGGGTATCACATGTTTGACTCCTGACTCAAAATTTGAAAGAAGTTTGCACAAAGTTTGAGTTATAAAAGATGGGTTTTAAAATTTCTTTCTTATTGAAACATAAACTTACTGAAAATATTAGGTAATATTGAAAATCATATTTCAACTATTCATTATGCAATATTGACACTAATTAATATTTCACAATTTAAAGAGAAATATAAAATTAACAAACTCTTCTTTCTTTTTTTAACAGTAGTAACCCTATGACAGGTTCTACTTAATAGCACGGTATAACACTAACGTTAAAACTTAAAATACTTATTCTGTTGTGTATCCATCTTGTTGCATCAGACATCTGTTCTACATATGTTCTTTGTCAACACTGCACACCTTCGAGTCCTGAATGTTCACTCCTTATTGTTGTCACCCATCTTAGAGTATTCATTGCCCGTTATGTCTAAGACAACTCGATCTTTCTATTATTTAATTTTAACAATACAGACACAACAAAACAACATAACAAAGAGGTGAGATCACCTACACCAATACCAACATGGCAGCACAGAGATAACACAAACAACATATCATACAGATATATCATACCAGAATTTCAATAATGCACTCAACATTAATCAACTATCATCATCATACCATTAACATTATTATCATCACACAATAATCACAATAATGTCATCAACATGATTATCATCATCATCATCCAAGTATCCAAAACAATTGTCATAGCCAATATTCCTCAATTAATATATCACATAGATATAAATGTTCAGATTATGCATGTACACAAGGCTCGATTTCCTACTCCATGGAGCTAAAACTCAGGTCGGAGAAATGATCGAAAAGATTTGTCGGTACCACATGCCTCAGACCACGTGCTGTAATCCTCATTTCAATTTTTGCACATCTAGCACATACACGACAGTCTTTATCAGATCTTGATTAAGAATAGTGTCTCGGTCAGGATCATCGGTGTGTTGCATCGGTCTAACCTACGGGAAGAAGCGCGACCAACCACCCGTGTAAGCAACCCGCACCCCGATGCCCCCAAGGTCAACAAGTGACTTACACTACGCATATCGCACCCACTCAAGAGGTGTATTTCTCCTAGGCAATCAGCCATATCCAGTCCTCATTGGACCATTCCAATGCATGTATAATGCACCAAATACCAATCACAGGTATATCTCATAATTTTTCAGATATAGTTTATACAATGCACGAATATATCAGTGCAAGTCCAACCACAAGGGCCATTCTTTTCAAATTCGTTTGTTCAATTAAATCATATGCCTCAACGCATATTTTTTTTAATGCATCTAAAATGCACCACGTGCCAATAACAGGCAAAACTCGTTGTTTTCACAAACAGTGTATGGACACTGGTTCCACAGTAATCATACTGTATTTTTCAATAACAAAATCATGTTATCATGTTTTCATAGTTATAAAACACTTTTGCCGTATTTTCACAATCGTGTAACATTTTTGTTACGTTTTCACAATTCAAAAACGTTTCTGTTATATTTTCATAATACCATAACACTTCTTTTACATTTTCACAATACTGTAACACTTTTGTTACGTTTTTTTAAAATTCCAAAACGTTTTTATTACGTTTTCACAATACCGTAACACTATCTTGTTACGTTTACAAAATTCTGTAACATTTCTGTTACGCTTTCAAAATGTTGCAACTCTTCTGTTGCACTTTTAAATCACGTATTTAATTTTTTAACATTTTTCTGAATCGCATAAAAATATACGTTTCTCAAATCGCGTAACGATTTTCCACCATTTTCAAAATTGCGTAACTTAAAAATCATTCTTTTACGTCACGTAAATCATTTTTCATCATTCTCAAAATATTTAAAACACTTTCCAAATCACATAACGATTTTTCGTCATTTTCACAATCACGTAAAAATAATTCATCACTTTTCAATCACGTAGTGATTTTTCAATAGTAGTTCAAATTACGTAAAATATTTAAACGTAATTCAAATCGCGTAGAAATATTTCAAAGTATTTCAAATCGTTTTTAAGATACGTAAAATATTTTTTAACATTTTACAATCACGTAAAATATTTCTCAATTTCCAAACATTATTTTGGACTTAAATAAATCAATATCATTTTCAACACATTTTTCAAATTGCATAGAAACATTTTTAAGATACGTAAAATATTTCTCATCACCATTTCATTACAAAAAATATTTCTTAATCTTCAAAAATTCCTTTTCAACTTTTCTCAAAATAATATAACTTTATACTTCATTTAATATATTTTCTTACTCAAAAAAATATTTTTCCACAGTTCTTTACTCAAGAAATTCTTTTTCAAAATATAATTCACAAAATCACTTTTCCATTGATATAAATCAACGTTTCAAAACTTAAAAATTCCCTTTCCAAAATCCTTATACTAAAACATTTTATTCAAACATTTTGTTTCCACTTTAAAATTATTTTGTTTCATAAAACCAAAATTATTCCAACCTCCAAAAATCGTAGAGTCTTTGGCCATTGAAGCCATCAAATATTTTTCTTCCAAATTGATATGGTTTTACACAAACAAAATCATTAAAAATTCTTTGTTTTCAAAACCGAAATACCGATGGTCATAAAAACCAAACCTATTTGTTCAAATTCATTTTTACTTTCTTTACAAATCCTTTTTCACTTTCTTTATAAATTCTTAAAATTATCATTGCTATTTTCACTTAAATCTCATGTTTAGTAAAACACTTAGAAACTTTTTACACAAAATAAATCAATAAAAATCCTTCTAAAACCGTATTCATGTACTCTTTGAAAAATAAACTCTTTGTTTATTTTCCTTACTTTTCTAAACATTCATTTTCATCATTCAAGAAAATATTAATTTTGTGAACACCTATCTTGAGGTGTCTTGACCAAAATTCACCATGTTCTAGGGATCAAAAATTAATTCCCTTGTTCTTGAAAAATTTCAACATGGAACCCTAACCTTGGATGCCAAAATCATATTCATTCTTTGGCCATTGGAGCCAAAAATTGATTTTCTTTCCATTATCAAATCATGGCATATACATACATATTCAAATATATATTATAAGCATGCCATAATCAAAGCAATAAATCATGCATAGTATAAGCATACCATCAAAGTCATAAACTCATGCAAAGCATATCAAGCATAGGCAAATAATCAAAGCTCATAAACACAAATAAATTATTACATGACCATGGATAGGAATCCTCACATGGATTCACCATCCATCAAATATAAAACCATCTCTCACCACCATACTTGGTTAGTGAGATGGATCTCCCTTTTACCTCTTGAAGATCCTCAAAAACTCCTTGTTTTGCTTCTTTTTCCAAGTCCTTCACCACCAAGGGCTTCTCAAATACAAAACAAAATACATAGAAATTAGTATACTAAGCTTGATTAAGAGAACCATGGATTAAACATGGTTTAGATCATAAAAAAGAAGAGAAGAAATGAAGTTTCCTTACACTTTACCTCAAATACCCAATAACTTTGATCTTGAAGAAAGTCCATGAAGATGAATGATTTAGAGAAAATCTCCAACATGAAAGTTGCTTAGAATATCATGTAGATTCAAAATCTATGGTTGGATGAAATTAAAAGAGATTGGAGAGTGGATTTAAGTGTCTTGACCGAATGGTTTCTCTTGAAGCACAAAGATGGAATTTTTGATTTTTGATAGAAACTTGAAGCTTGGATTTGAAGCCCAAGATGAATGATTTTGAAAAAACTCATAACTAGAGATGTTCTTAGAATGGTGTTTAGGTTTAGAAAATCAAGTTGGATGAAATTAAAAAGTGATGGAAGGTGTTCTTGATGGTCATGGCCAAAACTTGCTTGGAGGAGAGGTGGAGAGAAAAGTTTGATGGGTTTTTACTTTTGGAGAAGACAAAGATGATCAAGAATGATCAATAGTGACCAAGATAGCTAATAATGGTCTTCAAAGCTCCTAAATTCAGACCAAAACCGTGCCCCCCCTCCAATGCATTCTCCTTGAATGCAAATTGATCAATAATGATCAATAATGATACACCATTGACCATGACATGTAATAATGGTCATAAAGTTTTGTTTCTTTGTCTCCTAAACAATCCAAAATCATCCCCTTCCATGCATGCTTCTCCTAGTGCATTTAATTATTTGTCATCTTTTCTAGTCATTATTTGAAGCCATTTAAGCCATTGATTAGATCAATGGTGGGGATTTAGGTAGACTTCTGATTTTAGAAGACTTAATCTAGGCCATTGGATATTTCTCCTTTAAATTCTAGTCATTGGATGTGTCTCCAAAATAAAGGGTCAAGATTGCTCCTTCTTACTTTTAATCCAAAGGTCATAATTAGTCTTTGTCACTTTTTAAGACTAAATCTTCACCATTAATTAAATTTACATCCAATGGTCATAAATGGTCCTTGTTACTTTACAAGACCAAATCTCCACCCTTGATTAATTCTTCATTCAATGGTCATAAATGGTCTTTGTCACTCTTTGAGACCAAATCTCTACCATTGATTAAATCCTTATCCAATGGTCATAATTGATCCATCTCCACCGTTGATTAAATCAAGATCAAGTCTTTACTGTTGATTAAATCGGTGGTTGATATTAAAGTCTTCCATCTTAGACTTGTTTCCTATTGGTCCATCAAAAATTGTCACAATCACTAATATTGACTTAGTAATATAATTTCTATTTTTATCTGCTAAAAACCCCACGAAAGATTATATTTACTGTATTTTTATCGCCTGATAAATAAATACAGTACAAAACACAGCACAATAAAATTTTAAAAACTGTTTCCGGATTCAGGTTTAGTAAGATCCCCTGTCTCCGTCTAAACAGTACAAATTTTTCTATGCGTAGAAAAATTTTTGCTTTGCGGGCCCACATAGGACCACCTGGGCCCACATACAGTCAAAAAAATTCATAATCATCCACAAAAATCACAAATATTAGAAAATGCACAAATATCAAATCAGATTACGTAAAATAATTACCTAACGGTAAAAATTAAATTACGTAAAGTTTTTCCCAGCCCAAAAATTTTTATTTTCCTGACACGGAGTAAATCACTCAAAACGATCAAATACGCTGAAGGAATAATCAAAATAATTTTACAGTATCCAGAAATTACTAAACAGTAAAATTCTGTTAACTGTCAAAATTACTGCTTAAGAGATATGGAATTTTTGGGATGTTACACGAACATCTTTTCAGATTATAAGTCGAGAGTCAGACATGTGATACCTTAAGGAGGGTGTTACAACCTGTGTTACTAGTGAAGAAAAATGATGGTATCATGAGGCTCTGTGTGGATTACAGATAGCTGAATAAGGTGATGATTAAGAATAAGTATTTGTTCCCTAGGATAGATGATCTAATGGATTAACTGAGATGAGCTGCAATTTTTCTCAAAGATTGATCTTAGGTCTGGTTATCATCAGATAGGAGTTAGGGAAGAGGATGACCCTAAGACTACTTTCAGAACTAGGTATGGACATTATGAGTACCTTGTGATGTCGTTTGGGTTGACAAATGCTCTGGCAGTGTTCATGGATTACATGAATAGAATCTTTAGACCTTACTTGGATCAATTTGTTATAGTGTTTATAGATGATATCTTAATCTATTCTAAGACAATGGAGGAGCATGAGCATTATCTGAGGATAGTGTTGGAAACGCTTAAGGAGAATATGTTGTTTTCCAAACTATCAGAGTGTGAGTTCTTGCTTTCACAAGTTCAGTTTTTGGGACATGTGATATCTCAAGGAGGGATTTCTATAGACCAAAGCAAGATTGATGCAGTGTTGCTATAGGAAAGACCCACCACTACAATAGAGATCAAAAGCTTCATAGGCCTAGCGGGGTACTATAGAAGATTCATAAAGAGTTTTTCTCAACTAGCACTACCCTTGACTAGATTAACTAGGAAATGTAGTTCTTTTTATTAGACTCAGGACTGTGAGGATAGTTTCCAAGAGCTAAAGGTGAGGTTGACTACTACACTAGTGTTGGTAATTTCGGATCCTTTGGAGAACTTTGAGGTGTACTGTGATGCTTCAAAGATGGGTTTGGGTTATGTTTTGATGCAATATAGAAAAGTCGTTGCCTATGCATCAAGGCAGTTGAGACCCCATGAGGAGAACTACCCTACTCATGATCTGGAGCTGGCTGCAGTAATCTTTGCCTTAAAAACTTGGAGACATTACTTGTATGGAGTTCAATTTGAGGTGTTCAGTGATCATAAAAGTTTGAAGTAATTATTTGATCAAAAGGAGCTAAACATAAGACAACGCAGATGGATGGAGTTTTTGAAAGACTACAATTTTGAGTTAAAGTATCATCCGGGTAAAGCCAATGTGGTGATGGATGCACTGAGTAGGAAATCCCTACATGTGTCCTGCATGATGATCAAAGAGAGTGAACTTCTGGAGAGTTTTAGAGACTTGAGCCTTTTAGTAACTGTGTCTTCACATAGTTTCAGTGTGATTCGAGTGGACATAGTGAGTGACTTAAGGACTCAGATCTTAGAAGCTTAGATGAAAAATGAAACTCTTAGTGATTTAAGTGAGTAGATCTTTTTAGGTAATCTTGGAGAGTTTGATATGGTGGATGATGGGATGATTAAGTTTAGAGGTAAACTTTACATTCTTTGTGAATCCGTGATCAAGGAAAGGATCTTTGAAAAAGCTCATTGTAGTCAATACTTTATACATCTGGGGGCTACAAAGATGTATCAAGACTTGAAGAAGTTGTTTTGGTGGTCTGGAATAAAGAGGGACATAGTTGAGTTTGTGTCAAGGTGCCTAACTTGTCAGAAGGTCAAGATAGAACACCAGAAACCCTCTAGACCTTTTCAATCTTTGGTAATACCTGAGTAGAAATGGGATAACATCACAATGGATTTTGTGATAGGTTTACTCAGGACTTAGTTAGGTTTTGATGCTATATGGGTTGTAGTGGATAGATTAACCAAATCTACCCATTTTATATCCTATAAGGTTAACTACACCTTGGATAGACTAGCCGAGTTATACCTTCAGAAGGTAGTTAAGTTGCATGGTATTCCTCTTTCTATAGTTTCTGATAGAGACCCTTGATTCGCATATAGATTTTAGGGAGCCTTGCAAAAAGCTTTTGAGACAAAGCTTAGTTTGAGCATAGTATACCATCCACAGACTGACGGTCAATCAGAAAGGACTATTCAAACCTTTGAGGATATGCTAAGAGCATGTGTGCTAGAGCAGAAAGGGAGTTGGGATAAGTTCTTACCTTTAGTGGAGTTTGCCTACAACAACAGTTTTCATGCTATGACGAGCGCCGAACTCAGTCAAAATTATAACCGAAGTTATTACCTAAGCTTGTAGCACAGTGACAACACCGGATCGTCTCCTCAAGGATCGTAGATGCAATTTGATCAAATCAAGTGAAAGTTAGCAAAGGGGGGTTTGACAGTTTAAGATCGTACTTAACAAAATTAACGGAAGAAATGACAATTAAAGAGTAGTCAATTTAGAAACCTACCCAAGATTGGGTGGATTCAATCATAGACCCTTCATAAAACACTTGAAGCGCAATTGAATTGTTAATTTGGATCTAATCGAGATCTCTGCATTAAATCCAAAATTCATACTAGACGATCGTCTAGAATTCAATTAACAAGTGATAAACACAAATCCGCAATCGCACCATTCATGAAAATCTATGTTAATTTCAAGTACCGAATTCAATTAACTTAGGCACAAATCAGTAACCTAACCTTTTCAATTCTGTGATTAATTTAGATCAATCAGTTCTAAGTTTCATCACAAATCTCAATCTTCATTTATGTGATTAGTTTAGATCAATCAGTTCTAAGTTTCATCACAAATCTCAATCTTAAACCAAGATCAATCAGATCAACATAAATAGAATCACCATTCATGCATTCAAGATCAAGAAGAAGAAAAAGAAGAAGAAAGGAGGAATTCAATTACAAATCAAATACAATGCATAACCAAGGTCTCAAGAATCCAAACCACAATCTCTTCAAGAGTTCTAAATTGACCCAAAGTAGCTTAGCCCTCCATTACCATGAAGGGGAGCATCAAAATATACAAAACTATGAGAAACTATGAAGAAGCAAGAAGAAACTTAGAGAGAAATGAAGGAGAATTACATCTTGTTCATGATAAATGGTGCCTTTTATAGAAGTCTAAGGTAACAAAATGACAAAGGGAAGTGGGTGGATGAGTGGGTGGATGAGTGGGTGAGTGAGTGGAGTGTTTGAGTGGATGGATTAGTGGGTTGGTTTAGTGGATTGGTTTAGTGGATGAATGAGTGGAATGGTTGAGTGGTTGAATTAGTGAAAAATGCCAAAGGACTTTTGGTGAATGGGAAATTATGGACATGAATGGGTGAGTGGATGGATGAGTGGATGGATTAGTGGATGAGTGGGTGGAGTGGTTAAGTGGTTGGATTAGTGTATGAGTGGATGAGTGGGTGAGTTAGTGGATGAGTGGATGAGTGGATGAGTGGATTAGTGGATGGATGAGTGGATGGTTGAGGATGAAAATTTCGTGTCTGACTTGGAAGCCAAAAACGACCCACTATACTTCAGAACCACGAAAAGTGTTCTTCATGAAAGTTGTAGATCCTTGTCTTGGCTATAAAATGGATAGCTGGTTCGTCCAATTTGGCTTCCTTAAGCCCAAGATATGTCCCAAATACCATAGGTTGCTCAAACCCAACTTCAGCACCTCTGTTCCGACTTGCAAGCTCAAAATGACCTACTAGACTTCTTTTTCTCAAAATGTGTTCTTCATGAAAGTTGTTTATTTGGATCTTGACTATCCAATGTCCAAATTTCAGCCCATATCCATTATTACATCTTGAGATATGATTTTTTTGAGTGCACACTGTTCGGATTCTACTGACAGAACCCGTATTCTGACTTCCATGTCAACTTAGGTCCCTTAGACATCTGAATCAGACTTCGAGCTCTTCATCAAAGTTGTAGAGCTTCCTCTTAGCTTTCCTACAAGGTAAAATTCATGTTCATCAGATATTAGGAACTCAAGTTATGGCCAAAATACAGAAACAGTGTCAAATCTCAATAATGCTGGAAATATTCAATTAGGACCAATTTGAGCTCAAACTCACAAAATCATACCAAACTCAATCAATTAAGAATATGGAGAGTGTAAATGACTAAACATAAGGGTTTCTTAATGAATAAAATATGTGATTATCAAATTCTCCCACACTTAGCTTTTTGCACTCTGGGCAAAACTCAAGACCAAAATTTTACAATCAAGAAGAACAACCAAAGGTTCAAGGATCAAAACATTCACGAGTTAACAATTCTCCACATCTCAAACCAACAAGCAAGGTATCTTCAACATGAATCGAGAATGATAGATCTTCACAAGATTCCCTCTCAATCTCTCAAGTGTTTAAAGGATAGGTATTTCACTCAATTCAACCCATGAAAATTGCACTACCATAAGCTTGCTTATCTTCTACTTCTCCACTACTCAAAACACATGCACACACAAATCATGAGGACTTTATTCAAGGTTGTAGTGAGGCCAAGGTAACAGGAGAGGATAAAATGGATATGAGAAGATAAATACTAAAGAGAATAAAAGTAAATGAGAGCTGAGTTCAAATAACAAGCATAAAAGTTCATCCCAACTCTAGTGTATATCCCTTTACATATTCATTTCCCAATCCTTTTTTTTTTTTTTAAACACTTGGTTTTTTTTTTTTTTTTTTTTTTTTTTTTTTTTCTTTTATATATATGAACATAACTATATACATACATTTTTTTTATTTTTGGGCACTCTTTTCTTTTTCAACAACCATTTTGTACACACACCCCCACACTTGTTCAAAAACTCATCCATTAACCAAGCTAATGTTCTTTTATTCCCTAAGGTAAAGTAAGAACACGATTTCTCATTTAAGGCACATAATGAGCTAGAAACAAGGAATGGTCAAATAAGCTCAAAGGGGTTAAGCAAAGGAAAATATACAAAGTTGGCAAGAATCAGAGAATTTTCAAGAAGTCAAAAGAGTGCTTGATATCATATTGAAAACAAGGTTGGCTATTTGGTTAAACTAGCTAATTAAGAAAGAGGGCCTCAATCATGTTCATGCATGCAAGTGAAATGTAGCCTCAAGAAAGAATCAAAGCAAGTTCTAGAGTGGTCATTAACATGAGTGAAAATCACACAAGAAAGAAGAGAATGGCATAAATGTTAAATCCATCCATTAGGCTCAAAATCTCACAAAGTATGCATCCATCAAACTCAATTCATCAATTCAATCATCCATCTCCAAGCATATCAGTTCAAGAAGGGAGAAAAGTTATTCAATCATGCAATGAACCCTTTTTTTTTTTTTAACAAAAAAGAAACTTGCTAAAATCTCTCCCCACACTTAATATAGACATTGTCCTCAATGTGAAAGTGATAAATAAAACGGAAAGAAAAGAGCAACACAACCCGATGAGGAGTGAATCAACGCCAAGCGAGAAAAGAAGCACCTTTGTCGATTCGCATCGACACGAAAAGAAATCAAACAAGAAAACGTTAGTACTTCCACAATTTAATACTAATTAATTACTACCTAAAAAACTCCTTACTCGCCACCAATTAAGATGCGTCTCAAGAGTAAAATTACTCCTTACTCGCCATCACTAATTGGTTTAATAAGTCCATGACAATCATATCATACTTTCTAAACAAAACAACAATTTTTTTTTTTTTAATAAAATCAAACCCATTAAAGAGAAAGTGTCAGATCGGGCTTTTGTTTCTTGTTACTTCCTTATTTCTTCGTTGACCAATCTATCGAGCTAATACCTTATCGTGTACATACTCAAAAGCTTCTAATTTATCAATGAGCTCATCAATAGTGGAGGAGAGATAAGAAGTTGTCTTGTCGAAGGAGTGATAAATTTGTTCCACAACTTTGTCAAGAAAAAATAACAAAAGATCAAAGAAATTATTAACATTCAACAAACCAATGGGTTTATGGTGGATGTTCAGTTCAGCCCAAGAGACAATTTGAAAAATCTCTTCCAAAGTACCAAAACCACCAGGTAAGACAAGAAATGCATCAGAATTGTCAACCATTGTTTTCATTCGTCCATGCATAGATGTTACCTGAATTTCTTCTCCAATTGTCCTTCCAGTGATGTTATTTTCAGCTAAAGGTTTAGGAATAACACCTAAAACCTGACTGCCTCCTAAAAAGGCAGCAAGTGATACAGCCCCCATTAACCCATGACAACCTCCCCCATATACAAGATGAATATTCCTCGCAGCAAGTGATCGACCAAGAGTGCTAGCTGCGTTTACAAATTCTAATCCCTTCCCATAACTCGACCCACAAAAAACACAGACATTTTTGAGGTTACGAATAGGAGGTCCCATTCTATACTTTTCCTCCCTTTGAGTGTTTCTTAGTTGAAGGAAAATGGAGAAAATGGAGTGTTTAAATAGGAAAAAGAATGGAAAGGGGAATAATTGCACCTATGAGGGTAGGTTGGCTGTTGTCAGAAAAGGTTGAAATTAAGAAACACAAAATCTTTTTTTTTTTTGTTTTTTTTTCCTATTTTTTTTTGTTTTTTTGTTGTTTTTTTTTTTGTTTTGTTTTGTTTTTTTTTGTTTTTTTGTTTTTTTTTTTTTTTTTTGTTTTGTTTTGTTTTGTTTTGTTTTTTTTTTTTTTTACTTCAAGAAAACCATCAAGGTAAAGAAGTCTAGAAACCCCTGAAGGACCCTGCTCAAAGGATCGTCTGTACAAAAATCAAAATACAACAAAATGATACAAAGATAAAAGAAATAGAAAATGATGACATACCTGTATGTACAGTTTCCATGGCGTATCTTTATACTGCGCGTCATGAGTGCAGTAGACATCACGTCCTTCTTTTTTTTTTTGTGAAATTGTTAGAAAAACTTGATGAAAGATGAGTGTATACTTACTTAAGATTGGGATGGAGGTAGTCTGCTCTTTCGGCTTTGTACCAAAGCATTGTTGACCAGTATTCGATCCATTCAAGACCAGCAGTAACATAGGGCTCCCAAAAGGGATAAGTGGCCATAATACGACTGGCTGCCTCACATGTGGAATACAATCTACCTTCTTTGTTTTTCAATTAAGAAGGCTGGATCAGGATGCATGCATTTCCCCATTCACGGTGTGTGTTACCAAAGCCAATCCTAAGAAGTATACATTTTTTTTTTTTTTTTTTTTTTTTTTGTTTTTTTTTTTTTTTTTTTTTTTTTTTGTTTTTTTTTTTTTGTTTTTTTTTTTTAGAGATGACATGAAGAAGAAGAAGAAGAAGATGATATGTACAGATTGTTTGTGGATATGGCTCACATCTCGCCTCTGGTTTAACGTCCGAAGAACGCTTAAACGTCTTCTATGAGTAGAGGATAAGCTTCCCATCCAATTTTCTTAAAAATTGGCAAACAGGGTCTTTTAGAGTCAAATTCCCAAGACTGTAGCGTTGTTCTTCATCCTTGAAGAGATTCCACAAATTAAGAATTTCACCCCGCATCAATCCATAAGAACGCGTCTCAAGAGTCAATAAGATATCATCTAATGACTCCTTACTCAGTCCATTCTTAATGAAGGATTTATTTGCGAAAATCATCCCCAAAGAACGGCATTGTCTGTTACAATTCCATCGTCCACATTTGTAACAGACTTGTAACCTTTTTGCTCTTCTCCTTTTAGAATATGAACTTCTTCCAAGACCTGGCATGTATGAGTCAAATGAAGTTGAAGACTCACTGCTAGTCGGACCTTCGCTTCAATTATCCATCGTACATCTTCTGGCATACCTTTGTGCATTAACGGTCTCAATCTTTCACATCGAACTTTGTAGATTTTTCTCAGAGCATTTTGAGGAAGAGAAGGAAAATGTTTTCTCAGGTTTGAAAGAATGACATCCATTTTGAAGGAGAAGAAGGATTCAGTTATTTTGGGAAACTGAAAAATAAACCGACTTGAGAGTCACGGAGTACCGTATCCGCCACTTAACCGGCAACACAAAGAACTCAAGAACTTGGTTTTCCAGGAATGGTTGAGTCTTTGTCCATTAACTTTAAGCGCATTACCATTCCTAGGATCCTCAATATCTTCGGCCCCAGAGGATACACGTGTTTGACAACAAAAGAACCGTGCCACCTAGATCTCAATTTTTCAAGGAGTAGGTGCAGATGATAATCTCAAAGCAGAACCTTTTTGACCAATTTCCGCAACTTTTACAAAAGGTGTAACAGACCTTGAATAAAGTGGGTCAATAAAATCCATACTGCAAGATTTTCACTGTTGTTGTCGTTGAAGAAAAAGTGACCTCCACTTGCTTCCGAGTGACAAAATTGAATGGCACTACCTTCCTCATTGTCGGGCATACAGCTGTTTTTTTTTTTTTTTTCTTTTCTTTTCTTTTTTTTTTTTTTTTTTTTTTTTTTTTTTTTCTTTTTTTTTTTTATTCATAATGCGGATGGAGAAGGTTCATCACCTCCACTTTCGCATTCTCCGGAAGTTCATGATATCTTGTTTGAGGCGGTGTCCATTGGTCTTATTAAGTGAGGTTGGTGAAAAGACTCCACCGGGATCCCATTGGTTGAAACGTGATGACCAGGTTATGATTGACACAACATGATAGCTTCCACTACGGTCCCATTGGTTGAAGTGTAACGACCAAGTAAAGCTTGAAGCATGAGGGTTCACATTGGGGTCCCATTGGTCTTTCTTAACTTCACCAATGGCATGCAATACGTGTAATTTTGCAATCCTGCTTTCATTGATAATCTTTGGACCATGGCCTAAAAACAAAATCCACTTCAAGTAGTTACTAGCATCCGCTTGACTTTCCTCCTTCTTTGAAAATTCCTCAATGGCCTTCAACTCCACCTCCCTATGTGTTTGATTCTGCAACTGCATTGTTGATAGACCCTTCAATATCATTAGATCTTTGCGTACAGAATCATCACTTTCAAATATGTAGAAATCTCAAAGCACACATAACACATTTTATATCACCGTCACAATCAATACATGAGTTGCAATTGATAGAATCATCAAAACCAATTAAATCGGGAAATTCAAGACACAACTCATCATGAGTTTCCTCAACTAAATTTGCGGGTAAATCAATATGACAATTAGAATGCGAGGGAGTTGGGAATTGTTTGGGAAGAGAGTTGGTCCGACTCTTGACTTCTCATTTCATTAATAGTGGTTGTCATCCGCTCAATTTGGGTTGTTAAATCTGAATAGTGGCGGTGAAACTCTATTTGGAACTCAATTTGGGTTTTCATCAAGTCCTCCCATGAAGGCTCAAGTTTTGTGGTTGATGGACTTGTTATCTCTTGGAATGGCTGCTCATATTGAAATGATTGTTCTTTGTAGTGATGCCGTATTGCCATATCCCAGATCCAGATAGTATTCCCGCTAGGGTTGTATGTGTTGAAGAAGGGGTCATAACTCGTTCTTCTTCTTTGAACCGTGGTTCATCGGGAAAATAACCATTTCTTTGCAACAAATTGATCTGGAAAAACAAAACTACCATCTTGAAGTGTAGGGCATGCATATGTGGGGTGAGATGAACAAAAACAAATGTTACACACAAGTGTAGCTTCTGCGCATTGGTAATTGTTGTCTCACTACTATATGTCTTACCAAAGAAGTCAACTCCTCAAGTTTTGACTCCATTATGCATGGTCCATTGTTAGAAAAGTTAATAAAAAGCAAAGGTTAGTAAAAACACTTAAAATGAAAAAGATTACACTTACTAATCCCCTAAGCAACAGCGCCAAAATTTTGACGAGCGCCGAACTCAATCAAAATTATAATCGAAGTTATTACCTAAGCTTGTAGCACAGTGACAACAGGATCGTCTCCTCAAGGATCGTAGATGCAATTTGATCAAATCAAGTGAAAGTTAGCAAAGGGGGGTTTGACAGTTTAAGATCGTACTTAACAAAATTAACGGAAGAAATGACAATTAAAGAGTAGTCAATTTAGAAACCTACCCAAGATTGGGTGGATTCAATCATAGACCCTTCATAAAACACTTGAAGCGCAATTGAATTGTTAATTTGGATCTAACCGAGATCTCTGCATCAAATCCAAAATTCATACTAGACGATCGTCTAGAATTCAATTAACAAGTGATAAACACAAATCCGCAATCGCACCATTCATGAAAATCTATGTTAATTTCAAGTACCGAATTCAATTAACTTAGGCACAAATCAAGTAACCTAACCTTTTCAATTCTCGTGATTAATTTAGATCAATCAGTTCTAAGTTTCATCACAAATCTCAATCTTCATTTATGTGATTAGTTTAGATCAATCAGTTCTAAGTTTCATCACAAATCTCAATCTTAAACCAAGATCAATCAGATCAACATAAATAGAATCACCATTCATGCATTCAAGATCAAGAAGAAGAAAAAGAAGAAGAAAGGAGGAATTCAATTACAAATCAAATACAATGCATAACCAAGGTCTCAAGAATCCAAACCACAATCTCTTCAAGAGTTTTAAATTGACCCAAAGTAGCTTAGCCCTCCATTACCATGAAGGGGAGCATCAAAATATACAAAACTATGAGAAACTATGAAGAAGCAAGAAGAAACTTAGAGAGAAATGAAGGAGAATTACATCTTGTTCATGATAAATGGTGCCTTTTATAGAAGTCTAAGGTAACAAAATGACAAAGGGAAGTGGGTGGATGAGTGGGTGAGTGAGTGGAGTGTTTGAGTGGATGGATTAGTGGGTTGGTTTAGTGGATTGGTTTAGTGGATGAGTGAGTGGAATGGTTGAGTGGTTGAATTAGTGAAAAATGCCAAAGGACTTTTGGTGAGTGGGAAATTATGGACATGAATGGGTGAGTGGATGGATTAGTGGATGAGTGGGTGGAGTGGTTAAGTGGTTGGATTAGTGTATGAGTGGATGAGTGGGTGAGTTAGTGGATGAGTGGATGAGTGGATTAGTGGATGGATGAGTGGATTAGTGGATGGATGAGTGGATGGTTGAGGACAAAAATTTCGTGTCTGACTTGGAAGCCAAAAACGACCCACTATACTTCAGAACCACGAAAAGTGTTCTTCATGAACGTTGTAGATCCTTGTCTTGGCTATAAAATGGATAGCTGGTTCGTCCAATTTGGCTTCCTTAAGCCCAAGATATGTCCCAAATACCGTAGGTTGCTCAAACCCAACTTCAGCACCTCTATTCCGACTTGCAAGCTCAAAATGACCTACTAGACTTCTTTTTCTCAAAATGTGTTCTTCATGAAAGTTGTTTATTTGGATCTTGACTATCCAATTTCCAAATTTCAGCCCATCTCCATTATTACATCTTGAGATATGATTTTTTTAGTGCACACTGTTCGGATTCTACTGACAGAACCCGTATTCTGACTTCCATGTCAACTTAGGTCCCTTAGACATCTGAATCAGACTTCGAGCTCTTCATCAAAGTTGTAGAGCTTCCTCTTAGCTTTCCTACAAGGTAAAATTCATGTTCATCAGATATTAGGAACTCAAGTTATGGCCAAAATACAGAAACAGTGTCAAATCTCAATAATGCTGGAAATATTCAATTAGGACCAATTTGAGCTCAAACTCACAAAATCATACCAAACTCAATCAATTAAGAATATGGAGAGTGTAAATGACTAAACATAAGGGTTTCTTAATGAATAAAATATGTGATTATCATGCTAGCATAGGTATGGCACAATACAAAGCACTTTATGGCAGAAAGTGTAGGTTCCCTTTATGTTGGTATGAGGTTGGAGAGGGAACCATTCTAGGTCTTGAGTTGGTGTAGCAGACCATAGATCAGATTAAAATGATCTGGGATAGATTGGTTAGGGCTCATAGTAGGCAGAAAAGCCATGCTGATAAGAGGAGAAGACCTCTAGAGTTCAGTGAGGGAGATCATGTATTCTTGAGAGTCACTCCTACAACTAGGATTGGTAGAGCATTAAGAATACAGAAGTTGAACCCTCGTTTCATTGGTCCCGATCAAATCGTAAAGAGAATTGGACCCGTATCTTACCAAATTGCCCTTCCACCTAGCTTGTCTAACCTTCATGTTGTCTTCTATGTGTCACAGCTTAGGAAGTACAATTCAAATCCTTCACATGTCATGAGAAATGAATTTGTGCAGTTAAAAGAGGATTTGTCTTATGTTATGCAACCGATAAGGATCGTGGACAGAGGATTCAAAGAGCTAAGAGGTAAGTGGATTCCTCTGGTGAAGGTTTCTCGGGATGGTGTTAGTTTCAAGGAGGTGACTTGGAAGTTGGAGTCCCACATGTAGCAACATTACCTGCAGTTGTTTATATGAGGTAAGTAATTTTGGGGGTAAAATTTTAAATAGGGGGAGAAATGTAACATCCTCTTTAACATGTTAGACTTATAAATGGTTATAGCGGTAGCTTAATACTTGTTTAACATGCCTGTTTAATTTTGTGACAATAGGAGTTAGTTTGGGCACATTGTTGCAAGACGAAAGGTGAAAAATAGCTTGAAATGACCCAGATATGAGCATAAATGGCTTAACTAATGGAAATAGATGTAGATAATTTATTTCTAAGTCACAAATATGTATTCTGTGATGTGGTTTAAGTTTGAGAATTTTCAGAGTCAGATTGGTATTTTTAGGCATACTGGTTGTCTATTTAAAACCAAAATGACTAGTCACAGATATGAAAAATGATGGTTTTGGTACAACAATATTTTTAATGAATCCTATGATTTATTTTAAAGTCGTTAGAACTTGGAAAACTTGATTTAGCTAAAGTTGAGTGCTTTTAGCAGATCAGGAAGTATCAGTGTTTGGATTAATGGTCATAAGCCATCCACGGTTTCAGCCTTCTTTCTTGACTCTTTATATGATATTTCAAGCCTTCATTCTTGTTTTCTCATTCACTCTCTACAGCTAAAAACAGAACAAAGAGAGAAGGAAGAGAAAAGAGAAAAGAAGGAATGGAAGAAGACAAAAGAAGGGATGGAAAGGAAAATTTGAAGACTTGTGATCATTTTTATCACCATCTCCATCACCATAAAAGCTTGACGAACTTAAGGTAAGGGTTCTTGAACTCAATTTCATCTTTTCTCTCACTTTTCCATGTTAGGCTTATTTAAGGTTTAATATGTCAAATTGAGTTCTTGTGGTGTGATATGTGATTTTCTTGCTTGGATGAGTTATAAATGTTGTTTATAACTTATTTATGCAAAGAGTTTGGATTAGAAACCAAAACTATCCATTTTGGACCTAAAATGCTTAAAGTGTAGCATTTGGGGTTTTGATGGATAATCTTGTGTTTTGATCCAATTTTGATGAAATAAATTAGTTTTTTATGTTTCCCTCATGTTTGTGAACTTGTTTGGGACTTAAATCCACAAAGAAACAGATTTGGAATAATCAAATTTTGTGTGTGGCACCAATGGAACAGTGCCACACTTCTGCAGAAGCTGCTGTCTCAGGGTCATGCCTAGGCGTGACAAATCCACGCCTAGACGTGAGTGTTCTATTTTTTCTGTCAGGTGATACAGAGAGGGTCATGCATAGGCGTGAGAACTAGGATTTTTCAAGATTGTATTCTTGAGGTTTTGGCATTCCTTAGGTGTTGGGATCATTCTTATATGCTTTCTTAAGTATGTTGAGAAACAAATAAGGGTAATTCTTGGAGATGATAACCATATGGCATATATCTAAGAGTGGTGAAACCTTAGGCAAATCTATGAGTTAGAATGCCTTAGGGACCTTCCAAAACTTTGATCAACATGAGATTGACTTGGAAATCACTTGTGAAGTGATGATGAGAAGTTTTAGGTAAGGAAATACTAGTTACATAGTTCTTGTTGTAACACCCTCCTTCGGATGCCACATTTTTCGACTCAACAAAAGAAAACTGAATTAAATTATAAAAGATTTGATTATTTATAATACAAGTTAAAACTTCTTTCTGGCTGAGAATATAAATTTACCAAAGTTGTAGGTAATATTTAAAAATATATTGAATTGGTTAAGACTCACATAATGGACACCACATAATATTCAACAATATTCAAACATAAAACTTACAGACTCAAAGACAAACAGTAACAAACCCCATGACGGGTCCTATTTAATAGCACGGAAATAATACTAACAAGAAAACTTAACATACTTATTCCATTCCGCATCCATCTCGATGTGCCAGGTATCTATTCCTCCGCAAAACTGCACACTGTCGAAAACTGGGAAGATCACTCCTCGATGCCGTCACCGAACTTAGAATACTGCCTCCAGTCATGTCTAAGAAACTCGTTCCATCTACTATACAAATTTTAACAATACAAACACAGCAAAACAGTACAGTAAAGAGATGAGATCCCCTTTCATCAATACCAGTATGGTAGAATAGAATGATACGAATGACAAAGTCATTCCATATATACAGATATCATAATTACATTCTTGTTATCAATTCACAAATGATTCCAGTAAACATATATCACAGTAAAATAAACAGTAACAATTTTATCTTAATAGATATCATCAATATGTATAAAATGATTATGTCACACCAATATGTGTAATGACCATGTGTATGCATACTGAATCAATTCCGACTCTATGGAGCTAATCATAATTTCAGAGATGAATGACCCAGAAGATCTGCCAACCTCAATGACAGTCTACGCCAAGCGCGAAAAGTGATAGTATTGTCGGGCGCATAATGTGTTGCAACGGTTCATCATGGCTAGAGGTATATAAGGTGAACAATTATCACTGTCAATCACCGCGTATTTCGGTCCCCTAAGATCCATCATAGATCTCACTATTTGATTCTCATTCACTCCTAAGCAATAAAAGTCATAATAGCCACCGACTATATTCTGTTCAATGCATGATACATTAATGCATAACACAAACCACTATTGTACTATTCCCAATGATATTAGAACAACCACCTATACAATTGTCTAATGTCATTAGTATCAATGGTATTCGATAACTGCCCATACAATTACATAATACCACTAATCCATCCGGGTCTAGTACATCAGTCTTACAGCCACTACTGTCATCCTCAAATACTTAATACTTTTAATGTGTTTTCACAATCGCGTAACACTTTTTTTACGTTTTCAAATCGCGTAACCATATTCTGACATTTTCTTAATCGTGTAAAATATTTAAATGTTTTCCAAATCGCATAGCAATTTTTCAACGTTTTTTGAAATTGTATAGCTTAAACTCACATTTTTAAGTCACATAAAGTATTTTTCATCATTTTTCAACTGCGTAAAATATTTCTCAATATTCTAAACATCATTTTGGACTTTCCAAAAATTAATAGAATTTCTAACTTCATTTTTCACGTTTTCTCACTTAAGAAATCCTTTCCGTAAATTTTCTACTATTTTTCACAAAATTACTTTTTCATTGATTTAAATCAATTGTTCTAACTTAAAATTTCCTAACGCGTCTCAAAACCCAACGGGTGAGCTATATGTCAATAAACTTCAAGTCAGCAATTTATTTCTCTTTATAAATTGATTGTGACTGATATGGACAAGATGCAAATGGTTTTGATGTCGACAAACAATGAAAGCAATGGGAATACAATGATCAAGTCTCAAGGAACTCAAGCTTAGCATATAGGTTATAGATCTAATGTAAAGGTATTCTAGAGATTCACCTCAAGCTCAAATGTCTTCCTTAAAATGCTTTTGTAAAATGATTTTTCATGTTAGGATCAAAAAGGTTTTATGCAACAACTCCTTCACATCTAACGTCCTAAGTTTTTTTGTGATCTTACCAACCTTTTGATAAACATTAGGAGCCAAAAATTCAAGGCCCCTAACCGATTAGGACCAGCTCTTAACCGGTTAGTTTGTTCAAACAAAAGCTTTGCCTCGTTTTTTATAACATGCCTAACCGATTAGGCAAAGTAGCTAATCGGTTATTTTATAACTCAGAGGCCAAAAATGTTTTGTCCTAACCGATTAGGTAGAAGACCTAACCGGTTAGTATTACTTCCAGAAGTCAAAAATGTTTTGTCCTAACCGATTAGGCAGATGGCCTAACCGGTTATTCATAAACTCAGAAGCCTCTCTAATCCTGTCCTAACCGATTAGGCAGAAGGCCTAACCGGTTATTCATCAACTCAGAACCCACGATGGAAATGTCCTAACTGATTAGCCTGTAGGACTAACCGGTTAGCATCCTTCCTAGAACTCATTTTCGTGGTGTCCTAACCGATTAGGACACATTCCTAACCGGTTAGTTATTAAACCAGAACACTTCTCCTTTCGTCTAAATGAGCCCCTAACCGGTTAGGATACATGGCTAACCGGTTAGCCTATGTTCTGGAAAAACAAGCAAAAGCCCGTAACGGCTATTTTGCTGAGCATTAATTGCTCCCAACCACTTCCAACGGCAATAAATAACACTTACCTATATATTTGCTTGTTGGGCTTCGTTGGGAGGTTAGAAAAAAACTGAGTCTATTCTTCTGAAAAGTTTGTATTGTGCTTTAAACAAGTTTTTATCATCATTCTACAAAATCCCTTGATTTGAGCTTGAACTTGTGTGAATCCCATATACCATAGTGCTTCAATTTGTAATACTTGCTCTAGAGAGAGTTTCTTCCATTTAAATCTTATACAATCTGTTTAGTGAGGGTGAGGTATCCCTCAAGTATTGTAAGGGTGAGGTATCCCTTGAAAAATAGAGGCTCAAGCATTAGGGTGAGGTATCCCATAGTGTTGAGTGCTCAAGATTGTAGTGGTTGTCAAGCACCCATTGAAGCTTGAAGATATAGTAGAAAATCTCAAGTTGTTACTTGGGGACTGGACGTAGATCACAAGCGGATTGGTGATCGAACCAGGATAAACGATTGTGTTTGTTCTCTCTAAACCCTTCTCTTTATTTGGTTTACTGTTTTATTGAATTGTTTAGATATTATCTCCTTTGGCTATCACATTCATAAGTAAAAGTGTTAATCTCATTCATCCATTTATCTCTAATCGTTCAATAGCTTCAACGAAAATTGTTTATCAAACGATTTGCGAAAGATTTGCTAACTTGTTTTAATTACTCAATTCACCCCCCCCTCTTGAGTATTGAGGCCACTTGGTAACATTGATTCCACTAATTTAATAAATTCCAAAAAAATAATTCTCGCTTACTTTAAAAATCTCAAATTCATTAATTTAAATCATTTGTTAATAAATCATCTAAGATTACTCTTAAAATCATTTTTGACTCAATTTACCAATCCTTGGCATATTGGCCATAAATTACTTTATTCTTTAAAATCAACTATTTAATTATTTCCCATCTCATTTTTATTTATAAAAACCTTTAAAATCCAATTTATTGATTTCTAAATCATTAAATCCATGATAAATGAAATAACTCAAAATCTTTTACTCCTAAAAATTGGTTTGAGGCCATGATGCCTCTATGGTTCTTTGGAACCCCAAAATCTTTCATTTTCCACATAAGATACACATCATATCACATACTTAAATTTAATAAGCATGCTATAAAAATTCATGCATCATAAACACATACTAAAACATATTATCAAAGCGATAAACATATTAATCATCAAACAAATCATAAACATGGAAAGCTCTTAAACAAACAAGTGAATAAATCCTTATAGATTTTTCACCACACACACATTCATTCCTCACCACCAACACATGGTTGATGAGGTTAATCTCCCTCTTACCTTAAGGAAGATCAATCAAAGCTCCTTGCTTGTCCTTTTAAAGTAGATCTTCTCTACCAAGTTGTACTTAAACACAAAGAACACACACAATATTAACATTCAAGGATGTCAAAGATGACCATAAGCCAAAATATGGTCTTAGAAACTTACCAAAGAAAAGAAAGATAAAGAACACAAATCTTCACCTAAAGGCTCTTGATCTTGAACTTGAAGATCAAGGTTGAAGATGGATGATTTAGGACTTGGCCTTAACTACAAAGGTTCTTAGATTGATGTAAGGATTCAAGAAATGATGTTGGTAGAAATTATTAAAGTTTGGAGAGTGAAGAATGGTGCTTGGCCGAAACTATGGAGAAGAGAAAATGAGAGAATTTCTTGTGTTGGTTCTGGTTCTTTGGAGAAAATGATGAGCAAATGAACAAGTGTAGTGAATAAATGAATATTGTCTCCAATTTTTGAGTGTATGACCGTGGGATATCAAGGAGAGAGAAAGGTGAGAGTTATTTGGTAGTTTTGATGAATATTGAATAGAATTATGACCAAGTGCATTTAGTTGAATGAATTTGCCTCCCTTTTGCATGCATGGTCGTGGAGGGCTTCTTAGGAGAAGGCCACTTTGCTTGACCATTTCAAAACTTCACCATGAAGCTCTCAAATTCTAGTAGCTCCCACTAAAGTTGTCATAGACATTATTGTTGACTAAGTTTTTTTATTGGTTCTTAGAGAAGTCATAGCCTACATGTTGGACTAAACCTTGCTTAGCCTTGAGGTTTTCTTCCTATTGGTGCATAATAGATATTTTTCAGTAAATATTAACCAATGGACAATAACTATTGTATTTTTATTGTCCAATAAATAAAATAAAAAAATATACAATAAAAGAAAATTTTGAAAATTGTTTCCGGTTTCGGGTTTAGTAAGCTCTCCTGGCCCTGCATTAACAGTCCAAAATTTTTTGGCTCCGAAAAATTTTTTATTTTTTCGGGCCCGCCTCGGGCCCACATACAGCCCAAGATAATATTAAAATAATCAAACATCTAGAAAAATCCACAAAAATTCCCAAAAAATCATAAAAATTATAAAACTCATATTTATTTTGAAAAAAATGAAATTCGGGGTGTTAAAGCTCCGAATAAATCATCGAAGATTTTTCTCCAGCTCGAAAATTTTCATTTTCCTGACATGGAGTAAATCACTCAAAAAGTTTAAAAACAATCACAAAACTGTCAAAATAATTTTAACAGTACACGAAAATCACAAAACAGTAAAAATTGAATATTAGTGAAAAACACGAAAATTTCGGGGTGTTATACTTGCTACCTTGTGGGATAGGTGATGCTAGGACCTATATGTATTAGTATTGGATAGTCACTTGATTATGAGAATCTTACGATATGTCTTAATTGTGAATTGAGATAGTTCTTGATATTTGGTTTTCAAACTTGGCACTTGTTAGTTTCCTATGTATTGTAACTTAACATGGTGTGCACAACCATATGGCCAGAGAACAAGGTGTTGATCTAGATTCTCGTAGCAAGTATGCTATTGTGGTCAGGGTTACCAATATGGAGGTGACAACAGTACTCTTACATTGGTGAGGGGAAGGTGTTTACCTATTACCAAGTGGGATTTAGGCTTTTTGGCTTATCATACTTTGTATATACAAGAGACAGAGGTTTCATGGAAATTAAGCAAGTAGCTTGTGTTTTCAAATCTTAAAACTTGCATTTACATTGCATAATCATTATATTAGTACTTTGTTTGAGCATAATCATACCTCATCACATAAAACATTGAATGGTTGATAATTGTATGGGCAATTGTCATTGCTTGATCGATTGATTGATTGGTTGTTTGTTTGAAAATATCATAGGATTGTATGAGTGATTTTTTGATGTTATTGATTGTTAGATATTTAAATTATTTCAAATATTAATGTGTTCAGTTCTATATTTGTTGTAAATGATTAACTACTAGTCTGGTATGCAAATACTAAGAAATTGTGATTTCTCACCCTTGTATACTTTATGTAAATCCAGGTGAAGACCCTCCAAAAGGAAAGGGCAAGGAAAAGAAGAAATAGAAGACTTAATCTAGCAGTTTTACTTCTTATTGAACCATTTGGTATCCTATTACTTTTCTGGTTATATGTAAAAGTTTATATATACAATATAACTTGTTAGTCAGTGATGTATGTATATATGATCTTTTTATCATTCGAGACTTTCTATAATAACTACAGAGATTATTATGGATTTTGATTTATATGCATTCTTAGAAGTGACACATTTAATGCGATTTATCTTGAATTATTTCGCGTATTTTACGAAAATTGTATTAAGGTGTTACAACTAGCATCCAAACCTGTCAACACTCCACTTGATTTTTCTGTCAAATTTCATAAATACACTAGCTCACCGTATGACGATGTCACAACATATAGGAGGTTAATTGGTAGATTACTTTATCTAACTACTACCAGATCAGTCTTTTGTAGTGAGCTCTCTCAGTCAATACTTGGATAAGCCTATACAGCTACATTATCAGGCAATAATTCGAGTTCTGAAATATGTAAAATCTTCTCCTGCTAAAGGTTTGTTTATCTCTGCTGATACTAATATCAGACTCACTAGTTTCATTGATTCTGATTGGGGGGCATGTCCTGATAATAAAAAATCAGTGACTGGATTCTATTTTTTCTTAGGCTCCTCTTTGATTTCTTAGAAGAGCAAAAAAACAACCTACGGTAGCAAGATAATCTTCAGAGGCTGAATATAGAGCCGTAGCTGCAATTGTTTGTGAAGCTTAGTGGTTGACTTACCTACTGCAAGACTTGCAGATTTCCAAAGCCACTCTAATAGTTATTTTCTTTGATAATAGATCAGCAATTCATATTACAACAAATTTAGTGTTCCATGAGAGAACAAAGCACATAGAAATGGATTGTCACACAGTGAAAGAGAAGATTCAATCATGATTAATATTGTTGTTGCCTATCTCCTCTAAGGCATAAGTAGCAGACATCCTAACCAAAGGTTTGGCTTTTGATCCATTCCAATTTTTGTTAAACAAGCTTGGTCTGATAGACTTATATAGTCCAGCTTATGGGGGGATGTTAACAAAGCATGAAACTGAGAATTCCAACCAATTGGAATCAGTTCAGAGTCAGCCAGTGAACTGGTATAGTTGCAATCATGTACTTTGATCTACAGCAATTGCCATTGCTTGATTGATTGATTGATTGGTCGTTTATTTGATAATATCTTAGGATTGTATGGGCGATCTTTTGATGTTATTGATTGTCAAATATTTATATTATTTCAAATATTAATGTTTCAGTTCTTTATTTATTGTAAATGATTAACTGCTGATCTTGGTATGCGAATACTGAAAAATTATGATTTCTCACCCCTGTATACTTCATATAAATCTAGGTGAAGACCTCCAAAAGGAAAGGGCAAGGAAAAGAAGAAATAGAAGACTTAGTATAGCAGTTTTACTTCTTGTTGAACTAGTTTGTATCATATTACTTTTCTGGTTATATGTAAAATTTTATGTATACAATTTAGCTTGTTAGCCAGTGATGTATGTATATATGATCTTTTTATCATTCTAGGCTTTCTATAATAACTACAAAGATTATTATGGATTTTGATTTATATGCATTCTTAGAAGTGGTATGTTTAATGCGATTTATCTTGAAATATTTCTCGTATTTTACGAAAATTGTATTAGGGTGTTACAGCTAACATCCAAACCTGTCAACACCCCACTTGATTTTTTGTCAAATTTCAAAAATACACTGGCTCACCGTATGACGATGTGACAACATATAGGAGGTTAATTGGTAGATTACTTTATCTAACTACTACAAGACCAGATCTATCTTTTGTAATGAGCTCTCTCAGTCAATACTTGGATAAGCCTATGCAGCAACATTATCATGCAACAATTCGAGTTCTGAAATATGTAAAATCTTCTCCTGCCAAAAGTTTGTTTATCTTTGCTGATATTGATATCAGACTCACTGGTTTCATTGATTTTGATTGGGGGGCATGTCCTGATACTCAAAAATCAGTGACTAAATTCCATTTTTTCTTAGGCTCCTCTCTAATTTCTTGGAAGAGCAAAAACAACCTACAGTAGTAAGATCATATTCAGAGGTTGAATATAGAGCCTTAGCTACAACTGTTTGTGAAGCTTAGTGGTTGACTTACCTGCTGCAAGACTTGCAGATTTCCAATGCCACTCTAATAGCTATTTTCTTTGATAATAGATCAGCAATTCATATTACAACAAATTCAGTATTCCATGAAAGAACAAAACACATAGAAATGAATTGTTACACAGTGAGAGAGAAGATTCAATCATGATTAATACAGTTGTTGCCTATCTCCTCTAAGGCATAAGTAGCAAACATCCTGATCAAAGGTTTTGTTTCTGGTCCATTCCAATTTTTGTTAAACAAGCTTGGTCTGATAGACTTATATAGTTTAGCTTATGAAGGGATGTTAACAAAGCATGAAACTGAGAATTCCACCCAATTGGAATCAACTCAAAGTTAGCCAGATGAACTGATATAGCTGCAATCATGTACTTTGATCTGCATCAGTTAGTTGGTTAGTTGGTTAAAGTTAGTTACAATAATATGTTAGAGTCAGCTACTAATAGTTGGAGTTAGTTATAAGTAGCATAACTAATTCATGTACTTAGTGATTACATAGCTGGTAATCAACTTATTTAGCTATTGTATATAAGGAACCTCATATAGACTTTGTATTCAGATTGATTCTATCAAAAAGTATCATATCGTTTTTCTTAGTATTTACGTCAAACAACTAATAAAATAATAATATATTATATTAATTTATCTTATTAGACTTAATACATATGCAAAATATGCTTGATTTGTGGGGAAGATCTAGTATTAATTATTGATTCCAAATACTCATTTCATTGGTCTTTCTTTTAGGGAAAACGTTTCTCGTCCAACTAAATACTCCAACTTTCATCCACTGTATGCTTCTGTACGTATGTTTGTTGACTTTTTCATATGCCAATATTTTCATTTCCCGCTTCTCATTTTCTTTTGTTAACCAAAAACCTATACTGATTAACCACTTATTCCTAACGTATTAACCAGTTATTTATTATTCGAAATTCTTAGTTGGATTCACCAGAAACCTATACTGATTAACCACTTATTCTTAACGTATTAACCAGTTATTCATTGTTGGGAATTCTTACTTAGATTCACCAGAAACTAATATAGATTAACCACTTATTTCTAATGTATTAACCAGTTAATTTGTATTCGCCAATTAATGAGATTCACCAGAAACCTATACTGATTAACCACTTATTCTTAACGTATTAATCAGTTATTCATTATTCGGAATTCTTACTTGGATTCACCAGAAGCTAATATATATTAACCACTTATTTCTAATGTATTAAACAATTAATGAGATTCACCAGAAACCTATACTGATTAACCACTTATTTCTAATGCATTAACTAGAAATTTTGTGCTGCGTCTACAGTGTTACTGCATGAACAATTTCAGCTTCAAATTTCAAATTTTTTCGAGTAAATCAACAAAATATGGAAGTGGATAAAAGTTAAAGTCTTTTAAGTGGACAAATAGCGTGACCGTTCTTTTAGAATCCATCTTGATAGGGAATTTGCATTGTCTTTCGCAAAAAATCAATTTATTTTTTTTACATTACTCATAGTTTTTTTGTAATTTTTATTGATAACTGTGTAAAAGTTGAAATAGAATATTTGTAACTTTCCCAAAAAAAATTGTGAATTGTCACTTGCAATTATTTCTCAAGCGACAGAATTCCCGTTTATACTAGATAGAATGCCATAATAATAAGATTATCACTTTTATCACAATAAATAAATAAATAAATAAAATGCTATTAATTACTATCCAATGACTCAATTAATGAGCAGCTAACTTTGTGTATTTGATTTAGTTGAAAAAATTTTGATTATTTTAATAATTAATTATTATATAATTTTTTTTATTATAATTAATTATAATCAATTTATTTTTATATTTAGATATGTTAGCTAAAAAGTAATTTTAAGATAATTTGTTTTATTTAGTTGGTAAAAAAAAGAATTATTTTTATATATTAAATTACTAAAATAAGTATAAAATGATTAAAAAACTATTTAATTGAAGATAAAATGATATTTACATCTCAAAGTGTAAGAAATAATTTATAAGATAGAATCATAAACTTCAATCTTTAGCATTATGAAAAAAAAATATTTTACATTAAATTTCGTACAAAAATTAAAGTTGATTTTGTCAAACATGATTAAACATTATTAAAATAATTTTTTTCCTAAAAAAAAGCTAAAAATTGTTAAGTTAATCTTACCCAAACACACGATTAATTAAATTTTCAAGTACATAAACCACGTTAAATACCAACGCTATTGTTTACTACACAATGAGCACTAGTAGATAGCACACTCGGCATCTATGCCAACACCATACAACAGAAAAACAAAATATAGTTAGTAGCGGCTAGCACAATATATAATGACAAATAAGTTTTCAAACATATTCAACCAAATTCTATTAGCTACCAATGACCTACAATATTTTATGATGACCACTTGCCATAAATCAGTCCCTTCCCCAACTTATAGGAGTAATAAGCATCAGCACAAGCATACTGCACTTGAGCAGAAGTGAGTTCCTTGACTTCCCAGTTACTGATAGCAACATGTTTTGGCTTGTCCATCTTTTCCCCAGTAAGAATCTCCACCAAAGTCTTCAACCCTGCTCTTTTGAACTCCTTTTGATCAAACTCCTCAGCTGCCATTCCAGCAATATCTTCAAAATTTGCTACTTCTAACCCATAATCTTCCTCAAGCTTCTTTGCATCCCCAGATATTTTCACCCCTGTGTAAGCTGTCTTTGGGTTGTCAAGGGCCTTGTAGAGAGATTTTGGAATAGAGGAAGCTTGGTAGAGTTGGAAGATGAGGCAGCAGTTCTTGATGCAGAGCTGTAAGATGGCAACAGGGTTCTGAACCCCACGAGTAAAACTTGAACGCCATTCAATGTCAAGGCCAACAACTTTCCTGTGTTTGCTGCATGGAGCACCAAGATGGTCTTTGATCCATGAAGAAACTACAGTGGGAGATGAAGTGACTGTGGTTCTGATGACACGGCTGTGGATGGTGACTGCATAAATCTTTGCTGATCGTTTAGAGGTAGGCATTTTCTCAATGAAAATCCCCATCACTGCTATAGAGCAAGAGATGAGGTGAGGAATGTTAATGTGGTACTTGTAGGATTTGTGGAAGGTGGTAAGCTTTGAGAATTAGTAAAGTTATATTGTCAATAATTGTAAAGAAGTAACGTAGGATAAGTGCTTGGTGGGGTATATATTGTCAGAGGAAACTACTAGTGGCCAATCAGATGGAGCAACTTCTCTACGGGGAAAAAAAAATTGAAACGTTGTTTGTTTAGTACATATTCAATAAAATTCAATAAATGGTATAAACTGACCATTTATTTATTTAATTTTTTTTAAATCAGTGATGGGACTTTATACGGATTTATACTGGTTTTAACATTAACGGTCTTATGTTTTGAAATATTCTTGGGAGCATTACTCTAGTCTAACAAAAATGTCATACATGACATGGTATAATCATATAAGTTGTTAAATTAAATATAAAATATTATTAAATTAGATTTAAACAGTTGAAAAAAGTTATCAAAAAATCAATCGGAAAATATTTTAGGATTTTTCCTTATTATCGAGGGAAAGGCTCGAATAAACAATTACTACAGGATATTTGATACTGTTAGATGTTGGTTATTTTTTGTCTAACGATGAGAGTCACATGAATGTATGGCAAGACTCATAATATATGGTAATTAACATATGCAAATAAAACGGTGATAGAGAAGGACTTGCTTCACTTCCCTTATATAGTTCTTTCGGACTTTTGACCATCTTGATTTCTTAACGTGGTGCTCGGATTGCTGTTTGGATGTTATTGAGCAGTTCGATCCATAGATAATCGTTTGGATAGATAGGCGTTGATAACTGCCATATTATGTTGGCAGAATCGATCGTGGTTCAAAGATCATCCTTTTCAGTTGTTGTCATAGACAGCTTTTGGAGTTTGGTGTGAATAGTTTTATCTTTTCTCACAGACAAATGTCAGTGTTCTGAATGAGAATCAAAGGTGGCTACTTGATCCGACTCAATGGTGAAAAGGGTGGTTCCTCCTTATGTAGGAGTTTTAATCCCTAAATATCCTGAATAATAAAGGATTCTATTGTGATATGGTAGTTTCTTATTATGTAAGCAATTAATTATGAGGGCCAAGTCAGCTTGGAGTTGCAATTGGGCTTGCCAATGTTAGACTGCTCATGTTTTGGACCTAGATCTAAGATATCAGTACACAACAAAAAGGTTAATACAACTATACAAGCATTTAACGAGCATTTCCTTCATCGTTCTCATTGTGATATAGACCATATACTGATTTAAATTATTAGCATATATTTGATTCCTAATCAACAATGTTCAAATCTATTGGGTTGAGAATCTTATTAGTATTCAGTGCTTGACTTTTCATCCTTTCACATGGTTGTAACCTACTTATACGTAGTTGATTTCTTCCATTTAATTTTGTTTAAGCTAGAGAGGAAAGGTGGTATTACTTTTGGGAGTGGGATCTGACAGAGTGCATAAGAAGGGGTGTTGAATTATGTCTTTTTGAAAAAAAAAATTGACCACTTTCTGAAACTTAAAACAACTTTTTCAAGTATAAAACTTGGATGATCAGAGTTGTTAGTAACTAAGCAATAATCAATAAGGTAATAGAGTTCATAAAACACTTAAAAAATGCTTAAATAGACATCTCTTAACAGTCTGAAAAACTTTTACTGATATAGCATTTAATCAGAAAAATAATTTTCACAAACTTATCTCTTTATCATATTGAACTTACAGAAGTTCAAAAAACTCGTTAAGATCAAAGTTCAGAAAACTAATTTAACAACAAACTTAGAAAATAAAGAGAAAGGGTAGAGAAGTAGTACACACAAGATTTATACTGGTTTGACCAACCACTTGCCTACTTCCAATCCCTAGCTAAACACTAGGATTTTCACTATTAGAGTATTCTTTTCAACACAACATCTCTTAGCTCAAATACACATTAATATTCTTTTCACACCTACCTTCTCTAGGCTCAAATGAGTATTCTTTTCTCACATAACCTCTCTAAAATCAAACTCAGACCTCTAATAAGTTAGGTTACAAAGAGATAGTGTATAGGTTTGTGTTTGCACTCACTAACACTCCAAGAGTAGATATTACAAAACAAATCAGAGCAAACTATCCTTCTTCTACTGAGAATATACAATGAAGTATGAGTAGAAGAACTTTTTTGTAGATAAAAAAGGAATTAGATAGTTGAGAATAAGATAAGAAAACAACAACACTTTTCTCAGCAATAATATCACTTCAACAACCAAGTCTTCCAACCTTAAAAGCTTCAAATAAGCTTTAATTTATAGTCGTGGATGAATTCTAGCCGTTAAGAATGTATTTAATGCGTCTATTCATTTTTATGGTGCATTTTGTCTTCTTCTGATGTGCATTTTGGCAACTTTCCAATGTTCTCATTGTGACGAGGAGACTTGTTTGGTGACTGGACTCAGTGTAAGTCAGAAGATATGACTTTGACTTTTGACCTTGGAGAGTTTTCTAATCACAATTTTATGATGGTTTTCTGATCTACTTTTTGATAGGTATTCTAATAAGGTTTTCTCATTTCTTTTTTAGCAGGTTTCTCATGAACTTTTTGAAAAGTCAAGTGTTTGAAGCTAGTGTTTCTCATATGAATTGAAATTTGAGTTCTAACACACCTCAACACACATATTAGAATAGTTCATAAGATAGACAAATTTAATAACCATAAGTGATCAAAATTCTAAGAGTGTAGTGAGTTTTCTGATAGTTACTCAAGATATACTTAGAAAAGTATTAGTTTGTGAGTCATCGAAGCTCATTCTTGAGTATATACTTCAATATACCAAGGAGTCTTGAAATTTTGGATCTAACATTCTCTCCCTTTTTGATGATGACAAACCATTCTTTTTTGAATATTCTTACTATGATCAGAGCAATTGAGTAATTAAAAAAAGACATAGAAATACAATCTTTCTTTTGAAATAGTGACTTTTCTAATGATTGTTTAGAATAGGAAACTCCCCCTTAACTTATGCATTTAGCAAACATTAGTCACAAGAATAAAAGTTGCATTATTTAATCAGAGCATTAAATTAAGTATAAAAAAAAATCATTAGAGCATTAGAACAACAAATTGTATTTGAGTATTATATCAGAGTGACAAAATAATATTAGAGCATTTATATGTATCAGAGCAGACTTCTTGGCAAACATAGGATATAATGATTAACATATTTTAGCAATTATACTGAATAACATCATACTTTTACTCAACTTTAAGCAAAAGATTACAAATAGGTTTTAAAAAAGAAATTTTCTTTCTTACTCCCCCTTTGTCATCACAAAAACTAAAAATATGAACTAGTTATACAAACTTTTTAAGACATCATTGACAACCATAAGACTTAGTTAGAATAAGAATCAAAACTAGTACCATAAGGTATTTTGGGAGCAGGCTTAGTGCGTCCAGGTTTAGAACTGGAAGGTGTAGGCTTAGGTTGGAAGGGCATTCACCATCGCTCAAAGCTCAGAATTCTCTCTTTGAGATCATCCAAAAAGTTGAGAACAATTCCAAACATTTCATGCATTTCCTTTCTGATTATTTTCTGATTTCTTTTCAACTTCTTCATTTTTAGAGTTAACTTTTTGATGTATTTAGCCTAAGACTTTGTAGGTCGAGGTTGTTCAGAGCTTCTGGGTAGATAGGGAACAATATCCAGAGATGGTAAAAGAGCATACTCAAGTGCCAAAAGTGCATATTGTTCTTCAACTTGAGCAAAAGGCTTTATTAGAGCCTTATTGTGTTTTAGCGAAAGGCTCAACAATAGCTTATTCTTTAGACAGAAGCAAGATGGAGAGAAGGTAAGTGAATTGATTAGAATAAACTGATTCTCAGCAGAGGTGGAGATGAAAAGTTCAGCAATGATTTTCTAAATAGTAGTAGGAGTTGGTGCATGACATTCAGTTTAAGTTGCATCAGAGTGAGGAGACTTTCAGAGGTGATACATGGGGTGTGCTAAAGATAACTTTGACAACAAAGGCAAAGGCTTGCCCAAGGGACTCAGAAAGGTTTGGATAATAGGAGGATCTAGCACATTTAGCAGCCTCTTCTTCCCTTAAGTTCCAAGCTTCCACAATAAGATCAATTTTTTGAATAATCTTTGTGAAGCTTTAAGGTTTTTCCTCTTGTAGAATATGGATTTCTTCAGCTATTTCTTTCCCTTTGCTCTTTATTTTGTTTTCTGAAGTCTCAAATTTAGACTTCTCTTCTTTTTCTTCTTCTCTTTCTTATTCTTCTTTTTCTTGATATTCTTCTTCTTCTTACTCTTCTTCTTCTTCAAACTTTTCTTCTTCAAGCTTAGGTAGGTCTTGAATAGCAGTAGCAACAAATTCATCAAAGCTGATTTGTTTAGAGGTTATAGAGGACGGTGTAGGAGTAGGAGTGGGAGTAGGTGCTTCCTCATGGAATATGGCATCAAAAAGAGGGTTAAGTCTCCTCTTTGTTCTCCATTCCCATGCTTTTTGATTTAGCATATCAATTATTTTAGAATGAGATGCTTCAACATATAGTTTTCTCTTTGTTCTCTTCTCTCTAGCTTCCCTAGTTAAGATATCCACCACTCATGACGTAGGAGATGGGGCATCATCTTCATCACTTCTCTTTCTTTTCTTTTCTTCTTTTTTATTCTTGCCTTTTGTAACATTCTCCTTAACATAATAGTTCTAATTAGGGTTATAGAAGCTCAGTATGACTGATAAGAGTTATCTATTAATTCGGGTAATTTTCTAAACTAGTTTGAGCGTAATTCTATAATACTGAATATAAGATAATAATTAAGGTATTTGCAGAATTGGTTGATATGATAAAAATAAATATGAAAAATTTATTTCCTATCTAAGAATCATTGATAAGAATTGTAGAAAATTTTAGAGAATCAATAGAGTCAGTTTAGTATTTTTAAGGATATCGAAAAGCAATTAAGGGAACAGTAATGGAACTGTAACACTCTCCCTAGGGTATCACATGTCTGACTCCCTACTCATAATCTGAAAAGAAGTTCGCACAAAGTTTGAGTTATAAAATATGGGTTTTAAATTTTCTTTCTTGCTGAAAACATAAACTTACTGATATTTGTAAGTAATACTGAAAAATAGATTTAACTGATTTAAAATCATATAACAAATGTAACACCCTCCCTAGGGCATCACATTTTCGACTCCCGACTCATAATCTGAAAATGTTTTCATAAAAGGTTTGAGTTAAAAACGTGGGTTTAAAAATTTCTTTCTTGTTGAAATATAAACTTACTGAAATTTATATGTAATACTGAAAAAGACATATATTGAAACTAATTCATATACAATCATTGACACCAATTAATATTTAACAATTTGAAGAGAAATATAAAACTAACAGACTCTTCTTTTTTTTTTTTAACAGTAGCAAACCCCATGACGGGTCCTACTAAATAGCACGGTATAACACTAACGATAAAACTTAACATACTCATTCCTTATCTTGTATCCAGCTTGTTGCATCAGAACTTTACTCCTTGTCAACACTGCTCCCCAACGAGTCATGAATGTCCACTCCTTATTGTTGACCCCAATCTCAGAGTGTCCATCGGAATGTCCATCTTGAAGCATCAAACATTTGTTCTATGTCTGTTCCTTGTCCTCAAACATCTTTTCCATTTCAACACTGTCGGCAAGGTCATTCTCTGATGTTGTCTCCAAACGTAGAGGTATTTTTCACCCGCTATATCTAAGACAACTCATTCCTTCTACTGTATAATTTTAATAATACAGATATAGCAAAAACAACATAACAAAGAGGTGAGATCACCTACACCAGTACCAACATGACAGCACAGAGATAACACAAACAACAATATCATACAGTTATATCATCTCATAGTTACAATCATGCCATCATCATTATGGTTATCACACAGATACAATATTAAAATCATGCTATCAACATTAATCAACTATCATCATCCAATTATTCAAAACAATTGTCATAGCCAATATTCCTCAATTAATATATATCACACAGATATAAATGTTCAGTTTATGCATGTACACAAGACTCGATTTCCTACTCCATGGAGCTAAACTCAGGTCGGAGAAATGATCGAAAAGAATCTGTCGGTACCACATGCCTCAGACCACGTGCTATAATCCTCATTTTGATTTTTGCACATCTAGCATATACACGACACGGTCTTTATCGAGATCTTGATTAAGAATAGTGTCTCGGTCAGATCATCGGTGTGTCGCGTCGGTCTAACCTACGGTTACTGGTGAGAGTGACTCACTTGTCCATTGTAGGCAACCCGCACCCCGATGCCCCCAAGGTCAACGAGTGACCTACACTACGCATATCGCACCCACTTAAGAGGTGTATGTTTCTCCTAGGCAATTAGCCTTATCCAGTCCATCAGACCATTCCAATGCATGTATAATGCACCAATTACTAATCACAGGTATAATACCAATCACAAGCTTCAACAATAATCATACTGTATTTTCAACAGTGAAATCATGTTATCACATTTTCATAGTTATAAAACACTTTCGCCGTGTTTTCACAATCTCGTAACATTTTTATTACGTTTTCACAATCTAAAAACTTTTTTGTTATGTTTTCTCAATACCATAACACTTCTTTTATATTTTCACAATACCGTAACACTTTTGTTACGTTTTTTTAAAATTCCAAAACGTTTTTATTATGATTTTTACAATACCGTAACACTACTGTTACGTTTACAAAATTCTAAAAAGTTTTTGTTATATTTTCACAATACCGTAACACTTCTGTTACGTTTTCAAAATGCTGCAACTCTTCTGTTGCACTTTTAAATCACGTACTAATTTTTCAACGTTTTTCTTAAACACGTAAAAATATACGTTTATCAAATCCCATAATATTTTTCCACTATTTCAAAATTGCGTAACTTAAAAATCATTCTTTTACGTCACGTAAATCATTTTCTATCATTCTCAAAATACTTTCCAAATCTCATAACAATTTTCTATCATTTTCACAATCACATAAAAATATTCTGTCACTATTCAAATCACGTAGTGATTTTTCAACAATATTTCAGTCGCGTAAAATATTTAAACGCTTTCCAAATCGTGTAGAAATATTTAAACATTTTTCAAATCGCGTAGAAATATTTTACTGTATTTTCAAATTGTTTTTAAGATACATAAATATTTTTCAACATTTTTCAATCATATAAAATATTCCTCAATATTCCAAACATTATTTTGGACTTAAATAAATCAATATCATTTTTAACACATTGTTCAAAATTGCGTAGCTTAAAAATCACGTTTTTAAGATACGTAAAATATTTTTCATCACAATTTCATTCGTAAAATACTTCTTAACCTTCAAAAATTCCTCTTCAATTTTTCTCAAAATAATATAACTTTATATTTCATTTAATATATTTTCTTACTCAAGAAAATATTTTTCCACAGTTCTTTACTCAAGAAATTCTTTTTCAAAATATACTTCACAAAAATCACTTTTCCATTGATGTAAATCAACGTTTCAAAACTTAACATTTTTCTAACGTATTTCAAAACTTGAAAATAAGTTATACGTTAGTAAATTTTCAAAACACCATTATATTCTCCATTTTTCCCAAATCATTTCCAAACACAACCTTCTTCAAAATAAATTGAAGTTCGAAAACATTTTCGTTTACAAAAACTTGATTTTCTCAAGTGATAAACGCCTCGATTCCCTTTCCAAAATCCTTGTATTAAATCCAGTTCACGTTTCCACTTTGAAATTCACTTTGTTCATAAAAATCAAGGCATTACAAGCCTTAAAAAAAACGTGGACATGACTATTGAAACCATCAAATATTTTTCCTTTTAAATTGATATGGTTTTACACAAACAAAACCATTAAAAATCCTTTACAAAAACGTAAGACTCATAGTCTTTGAAAATCAAATCATTTGTTCATTTTCAATTTTTCACTTTCTTTGCAAATCTATTTTCACTTTCTTTACAAATCCTTTTTCACTTTCTTTGCAAATCCTTTAAATCAACGTTCGTCCGTTTCATTTCAAAACTCATGTTTAGAAAAATACTTAGGATCTTTTTACACAAAATAAATCAATAAAAATTCTTCAAAAATTGTATTCTTGTTCTCTTGAAAAACAAACCCTTTGTTTATTTTCCATACTCTTCAAATTAATCCAATTTCATCTTTCATGAAAACATTAATTTGTGAATACCTATTTTGAGGTGTCTTGTTCGAAATTCACAATGTTCTAAGTACTCAAAAATCAATTCTTTTGTTCTTGAAATTTTTCAACATAAACCCTAATCAAGGGCATCAAAACCGTAGCTCTTCCTTGGCTATTGGAGCCAAAAACCAATTTCTTTTCCACTATCAAGTCATGGCATATACATATATATTTCATCATAAATAATATAAGCATACCATCAAAGCCATAAAAGCATGTATAGCATATCAAGCATATCATCAAAGTTATAAAATCATGCAAAGCATATCAAGCATAGAAAATTAATCAAAGCTCATAAGCACCCACAAATTAATTACATGACCATAGATATGAATTCTCACATGGATTCCACATCCATCAAATAAAATACCATCTCTCACCACCATGCTTGGTTGGTGAGATGGATCTCCCTCTTACCTCTTGAAGATCCTCCAAAGCTTCTTGATTTGCTTCTTTTTCTAAGTCCTCCACAACCAAGGGCTTCTCAAACACAAAACAAAATACACACATCATTAATATTCAAAACTTGAATAAGAGAACCATGAATTAAAATCATGGTTAGAACCTTGAAAATCAAAAGAAAAGTGAAAAGTACCAAACTTCACCATTAAAGCTTCAATCTTTAGCTTGAAGAACAAGGTTGAAGATGAATGATTTAGACAAAATCTCCAACATGAAAGTTGCTTAGAATATCATGGAGATTCAAGATCTAGAGTTGGATGAAATTAAAAGAGCTTGGATGGTGGTTTTAGGTAGTATGACCGAATGGTTTCTCTTGAAGCACAAAGATGGAATTTTTTATTTTTCATAGAAACTTGAAGCTTGGATTTGAAGATCAAGATGAATGATTTTGGAAAAAACTCATAACTAGAGATGTTCTTAGAATGGTGTTTAGGTTTAGAAAATCAAGTTGGATGAAATTAAAAAGTGATGGAAGGTGTTCTTGGAGTGCTTGGCCAAAACATGAAGAAGAAAGGAGATGGAGAGAAAATTTTCTAAGTTTCCTTCTTGAAAATGAATCAATGAAGACCAAGGAAGACAATAATGACTAAAGCATGCAATTATGGTCTTCCAAACTCCTTCACGCAGCACCAAAACCGTGCCCCCCCTTCAAGCATTCTCCTTGGAGTGCAAAAATCAAAAGTAAGCCATTATGATGTCTAACTTGACTAAGACATGCAAAAATGACATAAAGCTTGTTTCTTTGTCTTCTAAACACTCCAAAACCATCACCTTCTCTTCATAATGCATTCAATAAAGTTGTCTTCATTATTTGCCACCATTTGAAGCATTTCTAACCATTGAATTAATCAATGGCTAGAATTTAGGTAGATTTAGGTAGGTTAGAAGACTTAATCTAGGCCATTGGATCTTTCTTCTTTAAATTCTAGCCCTTAGATGTGTCTCCAAAATTAATGGTCAAGATTGCTCCTTCAAACTTTAAATCCAAGGGTCCTAATTAGTCTTTGCTACTTTAGAAGACCAAATCTCCACCATTGATTGATTCTTCATCCAATGGTCATAAATGGTCTTTGTTACTTTTTAAGATTAAATCTCCACCCTTGATTTAATCTAAATCCAATGGTTATAAATGGTCTTTGTCACTTTTCAAGACCAATTCTACACCTTTGATTACATCTATGGTTGATATCAAAGTCTTCCTAACCAAGCTTATTCTCACACCATTGATTAAATCAATGGTTATTATCCAAGGCTTCTTTATTAAGTTTGTTTCTTAACCTTTGATTAAATCAATGGTTAATATTCAAACTAAGTATTCTCATCCAAGGGTATAAATCAAGTCAAGCTCTCTTTGTTGACTACGCAGTATAATATTTAGTCTTGTATCCTACAAATAATATTTTTACTGTATTTTTATCATCCGATAATTAAATACAGTACAAAACACAGTACAAGAAATTTTCTAAAACTGTTTCCGGATTCAGGTTTAGTAAGATCCCCTGTCTCCGTCTAAACAGTACAAATTTTTCTATGCGTAGAAAAATTCTTCACTTTGTGGGACCCACCTGGGCCCACGTATGCCACCTGGGCCCACATAGGACCACCTGGTCCCACATACAGTAAAAAAACTCATAATTATCCACAAAAATCACAAAAATTAGAAAACGCACAAATATCAAATCAGATTACGTAAAATAATTACCTAACGGTAAAAATTAAATTATTTAACGTTTTCCCCGGCCCGAAAATTTTTATTTTCCTGACACGGAGTAAATCACTCAAAACGATCAAATAAGCTGACGGAATAAATAAAATAATTTTACAGTGCACAGAAATTACTAAACAGTAAAATTCTGTTAACTATCAAAATTACTGTTTAAGAGATTGAAAATTTTGGGGTGTTACAACAAACACTATTTAATGTTTAACAATTTAAAGAGAAATATAAAACTAACAGATTTTTTTTTCTAACAGTAGCAAACCCTATGATGGGTCCTACTTAATAGCACGGTACAACACTAACGAGAAAACTTAACATACTTATTCCTTCTTGTATTCATCTTGATGCATCAGACATCTGTTCCTTGTCAACACTGCACGCTATCGACTCTAGAATGGTCATTCTCTGATGTTGTCTCCGATCTCAAAGTATTTACCACCCGAATGTCTAAGACAACTCGTTCCATCTATTATATAGTTTTTACCAATACAAGCACAACAACACAACATACAAAGAGGTGAGATCACCTACGCCAATACCAACATGGCAGTACAAAGATAACACAAACAACAATATCATACAGGGATATCATACCAGACTTCCAATAATATATTCAATATTAATCAACTATCATTATCCAATCATATATTAATCCAAGTATTCAAAACAGTTGTCATAGCCAATATTCCTCAATTAATATATCACATAGATTTAAATGCTCAGTTTCATGCATGCGCACATAGACTCAGTTTTTCAAAAACAACTCCATGGAGGTTTTCACAATTTCGAGGAGAATGATTTGGTTAATTGCCCAGCCTAAGCCCACAGACAATCTCCTAGTCGTAGAAAAGAATCGTGTTCTTGTCAGGTATCGTCAATGCGTTGCGACAGACTGCATCGCCAAGTGGCATATGGTCCAGCCTTAGCCCACAGACAGATATCCACTGGTCGACCGTCGCGCCTTGACGCACCCCAAGATCCATCATAGATCTCACTATCAATTCTCATTCCCTCTTCAACCACAATGGCCAAAATATCTTATTACCTATACTTTATACAATGCACGAATATATCAGTGCAATTCCAACTACAAGGGCCAAATCTTTTCAATTTCATTTGTTCAATGTAATCATATGCCTCAATGCATATTTTTCCAATGCATGTAAAATACACCAAATGCCAATCACAGGCAAAACTTGTCATTTTCACAAACAGTGTATGGACACTAGTTCAACAGTAATCATACTGTACTTTCAACAGCGAAAATCATGTTATCACATTTTCATAGTTATAAAACACTTTCGTCGTGTTTTCACAAAAATCGCAACATTCAAGATTACGTTTTCACAATTCCACAACACTTCATTACATTTTCAAAATACCGTAACACTTTTGTTACATTTTTAAAATTCCAAAATGTGTTTATTACTTTTTCACAATACCATAATACTACTGTTACGTTTACAAAATTTCGTAACATTTCTGTTACGTTTTCAAAATATTGCAACTCTTCTGTTGCACTTTTAAACCACGTACTAATTTTTTAACGTTTTTCTCAATCGCTTAAAAAAATACGTTTCTCAAATCGCATAGTATTTTTCCACTGTTTCAAAATCGCGTAACTTAAAAATCATTCTTTTAAGTCGCGTAACTCATTTTCCATCATTCTCAAAATATTTAAAACACTTTCCAAATCACATAACGATTTTCCGTCATTTTCACAATCACGTAAAAATATTCTATCACTTTTAAATCACATATTGATTTTTCAACAGTAGTTCAAATTACGTAAAATATTTAAACGTAATTCAAATCGCGTAGAAATATTTTAATGTATTCCACATCGCATAGAAATATTTTACTATATTTCAAATCGTTTTTAAGATACGTAAAGTATTTTTCAACATTTTACAATCACGTAAAATATTTCTCAATATTCCAAACATTATTTTGGACTTAAATAAATCAATATCATTTTCAACACATTTTTCAAATTTCGTAAAAATATTTTACTGCATTTCAAATCGTTTTTAAGCTACGCAAATAATTTTTTTCACCACAATTTCATTACAAAAAATATTTCTTAACCTTCAAAAATTCCTTTTTAACTTTTCTCAAAATAATATAACTTTATACTTCATTTAATATATTTTTTTACTCAAGAAAATCTTTTTCCACAGTTCTTTACTCAAGAATTTCTTTTTCAAATATAACCCACAAAATCACTTTTCCATTAATTTAAATCAATGTTTCAAACTTTAAGAATTTCCTAACGTACTTCAAAACTCGAAAATCAGTTATACGTTAGTAAATTTTAAAAATACCATTATATTCTCCATTTTTCTCAAATCATTTCCAAAAATCAACCTTCCTCAAAATAAATTGAAATTCAAACGTTTTCAACCTCTCTTTGTTTTCCATTACGAAAATTTCTATTCTCTCAAGTGATAAAATGCTCTAATTCCCTTTCCAAATCCTTGTATTAAATCAATTATATTTCTACTTGGAAAATCATTTTGTTTCATCAAATTCAAGGCATTACAAGCCTTCGAAAACGTGGACATGACTATTGAAAATTATCAAAACATTTTTTCTTCTAAATCAATATGGTTTTACACAAACAAAACCATTAAAATTTTGCTTTCAAAACCATAAGACTTATGGTCATAAAAACCAAACCCATTTGTTCAAATTTATTTTCACTTTCTTTGCAAATCAACGTTTGCCCGTTTCATTCAAAACTCATGTTTAGAAAAACACTTAGGATCTTTTTACACAAAATAAATCAATAAAAATCCTTCCAAAAACTGTGTTCATGTACTCTTTGAAAACAAACCCTTTGTTTATTTTCTATGCTTTTCTAATCAATCCAATTTTTTATTCTTCCATGAAAATATTAATTTGTAAACACCTATGTTGAGGTGTCTTGGCCGAAAATCTCATAACCTTTAGAATCAAGAAAATTCATTTTTATCCACTTCATAATTTTCATTAAACAAATTAATTTCCTTGTTCTTAAAAAATTTTAACATGAAACTCTAATTATGGGCATCAAAACTGCAGCCCTTTCCTTGGCCATTGGAGTCAAAAATTGATTTTCTTTCCATCAACACATCATGGCATACACATACATATATCATCATAAATACTACAAGCATGCCATAAATTCATCATGCATATTATAAGCATACTATCAAAGCCATAAAATCATGCAAAGCATATCAAGCATAAGCAAATAATCAAAGCACATAAACACCCACAAATAAATTACAAGACCATGGATATGAATGCTCACATGGATTCACCATCCACCAAATATAAAACCATCTCTCACCACCATACTTGGTTGGTGAGATGGATCTCCCTCTTACCTCTTGAAGATCCTCAAAAGCTTATTGATTTGCTTCTCTTTCTAAGTCCTTCACCACCAAGGGTTTCTTAAACACAAAACAACACATATATTTATTAGTATCTTAAGCTTGAATAAGAAAATCATGGATGTGCAACATGGTTAGAACCTTGAAAATTAAAAGAAAAGTGAAGAGTAATAAACTTCACCATTAAAGCTTCAATCTTTAGCTTGAAGAACAAGGTTGAAGAGAGATGATTTAGAGAAAATCTCCAACATGAAAATTGCTTAGAATATCATGTAGATTCAAGATCTATGGTTGGATGAAATTAAAAAGGATTGAATGGTGATTTTGGATGGTATGGTCGAAATTCCTCTTGAAGAACAAAGATAGAATTTTTTATTTTTGTAAGAGAAAAGCTTCTTAGGCTTGGTTAAGACAAAAGATGAAGTGAAAACACTTAGTTTTTCCTTCCACAAATTTTGTGAAGCTCCTTGGGAAAATCCCTAAAAATCATAAACAAATGTTACAATCAATAACAAGTGTAGAAATAGGTAAACCATGGTTCAATCATGGCTTAGAAAATCAAAACTAGAAGATTAGAAGAAGAAATATGAAATTTACCATTTTTGGTAGAATCTTGAAGCTTGGATTTGAAGATCAAGATGAATGATTTAGAGAAAACTCATAACTAGGGATGTTCTTAGAATAAGGTAAGGATTCAAGAAACTAGGTTGGATAAAATTTTTGAGTGATGGAAGGTGTTCTTGGAGTGCTTGGCCGAAACCTCCATGAAAAGAAAGTGGAGAGAAAAGCTTGATGAGTTATTGGTTTTGGAGAAGACAAAGGAAATAAAGGATACCAATAATATGGTCTTCAAACTTTCCTATGTCCTAAAGCTCCTCAAAACCGTAGCCCCCCCTCCAATGCATTCTCCTTGAGTGCAAATTGATCAATAATGATCAATAATGATGCAACATTGACCAAGACCACTTAACAATGACAAAGTTTTCCTTTAGCTCCAAAATGCTTCACAAAACTGTCCCCCCTCTTCCTAATGCATTCATGAAGTTGTCATCATTATTAGCCACCATCTAGAGCATTTCTAGCCATTGATTAATTCAATGGTTAGGATTTAGGTAGACTTTTGATTTAGAAGACTTAATCTAGGCCATTGGATCTTTCTCCTTTAAATTCTAACCATTAGATGTGTCTCCAAAATTAAGAGTCAAGATTGCTCCTTCAAACTTTAAATCCAAGGGTCCTAATTAGTCTTTGCTACTTTTTAAGACTAATTCTCCACCATTGATTAAATTTATATCCAATGGTCATAAATGGTCCTTGTTACTTTACAAGACCAAATCTCCACCCTTGATTAATTCTTCATCCAATGGTCATAAATGGTCTTTGTCACTTTTTGAGACCAAATCTCTACTATTGATTAAATCCAAATTCAATGGTTATAAATGGTCATAGCCATTTTATTAAACTTATCCTACACCATTGATTAAATCGACGGTTGATATTAAAGTCTTCAATATTGAACTTGTTTCCTATTGGTCTATCAAAAATTATCACAATCACTAATATTGACTTAATAGTACAATTTCTATTTTTATCTGCTAAAACCCCACGAAAGAATATATTTACTGTATTTTTATCGCCCGATAAATAAATACAGTACAAAACACAATACAATAAAATTTTAGAAATTGTTTCCGGATTCAGGTTTAGTAAGATCCCCTGTCTCCGTCTAAACAGTACAAATTTTTCTATGTGTAGAAAAATTTTCACTTTGCGAGATCCACCTGGGCCCACATACATCTCCTGGGCCCACAAACAGTAAAAAATTTCATAATCATCCACAAAAATCATAAATATTAGAAAACACACAAATATTAAATCAGATTACGTAAAATAATTAAAACCTAACGGTAAAAATTAAATTACGTAAAGTTTTCCCTGGCCCGAAAATTTTTATTTTCCTGACACGGAGTAAATCACTCAAAACGATTAAATACACTGATGTAATAATCAAAATAATTTTACAGTGCATAGAAATTACTAAACAATAAAATTCTGTTAATTGTCAAAATTATTGTTTAAGAGATACGAAAATTTTGGGGTGTTACAGGAACAACTAAGTAACTCATAAAATTATAAAATTTCATGGACATGATAAGTAAGATATGGAGAATAATTTAGTATAAAATACCAACTAAGATAAGTATTAGTAAACTTATTACTTAATCCCTCGGTTTAATTTAACTTGGGACCGAGTAATGAAACTTTACTGATAAATAGCAGCATACATAAACTTATGGAAAAATGGATCCAATGATTAAGTTGAGTTCTAAAATTTTTCGTAACACTTATAGTAACTTGAAAACTCAACTTTGGAAGATTAAAATATATTTAACAGATCTAAAAGTTACAGTAAATTTTTTTTCCATTCTTTGAAATGCTCCACCGCCATTTCACTTCCAGATTTCGCTTGAAATCTCTCATATTTCTCTCCCTCAATTATGTGTAAGAAAAGCTGAACAAAAACAAAGAGAAAAATATCATACGACCATCCATCCAAAACTCCCATTATCACCTTCCTATCATCCATTTTTAGCTAAGTTTCACTCCAATTCTTTTACTCATCTTTTCTTGTTAGTTATCGTGGCTGGAACAACCCTTAATACAGAGAAAACAAAACCAAAACAAGAAGGAAAGAGGCAGCAAAAACAAGAAGCAAACAAGGTAAAAAGGAAGGAAAAGCAAAGAGCCAAGGCTAGGGAGTGAGGTAGGTGATAACTTCATTGAATGTAGTTGTTTGTGCCCTATCTCTATGCATTATTGGTTGCTTTGTCCTTGTTGTGATGCATTATAGGAAGACTTTAGCCCATTTTCATGTAAAATTCATGTTGAAGTCTTCCTCTCTAATATTGTTTTAATTCTTCCTAATCTTTTATTGGTTTGAGCTTGATTACATTTGTATTTGACTGGTTGATTTCTCAATTGCTGGATGGTTCCAAAAGAACCAACTTGAAGTAAGAAAAGGCCCTATGTTGAATGAGGAATCACAAGGCAAGCTCCAGTATATCACGCCGCGGTGCAAGGAACTGCACGCCGTGGTGTCCTACTCTTTGTTAGTGCACCTTGTCAACCCGAGGTTGTCACACCGCGATGCAAGGAAGTAAATGCCGCGGCGCTGGTGCCCTAAGTTTTGCGCGCTGTGGTGCATGTTGCATAACGCTGTGGCATGATACGCAAAATATGTGCATCTATAAATACGTGGAACGTAGATTTTGTGGGAGTCTATTATTTTTTCTGCTAGGTTTTCTTCACTTTCTCTCTTCCATCTCTCATTCTTGTGTGAATAAGGTATCATTAATGGCGAAAAATAATGATCATACGAGGCCTTTGAGAGAGTTCGCTAATCCTCAAATGGAAAATCTCCAATCAAGTATTAGACGGCCTCCCATCCGCGTAAACAATTTTGAGATCAAACCTGCCATCATTCAAATGATTCAGACATCTGTATAATTTAGAGGTTTGTTGAATGAAAATCCCAATGCACATTTGTCAAATTTCCTGGAGGTCTACGACACCTTCAGGCACAAAAGGAGTCTCAGAAGATGTTATTTGCCTCAGGCCATTTCCCTTCTCTCTCAGAGATCGAGTCAAGAGTTAGTTGCAGTCATTACTAGCAGGATCTATAACTACTTGGGTAGATATATGCGAAAAATTCCTCAACAAGTACTTTCCTCCGGCTAAGACTATTGGATTGGTGAATGACATCACTTCATTCACTCAATCGGAATCTGAATCCTTGTACAAAGCCTAGGAGAGGTACAATGATCTGCTTAGAAGGTGCCCACATCACAAAATACCTCTATGGCACCAGATTTACTCTTTTCACAAAGGATTGCTACCTCTTCATTGTCCAATTATGGATGCGATTGTAGCTGCAGGTGGTTCATTATTGAGTAAATCTTTTGATGAAGCGTACCAACTGTTAGAAGAACTGGCCGCCAACAGCTACCAATGGCCTTCAATAAGAAACACTGAAAGGAAAGTAGCTGGAGTTCATGACGTTGATGTGCTCACATCTTTGTCTGCTTAGGTGGCAGCACTAGCAAACAAGTTTGACAGTTTGGGTACTGGCCCTAATCAAAGCCCCTTTGTGCAGTATAATAGGTATGGAAACAATCATGCCGGCGATAGTTATCCATCCGCTATGGAAAATGTCCAATATGCAGGAAACTATCGGCCATCTCAGAACAACCCCTATTCACAACAGTATAATTCTCCACCCTAATTTTTCATGGAGGGATAGCCAAGGGCAAGCATCGTCATCTACAGGCAATGAGAGACCACCGTACCCTCCTGGTTTCTCATTGCAAGCAAAGCCACCTATAAAAGAAAGGAAACCAGCATTGGAAGGCATGCTCATGTAACTCATGGTGAAAACTGATTCATACATGACAAAAACTGATACTCATCTGGCAAAAAATGATTCTCTTCTTTAGAGCCAAACGTCTTCAATCAGGGCTCTTGAGACGCAAGTGGGGCAGCTAGCCAATGCTATAAGCAATAGGCCCTTGGGGACTTCCTCTAATGATGATAAGGAGGCCTCTTTCAAACATGCTCCCTCAAGTTGAAGAAGCTGAAAAAGTCCTATCTAGACTATAAAAAATGCACCTTTTTGGATGCATCCACCTTTTTGCGTAATTTCTTAAGTTTTAAAGTCTAATATTTAATGCATTTTGATTTTAATAATTCATCTTAATTTGTTGTTGCATGCATGTGTTTGATAGGCTAGACAGTTTTTATTAGTGATTGAAGCCTCAAGGAGGCAATTCTGGCCGTTGTGTAGAGTTCGATATAGAATTCTGTAGTCAGACTTCTTATGCCGCTATGTTGGCTTTGTTACGCCACGGCATTTTGGTCTCCGCCCTATTAGGTTTTGAGACAGAGAGCACAACGTTGCAGCATGTGTTTGTTGACGTTGCAACGTCTTATTTTGTATAAAAAAAATTTGAAAGTGGAAAATTGAACTGTCTGCTCCTAACCGCGCGCTGCGGTATTGATCCGTTAACGCCATGGCGCTCTGTGCATGATTTGCTTAAATAAGTAATAGGGTTTGTGTCGCAACACAAACCTTTCAAATCCCTCTTTTCTGCGACTTCTCTTTGATTTCTTCCCTCCCATAATCTTCCATAATCCCTCATTTCTGTTCTTGTGTATCCCCTTGCATCCCATTTTCATCTCCATCTCCAGGTATTTGGTTTTCTCCTTCTTCTCCTTTTTTTTTCTTTTTCTCGTATTTTATTTCAGTTTTAATATTTGCTTAGTTTTACGTTCTTTTTAGTTAGTTATTACCTTAAGTAGTAGGTATATTGTTTAATAGTATCTTGATTTTAGTTAGTATTTAGTAGCATTGGGGTTGTGGGGCTGTTTGGGGTAATTTTGTGTTCTAAACGTTCATGCACGCCGTGACGCTTGGTAAATGCTGAGTCGGAAATGAACCACTCTTTTGCTAACCGCAAGTGCACGGGTCGCATAAGTAATAAGAATGATGAGTAAGATCGTCTCCACAGGGACTAAGGTAATTTCCAAAGCTAAGTATTAATTTACAGCTTAATTAATTCTATCAAGTAAACTTAAAATGGAAAAGGGGTTAAAAGATAAATTACAAGACATAAAGAAAAGCAAAGATAGGTGTTTGTCCCTTTATTAGGCCGCAAGTGCACGGGTCATACAAGTAATACAATTTAAGAGTATAAGTTCTTTCCCACGAGGATAAATGGCTTCCATTACTAAGTAACAACCAATAGCTTAGCTAAATTCTATTCAAGAACATATAAAATAGATGAAAATACAAATAAACTAAATCTATACTACAAAAGCAATAAAGATAATGGTTTAGAGATCTAGGAAATCCTTCTTCACTTCCTATTTCAACTAATGATATGCAATCCTTCCAAGCAACATCAATGATTAATTAGTTTAGCTTGAGAATTTGATTTAGTCAAAAGCTTATGTCTAGCATAATTAACCCTGGTGTCATTTACCTAATCCACTATATTTCCATGAGAACTAGTGTAAACTCCACTAATGAACGATCTATTCTCAAACACATGCTAATACATGGCTAAAAAGTATATTTCTATCCAATTAGCGAATCAACTCATCCAAGCCAATTGAACACATCAAACATGCATCTACCATACTATATCCATATCCACAAATTCCTATGTCTAGTTCATTTGCATCAACCAAGATCATGTAATTATTGACCAAACAAGAGCAAGCATTAAGCATAGGTATGGAAGAACAAAGCCAAACATCAATATAAACTTAGATTAACACATAAACATCAATATTCATAGAAAGATCCAAATTAATTCCTAAATACAGTTGGGCTAATCTATGAACATGAAAATAACATCAAAACAGTGTTCAAAAGATAAGGGAAGAGAAGAGAAACTAAGGGAGAAGAGGAAGGAATCCATAGATATCATCCTTGAAGCTTGAATCTTCTTTCATGAAGAAGATGGCCTCCAACTAAGCCTCCCTAGGCCTCCAATCAGCCTAGAAATGAAGAACAGGTCACAGCCTCTCTAAAACCTAAAAACTAAAGCGGAGCTCCCTAAACTCTTCTTTGTAAATTTGTTAAAAATCTATTTATAGACTCAGAAAAATAGAGGCACGTCGTAACATTAACATGCCTACGCCGCGGTGTGTGTCAAATTAGGTCAGGGACGCTGCGGCGCTCAGTCTTCATGTCACAACGTTCAAATCTTCAAGCTCTCTGACTTTGATGCAGGGGATTCACCACCCGCTGCGGCATTAATATGCCTGCGCCGCGGTGTTTTAAGCTGAAATGCAGATTTGGCCTTTTCTTCCCATTCTAGCTCAAATGATCCATATATCATCTTGTTTGAAGCCTTTCCTAATATATAGAAAACACCAAATCAGTAAGAATTGTGAATCCACTTGATCAATCAAATAATATGCACAGTTTGCTCAATATCATATAAGAAAGGTATCAGAATTAAATATAACAAATATAAGCATAAAACCTTCCAAATATGCATAAATACAAGGACTTAAGCAATCAGAGAAATACTGGTATGGGGCACAAATAACTAGACAATGTGGAGTTATCAATAGGTTGAGAACTTAGAGAATCCTTTTTCACCTCCTATTTAAACTGAAAACATGCAATCCCTATGAGCATACAAACGATTAGATTAGGTTAGCCTGAGAAACTAACTTAATTAAAAGCCTATATCTAGGACAATTAACCTTATGCTATTTACCTAGTTCACTATATGTCCATGAGAAGTAGAGCAAACAACAAGCATTAAGATCAATTCTCACTAAGGCTATGCACGGCTAAAAGGTATATGTCTATCCTATTAACGAATCAACCTATTCCACCATTGGAATGAAGTCGAACGTACATCTACCATACAAATGATCTAAAACCTAAAGTCCTATGTCTAGGCTCAATAGATTTCAACAAATCACCCATAAGTTAATCATACAAATAAGAGTATTAAGCACAATATAATAGAACAAAACCCAAATCTTTCATATGAATTCAAAAGGGGTACAAATTATTCAATGTCAAAGGGAGATTTAAAGAATAATCTAAACACAGCTAGCTACATAATGAATACGAGAATGTCATGCAAAAATTCGTATTCAAGATAAATGAAAGAGAGAGAAAAGAAGAAATAGAAGAAGAAGCCTCAATGGTTTGAGCCTTGAAGCTTGGATCTTGATTCCTTCAACCCTCTTTCAACCTCACAATGCCTTCCTAGCTGCTAAATTCTCCAATGAGCAAAAGCCCCAAAATGTATTATGAAAGACAAAAGAGAGAGAAGTGCGAAAAAAATATGAGAGAGTAGAGAGTCCCTGCTAAAATCCGAGCTTCATTATTTAAAGATGGACAGATCACGCCACGACAATATATAACATGCGCCGCGGCTCACAAAAATTAGGGCACCACCATCACGACATGAGTTACCTTGCGTCGCGGTGCTTAAGCCTTGGGTTCATCAGGGTGCACAAGTAGAGAGTATAATGCCACGACATGGAGTTCCTTGCATCGCGGCCTTGCATCGCAGCTTGATGTACTAGAACTTATCTTTTGATTTCTCTTCGAATACAGGGCTTTGACTTGCGTCAATTTGGTTCTTTTGGACTCATCGTGCAATTGAGAAATCAACTAGTCAAACACAAATGTAATCAAGCTCAAACTAATCAAAGATTAGGAAGAGTTAAAGCAAGATTAGAGAGGAAGACTTCAACATGAATTTTACATACAAATGGGGCTAAAGCCTTCCAACAATGCATCACAAGGACAAAGCAACCAATAAAGCATAAAGATAGGGCATAAATAACTACATTCAATGGAGTTATCAGTAGATTATGTCGTGGCATTGATATGAACTTCTTTGAGTGCCATGGCGTAGAAACTTCACGTCGCGGCGTATGCTTGAATGAGTTTGAATGCCGCGACATGGGCATATTACGCCGTAGCACTGGATGGAATTGTTTGAATGCCGTGATGCTGGCATTAATATTGCGGTGTCTTCCTTATTTTTCCAGAAAATTAATTACTTTTAATTGTCATATTCATTTTATTGCTCAGTTCTGACCCTTTTATCTCTTTTCAGGTGTTCATATTTGCTTAATGGGTCCTAAACAATATAAACGAGAAAACAACGAGTAACCTAGGGAGTCATCTCCTCCCCGTGCCTTTGACCATTCTAGATTCATGTCTACTGAGGCGTAGGACAGTTATAGGACCCTAGTCTCAAAGAAGGTTATTATTAAGAGGGGTTTCAATTTCCAAGACTCCTTGCAACTAGATATAGAGGCCACCATCTGTCATTTCTAGTGGGTGGAGTTTGCTAAACACCCCGATAGGGCTCCCGTACTGTTGGTTCGTGAGTTCTACGCGAACCTGGCTTTCATTCATCAGGAGTTCACCATTGTTAGTGTATGGAGGCGCAGAGTCCCTTTTTCCCCTGAGTCCATCAGAACTATTTTATCCCTGCCTCTTGCCCTTAAGATGTGTGATTACTAAGAGTTTATCAGATCGGAGCTTATAGAGAGGATTGACCTACAGACGGTCATTGGCTGTATCTGTATAACTGAGTCACAGCTGGTCCCATGGACCTTTCACAGGAGGGGCATGCCCGATTCTTCCCTTGCTCTTACCTGACTGCAAAGGCTAGGGTCTGGTACCATTTCATCAGTACCAGGATCTTGCCCTCCAAAAACTTATCGAAGGTCACATGCGACAGAGCCATTCTGATTTACGCCATCCTGTAGCGATGCTCGATTGATATTGCCTACATCCTATACCTGCAGCTGCGGAGGGTAGCCATGGAGCCACATAACCTTTTCTTCCCTTCCTTCATCCACCGGCTATGTCAGAGGCAAGGTGTTCCCCTTGGCTATAACGAGGAGCTTACAAATATCCAACAACCTCTTAATGAATACTTCATTGGGAGGGTTGGAGCAACTTCTCTAGAGGCAGCAGTCCCTTGCTGAGTCCCCAGGAGAGTTCAGCGACTGATCCTAGATCCCCAGATTCTGCAATAGGAAGAGGACATTCGAGTAGAGCTTCGCCAGCTTACCGCCATGTAGGCATACACTATCGAGAGCATTCGATGGCCAGCGAAGCGCCTACAAATCTCCACTCAGGACTTTCCCATTCCTCCATACCCACCATTTGATGGTGCAGGCCCGTCCCACCAATAGCAGCCCTACCCTCTTTTTGATGGAGTTGGACCCTCGCATCAAGATCAGGACCCAGTCGCCCGCCATGAAGATAGTGACGGTGATATTGAGCTGCTTCCAGGTGTTGATGACAGCAGTGTAGGCACGGAGGTTCTGCCTAATGTTGATGACGATTTGTAGTGATGTACACAAGGTATCTTTTCTTTTATGTTGACTCTACTTCTTTTTATATATATGTATGGAACGGTGAGGACACTTTTTCCCTTAGGTTTGGGGGGTGTCTTGGTATTTTGTTATATACATGGCCTTTTTATTATTATTAAATATTATTAGTTTCATTTCTTGATATTGTTATTATTTTTTGTTTATTATATGATCTAGTGCACCTAATGGTTGATTTGCATGATTGATTCTTGTGAAATTATTTGAATGCATAAAATGATGCCATTTGCTAGTGTAATGATTGCCCAATGATAATTAGGGATGTAAATTCACCTCAATTTTTTCTGTGAATCCCTATATGCAATCTTGGAAGTATTCCAATCAATCTTGATTCTTTTTATGCATGATGAATTTTCTATTCCTATGCTTGTTTGGCCTTGGACTGGATTTGAGTGCTTTTCTAGAGAATGCTTATGACAAGTACATATGGATGTGTCTTACATCTCTGAAATTGTTTTGTATCTCTCTTGAAACGTAATCCTAAGTTGTGCATAATTGAGGAAATGATTAGGGCATTCTTTGGACCGATTAAACCTTTCAAGCTTAATCTTAAATGATGATATCTATTGGTCCCCTTTGAAGCTTTTTGATTTGTTGGCCTTATTTGTTTTTCATTACCATCATGTTCATTAACCTGTTAACCATTCCAATGCATCTGAAAGTATTGCATTTTCTTCCTACCATCAATGTTTATTGAGTGCATGATATGTAATTTCTTGAAGTGAGTTCAGTGATTAGGGGTATTAACATTTTCAATATAAAAAATGAGCCTGAAGGAACCAAATGCAATAGAAGAAAAAGAAATTGCTTTGTAAAAGTAAAAAGAAAAAAAAAAGAGAAGAAAGAAAAGCAAAGCAAACAAAGAAAGAAGAAAGGTTAAAAATGAAAAGCATTGCATGGTTCTAGCGAGTTTTGAGCTTTCACTGTTGAATACCCTGCTAGTTTCACTTGTTCTCGAGTCTTGAAATCATATATTTTTGTTTCTCAAGGTTTGTTTGCTATCCTTTCCCCTTTCTTCTTTACCCCATAACCATGGCCTTATATTATAAACTGATAAAGCCCATTTTGATCCTCATTCATGTGTGATTTACATTAGCAGAGAAAAAGTTGTATAACACTTTTTTGTAGATTCTTTGATCGATATCCATGTGTTTATTCATATGCCTATCTGGTTGAGTATGATTTAAAATGAAGAGGTTTGACTTGCATGTTTATGGGAAATGAACCATGCATGATTTGAAACTTTGATTATTTGTATGGTAAGGATTGTATAGGTGTGAACCAGAATTTTGAGCCATGCCTATTATTTGAGGTTTAATGCAGTCATAGTACGCTAGAATTTAAGATGAGCTTGTCTTTACAAGTGTAGTCTAGCTTTGTTTTGCTCGAAAACTAGCAAAATCTTAAGTTTGGGAGTGTGATAACTCCATTGAATGTAGTTATTTGTGCCCTATCTCTATGCATTATTGGTTGCTTTGTCCTTGTTGTGATGCATTGTTGGAAGGCTTTAGCCCATTTTCATGTAAAATTCCTGTTGAAGTCTTCCTCTCTAATCTTGCTTTAATTCTTCTTAATCTTTGATTGGTTTGAGCTTGATTACATTTGTATTTGACTGGTTGATTTCTCAATTGTAGGATGGTTCCAAAAGAACCAACTTGAAGTAAGAAAAGACCCTGCGCTGAATGAGGAATCACAAGGCAAGCTCCAGTACATCATGTCGCAGCACAAGGAACTGTATGCCGTGACGTCCTGCTTTCTCCCAGTGCACCATGTCGACCCGAGGCTATCATGCCGTGTGGTGCAACGCCGTGACGTGATACGCAAAATCTGTATTTCTATAAATACGTGGAACGCATATTTTGAGGGAGTCTATTATTTTTTCTACTAGGTTTTCTTCACTTTCTTTCTTCCATCTCTCATGTTACATTTTAGGACTTTTGCCCATTGGACAATCCAACAGCTAGAAAGGCATTGTGAGGTTGATAGAGGGTTGAAGGAACCAAGATCCAAGCTTCAAGGCTTAACCCATTGGGGCTTCTTCTTCAGTTTCTTCTTCTTTTTCTCTTCCATTTATCTTGAATGCGAATTTTTTGTATTACATTTCGTATTCATTGTGTAGCTAGCTGTGTTTAGATTATTCTTTGAATCTCCCTTCGGCATTGAATGATTTGTACCCCTTTTGAGTTTATATGAAAGATTTAGGTTTTGTTATATCATATTGTGCTTAATGCTCTTATTTTTCTAATCAACTTATGGGTGATTTGTTGAAATCTTTTGTGCCTAGACATAGGACTTTAGGCTTTAGATCATTTGTATGGTAGATGCATGTTCGATTTCATTCTAATGACAGAGTGGGTTGATTCGTTAATAGGATAGACATATACCTATTAGTCGTGCATAGCCTTAGTTGAGAATCGATCTTAATGGTTGTTGTTTGCGCTGGTTCTCATGGACGCATAGTGAACTAGGTAAATAGCATAGGGTTAATCATCCTAGACATAGACTTTTAACTAAGTTAGTGTCTTAGGCTAATCTAATCTGGTCATTTGTATCCTCAAAGGGACTGCATGCTTTTAGTTGTAATAGGGGGTGAAAAAGGATTCTCTAGGTTCTCAATCTATCTTTGCTTTTCTTTATGTCTTATAATTTATTTATCAGCCCATTTTCCACTTCACGTTTGCTTGAATAGAATTAAGTAGGCTATAAATTAATATTTAGCTTTGGAAATTACCATAGTCCCTGTAGAGACGATCCTACTCATCATATTATTACTTGTGCGACCGTGCACTTGTAGTTAGCAAAAAAGCGATTGGGTTCTGAATCAGCAAGTTTTTGGCGCCGTTGCCAGGGACGACGGTTAATTTCTATATTGCTATTATTGATATTAAGCTCTGTTTGTTCTAATTCAAGTCTTTTCTTTCATTACATTTTGATTTAATATTTCATTCTTGTATGAATAAGATACCATCAATGGTGGAAAACGATGATCATACGAGGCCTCTGAGAGAGTTTGCTAATCCTCAAATGGAAAATCTCCAATCAAGTATCAGACGACCTCCCATCCGCGTAAACAATTTTGAGATCAAACCTGCCATCATCCAAATGATTCAGACATCTATACAATTTGGCGGTTTGTTGATGAAGATCCCAATGCATATTTGTCAAATTTCATGGAGATCTGCAATACCTTCAGAAACAATTGAGTCTCAGAAGATGCCATTCGCCTTAGGCTCTTTCCTTTCTCTCTCAGAGATCGAGCCAAGAGTTGGTTGCAGTCATTACCAGTGGTATCTATAACTACTTGGGTAGATATGTGCAAAAAATTCCTGAACAAGTACTTTCCTCCAGCCAAGACTGCTGGATTGGTGAATTACATCACTACATTCACTCAATCGGAATCTGAATCCTTGTACAAAGCCTGGGAGAGGTACACTGATTTGCTTAGAAGGTGTCCACATCATGAAATACCTCCATAGCACCAGATTTACTCTTTTTACAAAGGATTGCTACCTTTTCATCATCCAATTGTGGATGCAGCTGCAGGTGGTTTATTATTGAGTAAATCTTTTGATGAAGTGTACCAATTGTTGGAAGAACTGGCTGCCAACAGCTACCAATGGCCTTCAACAAGAAACACTCAAAGGAAGATAACTGGAGTTCATGACGTTGATGCACTCACATCTATGTCTGCTTAGGTGGCAGCACTAGCAAACAAGTTCGACAGTTTGGGTACTAGGCCTAATCAAAGTCCCTTCGTGTTATGTGATAGGTGTGGAAACAATCATGCTGGCGATAGTTTTCCATCCACTATGGAAAGTGTCCAATTTGCAGGAAACTATCAGCCATCTCAGAACAACCCCTACTCATAGTAGTATAATCCTGGGTGGAGAAACAACCTCAATTTTTCATGGAGGGATAGCCAAAGGCAATCATCTTCATCTACTAGCAATGAAAGACCACCATACCCTCCTGGTTTCTCATTGCAAGCAAGGCCACCTATACAAGGAAGGAAACCAGCATTGGAAGACATGTTCATGCAATTCATGGTGAAAACTGATTCATACATGACAAAAACTGATGCTCATCTGGCCAAAAATGACTCTTTTCTTCAGAGCCAAACGTCTTCAATCAGGGCTATTGAGATGCAAGTGGGGCAGCTAGCCAATGCTATAAGCAATAGGCCCCGGGGGACTTCCTCTAGTGATGATAGGGAGGCCTCTTTCAAACATGCTCCCTCAAGTTGAAGAAGCTGAAAAAGTCCTGCCTGGACTATAAAAAAGGCACCTTTTTGGATGTAATCAACTTTTTTGCATTAATTTCTTAAGTTTTAAAGTCAAATATTTAATTCATTTTGATTTTGATAATTCATCTTAATTTGTTTTTGCAAGCATGTGTTTGATAGGCTAGATAGTTTTTATTAGTGATTAAGGCCTCAACGAGGCAATTCTGGCTGTTGTGTAGAGTTCGCTTCAAAATTCTACAGTCAGACTTCTCACATCGTGATGTTAGCTTTGTTACGCCATGACGTTCTGGTCTCTGCCTTATTAGGTTTTGAGACAGAAAGCACAATGCCACAGCGTGTGTTTGTTGACGTTGCGACGTCCTCTTTCATATAAAAAAAATTAAAATGGAAAATTGAACCATCTGTGCGTAACTGCGAGCCGAGGCATTGATCTGTTAACGTCGCGGTGCTCTATGCGTGATTTGCTTAAATAAGTAACAGGGTTTGCGCTGCAACGCAAACCTTTCAGATCCCTCTTTTCTACGACTTCTCTCTGATTTCTTCCCTCCTCTAATCTTCAACAATCCCTCATTTTTGTTCTTGTACATCCCTTTGCATCCCATTTTCATTTCCATCTCCAGGTATTTGGTTTTCTCCTTTTTTTTGTTCTTTTTTTGTATTTTATTTCAGTTTTAATATTTTCTTAATTTTAGGTTCTTTTTAGTTAGTTATTACCTTAAGTAGTAGGTATGTTGTTTAGTAGTAGCTTGATTTTAGTTAGTATTCAGTAGAATTGGGGTTATAGGGGCTGTTTGGGGTAATTTTGTGTTCTGAACGTTCATGCACGCCCCGGTGCTCGGTAGATTACGCCGCGACATTGATATGAACTTGTTTGAGTGCCACGGCATGGAAACTTCACGTCGCGGCTTATGCTTGAATGAGTTTGAATGTCGCGGCATTGGCATATTATGCCACGACGCTGGATGGAATTGTTTGAATGTCGCGGTGCTGGCATCAATACCGCGCTGCTGATAATCACATATTTTATTCATTAAGAAACCCTTATGTTTAGTTATTTACACTCTTCATGTACTTAATTGACTGAATTTGATTATGTTTTGTAAGTTTGAACTCGAATCAGACTTAATTAATTTTTTCAGCATTATTCGGGTCTTACACTGTTTCTGTATTTTAGCCATATCTTGAGTTCTAAATGTCTGATAATTATGAATTTTACCTTGTAGGAAAGATAAGAAAGAGCTCTACAACTTTGATGAAGAGCTCAAAGACAATTTCAGACATCTAGTGGAGCTAATTGGGCATGGAAATCAGAATACGGGATTTGTGACTGGAACCCGAACAGTGTGTAGTAACCAGAACATAATTCGAGTTTGGACATATAAAATGGGCTGAAAATTTGTAATCTGAAAGTTAAGACCCATATGTACAACTTTCATGTCAAGCACAAAACTTGATTCGGGCTCCTTGATGGAGATATTGGGTCTGAAAGTCAAAATAGAGGTGCTGAAACTGGTCCTGAATAGTCTATAGTAATTGAGTCATATCTTGGGATGTAGGACGAATTTTTGGGTGTTTCCAGAGCCATTGGAAAGCTTAGACAATTTCCTAGAACTTTCATGAAGACCACTTGGCTCAGAAATGACGAAATCAATGAGTTCAGCAATAAAGAATTTCGGAGACAAGGTAGCTCACCTACTCACCCACCTACTCATCCACCTACTAATCCCATCTACCCATCTACTACTACTCTGAATCCTCTATAAAAGGAAGCATGTGGAGAGCTCTAGGAACACACACACTTGGTGTTAGAGATAGCTTTTCATAGTTCTTGTATATTTTTCTTTCATTGTAATGGAGAGCTAAGTCACTTCTAGTCAATTCGGGACTCTTGAAGAGATTGTGGCTTGGATTCTTGAGACCTTGGTTATGTAATGTATTTGATTTATATTTGAATTCCTCTTCTCTTCTTCTTCTGTTCTCTTGATCTTGAATGCATGAATGGTGATTCTGTTTATGTTTGATCTGATTTGATCTTGGTTTAAGATTAAGTATTGTGATGAAATTTAGAAGTGATTGATCTGAATTAATCACATAACTAAAGATTGAGATTTGTGATGAAACTTAGAACTGATTGATCTAAACTAATCACGTAATTGAAGAGGTTAGGTTACTGATTTGTGCCTAGGTTAATTGAATTCGGTGCTTAAATTGACATATATTTACATGAATGGTGCAATTGCAGATTTGTGTTTCTCACTTGTCAATTGAATTCTGGACAATTGTCTAGTATAAATTCTGGATCTGATGCAGAGATCTCGGTTAGATCCAAGTTAACCATTCAAATGTATTTCAGGTGTTTGTTGAAAGGTCTATGATTGAATCCACCCAATCTCAGATAGATTTTTGAATTGACTGTTCTTCTAATTGTTATTTCTCTTTAAATCCCGTCACTGCGATCCTTGAACCATCAAAACCCCCCTTTTTCTAACTTTCACTTGATTTGATCAAATTGCATCTACGATCCTTGAGGAGACGATCTGGTGTTGTTCACTATACTACAAGTTTAGGTAATAACTTCGGTTATAATTTTGACTGAGTTCGGCGCTCGTCAGAATTTTGGCGCCGTTGCCGGGGATCTCGTAGGTGTAATCTTTTCATTTTGAGTAACCTTACTAATTTTTGTTATTTCTTACCTATTCTAACAGTTATTTTTCATTTACTAACATTGTTCATACCATACTAACATTTTTATCTTAGCTTTTGAATTTTTCTGATTTAGGAAAGACGGAAAACAGGTGATTACGGGTAACTATTGAAATTTTCGAACTGAAACATGCCCAGAATGAGCTAAAACTTGCTTGGTTGAAGGAAAATAGCCTGATAAACAAGACTCACAGTAAACTGTGAGGTCACCCCTGGTTTTTCGAAATTCTATCATTTAGACCACTTTTTCAATTTTTTAATATTTTTTATTGCATTTTCTAGTTTCATTTTTATGTAGATTTTGTTCTGTGTTAATTCCATAATTTTTAAATATGTTTAGACATATTAACTAGATTTATTTTTGCATATTTTGAGTGTTGTTTAGTGTATTTTGCTTAGTTGTTGTTTTTGTGTTTTTGTGCTTTAGTTGATGCATGACTAGGTCCAATCCTGATATCTTGCTTGATCTTGATCTTGAGATTGATAGGACCTTGCATAGATTAATTAGAGCTCGTGTGATAAATTCAAGAGTTAATTGTGAACCTAACTTTGATTTTGGGAGTGAACCTGATAACTTAAGTAATCCTGAAATCATGGCTAATAGAACCCTTAAGGAACTTCTTGCCTGATGTATCTTACCAATCTTTGTGCATTCAATATCCTGATCTTGATGCAGATTTTGAATTGAAATCTGGTTTGATACACTTGTTACTAAAGTTTCATGGTCTTGTGGGTGAAGATCCTCATAAGCACCTGAAAGAGTTCCATGTTGTGTGTTCAACCATGAAGCCACAAGGCATCTCTGAGGAACACATCAAGTTAAGGGCATTTCCCTTCTCACTTGTCGATGCAGCCAAAGATTGGTTGTTTTATCTTTCACCAGGTTCAGTCAGAAGTTGGAATGACATGAAGAGGTTGTTCCTGGAGAGATTCTTCCCTGCCTCTAGAGCTGCTGCAATTAGGAAGGATATATGTGGCATCAGACAGATGTCTGGTGAAACTTTGCATGAATACTGGGAGAGATTCAAGAAGTTGTGTTCGAGCTGCCCTCATCACCAAATTAGTGAACAGCTCTTGATTCAATACTTTTATGAGGGCTTGCTGCCAAATGATAGAAGCATGATCGATGCTGCCTCTGGAGGAGCCTTAGTAGACAAAACTCCTACCGCCGCAAGAGATCTGATAGCAAACATGGCAGCCAATACCCAACAGTTTGGCTCGCGGATCATCACCGCAACTAGAGGAGTTAATGAAATTCAAGCATCTCATATGGACCAACAAAGAATGGAACACAGACTAGATGAATTGACTTCTTTGGTAAGACAAATAGCAGTGGGTCAACAACCACCCATGCAGATGACTGCATCAGTGTGTGGAATTTGCTCTAATTTATCTCATCCTACTGATTCATGCCCTACACTTCAGGAAGATGGTTCCGCTTTTCCAGATCAATGTGTTGCTGCAGCTGGTGTTTTTCCTGGTAGACCCCAATATCAGCAACAACAGCAACAATCTAGATATGATCCATTTTCTAGTACTTATAATCCTGGTTGGCGAGACCATCCCAATTTGAGATATGGGAATTCTAGCCAGCAACAACAGCCCCACCAGCAGCAACAACAATTTAGATACCAAGCTGCAGGTCCAAGCAACAAATACCAACAAATACCCCCGCATTCAGACAACAAGAACTGCTCACATTCGGCGGTCTGTCCAATCCACTCCAGGTGAGCCATCATTGGAAGACGATGAAACAAATGGCCACAAATAACATTCAGTCCCAGCAGAACGTCAGTGCCAACATTCAGAATTTACAAACTCAAATCGGGCAGCTGGCAACCACTGTGAGCGAGCTAAAGAGTCAAGGTTCTAGCCAATTGCCTTCACAAATAGTCAACAATCCAAGAGGCAACGTAAGTGCAATTACCTTGAGAAGTGGCAAAGAAGTTGATGTTCTAACCTTACAGCAATCAGAAATTGACTAAAAAAGGCAGGAAATGGATAATTCAGTCCAGAAATCTGTGCCACTGAAGAAAATTGCAGAGAATTCAGATGTTACCATTCCATTACCTTTTCCAAATAGGATCACACAATCCAAGAGAACAATGCAAGAGAAATGGAAAAAGAAGTCATGGAGACATTCAGGAAAGTGGAAATCAATATTCCCCTCCTAGATGCAATCAAGCAAATTCCAAAATATACTAAATTTCTCAAGGAGTTGTGCACTCATAAGAGAAGGTTGAAAGGGAATGAGAAGATCAGCATGGGTAGAAATGTTTCTCCATTATTCTTGCCAAGCATGCCACAAAAATGCAAAGATCCTGGAACTTTCACAATTTCTTGCACAATTGGCAACTCTAGATTTGAGCATGCAATGCTAGATTTGGATGCTTCGATCAATGTCATGCCCATGTCAGTTTATAAGTGTTTAAACATTGGTACTTTGCAACCCACTGGTATCGTGATTCAGTTGGCAAATAGAGCCACTACTCATCCTGCAGGTGTGCTGGAAGATGTGTTAGTTCGGGTGAATGAGTTGATTTTTCCAGCAGATTTCTACGTTCTGGACATGGAAGATGAGTCTTCAACAAACCATGCTCCATTGATTCTAGGCAGACCATTCCTCAAGACCGCCAAGACCAAGATAGACGTGCATGCTGGCACCCTTTCTATGGAGTTTGGCGACGATTTGGTACAATTTAACATTTTTGATTCCATGAAACACCCCCTAGAGGAGCATTCTGTTTTCCATGTTGATATGATTGAGATGCTGGTTGATGATGTCTATACTGATTTATATGCTGAATTCCCTGATATTGTTGACTATCTTGGTTCTGTTTCTTGTGATACATGTGCCACTTGTGATGTTGAACCATGTGCTGCATGTGCTGAGATTTATTCTGTTATGAGTAATGATACAGCTGTTGATGATGCAACAATTGAGAATGAGAGTCAGTACCATGCTGAAATTAATGTTGCTGAGTTAGTTGTTTCAGATCACTTGTTACCTTCCATTGTGCAACCTCCATCCTTGGAGTTGAAGACTTTACCAGACCATCTTAAATATGTATATTTGGGAGATGGTGAGACACTTCCGGTGATCATTGCTAAAAACCTACAACCTGATCAAGAAGAAAAATTACTACAGATTTTGAGGCAGAATAGGCAAGCAATCGGATGGACTCTTGCAGATATTCCTGGTATTAGCCCCTCCACATGCATGCATAAGATTTTATTGGAAGAAGGGATTAAACTAATTAGACAGCCCCAAAGGAGACTAAATCCCCTGATTCTAGATGTGGTAAAGAAGGAAGTTACAAAGCTGCTTCAAGCTGGCATTATTTATCCCATATCTGACAGTCAATGGGTGAGCCCCGTGCAAGTGGTTCCCAAGAAATCTGGGGTCACAGTGGTTGCGAATCAGAACAATGAGCTTGTGCCCACACGAGTTCAAAACAGTTGGCGAGTTTGCATTGATTATAGGCGGCTTAACCAGGCTACCAGAAAGGATCATTTCCCGCTGCCCTTCATTGATCAGATGTTAGAGCGGTTAGCTGGCAAGTCACATTATTATTTCCTGGATGGATATTCGGGCTATTTTCAGATTCATATAGCCCCAGAAGACTAAGAGAAGACTACTTTCACTTGTCCATTTGGCACATTTGCATACAGGAGGATGCCCTTTAGTCTGTGCAATGCTCCAGGCACCTTTCAGAGGTGTATGGTAAGTATCTTTTTCGATTTTTAGAAAATTGCATGGACGTATTTATGGATGATTTTACTGTCTATGGATCTTCCTTTGATGCATGTTTAGATAGTCTGGCTCAGGTCTTGCATAGATGCATTAAGACTAACCTCGTTCTAAATTTTGAGAAATGTCATTTCATGGTAGAACAAGGTATAGTCTTAGGGCATGTGATATCTCGTGAGGGTATTGAGGTAGATCCTGCAAAAATAGATGTTATTTCATGCCTATCTTACCCCACATGCGTGCGGGAGATTCGTTCTTTCCTTGGTCATGCAGGTTTCTATCGGCGGTTCATAAAGGATTTCAGCAAAATTGCACTTCCGCTATCCAACTTATGCGCAAAAAGATGTGGAGTTTCACTTTGACAAGAAGTGCCAGGATGCCTTCAATCAATTGAAGCAGGCATTGACCAGTACACCTATCATCCAACCGCCGGATTGGACACTTCCATTTGAGCTGATGTGTGATGTCTCTAATTATGCATTGGGAGCTGTTCTTGCACAAAGGGTCGGTAAAGTATCTCATGTCATTTCCTATGCTTCGAGAACTTTAGATCCTGCACAAATCAACTACACCACAATTGAAAAGGAACTTTTAGCAATTGTTTTTGCTTTAGATAAATTTCGATCATATTTGCTTGGTTCTAGAGTGGTTGTGTTTTCAGATCATGCAGCATTAAAGTTTCTCCTGAAGAAGCCCAATGCCAAGCCCCGGTTGATTAGGTGGATGTTGCTCCTCCAGGAGTTTGATATTGAGATCCGTGACAAGAGTGGAGCAGAGAATTTGGTGGCTGATCACTTGAGTCGAATTGAAAGGGAGGCAGATGTTTTTCCCATCCATGATGTTTTCCCTGATGAGTAGCTTTTCAAGCTGCAAGGCAACATCCCTTGGTTTGCTGATTTGATTAATTTCTTGGTTGCTAAAGCAATACCTGCACATTTCACAAAGGCTAAGATTGATAAATTGAAAAGTGAGTCAAAGTATTATGTGTGGGATGATCCTTACTTATGGAGATTTTGTAGTGACCAAGTAATTAGGAGATGTGTGCCTGATGATGAATTCCATTCCATTCTTAGCTTTTGTCATAAACTTGCATGTGGCGGCCACTTCGGTCCTCAACGGACTGCTAGGAAAGTTTTAGACTCTGGATTATATTGGCCCACTCTATTTCATGATGCATATATGTTTTGCAAATCTTGTGATCAATGCCAGAGAACAGGGAATACTTCTCGTAGGAATGAAATGCCCCAGAAACCCTTATTATTCTGTGAGATTTTTGATGTTTGGGGTATTGACTTTATGGGTCCTTTCCCTGTATCATTTGGTTTTGTTTACATCTCGCTGTCTTTGTGGATTATGTATCTAAATGGGTGGAGGCTAAGGCCACTTGGTGATGATTCTAAAGTTGTTGTGGATTTTATTAGATCTGATTTTACGTAGGTTTGGAGTCCCGAGAGCCATCATTAGTGATCAAGGTTCACATTTTTGCAATCGAAGCATGGAGGCTTTGATGAAGAAGTATGGAGTCTAACACAAGGTTTCTACACCCTACCACCCCCAAACCAATGGGCAAACCGAGGTCTCCAATAGAGAAATTAAGCAGATACTCCAGAAGACAGTTCAACCTAACAGAAAGGACTGGAGCAAGAGGCTTGAGGATGCTTTATGGGCTTACCGGACTGCTTATAAGACACCAATCGGGATGTCTCCGTATCGGGTTGTTTTTGGAAAAGCATGCCACCTGTCGGTGGAAATTGAGCATCGAGCATTCTGGGCGGTGAAAAGGTGCAACTTGGACCTAGATCAAGCAGGTATAGAGAGGAAGCTGCAGCTGCAGCAATTGGAAGAGATCCGCTTGGAGGCTTATGAAAGTTCCAAACTTTATAAGGAGAAGACCAAAGCCTTCCATGATAAGTTGATTCTGAGGAAAACATTTGAGATTGGTCAAAAAGTTCTCCTCTATAACTCCCGCCTCCGACTCATGCCTGGCAAATTAAGGTCTAGATGGGATGGACCATTTATTGTTACTAATGTTTTTCCTTCTGGTGCTGTTCAGATTAAAAGTGAGGTCACTGCCAAAGCTTTCATCGTAAATGGACACCGCCTCAAACAGTATCATGAACTTCCAGAGAATGCAGAAGTGGAGGTGATGAACCTTCTCCATCCGCATTATGAATAAAAAAAAATAAAAAAAAAAAAAAAAAAGAAAAAAAAACAGCTGTGTGCCCGACAATGAGGTAGGTAGTGTCACTCAGAAGCATGTGGAGGTCATTTTTTTCTTCAGCGACAACAACTGCGAAAATCTTGCAGTATATATTTTATTGGCCTACTTTATTAAAGGTCTGTTACACCTTTTGCAAAAGTCTGCGGAAATTGGTCAAAAAGTTCGCTTTGAGATTATCATCGCATCTACTCCTTGGAAAATTGAGATCTAGGTGGCGCGGTTCTTTTGTTGTCAAACACGTGTATCCTCTGGGGCCGTAGATATTGAGGATCCTAGGAATGGTAATGCGCTTAAGGTTAATGGACAAAGACTCAATCATTCTTGGAAAACCAAGTTCTTGAGTTCTTTGTGTTGCCGGTTAAGTGGCGGATACGGTACTCCGTGACTCTCAAGTCGGTTTATTTTTTAGTTTCCCAAAATAACTGAACCCTTCTTCTCCTTCAAAATGGATGTCATTCTTTCAAACCTGAGAAAACATTTTCCTTCTCTTCCTCAAAATGCTCTGAGAAAAATCTACAAAGTTTGATGTGAAAGATTGAGAATGTTAATGCACAAAGGTATGCCAGAAGATGTACGCTGGATAATTGAAGCAAAGGTCCGATTAGCTGGTGAGTCCTCAATTTCATTTGACTCATATATGCCCGGTCTTGGAAGAAGTTCATATTCTAAAAGGAGAAGAGCAAAAAGGTTACAAGTCTGTCACAAATGTGGACGATGGAACTGTAACAAGCGATGTCGTACTAAGGGGATGGTTTCCGCAAATAGAGAAGATAAAATTTTCTTCATTAAGAATGGACTGAGTAAGGAGTCATTAGATGATATCTTATTGACTCTTGAGACGCATTCTTGTGGATTGGTGCATCGTGAAATTCTTAAATTGTGGAATCTCTTCAAGGATGAAGAACAACGCTACAATCTTGGGAATCTGACTCTAAAAGACCCTGTTTGCCAATTTATAAGAAAATTGGATGGGAAGCTTATCATCGACTCATAGAAGACGTTTAAGCCGTTTCTAGACGTTAAACCAGAGGCAGATGTGAGTCATATCCACAAACAATCTGTACATATCATCCTCTTCTTCTTCTTCATGTCATTTTTAAAAAAAAAAACAAAAAAAAACAAAAAAAAATGAAAAAAAAAAAATGTATACTTCTTAGGGTTGGCTTTGGTAACACAAACCGTGAATGGGGAAATGCATGCATCCTGATCCAGCCTTCTTAATTGAAAAACAAAGAAGGTAGATTGTATCCCACATGTGAGGCAGCCGGTCGTATTATGACCACTTGTCCCTTTTGGGAGCCCTATGTTGCTTATTTGGTCTTGAATGGGTCGAATCTTGGTCAACAATGCTTTGGCACAAAGCCAAAAGAGCGTGAACTACCTCCTTCCCGATCTTAAGTAAGTATACACTCATCTTTCATCAAGTTTTTCTAACAATTTCAAAAAAAAAAAAAGGACGTGATGTCTCTTGCACTCAGACGCGCAAAGATAAAGATACGCCATGGAGACTGCGTACATACAGTATGTCATCATTTTCTATTTCTTTTATCTTTGTATCATTTTGTTGTATTTTGATTTTTGTACGAGACGATCCTTTGAGCGGGGTCCTTCGGGGTTTCTAGACTTCTTTACCTTGATGGTTTTCTTGAAGTCAAAAAAAAAAAAAAAAAAAAGATTCTGTGTCTCTTAATTTCAACCTTTTTCGACAATGACCAACCTACCCTTATAGGTGCAATTATTTCCCTTTCCATTCTTTTTCTTATTTAAACACTCTATTTTCTCCATTTTCCTTCAAACTCTCAGAAACATTCAAAGGGAGGAAGAGTATAGAATGGGGCCTTCTATTCGTAACCTCAAAAATGTCGTGTTTTTTGTGGGTCAAGTTATGGGAAGGGATTAGAGTTTGTAAACGCAGCTAGCACTCTTGGTCGATCACTTGCTGCGAGGAATATTCATCTTGTATATGGGGAGGTTCGTGGGTTAATGGGGGCTGTATCACTTGCTGCCTTTTTAGGAGGCAAACAAGTTTTAGGTGTTATTCCTAAACCTTTAGTGAAAATAACATCACTTGGAAGGACAGTTGGAGAAGAAATTCAGGTAACATCTATGCATGGCCGAATGAAAACAATGGTTGACAATTCTGATGCATTTCTTGTCTTACCTGGTGGTTTTGGTACTTTGGAAGAAATTTTTCAAATTGTCTCTTGGGCCGAACTGAACATCCACCATAGACCCATTGGTTTGTTGAATGTTAATAATTTCTTTGATCTTTTGTTATCTTTTCTTGACAAAGCTGTAGAACAAAAATTTATCACTCCTTCGGCAAGACAACTTCTTATCTCTGCCTCCACTATTGATGAGCTCATTGATAAATTAGAAGCTTTTGAGTATGTAACTGATCAGATATTAGCTCAGATAGATTGGTCAACAGGAAGTAGCGAAGAAAGTAACAAGAAACAAAAGCCAGATCTGCGACTTCATCTTTAATGGGTTTGATTTTATTGTACTTTGTTTATGTTTAAATTTGTGTCACCTTTCTCTAACAGGTAATATCTTCTATCCTTTACTCATCTATATTTTAACATTGAAGACAATGTTGTGATCTAGTTGGGGGGAAGGATAGTTGACCAAAAAAAAATAAAAAATAAAAAAAATAATAAAAAAATAATAAAAAAAAAAATTGTTGTTTTGTTTGAAAAGTATGATATGATTGTCATGTACTTATTAAATCAATTAGTGATGACAAAGTAAGGAGTAATTTTACTCTTGAGACGCATCTTAATTGGTGGCAGAGTAAGGAGTTTTTTAGGTAGTAACTAATTAGTACTAAAGTTTTATTGTTTGATTTCTTTTCAGGGTCTGATGCGGTACTGACAGTGTGTTTCTTTTCTGCTTAGCGTTGATTCACTTCTTATCAGGTTGTGTTGCTCTTTTCTATCTCTTTCTTTCACATTGAGGACAATGTTATATTAAGTGTGGGGGAGAGATTTTAGCATGTTTCTGTTTCTTTTCGTTTGTTAAAAAAAAAATTCAAAAAAAAAAAAAAAAATTCAAAAAAAAAAAGAGGTTCATTGCATGATTGAATAACTTTTCTCCCTTCTTGATCTGATATGCTTGGTGATGGATGATTGAACTGATGAATTGAGTTTGATGGATGCATACCTTGTGAGATTTTGAGCCTAATGGATGGATTCAACATTTATTCATTCTCTTCTTTCTTGTGTGATTTTCACTCATGTTAATAACCACTCTAGAACTTGCTTTGATTCTTTTTGAAGCTACATTTCACTTGCATGCATAAACATGATTGAGGCCCTCTTTCTTAATTAGCTAGTTTAACCAAATAGCCAACCTTCCTTTCAATATGATATCAAGCACTCTTTTGACTTCTTGAAAATTCTCTGATTCCTGCCAACCTTGTATATTTTCCTTTGCTTAACCCCTTTGAGCTTATTTGACCATTCCTTGTTTCTAGCTCATTATGTGCCTTAAATGAAAAATCGTGTTCTTACTTTACCTTAGGGAATAAAAGAACATTAGCCTGGTTAATGGATGAGTTTTTGAACAAGTGTGGGGTGTGTGTACAAAATGGTTGTTGAAAAAGGAAAGAGTGCCTAAAAAAAAAAAAGGAAAAATGTATGTATATAGTTATGTTTATATATATATATATATATATATATATATATATATATATATATATATATATATATAAAGAGAAAAGGATTGGGAAATGAATATGTAAAGGAATATACATTAGAGTTGAGATGAATTTTTATGCTTGTTATTTGAACTCAGTTCTCATTTGCTTTTATTCTCTTTGGTATTTATCTTCTCATATCCATTTTATCCTCTTCTGTTACCTTGACCTCACTACAACCTTGAATAAAGTCCTCATGATTTGTGTGTGCATGTGTTTTGAGTAGTGGAGAAGTAGAAGATAAGCAAGCTTATGGTAGTGCAATTTTCATGGGTTGAATTGAGTGAAATACCTACCTTTTAAACACTTGAGAGATAGAGAGGGAATCTTGTGAAGATCCATCATTCTTAATTCATTCTTTTCAACGGAAGTTTCCTTGCTTGTTGGTTTGAGATGTGAAGAAATGTTACCTCATTTATGCTTTGATCCCTTGAATTTCTTGTTGCTCTTCTTACTTCATTGAGTCCTTTAGAGTTTTTAGCTTTTAAGTTTGTGTCGTTTGTCTTTGTCTTCTAACTTTAGTTTTATATGTTTTGCCCAGGAGTGCAAAAAGCTAAATGTGGGGGAATTTGATAATCACATATTTTATTCATTAAGAAACCCTTATGTTTAATTATTTACACTCTTCATGTACTTAATTGACTAAATTTGATTATGTTTTGTAAGTTTGAACTCGAATCGGACTTAATTGATTTTTTCAGCATTATTCGGGTCTTACACTGTTTCTGTATTTTAGCCATATCTTGAGTTCTAAATGTCTGATAATTATGAATTTTACCTTGTAGGAAAGATAAGAAAGAGCTCTACAACTTTGATGAAGTGCTCAAAGACAATTTCAGACATCTAGTGGAGCTAATTGGGCATGGAAATCAGAATACAGGATTTGTGACTGGAACCCGAACAATGTGTAGTAACCAGAACATAATTCGAGTTTCGGCATATAAAATGGGCTGAAAATTTGTAATCTGAAAGTTAAGACCCATATGTACAACTTTCATGTCAAGCACAAAACTTGATTCGGGCTCCTTGATGGAGATATTGGGTCTGAAAGTCAAAACAGAGGTGCTGAAACTGGTCCTGAATAGTCTGTAGTAATTGAGTCATATCTTGGGCTGTAGGACGAATTTTTGGGTGTTTCCAGAGCCATTGGAAAGCTTAGACAATTTCCTAGAACTTTCATGAAGACCACTTGGCTCAGAAATGACGAAATCAATGAGCTTAGCAATAAAGAATTTCGGAGACAAGGTAGCTCACCTACTCACCCACCTACTCATCCACCTACTCATCCACCTACTAATCCCATCTACCCATATACTACTACTCTGAATCCTCTATAAAAGGAAGCATGTGGAGAGCTCTAGGAACACACACACTTGGTGTTAGAGATAGCTTTTCATAGTTTTTGTATATTTTTCCTTCATTGTAATGGAGAGCTAAGTCACTTCTAGTCAATTTGGGACTCTTGAAGAGATTGTGGCTTGCATTCTTGAGACCTTGGTTATGTAATGTATTTGATTTATATTTGAATTCCTCTTCTCTTCTTCTTCTGTTCTCTTGATCTTGAATGCATGAATGGTGGTTCTGTTTATGTTTGATATGATTTGATCTTGGTTTAAGATTAAGTATTGTGATGAAATTTAGAAGTGATTGATCTGAATTAATCACATAACTAAAGATTGAGATTTGTGATGAAACTTAGAACTGATTGATCTAAACTAATCACGTAATTGAAGAGGTTAGGTTACTGATTTGTGCCTAGGTTAATTGAATTTGGTGCTTAAATTGACATATATTTACATGAATAGTGCGATTGCAGATTTGTGTTTATCACTTGTCAATTGAATTCTGGACGATTGTCTAGTATGAATTCTGGATCTAATGCAGAGATCTCGGTTAGATCCAAGTTAACCATTCAAATGTATTTCAGGTGTTTGTTGAAAGGTCTATGATTGAATCCACCCAATCTCGGATAGATTTGAATTGATTTGTTCTTCTAATTGTTATTTCTCTTTAAATCCTATCACTTGCGTTCCTTGAACCATCAAAACCCCCCTTTTTCTAACTTTCACTTGATTTGATCAAATAGCATCTACGATCCTTGAGGAGACGATCCAGTGTTGTTCACTATACTACAAGTTTAGGTAATAACTTCGGTTATAATTTTGACTGAGTTCGGCGCTCGTCAGCTGCCTGCCATATTTTTCCAGAAAATTAATTACTTTTAATTGTCATATTCATTTTATTGCTCAGTTCTGACCCTTTCATCTCTTTTTAGGTGTTCATATTTGCTTAATAGGTCCTAAATGATTTAGACGCGAGAGCAGCGAGCAACCTAAGGAGACATCTCCTCCCCATGCCTTTGAGCATTCTAGATTCATGTCTGCTGAGGCGCAAGATCGCTATAGGACCCTAGTCTCAAAGAAGGTTATTGTTAAGAGGGGTTTCAGCTTTAGGGACTCCTTGCAACTAGATATAGGGGCCACTATTCGTCATTTCTAGTGGGTGGAGTTTGCTAAACACCCCGACAGGGCTCCCGTACCATTGGTTCGTGAGTTCTATGCAAACCTGGCTTTCATTCATCAGGAGTCCGCCACTATTGGTGCAGAGTCTCTTTTTTCCCCAAGTCCATCAGAACTGTTTTATCCCTGCCTCCAGCCCTTGAGATGTGTGATTACTTGGAGTTTATCATATGGGAGCCTGTAGAAGGCATTGACCTACAGATGGTCACCGCCCGCATCTGAACAACTAAGCCATAGTCGATCCCATGGACCTTTTCATAGCAGGGGCATGCCCGATTCTTCCCCTGCTCTTACCTGACTGCAGAGGCCAGGGTCTGGTACCATTTCATCAGTACCAGGATCTTGCCCTCGAAAAACTTATCGGAGGTCATGCGCGACAGAGCCATCCTATAGCAATGCTCGATTGATATCACCTACATCCTATAACTGCAGCTGCGGAGGGAAGCCATGTAGCCAAGCAACCTTTTCTTCCCTTCCCTCATCCACTAGCTATGTCAGAGGCGAGGTGTTCCCCTCGGCCACAACGAGGAGCTTATAGATGTCCAACAGCCTCTCAATGAGTACTTCATTAGGAGGGTTACAGCAGCTCCTCCAGCAGCAACACTCCCTCGCTAAGTCCCCAGGAAAGTTCAGCGATCAACCCCAAATCCCCAAATTCTCCAGTAGGAGGAGGACATTTGAGCAGAGCTTTGCCAGCTTACCGCCATGTAGGCATATACCATCGAGAGCATTCAATGAATGGCAGAGTGCCTATAGATCTCTACTCAGTACTTCCCCATTCCTCCATACCCACCCTTTGAAGGTGTGGGCCAATCCCACCAGCAACAACCCTACCTTCCTTTTGATAGAGCCAGACCCTCACATCAGCATCAAGACCCAGCCACCTGCCATGAAGATAGTGGCGGTGATACTGAGCCACTTCCGGGTGATGATGACAGCAATGCAGGCACCGAGGTTCTGCCTGATGTTGATGATGATTTGTAGTGATGTACACAGGGCATCTTTTCTTTCATGTTGACTCTACTTCTTTTTATATATATGTATGGAACAATGCGGACACTGTTTGCCTCAAGTTTGGGGGTGTCTTGGTATTTTGTTATATACATGGCTTTTTTATTATTGTTAAATATTATTAGTTTAATTTCTTGATATTGTAATTATTTTTTGTTTATTCTATGATCTGGTGCACATAATGGTTGATTTGCATGATTTATTCTTGTGAAATTATTTGAATGCATAAAATGATGCCATTTGCTAGTGTAATGATTGCCCAATGATAATTAGGGATGCAAATTCACCTCAATTTTTTTTGTCAATCCCTATATGCAATCTTAGAAGCATGCCAATCAATCTTGATTCTTTTTATGCATGATGAATTTTCTATTCCTATGCTTGTTTGGCCTTGGAATGGATTTTAGTGTTGTTCTAGAAAATGCTTATGACAAGTACATATGAATGTGTCTTGCATCTCTAAAATTGTTTTGTATCTCTCTTGAAGCGAAATCCTAAGTTGTGTATAACTGAGGAAATGATTAGGGCATTCTTTGGATCGATTGAACCTTTCAAGCTTAACCTTAAATGATGATATCCAGAGGTCCTCTTTGAAGCTTTTTGATTGTTTGACCTTATTTGTTTTTCATTACTATCATGTTCATTAACCTGTTAACCATTCTAATGCATGTGAAAGCATTGCATTTTCTTCCTACCATCAATGTATGTTGAGTGCATGATATGTAATTTCTTGAAGTGAGTTCAGTGATTAGGGGTATTCAATATAAAAAAATGAGCCTGAAGGAACCAAATGCAATAGAAGAAAAAGAAATTGCTTTGTAAAAGTAAAAAGAAAAAAAATGGAAGAAAGAAAAGCAAAGCAAACAAAGAAAGAAGAAAAGTTAAAAATGAAAAACATTGGATGGTTCTGGTGAGTTTTGAGCTTTCACTGTTGAATACCCTGCTAATTTCACCTGTTCTCGAGTCTTGAAATCATATATTTTTGTTTCTCAAGGTTTGTTTGCTATCCTTTCCCCTTTCTTCTTTACCCCATAACCATGGCCTTACATTACAAGCTGATAAAGCCCCTTTTAATCCTCATTCATGTGTGATTCACATTAGTGGAGAGAAAGTTGCATTACAATTTTTGTAGATTCTATGATTGATATCCATGTGTTTGCTCATATGCCTATTTGGTTGTGTATGATTTGAAATGAAGAGGTTTGACTTGCATGTTTCTGGAAAATGAACCATGCATGATTTGAAACTTTGATTATTGGTAGGATAAGGATTGTGTAGGTGTGAACTAGAATTTTGAGGCATGCGTATTCTTTGAAGTTTAATGCAGTCATAGTACGGTAGAATTTAAGATGAGCTTGTCTTTGCATGTGTAGTCTAGCTTTGTTTTGCTCGTGGACTAGCAAAATCTTAAGTTTAGGGGTGTGATAACTCCATTGAATGTAGTTGTTTGTGCCCTATCTCTATGCATTATTTGTTGCTTTGTCCTTGTTGTGATGCATTATTGGAAGGCTTTAGCCCATTTTCATGTAAAATTCATGTTGAAGTCTTCCTCTCTAATCTTGCTTGAATTCTTCCTAATCTTTGATTGGTTTGAGCTTGATTACATTTGTATTTAACTAGTTGATTTCTCAATTACAGGATGGTTCCGAAAGAACCAACTTGAAGCAAGAAAAGGCCCTGTGCTGAATGAGGAATCATAAGGCAAGTTCCAGTACATCACGCTGCGGCGCAAGGAACTGCACGTCGTGATGTCCTGCTCTTTGCCAGTGCTCCCTGTCAACCTGAGGCTGTCATGCCGCGGCGCAAGGAAGTAAATGTCATGGCACTGGTGCCCTAAGTTTTGTGTGCCACGGCATGTGTTGCGCAACATCGTGGCATGATACACAAAATTTGTGCGTTTATAAATACGTGGAACACAGATTTTGAGGGAGTCTATTATTTTTTCTGCTAGGTTTTCTTCACTTTCTTTCTTTCGTCTCTCATATTACATTTTGGGGCTTTTGCCCATTGGAGAATCCAGCAACTAGAAAGGCATTATGAGGTTGAAAAAGGGTTGAATGAACTAAGATCCGAGCTTCAAGGCTCAACCCACTGGGGCTTCTTCTCCAGTTTCTTCTTCTCTTTCTCTTCCATTTATCTTGAATGCAGAATTTTTGTATTACATTTTTGTATTCGTTGTGCAGCTAGCTGTGTTTAGATTATTCTTTGAATCTCCCTTTGGCATTGTATGATTTGAACCCCTTTTTGAGTTTATATGAAAGATTTGGGTTTTGTTCTATCATATTGTGCTTAAAGCTCTTATTTGTTTGATCAACTTGTAGGTAATTTGTTGAAATCTTTTGAGCCTAGACATAGGACTTTAGGTTTTAGATCATTTGTATGGTAGATGCATGTTTGATTTCATTCCAATGGCGGAGTGGGTTGATTCGTTAATAGGATAGATATATACCTATTAGTTATACATAGCCTTAGTTGAGTTGTTGTTTGCACTGGTTCTGATGGATGCATAGTGAACTAGGTAAATAGCATAGGGTTAATCGTCCTAGACATAGACTTTTAACTAAGTTAGTTTCTCAGGCTAACCTAATCTGGTTATTTGTATGCTCAAAGGGACTGCATGCTTTTAGTTGTAATAGGGGGTGAAAAAGGATTTTCTAGGTTCTCAATCTATTTTTGCTTTTCTTTATGTCTTGTAATTTATTTATCAACTCATTTTCCACTTCACGTTTGCTTGAATATAATTAATTAAGCTGTAAATTAATATTTAGCTTTGGAAATTACCATAGTCCCTGTGGAGACGATCTTACTTATCATTTTAATTACTTGCGCGACCCGTGCACTTGCGGTTAGCAAAAGAGTGGTTGGTTTCCAACTCAATAGTAGGGGGTGATTACCTTTAACTTGCTCTTATTATTGTATTGTTCTTGAGTGAAACTCTGGTTCTGTTTCATGAGGATAACCACGACTTGAATATAATAAAGGAAGGGTTTCTCTTGAATTTATTGTGTTTGTTCCTTGTTTATATGCATAAGTTGTTGAATAAAAATTATGTTGTTGCTTAATGAGATTCTTGATATTTGGAATGATATATGTCACGGTTAATTGTTTGAAACAGAACCAAGACAGATGGTTCTTTAAAAAGTCCATGTTTTCATATTTGTTTTTAGGTTGTTCACGGTTAAGAGTCATTTGATGAGAATTGAAAGTGTTGGCTATGGCCAAGAATTTATATGAGCCACTTTTGTTGACTTAAATTTAGTTAGTTTGTGATTTTATGAAGCCTTGACCATTACCTTGACTTTTATGTATCCTTCGTTTACTTTGAGTTTAATTGATTTTAAGTCTAGCTATCTGTGACATCCCGAACTTAATAACTATTTGTTACCCAAGTGGCTTCAGTACTCAAGAGGGGGGGTGAATTGAGTATTTAAGAAATTTTTCGCAAAAGCCTTAAACAAATAAATTATACTGAATTTAATTATTAAAAGTCGTGAATGAGATGAACATAAGAAGAACAGATAATAATTAAATTGCAAGAATAAATAAAGTGCATAAAGATAAAGAGAAAGGGTAGAAAAGCGAGCACGATATTTATCCCTGGTTCGACCACCACCACTTGTGGCCTACGTCCAGTCCCCGAAACACAGTTCGAGATTTTTCACTATTCAACACAAGCTTAAAACAGGTGCTTGCAACCTTTACATAATAGGGATACCCACCCTATTTACTAGAGGGATACCTCACCCCCCTTTGAAGGATACCTCACCTTCTTTACAACAAGGGATACCTCACCCTTTTACTAGAGGGATACCTCACCCTCACAAAATCACTAAGGGATACCTCACCCTTTTACAGAAGCAGAGAATAGATGAAAAATAAACTCTCACTTAGAGCAGATATTACAAGTTGAAGTGCTAATAAGCTCTCTAAAAGATATCTCAAGGTTTTGGCAAAAAGAGCATAAAAAAATGAAATAATCACGTTTTAATCACAAGCAAATAGTTCAAAATGGTTGGGGGTTTTCAGAAGAGACCCAAGGTCTCTATTTATAGAGCAATGGAAGAAACTAGCCGTTGGAGCAATTAAAGGCAAGTAATTATTGAAAATATGGCCGTTGCTGCCATTTTCGAAAGCTTCGTGAAATCCAATTACGGAACGGTATTCGAATACCTTATGAGGTATTCGAATGCCTCTTGCCAAAACTCTTTTTAAAAAACTGAAAAATTTGGGTTATTCGAATACCGTTAAAGGGTATTCGAATGCCTCATTTAAAAAGGTCCATTCGAAACTAGGGTATTCGAATACCATATGGGGTATTCGAATGCCTCTGTTTTGGCACAAAGACAAATATCGATTGAATCAGTTATTCGAATACTTGGAGGGGTATTCGAATGCCTCTTTGAAAAAACAGAAAACGTATAGGCTTGAAAAACACTCTATTCGAATACCTAACAGGGTATTCGAATACCTCTGTTATAAAAACAGAAAACGTATAGGCTTGAAAAACACTCTATTCGAATACCTAACAGGGTATTCGAATACCTCTGTTATAAAACCAGTTTTAAATGCTTTCAAATGACCAGAAAATGGTTGTTTAATTTTGGAAAAACAATTTTGAAAACATTTCTTTGCAATGCCAAATAATGAGATATCCAATGAGGCTTTTACAAGGATCCTAAGTCCTAAAGCTTATTCTTGAAAATCTTGGACTTGGTCTTCTCATCATCTTCATGTTTGTCTTCACGTTTGTTATCATCAAAACTATTGCTCATGATAGCTAGCCAATTACACTATTGTATAATCGTCATTACACCACAGTTACTAAATCCAGGTCTGCTACTAAAATTCAACGACGCATTTTCAAATATAACCTTTATGGGTATACGAAAAATATGAGTCACGAATGAATATATTTAATACACAACTCCAAAAATTTCCTTCAATGAGAGTTACATTCCACATATATATGTATATACATAACAAAACTTACCAAGTACATACAATACATAAAAATTACTAAATCAAAACATATATACAACTACCATATAAAGACTCAATCTGGCCCAAGCGCAAACACTTGGAGAAAGATGCCCTGCACCTGATCCTCCTCGGGATTCTTGCTAGAATCCCTAACGTACAAAGGCTCCATATGGGACATGGTTCTACTAACAGGAGTCCGAGTAGACGACACTACAGTCTCCTCTCTAGTGGTGCGATGTAGATTACCCGGCCGCTCCCTCATAGGCATATTGAACTCCAAGTGCGCTGTAACATCCAGAGAAAAGAATGGGCCTCTATCATGAACCTTGCGAACCGATAAGGTCACTTCCCCTATATACCTAATTCTCTTTATGGCCCAATCAATACGCCATGCGTCGGTACCATCTAGAAATTGTACTCTAACATAACCCAAGAAATCTCGCCTAGCAGCCATCGCCAACAAAACAACAGAAAGGTATGTATATAAAGGTGTATATATATATATATATAAAACAGAATAACATAACAAAGAGGTGAGATATCCAGCAATAATACCAATATGGCAGTAAGGAAATAGGAAGGACAATGACACCATCCAGATACAATAAGCAATAGTTACAGACATCAGTTGAAAAAATAATACTATTAGTTACTCATCAATTTAACAAATTATTTAAGAGACAATCAAATAAATAATTATTTCATCAAGTATCAAATAATTGAACAAGTATAAAGTGACACAATGGTATGCAGACCAACTATGCATGTGCACAATATACTCATTTCCTACTCCATGGAGCTAAACACAATTTCGAAGAGAATGATTTAGAAGACATGTCTGTATCTCGTCAGCCACAAAATCAAGTGCTAAAAATTTCTCATTATAATCAAATTGTGCAACAGGGCTTTATATGAGACATTCTACACTAGATCGTGATTGGGGTGAGTGTCTCGGTCCGGATCATCGGTGTGTTTGCATCAGCCTGATCCATAGCTCAGTGGAGCTACCAACTGGCTATTGTGGAAAACCCACACCCTGATGCCCCCAAGGTCAACCAACGACCTACACTAGGCCTATCGCACCCGTACTAAGGTGTAATTCATCTCCTAGGCATACAACCTTAACAAATAGTTCACTGGACTTTCAATGCATGATCAGTGATTCAATGCATGAACAATAAACAATCGCATGATACAAAATAGCCACCACTAGGCTCAACAGGATATTAAATCCATCATATGATATAAAATAGCCACCACTTGGCTTAACTTTCCAACATCTTTCACAAAGTCCATAATACTTTAATTTAAAAAACCCTTTATCTATTACCTTTAGAAAACTCTCTTGATTTAAATCCTCTACTTTATAAATCACTAAATCACTAAATTCATTAAGTTCTTAAACATTGTTCAAACCCATTTTTAACCACTAGGCCAAAAGTCACACTTGAATTAAGGTTGAAATATTATTTTTCTTCTTATCCATTTTATGAGTTCCTAATTATATTTCTAATCATCTAATTACTTAAGTTCAATCTTGATACCAAAAATATTGTCTTGATTGCCCTACATGGCCGTGAACCCTAAGGGTCATTGGACCCAAAAAATTTCATCATTGTATAGCCTAAATCAATTCCTCTTTAGCCTAAGCTTCTAAGTTTCCAAATTACCACAAAACTTGTCTTGGATATTCTATTTTCTTTCCTCTTGGCCGAGACCTCTCCCAAGGTTTCTAGTCTCAAAATTGTCATCATTTCATCAATTGCTTATCACCTAATCTCTTAAGTCCCAAATTAATACCATGACTTTATCTTGGACCCTTAATTTAGGCCACTTGGCTGTGAGCTATACCACAAAAGGAACAAAGATTCTTTTTCCTTTCATACATGTTTTAAAGCATCCAAAACATATCCATCAACAAATTTCACATTTCTATTCCAAGAACTCATACATATTATTCAAAGCAATAGAAATCAAATAAAACCAAATAATCACAAAGCATATAAATCAAACAAATAAATGAGTGAATCCACACATACACACAAGGTTCATTCCCTCACCACCATGTGTGGTTGAAGAGGATAATCTCCTTCTTACCTTAAGAGAAAACAAGAAAAGAAAACTCCTTGGGTGCTTCTTGAAGATTTCGTCCAACACCACCACGAAACCCTAGAAGATTCAAACCCACACAATCAACATCTAAAGCTTGAAAAAGAAAAGACCAATGACCAAGGAAATGGCCTTGAATCACGAAAAAGAGAAGAGAAATGGAAGATCAAAGATTTTACCTCAAAAGCTTCAAGTTAAAGCTTGGAAGAAAATCATGAAGATGGAAGAACAAAGTGGTGATCCTAACAATGAAAAGCTTCCAAGTGATGAGTAGATTTCAAGAACTAGAAGTGATTTGGAAAAACAAATATGGATAATGGGGAAGGGGGTTTGGCCGTGAGAATGGAGAGAAAAGAGATAAGAGAAAAGGTGATAGAAAAATGAGAAGAAAGGTAGAAACTTTTTGAGATGTAAAAGTGATGTGTATAGTTAAATGAAAGATGAAAATATAGTCATCTTTCTCTGCCAAAACCGTGGGCCACTTCCAAGAGTGAGAAGGGAAAAGCTTCTCCAACAAGCCTTAATAGAAAACTTCTCAATTAAGTTTTGATGAAGCTTCTTTAAGAAGCTTGGTGTTACATTTTAAAAAAGTTAAATGATGATGTCATAAAGTGAATCTTCTAAAAAGATGACTTGTACTTTACTAAAAGCTATTATCTAATGGACAAAAGTTACATTTAACAAAAACAGTATTTAGTGTCCGTTAGATAATAGGATGTACTAGGATTTTATTTATCAGATAAAATCTTGAAAAACAAAACTTCGTAAACTGTGTCCGATTTTGGATTTAGTAAGATCCCTCGGCTCCGTTTCACTATTCAAAATTTTCTTGCCGTGAAAAAATATTATTTTTCTTGCCTTGCTTATTGCGCACGTAAATTGAGAAATATAATAAAATAATCAAAGTCACTCAAATAATTCACAAAAATTTACAAAAATCACAAATATTATAAAAATCATATATAATAGAAAATAAGCAATTTTCGGTGTGGTACAACTCTCCTCCTCTAAAAAGAATTCCGTCCTCGAAATTCATCATACCTTAGAATAAATGTGAATATTGCCCTTCCATTTTTTTTTGTCTTCTATTTCCCATGTTGCATCTCCAGCTACACCATTCTAAATTACCTTAACTCCTTTTGTCGTTTGTTGTACAAGCTTGGGTCCTAACGCAAAACTTTCCCACCTTGGTGCCAACACAAAGGTGTCCTACATCATTGTCTGTATAAGGCCTTATATTTCGCTTTTTCAGGTCGAATAGGTATTTCAGACTCTTATGATCGCTGAAAACATTGAATGTTGCTCCATATAGAAAACGTCTCCAGATCTTCAAACATAATGGCCACTGACTCCATAACATGCGTAGGGTAGTTATTCTTATGCACTTTCGATTGCCTTGAAACGTATGTTACTACTTTCCCATCTTGCCTAAGCACACATCTCAAACCCTAATGTGAAGCATCACAATATACCTTAAAAGGTTTGTTGGGATCAGGTAGAATCAAACACTGGCAGAGTAGTCAATCTTCTCTTTAACTCTTGAAAACTTTCCTCACGTGCATCAGTCCATGCAAAAGTTTGATTCCTACTTGTAATTTCACCTAGCTATCTCGAAAAATACTTCGACAAACCTTTGATAATAACTGTCTAATCTAACCAAACTACGGATCTGTGTTACGGTCTTTGGGTTTATTGTTCGTTGGATAATAGGACGTACTCAAATTTTATTTGTAAGATAAAATTTCAAAAAATGAAAACTTCATAAACTATGTCCGGCTTCAGGTTTAGTAAGATCCTCCGGTCCCGTTTCACATTCCTAAATTTTATGGCCTCGAAAAAATATTATTTTTCTTGTCCCACTTATTATGCACACAAATTGAAAAATATAATAAAATAATGAAAGTCACCCAAATAATTTACAAAAATTCATAAAATTCATAAATATTATAAAAAGCATATCTAATAGAAAATAAGCAATTTTCGGGGTGTTACACTATCCATGGCCAAGACCATAATTTATGGCATTTTATTGACTTTGTGAGACTTATTCTCTGCATTTGTGAATAGTTTTGTACCTTAATTTTCATAGTTGTAGTCGTGTTTCTTAATTTTGCTCTTCACTTTCTATTGAGTTATTGAATTGACTTTATGGACTTTGAGTAATAGTATGACATGTCCAAGCTATGAACAATTAGGAGTTCTTTGCTTTTAATTTATTCTTCTCATTATATTGAATGTTGAATTGAAATTATGACTTGTTTTAATGAAGTTATGGCTAAACCTCAATCTTGTAAGACTCACAACCATGTGTGTTATAGGAAGGAAAAATGTTTTAGATTTTGTATGTTATATATCTTTAAACAAGGATTTAATGATTAAAAATGAATAAGGATAGTTGTCCTTGTAATTTGATTACGTGGTTGATAACTATGGCATTTTCGGCTATATTTGGAAAACCTAGTACTTAGATTACTACGACATCTATGTGAGCTTGTAATTGAATGAATGGTAGTATATGTGTATCTTGAATTAGAATTTTATAGCTTCTTTGGATTATCAAGTTGAGCTTTTTGATATGAATATGAGAATTCGCTCCCTTGATTATTTAATGTTAAGTTAGAATATGACTTAAAATTTAAGAGATATTATATTGATTATCCTTGTACTTGAAGGATATATTGTTGATTATCCATGTACCTAATGGAAATTGTATTGATTATCCTTGTACCTGAAGGATATATTATTTATTATCTATGTACCTGATAGATATACTATTAGATAAACCTCGTACTTAGAGGTTATGTTAATAATTACCCTGTCATCTGAAGGATATATTATTAATTATTCCTCGTACCTGGATGAAATGAGACTATAATCTTGTTATAGAGGATTATGATTCATGAGATCAATTTGAATTTGAATATCATGTTATGGCTTAGTTATATTATAATGACCATTAATTGAATTTAAGATTATGATTTTATTTAGGAATTGTTTTTGAAAATAAATTTTGTTATTTGTTAATAAATGCTTATGGAAACTATTAATAATTAAAATTCTGTTTCGGGAAAAAGAATGACTAGATTTGAATTTTGCCACATTCCTACGTTATTAAATGAGTTTTGGAAATGGTTTTTCCCTAAAATAGTTAGAAGTATTATGATAACATGTATTTTTAAATAGTATTACTAAGAATTTTTAGAATTCTTACCTCGTTCTTGTTTATATTTCCATAATATTTCCAAGGATGCATGCTTCAGAAAGGAGTTAGAAGATGAAGATGCAGAATAGTTATAACGATATTTTTGTATCTTGTATTATATAATTAACATGTAACAAATTAGGTAATTCATGAACATTGTAAATTACGTTGTATATTATCTTTTTAATATATAAACGTTAACTTGTCCTACTTCAGGCTCATATTTTTTGTATATTATTAAAATGTAAATTTAAATTTACTTTATAGTTATACGTGACATACTTAATTCTAGTTACTAATACGTAATTCGAATATGATATTAGTACTAGTATTAGGATGTTACATCTTTCTTCCTTTTCTTTTCTTCTTTCTCTCTTTTCTTATCTTTTCTTTCACTTTTTTTTGTTTCTTTTTCTTTTTATTTTTATTTTTTAGCTTTTCTTTTCTTCTCTTTCTCAACATCCACCTTCCAAACAAGATGCAAATTTAGCTTCATCAGCTTCAAGTTTTTGTATGTGAACTTGGGACCAGGTGGATCAGAAACATCATGATCCAAATTCAAATCATAGTGCTTAAAGATCTTGGTCATAAGCATCCCATAGGGAATGTACATGGTCTTCTTAGGGGCATTGAGAGCAGCAACCATGTGCTTTAGAATCAGGTAGAGAAGGTTGATATTTTCTTTGCCAGCAGGTGACTCACTATTTGCTTCCAGCTCGAGGGAGGATGAAGTGAACAAGCACGGTATGAAGAAACCATGCCTTGTTCAGTAGCATATTCCTTCACACTTAGTTTTTTGCTCTCTTGGGCAAAACATATAAGACTAAAACTAGAAAATAAGAAAAAATAACATAAACTCAAAAACTAAAAAAAACTAAATTTTCCAAAATTTCCAATGATATTCAAGATTGGCCCAAAAGTTTGTAAGCAAGAAGAGCATCCAAAGATTCAAGGGATCAAAACATTCATGAGATAACATTTCTTCACATCTCAAACCAACAAGCAAGGTATCTTCAATTTGAAAAGCATGAATCAAGAATGATAGATCCTCACAAGATACACTCTCAATTTCTCAAGTGTTTAAAGGTAGGTATTTCACTGAATTCAACCCATGAAAATTGCACTACCATAAGCTTGCTTATCTTCTACTTCTCCACTACTAAAACACAAGTACACAAAAATCAAGAGGATTTTATTCAAGATTATAATGGGGTCAAGGTAAGGGAAGGAATAATATGGATATGACAAGCTAAGTACCCCAGAGAATAAACTCAATTGACAAGCTTGAAATTTTACCTCCCCCAATTCCATATAATGCACATTCTCTTTACACATTCCTTCTCTTATTATTATTTTTCCACAACCTTCTTGCATTTATTCTTCATTTCCTTTTTTTATTCTTTTTTTATCATTTTTTAATTAGCTCTTTTTCTTTCTTTTTCTTCCACCAAACACTTTGCATATTGCACATCAAATTGCACAACCCCCTACATTGCCCACAAGAAAATGAGCTCCTCCAATGAAAATGAACCAATGCTCTATCATTCCATAAGGTAAGGTAAAAACATAATTTTTCACAAAAGGCATATAATGAGCTAAGACAAAGAATTGGTAAATAGGCTGAAATGGGTTAATTAAAGGGAAATGATGCAAGGTTGGTTATTTGGCCAAAGTAGCTAATTCAAGAAAGAAGGCATCAAACATGTTTATGCATGCAAGTGAAAATATAGCTTAAAAAAGAATCAAAGCAAGTTCTAGAGTGATCAATTGCCATAAGTGAAAATCACACAAGAAAGAAGAGAAAGACATAAATGCTAATAAATTCATCCATCAATAGGCTCAAAATCTCATAAGGTATGCATATATCAAACTCAATCCACCAATCAAACATCCAAAACCAAGCATGTCAAATTTAAAAATGAAGTTAATTTATTCAATCATGCTATGAACCTTGAATTTCAATTACTTCAAACTCATAAACTTCACAAATCATAAAATATCATTGGAAAGCAATTAAAAACACATTTTTTTCAAAAATAGTAAAAATAGAATTTAAAAACAAAAATAGAATTAAAATCGAAAATAGAAATAGTAGCATAAAAGTAACAAAAAAAGCAAAAATCAACAACAATAGAAAACAGAAATAGAAAATTAAGACAACACAGAAAATAGAAATAAAATAGAAAACATAAAATGAATTCCTTCCCCACACTTAAATTCTACATTGTCCTCAATGTAAAGCTCAAAAGAAAACAACATCCCTCAATTATCATCAATTAATCTATGACAAGTAAAATAAAAGAGAAAAAGAGAAGAAACATCCTTATCAAGTGAGGTAAATGAAGAGACTTCCACCAAGATCCCATTGACAAAAGCATAATGATTGAGTTATACTTGAAGCATGAGAGCTTCCACCGAGGTCCCATTGGCCTCCTTAATTCCCTTGGGATTCACCTAAGTGTTATCGCCAGGATCCCATGCTTTCTTATGCTCTCTCAAAATTTGTAGTAATCTCTTCTCCTGTTCAGCAAGGAGGTTCTTGGCCATGATCACAAGAAGCTACTCATCATCCAGCAAGTATGCATACTTCAGGTGTTTGGGTAATGGCTTCAGTTCCAACTTTGGTGGTTGAACTATAGAAAGTAATAATCTAGGGGACTGTAATGATTCTGCTTCTGTTGCTTGAACTTCTCCATATATATCACATATTGCACAATCTGCTAACATAGGAATAGATTCATCATATCCCAAAAATACAAAAATTTCAAAGCACATATAACACAACTTATCACCATTACAACAAGCACACAAATCACCACACACAGAGTCATCAAAATCAGCAATCTCAAGAAACTCCTCACACAAGTCAACATATGAATTATCAACCAAATCATCAATTAAATCAATATGAAAGACAGAATGTTCTTTCATGGGATGCTTCATAGCATCAAGAATATTAAACCTCACAATAGAATCTTCAAACTCCATGGAAAGAACTCTTGCATGCACATCAATCTTTGTCCATTCTATTTTGAGGAAAGGTCTCCCTAGAATGAGTGGAGCCTTTCTGGATGGTGACTCCCCCTCCATCTTGAGAATATTGAAATCTACAAGAAAAATCAGCTCATTCACCCAGACCAACACATCCTCCACCAAACCAGCTGGGTAAGCAGTACTCTTATTAGCTAGCTGGATCACCACACTTGTGGCCTGCAAAGGACCAAGTTCAAGGGAATTAAAAATAGATATAGGCGTTATATTAATGGAAGTATGTAAGTCTAGCATTGCATGCTCAAATCTATGATTTCCTATTATGTAAAGAATTGTAGAAGTCCCAAGATCCTTGCACTTCTGTGGCATAGGTTGGATGAGGGCTGAAACATTCTGCCCTATGTTGATTCTCTCATTGCCCTTTAGCTGCCTTTTGTGTGTACACAGTTCCTTCAAGAGCTTGGCATACTTCGATATCTTCTTAATTGCATCTAGGAGTGGAATGTTGACTTCCACTTTCCTAAAAGTCTCAAGCAAGTCTCTATCTTTCTCTGCCTCTACCATTTTTATAGATTGTGTGGCTCTTTGTGGAAAAGGAAGAGCAATGGCAGGTTATTACTGCTCATCAACAACTGCTAACTTCTTCTTACCTACAGATTGTTGGGCTAGTTCATCAGAATGTGAATGCTCTACTGGCTGTTGCTTGCTTATAACTTGAGGTTTAGTTGGAACTTCTATAGATTTCCCAGACCTCAGCATAATGACACTTACATTTCCCTTTGGATTCAGAATTGTTTGGGAAGGGAGTTGGCCAAATCCTTGATTCTGCAAATGGCTCAGAGTAGAAGCTAATTGTCCAATTTGAGTTTCCAAGCTTTGAATTGAAGTTTTTGTCCTCTGTTGAAACTGTATATTGTTAGTGGTCATCTGCTTCACCAAATCCTCAAATGAAGGCTTAAGTTTTGCGGCTGTTGGACTTAGTTGTTGCAAAGGCTGCTGAAATGGCTGCCTACTTGGTCTAGCATAAGGCTGCTGAAATTGTTGTTGCCTAGGTGGTTACTGGAATTGCTGTTGGAATGACTACCTATACTATTGTCGTTGCTGTTGTTGTGAAGCTATAGTACCATAACTCAGATTTGGATGATCTCTCCAGCTAGGGTTATATGTACTGGAGTATGGACCATATCTCGACTGCTGCTAGTATTGTGGTTTACCAAGAAAGACACCTGTTGTAGCAATAGATTGATCTAGAAAAATAAAACCACCATCCTGAGCATAGGACATATATTTGTGGGATGAGATGAACAAGAACAAATGCCACACGTAATTGCAGCTATCTGCATAGGTAATTGTTATCCCACTACTATCTGTCTCACCAAAAAAGTCAATTCCTCAAGTCTGTGCTCTATTCTCTGTTAGTCAACATGAGACAATCGAACCTCATTGACTCCTTTAGTTGAGGTAATGATTCGTGTACCAAATTGTTAGGTGTTTCCTACCATATTTACTATCAAATCTCTTGCTACAATAGGGGTTTTGTTAACTAAGGCACCTTCACTCGTAGTATCCACCATGCTTCTATCCATTGGCAGCAAGCCTTCATAGAAGTAATGGATCAACAACTGGTCTCTAATTTGGTGGTAGAGATAGCTTGAGCACAACTTCTTGAACCTCTCCCAGTACTCATGCAAGGTCTCTCTTATCATCTGTCTTATACCACATATGTCTTTTCTAGTAGCAGCAGCTCTAGAGGCAAGGAAAAATCTCTCTAAGAATAGTTGCTTCATGTCATCCCAACTCATGACTGAACTTAGTGAAAGGTAAATCAGCTAATCCATGGCTGCATCAGCAAGTGAGAAAGGGAATGTCCTCAACTTGATGTGCTCCTCAGGGATCCCTTATGGCTTCATGGTTGAACAAACCACATGGAACTCCCTAAGATGCTTATGAGGGTCTTCACCCGCAAGACCATGAAACTTGGGCAACAAATATATCAATTTAGATTTTAGCTCAAAATCAGCATTAAGATTAGGATATTGAATGCACAAAGACTGGTAAGTTACATCAGGAGCAGGAAGTTCCTTAAGGGTCCTATTGTGCATGTTATCACCATAGTTGCAAAATTACTTAAGATCTCGGGTTCACTTTCAAATTCAAGATCAAAATCAAGTTTAGAAGCAATTCTTGCACTTAGTCTATGAGCTCTAATCAGCCTATGCAAGTTCCTATCAATCTCATGATCAATATAAAGTAATTGGGTATCAGAAGACCTAGTCATGTGTTTGATCTTTTGCGTACCGCAAGTGCACGGGTCGTTCAAGTAATACAATGAAGAATAAGATTCATTCCCATGAGGATGTTGGCTTTCTAATGTTAAATATCAACCAATAGCTCAAATAATTCTATTCAAGAACATATAAAATTAGGTAAAAGTGCATTAAAATTAATCTTAAGACTGAAAAGTAATAAATAAAAATTAAAGATAATGGTTAGAGTGTAACACCTCGAAAATTGCTTGTTTCATGATATATATTTATTTTATAATATTTGTGATTTTTGTGAATTATTTCGATGATTTTGATTATTTTAATATATTTCTCGATTTACGTACACATTGTGCGGGGCCGAGAAAATAAAATATTTTTTCTGAGGCCGAAAAACCTTGGACTGTGGAAACGGTGATAAGGGATTTTACTAAACCCGAGGTCGGACACAGTTTACAAAGTTTTTATTTTTTGAGATTTTATCTGATAAATAAAATCGTAGTACGTTTTATTATCCGTTGGATAATAGATACTAGATTTGTTAACTGTAACCTTTGTCCACTGGATAATAGCTTTAGTAGAGTGTTAGTCATCTTTTCTAGAGAGCATTTTAATAATATCATCAAGATGACATCATTAAAGTGACATCATCATTTTGACCTTTACAAAAGTGAACAAAGCTTCTCAAGGAAGCTTTGCACAAAGCTTCTAGAGGAAGCTTCTCCCTCTCTCTTCCTAAGGGGAGCCACGGTTTTGGGGGGGAAAATGACAAGGAAAGTTGTCATCTTTTTACAAAACACATTATCACTTTCATTCAAAAGCATTTCTATCACTTTCTCTCTCGATTTTCTCTCTTCTCTCACTTTTCTCTCAAACGTTTCTCCTCTTCCTCTCCTCCACTCCTCCATGGCAAGCCCATATCATTTCTCCCCATGGGTGTTTGATTTCAAGCCTACCATCTTGCTTGAAGCCACTTCTTCCATTGAAGACTTTCCTTTTTGTTGAAATTACCTACAAGGTGCTCACTTTTCTCTCCATTTTCTCACCATCTCCATGACCAAGACACCCATTTTTGGCCATCCACTTTTCTTGCTCAACCAACCTTGTGTCCTACATCTTCTCATCATCATAAAGCTTTTCTCTTTTGTGACCAACACCTAGATCTATCATTTTCATCATCTTCCATAAAGCCCTAAAACTTGAAGCTTTGAGGTAAAGTTCTTGACTTTTCTATCTTATCTTCTCTTTTTCGTGATTCTTGGTCACCTTGGTGATCAAGGACTTCTCTTTTCAAGCTTTGGTTGTAGATTATGTGAGTTTGATCATCCTAGGGTTTTGGTGGAGGAGTTGGACGAATTTCAAGAGGCACAAAGGAGCTTGCTCTTCTTGTTGTCTCTTTAGGTAAGAGGGAGATTGTCCTCTTCAACCACACATGGTGGTAAGGAAATGAATCTTGTGTGTATGTGTGAGAAATCCATGTGTGGATTCACTCCTTGTTTGTATAATTTATATACTTTGTGATTATATGACCTTACTTGATTTCTATTGCTTTGAATAATATGTATGACTTATGAAAATATAAATGTGAAATAGATTGATAGATATATTTGGAATGCTTGGAATCATGTATGAAAAACAAAAGAGTTTTATCCCTTTTAGGAGTGACTCATGGCCAAGTGGCCTAATTAAGGGTCCAATGTAAAATCCTTATAATAAGTTGGGGCTTAAGAAATTAGGTGATGAGGAATTGATGAAATGATGAAAATTTTGGGACTAAAAATCTTTGGTGAGGGTCTCAGCCAAGAAGGAAGAAAAAATGGGATATCCAAGACAAGTTTTGTGGTAATATGGAATTTAGAAGCTTAGGTTAAAAAGGAATTGATTAAGGGTAAACAAGGATAAAACAAGATGAAAATTTTTGGGTCCAATGACCCTTAGGGTTCACGGCCATGTGAGGTAACCAAGGCAATATTTTTGGTATTAAGTGGGAACTTAAGCAATTAGATAATTTAGAAATATAATTACGGACTCATAAAATAGATAGGAGGAAAAATAATATTTTAACCTTATTTCAAGACTGATTTTCGGCCAAGAGGTCAAAAATGGGTTTTGAACAATGGTTAAGGACTTAATAAATTAAGTGATTTAGTGATCTATAAAGTAGAGGTTTTAAATCAAGAGAGTGTTCTGAAAAAAAGGTTTTGTAAATTAAAGTAGTATGGACTTTGTGAAAGATGTTGGAATGTTGAGCCTAGTGGTGGCTATTTTGTATCATGTGATGGATTTAATATCCTGTTAAGCCTAGTGGTGGCTGTTCTGTATCCTGTGATGGATTTAACATCCTGTTGAGCCTAGTGGTGGCCATTTTGTATCATGTGATTGTTTATTGTTCATACATTGAATCATTGGTCATGCATTGAAAGTCCACTGGACTATTTGTTAAGGCTGTGTGAGCCTAGGAGATGAATTATACCTTAGTGCGGGTGCGAATCGATAAGTGTAAGTCACTTGTTGACCTTGGGGGCGTCAGGGTGCGAGTGTCCCGTCATGGGCAGTTGGTAGCTCCTCTGTGCTGTGGGATAGACCGATGTAAATGCACCGATGATCCGGACTGAGACACTGTTCTATATCGCGATCTTGTGAAGAATGTCTTGTATAAGCCATGTTGCACAATTTATTGATATTGAAGCACTTGATTTAGGGCTAACGAGATACAGACATGTCTCATTGATCATTCTTTCTGAATCTATATTTAGCTACATGGAGTCAGAAATTAGTCACATTGTATATATGCATGGTTAGTCTGCGTACCATTGTGACATTTCTATACTTGTTCAATTATCTAATACTTGATGAAATAATTATTTATTGAAATTGCCTCTTAAATAAATTTTTTAAATTGATGAGTAACTGATAGTATTATTTTGCCGACTAATGTCTGATAGTATTTTGCATGATAGTATTATTACTACTTGTTGTATCTGGATGGTATTACTATCCTCTCTGTTTTCTTTACTGCTATGTTGGTATTGAAGTAGGAGATCTCACCTCTTTATTATGTTATTTTGTGTTATACTACTTGATGCTTGATAAAGATCGAGGGGGAAGACTATTTTGCATGATAGTATTATTACTACTTGTTGTATCTGGATGGTATTACTATCCTCTCTGTTTTCTTTACTGCTATGTTGGTATTGAAGTAGGAGATCTCACCTCTTTATTATGTTATTTTGTGTTATACTACTTAATGCTTGATAAAGATCGAGGGGGAAGACAAAGAGGGATTACACCCTTTTTTATTGTGATGATTCTATTGTGTTCGTGGTGGCGTCAGATCGAGACTTTCTTGGTTATGTGAATGTTCTGTTTCATGGTGGTTCAGACGCCTGGAGGATAGATTAGAATTCGGAGCGCATTAGATACACGGGAGACGTTTCTGTGTTTGTTTGTGGGACCTATGATAGAGAACCTTTCTTTGCTCTGGATGTTACCCTACGCTTGGAGTTTGTCATGCCTATTCGAGAGCTATGGGGTGATCTACTCAGCACCCCTAGAGAGGAGTCTGTGGTGTCGTCTACTTGGACTCCTTGTAGTAGAACCATGTCCCATATGCAGCCTTTGGATGTTAAGGATTCTGGCGAGAATCCCAAGGTTGATCAGGTGTAGAACATCTCTCTCCAGGTGTTTGCACTTGAGCCAAATCAAGTTTTTATAAGGTAGTTGTATATATGTTTTGACTGAGTAAGTTTTATGTATTGTACGTACTTGGTGAATTTTGTTATGTATATACATATATGTAGAATGTAACTCTCTTCGGAGGAATCTTTGGAGTTATGTATTAAATATATTTATTCGTGGCTCATATTTTTCGTATACACATAATGGTTATATTTGAAAATGCATCATTAAGATTAGTAGCAGGTCATGACTCTAAAACTCTCCAGAAGTTCACTCTCTTGGATCATCATCTGGGATACGCGTAGGGATTTCCTACTTAATGCACCAGCCACCACATTGGCCTTACCCGGATGATACTTTAACTCAAAGTCGTAGTCTTTCAAAAACTCCATCCATCTTCATTGTCTCATGTTCAGCTCCTTATGATCAAATAAATACTTTAAACTCTTATGATCACTGAACACCTCAAATTGGACTCTATATAAGTAATGTCTCCAAACCTTTAAGGTAAACACTACAACAGCTAACTCCAAATCATGAGTAAGGTAGTTCTCCTTGTGCAGTGATAATCACATATTTTATATATTAATAAACCATCATTTTTAGTCATTTACACTCTCTATGTACTTAATTGATTAAGCTTGTTATGTTTTGAAAGTCTAGACTCAAATTGGGCTTAATTGATTTTTTTCAACATTATTTTGGTCTTACATTATTTTTGTATTTCGGCTATATCTCAAGTTCTATGTCTTATAATTATGTATCTTACCTTATAAGAAAGATAAGAGAGAGCTCTACATCCTTCATGAAGAGTTCCAGGGAAAATTCAGACATCTAGTAGAGCTAATTGGGCTTGGAAGTTAGAACACAAGTTTTGTGACTAGAACCTAAATAGTGTGTAGTAATCATTGCATAATTCAAGTTGAAGGAACTGAAATGGGCTAAAAATTTGGCATATGAAAGTTAAGACCCATATCTACAACTTTCATGAAGAACACAAGAGCTCATTCGGATAGCTTGGAGGTCATATTGGGTCTGGAAGTCAAAACAGAGGTGCTCAAACTGGGCCTGAGCAGTCTGTAGTAATTAGGTCATATCTGGGGCTGTAGGACAAATTTTTAGATTATTCTAGTGGCATTGGAAAGATGAGACAATTTCCTAGAACTTTCATGAAGACTACTTTGCTTGGTTCTGATGTTATCTATGAGTTCATCACTGAATGATTTCATAGAAAAGAAATTTCAATAATTTTCCACTCACAAAAGTTCTTTGGCATTTTCCACTCATCCATCCCCTCATCCACTCACTTATTAATCAATTCCCTTGTCATTTTGTATCCTTAATCCTCTATAAAAAGGACCATAAGCAGATCATTTGAAATCAATCTTGGTTCTAGATCAAGATCATGCTTATGTTATTTACATGTTGAAATTTTCTTTTATTGTAAATAGAAGTTGTAATCATCTTCTTCTTCTCTCTTTCTTTCTTTTTACTCATGGGTAACTAATTTTCATCTTGCTTGGGTGAATGGGTGAAGGGGTGAAGCTTTTGGTAATAAAATAAGGTTAGATTAATTTCTTTCTTGTGCTTAAATGATATACTATCAAGTAGTCATTATATGTGTTGTATTTTGTTTCCAATCAAATTAGAAGCCCTCCTTGTAAAGTGGAATTCTTGATTCATTGTAGACAAGTGGTTTGGCACAATGAATGCTTGAACACATTTACAAGTGTTGGTGTTGGTAAATAATTAGAGGAACCATAATATAACTACATATATAATTCTAAATGGACTTTGAATGTTTTATTTTTCGATTGAAACCTCCGTTGTGCGTGGATTTCAATTGAGTTATAAAAAAATTAATTTTGTCCTTAATTTATTATCAAAAGTGGATCTCCTAGCCCAAGTAAGTTCTTTAATTTAATTGTAAACATGTTTTAATATCTTTATTATTGTGACAAAGCCTTTCCTTACCTCAAAGAATTTTTCTTCATCAATTCCCTGTGGGTCGACCTCGGACTCTTGAGAAATTTATTTCTTGGGACAACCTACACTTGGGTTTGCATCCTTTAATCCACATCAAGTTTTTGGCATCGTTGTCCGGGACTTGATTTGAAGTTTTAATTTATTGAGGTTCTCATTCTTTAATAAAATCTATTATTTCTTCTCCCTCATCAGAGCAAAAGATCGGCTTGTCAGTCTTTCGATTTCTTTACTAACTATCTAACTTTCTAATTCTCTAACTTTCTAACTTACTAACTTATTAACAAACTTTTTTTATTTATGTCATTTATTTATGCTTTTTATTTACGTTTTCGACTTACTAACTTACTATCTTATTTATTTATGCTTTTCGACTTACTAACCTTGTAACTTTTATATTTATGTCATTTATTTATGCTTACTAACTTTCTAACTTTTCTATTTATGTCATTTATTTACTTTATCTAACTTTTTAATTTATGTCATTTATTTTTACTTATGACTTCTTGACTTGTACATTATTTTTTATTTTATTTTAAGTCATTTATTGTTAATATTTTAATGGCAAGTGTAAACCGCCTACTTGTATATTAATTTTTTATTTTAAGTTATTTATTTATACTTAATAGGTATCGTGATTTAAATTCTAGTCGTTTAGTTAAAATTAACAATAGTACTTTATATATTAATTTATTTGAATTACAATTACACATAATTGACACAATGACTGAAAATGAAAGTATACATGATGAACATGAAAATCAATCATTGCGAACCATGTGTGAATATTTGCAATCACCTCAAAATTTTAGTCCATCTTGTTTTATCTTTCCACTCAATGCCAACAATTTTAGATTTAAGCAAAGTATAATTTCTTTACTTTCTAATTTTCATGGTTTAGTGTAACACCCCAAAAAATAATAATTTTATAATAAATAGTCGTTTTATAATATTTGTGAATTTTTTGAATTTTTCTGTATATTTCTGTGAATGCTGAATATTTTAATATTATTTTTCATTTTACGTGTGTACTGAGCGGAGCTAGGAAAATGAGATATTTTTCTCGAGAATCTTGAACTATGGAAACATTGATGGGGGATCTTACTAAACCCGAGGCCAGACACGATTTACGAGATTTTACATTTTTCGAGATTTTTATTTGATAAATAAAAATTGTAGAATAATTTTATTATCCATTGGACAATAAATATCAGTTTTTGTTAACTGTAATTTATGTTCATTGATAATAAATTTGATACAACATTAGTCATATTTTAGAGAACACTTTAGTGACATCATAATGATGACATCATCACCATGACATCACTTTGACTTTTCAAAAGGAGGAAGCTTCCTAGCACCTTCCTTTTAGCTTGTTGGAAAAGCTTGGAGGAAGCTTCCTTGCACTTTTGCTATTGGCTTCTTCAAGAAGCCACATTTCTTCTCTCCTCCTCTCTGCCACACATTTTTGAGGGCTCTTTGTGGCCACACATTTTTTAGGGCTCTTTGTGGCCACACATTTTAATTCATACACGTACACAAAATACACCTAATTACACATTTCATTACATTTCACTTTACTATCACTTTCTCTCTCTACCTTCCATCTTCATCTTTTCTCTCAACTTTCTCCTCTTCTCTTCTCCTTCACCCTCTCCACGGCACCATCATCTCCACCCACCTCTACCATGGCAAAAATTTCAAGTCTTCATTTTTCTTAAGCTACTACTCATCCTAGACATCATTCTTCTTAGATCCATCCATAAAGATCACATCTTTACTATTTTCTTTCTTCTTCTTCTCCTTTACCTTCATGGTTTTTGTAGCCATAATAGGTGACCATCACCATTTTCATTTTCTCACTTCACCATCACCATTTCTACACACTCCTTCTCATTATAAACATTTTCTCTTTAGAGATCTTCTTCAAAATCCATCATCTTCTTCACTTTCTCTCAAGAACAAAGTTTGAGACTTTGAAGGTAACTCTTTGATTCTTCACTTTTTCTTCCTATTTTTCGTTTCTATGGCCATATTTATGATCATGGATCTCTTCTTTTTCAACCATTGGTGTTGATTCTTTGAACTTGATTTTTAGGGTTTTTGGAGCCCCAAAACTGAGCCACCAAGAAGCCATCTAGGAGGCCATTTTCGTGTTCTTCAAGAGGTAAGAGGGAGATAATCCTCTTCAACCTATCTTGGTAGTGAGGAAACGTTTTTTTTTATGTTGTTGATGAGGAATCTATGTGGGATTGCTCTCTTGGTTGTGATGTTCTTCATGATTTTGTGCTATTTTGACTTGTATGATTTATTGATTGTTATTATATGCCTTGATGACTATGTAAAAATATATTGGATTGCTTGGATTGTTATGTGAAAAGATTTTAGGGTTCTTTGCCCTTTTGATTCACAGTCAAGAGGCCAAATTTTCAGGTGTTCAAGGTGTGGTTTTGTAAAGATTGGAACTTAGGTGATAAAGAGTTAAAGGGAAAATGAATAAAATGGAATACTTTGGGTTCCTACCCATTGGGAGGCCCACGGCCTCTTGAATAATTGTTAGGGTTCAAGACTTAAATTTGTAGTAACTTTGGAACTTAAGTAATTTAATGAAAGTAACTAATAATGTGGTGGAAAGATTAGTTAGATTCATACCATTGGGAGGCTCACGACCTCTAGAAGATTTTTTGGTTTAAGTTGTGGTCTTTGTGCAACCTTGGGTCTTAAGTGATTAAAGGATAAGTGATCAACATTGTGGTGAAGGAAAAAGGGTTAGACTTTGTTATAATAAGGCTCACGGATTCTTAAGGCAAAAATGCCACAAAATATAGTGCTAAAATAAAGACGTAGATGATTAGAGAATTCTAGATTCATTAAGAGTTCATAAAATTGGAAGAACAAAGAATAAAACTTTATATTATGACTTAGAATGAATTTGGACATACGAGAAACACAAAAGAGTTTGTGAGACTTGTAAAATCTTAGAGTAATTTTTAAGTGAACATAATTAATTAGATTAAGGAACTTGATCAACTCAAAGGAATAAAGATTGAATAAGGACTTCAAGGGACTCCTTCTAGAAAATGAATTCATAAGAGATGTTACTTAAAGTGTGTTGTCACTCTTGAGGACATTGATACTATGTTATTGTGGGTCCATGTTTGGGACTAAAATTCTATCGATGTTTAACTTGGCCTAATTGTGGCATATTTTGGATAGTGTATCATCATTATTGAATATACATAATTATGCATGAAGTCAACATGCATTGAACATTTGCTCAGTCGATGACTGTTAAAAGGCTGTATGAGCCTATGATTATGCATTGAGTCATCATGCATTGGCTATTTGCTCAGTCGATGACTGTTAAAAGGCTGTATGAGCCTGTGAATGAGAATTGAATAATGTGGTCTATGATGGATCTATGGGGGGCGTAAGGCGCGGTGAAAGCTGATTGCATGCATTACGGGCCCGACAAATCACTATTCTTTTTATGGTGAATGAGCAAGAATTGATTATAGTGCGATCCAGTGGAAGGATCTCTGGGTGCGTCAGGGCGCGGTGATCCCTCTAGTGACCTATTTTGTCACATTGTATACCCCTGGCCGGAAAGCCGATTGCAACGCACTGACGAGGAACCGATAAGTACTATTCACTTCATGGTCCCGTAGACTATCATTGAGAGTGTAACATCCCGAAAAGTATCTATTTAATTATAAATAATCATTTTATAATATTCTTGATCTTTAGGAATTTTTCTAGAATTTTTCAGAAATAACGAATATTTTAATATATTTCTCGTTTTACGTGTACACTGAGCTGAGAATTGCTGAGGTCAGTGTAACGCTCCGAAAATTAATTATTTTACCATAAATAGTCATTTCCTAATATTTGTAATTTACGTGTATTCTTTTGAAATTTTTCGGAGACGACGAATATTTTAATATATTCCTCGTTTTGCGCGAGTATTGAGCAGAGTCGGGAAAACGACTGTAATACTTCAAAATTGGGAAATGATTAGACGAATAGTCGTTTTACAAGATTTGCAATTTTTTGGGAATTTTCTGGGATTTGTTTGGAAACGTCAAATATTTTAATATATTCCTCGTTTTACGTGCGCACTGAACGAAACTGGAGAAACACGATGTTTTCTCCGTAAACCTAGAATTATGGACACGTTGACGGGGGATCTTACTAAGCCCGAGGCTGGACACAGTTTACGAGCTTTCACATTTTTCGAGAAATTTTAACAGATAAAATAAAATACTACTGTGTGAAATTTATCTGTCAGATTAATTAAATACTGACTTCTGTCAAATATAACCATTATCCATTGGATAATATCATGTAATAAAAATCTTATCACATTATCCTAATGCAATCTACTTTATGTCTAATCAACTCACTTTAATTCAAATTTAATATAAAATAATCAAAGCTTCTTTGAGAAACTTTGACTAAACAATGACCAAGAAGTCCTTAGCTTCCAAGGGAAGCCAAAACACTCTCACTTCTCTCTCTCTATGCACGGCAGCAGCAGCCCAAAACAAGGGGGAAATTGATTTGCTTCATTTAGTTAATTACACCACACAAATTCATTTAACCTAAAAACACATTCTCTCTCTTCTTCTTCTTCTTCATTCTTCATTTTGCTTTCTCCTCCTTCTCTCTACAAGAGCTACGGCCAGCCCCCTTCTTCCCCACTCAATCTTCATAAAATTTTCATCCAACTACATTTTCTTAATCCTCTCCCTCTCCTAAACACCTTTCTTGCTTGGAGCATCTTGAAATTCCACCATTTTCACCATCTTCTTCAAGCTTCAAGCTTCGAGTTCTTGGGTAAGATTTTTGATTCTTCCTTCCCTCTCTTCATTTTTGTGTTCATGGTCCTCTTGGTGACCATCCATGCTTTATTTTTCAAGCATTGGTGTTGTTTTAACCAAGTTGAAATTTCTAGGGTTTTGGTGGCACCCAATCCGAATTTGCAAGGAGTTTCTTGGTGGTTCTTCTTGATTTCTACACTTAGGTAAGAGGAAGACACTCCTCCTCAACCTCTATTAGCATCTAGGAACCTTGGTTGTGATTAATTTTGAGACAACCCTAAGGCAGGTTATTCTTTGATTTTGTGATTAGTATGTTTGCATGTTGATTTTATTTTGTTTGTGCCATTGGATTGATTGTTGATGTACATTAGAACATTGGAATGGATTAAAGGATAGGAAAAGGAATAAATTGATGTGGGGATGGCTCTTGGGTGGCCATGGTTTTGGGGTTAAAATGATGTGTTCTTGGTGAGCAAATTTTAACAAGTGAATGATTAAATTAATTAAGTGTGTAATATAAAACCAATGGAATGGAAAAATTGAGAATTGAACCCACTAGGGAGGCCACGACCTCTAGGGCTATTTGGGACTTAATTATGTAATTTTGGTAATCTTGGAAGTTAGAAAATTAAATGATTGAAACATAGGCAATAGGTTAGCAAGGTAGCAAATTTGGAAGAATTAAATACAATTGGAGATTCATAAATTTTAAAGGACTAAGGAAGGAACTTGTTATGGAACTTGAGAAAATTTTACAAGAGTAAGAACAAGAGAGTGTGAGATTTTGAGACCTTAGAATAACCATTCTAAGAGTATGAGAATAAATTACTTTAGAAAATTTGATTAATTATGGAAACTTGCTTAGTGACGAATTCTTGTAAGAATGACAAATCTTGAATAAGAATGCATAACGGACTTTAGAAATGTATTACCTTATTTGATTTCAATATTATGACATTATGGGTCTATGTGAGTGACCATTTATGTATTGATGCTCTCTTGGCCAAATTGTGGCAGATTATGGAATTGTATGAAATTATGAACCATACATGTTCATGCATAGAGTCTTATGCATCGTAAATGTCCTGTGGACTGTTGTAAGGCCAAGTTGCCTAGGAGATTGAACACACCTTAGTGCGGTGCAAGTAGACTAGTGTAGGTCGTGTTTGACTTTAGGGGCGTCGGGGTGCGGGTCCTCCACAATGGGCAATTGGTAGCTCTCCTACCCGTGGGGTAAACCGATGCAAACGCACCAACGATTCGGACTGAGACATTGTCTTATATCGTGATCGAGCGTGGAATGTCTGTACAATGCCTGGATATGCACATGAGAATTATTGATTTTAGCACTTTGGCCGCAGCAGCCGAGTTACAGACATATCTCCTGATCTTTCTCTTCGACTGTTTGTGTCTAGCTCCATGGAGTAGGAATTTGGGAAAGCATGCATATGCATCATGATATAACCTGTCATCGTAAATCATTACCTTCCGCAACTGTGAATTATCTTATTATTATTGCAATGAATGCTTGCCTGGAGCTGTTTAATTACTTACTGTCAGACTTACTGCTTATTATACGAAAATGTTGTTCTGAATTACTATTTGGGCGCGTTGCGCCGTTTTGTTTCTGGCTGCTATAATTGGTAATGATGGTAGGATGTCTTACCTCTTTCCTATATTTGTGCATTTCTGTTCTATATTTATATTTGATAAAAGATCGTGAGGAAGATAAAGAGGGACCACACCTTGGTTGATTGGCTTGAGCGTCTGGACAAGATTTCTTCGACTACGTAAGAGTGCAGCCACGTGGAGGCATTGATGCCTGTCGTGTCCACTAGGACGTCGTGCGTCATGTACATATGGGGTTGCGGCTTTGTCTGTTGGTAGTACCCTTCCCTAGGTTACTACTTTTCCCCCTTTAGTGTTTTTATTCCCGTTGTATTTTATTGGACTCTGTAATTATTATATTCTATGTCATCAGTGATTTGTGTAAATTGACTATAAAATATATATATATATATATATATATATATATATATATATATATATATATATATATATATATATATATAAGGAATATGATTTTATTCCAGTGGTTGTATTATGGGTTAAATATATTTATATTTCATTCGAGGCTCGTATTTTCTACTTATGCAGATTGTCAAAAAAAAAATATAGACTCTTGAGAATTTAAATTACTGTTATCATGACTGTGACACACTTGGATTTAGTAACTGTGGTGTAATGACGATTACGCTCCGGTTGTTATATTTAGGTGCGTTACATTAGGTGGTATCAGAGCAGTTCATCCTGTTGAGCCGGGGTATGGACTTGCTATGTTTAGGCATATTAGAATTTGGTCTGTTGTGCACTTCCTTGTCTCTTGATTGAGATGATGGGAAAGGAATGCATGACTTGCTGTAGGTTGAATGTTGATAGTTACTGTTATGCAGTTGCATGATATTGAGGACTGGCCTACTCAATATGTAATGTTCTGTGTGTACAGGAAACTATGACTTCTCCTAGGCGTGCTGTGTTAGGAAGATAGGAAGTCTTTTGTGCGAAGACAAAAAGTTTTGGAAAACCGATCTTTTGGAGAAAGAATGACTAGTTTAAATTCGGTTCGAGAAGCTGTTTGGAGATTGGGGACTTACGAGAGATTACGCCACAGGAGATAGAACGAATAAGTTCGAGCTAGAGATCGTTAGGATTTGTGAATTGAACTTGCTTTGTTTGAATTATGTGCTTTGTGTGACTCTTTGTGTTTGACTTCCGAAGAGAGGTAATGTTGTTTGAAATAATTACATTTGTTTCATCGTGTTATGTTTGGTCCGCCTTCGAAGAGAGTCAATGGCTCGTGGCAAATGTATTCACATAAGCGCAGGACAAGACCGTAGAATTATGGTTGCGACTACAGGAGAAAATACAAAGGATAGCTGATGTGACAATTCACCAAGATCAGAGGACCGCACAACAATGAGAATTGGAGGTTAAGATTCAAAATCTATTGAAGGAAAGTTAGACTTGGGATAACCATGGACTACCTAGATTCCAAAGAAGGAATAATGGAAAAGCTAATAAGTTTAAACGGGAACTATGTTCACGGGTACCAAGGAAATAACAACAACACCCAACCCGTAGGGGAAAGTGCTAGTAGTAGTAGATCCAATTAGACCTCAACATTTGGGGATCTCAACAAAGGAAGTTATGCCTCAAATGATGACCCTGTAATCGTGCCATATAATTCTGGGGGTAACCCTTCCACTTTCAATTCGTAACTGCATGGATCATTTGGATTCATTTGTATCTTTCTTATCTTCGACTTAGTTGTTCCCATTCCTGCTGTTGAGACTTGTCTTGACACCTGAGTTTGTTTAATCTATCCTACTTCTCATGAAGATTGAACCTTTTGTTGATCTATTTTGCTTACTTGAAATCGCATCGGTTAGAGTTCATGATTTAGGGACTGATTGATTATTTTCTAGTCATATCCTACTAAACCATTCTAATGAAAACCTTTTTAGTTTTCAGAATTAAGACTTCTGATATCCATAACGACCGAAGTCAGTGATGGAAATTCGTAGCTTCGTGGGTTTAGCCGGATATTACAGGAGATTCATAGAAGGATTTTCCAAAATTGCTGGACCGCTCACTCAATTAACAAAGAAGAACCAAGCCTTTGAGTGGACTGATAGCTGCGAGCAAAGTTTCCAAGAGTTAAAGAACCGTTTAACCACCTCACCAGTATTGGTGCTACCTGATCTGAATGAGCCATTCGAGGTGTACTATGACACTTCATACCAAGGATTGGGGTCTGTTCTTATGCAACATAGAAGAGTGGTGGCTTATGCTTCGCGACAGTTTCGAGTACATGAAAAGAACTGCCTGACGCATGATTTGGAACTAGCAGCTGTGGTTTTTGCTCTGAAGATATGGAGGCATTTCCTCTATGGAGCAACATTCAACATCTACAGTGATCACAAAAGCTTGAAATATTTGTATGATCAGAAAGAACTGAACATGAGGCAACGGAGATGGCTAGAATTCCTGAAGGACTATGATTTTCAGCTGTTGTATCACCCTGGCAAAGCGAATGTCGTGGCAGACGCCTTGAGTAGAAAGACCATCAGTGTTTCTGCCCTGATGATTAAGGAAAGAGACCTCATAGACAGTTTAGAGATGTTTGGTCATTTGTTAAGTTGGAACCCGAAAAGATTTGTATGAACATGGTCACCATTTCAAATGAACTAATGGATGACATACGGGAAAAGCAGAAGGTCGATGAATTCTTGCAAGAAGTGAGAGAACTGATAGGGCAAGGTAAAGAAACGGAATTTGAGGAAGGAACGAATGGAATTCTGATATTCCGGGGTAGAGTTTGTATTCCCCGTGACCAAGGGCTTAGACGATATATTGTGGATCATGCTCACACCAGTATGCTGAATATGCACCCGGGCATAACAAAGATGTACCAAGACTTGAAGAAGTTGTTCTGGTGGCATGGGATGAAGAGCAATGTCACTAGATGTGTATCGACTAGTCTAGTTTGTCAAAAAGCTAAGGTGGAACATCAAAGACCTACAGGATTGCTGCAACCATTGTCTATTCTTGAATGGAAATGGGACAGCATTGCAATGGATTTTGTTGTGGGTTTGGCAAGGACAAAGAAAGGACACGACTCGATTTAGGTAATAGTGGATCGACTCACAAAGTCAACTCATTTTCTCCCGATCAACATAAAGTACAGTCTGGAGAAGTTGACCCAACTATATATTGGAAAGATCGTTAGGCTGCATGGTGTGCCTACGAGTATTGTTTCGGATAGGGATCCGAGGTTTACTTCAAAATTTTGGCAGAGTCTACAAGCATCGTTGGGAACAAAGTTACGTCTAAGTTCGGCGTACCACCCACAAACTGATGGTCAATCTGAAAGAACGATCCAATCTCCAGAAGATTTGCTTAGAGCTTGTACTATAGAATAGACTGGAAGTTGGGATGAAGTTCTACCACTAATAGAATTCACCTACAATAACAGTTACCATTCAAGTATAGGGATGGCACCCTATGAAGCTCTGTATGGACGACGGTGTCGGACACCATTGTGTTGGTACCAAGATGGTGAGCGTCTCACGATTGGACCAGATATCATTCAGCAGACAACTGAGAAGGTCAAAATGATTCAAGAGAAGATGAGAACTGCTCAGAGCTAGCAGAAGAGTTATGCGGATAAGAGGAGAAAGACTCTTGAGTTTGAGAAAGGTGAGCATGTATTCATGAAAGTCACACCCACGACTGGGGTCGGCTGGGCTTTGAAATCTAGAAAACTCACCCCAAAATTTCTTGGACCTTACCAAATTCTTCGCCGGATAGGTCCAGTAGCTTACCAGATAGCCTTACCCCCTTTCCTTTCCAACATACACAATGTCTTCCATGTGTCACAACTGCGTAAATATTTACCTGACCCAAGTCATGTCATAGCACCTGACACAGTACAGTTAAAAGAGAACTTGACCTATGAGGCGCCTCCTGTGAGAATCGAGGACCGACGGATAAAGCAACTTAAAGGCAAGGAGATCCCATTAGTAAAGGTGATTTGGAATGAAACAACTAGTGATGTGACTTGGGAGCCGGAAGACAAGATGAAGGAGCAACATCCAGAACTATTTTGAGGTACGTAAATTTCGAGGACGAAATTCCTTTTAGTAGGGGAGTGTTGTAACATCCCGAAAAGTATCTGTTTAATTATAAATAATCATTTTATAATATTCTTGATTTTTAGGAATTTTTCTGAAATTTTTCAGAAACGATGGTTATTTTAATATATTTCTCGTTTTACATGCACACTGAGCTAAGAATTGCTGAGGTCAGTGTAACGCTCCAGAAATTAATTATTTTACCACAAATAGTCATTTCCTAATATTTCTGATTTATGTGAATTCTTTCAGAATTTTTCGGAGACGACGAATATTTTAATATATTCTTCATTTTGCGCGAGTATTGAGCAGAGTCGGGAAAACGAATGTAATACTTCAAAAATTGGGAAAATATTAGACGAATAGTCGTTTTACAATATTTTCAATTTTTGAGAATTTTCTGGGATTTTTCCGGAAACGTTGAATATTTTAATATATTCCTCGTTTTGCATGCGCACTGAACAGAACGGGAGAAACGCGATGTTTTCTCCGTGAACCTGGAACTATGGACACATCGATGGGGGATCTTACTAAGCCCGAGGCTGGACACAGTTTACGAGGTTTCATGTTTTTCGAGAAATTTTAACAGATAAAATAAAATAATACTGCGTGAAATTTATCTGTCAGATTAATTAAATACTGACTTTTATCAACTGTAACCATTATCCATTGGATAATAGCATATAATAAAAATTCTATCACATTATCTTAATGCAATCTACTTTATGTCTAATCAACTCACTTTAATTCAAATTTAATGCAAAATAATCAAAGCTTCTTTGAGAAGCTTTGACCAAACAATGACCAAGAAGCCCTTAGCTTCCAAGGGAAGCCAAAACACTCTCACTTCTCTCTCTCTATGCACGACAGCAGCAGCCCAAAACAAGGGGGAAATTGATTTGCTTCATTTAGTTAATTACACCACATAAATTCATTTAACCCTAAAAACACTTTCTCTCTCTTCTTCTTCTTCTTCATTCTTCATTTTGCTTTCTCCTCCTTCTCTCTACAAGAGCTACGGCCAGCCCCCTTCTTCCCCACTCAATCTTCACAAAATTTTCATCTAACTACATTTTCTTATTCCTCTCCCTCTCCAAAATTTTCATCCAACTACATTTTCTTAATCCTCTAAACACCTTTCTTGCTTGGAGCATCTTGAAATTCCACCATTTTTACCATCTTCTTCAAGCTTCAAGCTTCGACTTCTTAGGTAAGATTTTTAATTCTTCCTTCCCTCTCTTCATTTTCGTGTTCATGGTCCTCTTGGTGACCATCCATGCTTTATTTTTCAAGCATTGGTGTTGTTTTAACCAAGTTGAAATTTCTAGGGTTTTGGTGGCACCCAATCCGAATTTGCAAGGAGTTTCTTGGTGGTTCTTCTTGATTTCTACACTTAGGTAAGAGGAAGACACTCCTCCTCAATCTCTATTAGCATCTAGGAACCTTGGTTGTGATTAATTTTGAGAAAACCCTAAGGAGGGTTATTCTTTGATTTTGTGATTAGTATGTTTGCATGTTGATTTTATTTTGTTTGTGCCATTGGATTGATTGTTGATGTACATTGGAACATTGGAATGGATTAAAAGATAGGAAAAGGAATAAATTGATGTGGGGATGGCTCTTGGGTGGCCATGGTTTTGGGGTTTAAATTGATGTGTTCTTGGTGAGCAAATTTTAACAAGTGAATGATTAAATTAATTAAGTGTGTAATATAAAACCAATGGAATGGAAAAATTGAGAATTGAACCCACTAGGGAGGCCACGGCCTCTAGGGCTATTTGGGACTTAATTATGTAATTTTGGTAATCTTGGAAGTTAGAAAATTAAATGATTGAAACATAGGCAATAGGTTAGCAAGGTAGCAAATTTGGAAGAATTAAATACAATTGGAGATTCATAAATTTTAAAGGACTAAGGAAGGAACTTGTTATGGAACTTGAGAAAATTTTACAAGAGTAAGAATAAGAGAGTGTGAGATTTTGAGACCTTAGAATAACCATTCTAAGTGTATGAGAATAAATTACTTTAGAAAATTCTTTTAATGATGGAAACTTGCTTAGCGACGAATTCTTGTAGGAATGACAAATCTTGAATAAGAATGCATAACAGACTTTAGAAATGTATTACCTTATTTGATTTCAATATTATGACATTATGGGTCTATGTGAGTGACCATTTATGTATTGATGCTCTCTTGGCCAAATTGTGGTAGATTATGGAATTGTATGAAATTGTGAATCATACATGTTCATGCATAGAGTCTTATGCATCGTGAATGTCCTGTGGACTGTTGTAAGGCCAAATTGCCTAGGAGATTGAACACACCTTAGTGCGGGTGCGAGTAGACTAGTGTAGGTCACGTTTAACCTTGGGGGCGTTAGGGTGCAGGTCCTCCATAATGGGCAGTTGGTAGCTCTCCTACCCGTAGAGCAAACCAATGCAAACGCACCGACGATCCGGACCGAGACACTATCCTATATCGTGATCGAGCGTGGAAAGTCTGTACAATGCCTGGATGTGCACGTGAGAATTATTGATTTTAGCACTTTGGCCGCGGCAGCCGAGTTACAGACATGTCTCCTGATCTTTCTCTCTGACTGTTTGTGTCTAGCTCCATGGAGTAGGAATTTGGGAAAGCATGCATGTGCATCATGATATAACCTGTCATCGTAAATCATTACCTTCCGCAACTGTGAATTGTCTGATTATTATTGCAATGAATGTCTGCCTGGAACTGTTTAATTGCTTACTGTCAGACTTACTACTTATTATATGAAAATGTTGTTCTGAATTACTATTTGGGCGCGTTACGCCGTTTTGTTTCTGGCTGCTATAATTGGTAATGATGGTAGGATGTCTTACCTCTTTCCTATATTTGTGTATTTCTGTTCTATATTTTTATTTGATAAAAGATCGTGAGGAAGATAAAGAGGGACCACACCTTGGTTGATTGGCTTGAGCGTCTGGACAAGATTTCTTCGACTACGTAAGAGTGCAGCCGCATGGAGGCATTGATGCCTGTCGTGTCCACTGGGATGCCGTACGTCATGTACATATGGGGTTGCGACTTTGTCTGCTGGTAGTACCCTTCCCTGGGTTACTACTTTTCCCCCTTTAGTGTTTTTATTCCTACTGTATTTTATTGGACTCTGTAGTTATTATATTCTATGTCATCAGTGATTTGTGTAAATTGACTATAAAATATATATATAAGGAATATGATTTTATTCCAGTGGTTGTATTATGGGTTGAATATATTTATATTTCATTCAAGTCTCGTATTTTCTACTTATGTAGATTGTCAAAAAAAAATATAGACTCTTGAGAATTTAAATTACTGTTATCATGACTGTGACACACTTGGATTTAGTAACTGTGGTGTAATGATGATTACGCTCCGGTTGTTATATTTAGGTGCGTTACAGAGAGGGGACAGATCTTCTGGGACGTTCATCTTTGAAATGGAATAGAAAATCTTGGTACCAAGTGCAAATGCATTGTGAGTCGGCATTGTGAGTCGGCATATCATTTAGCACTCATTTATATGATGATTATACTATTGTGTTATTCATGTTATGATTATCTGAAATGTTTTAATTATTCGTTATCTGAGATTCTATTATTGTTTCTTTTATCGTATGTGATTATTACTATTCAATGTTGGTGCTCTGCTATGTAGGCATTCTACGCTGTTCTATTTCTTTACTACCATAATTGGTAATGTAAGTAGGATGTCTCACCTCTTTCCTGTATTCTTGTATTTATATTTATATATATATATATATATATATATATATATATTCGATAAAAGATCGTGAGGAAGAAGATGAGGGACCACATCCTTACTGGTTAGATTGAGCTGATTCATTATTTTCGATATGGCGTCTGGACGAGATTTCTTCGGTTACGCATGGGTGCAACTTCGTGGAGGCATTGATGCCTGACATGTCGATTGGGACTCTGAGCGTCACATATGTATGGGGTTGCAGCTTTGTCTGCTAGTAGTACCTATCCCAAGGTTACTACTTTTCCCTTTTGTGCTTTTGTACCCGCTATATTTTATTTGAATATATAAGTATTATATTTAGTGTTGTCAGTGCTTTGTGTTAAAGATGAATATGTTGTATATGAAATATGTTTTTCTTCAATGGTTGTACTTTAATGGTTGGATACTAAATATGCATCCATACAAGGCTTATATTTTCTATCTATGTATAAATGAAATAAAAGTTTTGTAAATACTATTTTTGAGAATATGACACGCCTGGATTTAGTAACTGTGGTGTAATAACGATTGTGTTGTGGTTACTATATCAAGGGGTGTTACATTTAGAATCTGAAAGCCCATATTTACATCTGAAAGAATTTGAGGAAGTATGTATTGCTTTCAATGATTAAAATTACACTGAAGAGATTGTTAAGCTTAAATTATTTCCTTTTTCTTTAAATGATAAAGCAAAAACTTGGCTTAACACTTTGAAATGAAGATCAATTGGCACATGACAAGAAATGCAAGGTGAGTTCTTAAAGAAATTTTTTTCAACACATAAAACCAATGCTATGAAAAGACAAATCTAAAATTTTTCCTAAATTCAAATGAAGCATATTTTCAATGTTGGGAACGGTTTAAAGATTTGTTAAATTCTTGCCCACATCATGGTTTTGAAAAATGGCACACTATAAGCTTCTTTGATGAAGGTTTAACACCTGAAACTAAACAATTTATGGAAACAATGTGCAATGGTGAGTTTCTTAATAAAGAACCTGAAGAAGCTTTAGACTATTTAAACCAGTTGGCTAAAAATTCTCAATCTTGGCATGGTACTAATATTTATAAAATTTTAATTAGATCTAGCCTTGCAAGTGCTAATAAAGGAAAATATCACCTTAGTCAAGAGGAAGATCTAAATGTTAGGTTTGGCTAGAAAAATTGAAGCCATGGAATTAGGAAAAGCAAAAGAAATCAAATCTGTGCAAAATGAAGAAATTTGTGACATTTGTGATGACTTAGGACACTCAACACATTAATATCCTAAGATTCTTGTTTTTAAAGAAGTTGTACATGAGCAAGTAAATGCAATGAATAATTTTAAAAAGCCATTTACTTATTGTTTTTCAAATACATACAATCTGGGATGGAGAAATCACCCAAACTTCAGCTGGAAGAATAATAATCAGTCACAATTCGTGCAACCACCACCTCCTCAGACACAACAAGACTCTCAAAATTCTCAAGGATATGCACCTTATGTCTCACCATATAGGAAAAACCTTGAAGAAACACTGCATGCATTCATAGAAAAGCAAGAGGCCATTAATAAACAAAACAATCAAATCATGATTGACATAAAACAAACTCTTGCTAAACTTTTTTCTGCACTCACCATACACAAGAAAGGAAAATTTCCTTCTCAACTTCAACCAAATCCCAAGGGTCAGTACAGTCTAAATGAGGGGAGTTCAGAAAATTAACAAATGGATCAAGTCAAGTTAGTGATAACTCTTAGGAGTGGAAAGATTGTTGAAAAACAAATTTCTGAATCTTGTGATAAAGATAATGAACCAATTCCCCAAGAAAATAAAGAAGTTGACCAAAAAGAGACCAAACTCTCACTTACATTTCCTCAAGCATTAAACAATTCAAGAAAATTGAACCATAACATTGAAATTTTTGAAATTTTGAAACAAGTGAAGGTCAGTATTCCTCTGTTAGATGCTATCAAACAAATTCCTTCTTATGCTAAATATTTAAAGGACTTGTGCACTGTTAAAAGGAAATTAAATGTGAAAAAGAAAGCATCTTTGGCTGAACAGGTAAGCTCCATTCTTCAGAATAATAATGTGTTAGAATATAAAAACTCTAGTTGTCCTACAGTTTCATGCATTATTGGAGAACATAAAATTGAAAAAGCTTTACTTGATCTTGGTGCTAGTGTCAATTTGCTTCCATATTCAGTTTATCAGCAACTCAACTTGGGTGAGTTAAAACTAACTTCTGTAACTCTTCTACTTGTTGATAGATTAATTAAAATTCCAAGAGGAATAGTGGAAGATGTGTTGGTACAAGTTGATAAATTCATATATTCTATGGATTTTATTGTCTTGGATACTAAATCTATAGTTGATAGTTGCAAGTCAAGTCCTTTTATTTTAGGCTGTCTATTTTTAGCAACATCTAATGCTTTGATAAATTGCAGAAATGGAGTGGTGAAACTAACATTTGGAAATATAACACTGGAGCTCAATGTTTTTAACATGTGCAAGCAACCACAGGAAGTCCTTGATGAAAAGGAGGAAGTTGAAGGAATTGAAGCCATCGTAGATGATCATCTTCAAACAAGGAGTTCTTCTGACCCATTAAAAAATTGTTTAGTCAATTCATTTGATTCAGGAATGCAATTAAATGATGATATCTCTGAAATATGTTCTTTGCTTGATTGTACACAGGTAATGGAGTACAAGGGTTTGAAGCCAAGATTTGAAGAGCTAAAACCCATGACTGATAATATCCCTGCAGAAGTACCCACACTAGAACTAAAGCCATTACCTGCTGGGTTGAAGTATACATTTTTGGGAGAAGAGCAAGGCTTTCCAGTGGTAATTTCCTCGTCTCTTACTGAAGAACAAGAAGGTATATTAACAGAAGTACTTAAAAGGCATAAAAGTACAATTGGATGGACATTAAAGGACATAAAAGACAGTAATCCATTAATTTATACACATATAATACATTTAGAGGATAATGATGAAACTTCTCAACAACCTCAAAGAAGATTAAATCCACACATGAAAGAGGTAATTAGAGTTGAAGTCCTTAAATTGCTTGATGTTGGAATTATCTATCTTATCTCTGATAGCCAGTGGGTAAGCCCTACAGAAGTTATGCCTAAGAAATCTAGAATAACAGTAGTTGAAAATGATAAAGGTGGATTAATACCTATGCGAGTCTCGTCTAGTTGGCATATGTGTATGGATGTTAGAAAATTAAATGTTGCTACTATGAAAAATCCTTTCCCCTTGCCATTTCTTGACCAAATTCTAGAATGAGTAGCAGGACATCCATACTACTATTTTCTTGTTGGTTATTCATGTTATAATCAAATACCAGTTGCATTGGAAGATCAAGAAAAAACTACTTTTACATGCTTCTTTGGTACTTTTACATATAGAAGGATGCCTTTTGACTTTTGTAATGCTCCAGCAACATTCCAAAGATGCATGTTAAGTATTTTTAGTGACATGATTGAGCATTATTTAGAGATTTTCATGGATGACCTGACAGTTTTTGGAAATTCTTTTGAAAATTGTCTTGATAATTTGGAAAAAGTTCTTAAAAGATGCAAAGAAAAAAGATTTGTGTTAAACTAGGAAAAATGTCATTACATGGTTACCTCAGGAATAGTGTTAGGTCATGTGATTTCTTCTAAAGGAATTGAAGTTGATAAGGCCAAAGTTGAATTAATTGCCCATTTGCCTTTCCCAAAAATAGTCAGAGAAGTTTATTCCTTTTTAGGACATGCGAGATTTTACAGAAGATTCATAAAGGACTTTAGTGTCATATCTAAACCATTATGTAATCTTCTGTTGAAAGATGCACTATTTGATTGGACTCAAGAATGTCAAAAATCTTTTGAAAAATCAATTGGTCTTCTGACATCTGCTCTTATCATGCAATCTCCTGACTGGTCTTTGCCTTTTGAGTTGATGTGTGATGCTAGTGATTTTGCTGTGGGAGCTGATTTAGGCCAAAGAAAGGAAAGTAAGCCTCATGTTATTTGTTACGCAAGTAGAACTTTAAATAATGCATAAATGAATTACATCACTACTGAAAAAGAACTACTTGTTGTAATATTTGCATTGGATAATTTTTTATCTTATTTAATTGGTTCTTCTATTGTGATTTTCACCCATCATGCTGGTGTTAGATATTTGATGTATAAGCAGAATGCCAAACCAAGATTGGTACGGTGGATCTTGTTGCTTCAAGAATTCAACATCACAATAAAAGATAAGAAATGAGCTGAAAATGTTGTCGCAGATCATTTGTCCAAACTTACAACAGGCTCACCTTTTGATAACACACCCATCAATGATTCTTTTCCCAATGAATTTTTATTTTCTGTCAATTCCATGCCTTGGTTTGCTAACATAGTCAACTTTTTTATAACAGGAAAGATGCCGCCACAATGGATGCACCAAGATAGAAGGAAATTCTTGACAGAGGTGAAATTTTTTTTATTGGGATGACTCATACTTGTTCAAATATTGTCCTTACAAAATCTTTCGGAGATGTGTGCCTGGCAGTGAAGTGGGTAGTGTCATTAAATTTTGTCACTCAGAAGCATATGGAGGTCACTTTTCTTCAAATAAAACAGCTGCAAAAATCTTGCAATGCGAATTTTATTGGCCTATTTTATTTAAGGACTGCTACACCTTTTGCAAAAGCTGCGAAAATTGTCAAAAAATAGGCTCAATTTCTAAAAGAAACATGATGCCTCTGAACCCCATCTTTGTCATTGAAATTTTTTATTATTGGGGAATTGATTTCATGGGTCTATTTTCACAGCAATTGCTGCCAAATTTTTTTATTAGAATTGTATTAATAGTTTAATAGAATTCTGTCCAATTATGAACGCTCATTTGGATTTGTGTATATTTGGGTTATAATTGATTATGTCTCAAAATGGATTGAGGTGATTCCATGTCGACACAATGATCATAAAACTGTTCTCAAATTTTTGAAAGAAAATGTCTTGTATCGATTTGGAATCCCTCGAGCTATCATTAGTGATGGAGGAATACATTTTTACAATAAACCATTTGAATCTTTAATGAATAAATATGGTACTACACACAAAATTGCCACCCTTTATCACCCTCAGACAAATGGACAAGTTGAATTAGCAAATAGGGAAATTAAACAAATTTTGGAAAAAACGGTTAACCCAAATCGTAAAGATTGGTCTTTAAGACTAAACGATGCACTTTAGGCTTACCGTACTGCTTTCAAAATAACCTTGGGCATGTCACCATATCGGTTAGTCTATGGAAAACCTTGTCACTTGCCTGTAGCATTGGAACATAAAGCATTTTGGACCATTAAAGCTTTCAACCTAAACCTTGATGATGCTTGCAAGATACGCAAATTGTAATTAAATGAACTTGAGGAACTGAGAAATGATGCATATGAAAACTCAAAGATTTATAAAGCTAGAACAAAAGCTTTTCATGACAAGTCAATTTTGAGAAAATCTTTTGAAATTGGTCAAAAAGTTTTACTTTATAATTTTCGTCTACACCTATTCCCTGGCAAGTTGAGATCTAGGTGGAGTGGTCTTTTTGTTGTCAAACATGTATATCCTCATGGGGCCATAGACATTGAGAATCTTAAAAATGGTAATGTGTTTAAAGTCAATGGACAAAGACTTAAACAATTTCTGAAAAACCAAGTTGATGAGGTAGAATTCATCTCTCTTTCTAATCCTTGTTATGAATAGAATTTATTCTAAGTTTGTTACCTTTTTTTTGCAGTTCTTTGTGTTCTCGGTTAAGTGGCGGATATGTTGGTGTATGCCCTAGTGGCCAATACGTTTTGTTTGTATTTACATACATTATATTATGCTATTTTATATGAGGCATTTCATTTCATTTATTATGTGTTTTTTTTGATAAACATAATAAAGTCCTTAGAATAGTAAATTTGATACCATAGGACATCAAGTGGATGACTTGATCGTGAGATCCTATTGGATAAAACACTATTCTTAAATATCCCTAGTCAAGTATTATTGTTAATGAGGACAACAATAATGCATTGAGACTAGTATGCACGTAGAATGATGGCCACATCTTACGGGTCATGGATATGAGATATCAAGTCTTTACATGGATACATATTAGAGTAATGATGTATTGGATTGATCCTCTATGAGAACGCTACGTGGATCGTTACGTGAGTGTCATAAGCGATTCTGATAGTGATAATAGTGTACGTGGTCCTTTGACCTGCAATCACTACGATTCCTACATAAGGAGTTGTATGTTTTAATGTCATCAAATGTCATTTGTAATAAGGCAATTATAAAGTTGGTTATTGGACATTCTGCGAATCATGTGGAGGGATGTGAGTGACCTAGATGAGATTTATCCCTCATATATAATAGGAGTGATATCTATGGGGCCCCTGATTAAGTGAGATTACGAAATGCATGACCATGCTCAAATGAGTCAATATGAGATATTGATCTCATTTGTCATTACTATGTCTACTCAAGAATCGGAAATGAAGATTGAACTAAACAAGGGTGACACGTTCCATGCCTTGTGTTCAATTTGGATATCTCGGACAAAGGGACTAAACTACACGAAACATTGGTCACGAAAGGTTATGTCAAATCACCGACATTCTCATTACTTGGGTAGCGTGATGTGTTGCTAGATACCGCTCATCGTTTGTAATATTAAAATGAGATTTTAATATTACTACCAACGTCATGAGAACTAAGGTCGCACACTTAGAACAGACTAAATTGGAGTAATCATAATCCAAGTTGGACTCGGATTCAATTGTGGGCCTAACTCATGACGGTATGGGTTTAGGGTTGCACCACTTACCTTGCTGTTGCTCACACTCACTTAAGGCGGTCACTATTATAAATAGTACTTGCTAAGGGGGGCTGCTATCAAGGTTACATTCACAACCCTAGCCGCACTTGACATAAAGTGAGTGAGAGATAGTGAGGTCTTCTTCTCCTCTCTTCGTAGCTAGCACTACGAAAGCAGAGGCGTGACTCCTTTTTTGAAAGTTTGTGAGTTATTCGTGTGGATACCGTAGAAACATCGTCGTTATTACGGTGTTGGTGATTCACCTCGCTTGTTTTCATCACGCTTCAAGAGGTAAAAATTTAAAAACTCGGATTATGGATTTTTCGCATGGATCATTGAGGAAATTTTTTTATTGCTACGCGAGACTTTGATCCGCAAATTCCCAAATAGTGGTATCGAGCCACTTGCGAAACCATGATTCGATTTTCTATTTTCTTGTTATATGCGATAACATGATTGTTACTTCCTTTTTTTTTTATATAAAAGATATGATCTTTATATGTTATTTGAGAGGAAACCGTGAAGATGTTCATATAGTTTTTTTGTATTGAACCGTTTTCGTAAAAGCTTTTTCTGTATGTTTACGCAACGCATTCTTTTTTGAGTTTATACATCAAGGTGATATATATATGTGATATGTATGAATGAAAATCGTTTTGAATGTTCTTTTACGGCATTTTGATGTCAAGCAAACCTTGTTTTTTTGCGGGTATATACATATGTGATATTATGTTTCTACGAAAAGGTGCATGAGAGATTCATATTTTGAAAACATATAGGCCGCGTTGCCCGAGGGCCTGAGATTGACCCCAATCATTTTCAAAGTGGTGTGTGATATTCGAAAGTGCTATCTTTATTCAAAACTATTTTTTATAATTCACAAAATAATAATGTGTTATTGCTTTGTGTTTATGTATCTATTAGAGATGCATGGTGCATGGTTATGGCCTTAGTCTTTATTTTATGTTATTTTGGTTATTTTAAATACGACCTGCGTGTCGTGCCTTTCTCTCTACATTCGATTGTACATTCTCTTCTCATCTAACTCCCTCGAATGTAAAAGAGGTTTCTATAATGTAATCTTGATGTGGAGACAAGGAGACGACATCAAGTGAGAACGTTGGTAAGGGAGACGCTTGGTGAAGCTCGACATTTATTAATGTTACTTCTTAGAGGCCATAACCATGTCACATTTATTATATGCTTTATATGTATGAGATGCATGGATAATGTTTATGGTATGATTAACAAGTTTAATAAATGGTGAGATCTAATAACAATAAAATTCCCTCAAAGAAAATATTAAGTCATTATATGATGCCTTCCAATGCGTGGCACTCGTCAAGACTAATATCGATCAAGTGTAGGTCTGCCAAAGTAGGGTGCCTTTATCTATATTAGTAAGATGCGATAGGATAATAGTAATATCCAATTGTCAACCATTGGATTTGACTTAACTAGGCCATTTAGGATTAAAGGCTTAGAGGCATGGAGTTGGGCTTTAGTCCATTATATGGATTAGAATAAGTGTTATTCACCCAACTATCCAAGAGTTACATAGGAAGTAATTGGAAAGAGTTTCCTACCTAAATAGCCGAATTTTGAGTGATCAGCCAAAGTTGACTCAAAACTAGGTGAAATATGGATCTTGGCTCACTAGGAAATCTTCCAATGGGATTTTCCAAGTCAATCTTTGAGGGTCATTGATTTGAATAAAATAGTGGGAGACATATTTAATTAAAAGACCTTGTTAAATATGTTTATAGCATAATACTTATATTTTGTATATTTTCGTTGATAGATTACCATGGTAACAAACACATCAAGTAACTTATCATTGCGATCGGTCCTTGAGAAGGACAAGTTATGGGACAAATTTCCTAGACTGGTACAGGAACTTGAGGATTGTCCTCAAGCAAGAGAAAAAGTTGTATGTTTTAGAACAACCTATTCCTGAACCACCTGCTGCTAATGCCCCTAGAGCTGAAAGAGATGCTTATAAGAAGCATCAAGATGATGCCTTGGACATTGGATGTCTAATGCTAGCCACCATGAACTCTGAGCTCCAAAAGCAACACGAGAACATGGAAGCCTACGATATGATCGTACACCTCAAAAAGCTCTATCAAGAGCAGGCTAGACATGAGAGATACGAGGTCTCTAAAGCACTGTTTCAGTGCAAGCTGGTAGAAGGAAGCCTTGTTGGTGCTCATGTACTCAAGATGATTGGGTACATTGAAAACCTTGAGAGACTTGGTTTTCTATGGGCCAAGAGTTGGCCACTGACTTAGTCCTATAATCGTTGTCGGAGAGTTTTAGTCAATTTGTCATGAACTACAACATGAATGAAATTGACAAATCACTACTGAGCTCTAAGCATGTTGAGAAGCTTTGAGCGAGAACATAAACAAAGGCAAAGGAAAGGCCATAATGATGGTCCATAAGAATAAGGGCAAGAAACAGTGAGAAAAAGCCCAAGGACAAGTGGAAGGGCAAGGGCAAGGAAAAGTCCAAGCCTAGTACTTCGGCTTGAAACCAAGTGGGTGGAGTGGCTAAGGAAGGTACATGCTTCCATTGTGGTCGACCAGGACATTGGAAGAGGAAGCTGTGCCAAGTACCTAGAGGAGCTCAAGAAGAAGAAGGGAAGTGAGACTTCCACTTTAGGTATTTTTGTTATAGAAGTCAATTTATCTACTTCTGCATCATGGGTGTTAGATATTGGATGTGGATCTCACATTTGTGTAAATGTGCAGGATCTAAAGAGCAGTAGACCATTGACTAAGGGCGAAGTCGACCTACGAGTGGGAAATGGAGCAAAGGTTGCTGCATTAGCCGTAGGGACTTATTTATTAGCTTTGCCCACTGGGCTTGTAATTGAATTGGATAATTGTTATTTTGTGCCTGCTATTAGCAGGAATATCATTTTGTTTCTTGTTTGGACAAGAAAGGTTTTACTTTTATAATAAAGAACAAAAGTTGTTCTATTTATTTGAATGATATTTTCTATGGTAGTGCACATTTGAGTAATGGACTTTATGTCCTTGATCTCAAAACGCCCATTTATAACGTAAATACAAAGAGGTTCAAGTCAAATGATATGAACCCGACTTATCTCTGGCATTGTCGTTTGGGCCATATAAATGAGAAACGCATTTCCAAACTCCATAAAGATGGATTCTTGGACTCGTTTGATTACGAATCATATGAGACATGTGAATCTTGTTTATTGGGAAAGATGACTAAGGCCCCATTCATTGGACAAGGTGAAAGGGCTAGTGATCTTTTGGGCCTCATACATAGTGATGTATGTGGGCCACTAAACACACTAGCTAGAGGCGGTTTTCAGTACTTCATTACATTTACTGATGATTTCAGTAGATATGGATTTGTATATCTTATGAAGCACAAATCAGAATCCTTTGAAAAGTTCAAAGAGTTCAAGAATGAAGTACAAAACCAACTTGGCAAGAGTATTAAAATCCTTCGATCAGATCGAGGAGGTGAATACTTAAGCCAATAGTTTGATGATCATCTGAAAGAGTGTGGGATAATATCTCAACTCACTCCTCTTGGAACACCACAATGGAATGGTGTTTCTGAAAGGAGGAACCGGACCTTGTTGGACATGGTCCGATCTATGATGAGTCATGTAGACCTTCCAGGCTCCTTATGGGGACATGCTTTATTAGCAATGCAGCTTTCACACTTAACCGTGTTCCATCTAAGACGGTTCAAAGACACCATATGAGATATGGACTGGGAGACGACCCAATATGTGTCTTTCATGAAGATTTGGGGTTGCGAAGCTTACGTGAAATGTCAAATTTTTTATAAGCTTGCACCTAAATCAGATAAATACTTCTTTATAGGGTATCCTAAGGAAACCAAAGGATATTATTTCTATAATCCTACCGAGGGCAAAATGTTTGTCATACAGACTATTGTGTGCCTAGAAAAGGAGTTTATCTCCCAAGGAACTAGTGGGAGGAAAATAAAACTTGAAGAAATTCAAAGTTCATAGAGTAGTAGCGAATCGATGGTGGAAACAAAGCAGCCTCCACAAGTCGTTGTGGAACCACAATCTGCTCTAGTAGCACAAGACTTGCGTAGGTCTAACAAGATACGTCATCAACCGAGAGAGATATGGATTTCTCATGACTCAACAAGGTGACGTATTACTCATGGATCAAGATGAGCCTGTGACTTACCAGAAGCCATTATTGGCCCAGAATCGAAAAATGGCTTGAGGCCATGAGATCCGAAATGGAATCCATGTATACCAACCGGTATGGACCTTGGTTGACCCACTTGAAGGGATAAAACCCATTGGGTGCAAGTGGAGTTTTAAGAAGAAAACCGACATGGATGGTAATGTGCATACCTTTAAGGCGCGATTGGTGGCTAAAGGTTTCAAGCAAATTCATGGTGTAGACTATGATGAGACTTTTTCCCAGTTGCGATGCTTAAATCTATTCGGATCTTGCTTGCTATTGCAGCATACCATGATTATGAAATCTGGCAAATGGATGTCAAAACTGCTTTCCTTAATGGAAATCTTCTCGAGGATGTGTACATGACACAACCTGAGGGTTTTGCCACTCCACAGGATGCTACAAAGGTATGCAAGTTGCAACGATCTATTTATGGATTGAAGCAAGCTTCGAGAAAGTTGGAATCTTCGTTTTGATGATACAATCAAACAGTTTGGTTTCATCAAAACGAAGAAGAATCTTGTGTCTACAAGAAGGTTAGTGGGAGCACAGTTGTCTTTCTAGTATTGTATGTAGATGACATACTACTAATTGGAAATGACATCCCTACCCTACGGTCAGTAAAGACTTGGTTAGGGAAGTGCTTTTCTATGAAGGACTTAGGCGAAGCCACCTATGTATTAGGTATCGGGATCTATAGAGATAGTCACAGAGATTGCTTGGCCTAAGTCGAGTACATACATAGACAAAGTGTTAAGACGATTTAACATGCATGAATCCAAGAAAGGACTCTTGCCTATGTCGCATGGTATAAGCCTATCTAAGGCTCAATCCCCTTCCACCCGGGATGAGAGGGATCGCATGAGTAAGATTCCATATGCATCCGCAATTGGATCTATCATGTATGCCATGTTATGTACTCGATAGATATCTCGTATGCTTTGAGCATGACGAGTAGGTACTAATCGATCCCGGTGAGAGTCACCTTTGAGTCTTTGTCAAAAACATCCTTAAGTACTTGAGAAGAACTAAGGATTCGTTTTGGTATATGGAGCCGAAGAGGAACTAGTAGTAAAGGTTACACTGATGCTAGCTTCCAAACCGATAAGGACGACTCCAGATCGCAATCGGGTTTTGTTTATTGCCTGAATGGTGGGGTTGTGAGCTGGAAGAGTTCAAAGCAGGAGACAGTCGTTGATTCTACCACAGAGGCTGAGTATATTGCTGCCTCTAATGCAGCAAAGGAGGCCGTTTGGATTAGAAAGTTCATTATTGAGCTTGGTGTAGTTCCTAGCATTGTGGACCCTAGTGGACCTCTATTGTGATAATAATGGAGCCATTGCACAAGCTAAGGAGCCCTAGATCACACCAACGATCAAACATATACTTAGGCGCTTCCATCTCATTCGAGAAATCATTGATAGAGGAGATGTGAAGATATGCAAAGTACCAACAGATGATAACATTGTTGATCCACCGACGAAGCCTCTTGTACAAAGCCAAAAGCATGAGGGTCACACTAGGTCTTTAGGCATTAGAAATATGCCGATTGGCTCTAGTGCAAGTGGGAGATTGTTGGTGTATGCCCTAGTGGCCAATACGTTTTGTTTGTATTTACATACATTATATTATGCTATTTTATATGAGGCATTTCATTTATTATGTTCTTTTTTTTTGGTAAACATGATAAAGTCCTTAGAATAGTAAATTTGATACCATAGGACATCAAGTGGATGACTTGATCGTGAGATCCTATTGGATAAAACACTATTCTTAAATGTCCCTAGTCAAGTATTATTGTTAATTAGGACAACAATAATGCTTTGAGACTAGTATGTGCGTAGACTGATGACCACATCTCACGGTCATGGATATGAGATATCAAGTCTACACATGGATACATATTAGAGTAATGATGTATTGGACGGACCGCCATGAGAACGATACGTGGATCGTTACGTGAGTGTCATAAGCAATTCTCATAGTGATAATGGTGTATGTGGTCCTTTGACCTGAAATCACTACGATTCCTACATGAGGAGTTGTGTGTTTTAATGCCATCAAACGTCATCTGTAACAAGATGATTATAAAGTTGGTTATTAGACATACCGCGATATATGTGGAGGGATGTGAGTGACCTAGATGGGATTTGTCCCTCCTACATAATAGGAGTGATATCTTCGGGCCCCCTGATTGAGTGAGACTATGAAATGCATGGCCATGCTCAAATGAGTCAATATGAGATATTGATCTCATTTGTCATTACTATGTCTACTCGGGAATCGAAAGCGAAGATTGAACTAAACAAGGGTGACACGTTCCATGCCTTGTGTTCAATTTGGATATCTGGACAAAGGGACTAAACTACACGGAAACATTGGTCACGGATAGGTTATGTCAAATCACCGACATTCTCATTACTTGGGTAGCGGTGATGTGTTGCTAGATACCGCTCATGTTTGTAATATTAAAATGAGATTTTAATATTACTACCAACGTCATGAGAACTGCAGGGTCGCACACTTAGAAACAGACTAAATTGGAGTAATCATAATCCAAGTTGGACTCGGATTCAATTGTGGGCCTAACTCATAACAGATGGGTTTAGGGTTGCACCACTTACCTTGCCACTTGCTCACACTCACTTAAGGCGGTCACTATTATAAATAGTATGCTAAGGGGGCTGCTACTAGGTTACATCACAACCCCTAGCCGCACCTACAGAAAGTGAGTGAGAGATAGTGAGGTCTTCTCCTCTCTTCGCAGCCTAGCACTACGAAACAGAGGCGTGACTCCTTTTGCAAGTCTGTTCGTGTGGATACCGCAGAAACATCGTCGCTATTACGGTGTTGGTGATTCACCTCGCTTGTGTCTGTCACGCTTCAAGAGGTAAAATTTTAAAAACCTCGGATTATGGATTTTTCGCATGGATCCTGTGAGGGAATTCTGTTATTCCGCTGCGAGACTTTGATCCGCAAATTCCCAACAGGATAATGGTACTCTGTGGCTCTTAAGTCAGTTTGTTTTTTAGTTTCCCAAAATAATTGATTCCTTCTCCTTTAAAATAGATGTCATTCTTTCAAACCTAGGAAAATATTTTCCTTCCCTCCCTCAAAATGCTCTAACAAAAATCTACAAAGCTAGATGTGAAAGATTGAGACTGTTAATGCGCAAGGGTATGCCGGAAGATGTACGTTAGATAATTGAAGCAAAGGTCTGACTAGCAGGTAAGTTTTCAATTTCATTTGACTCATACATGCCACGTCTTGGAAGAAGTTCATATTCTAAAAGGAGAAGAGCAAAAAGGTTACAAGTCTATCACAAATGTGCACGATGGAATTGTAGCAAGCGATGTCGTTCTTTGGGGATGGTTTCCGTAAACAGAGAAGATAAAATTTTTTTCATTAAGAATGGACTGAGAAAGGAGTCATTAGATGATATCTTATTGACTCTTGAGATGCATTCTTATGAATTTGTGCATCATGAACTTCTTAATTTGTGGAATCTCTTTCAAGGATGAACAAAAGCGTTACAGTCTTAGGAATCTGACTCTAAATGACCATGTTTGCCAATTTATAAGAAAATTGGATGGGAAGCTTATCCTCAACTCATAGAAGGCGTTTAAGTCGTTATTGGACGTGAAACCAGAGGCAGATGTGAGCCATATCCACAACAACCTGTACATATTATCTTCTTCTTCAAAACAAAAAAAAGAAAGAGACAAAAATGAGAAAAAGAGGATGAAACTTCGGTTTAACTTGGTCTTTAATTAGATTAGGAGCCCCGGATGGATGTCTGTCTTTTCATATACTCAAGAGGAGACCTTCACATACTAGTATATAAATAAGATTCGTGTGCCATACTCTATAGAGAGTCGTTCTCAGTATCCCAAAGTTTACCTTCTAGGCAAGCTGAGATGATGGGGAGATAGAAGTGCCCCGTGTTGGCATAATCGCGTGACTATGCAACTGAGTTGGATCCTGTGATTTAATGCCATGGGCTCTCTAGCGACCTCTTATTGGTTGTGGTCCTTAGGTGGTAGCTGTCAGATTTACGCACTTGAATTAGTTGCATTGTAGCTCAATCCAATATATTCCACAAGCAGGAGGGAGAAGAATTCCAAGATTGGTTGAGCCATCTTGGTATTACTGCACTCATGACGCGCAGTATAAAGATACGCCATGAAAATTGTACATAAAGATATGTCATCATTTGCTATTATATTTCTTTTATCTTTGTATAATTTTGTTGTATTTTGGTTTTGGACAGACGATCCTTTGAGCAGGGTCCTTCAGTGGTTTCTAGACTTTTTTACCCTGATGGTTTTCTTGAAGTTAAAAAAAAACAAAAAAATAAAAAACAAAAAAAATGTTTCTTAATTTCAAACTTTTCTGACAACAGCCAACCTACCCTTATAGGTGTTATTATTACCTTTTCCATTCTTTTCCTATTTAAACACTCCATTTTCTCCACTTTCCTCCAACTCAAAATCATTCAAAGGGAAGGTGAGAATAAAAATAGAAGGTGTTTCTATTCATCAACTTAAAAATATCTGTGTATTTTGTGAGTCTAAGTATGGAAAATGTTTAGAGTTTGTAAACGCAACTATCACTCTTGGTCGATCATTTGCTGCTAGGAATATTCATCTTGTATATGAGGGAGGTTGTCGTGGGTTAATAGGAGTTGTATCACTTGCTATATAAATAGGAGACACTCAGGTTTTAGGTGTCATTCCTGGACCTTTAACTCAATAGAACATCACTGGAAAGACAATTGGGGAGGAACTTAAGGTATCATCTATGCATGAACGAATGAAGATAATGCTTAACAACTCTAATGCATTCATTCCCTTACTAGGTGGTTTTGGTATGTTGGAAGAAGTTTTTCAAATTGTCTCTTGGGTCCAACTAAACATCCACCATAAACCCATAAGTTTGTTGAATGTAAATAATTTCTTTGATATTTTGTTACTTTTTCTTGACAAAGCTGTGGAATAGAAATTTATCACACCTGCGGCAAGACTACTTCTTATCTTTACTTCCACTGTTGATGAGTTGAATGATAAATTAGAAGCTTTTGTTTATAAACCTGATCCAACAATAGCTCAGATAGATTGGTCAGCAGGAAGCAGTGAGGGAAACAACATGAAAAGAAAGCCAGATCTGACACTTCGTTTATAGCTTTCCTTTACCTTTGATTTTATTTATCATACTTTGTTTCTGTTTAAATTTATGTCATATTTCTCTAACAGGTAATATCTTCTATCTTTTACTCATTTATATTTTAACATTGAGGATAATGTTGTGATCTGGTTAGGGGGAAGGATAAGGATAGTTGACCTAGTTGACCCAAAAAAAATTTGGAAAGTATGATATGATTGTCATGAACTTACTAAACCAATGAATGATGACAGAGTAAGGAGTAATTTTACTCTTGAGACACATCTAAATTAGGAAGTATGTTTAGTGATATGACTGTCAGAAACCTATTCGTAGTAAAACCAATTAAGGATGGCAGAGTAAGGAGTAAATTTTGCCTTGGAGGTAAGTTTACTCTTGAGACGCATCTTAGTTGAGGAAATAACTATTTTGTGTAGAAGTAGCAAATGGATTCTTGGATCTTAGCATAAATTGTCTTCTTTCTTAAAAATTACAAGCTTGGATATGAATGTTGATATGGTGGATTGAGAATGGTAAAAATATGTCTTGTGAGATTTTGAGCCTATTGATGAATGGATTGAATATATGTACCATTCTCTTCTTTCTTGTGTGATTTTTTTTCACTCATGAATTGTTACTCTAGAACTTGATTTGATTTTTTTTAGGCTATATTTTCATATGCATACATAAATATGATTGAGGCATTTTGAAATAGCTACTTTGACCAAATAGCCACCTTTGTATATTTTTCTTTGTGTAACCCCTTTGAATTTATTTAACCATTCATTATTTTTAGCTCATTACGTGCCATTTAAAAAAATGTTTTTACCCAACCTTAGGGAATAAGAGAGCATTAACCTTGTTCTTGAATAAGTGTGGGGGTGTGTGTGCAAAATTTAAAGAAGAAAGAAAAAAGAAAAAAGAAAGAACTGACTACCACTGCAATCAAAGGATTATTAGAGTCTCCTGATACACCATGTGACATATCCATACCTAGAATAAAGATTGATGCTTGGAAACAATAGGAAGAGAAGGAGAAGGTTCAGGCCTAACAATGAATTTAACTCACCAATTTAGGATTGATCTTCAACAAAACATTAGTCAAATATTGGTCATTGTCCTTTGTAACGCCCCAATTTTTAGAAAATATTCTGAATATGTTGTTTGCTGTTTTTCATGCCTTTGTGTGAATGACCGCTGTGTCCTTATTTTACTGTTCTCGATTTCTGTATGGAAACAATTACGATAATACAGGCTCAAATTTTATTTGATCGTTTTACGTAATTTGCTTCGAGACGGTAAAATAAAAATTTTTCTCGAGCTCTTGTATTAATTTTTTGAAAGATATACAACTATATATAATTCATTTGGATATTTTATTTGAACGTTTTGGACGATTACCTACGTTGTGGGAAAAAATGGAAAATGACCGTTACGTCCCGAACGTCTTTTTTTCTTTTTTCTTTGTTTTTAATTGTTTTCTACTTGATTTAATGTCCGATAATACGTCTGTGATTTTATATGGACTTTTTGTGTGATTTGCTCGAGGCGGGAAAATAATATTTTTTCGGGCCGGGAAATCTTATTTTATTATTTAGAATGGGGGATCTTACTTAACTTGATTCTGAATGAGACTAAAAATAATCTTTTAATTTTTAGGATTTAATCGTCAAATAAAATAATTTTATATTATTATAATATTATTTTATTAGTCAGTATAATTTAGTGACAGTGGACCGGAAATATTTTGCGGGACCCACAATTAGCAGAACGGTTAGATCGGTAGCTTAGTTAATCACCGTTAGTAGTAGAACTTTCGAACAGTGACTACTAGGTGACTCACGTGAGAAAATTAAATACACTGTGTGACTCAGCATGTGAGTCACCAAGAGCTAACCAATAGGAAATAAGCTTGCTCACCAAGGCTTGATCTTGACCATTGATTCATCCAATGGCTTGGATGAAGCCAAGCAAGGTGCCCACCTTACACCCCACTTGATGGCTACGGCCAAGAGGTCTTGGATGACCAAAATCACACTTCATCTTCATCACTTTTCTCTCTTCTCTCTCATCAAAACCCTAGCCACCATTCTTGTTCATTTTCTTCACCATTTTCGGCCAAGACCAATACTACACCATCCAACCATCAAAAAATTTTTCTAACCAAGTTTTCCTAACCTAAACACTATTCTAAGAACCTTTCTAGTTGGGAGTTTCTTCAAAATCTTCCATTTAGGGCTTGGAAATCAACCTTGAAAGTTTTACCTAGAAGGTGAAATTTCATGCTTTTCTTTTCTCTCTTCTTTTTCAAAGTTCTAAGCCATGATTTTTCCATGGTTTAGCTTCTTTTTCATGGTTAGTAACATGCAAATTTTGTTTGAGATTTCTAGGTATTTTTGAAGGTGAAAACCGAACCCTAGGAGGTGTGAAAGCAAGCCTTTTGTCTTCATTTAAGTTAAGAGGAAGACAATTCTTATCATCTCTTGATGGTGGTAAGAAGATGGAGCCATTTGTGATGTTTGTAGAATCCATAAGGATTCGGTGGTCATGTGTTAATTATGTGTGTATTTGTTAATTTTTGTGTTTGTTAGTAGTTTATGTGGTATTTGTTAGTAGCTTTCTTGTTTGATGATTGTAATAATTTTTGCATGTCTATTAGCTTTTGATTGCATGTCTATAAGCTTTAATTTAGGTTATATGTGTTAGAAAATATATTGCATGTGTTAGAAATATAATGCATGTGTTAGAATTATATGATAAGGTATAGGATGTGAATAACATGTTTAAATTTGCATGAGTGTTCCAAAGAGCACATCCAATAGCTCACGGCAATGACAAATTTGGAGGACCAAAATGTTCTCTTGATTTTTCCTAAAGTGTAACTTAATTAACCTAGGAGAATCAAGAAAGTTTCAAATTAATTTGATCAAAGAAAATGCATTTAGAAATCAAATGGTAAAGACTTAGTATTTTGGGCCAACATGCCTAAAGGATTAATTTAACTCCTACTAACTATTTTCTAATATGATTTAATGAACTTAGACAATATAATACATTTGATATGATTTGAAAGGTGAAAGACATTTTAGAAATCAAATGAAAAGATTTTATGAAATTTGGCCAACATGCCACTATAGGTAATCATGATTTCTAAAACTTGATTCCAAACCTTTTTCAATCAAAAAGAGACAATACAAGTTAAGAAGAAATTTTCTATAATGGTTTTTGAAGAAACAAATTGAGTAGAATTAAGCTTAAAGGATTAAAACTAATAATTTTATCATTAGGAAGTAAAATACAGAAATTTTGAGAAATTTTCTAACATATAGCTCACTTTAGGTTTTGAAGCATGTTAGAGATTTCAAAGAGAATTAAATGATATGGTTAAAAAATTAGGTAAATGGAAATTTTATGGAAAAATTTAGGAAACCATTATTATGAGTTTATAAACAAAATGCTGTCAATTTCTAGTAAAAATGAACCTATAAGATAGTAGAAATATCCAAAAGACAGTATACGGTATGGAAAATTATTCTACGTAATTTAAATGTACTAAGTACTATTTCTGTTTGTTTAAACAGTAATTTTAAAGGCAATCAAATAAGAAAATGATTTGAAAATCCTACGCGATTGAGAAAACATATTAAAAATGCTACGCGATTTTAAAAACAGAAAAATATCTTTACCCGATTTTTAAACGTTTGTAAAAACGATGGAATTATGAAAATGCGATAAAATTTCTACGCGATTGACCGTTACTATATTTATTTTATGCTGTCGGGAAAATGTGAACCCGTACAGATTATTTTTGAGGATCTTTCATTTGTCGGGAAAATGTGAACCCGTACAGGCTTTTGAGAATTTATTTGCTGTCGGGAAAATGTGAACCCGCATGTGCTTTTGAGAATTTATTTTCTTTGTCGGAAAATGTGAACCCGCATGTGCTTTCTATTTATGTTATGTGTGCCAAATTTTTGGTGGATTGGTTGACGAGACGAATCACATCGTGTTGTCGATGCGATAAACGTAGTGTGGTTCATTGTTCTAATGAACTTGGAGACTTTAGTGTACGGGATCCCACATGTGGACGGTTGGTAGCTCATTGGGCCGTGGTAAACCCATAGCACACTATGGTACTCGACACGCACTATATTTAATCGAGATTTGTGAAATCTAGTAGTACATTTGCCTGTAGTGCCACAACGTGAGACCGTGAACTACACCACGCCTGGATGATGGATTCCTGTGTCGTGGGGCTATAGACGCAACGTGTGACAGCGCAATAGTTGGTTGGGCAGCCGTGGTACTAATAGATTTTGCGATTCATTCCTCTCTCTGATACTTGTGTTTTCTTTAGCTCCATGGAGTAGGGTTTTGTTATATTATTTATTTATCTCTATGTCTATTTATTTCCATCTTATCTATTTATTGTTTATACGTATTTTATTTGTTTATTTTATCTGGTTACTACTTCTATATTTGGTTATTTTTATTATATCTTATCTGTTTATTTTTATCTTTCTTATTTTATACGTGATGTTTTATACGTGGTGTGATATATTGTTATGATATCTAAATTTTACTTCAATGTTATTATAATTGTTAAAGCTTTTTGTATTGCATGAACTCGTATATATGTTGTTTGTCGTCTTCTTATTGGCCATGTTGTGATGATTTTATGTTGTCTTACCTCTTTGTTATATGTATTTTCTGTTTATTTATTTTACGCGGTAAAGACTTTGAGGAAGAGGATCAGCCCCTTGAGATCTTGTACCCCGAGGAGGAGGAAGGTCACAGCGACGATCGGTTGACGATCAAGAACCATCCGATCATCCATATCCTTTGGATTGATTGTGAGGATGGCGGCGCTGTGAGATTTTTGGGGTTCGTAGAGCTAGTATTTCATGGAGGTTTCTCGGCTTGGCATCTACGAGGCGATCGTGATTACGTGACATATGCAGCACGTGTGACCGTGATTCTACGTCGGCCGATTTGATGGAGAGCCCATTATGACTACGACGTTATTTACGCACTTAGAGTTACCCTTATCCATTAGGCGTCACTGGGGTCTTTGAAAACCCTGAGCCTAGTGAGATAAGCATCGTATCGACTGCGCGATCCCGTTATCGCCGTGTGTCGAGACATCCGGGATATTTATCTCCTGATGATCATTTTCAGGCTGAGAGTGATCCATCAGAGGATTAGATAACCATGATGTTTTTTTTTGGGCGCGTCTGCGTATGTCTGTATATATATTAACTCTTTTATTGCTTTCTTTACTGTTTTTGTTTAAATATTTGTAGTCTTTGTTGTAAATTATTTGTACAGCTTATAACTTAATCATATGTATATTATCAGTAATGATGTTTTTTTTTTATTTCGTATTTTCCGCATTATCTTTTTATATCATATTTAAATCTATCGGGAATTATTTTACAACCCGTAATAATATTTAACAAATGTTTCACAACTTGGGTAGATTTTATTTCTATTTCTTTTATTTTCTTTTATGTGTGACATCCTCCAAAGGGGTGTTACATCCTTTATGATGAATGTTCTCGAACATCTTCTCCACTCTAACTGTACCATATTCTCTTTTATTCTCTTTGGTATTTATCTTCTTATATTCATATTATCCCCTCTCCTTTACCATGATCCCATTACAACCTTGAATAAAGTCCTCTTGATTTTTGTGTGCATATGTTTTGAGTAGTGAAGAAGTAGAAGATAAGCAAGCTTATGGTAGTACAATTGTTCATGGGTTGAATAGAGTGAAATACTTACCTTTTAAACACTTGAGAGATTGAGAGTGAATTATGTGAGGATCTATCATTCTTGATATTATGTGAGGATCTATCATTCTTGATTCATTCTTTTTAACTAAAGTTTCCTTGCTTGTTGGTTTGAGATGTGAAGAAATGTTACCTTATTAATGCTTTGATCCCTTGAATTTCTAGTTACTCTTCTTGTTTCATCGAGTCTTTTAGAGTTTTTAGTTTTTGAGTCTATGTTATTTGTAACACCCTCCGTAGGGCGTCACATTTTAAATAAAATATAAAATCAACTGAAATCATTTTATAAAAGTTTTTATTGTTAAAAGATGAATTTTAAAATTCCATTTCGCGGAAATATAAACTTACCAAAAATTATAAGAAAAATCGAAATTAAATTGAATTGATTAATACACATATTTTATATTCCACAAAATATTCAACAACAATTTAAAACGTAACATTTACAGACTCAGAGAAACAGTAGAAAACCTAATGAAGGTTACTACTAATAGCACGGTAACAACACTAACAAAAAAAAAACTCAACCTACAAGATTCATGTCTCCACCAACTGCATCCTGTTGAAGTCTGAAGGTCACTCTTTGACGCCATCACCATCTTCAGAATATGGCCTCCAATAGGTTTACTCCGCCTACTATACGATTTTAACAACACAACACAACACAACAATGCAGTAAAGAGGTGAGATCCCCTTTCACCGATACCAGTACGGTAGCAAAGAATGATTCGAATGACAACGTCATTCCATACACACAGATATTACAATTATAGTCATGTTATCAATTTACAAATATTTTTAATATGCATATAACCTAATATAATAAACAGCAATAACATTATTAGGATAGATATAACAATTCATACCATATAAAATATCATAACAGTACAATATAAAAGAAAGATCAAATGTCATAACAACAGAAATATCACAAATGAAAGGTCACAGATAAAAATCGCAGATAGAATAAAATAAGAAATAGACAACCATCATAATAATTACCAGATAAAGATAAATAGAGAAAATGGAATAACATCCAAGATATAACCAGATAAAGATAAATAGAGAAAATGGAATAACATCCAAGATATAATCATATACACTAAGACACAATCCTACTCCATGGAGTTAAACACAAACAGATATCAGAGAGAATGACTTGCAAAATCTATTAGTACCACGGCGCCCAACCAACTATCACTTTGTCACACGTTGCGTCAATAGCCTACGACACTTGGGAATCCACCATCCAGGCGTAGTATAGTTCACGGTCTCCCATTGTGGCACTATAGGCAATGTACTACTAGACTTTACAAACCTCGATTAAATATAGTGCGTGTCGAGTCCATTAGTGTGCTATCGGTTTTACCACGGCCCACGGAGCTACCAACTGTCCACATATGGGATCCCGTACACTAAAGTCTCCAAGTTCATTAGAACAATGAACCACACTATGTTTATCGCATCGACAACACGATGTGATTCGTCTCGTCAACCAAAACACCAAAAATTGGCATAAAGACAATACATAATTCCAAAAATATGAAATTACGAAAATGCCCTCAAGATAATAATATGCCCTCAATGGCAGAAAAATAGAAAGCCTGTACGGGTTCACATTTTCCCGACAGCGAAAGCTTGCCCTCATTGGCAACAAATATATAAAGAAAACCTGTACGGGTTCACATTTTCCCGACAGCGAAAAATACAGTAACGTTCAATCGCATAGAAATTTTATCGCATTTTCACAATTCCGTCGTTTTTAAAAACATTTATAAATCGCGTAAATATATTTTACTGTTTTCAAAATCGCGTAGAATTTTTAATACGTTTTCTCAATTGCGTAAGATTTTTAAATCGTTTTCTTGTCCAACTTCCTGAAAATAACTGTTTAGAACAAACAGAAATAATATTTAGTACTTTTAAATTACGTAGAATATTTTTCATAGCGTATACTGTCTTTTGCTCATCTTTTCTGTCTTATTTGTCTGTTTTTAATAAAAATTGACAGTTTTTGATTTAGAAAAAAATTATAATAATGGTTTTCTAGGTTTACTGTCAAAACTCCTTTTATTTTTATTACAACGAATTAATTACACTTTTGAAAATTACTAATGTGCTTCAAAACACATGGAGAGCTATACGTTAGAAATTTTATAAAGCTACTGTATTTCTTCTTATAGTAAAAATCATTAGTATTAACCTCTTAAACTTAATTCTAACCACTTTATTTCTTTAAAACTCATTGTAGAAAATTTACTTTAACTTGTATTGCTTCTTCTTGATTGAAAATAGCTTAGAATTAATTTTAGAAATCATGAATATCTAATTTGGCATGTTGGCCGAATTTGATAAAAACTTTGCATTTGATTTCCAAATTATTTTTCACCTTCTAAATACATGTTAAATCTCTTGTATTGTCTACGTTGATTAAATCATTACCCTAGAAAATAATTTTAGAAATCAAAGTGTTGAAGTTAGACATGTTGGCCGAAAATATAAGGTTATGCCATTTGATTTCCAAATTCATTTTTCTTGATCTAAACAAATGGATCTCTTACCAATTCTCCTAGGTTAATTAAATCACATTTTAAGAAAATTAAGAGAACATTTTGGTTCCCCATTTGGATCATGGCCGTGAGCCTTGTTAGTGTGTTCTTTGGAACACTCATACAATCCTTGACATATTGTTCATATCCTATATTTTATCATGCATTTCTAACACATGCAATATTATCAAAGCTTGTAGACATGCAAATTATTACAAACATCAAACAAGAAGGCTACTAACAAATACACAACAACCTACTAACAAACACAAAATTAACAAACACACAAGTAATAAACACATAAATAATTTACACACATAATCAATCACAATTAGGAAAAACTATAAACAATCAAGTGAATGAATCCTTATGGATTCTTCACCACAACCACAAACATTCCTCACCACCAACACATGGTTGATGAGGGTAATCTCCCTCTTACCTCTTGAAGAACCTCCAAGCTCCTTGTATGTCTCCTTCAAGCAAGCTTCCTCCACCAAGAGCTCCTTGAAAACAAAGAAAACATACAATATTAATACCTAAGGCTCTAAACTATAATAATCATGAATTAAAATCATGATTAAAACTTTGAAATGGATAGAAATTTGAAGATCAAAGAACCCTACCTTCAAGACTTCAAACTTAAGCTTTGAAGAACAAGATAGAAAATGGAAGATTTAGGCTTAGGTTTCAACTACAAAGAGTCTTGAAATGAAGTAAAGAAGCAAGAAATTAGGTAGTTTGGAATTTTAGAAAAATGAATGATAGAAAAGAGTGAAGAGGCCGTGAGGTTTAGAGAAGAAAAGAGAAGAAATATTTGAGAGGTTTAATTGTTTGATAGTTTTTGGAGAAAAGATGAAGACTTTGGCAAATGAAGACAAGTGAGATAAAAGGAATGGAAAGTGTCCTCCATTAGGAGCTATAGCCGTAGAACACAAGAAGAGAAAAAGGAATAAGAGTTTGTTGCTATTTGGAGAATTTTGGAGAAAGAGGAAGGTCTTGACCGTAGATGCATGAAGAGAAAGAATGAATTAAAGTATTGAAATTGTTTTCTTCAAACATGCATTGCCGTAAATGCATAGAGAGTGAGAGTGAATTGGAGTGTTGGAATTGTCTTCCTAAAGGCATTCAATTGCCGTAGAAGCTAAACAAGAGAGCCACCAAAATTGACTAGCTTTATGAAATTGAAATTAAACTTGTTTCCTTTTTCTATGCATGGTCGTAAATGCATAGAGAAATAAGAATGAATTGAAATGTAAAATTGCCTTCCTAAAGGCATGCATTTGCCGTAAATGCATCATGAAGAGAAGCCATCAATATTGACTTTGTCACACTTGGTTAATTAATAAAAGATAGAAAGAAATCAATTGTAATATTTTGCCTTACAAAGAGTTAGCTTTGCCGTAGAAGCAACAAAGAAAAGCCACTAAATTTGACTAGTCTTTACTTGGTTCATTAATTGAATGATAGGAAGAATTGAATGATAACATTTGCTTCATCAAAAGGCTTTGCTTTGCCGTAAAAACACATGAAAAAAAACCACTAAGATTGACTTGGTCTTCATTGTTCAATTTGGCTTTCTAAAAGAATTCCCTAAGGCTTTCTACGTGAAATTCACTTTGTGAATTTGGCTATTAGAGCAAATTGCTCATTCCTCCTTTACGTAGAACCATTCAAATTCAAGAAGTCCAAACTCATTTGATAGCTTGCTTCCTATTGGTCCTTAAAGAGTCAAGCCATTTTTATTGACTAAATTACATTGGTTAAATATTTACTAACTTGATTCTTATTGGTTGCTATTTTTGTTGACCAATTCCTATTGGTGCACATTGTATATTTTCTAACATACTTTAACCAATAAACAATAATTATACAATAATTACTGTTTATAAAGTCAGTGTTTATTGTCTAATGGGTAATAAAATATACATAGATTTTTATTTTATACTAGCAGAGTAAAAATTATTATTGATCATTTTTCTACGGATTTCCCTTGATGAGTCATAAAGCGAGTCATCAAAGAGAAATTTCTAGAATATGTGACTCACTACGATGAGTCAGTATGATGAGTCATCGTGGAATTTTCTAGAACGGGTGAGTCAACATGGCGAGTCAGCGTAGATATTTTTCTACAGCAGATGAGTCAGCATAGATATTTTCTAAAACAGGTGAGTCAGCATGGCGAGTCAGCACGCTGAGTCACTGACTGCGTCACAACTACATCATTGGCTGCATCATCAATGGTGAGTCACACGTACTGAGTCATCGAGAAGCTGGAACTCGGCGAGTCACTGCGGTGAGTCACAGGCCGAGTCAGCACTTCTGGAACCTTCTAGAAGCTGCTGAGTCATGATGCTGAGGTGTCACGCCACGTGTCATCGTCCTATTGGCCCGTTGCGATGAGTCATAGCCATCAATTTTGACCAGCTCCTCATTGGTCCACGTGTACAGCACTTGATGACTAAACGTGGGTCTCGCAAAATATTTCGGGTCCGTCAGTCACTTATTTATATTGACTAATAAAATAATATTATAATAATATAAAATTATTTTATTTGTGATTAAATCCTAAAAATTAAAAGATTAATTTTAGGCTCATTCAGAATTGGGTTTAGTAAGATCCCCCGCCTCTGAATAATTAAAAACAGATTTTCCCGGTCCGAAAAAATATTATTTTCCTACCCCGGAGCAAATCACACAAAAAGTCCATATAAAATCACAGACAATAATATTGAGCATTGTATCAAGTAGAAAACAATTAAAAACAAAGCAAAAACAAAGAAAAACAAAGACATTCGGGACGTAATGGTCATTTTCTTATTTTTTTCCACAATGTAGCTAATCATCTAAAACATTTCAAATAAAATATCCAAAGAAGTATTATATAGCATTTGTATATTACACTGAGAAAATTTAAAACAAATGGATTCAAGAAAAATTTTATTTCATTGTCTTGAAGAAAAATACGTAAAACGATTATATAAAATACCAGACAGTATTATACATCTATTTTTCACACAGAAAAATTTAAAACAGTAATTTGATAAAATTTTTATTTTACTGTATCGAAACAAATTATGTAAAATGACCAAATAAAATAACAAATAGTATTATTTTTCTGTATTTCATACAGAAAAACAAGAAACAGCAAAACAGGGAAACAACGGTCTTTTACCCAAAAGTTAGGGTGTTACATTATTTTTCCTTCTTCCCTAGTTTTGGTCTTATGTGTTTTGCCCAGGAGTGCAAAAAGCTAAGTATGAGGAAATTTGATAATCACATATTTTATACATTAATAAACCCTCATTTTTAGTCATTTATACTCTCTATGTACTTTATTGATTAAGCTTGGTTATGTTTTGTATGTCTGGACTCAAATTAGATTTAATTGATTTTTTCCAGCATTATTTTGGTCTTACACTATTTTTTTTATTTCAGCCATATCTTGAGTTCTAGATGTCTTATAATTATGTATCTTACCTTGTAAGAAAGGTAAGAGAGAGCTCTACAACCTTTATGCAGAGTTCCAGGAAAAAATCGGACATCTAGTGGAGCTAATTGGGCTTAGAAGTCAGAATATGAGTTTTGTGACTGGAACCTGAACAATGTGTAGTAATCATTGCATAATTTGAGTTGAAGGAACTGAAATGGGCTGAAAATTTGGCATCTGAAAGTTAATACCCATATCTACAACTTTCATGAAGAACACAAGAGCTCATTCGGATAGTTTAGAGATTATATTGGTTCTGGAATTCAAAACAAAGGTGCTGAAATTGGGCCTGAGTAATCTATAGCAATTGGATCATATCTTGGGCTATAAGATGAATTTTTGGATGATTCTAGTGGCATTGGAAATCTGAGACAATTTCCTAGAACTTTCATGAAGACCACTTTGCTTGGTTCTAACGTTATCCATGAGTTCATCACTAAATGATTTCAGAACAAGAAATTTTAATAATTTTCCACTCACAAAAGTTCTTTGGCATTTTCCACTCATCCACTCACTCATTAATCAATTCCCTTATCATTTTATATCCCTAATGCTCTATAAAAAGGACCATAAACAGATCATTTGAAATCAATCTTGGTTCTAGATCAAGATCATGCTTATGTTATTTATATGTTGAAATTTTCTTTTATTGTAAATAGAAGTTATGATCATTTTCTTCTTCTCTCTTTCTTTCTTCTTACTCATGGGTAACTAATTTTCATCTTGCTTGGGTGAAGGGGTGAAGCTTTTGATAATAAAATAAGATTAGATTAATTTCTTTCTTGTGCTTAAATGATATATTATCAAGTGGTCATTATATGTGTTGTATTTTGTTTCCAATCAAATTAGAAGCCCTCCTTGTAAAGTGGAGTTCTTGATTCATTGTAGACAAGTGATTTACAACAATGAATGTTTGAACCCATTTACAAGTGTTAGTGTTGGTAAATAATTAGATGAACCATAATATAACTACGTATAAAATTCTAAATAGACTTTGAATATTTTATTTTCCGATTTGAACCTCCGTTGTGCGTGGATTTCAATTGAGTTATAAAAAAATTAATCTTGTCCTTAATTTATTATCAAAAATGGATCTCCTAGCCAAGCTAGTTCTTTAATTTAATTGAGAACAAGTTTTGATATCTTTATTGTTGTGACAAAGTCTTTCCTTACCTCAAAGAATTTTTCTTTATCAATTCCCTATGGATCGACCTCGGACTCTCGAGAAATTTATTACTTGAGACAATTTGCACTTGGGTTTCCATCCTTTAATCTGCATCATGTGGCCTCAATTGCCTTGATGCATAGGCAACTACTCTCCTATGTTGCATTAGAGCACACCCCAAAATCATCTTTGAAGCGTCACAATACATCTCAAAGTTATCCAAAGGATCCAAAATTACCAACATCAACGTAGTAGTCAACCTCAATTTAAGCTTTTGGAAACTGTTATCATAATCTTGAGTCCACTCAAAAGTAATACCTTTCAGAGTTAACCTAGTCAAGGGAAGCGCTAATTGAGAAAATCTCTTTATAAATCTTCTATAGTACCCCACCAGGCCTAAGAAGCTCCTGGTCTCTGCCACAGTGGTGGCTCTATTCCACTGCAACACTGCATCAACTTTACTCGGGTCCACCAAAATCCCACCTTGAGAAATCAGATGGCCCATAAATTGTACCTGCTCAAGCCAGAACTCACACTTTGATAGCTTGGCAAACAATTTCTTTTCCTTAAGGGTTTCCAACACCACCTTAAGATACTATTCATGGTCCTTCATTGTCTCGGAATATATTAAGATATCATCAATAAATACCACAACAAATTGATCTAGGTAGGGCCTAAAGATCCTATTGATGTAATCCATGAACATTATCGGCGTATTCGTCAACTAGAGGACATCACGAGATACTCATAATGTCCATACCTAGTCCTAAAAGTGATTTTAGGGATATCCTCTTCCCTAATCCTTATTTAGTGATATCCATACCTAAGATCAATCTTCGAGAAAACTGAAGCTCCTCTTAGTTGATCCATAAGATCATCTATCCTAGGCAACAGATACTCGTCCCAGACACTAAGTCTATAGTAAACTCTATTTCTCGCTAGGGTGGTAATTCCACTACATCACTTGGGAAAACTTCAGGATATTCACTCACCATAGGTATGTCACCTAAGTTTTGCTCAACCTCAGCACCTAGGGAAAACAAGAGAACATATCCTAGAGACAAAGATTAACCTGATTCACATTGAGATACACTGACTCAAATGGAACGACTCTAGTAGGGATGTCTAACAAGAAAATCATGTCTTCTACATTTACACAACAATCAAGACACACTCTGGATATTATAACTGGTTTACAAGTGGGAGTAGATATAGATAATTCATATGAAAGTTCAGACATAGGTAAATCCAACATATTCACATAATCATCAAAAACAAAGGAATGGGATGCTCCCGAATCATATAACATAGTTAAAAGATAATAGTGAATTATGCATTTACCTTGAATAAGGTTAGCAGACTGGGTCGCCTTTTCACCACTTAGAGTATACACTCTTCCCCTGGCTTAAGGTCTTAGGGCTAAGTAGCTTCTTTCCTCTAAGGGCAATCCTTAGCAAAATATCTGGGTTATCCCCAAACAAAACATACCGCACACAGTTTGCCTTCATGATGTCTCTCACACTTGGGACACTTAGGCCCCATAAACTCCTACTTACCCTTACCTTGAGAAAAACTAGGTTTAAAGGATCCCTTCCTGGATTTTTCATCACCTTGCTTCCTCTTTTGAAAACTTTGTGACTTCTGCTCCACTGAAGGCTTACCATCATGTCCTTCTATTATCTTGCACTTGTTAACCAAGGTAGCAAAATCTCGGATCTCCAATGGCTTAATAAATTTCTGGACCTCTTCTCTCAATCCTTGCTAAAATTTTACACATTTCCAACGCTCGTCAGTCTTAAATCTGATGTGGGATGAGAATTTAGATAACACGCTAAACTTGACCACATACTGACCAATAGACATGTCACCTTGCTTTAACCTCAGAAACTTTATCTCCTTCGCATTTTGTAAATTTTATGGGAAGTGCTTCTCTAGAAATGATCCTTTGAAGATTTCCAACATTATCGAAGTTCCTGATGCATCAAATAGTCTCTTGGTGTCTATTCACTAATCCTTTGGCTCCCCCTCCAACAGAAAGGAAGCAAAGAGCACCTTCTGCTCATCCGAACAAACTATCATAGTAAAGATCTTTTCCATCTCGTTTAGCCACTCCTCAGCTCTGACTGGGTTGTACTCTTCCTTGAACGAAGATGGATTGGACTTCTTGAATTCTAAAAGGTCTAGGAAGTTTTGATTCCTTCCCACCGATGCCCCTGGAATCGGTTACACCGGCTGAACAAGTGGTGGTGGTGGTGTAGGATGTGGTTGATTGGCCTATGGCCTTTCAAGAACCCTAGCAGTTGCAGCTGCTTGCTCCCTCATCGCAGTAACAGTTGCAGTCGTTTGCACAAGCATCGCATCAGCCATTGCCATCATGACCTCGACCATATCTGAATTTTCCCTAGTTAAGTTCGTTGCCTCATGGGTTCACCTCTTCGGTGCCATAGCTTCCTGTACACACAGAACAATACATATTGTGTTGATCAGTTCTCAATATCATGTAACAGTGCAATAGTAGCTACTAATAGTCCAACAACAGGCAAGTCATGCAATTTTATTCAAACATCTCTAACAAGAGACAAAGAAATGCATAACACACAAAGGAACTCTTAAACATGTCAAAGCATAGTTAGTCCACACCCCGGCTTAACATGATGAACTGCTCTGATTCCATAATGTAACACCCTAATATAATTATCGTAAAATAACTAGAATATTTCAAGATAAAACATATCAAGTATGTCATTTCCTAAAAATGCATAAAACATAAATCCATAACAACTTGTGTAGTTATTATAGAGAGTCACAAGGAATGAAAAAAATATATATATATATATATATATATATATATATATATATATATATAGACACACACACACACACACACACATATCACTAGTCATTTTGTTTCTTTATATATTAGCTTGTATTTATTTACTTTGCTTTTGTTTGTAAAAGTTTATGTATTACAATGTGACCTTCAAACTAGTGATATGTGTGTGTGTGTGTGTGTGTGTGTGTGTGTGTGTGTGTGTGTATAACATTTTTCATTCCTCGTGACTCTCTATAATAACTACACAAGTTGTTATATGTCATTTCCTAAAAATGCATAAAACATAAATCCATAACAACTTGTGTAGTTATTATAGAGAGTCACGAGGAATGAAAAATGTTATCACACACACACACACACACACACACACACACACACACATCACTAGTTCGAAGGTCACATTGTAATACATAAACTTTTACAAACAAAAAGCAAAGTAAATAAATACAAGCTAATATATAAAGAAACAAAATAACTAAAACTAATATATATATATACACACACACACATCACTAGTTCGAAGGTCACATTGTAATACATAAACTTTTATAAACAAAAAGCAAAGTAAATAAATACAAGCTAATATATAAAGAAACGAAATAACTAAAACTAAGTCATTTACTTCTTCATCTTGCCCTTTTTCTTTGAAGGGTCTTGACCTGGATTTACATGAAAATACAGTAGGGTGAGAATTTACAAAATCCTCAGTATGAGTATACCAAAACCAACAGTTATTCATTCACATCGAATAAATAAATAAACACCATAAATTACATTTACAAATGTTTAATGAGCCATTTTCCAACACTATTTTAATACATATATACTCTTTATGTAGCAGAAAATACAACAATCAATGATATCGTACAATCGCCCATACAATCTTAAGATATCATCGAGTAAACAAGACAACCTCCTATACAATTATCAACAAATGCGATGCTTTATGTTATGAGGTATGAATATGCTCACACAATATAGTAAAAATATGATTATGCAATGATAATGTAGATTTTAGTTTTAGGAAACGCATGATACTTGCTAAATTCTCGGAACCAAGTTCCATTGTATATACTGAGTAGGATAGGCACAATAGTTGTTACACTACTTAGTAATAAGTGGATTCCTTCCTCTCACGATAATAAGAGTACTGCTATCACCCCCATACCGGTAACTTTAAGCATAATAGTATAAATACTATGAGAATTTAGATCCAAAACCTCATTCTCATGCCACATGGTTGTGCACGCCATCTAAGGTCACAATACATAGGTATAGCAAGATTTAAAAGCATGCAAAAGTATTTTCAAATCACACTTGAATTAATCATAAAATCCTCACAACCTTATGAAAAAAAAATACTAGTACATGTGAACCTTAACATAACTTATCCAACAAAGTAGCAAGAACCATGTCACTAGCACTCTTACATCTAAAACCTCACATCATCACTTCACAAGTGATTTCAAAGTCAACCTCATGCTGAACAAGGTCCTAGGTACTCCCTATGGCATTCCACTTCTCAAAGATGCCTAAGGTTTCTCAACTCTTCATATATGCTAGGTGGTTATTCTCTCTAAGAAATACCTCCACTAGTGCCTCATCAGACTTAGAAAAGCATATAAAGGTGATCCCAACACTTAGGGAATTCCAAAACATCAAGAACTCAACTCTTGAAAATCCTGGGACTCACACCCTGGCGCAGCCTCTCTCACGCCACGACGTGCTGCGCTCGGGTAAAATGCCAGGCTACCATTTTTCAGCTCACGCCTCGGCGTACCAATGCCACGCCGCGGCATGTTGCTCTCAGGTTCACTCACACCTTGGCATAGACTCCTTCACATTGTGGCGCGAGGTGCATTTCTACAGAGTTCTGTAGAAAACTAGCAACCAGGTACTATTCCATTGGAACAATTTATGGGATTCAGCCACTCCAAAATAGTTTCTAGGTGATTTTAAGTTCCTAACCAGTTCACTAACATATAGGATTCATCAATCACCAAATCAAATCACTAACTTTGGATCCAAGGACAAAATCACTCATCCAAGACCTAACTTCTCACTTTGTGCATCATGAGTCCAAATGAAGAGTTCTAAGTTTTTATCTCAAACTCATATCATGACTAAGTCATAAACAACCATGGAAAACACCTTCAAGCAAGAAAACACTCAAAACACCTCAAAAATCCCATCTTTGACCTATCAAACCTCACTTGGCATAATAGATGGAGATGACAAAAAAAGAAGTTAATAAACTCAAAACCCCTACCTCTTGCAGCTGAGATGGCCAATAAATCACAAGCTTGCATTTCCCCTTTATTCTTTCTTTTTTCTCTCTTCTTCCCCTTTTGTTTCCTCTTCCTTCCTTTGCTTGCTTCTTTTCTCTTCTGCTAGAGCTGCTGGCTGTAAGAGAGCAAAGAGAGTGACCTAAGTCACTTATGAAATTTCACTAATAAAACCTGATCTATTAAAAACACTTAGATTTCTCCAAATCTAGTTTTCTATCTTCCTACAACTTTAAAATAAATACTAAGATACATTAAAAAAGTTGTTTCATCAACATCATAAATTTTCATATCTGCTGCTAGTCAATTTGGCATTAAATGCACAACCAGTATGCTTAAAAATACTAAACTAACTCTGATTATTCTCAAATTTAAACCATATCATAGTCTACACATTTTTGACTTAGAAACAAATTATCCACATCCATTTCCATTAGTTAAGCCATTTATGCTAATATCTGGATCATTTTAAGCTACTTTTCACTTTTCAGTTTGCAATAAAGGGCTCAAAGTAACTCACATTGTCACAAAATTGTACTGGCATGTTAAGCATGTATTAAGCTATCTCTGTAACCATTTACAAGTCTAACATGTTTTAGAGGATGCTACAATAGGTATCGTAGAAAATTCTAGGATTTCATTTTATTTTTCATATTAGCATCCCACTATTTTCATTATACTGTGTTGCTAGTCTCTAAGCTTTATTATTCTTTTCCTGGGTTAAATTAAACTTATGGAATTGAATTAAGAAGCTTTCTAATATCCATTTTAATTGTTCATGACTTAGAAATAAATATTCCTTATTTATTTCTATTTTCTCTGTCATTTTCACAAAAGTCCAAATTTTATAGGAGCTATTTCTTGTAACATCCTCTTTTTACACATGTTAGGCTTGTATAAGGTTACAAAGATAGCTTAATATTTGTTTAACATGTTTGTTAAATTTGTGACATTTTGAGTTAATTTAAACACTTTGCCGCAATACAGAACGTGCAAAATGATTATTTTAACTCACAAAAATAGCATAAATATATAACTAAAGGAAATAAATATGAAAAGTTTATTTCTAAGTCACAAATGTGTGAAAGAACATGTGGTTAAATTTTGAGGCTAAACAGAATCTGTTTGGTATTTTTAAGGATACCAAGTGAGTGTTTAAGTACCAGATTGAGGCATAGCAGATATGAAAAATTGTGGAAATGATAAAACAAGAATTTAGATGGATCTTATAATTTATTCTAAGGTTGTTGGAAAGCAGAAAACTTGAAATAATAGGATCAAAGTGTTCCTAAGATATAGGAAGTTTTGTGAAAGGACAAGATTGCCTTTAATGCTTGGTTTTAAATGTGAGAATTTCTCACTTTCTCTCATCTATCTCACGCCGGTTTCGGCCATAACAAAAGAAAGAAACAGGAGAGGAGAAATAGAGAAGAAAATAAGAGAAAGAGATGAAGGAAAAAGGAGAGAAGCAAGGCATGGTTTGAGCCTTTCTTCTTCAAGTGAGGTAAGAGGATTCTTTTCTATAAATCTCTCTTTCTTTCCTCTTATGTGTTGTTGATTTTGGTGTTGATATGTGATAACATTGTATTTTATACATTTTATAATCCTCTCACTAGGCTTCTTAAGGTTCAATTATGCTTAATTAAGTTGATTTTGACACATTTTAAGATATTGAACCTTATTGGATCATTAATCAAATTATTGCATAAATTAACCTTAATTATCTCTTTGGCAGTGTTTAGTAAACTGGCTATAACTTGAGTTGCAAATATCTAATTGATATGATTTTGGTCTTGTAGGAAAACTAAGATAATTCTCTACAACTTTCATGTTGAACACTTTTTCAGATTCTGAGGTCTAATGGGTGATATTGGGCTTTGAAGTCAAAATAGAGGAGCTGAAACCGGGCCTAAATACTCTGCAATAATTGGACCATATCTTGAGCTCTAGGCATGATTTTGGACTCAGACCAAAGCCATTTAAAGCAAATATCCAGGCCTACAACTTTCATGAAGACCACTTTTCTCAAAAATGAAAAAAAAAGGAGACATGGCTGTACACGTTTGCTCAATTATTATTTAAAATAAAAAATAAAAATAAAAAACGCCATTGATGACGTTTAAGACTTAATCATTAAGTTTGGTTACTATGCATTGCACAGTAACCAAACTTTGCCTATAAATAGGCAATTGAATTCACAATTCAGAGACATTCAGGGAGAGAGAGGATTGAGGTTCTGGGCAGTGCTCAGCCTCTTCTCCTCAGTCTCCCTTCAACTTTCTTTCTCTTTCCTTTTCTCTTTTTCTTCTTTCTAGTTTATGTGTAAATAAGTTTCAGTCTACTTGGGTCAAAGTGTGAAGCTCTTGGTAATAAAATAAGGTTAGATTTATTCCTCTCTTATGCTTTAATGATTTATTTTCTAGTAACTATTATACGTGTTATATGTTGTTTCTGATAATTTAGAAACTACCCTTGTAAAGAGGAGTTCTTGATTTGTTGTAGACAATAGGATTGGCACAATGAATGCTTTAACCCATTTACAAGTGGTGATAATAATTAAAGAAAACATAATATAATTACATAATGGACTTTTAATGTTATATTTTTCGATTGGAACCTCCATTATGTGAGAATTCTAATTGAGTTATAAAAAGGAATTAATCTTACCTTTACTTTATTTACCAAGAGTGGATCTTTTTACCCAAGTAAATATTTTTTATCGTAGTAACAAAATATGTACCTTACCTTAATTTCTCTTCATCAATTCCCTGTGGATCGACCTTGGACTCCCGAGAAATTTATTACTTGAGATAACCTGCACTTGGGTTCGCAATACAATAATTAATGCCGCATCAAGTTTTTAGACTTGGTCAAGAAAAGTGTGCATCAATATGGAAATAGGTTTTAAATGTTAAATGAGATTTCTATGTTTGATTTCCACCCCTTTAAGCTTATTGATGGCTTGTTCTTGATTTATGAAGCATGGTGATGAGGTTTATTCTATGGATTTTAGAGTGTGAAAAATAGGTATTTTGTGGGTTGTAGATGGATCTTTGTTCTAAGATTGATGAGTTAGGAATGTAATTAGAGGTTATAATATGATTGTGATGTTGGAAAACATGTAGGAACCAATTTTAGAGTTTAGAACTTGGGTGGGATCCAAGATTATGCAGAACATGTTTTTGCATAATTCCCTGACAGCCTTGGATGTTTATTGCATAATTTGAGCTACAGACATCAAAATGACTTGATTCTTAAGGCATTTGAAAGCTAAGGCATAAGGCTTCAAGTAGTAAAAATTTCAAAATTTTCTAGTAACCCAATTAGTCCTAGTTTTGATTTGAAACCAAGTTAGATTCTGCAGAAATAGTATTCTAGTACCTGTTAAACCAGATTGCATAATTGCTTTCTCTAATGTCATATTGGCATAAAACTAGTGGCATTTGAAAGCTAACATATAAGGCTATTTGACTGTTAAATTTCAGAATTTTTGAGTTCTTAGATTATTCTCAGTTTCATTTCAAAGTCAGGTCATTTTTCGGGTAAAACAAAAAATACCCTATTTTAGCTTTTGCATAATGTCGCATAACTTTGGCTACATTTATCCAAATGAGGTGAGGTTTGTGGCATTTGAAAGATATGAGGGAAGGCTATATGACTGTAAAATCTAAGAATTTTTGAAGTTAGTATGTGCATTTGGTGCACTCATGAAAAATAGCCTTTTTAGGCAAAAATTGAGGGGGTTTTGAGAAAGTTTAGACCCTAGAAACTTTAGTAGCTTATTTAATAATTAAAGTTGAATTATGAAAGTGTAGTAGAAATGTGTTTGCCCCTTTATGGGTTAAACTTGAATCAAATGTTCCTTTATTGAGCTTAAAATTAAATGTATGGATGATATTCAATGCTTAAATGTAATGACTTGAAGTATTTATGAAGTGAATCATTGTATGTTATTAATAAGGATTGAATGATATATATATATATATATATAAATGAGGTTATATAAAGTATGATTTAGTGTGATTATGCATGAGACTTATTATGAAATGTAATGGATAGTATATGAATGTTAAGTATTGATGTATGATTACATTAAATGGAATTGACAAGCATAATGTAGGGAAACATTACAATTGTAAATAAAGATGTTGAGGTTGAGTAAGTCACTCCCTCATTATGATGTAACATTTAAATGAAAGTTTGACATTGAGGTTATGTTTCCCTATTATGCGAAGAAAGTTACATTATGTGAACATGGTGTTAAGTAATGGTTTTTCACAACTTTGCATGTTTTTGGTTTTAAAACTTGTTGCTTGTTGTTTAATGTATGGATGACCCCACGCATTGGACCAAAGGTGCTTCTAATGCTAGGGTTTTGGGTATTCAAAAGGGCAATACCAAGTAGTGTAAGGTGGACAAGGAACAAAAGGGCTTCCTACCCGAGGATATACAAGGAATAAAAGGACTTCTTGGAACAAAAGGGCTTCTTGGAAGGAGATGATTCTTGGAACAAAAGGGTTCCTGGAATAAAAGGATTCCTAGGAATATGCAAGTAACATGAGTTTTACAAAATAAATTTTTTTAAAAAAAATTGCATAAACATACTTTAGGGCAATCATTAAGCATAACCATACATCATAATGCATTGTATAAAATGGCAATTGTATGGGAAATTGCCTTATTTTCTATTATTGCAAAGATTAAAGTGTATACTAATGAAAGATTAAAGAGTTAGCAAGAAAGGCTAGGAATAGTACATGAAGTAAATTTGTTATTATTCCTGGTATACTGATGAATATTTAAGTGTATATTAGTTCAATTGGAAGTAATATGTAATAGTTAAATTATTTTCATAATTAAATGAATTGTCTACCTCAGGAAGGGAAATGACTGAGTTTTGACATTTGCCACATTTCCATATGTTATGTTTAAACTGGTTTTACCCTAAAGCAATTGGATTTACTTTGATGTCACGGTTTAAGTTTTACTATTGAGAATCATTAATTCTCACCCCAGTCTTGTTTTATGTTTCCCATGATAAATCTAGAGGAGGATCAAAGCAAGCGCAAGGCAAGATGATGAAGATTTAGTTGAGCTAATTATGTAATTATTTTGGTTATGTAATTATATTTATGATTCTGTAATTAAGTTTATATATGTAATTTGTAAAGATTTGTAATCTCAAACATATCAGATAGATGTTTAGTAAAGAGCAAGTTTTCTGAGGTGTAAAATGACTTGCTCTCTTACTTATGTAAAGTAGCTGGTGCATTACATAATCCAAAAGGCATTCGTCTATATGCAAATGTACCATATGAGCATGTGAAAGTGGTTTTTTCCTGATCCTCAAGTGCCACATGTATTTGCATATAGCCAGAGTATCCATCCAAACAACAGAAAAATGCATGACCTAAAAGCTTCTCTAACATTTGATCTCTAAAGGGTAAGGGAAAGTGATCTTTCCAAGTGGCGTCATTCAATTTCCTACAATCAATGCATATACGTCATCCGGTCACATTTCTAATGGTTATAAGTTCTTTCTTTTCATTCTCCATGACTGTTGTACCTCGCTTTTTAGGTACCACTTGTATTGGACTTACCCAACAGCTATCAAGGATGGGATATATAATACTTGCATCGAGCAGCTTTATTACCTCCTTCTTTACGACCTCTTTCATGTTCGGGTTGAGGTGCCTCTGTGGTTGCACAAGTGGCTTGTTATGTGCCTCCATGTAAATTCTGTGGGTGCATATGGTAGGGTTGATAGCCATGATATCATGAATGGTCCACCTGAATGCCTTCTTGTTTTCTCTCAACACCCTCAAGAGCTTGTCCTCCATCGTACCTAGAAGCAAAGCAGAAATAATCACGGGTAAAGATGATGAAGGATCCATAAAAGCATATTTCAAATTAGAGGGAAGAGGCTTGAGCTCAAGTTTGAGAGGCTCCTCAATTGATAGTTTTGGTGTATGGATATTTTTCCTATCCAAATCCTCATAATGCCCCCATGATCTACTGCCTTCTGAGGACATGCCATCTTATAACCATATTATAATTTCCTTGACCTGTTCATCATCCTCTGAGTCAATGGAAGCCATGGTTCAGATTTTCTCTAGTACATCATCAGTCATAGATTCTTGCAAATATGAAAACACAACATTATCTGCAACATCAGTAGCATCTATGCAATTACATGAATCAAAGGAACTAGGATTTTTGACATAATTAAAAACATTAAAAACTACTTCCTCATCATTTAATCGCAAAGTCAACTTCCCTTTATGGACATCAATCATGGCCTTTCTAGTGGCGAGGAATGGATGCCCAAGTATGATTAGAACCCATGAGTCCTCCTCTATGTCCAACACAATAAAGTCTGTTGGAAAAATAAATTTGTCCACCTTCACCAAAACATCTTCCAATACACCATGAGGGTAAGTGATGGATCTATCGGCCAACTACAGTGAAATGTTAGTAGACTTTAGTTCCTACAGTCCTAATTTCTTAAAAACAAAGAAAGGCATCAAATTAATACTAGCACCTAAATCACATAATACTTTCCCAAAATAAAAGTTACTAATTGAACAATGAATAGTGAAACTCCCTGGATCTTTTAATTTTGGTGGTAGCTTTTTGACCAGAATGACGGAGCATTCCTCATTTAGCCTTACCATCTCAAATTCCTCAAGCTTGCACTTATTTATAAGTAATTCCTTCAAAAACTTTGCATACTTAGGCATTTGGGATATGGCTTCAACAAACGAAATATTAATTTATAATTTCTTGAACATCTCCAAGAATTTGACAAATTATTTGTCCTACTGAGTGTTCTTGAGCCTCTAAGGAAATGGGATAGAGGGCTTCTGTAGCTCACTTACATGTACTGCAGAGGGTGCTTGACTTGCCTTCTTGTTTTCCACACTAATTGACTCATCAAGAGTATCTCCATGCTTTTGTATTTGCTCCTTCTTTTCCTTGGAGAGCTCCCCAAGCTCCTTCCCACTTCTTAGGGTAATTGCCTTGGGATGTTCCTTCATATTAGGCTCAATAGTATCAGGTAATGTCCCTGATTCCCTTTCTAAAATCAAGATAGCCAATTGGTTAATCTGAGTTTCCATGCTCTTCATTCAAGCCTCTGAATTCTGAACGTATTTCATTATAGAATTTTCAAAACTTGGCTTCTCTTTAGGTGCTTGTCCAATTTATAGATCAATATCCGGAATTATGTATTAACATCCTAAGTCTATTTTTATGCCTCATAACCGGTTATCCTCATTAGGCAACCGGTTAGGGACCTCCCAAGCCTATATTTGAGAGGTCAATAATTGGTTACCACCCTTTGGTAACTGGTTATTGGCTTCTTTTTATGTTTTCTGTTTTAAGCAAAAATCGATTATGTATTTGCCATAACCAGTTATGCATACGTGAGGGGTCTCTAGTTTTAGAAAATAACCAATTATGCATTCGCCATAACTGGTTATACATTCGCCATAACCGGTTATGCATGCATAGGAAGCATCTGTTTTGCCCTAATAACCGATTATGGAGGATCCATAACCAATTGATTGGGTATTCCTGGATGTGATATCAGAACTCAAGAGGGAGGAAACCTCAAACCTCCTATTCTCATATCAAAACCAAATCAAAACTCATCAAACTTTGAGCCAAAACATCATAGAACAATGTAGCAAGAATGGGTAATCATCAATCTATAAGTTTGTAACTATTACAAATCTCAAAATCATTGACATTTCAAGCTCAAGAGCAAATTCATGTTTCAAAACCATTTCTTGTGAAAATCTTAGTTCAAATCCATCATTTCAAACAAGTTTTCTTTCAAATCCATAAGAAAACATGTTTGATCTAAAAAGTTTGAGAAAACACCCCCTACCTAACTTGTAATAGCTTTCCTTTTTTCCTTTCTTGTTCTTCTTCCCCTTGTGCTCCTTCTTGTTCTTGCTTCCTTCTCTTCCTTCTACTAGCCATGTGAAAAATGCAGAGAATAGAGTGAGAAAATGGTGGAATGTAAGAGATGAGAAATGAGAATGAAGGGAAACGTGAGAAAGGAAGTATAGCAACATAAAATGAGTGAAGGAAATTATGTGAAAAGCCAAAATATCATAGGTTAGTTGAAATGGTAGTAGTGTGGAATAGTGAGGAGAACGTGGGTAAGTTTCTAATTTGAAATTCAACTGATAAGCTTTTGTCTGCTAGGAACACTTTAGTTTTTCAAAATTGAATTTTCTCACCTTTGTAGATATCGTAGAAAATTCTAGAATTTACTTATATTTTTTGTATTACCATTTCACCATTTTGCTTATACTAGAATATCAGTCTCTTAAGCTTTCAGTGTTATAGATTTATACTCAATTTAATCCTAGTCACTTCCAAAATAATTAGATATCTTATACAACCTTTTATTGAGCTTCTATATCTTGATCAAATCTATTAGGTTGGAGAATGTTACATTTTCTATGGTGACTAATTATGCATACTTGGATGCTTGTTTTATTGCCTTGGCCGAATGCTCTAAGGTGTTATACTACTATTTATATTGTATCAATTTACTTGTTAATGAACAATTCTATAATACACATAATTAATGGCTTTATTTGGAGCTTGATTGTGCACTTTGATGTTATTATGCATATAACTGGAAATTTTGAGCATTGGTGTTTGTGTTTGTGGTTTGGCTAAATACCAAGCCTAGAGCAACATATATATATATATATATATATGTTGCTCTAATTTCCTTATGATATGCCATCATTTCAAGTTGCCTTGTGAATTATGTGAATTATATGATGATACTTGAAATTAGCAATTAGCATGCTTATGAGATGAATTATAATTTACTAGAAATTGATATGCTCCTTTAAAATGTTAAAGTTGAGCCAATAATTGAATTATAATGTAAAGTGCATCTTTAAGTACTCAAAGTTTAAAAGAAATTGAACATGATCCTCAAACTTGAGGGTGATCCTTAGATGTTATTCCCTTATAAAGGGTAACCTATTAATTGATTGATTGTTTTGGCTAGTGATTGATATTAGAAATGATCCTCGTACCTAGGGGTGATCCTAGTTGTGATTCCTTGTGAAAGGAAATTGATTAATTTATTTGGCTAGGGTTACCTAGGATAGTGTTGTATAATGACAGACTATTATGTATAGGCTGAGTGCACAAGCCTGATAAGCAGACTATCACCAAGTGTTGGGTAGTGTGAGGAGGTGACATGGCATCCCTACCTATTTGAAATCAAAGGACATGGGTCCTGGGAATAAGTTAAGATGATAATTAATGAGCACTAAAGGAAATATTAAAGGCATTGGTTGAACATTGGCACATCTTTATGAATTTTCTATATAAATCATTAATTTGATAATGAATATTTGCATTTTGAGATAATTGTAAATATTCTAAGGATATTGTGAGATGATTTATATGCTGATATATTTCTGGAGAGTCTTATGATTAGTTAGTTAATGTGCTTGTAAAGTTATGTACTACCTGAGTATATGTTTATAAAGTTTGTTGTTCAATGATTAAAATTGAACTTTTGCCCTCGAGAAGAGAAAGGAAATAATTTGGCATCTGCCATCTTTCTATGAAAGATTTAAAAAATGATTTAATTCCCTAAAGCAACTAGAATTATAGTGATGACATATGTTTATTATAAATATTAGGAATTCCTTGAATTCTCATCCCGCTATTTTCTTTTCCATGATAATTCCAGCACGTGATCCACCCTCTGTGTTCAGATGCAGAATCTGACATGGCATAGAGACACTTATTTTTTACCATTGCTATGTATTTATATTTATGTAGTGGCTTGTACATGGTTTATATATATGTCGATGAAGGCTTGATATGTAAAACTTTGATAATGACGTAGGAGACTGATGTACTAGACTATATAGGTTACTGATGCCAGTGTGACTTATACATGCTATGTATATATATTTGCCTAGTATAGGTGTAACATCCTAATATTAATATCCCGATATACCATACATATATATGAATAACCAATACTAGTCATGCTACTTCTAACTCATTATAAACTAAATACATAACATTCATACAAATAATTATGGAGAGCCATGACAAACTAAAAGTTATATGTACATCATTGCCTCAATAGGGCACATTGTAATACATAGACTTTCATACAAACTTGATCAAGTATAATATATATACAAGCTTTGTCTATGTAAAGCATATAAACTATACTAGTCTTCATATATCTTCTGCTTCCTTTTTGAAGAACTCGCACTTGGATTTATATGACAACACAATTGGGGTGAGAAATCACAATTCTCAGTAGAAGTATTCTAAAACCAGTATTTTATACATTCATCAAGAATACGCAACTGCCCATACAATTGCAATGTCATGAGTCTAAATGTCATGGTGGCAACTGCGCAAACAATCGTCATGCTATGCCAAATTATGTCTGATGTTTATATCTATGCAATAACTTAAGTATGTAATGATTAATGTTATGATACCAAGTCCATGGCAATGTCATGTTATGCATGAACCTTGAACAAAACAAAGGAAGTTCATCCTAAGTCTTAAATAAGAACTAGAACCAAGTTCTAGTAGTCTTCTCTCCAGGTAATGAAATCCATCAACTACACGATTTTCAGTAACCCCGAGTAGTGAAATCCAACAACTACGTGGTCTTTAGAGTAAAGAAAGAATAACCACTTTCAACTACTCAACAATAGGGAGGGAACTACGTGTCCTCACACTATTAAAGTTTAGGATCACCTCCGGTAGTGAGGATATAACCCACCTCAGATACCTTCCATCTAGGATAACATCTAGTAAAGAGGGTGGATATAACCCACCTCAACTCAACTACTAGAACAATGAGGGAGGATATGACTCACCTCAACTCATCACTGTAATACAGAGGGCGTGGTCCTACCTCACACTATTATAGATTATCCCCAAATGTGAGGATCAAATCCTTTAACAATCAAAACATAATATATAACCATGTCTAATTACTTCACATAATTAGCATTACAAATCAACTTGATTCATCAACAATGAAGACTCAACCTTATCAGCATAGCTATGAAAAATAATGATGCCAATCACTACAATAACGAGCATGCCATTTGGCTTATATTCCTAACTACAAACATGAAATATATTGATGTTAAGTATCACAATAATTAACATTCCAATTGATTTACATTCATCACACTAACACTTCATTAAATACTCCTATTTGAGTCTTATCACTCATTAAGAAGAATAAAAGAAGAAACTACACAAGTTAGGAACTTCATATTCACCAAACAAAAGTCTTTTCAAAACCTGGACTGGACGCTCAAGCGCTCGAAACCCAGAGCCCAGGCGTTGGATTGGCAGAGGCATTCCTTTGTCTTTCCTTGCAACGGGTGCTCAGGCGCTTAGCGCGTGCTCAATTGCTCACAACCCGACGCTCAAGCGCTGGGTGCATTGCATCACGCAACACCCTTCTGGGCAGTGGGCACTCAGATGCCCAAATCCCAACATTCAAGCATTGGCTACCCATAATGAAATCTATAGAATACTACAGATTGGGTGACTATTCCATTGGGAACAAACCTACTTCCAATCACTCAAAACCAAATTCCAAGTGATTCTAACATCAAAAGAGATCCATTAACACATTGTAACTCTTATAAAACTTTAATTTCACTCAATCAAGGATCAATGCATCATTCATCACTTTAAAACCTAAAACCCCTCTTTTAACCCAAATGAGATAATAAGTGTTCAAGAGATGAAAAATGCATCACCAAGCATACCACAAAGCAAAAACAAGCCATCCTCAAGTTCTCCAACAAGATTCAAGCCAAAACCACTAAATCACACTCGTAACCTCAATTCTTACATCAAGCCAAGTCTCATGAATAAGATGAAGAAAAAGAAAGAATGAGCAAAAATAAGGTTCCCCCTACCTCAATGGCTAGAAATGAAATCGTTTAGCAGCTCCTCTTTACCATTATCATCTTCCTTTTCTTTATTGGATGAATCCCTTTCTTTGCCTTATTTCTTTCCTTTTCCTTTGCCTTTACCTATTGCAGCTGAGAGAAGAGATGAGAAATGAGAGAAAATGTCTCATTTTAGCCTTAAAAAGATCAAGGCAGCACATGAGAGAACCATGTGGTCACTTGATCACTTAAATGACTATACTAATATTTCCCGATCTCCTAAGAACAATTAGATTTCACCAAATCAAGTTTCCTAGCTTCCAACAAGTTTAAAATAAATCTTAAGATTCATCAAAAATCTTGTTTCACCATTTCTCTATTTTTCCATATCTGCTAGTAGTCAATCCGGCATTAAAACATACAACCATTATGCTTAAAAATACCAAACTAACTCCGATTAAGCTCAAACTTTTACTATACCAACTTTAACACATTTGTGACCTAGATACAAATCCTCTACATTTATTTCCATTAACTAAGCAGTTTAAGTTAATTATGGGGCTAATAACAGCTATATTTCACACATAACACCACAACAAAATGGCTAAACGTGCTCAGAAGATCACAAAATTCAACAAGCATGTTAAGCAAGTATTAGGTTACTTTTATAACCATTTACAAGTCTAACATGTTCTTCAGTGTGTTACATTTCTCCCTTCTTTTTTAAAATTTTATCCCTAAAATTTGGTTTCCTAAGGTAAGAAGTCCTAAACAACTCACATATAAACAAGCACAACCAAATCTCAAGAAAATAAAATTACTCAATAAGGACAACCATGTACTCACTTTTCCTGAACCAGGAGACTGTGTTATCTCCTTGCCTTGCAAAATGTAGACTCTCCCTTGGGCTGTGGATCTGGTGTCCGGTTTTGCATCTTTCTTCTGAGGACAATTCTTGATGTAGTGTCCCATCTTGCCACACTTAAAACTGCTTATTTGATCCATGAAACAAACCTTATCCCCATGGTATCTACCACACTTGGTACACCTTTGCTCATAATCATCTCTCTGAACTTGCCTTCTTGTGTCCTTCTGATCTCTAGTCTATGGAGCACTCCTCTCGGATCTTTCATTCGCTTTCTTCCGTTTGCAGTAATCTTATGATTGATGCTCCTACTGTGGCCCCAAACTGAAAAGTTCAACAACTCTACATTTGTTAACCAAGGAAGGGTAATCCCTAATCTCAAAAGGCTTCACTAACTTTTCACGCTCTCTCTTAAACTCGTCTCAAATTTGACACATTTCTAACTATCATTTAAATTGTACCAAAGGGAAGAAGAAAACTTGGACAACTCCTCAAACCTTGCCACGTACTATCCAACTGTCATCTTTCCTTGTTGCAATTGTAAAAACTCCATCTCTTTCTCCTCCTGCACATTTTGCAGAAAGTATTTCTCCAGAAAGACAACCTTGAATACTTCCTAAGCAATCTAGGTTCCAACTACCTCCATCATCCTCATTGCACCGTTCCACCAGTGCTCAGCCTCCGCTTTCAACATATACGTAGCAAAAGATAACTTCTGATCTTCAGAACATCTTATAATTGCAAAGATCTTCTCCAACTCTGTTATCCATTCATCAGTCCTTACCGAGTCATACTCCACTCGGAAGGATGGAGGACTAGCCTTCCGAAACTCCGATAAATCATGAAAGTCCTGGTTTCTCTCCACCTGCACCACTTGTGCTAGCTAAGGTTGCGTCAGTTGTGTATTCCCACTTTGCTCAAACATTCTCCCAATTGCAGTTGTTTGCTCCCTCATATCTAGACTTTCCCTAGTTGAGTTCTTTGTCTCACGAGTTCGCTTCTTTGGTGCCATAGTTTCTTGTATACATAGAACAATTTATATTGAGTTGATTAGTCTTCTGTAACATCCTAATACTGAAATCCTAATATATCTTACATATACCTGGATAAATAGTATTAGTTATACTACTTCTAACTTAAATATTAATCTATCCCATAACATTTATATAAATAAACCGTTATGGAGAGCCATATGGAAACAATATTCACTTATGTAGACAACTTTATCATATTTGACATAAAGTAAAACTAATGCATACATCTTTTTCTTTTACAACTTTAAACTTATATACATGAAAATATAAAATTTATCTACTAAACATAAAGATAACTATGCTATTATTCATTCTTCATCTTCTGCTTGTCCTTAGAGCTTCAACCTGGATTTATATGGAACACACAGGGTGAGAATTTTATAATTCTCAGTACAAGTGTACCAATACCAGCAATCTTATAACAATATACAACCCATAAATATCTGAAATGAAACTATAACTGGCAATCAAACTATTAATTATTACTCGATCTATAAACATCATAAATAAACCCTACATGCCTTTAAATCGTTACTCAATACTCTAGGAACATATGCATTCTCTCTCTATGTAATGTTCCTAAGCAAACATATTCCTGAATCATCTCATTACTCAAGGAACAATCACAATTTCTCTTTCTGTGAAATGTTCCCAACTAGGTTTACCTTTGGATTAATTCACATTTATAAGAAATCAATGATATTAATCAACCGCCCATACAATTGAATAATAACATTGAGCAAAGCTACATGCATAAACAATCAATGATATTATACAACTGCCCATATAATTGTACAATACCATTGAACAAGACACACATATACAAAAGAATCACAAACTCATAAATACAAACAATTAACAATCATTATCAATTCCAGTAATGTAATAATTGTATGATGTATGATTATGCTTAACCAAAGGTGTATGGAGGTGTAAATGTAAATGTAATTTATGTTGACTGTTTTCTTCTCTTAATTTAACATTCTCAACTTCTAAGGCTTCTTTCTCAAGTTTCTATTTTTCAAAATCTTTAGTAAGCTTCAGAAAGCTTTTCTTGAGAGAAGAATACTTTGAAGAGAAAAACTTAGAATCACATAGAATTTCATCAAAAGCTTCTTGAAATTTTAAAAAAAATAGGTCAGAATCATATACCTCATTTTCTTCATCACTGTCAGCATTTGTAACTAGACATATGTGTGCTGATTCAGTGTTCTCATCTTCACTTTCTAATGATGACTTATCGAAGTCCTCCCATGTTGCCATTATACTTCTTTTCTTACTGAACTTAGAAGATTTCTTGGGCATAAGATGTCCTCAAACAATTTGGAATGCAGACATGAAATTAAATTCCAAGTGCATCTTCCACAAAAGTAATTCGTCATATTTGTCCAAATGTGACATACTATGTTTTTCAATACTGCAGGAATTTTTGCCTCTGCCTTTCTCATTTTCTTTTCTAGAAACAAATCATATATGCAAGTCTTACTACCAATTGCGCTTATTTCCATGATGATAACTTACATATGTCTCTCAGTTTCCATGTCACTAAATGCCCTCTTCTTGCTTATTCTATACCTGATTTTATTGGCCAATTTCGCTTACTATGTTATGACAATTGAAGTGTGAAAAATGTTGTTCACAACATTTTTAGCTTTGCATTACTTAGACCCTGTGATCATGTCAATAGACAATTCTATCCATCTAAATCATAAATAACATAACTCATGATTTAATACTGTATACTGTTGTCTAATGTTTATAATGGAAATCACCTTATTGAAAATAAACAAAAGAGGGTTGTGTATGATGAGCATATTAAGAAATCACTTAGAAATGAGCACATTAAGAAATCACTTGGAAAGTCGCCCCATGCGGGAAAATATAGGCGCATATAGCGTGTGAAAAAAGATTAACAAATTCATTTGAAGGATGCTTTGATGTAAAAAAGGTGATGGTTCAAGCAACTAGGCTCACCAGGCATAATGGACTGGAAATGCAACAGCATGTTATCCCTCCACTGTTGGCAGCCAGAGATGGTCGCTGCTCTGGGAAACCAGCCTCACACGGTGCCCTCCAGTCTAGTAACCATGAGGCATATGCCTTCGCTCAAGTCATATGGCTCAAAGTCTCAACTTGGAGTGGGCAGGCCAGCAAAGTGCAGCCACTAGCCCAACCTACCAAAGCCAGAAATGTGTTCTTGGTGTAACGAAGAATCAAGTCCCACATCAATATGACGAAGAGTTATTGAGGATTTATAAATTTAGGACAACACCATACGCCCACAGGGCAAGGTAATGTTTGCTTGTAGCCAACCTCTTCTGGGTCGCAGAACCCTTGAAGGGAGTGTGCTGAGGCTGGGTGGCATTTTGAACACTGGTCTTGGTGTGTGAGTAAATTGGCATGAGTTTCAATTAAACGTTAGCTTAACAGTTAGTAGAGCAAAAATGCATCTGGATGACATTTTCATTTGAATGAGCCAGAAAAGAGAAAACAAGAACGTATTTCTATTAGCATGGAAAATTGTTTGTAGGAGTAGAGGAAACTTGTCAATCAATCTGAATATGAATTACCCAACAACATAATATAGCCTTTCCTTCAACATTATACACTGCATCTCTTCTCAGGTAACCCGTAACCCTCATAACCTCGTTCTAAACACCACCCTTTTTAATTACTTGAAATAGTTAAACTAGGCTCCTAAACCATCCCTTTTTGCTTCCATACGAATAGATAAAGCATCAGCTAAAATTTTTAAAGAAACTTAGGAGGAGGATGAAAAATGCTACAAAATCAGCATCACGATTTTCTTCCTTATTCTGAAGTGGATTCAGAGGGTTCCTGAAATAGGCACATATACGGTGGTTTCCTTCTTGCGTAGCTGCTGCCAAACGTATTGAACCAGAGAGGTGGGTACCTACAAAGGGACTCCAACGCTTAAGTCAAACATAAGTAGGGTTTATGTAATTAGATAACAGATACCTGATTAGGTTGACTTAGCTTGATATTTATAGAGCGTGATTGGAATCGTAATAAGATCAGCATTAAATGCAGGTATTTAGGAATGGTATCCTACTTGAGGATTGCCTTCCTTTTATTACTGGAGAGCATCCCTATAATGTAGGAATGTTGATATGATAGTTATCCACTGTTAAAGACAGGTATGGATTCTATAATCACGTGAGATCATAATTGGCAGTTAAGGGCATCTATATAGATCCAATGAATATTATAATCTAATGTCGTAGTCCGAGGTCATAAAGCTTTGACCGAGGTGTTCATGGCGGGATCCGGTGGTACGAGTGCCCAGTTGATCCTATCGGATGGGATCTCGGATCACGGTCCAGAATAATTGCCCCCAACTTGGCGCTTAGACACAGTTTGAGTGTCAAGATAAGTTTCATTGGGATCACTAGGCACATGATGTACTAAGCCCTAGCTTTTGGTGTCAGGTTTCGCAATGTCTCATACTGATACCGAGGTCCATAATCAAACGTAAAATGCCTCCAAGGTTGGAATATGGTCAAAAATTGCGACAGGTAATTGTCGACATTTCTGTTCCTTAATCCGAGGTTTAGTTTTAGTTGCCCCCGTGGGTGATTCACGAGGTCTTATCTTCTTCAGTAGCATCCATTGCGACTTGGGCTCCTTGGAAACTGTTGCTTTGACTTTCTTGGGAATTAAGGATCCTTTAATGGAGGACGTCAGCTTCATGTTATTTCCTAACCACCTGCTGCTCTCGTAACTAATAGGAAAGGGAGAGCATTAAATGCATATTTATGGTTTGACAGGTTCCCCTTCCTAGGAACCAATCAAAACACTTCATTCCCTTTATAAATAAGGAATGTTTGCGTTTGACATTGACATTCCCTTCTATGTTTCTATCTGGAAGTGACCTTTTCTTATAGAATGGTTTCTCTTTCCTTCTCTGCGCATTCTTGGAGAGCTTTGCCTCTTGTTGAGACTTTCTTCTTGTTTTTCCCTAAGTTTCTGAAAGTTTATCATGATCTTCGTAAACAGTTCTTCTATTAGATATCTCTCTTTCTCAGCGTATTAATGGAAGATATCTCTTTCTCCTAGCGTACGAGAGTGTTTTGATCTATGCTCTATCGTTGGGGAGATTTATGATACCTGTCGTGTTGGACAGAGGCAATTGGAGAAATAGAGCCCTAAGTCATTCTCCTTCTCGAAAAATCTTCCAAGAGCATTTGGATATGCAGGGGAAACTATTGGGACTGCTCTATGATTTGAAGTAGCTTGGGGTGATCATGAAACTAGCTAGGGTTCCGGTGGAATGATCTCCTTATGAAAAAAATATGCCTCGTCCAATAAATGAGAGTGCACCCTGGTCTTTATTATCATGGTGAAGGAGGCAGTGAAGAAGAATGTGGCAAAAATTTTAAGATCCAGTAGCAGTGTACCACTCTAGTTTGCTGGGGTTGTTCAAAGTCAATCCACTTTTTCAAGGGGCCGCTTTACAGGGAAGAGACTGATGTTGGTTCTAGAGGAAATATGGATGTGACATGATCCAGGATGCTAGTGATGACGCTTGCTCCTTCCTCCAGGCTCTTTGGTGGTTGCTCTTTTCTTATAGATTCCATGTTTTGATGTTTTCTTTTCCCTCTTGTATCGATGATGATGTATGGAATGAGAATAATGAATAAAAATTTCTTTAACTTTGGATTTCATATTACTTCTCTTTTCTTTCTTCTGCAATCTACGGTATTTATCTTGTATCGGGGTGAGTCCAACGCTCACCTTGATGCAATATGCTAAGTTACCCCCAGCTTGGTACTTAGTTGAGACCAGTGAAGTGCCAAGTTTAAATACTCAACTCTGGGATCTTTGTACCTTGCAAGGGGTTTTCTGAGGTGTTTGGTTGTCTAACGGACCATTCCTCATCGAGTGAGTGCCTCGGTTTTGTTCGGGGTCCGAACGATATTTTTGGACTCTAATGTTCTGAGGTTGCATGTCTTTTGATCTACTGGGTAACCATCCTCTCAACTGCCATGACAGTTATGAGGACCACGTGGCGCGCTCGGGTTGAGTAGACGTGCTTAGTGCTCCGTGCACCATGATAAGTATCTTTTCAAATTCAGACAGCTCAGACAGAATTACCCCCTAACTGTAACCCCTATAAATAGGGTTTTAGCCTTTTCCTGTTTCATTTCGTTGTTTTTCACTGAAAACTAGTGGCCTGAGGAGATTTCCGACAAGTTTTACGGTGGCGCAAGGTGGTTTTGACATTTTCGGAGTTTCGAAAGCTTGATTTCCTCCATTTTCTTCAACTTTCTTCAAGGTATTCCTTTCCCCTTGACTCTATTTTTGTTTGTTCGTGTTTCATGAGTGGTTACGCATTTTCTCGATAGAGTGCACTTATCTTTCCTCTCAACGAACGAGGATGGGAATACTGCTTCCCCTCCTGTCAAAGGCGTTGCCCTATAGAGCACCTCCTCCATCGCATTACGTGTGATTGAGGTGTCCTTCTGAGGCTTTAGCCTTAGTGGATACGGAGGCCAATGTATAGGCGCGATTAGTCCTTTTTGTTCGCCCATTGCTATGTTTGGATCTTCAAACTTAACAGGTTCTGACCTTGGGCCTCTGTGTGTCTTCCAGGAATTTGAATGGCTAGAAGGAGAGCGACAATAGTAGAAGCGCCAACCCCGATCCTAGAAGCTCAGGAATCGGAGAACCAAGAAGCCCTAATAGAGGCGATTCGTATTTGTCGAGGATTGGGGTTATCATATCCATACGTTGCAGATGATGCTTTTGACCGAATATCTCGTTATCAGTCCAGGGCAGAGTTAGAAAAATTGAAGGATTATTTGGAGCTCACCGAGAGGCGTGAAAGGGATGACAAGTTCTTGATCTTGTCCCTGGGAAACGAATGAGTTTGTTCGACTCGATAAGCAGGGGAACACTTCATGTACCTATATGAGGACTTCTTCACGAGGTTTGGACTTCGGCTCCCTTTCAACGACTTCCACATTGCCATTCTTCGGACTCTTCATGCTGCCCCTATCCAGATTCACCCTAATGGTTGGAAAAATATTATGGCCTTTGAAAGGATATACCGGTTGGTGGGGTTGCGATGCTCAGATAGAGAATTTTTCTATTTCCACACTCGATATTCTGTTCACAGAACATGCGCTTATCAACAATCCTAGCTTTTAGTCCGGTCACGGAAAGGGAGAATGGTCTTCTTTCCATACTTGGAAAGTTACAAGGAATTTAAGGAGAAGTTTTTTAAGTTGATGGCGGTTGGCGGCACTCGACCTTTCTGGTTGAGGAGTGACGGGGAGCCAACATTTAGCCTATACTGGAATCCGGCGGCTTGGAGCATCCCCACTCAATTGTTCGAGAGAGAAATAGGTCATCTGAATGATGAAGAAATTTAATGTGTTAATTTATTCGAAATGTGGGTTGACGAGGTCAGCAAGATCAGGCCTAAAGAAATATTGGATACCCTGGATGACAAAACCTTTTGGGTCGTGTTAGGTAGTATAGGTCATTGTCCATACTTGTTTTCTTTTCCTTTGTCGCAATATGACTCTAATTGCTTGTGTTGATTTTGCAGAAAGTTTGGCTGAGATGGCTCAAAATGGAAATGCTCTGGCAATCCTTGAAGCCTTAAGGGCCAAAAGTGCACCAGGGCCATCAAACCCCCCTGCTGATGCTATGTCAGTCTCCCAGCCCCGTCCAACCGAGGTCCCTATAATGGAGAGGGAACTGATTCATATGGAGGATTCCCTTCCCCCGCTTGAAAGGCGCAAGAGAAAAGCAGCGGGGGAGGGTCAGTTAGATGACTGGGGTAAGAAGGTCGCAGTTGAAGGCGAAACCAGATCGATCAATTTGTATTGTGAGGACTCGGACCCACGTGAGTTCATCGACTTCAACCTTTTGGATGAAGAAGTTGCCACTCATCTAGCCTATGTGGTAAGAAGGATGCCTTCTCCTAGTTTGAAACTTTCGAGCTCTGTCTTGCTGTGGAAACTCAGTACCTGCAGTATATGGTTGAAAAGCATGAGCGACAGATGGCGAAAAGGAGAATGGGGTGAAAACCTAGCTCTTAGGGTATTAGGAAGAGGCTGTAAAGGCCAAAAACGATGTTGAAACCAGGGCCTGAGAGTTAGAAAATGAGGTGGCCACCCTAAAGGATGCTAAGAAGCAAAATGAGGCTAGCTTGGCGGAGGTCAAGAGGTGTGTGGCCAAACTGAAGGCTAAGAATGAAGGTCTTCGTGCTCAAAACTAACAGCTTGGAGACAAGGTTACTGCCTTACAAGGCGATATCGGCCAGCTCCTCTTTGTTTGCACCGATATCAAGGAGGAGCAGTTCCAAAATGCCATCAACCAAGTCCTGCTCTTCAATCCCGGGGTTGCTTTGGTTATGGATTCCCTGGATTTCAGGAAGGTAGTCCAAGATGGTAATCTCATGCTTCCTAGTCTTACTCCTGAGGGTTCAAGTTTTGAAGGCTCTTCTGTCATGGCCCGCGGTCCAGATCTCGCCGTAGAGTAATTTTGATTTTTGTTCTTGCCCCTTGCGTGGGGTTTTGTTTTTGTATAAACAATGGAACTACCCTAATTTTTGGGGTTTTAATCAATTCTGCTTTGTTTACTTGTGTTCCATTATCTATTTCAGGGTCTAACGCCCATCGTGTTATTTAGAACAATGGCTATAGACTTAGGAATTTGGTTGAAAAGAGTATACTGTGGTCCAGGTCCAACGCCTATTATCAATGAACATTCAGGATTCCCTTTAGGACTCGGGCGTAAAGTAAAAATTAGAACCTTGGCTTAGGAACCGATGTCCAAAACATTTTAGCATTCGAGAACCGTGCCTAAGGTAAAAAAACCTTGTGCGAGGTCCATTACTAATTATTAGTATTTAGGATCCTCCGACTTCGGTGTTATAAAACTTATCCGGGGTCTATACCATTTGTCTTTGTGTCTAAGATCTGCTCGTGATTTGTTTTATTTCTAGCGGTCCTTGGCTAGGGTCTTTTAATGCTTACAGTTTGGTGCTAGAATTTTACTTAAGATAGGATTTTTCCTTTGCACGACCTGTTTAACATAAGACAACTCGCGGGTACCATGATGAATTGGGATGTCATAATAGCCTTTAAAGGTCTTTGAAAGCTTCAGTGTAATCATATGTATCAAAACTGTAATACTTACTTTATTGAGTAGATAAAAGGACTAAGGTCCATACAATGTGCTCCCATAATAATGGGGCAGATCAAATATAAAGTAAACTAGGAGACTAGGCCTTGGAAGGTGCTTAGTTGTAGTACTTTCTAAGTTTGTGTGTGTTCCAGTAGTTCTTCACTGACTTGCCTGTCAATGTCTCTAAAGTGTAAGTTCCTTTGTCGGTGCTGATCATGATACGGTAAGGGCCTTCCTAGTTAGGGGCTAGTTTTCCCTAAGAAATATTCCTTCCATCGATGTCAGCCCTACGGAGTACTAGGTCGCCTGGTTGGAACCTTCTAGGGATGACTTTCAGGTTATACCGGGATGCCATTCTCTACTTGACTGCGATGTCGCGTATATGAGCGACGCGTCTTCTTTCTTCAAGCGGATCCAAGTCTTTCCTAATCAAGTCGGGATTATTATCAGGTGAGAAGTTCTAAAGACGCCAGCTTGGTTCTCCTATCTCCACCGGGATCATTGCCTCGCATCCATAGGTTAGCTTGAAAGGAGTTTCACTCGTTGTGGAGTGAGGTGTGGTTCGGTAGGCCCATAGGATGTAGTCCAACTGCTCGGCCTAGTTTCCTTTCGCTTCATCCAGTCTTCTCTTTAAGCCCTTGACAATAATATAGTTTGATACTTCAGCTTGTCTGTTTGTACAGGAGTTTTCCACAGCACTGCAATGATGTTTTATTTTCAGCCTGGCAAGTAATTTTTTGAATCCTTTATCTTTGAACAGTGTCCAGTTGTCCGTAACAATGGATTCTGGGACTCCAAACCTCGTGATGATATGACGCCATGTAAATTTCAAAATTCAGGCCGAAGTGATGGTGACTAGGGGCTCTGCCTCAATCCACTTAGTAAAGTAATCTACGGCCACTACCAAAAACTTCAGTTGCCTGGGCGCTTGAGGGAATGGACCCAAGATGTTCATACCCCATTGATAGAATGGTCAGGGTATAGATATTGTGGATAGTTCCTCTGGCAGAGCATGATAATGGTCGGAGTGTCATTGGCATTTGTTGCATGTCTGGACGTGCGCATGGGAGTCTGCTTCCATCGTAAACTAATAGTAGCCCGCCCTGAGTGCCTTCAATGCTAGGGCTTTGCCTACTAGATGGTGTCCACAACTTCTTTCGTGAACCTCGGCCAAGACATACTCGACTTCTTTCAGCGCAAGGCATTTAAGGAGGGGTAGAGAAAACCCATGCCAGTATAACTGCCTATCATAGATGATATACTTGATCGCAACTTTCTTTAATTTGGAAGCTTCCTTTGGATCCTCGGGGAGGCTACCGGACTGTAAGTACTCCATTAATAGTGTGATCTAAGTAGGCTCTTGCCCTTCAACCTGGAAGATGGACATGTCAACGACGGAGGGTTGTGGGAGGGTCTCTTGGATCACCGAACGATTGTTATCCAGACTTCTAGTGCTGGCCAACTTGGATAGGAGGTCGGCCCTAGAATTTTGCTCCCGAGGTATAAGCTCCACCTTTACCACTCGGAAACCTGTGAGGAGTTCTTGTACCCTTGCCAAGTATTTCTGCAGGAGGAGCTCTTTGGCCTGATAGTCACCTCGGATGTGGGAGGTCACGAATTGGGAGTCACTACAAAATCTGATCTTTGTGGCCTCTAAGTCTCTGGCCATTACCAGTCAGGCAATGCATGCTTCATATTCTGTCTGGTTGTTTGAGGTGGGCAATTCGAACCTAAGGGAGTTCTCAATAGTCACCCCCTCGGAATTCTCTAAGATTACCCCAATCCACTTCCCTTTGGATTTGGAGATCCATCAACGAACACGGTCCAGGATACTTCCTCGCTATCACCGGGGTCTGAAGTAAGTTCTGCTAGGAAGTCCGAGAGTGCCTGTGCCTTGATGGCTACTCTAGGTTCGTAGGTGATCCTAAACTCGAAAAGCTCTATGGAGCAGGAAATCATCCTCCTTGCTAAGTTCGGCTTGTGTAATATCTGCCGGATAGGTTGATCAGTCCTTATCACCACTGGATGGCACTGAAAGTATTGTCGTAGTCTTCTGACCGTGATGATGAGTGCAAATGCAACCTTCTCAATTTTTTAATATTGGAGCTCAAGGACTTGTAGCACCTTGCTCACAAAATAAATCGGCTTTTGACCACCTACTATTTCCCTGACAAGTACTGAACTCACAGCCTCTTAGTAGACGAAAAGGTATACGTAAAGTGTTTCACTTGGCTCTGACCTCGTAAGGATAAGATGTGATGATAAAATATTCTTCAAAGACGTGAAAGTGTCTTCACATTCTTGAGTCCACTCGAATCCTATCCCCTTTTTCAATAACTTGAAGAGAGGGAGGGATTTGTGAGCAGCTTTGGCTAGGAATCGTGTGAGAGTTGTGATCCGTCCGGTTAGCTGTTATACTTCTTTCACACTTTAAGACTATGTATGTCAAGCACTGCTTTGCATTTGTCTAAGTTTGCTTCGATGCCACGGTGAGTCAACATGAACCCCAAAAACTTGCCACCCTGGACCCCAAATGTGCAATTTTTGCATTAAGTCTCGGGTTGTGCTTCCTCAGCTGCGCAAACACTTCTTCAAGGTCTGAGGTGTGTGACCCAGGTGACAGGGTTTTGATTATCATGTCATCGATGTAAACCTCAAGCATCCTCCCCATTTGTTCTTCAAAGACTTTGTTCATCATCCTTTGATAAGTGGCCCTTGCGTTCTTCAGACCAAAAGGCATTACCTTGTAGCACTAGCTTGCCCTTTCAGTGATAAAGGCAGTTTTATCCTCGTCTCCAGGATATATTGGGATCTGATTGTATTCGGAGTAGGCATCCATGAATGATAGTAGATAGAATCCGGAGGAGCTGTCAACTAGTTTGTCGACGTTTGGGAGGGGGTATAGATCTTTAGGACACGCCTTATTCAAGTATGTATAGTCCACACACATCCTTCACTTGCCATTGGACTTTTTTACGAAGACCACATTTGAGAGCTATGTGGCGTAATAAATTTCCCTTATGAAGTCGGTGCTTAGTAATTCTTTGACTTACTCCTCAATAATTTGTTGTCTTTCAGGTCTAACTTTCCTTTTCTTCTGGAAGACTAGCCTCCCATCCCATTTAATAGATAAACGATGGCAGATGAAAGTTGGGTCGAGCCCAAGCATATCGGAGGACATCCAAGCGAATAAGTCCTTATTTTTATGCAAAAGCTCTACATGTTGGGTTCTCTCCTGTGCTTCAAGGTTCGCACCTATTTTGGTGACTTAGTCTGGCCTGTCACCAAGCTAAAGTGGAACTAGTTCCCCTTCTGGCTGGGTTCTGGTACCTCAGATTTCCTCATGTACATCCAACTCGGTCATCAGGATGTTGACTTGATCACGGGTCGGGCTGGTTGTTCGTGCCTTTGTCTTCCTGGAGGCTTTACTGATTTTTAAACTCTCGTTATAGCACTTGCATGCTGCAATCTAGTTGCCCTTGACCATGACCACTTTGTTATTCCTATTGAGAAATTTTATGGCCTAGTGGGCGGTAAAGACTATAGCGGTAATGCCATTCAATGTAGGATAACCTAGAATAATGTTGTAAGCTAAGGGACAATCCATAACCAGGAATCGCACCTTAATAGTTTTGTACAAACTGTCGTCATCCAGTGTTAAGAACGTTTCAAAATACCCCACCGGGATAACCTTTTCTCCAAAGAAACCAGTGAGTTCACCTTTGTATGGTGTAAGCGTAGACAAAGGAAACTCTAGCCTTTCAAAGGCGTCCATGAACATGATATCCACCGAATTTCCTTGGTCCACAAAGATACGATGGACTTCGGCATTGGATATTATCTCGGATATGACCAGTGGGTCATCATGATCTCGCATAATATCGTCGTAGTCCTTGTCGGAGAAGGAAATGGGCGGTGTGTCCTTGTCTTCGCATGGGGTCTTTGTGAAGAGTTAGAGACACTCAAGACTGCTATCTGGAGTGCCTTCTTCTGGGAGTTATTAGACAAGCCCCCACCTGTGTATCCTTCACTAATGGTACTGACAAGCCTATCCTTCCTGTTACCCCCACCTTGGGTATCCTGGTTCTGGTCTTACCTGTTTTTAGTATCTCGGTGTGGTGGTGTCCGAGATCTTCTGGTGGGACTCCTGGTCCTTCTCCTTTGACATTGGTTCAGACTTCGCCGAGGACTACGGCTTCGTCTTCGATCCCTACATCTTCCCCAGTCCTCATTACCTTGGAAACCACTGATGTACTTTTGTAGGTGTCCCTCCTTGACCAAAGATTCAATAACATCCTGAAGTTAATAACAGTCCTCTATCTCATGACTGTAGCTTTTATGCCACTTGCAATGCTTCGAGTGGTCCTTCTAGGACTGCCTCTTCAGGGGTGGTGGCCTCATGATATCCTAGAACTCAGTTTGAAGGACCTCCTTCAAGATCGTCTCTCGAGGGGTGTTCAAAGGAGTGTACTTAAAATACTTGGGCCAGTACCGCTCGCTCTTAGAGGAGTCACGGGGCTGGTTGGAATTCTGGTTCTTTTCTGTTGGACGAGTTCACTTTTCTCCAGGCTCTCTTTAGCCTTGGTAATCTCCTCTAGCTCGACATATTTATTCGCCCATAGGTAGAATTCATCTAGACTTACGGGCTTCTTTTTTGCTAATGACTAGAAGAAGCCTGAGTCAGTTCGAAGACCGTTCTTAGCGTAATATAGGGCCATCCTGTCATCCAGGTTTTCAATGCCTACATAAGTGTGATTGAATGTCTTAATGTACTCGTGCAAGGATTCACTATTCCCTTGGCAAATTCTAGAAAGAGAATCAATCGACTTCGGGCGTTCCTTGGTAGTGGTGCAGTGTAGAAGAAAACGATGCGTGAGGTCTTCCCATAGGGCAAGGTAATTTTTGCTTCTAGCCAACCTCTTCTGGGTCACAGAACCCTTGAAGGGAGTGCGCTGAGGCTGGGTGGCATTTTGAACACTAGTCTTGGTGTGTGAGTAAATTGGCATTAGTTTCAATTAAACGTTGGCTTAACAGTTAGTAGAGCAAAAAGCATCTGGATGAAACTTTCATTTGAATGAGCAAGAAAAGAGAAAACAAAAACGTAATTCCATTAGCATAGAAAAATGTTTGCAGGAGTAGAGGAAACTTGTCAATCAATCTGAATATGAATTACCTAACAACATAATATAGCCTTTCCTTCAACATCATACACTGCCTCCGCTTCTCAGGTAACCTGTAACCTCGTAACCTTGTTCAAAACACCACCCCTTTTTAATTACTTGAAATAGTTAAACTAGGCTCCTAGACCATCCCTTTTTGCTACCATACGAACAGATAAAGCATCAGCTGAAATTTTCAAAGAAACTTAGGAGGAGGATTAAAAATATAACACCATGAAAATTGTTTGTTTCATGACAAATAGTCATTTTATAATATTTGTGATTTTTGTGAATTTTTGTAGATTTTTTCAGAAATGTTGAATATTTTAATATATTCTTCGTTTTGCGTGTGTGCTGAGCGGAGCCAGAAAAATAAAATTTTTTTCCCGAGGCTGGAAAACCTTGAACTGTGGAAACGTCGATGGGGGACCTTACTAAACCCGAGGCAGGGACGGTTTACGAAATTTATGTTTTTCGAGATTTTTATATGATAAATAAAAATCGCTGTACATTTTATTATCCGTTGGATAATAAATACTGATTTATGTTAACTGTAACATTTGTACATTGGATAATAGTTTGTATTAAAATATTTGTCATATTTTCAAAAGTATCAACTTTATGTCACATCGTGTTGACATTTTCAAAAATTAACAAAGCTTCTCAAGGAAGCCAATTTTACCAAGTTCTAGAAGCTATTTTTCCCTCCTCTCTCCTCACATGTGGCCACAGCAATAGGGGGAAATGTGACCAAATTTTGTCATATTTTCTCTAATGCCACTTATTTGTTTCATTTTCAAAAATCCCAAAACAATTTACTATCACTTTCTCTTTCCACTTTCTCTCCTCTCATTTTTCCTTCAAGCCTTTCTCTTCTTCATCTTTTCCTCTTCCTGTAACACCCTCTGTAGGGCATTACATTTCCGACTACAAATTTATAATCTGAAAATCATTTCATAAAAGTATTTGAGTTATAAAACATGGGTTTTAAAATTTCTTTTTGCGGAAACATAAACTTACCGAAATTTATAGGTAATACTGAAAAATAGATTTAAACTGATTGGTATACATCACAGACACCACATAATATTCAACAGTACTTAGAACATAAAACTTACAGACTCAAAGAAACAGTAACAAATCCCATGATGGGTCTTACTTAATAGCACGGTAATAACACTAACGAGAAAACTCAATATACTTATTCCGTTCCACATCCATCTCGACGTGCCAGATATCTGTTCCTCCGCAAAACTGCACATTGTCGAAACTGGGAAGATCACTCCTTGTTGTCGTCCCCAAACTCAAAATATTGCCTCCAGTTAAGTCTAAGAAGTTTGCTTCATCTACTATACAAATTTTAATAATACAAATACAAACAAACAGTACAGCAAAGAGGTGAGATCCCCTTTCATCAATACCAGTATGGTAGCAAAGAATGATACGAATGACAAAGTCATTCCATATATACAGATATCACAATTATATTCATGTCATCATTTCATAAATAATTCCAATAACCATATATCACAATAAAATAAACAATAACAATTTTATCATAACAGATATCCTCAATATGTATGAAATAATTATGTCACACTACTTGAACATTGACCATGCCACAACAATATGTGTACTGACCATGTGTATTCGTACAAAACCAATTCCTACTCCATGGAGCTAATCACAATTTTAGAGATGAACGGATCTAGAACACATGTCAGCCTTAGCCCAAAGACAATACCAGTCCACGAAAAGATATAGTTATTGTCAGGCATCGCCGATGCGTTGCAACGAAATTACACAATCAAGTGATACATGGTACTTACTAACTTTCCACATTGTTGCTCACCGCGCCTCGACGCCCTAAGATCCATTATAGACCTCATTATTCAATTCTCATTCACTATTAGGCCCAACCAGCCATAATAGCCATCGACTATATTCTGTTCAATGCATGATACCTCAATACATATCTCAATTTCATCTTTAGATTGTTCTCAAATGAGATTAGAACAACTGCCCATACAATTGTCTAATATCATAAGATCAATGAATATTATATAATCGCTCATACGATTACATAATATCACTGATACATCTGGGTCCAGTACATCAGTTCTTACAACAACTTTACTGTATTTTTAATCGCGTATCATTTTTAATGCGTTTTCACAATCGCGTAACACTTTTGTTACGTTTTCAAATTGCATAACCATTTTCTGACGTTTTCTTATTCACATAAAATATTTCAACGTTTTCCAAATCGCATAGTAATTTTTCAACACTTTTGAAATTGCATAACTTAAAAATCATATTTTTAAGTCGCATAAATCAATTTTCATCATTTATAAACTACGTAAAATATTTCTCAATATTCCAAACATTATTTTAGACTTTCTAAAAATTAATACAATTTCTAACTTCAAATCCCACACTTTCTCACTTAAAAATCCTCTACGTAATATTTTTCATTATTTCACCAAAATCAATATTTCCTTTAAATCAATTATTCCAACTAAAATTTCCTAGCGCGCCTCAAAACCCAACGTGTGAGCTATACGTTAGTAAACTTCAAGTCACCTATTTATTTCTCTTTTATAAACTAAATCCACTAATTTAATTAATTCCAAAAATAAGCTTTTCTTACTTTTATATCCCAAAATCCCTTAAGTTAAATCCTTTGCTATTTTAATCTATTCAATATTATGTTAAAAAAAATACTGTTTGTTCTAATCTACTAATTCTTGGCATATTGGCCGAAAATCACAACTAACTTCATCATAAAATCTTTGTTCATTTTCATATCCACTTTCTTTTCAAATCCTTAAATCATTAACTTATTACCTCCTCATCTAAAACTTATGATTAGTAAAATAATTTGAAATACTTTATTCCATAACAAGCAAAAAGCCATGAGCTTCAAGGTTCTTTGGAACCAAAACATTTTTCCTTTCCACATAATTCTCATCATATAACATATCACATGTTCATGCTTACTATGAAAATGATAAAATCATATTAAGTAATTAATCACAAATTAACTAAATCATAATATAAAATCATGCATACTTATCAAAGCAATAAGCATATCAATCACCAAACAATCATAAACATGGAAAGCCTTAAACAAACAAGTGAATAAATCCTTATGGATTTTTCACCACACACACATCCATTCCTCACCACCAACACCTGGTTGATGAGGTTAATCTCCCTCTTACCTTGGATAATCCACCAAAGCTCCTTGTATGTCCTTCTTGAATCCATTTTTCTCCACTAAGAGCTTCTTAAAAATCAAAGTAAACACACATAATCAATATCTAAGGCTTGAATAAGAAAACCATGGATCAAAACATGGTTTAGAACTTTGAATATAAGATTAGAAAAGAATATCAAGAACTTCACCCTTTATCCTTCAAACTTAGATCTTAGGAAAAGTGCTTGAAGATGGATGATTTGGAAGATGGTCTCAATATGAAAGTTCCTTAGAATTGCATGGAGATTCAAGATCTAAGGTTGTTTAGAATTATTGAAGCTTGGAAGGTATTTTGGAAGGGTGTGGCCATGAGCTTCCTTTGAAGAACAAGGTGAAAACTTTTTGATTTCCAAGAGAGAGATGAAGATGATCACAACACCAAAGTATCTTAGGATGATGTAAGGATACTAGATGTAATGTTGTTTGAAATTATAGAAGAGTGGAGGTGTGGTGTAGGGGTCTTGGTTGTGGGGTTGTGTTGAGAGAAAAAGAGAAAGAAATTTTGAGAGCTTTTGGTGATAGCTTCTTGGTTGTTTTGGAGAGAATGAGTAATATAATAAAAATGCAAACTTTACCCTCTAAGAGAGTGCATTGTCGTGGAATGATAGAGATAACAATGAAATAATTTGTGTTAATCTTTAATGTAGATCTTTATGGAAGCTTCCAAGAGATAGGATTGAATTTGAACCATTGGATCCCTCCTCCATGAAGCCTTAGCCGTGAAATTCATCTTCAAAATGGAGGGTCAAGAGCTTCTCTTCCATTCTTGCCATCCAAGGGTCACAAAAAGTCCTAGCCACTTTGTGAGACTAATCTCAACTATAGATTAAATCAATGGTGGATATCCAAGGTTTCACCTCTAAGTTTGTACTAGATATTTTTCGGTATACTTTAAGCAATGAATAATAATTACTGCTTATAAAGTCAGTGTCTATTGTCCAATGGATAATAAAATATACCTAAATTTTTCTCTTGTTCCAGTTGAGTAGCAACTATTGTTGATTATTTTTCTACTGATTACCCTTGATGAGTCACAGAGCGAGTCATCAAAGAGAAGTTTCTAGAACAGATGAGTCAGCATGATGAGTCATAGCGCTGAGTCACCAAGAAAACTTTCTGGAACGTGTGACTCACTACGACGAGTGACAGGGTGAGTCAGCGTTCTACATCCTTCTAGAATATGGCGAGTCAGCATTCTAGAACATGGCGAGTCATTGTTTCTACAAGCTTCCAGAACAAGCTGAGTCACAGGTGCTGAGGTGTTACACCAAGTGTCAAGCTTTTATTGGTCCTCCGCGATGAGTCACAGTCATCAACTTTGACCAGCTCCTCATTGGTCCACATGTAAAGCAAGTACTCAAGTACTTGATGACTAGGTGTTTTCTAGAATCTTCTAGAATAATCTAGAATATGTGAGTCACTAGGCTAATTACCTAGGTGAGTCACCAAACGATGAGTCATCGTCTAGAACATTCTAGAGTGAGTGACTAGACTTGCGTTTAGAATCATCCACTAGATATTTTTCCAAAAGATATTATCCAAATGGATAATAAAACATAACCCGATTTTATTGTCAGATAAAATCGTAGAAAACAAAACTTCTAAAATTGTTTCTGATTTCGAGTTTAGTAAGTTCTCCCATCTCCGAATCAACAGTACAAAATTTTCAAGCTCCGAAAAATTTTTATTTTTATGGGCCCGTCTTGGGCCCATATACAGCCTGAGAATACTATTAAAATAATCCAAAATATAAAAACACACAAGAATTCACAAAAATCATAAAAATTATAAAATTCATGAAAATCAAATCGGATTAGTAAAAATAATCAAGAATTGACAGAAATAAATAAAATACGAAGGCTTATATGCAGCTCCAAAAATAATATTAAAATAATCAGATATTATGTCAGATATTATGCTGGAAGGGATTCCATGTAGCCTAACTATTTCTTGAAGATATAATTGAGCTAATCTATCCAATGACCAATTAGTTTTTATAGCTAAGAAGTGTGCAAATTTGGTTAACCTGTCCACTACAACCCAAATAGCATCATGGCCTGACTGGGTTCTTGGTAATTCCATCACAAAATTCATTGATATACTTTCCCATTTCCATTCAGGAATTTCTAGGGGTTGTAGAGATCCTAGGGGTTTCTAATGTTCTATCTTTACTTTCTGACAAACTAAACATTTGGACACATATTCTGCAATATCCTTTTTTTATACTTGGCCACCAAAACATCTTTTTGAGGTCTTGATACATCTTGGTTTTTCTAGGATGTATAGTGTATTTACTTTTGTAGGTTTCTTCCAAAAACTTTTCTTTGAGTTTAGATTCTCTAGGAACACAAAATCTATCTCTAAACATTATTATTCCATCTTCAGCCTTTCTAAAATCCTTTTTCTTTCCCAGCAAAATTTGTTCATTTACTTCTTTTAAAGTCTCATCTTCTTTTTGAGCTTCTTTAATTGGAGTCCTTAATTCATTATGAATCTCCAATTTATTCAAACAGAGACTATGTGATAACACAGTCACTGCTAGACTAAAATTTCTAAAGCTCTCTGCGAGTTCTATTTCTTGTATCATCATATGAGATATATGTAGAAGTTTTCTGCTCAGTGCATCAACCACCACATTAGCCTTACCCGAATGATACTTCAATTCAAAGTCATAATCCTTTAGGAATTCTATCCACCTTCTTTGTCTCATGTTCAATTCCTTCTGATCAAACAGATATTTTAAACTTTTATGATCACTGAAGACTTCAAATTTAACTCCATATAAATAATGCCTCCAAATCTTTAAGGCAAAAATAACTGCTATTAATTCCAAATCATAGGTTGGATGGTTCTCTTCATGGGGTCTTAGTTGCCTAGAAGCATAAGCGACTACACGCCCATCTTGCATTAAAACGCATCCTAACCCTTTTCTTGAAGCATCACAATAAACTTCAAAATTACCTTGTGGATCTGGAATTACTAAAACAGGTGTGGTGGTCAATTTTCTTTTTAATTCTTGGAAATTGTTTTCGCATTCTTGTGTCCATTCAAAAGCACTACATTTTCTAGTTAATCTAGTTAATGATAAGGCTATTCTAGAAAACCCCTCTATGAATCTCCTATAATACTCAGCTAGACCCAAGAAACTTCTTATCTCAGTTACAGTAGTAGGTCTTTCCCATTGCAAAACTGCCTTTACTTTACTAGGATCTACAGATATACCCTCTCCGGATATCATATGTCCTAAGAACTGCACCTCTTTCATCCAAAACTCACACTTTGATAATTTAGCATACAACTTTTTTTCTTTTAAGATTTCTAGAACCAACCTAAGATGATCCTCATGTTCTTCAGTTGTCTTTGAATTAATGAGAATATCATCTATAAAGACAACCACAAATTTCTCTAGGTATGATCTAAAAATCCAATTCATATAATCCATAAAGATAGCAGGTGCATTAGTCAGACCAAAGGACATTACAAGATACTCATGATGTCCATATTTGGTTCTAAAGGCAGTTTTACGGATATCTTTTTCTCGAACTCTAATTTGATGGTACCTCTTAACTGATCCATCAAATCATCAATCCTAGGCAATAGATATTTATTTTTAATTGTTACCTTATTCAATTGTCTATAATCTACACACAATCTCATGCTCTCATCCTTCTTTTTCACCAAAAGTACTGGAGCTCCCCACGGTGAAACACTAGGTCTAATAAACTTTTTTTCCAATAGTTCTTCTATTTGTTTCTTTAGTTCAGAGAGCTCTAAAGGTGACATTCGGTATGGTGCTATAGATATAGGCCATGTTCCTGGCACTAAATCTAAAGTAAATTCTATTTCTCTCTCAAGAGGAAACTCATTAATTTCATCTGGAAACACCTCTGGGTATTCTCTTACCACAGAAATATTTTCTAAATTCTGATTATTTTCAAAGTTCAAAGAAAATAGGAGAACATAACCTTGAGCTCCTTCTACCAGGCAGTTGGTAACTGTAACACCCCAAAAAGTGTTTGTTTAATTATCAATGATCGTTTTATAATATTCTTGATTTTTAGGAATTTTCTAGAATTTTACAGAAATAACGAATATTTTAATATATTTTTCGTTTTGCGTGTGCACTGAGCGGAGCCGGGAAGATGCGATATTTTCCTGTGGCTGGTAAACTCTAAATTGTGGACATGTCGACGGGGGATCTTACTAAACCCGAGGCCGAGCACAATTTACAAGGTTTATGTTTTTTGAGGTTTTACCCGATAAATGAAGTCGCGGAACCATAAAATCATCCGATGGACAATAAAATATTATTTTCATCATCTGTAACTCTTCTACACTAGGGGAAAAATGATACTGACAGTGTAAATATTCATCTGTGTTAGTGTGCCCAATTAGGAGACAACCTTACTTTCGTTTTATCGAAAAACGTGCAAAACTTCCCTTGCAAGCTTGGAGGAAGCTCCTAGGAAATTTCTTTCCCTCTTTCCCCATGCAAATGATCCTCTCTCTCTTCTCTCTCCTCACTCACGGCTGAAGCCAATTTTGTGGGGGAAATAATTTTGCTTTTCACTTAATTAATCATAACACTTTATTTCAAAATTTCACCTAATGCACCTTCTCTCTCTACCTTCACCCTTCATCTTCCTATTGAGATTTTCTCCTCCTTCTCTCTAGAAGCACACGGCCAGCAGCCCTCCATGGCCTCATCCATCACAAAAAATTCATCCAACCTCATTTTCTTAATCCTCTCCATCTCCTAAACACTTTTCTTGCTTGTGGTTCTTTGAAAATCCACCATTTTCACCATTTTCTTCAAGCTTCAAGCTTAGGGTTTTTGGGTAAGCTTCTTGATTCTTCACTTTCTTTTCTCATTTTTGTTTTTATGGTCTTCTTGGTGACCATCCATGCTTTATTTTTTAAGCATTGGTGCTATTTTGATGAAGTTGAAATTCTAGGGTTTTTGGTGGTGCCCAATCCAAAAATTGCAAGGAGTTCTTGGAGGTTTCTCTTGTTTTCTTCACATTGGTAAAAGGAAGACACTCCTCCTCAACCTCAATTAGCATGTAGAAACCTTATTTGTGGTTGATTGTCAGAAAACCCTAATGAGGGTTATTCTTTGATTGTATGATTAGTTTGTTTTCATGTTGTTTGCACTTGGTTTATGCTATTGGATTGATTGTTGCTGTATATTGGTATATTGGAATGGAATGGAAGGTATAAAATGGAAGAAAATGATTTGAGATTTTCTCTTGGGTGGCCACGGTTTTGGGGCCCAAGAATTGGGGTTCTTTGTGAACAATTGTAACAAGTGAGGGATTTGTTTAATCAAGTGTGTAATGTGAAATCAATGGAATGGAAAAATTGGGAACTTAATTCCCTAGGGAGGCCACGGCCTCTAGGGCCTTTTTGGGACTTAATTATGCAATTTTGGTAACCTTAGAACTTAGATAATCAAATGATTTAAATCATAGGTAATAGGATAGAAAATTAGCAAATTGGAAACAATTGGATATAACTTGAGATTCATAAATTTTAAAGAACCAAGAATGAAATTTGTCATAAAACTTAAGATAATTTTACTAGGGCAAAAACAAGAGAGTGTGAGACTTTGAGATCTTAGAATAACCTTCTAAGTGTAGGAGAATAAATTACATTAGGAAAATTTAACTAATTGTGAGAATTTAATTAGAGACGAACTTTGTAAGAAAGACTAATTTTAAGTAATGGTTCATAATAGACCTTAAAAATGTATCACTCTATTTAATTTCAATATTATGAAATTGTGGGTCCATGTGAGTGACCAATGATGTGTTGATACTCTCTTGGCCAATTGTGGCACATTGTGGAATTGTATGTAATGATGATCATACATGTTTATGCATAGAGTCTTTATGCATTGTGAAATGTCCTTTGGATTGTTGTTAAGGCCAAGTTGCCTAGGAGATTGAACACACCTTAATGCGGGTGCGAGTAGACTAGTGTAGGTTGTTGTAGACCTTGGGGACGTCGGGGTGTGGGTTCCTCGCAATGGGCGGTTAGTAGCTCTCTTACCCGTGGGACAGGCCGATGCAAATGCATCGACGATCTGGACCGAGACACTATCCTATATCGTGATCCAGCATAGACTGTCTGTACAATGCCTGGATATACACGTGGAAAACTGTTGAGTTATAGCACTTTGGCCTCGGTAGCCGAGTTGCAAACGTGTCTCCTGATCTTTCTCTCCGACTGTTTGTGTCTAGCTCCATAGAGTAGGAATTTGGGTACTGTGTGCATATGCATCATGAGATGTCATACCTTTTGATAATTACTGTTTTATGTGGGTTTGAACTGTTTATTTATTATTATGATGAATGACTGCCTGGAACTGCTTACCTGCTTACTGTTGTATTTACTGTCTATCATTATTATTATTGTTTCTTGAAATGCTATTTAGGCACGTTATGCCGTTTTGTTTCTTGCTGCTATAATTGGTATTGATGGTAGGATGTCTTACCTCTTTCCTACATTTCTGTTATTTTCTACCTATATATTGTGTCCCATCGAAGACGACGACAAAGATGCTGGAGCTCCCGATTTCCCCAGCTTCTGGCCTGACCACGATTAGCATCTACCGTGGAGCATGGAGGCACGCATGTGCAGATTTCTGGGTGATATGCGTCTGACCTTCCTTGGGGGGCCAGAATGCTAGCACATTAACCTGAGTTCTGACCGCTGTGTCTACCTGGGAGACGTATCGATCTCGCTGGCCTGGAGACGTCATGAGCCGCCTATTCTTACCTGCTGCATCAGCCTGCGTTTGGAGTTTTATCTGCCCATCCAGGAGATGTGGGGTGACCGCTACTACACCTCGCAGGAGGACTCTTTTGATTCCACTGCTCAGGCTCCTGCCCATGGCTCTGTGGTTCCTATGGAAGTTTTCTCGGATGAGGAGGACCCCACGGAGGATCCTGACACGATCCCTCCTCATCTGAGGGACTGACATTACTGGTAGCTGTTGATGGCTGCCAGTGTTTTATTTTGGGGGCCTGATGTTTTATTTTTGGTGGGTTGTATATTCTGATATCTTGGTGGATGTATATGTATGATCCTTTGGGTAGGTATAGTTTTGCTTTTTGGGAATTCCAGGCTTGTATCTAAAACATATTCGATATATATATATATATATATATATATATATATATATATATATATATATATATATGCATGTTGTTCGGATATAAGTTTTATCTTCTATCTTACTCCTTATTGTTATTCACTTTTTGTCACTACGTTCTATTAATTGAAGAGAAAAAAATATAAATAATAATAATAATACAAATAATAATTCAAAAAATAAAGAAATATATATATACCTAAATATATATATATAGCCATTTATTTATGTAACAACAAATCGAACAAAATAACCTTAACTAAAACGAATCGGGTCTTAATTTCGAAAATTTTATTTTTTACATTTCTATGTGACAATGTGACGTTCCCTCCCAAAAAGGGGCATTACATTAAGTTGGTATCAGAGCTCTGGTTTATGTTTCTTTGGGTCTTGTGTGTGAGCCTGTTTTGTTTGTACTGTGTGAATCTCTGTGATTGGTATTCTGAATGGATACATCTGACTTTCCCTATGTGTTTCAGCTAATCTGATCTAAGAGAAAGCAAGATGGCAAGAGGCGGAGAAATGGCAGCTGCTATAGAGGCAATGCAGAGGATGGCGGAAGTCATCGTGCAACAGAATGAACGTGCTGCTCAGCAATAAGAGAGAGCTACTCAACAGCTCGAAGCGACTGCCGATGCGCAGAACTTGGCGGAATTTCGTCATCACAACCCTCCACAATTCAAAGGAGAATCTGATCCGGACAAGGCTAGTTTGTGGATCAAAGAACTAGAGAAAGTTTTCCGTGGCATGAACTGTGCCGAAGACAAGAAGGTGAACTATGCTACCTTCATGCTGGTCGGCAATGCCGAAGATTGGTGGAATGGAACTCAGAGAATACTGGAGGCCGAGGGAAGTGACATCACTTGGGACTTGTTCAACGATAAATTCTTGGACAAGTACTTTCCTGTAAGCACGAGACATGCGAAAGAGATGGAGTTCCTCAACCTGAAGCAGGGGAGCATGACCATTAGTGAATATGTGGCCAAATTTGAGAACTTGGAGAAGTTTTCCAGGCATTTTCAGCATCAACTAGATGAAGCTTGGAAGTATTGGAAGTTCACTAAAGGACTAAGGTACGAAGTGAAGAAGGTTGTTATCACCCTAAAAATTAAAGTGTTCTCGGAGCTGTTGGACACATGCTGTGAAGTGGAGGCCTTGGAACAAGCTAGAAATTCGAGGAGCAAGAACTTTGGGCCTGCAAGGTTCCAAAAAAGTGGAGGCAATAGTTCGAACCGCTTCCAAAAGAAGCCCTATTCCTGACCAACGGGAAGTCAACAACAAAATGGTGGGAGTTCTGGCGGAGGTTCTACTGGGAACCGAATTGGTCAGAATGTGGCATATCCCTCTAAATACCTAAAGTGTGGGAAAGACCATCTCACGAGAGAGTGCACAATCAAGGGAATCATCTGCTCCATATGTGGCAGACCGGTTAACATGTCCAGAGATTGCAACCAGGCAAAGGCTGAACCTTCAGTCAATGCAACTCGAGCCAAGAAACCGCAAGCTGGAGGTCGAGCTGAAGCCTTCGAATCCGAAGACTTGATTCAAGGGGAGGGCACCATTGAAGGTAATATTTTAAAAGTACTGTATGACTCTAGGGCAACCCATTCTTTCATATCATATGACTGTGTGCTACGACTTAGCTTACCAATGTCTACCCTACCTTTTGATTTGACTGTCTCAACCCTTACTGACAAACCGGTAGTTACTACCAAAGTCTGTTTGAAGTGTCCCTTAATTGTTGAAGGCCGAGTCTTTTCCGTCGATTTGATTTGTTTACCTCTTTCATAACTATATATAATCTTAGGGATGGACTGGTTGTCTTCCGACCATGTTCTATTAGATTGCTCTAGAAAGACCATAGTTTTCCCAGTGGATGAAGATTTTAGATACTTGACAGCCAATCAAGTACAAGCTTTCTTGAAAGAAGGAGCTCAAGGATACATGCTACTGTCTTCTTTGAAAATCGAGAGCGAGGCTGATCTAAGTACTATTCCAGTAGTGATGGAGTTTTCTGAAGTCTTTCCCGAGGATGTACCTGGTTTACCACCGACGGACGAGATAGAGTTTGCTATTGACCTTGTACCGGGAGCTAGTCCCATGTCTATAGCACCTTATCGGATGTCGCCAACAGAATTGGCAGAACTTAAGAAACAACTAGAAGAGCTTTTGGAGAAACAGTTTGTCAGACCGAGTGTATCACCCTGGGGAGCACCAGTGTTGTTGGTTCGGAAGAAGGACGGTACTTCAAGATTGTGTGTGGACTATAGGCAATTAAACAAGCTGGCAATCAAGAACAAATATCCACTCCCAAGAATCGACGACTTAATGGATCAACTAAAGGGAGCGGCGGTGTTTTCGAAGATCGATATGAGATCTGGATACCATCAGATAAGAGTGAAAACAGAGGACTTACCCAAGATTGCTTTTCGTACCCGATACGGCCATTACGAATACCTTGTGATGCCGTTTGGTGTAACACCCCAAACTTTCTATTTATTAAACAGTAATTTTGACAGTTAACAGAATTCTACTGTTTGTACTGTAAAGTTATTTTGAATATTCTGTTTGTATATTTGATCGTTTTGAGTAATTTGCTCCATGTCAAGAAAATAATAATTTTCGGGCCTGAAAAATATACGTAAATTAATTTTTACTGTTTAGTCTTAATTAATTTACGTAATTTGATTTGATATTTGTGCGTTTTCTAATTATTGTGATTTTATGTGTGATTTTAGAATTTTTACTGTGTTATGGGCCCCACAAGGTGTATGTGGGCCCAGGTGGCCATACGTGGGCCCAGGTGAGTCCCGCAAAATAAAAAATTTTTCTACGAATAGAAAAATTTGTACTGTTTAGACGGAGACAGGAGATCTTACTAAACCTGAATCCGAAAATAGTTTTAGAAAATTTCCTTTACTGTATTTTGTACTGTATTTAATTAAAAATACAGTAATTATATATATATATATATATTTGTGAGGTTAGAAGAGAAGATAAAAATAAAATTCTATACTGTTAAGATAACATTAGTGGTTTGGATATCCACTATCAATTTAATTATCATTGGAGAATTAATCTTGATTTAATTAACGGTGGAGATTTGATCTTAAAAGTAAATAGGATCAATTATAACCGTTGGATGGAAATTAAATCAAGGGTAGGGATTTAATTTTATAAATGGCTATGACCATTATCAACCCTTGGATGTAAAATTAATCAATGGTGGAGATGGATCATTAATGACCACTGGATTTGGATTTAGATCAATGGTGGAGAATTGGTCATCAAAAATGATTACAACCATTATGGACCCTTGGATGTAAAGTTTGGAGGTGTAATCTTAACCCTTCATTTTGGAGACACATTCAATGGTTAGGATTGCAAGCCAAAGATGATCCAATGGCTCAAATGAAGTCTTCCATCTATAACCTAAACCTAGTAGCTAATTTAAATCCAAACCATTCTTTTAATCAATGGTTAGGATGGTTTAAAGTGATGGCTAGGCAATTTGTCACATTTTGAATGTTTGAAGAGGGGGGGACGGTTTGAAGAGCAAGGAGGAAAGGAGACAACTTAGTGTAGGCTTTTTAGGCCAAAGAAAAAATAATGAAGACAAGCCAAGTGTATAGACAATTTCCTATTGATCATTAATGCTTATGTTCTTCAAACTTCACTTTCCATTTCTCTCTAATGCATGCTACGGCCATGCATAGTCTAAAAGGCCAAATAACTCATTTTTACACTTCACATTATCACACCTTCACTTATTTCACTTAGTTTCAAGAAACCAATCCAAGCAAAATCCATTCTTTCTCCCAAAAATAGAACATTCGGCCAAGCACTCCAATTCCCTCCTCCATCACTTTTTAATTTCATACAACTTAGTTTCTTGAACCTTTACCTCATTCTAAACAACTTCCATGTTGAAGACTTTCTCAAAATCTTCCATCTTGAAGGACTTCTACCAAGATCAAGTTCTAGGGTTTTTGTTAGTGAAGTGTAAGAAAACTTCATTTATTCTTTTCTTTTTCATGTTCTAAACCATGTTTGATCCATGGTTCTTCTTATTCAAGCTTGATATACTAATTTTCTTGTATTTGTTTCATGTTTAAGAACTTGTGTTGGTGGAGATCTTGTTCAAAACACAAATCAAGAAGCTTTTTGGTGGTTCTTTAAGAGGTAAGAGGGAGATTCATCTCACCAACCAAGCATGGTGGTGAGAGATGGTTTTATATTTGATGGATGGTGAATCCATGTGAGGATTCCTATCCATGGTCATGTAATAATTTATGTGTGTTATGTGCTTTAAATTATTTTTGCCTATGTTTGATATGCTTTGCATGATTTACTTGTGTATGCATGCTTAGTATAATTTTTATTTGTTTATATGATATGCTTATAATATGCATGATGATATATGTTGAATATATTATGATGGATGTATGTTGAAATAAGCAAAATTTTGGCTCCAAAGGCCATGGAGGAGGTCACGGTTTTGAGCTTCCAAGACTAGGGTTTTATTGAAATTTTTCAAGAACAATGAAGTTGATTTTTAGTCCTTGAACTAAAATAAATTTCAGCCAAGACACCAACAAATTTAGTGTTCACAAAAATGATATTTTTATAAATAAATTGAGTAGTAAAGAAAATAAACAAAAAGGGTTTGTTTTACAAAAAGAGTGCACACGGTTTTTGAGTAAATATTTTCATGAATTTATTTTGTGTAGAAACAAGAATGAAATTTATTTAAGTTAGAAGAAAAATATTTCATGGTTCCAATGGCCATTTACAAGGTTTTGATAATTTAGAAAAAATGTTGTGATGTTATAAAATATAAGAATTTTCAAATAAGGATTTTGGAAAGGAATTAAAGTGTTGTCAAGTGGAATTTTCATAAATAAAAGAAAAAGGGGATTTATAGTGTTGAACTTTAAATTATTTTAAAGAGAATTAATTTTTAGAAGTGATTTAGAAATATAAAAGAAAACGTTTGTAATTTAAAATTACTAACGTAGAATTTAATTATTGGGTTTTGAAAAACGTTAGGAAATTTAAAATTTGAAATAGTAATTAAATCAAGTAAATATGATTTTGTAAGATTAAAAAGTGATCTTGAGAAAATATATTACGGAAAGGATTTTTTATTATGAATAGTAAGAGAATAATGTAAGAAATTATATTTTTATAAGAAACGTTCAAAATAATATTTTTAAAGTGAGGAAATATTTTATGAAGAGTAAAAACGGTGAAAAATGATTTACGTAACTCAAAAACGTAATTTTTAAGTTACGCGATTAGAAAAACGTTAAAATATTTCTATGCGATTTATAAAGCGTTTAAATATTTTACACGATCAAAACATTGTAGAAAAATCGCTATGCGATTTAAAAATAAAAGATTATTTTTTTACGCAATTTAGAATACAGTAAAAAATAGTTTCGCGATTTTAAAACGTAACAAAAAATGTTACAAATCATTAATATTACGTAAAAACGTAACAAAAATATTTTGCGAACGAGAAAAACACGGTAATATGATTTAGCTGTTAATTATATAGTAAACTTTACAGTTAAAAGCAATTTATGGATACTGTACAAGAAATTGAGAAGTTTGCCTGTAATTGGCATTAATCCATTTTACGAACGAAAAATAGTATTTGAATCTGGAATGAGTGAGAAGTTATGTGATTTACCTTTGGTTGGTAATTGGTGTATTACATATGCATTAAAAATGGTCCGATAGACGGTATATGGCTAATTGCCTAGGAGAAACGTACACCTCTTGAGTGGGTGCGATACGCGTAGTGTAGGTCACTTGTTGACCTTGGGGGCATCGGGGTGCGGGTTGCTCGCAATGGGCAGTTGGTAGCTCTTCTGCACCGTGGTTAGACCGATGCAACACACCGATGATCTAGACCGAGACACTATTCTTAATCGAGATCTGATAAAGACTGTCGTGTATGTGCTAGATGTGCACGATATAATTATAGCACTTGGTCTGAGGCACGTGGTACCGACAGATCTTTTCGATCAATTTCTCCGACTTGAGTATTAGCTCCATGGAGTAGGTCATTGAGTCTACGTGCGCATGCATGAAACTGAGCATCTATATCTATGTGATGGTGTTTGTGTAATTATTTTGTGATTTAAACAGTGATAGGGGCATGATGATAATTATTATTCTTACACTATGATGATGGTATAATTTTGATCATGATATGATATTTTTGGTATAACATGTTGTTTGGATTATCTCTGTGCTATTATGCTGGTATTGGCGTAGGTGATCTCACCTCTTTGTATGTATATCTGTATATTGTATTTATATTGGGTGAAGAAGTTGAGAAAGATACGGTACTAGAAGGAGAAGAGGAATTACTTCTCACATCAGGAACCGCAAAATTCTGACAGTATGACGTCAAGAGCCAGTTTCTTCAGATATGTACGTTTACAATTTCACGGAGGAGCTGGAGAATGGAGGACAAGTCCCAATGAGCGAGGACTTATTTATGAGGGGTACCTAACTGTTAGTATTAGTAGGCTGTATCGTGGAGATCCATTTTTCTGTGTGACTATCTTTGTTCATGTTGAATTTCCGTTGTATATCAGGCGACATTGGGACACTAGAAATTATGTCCCAACGGAAATCAGCATAGTGTCGTCAGCCCGAACACCTGTTCGTAGGGCTACTCGTCATAACGGATTCCTACCTGCTGAGGAACCCGAGGAGGACCCGTCCGAGGGGTCTTCTGCTTAGTTAAACTTGGGCATGTTTGAACTCTGATATAAATAATGTCTGTCATTATTTAAGTGTGTTTGTTGTTTCAAGAAATGATCTGTAATAAATAAACCTGACAGCACTTGTGTAATATATATAATGTGTAAATTACGTGTGATGATTGTTATGTATAATAATGTACATTATGTGTGATGATGTATAATAGTTTTATTTTCCGCTAAGTTTATTTTATTGTCAAAAAAAAATTACAACTCGTATTTTATTATAACATCATATTTTATAACTTGGGGTAATTTGGTAACAAAGTAACATAAATGTGGCACCATACGATGGGTGTTACATTTGGTGTGACGAATGCACCTACCATCTTCATGGATTACATGAATAGGATCTTCCGTCCTTATTTGGACAAGTTTGTTGTCGTCTTTATCGATGATATCTTGATATATTCCCTGAATCAGGAGGATCATGCTGAACACCTCAGCATAGTTCTCCAGATTCTGAAGGAGAAGGAACTGTACGCCAAGCTGTCGAAGTGTGAATTTTGCCTAGATGAGGTTAAGTTTTTAGGCCATGTGATCTCGAAGGAAGGGATTGTAGTGGATCCATCAAAAGTGGAGGCAGTGCTACGATGGGAAAGGCCGAAGTTAGTGATGGAGATTCGTAGCTTCGTGGGTTTTCCCGGGTATTACAGAAGGTTCATAGAAAGGTTTTCCAAAATTGCTGGACCGCTCACTCAGCTGACAAAGAAGAACCAGGCTTTGGAGTGGACTGATAGCTGTGAGCAAAGTTTTCAAGAGTTGAAGAACCGGCTAACCACTTTACCGGTATTAGTGCTACCTGATCCGAACGAGCCATTCGAGATGTACTGTGATGCTTCATACTAAGGACTAGGATCTGTTCTTATACAACGTGAAAGAGTGGTAGCTTATGCTTCGCGACAGTTGCGAGTGCATGAAAAGAATTACCCGACGCATGATTTGGAACTAGCAACTGTGGTTTTTTGCTCTGAAGATATGGAGGCATTTCCTCTATGGAGCGACATTCAACATCTTCAGTGATCACAAGAGCTTGAAGTATTTGTATGATCAGAAGGAGCTGAACATGAGGCAGTGGAGATGGCTAGAATTCCTGAAAGACTATGATTTTCAGCTGTTGTATCACCCTGGCAAAGCGAATGTCGTGCCAGATGCCTTGAGTAGAAAGACTATCAGTGTTTCTGCCCTAATGATCAAGGAAAAAGATCTCTTAAAACAGTTCAGAGATGTTTGGTCATTTGTAGAGTTGAAACAAGGAAAGATCTGTATGAATATGGTCACCATCTCAAGTGAGCTAATGGATAACATACGGGAAAAGCAGAAGGTCGGCGAATTCTTGCAAGAAGTGAGAGAGCTGATGAGGCAAGGCAAAGAAACGGAATTTGAGGAAGGAACGGACGGAATTCTGAGATTCCGGGGTAGAGTCTGTATTCCTCGTGACCAAGAGCTTAAAAGGTATATTGTGGATCATGCTCATGCAAGCAAGCTGAATATGCACCCGGGCATAACGAAGATGTACCAAGACTTGAAGAAGTTGTTCTGGTGGCACGGAATGAAAAGTGATGTCACTAGATGCGTATCGACTTGTCTAGTTTGTCAGAAAGCCAAAGTGGAACATCAAAGACCTGTAGGATTACTGCAACCATTGTCTATTCCTGAATGGAAATGGGACAACATTGCAATGGATTTTGTTGTGGGTTTGCCAAGAACAAGAAGAGGACACGACTCGATTTGGGTAATAGTAGATCGACTTACAAAGTCAGCTCATTTCCTCCCGATCAATATAAGGTACAGTCTGGAGAAGCTGACCCAACTGTATATTGGAGAGATCGTTTGACTAAATGGTGTGCCTACGAGCATTGTTTCGGATAGGGATCCGAGATTTACTTCAAAATTCTGGCAAAGTCTACAGGCATCGTTGGGGACAAAATTACGTCTGAGTTCGGCATATCACCCACAAACCGATGGTCAATCAGAAAGAACGATCCAATCTTTAGAAGATTTGCTTAGAGCTTGTACTATAGAATAGACTGGAAGTTGGGATGAAGTCCTGCCATTGATAGAATTCACCTACAGCAACAGTTACCATTCAAGTATAGGGATGGCGCCCTATGAAGCTCTATATGGGCGACGGTGTCAGACACCATTATGTTGCTACCAAGAGGGCGAGCGTCTCACGATTGGACCAGATATCATTCAACTGACAACTGAGAAGGTCAAAATGATTCAAGAGAAGATGAGGACTGCTCAGAGCCAGCAAAAGAGTTATGCGGATAAGAAGAGGAAGCCTCTTGAGTTTGAGGAAGGTGAGCATGTATTCTTGAAAGTCATACCTACGACTGGGGTTGGCCTGGCTTTGAAATCTAGAAAACTCACCCCAAAATTTCTTGGACCTTACCAAATTCTTCGCTGGATAGGTCCAGTAGCTTACCAAATAGCTTTACCCCCTTTCCTTTCCAACATACACAATGTCTTCCATGTGTCGCAACTGCGTAAATATTTACCCGACCCGAGTCATGTCATAGCACCGGACACAATACAATTAAAAGAGAACTTAACCTATGAGACGCCTCCTATGAGAATCGAGGATCGACGGATAAGCAACTTAGAGGCAAGGAAATTTCATTGGTGAAGGTGATCTGGAATGAAACGACTGGTGATGCAACTTAGGAACTAGAAGACAAGATGAAAGAGCAACACCCACAACTATTCTGAGGTACGTAAATTTCGAGGATGAAATTTATTTTTAGTGGGGGAGTGTTGTAACACCCCAAAAAGTGTTTATTTAATTATCAATGATCGTTTTATAATATTCTTGATTTTTAGGAATTTTTCTGGAATTTTTCGGAAATGACGAATATTTTAATATATTTCTCATTTTACGTGCGCACTAAGCGGATCCGGGAAGATGCGATATTTCCTGTGGCTGGTAAACTCTAAATTTTGGACATGTCGATGGGGGATCTTACTAAACCCGAGGGTGGGCACAATTTACGAGGTTTATGTTTTTCAAGGTTTTACCCGATAAATAAAGTCGCAGAATCGTAAAATCATCCGATAGATAATAAAATATTATTTTCATCATCTGTAACTCTTCTACACTGGGGGAAAATGATACTGACAGTGTAAATATTCATCTGTGTTAGTGTGCCCAATTAGGAGACAACCTTACTTTCGTTTTATCGGAAAACGTGCAAAATTTCCCTTGCAAGCTTGGAGGAAGCTCCTAGGAAATTTCCTTCCCTCTTTCCCCATGCAAATGATCCTCTCTCTCTTCTCTCTCCTCACTCACGGCTGAAGCCAATTTTGGGGGGGAAATAATTTTGCTTTTCACTTAATTAATCATAACACTTTATTTCAAAATTTCACCTAATGCACCTTCTCTCTCTACCTTCACCCTTCTTCTTCCTTTTGAGATTTTCTCCTCCTTCTCTCTAGAAGCACACGGCCAGCAGCCCTCCATGGCCACATCCATCACAAAAATTTCATCCAACCTCTTTTTCTTAATCCGCTCCATCTCCTAAACACTTTTCTTGCTTGTGGTTCTTTGAAAATCCACCATTTTCTTCAAGCTTCAAGCTTAGGGTTTTTGGGTAAGCTTCTTGATTCTTCACTTTCTTTTCTCATTTTCGTTTTTATGGTCTTCTTGGTGACCATCTATGCTTGATTTTTCAAGCATTGGTGCTATTTTGATGAAGTTGAAATTCTAGGGTTTTTGGTGGTGCCCAATCTGAAAATTGCAAGGAGTTCTTGGAGGTTTCTTTTTTTTTCTTCACTTTGGTAAGAGGAAAACACTTCTCCTCAACCTCTATTAGCATTTAGAAACCTTGTTTGTGGTTGACTGTGAGAAAACCCTAATGAGGGTTATTCTTTGATTGTATGATTAGTATGTTTTCATGTTGTTTGCACTTGGTTTATGCTATTGGATTGATTGTTGGTGTATATTGGTGTATTGGAATGGATTGGAAGGCATGAAATAGAAGAAAATGATTTGAGATTTTCTCTTGGGTGGCCACGGTTTTGGGGCCCAAGAATTGGGGTTCTTTGTGAACAATTGTAACAAGTGAGGGATTTGTTTAATCAAGTGTGTAATGTGAAATCAATGGAATGGAAAAATTGGGAACTTAATTCCCTAGGGAGGCCACGGCCTCTAGGGCCTTTTTGGGACGTAATTATGCAATTTTGGTAACCTTGGAACTTAGATAATCAAATGATTTAAATCATAGGTAATAGGATAGAAAATTAGCAAATTGGAAACAATTGGATATAACTTGAGATTCATAAATTTTAAAGAACTAAGAATGAAATTTGTCATAAAACTTAAGATAATTTTACTAGGGCAAGAACAAGAGAGTGTGAGACTTTGAGATCTTAGAATAACCTTCTAAGTGTAGGAGAATAAATTACATTAGGAAAATTTAACTAATTGTGAGAATTTAATTAGAGACGAACTTTGTAAGAAAGACTAATTTTAAGTAAGGGTTCATAATAGACCTTAAATATGTATCACTCTATTTAATTTCAATATTATGAAATTGTGGGTCCATATGAGTAACCAATGATGTGTTGATACTCTCTTGGCCAATTGTGGCACATTGTGGAATTGTATGTAATGATGATCATACATGTTTATGCATAGAGTCTTCATGCATTGTGAAATATCCTTTGGACTGTTGTTAAGGCCAAGTTGCCTCGGAGATTGAACTCACCTTAGTGCGGGTGCGAGTAGACTAGTGTAGGTCGTTGTAGACCTTGGGGACGTCGGGGTGCGGATTCCTCGCAATGGGCGGTTGGTAGCTCTCCTGCCCGTGGGGCAGACCGATGCAAACGCACCGACGATCCGGACCGAGACACTGTCCTATATCGTGATCCAGTGTAAACTGTCTGCACAATGCCTGGATGTGCACATGGAAAACTGTTGAGTTATAGAACTTTGGCCTCGGTAGCCGAGTTGCAGACGTGTCTCCTGATCTTTCTCTCCGACTGTTTGTATCTAGATCCATGGAGTAGGAATTTGGGTACTGTGTGCATATGCATCATGAGATGTCATACCATATGATAATTACTGCTTTATGTGGGTTTGAACTGTTTATTTATTATTATGTTGAATGACTGCCTGGAACTTCTTACCTGCTTACTGTTATATTTACTGTTTATCATTATTATTATTGTTTCTTGAAATGCTATTTAGGCACGTCGTGCCGTTTTTGTTTCTTGCTGCTATAATTGGTAATGATGGTAGGATGTCTTACCTCTTTCCTGTATTTCTGTTATTTTCTACCTATATATTGTGTCCCATCGAAGACGACGACAAGGAGGTTGGAGCTCCTGATTTCCCCGGCTTCTGGCCTGACCACGATTAGCATCTACCGTGGAGCATGGAGGCACGCATGCGCGGATTTCTGGGTGATGTGCATCTACCCTTCCTTGGGGGGCCAGAGTGTTGGCACATTAACCTGAGTTCCGACCGCTGTGTCTACCTGGGAGACGTATCGATCTCGCTGGCCTGGAGACGTCATGAGCCGTCGATTCTTACCTGTTGCATCAACCTATATTTGGAGTTTTATTTGCCTATCCGGGAGATGTGGGGTGACCACTACTACACCCCGTAGGAGGACTCTTTTGATTCCACTGCTTGGGCTCCTGCCTGTGGCTCTGTGGTTCCTGTGGAGGATTCCTCGGATGAGGAGGACCCGCGGAGGATGCTGACACAATCCCTCCTCATCTGAGCGACTAACATTACTAGTAGCTGCTGATGGCTACCAATGTTTTATTTTGGAGGCCTGATGTTTTATTTTTGGTGGGCTGTATATTCTGATATCTTGGGGGATGTATATGTATGATCCTTTGGGCAGGTATAGTTTTGCTTTTTGGGAATTCCAGGCTTGTATCTAAAACATATTCGATATATATATATATATATATATATATATATATATATATATATATATATATATATATATATATATATATACCCATGTTATTCAGATGTAAGTTTTATCTTTTGTTTTACTCCTTATTGTTATTCACTTCTCATCATTACGTTCTATTAATTGAAGAGAAAAAAATATAAATAATAATAATAATACAAATAATAATTAAAAAAAGAAATATATATATATACCTAAATATATATATCGCCATTTTATTTATGTAACAACAAATCGAACAAAATAACCTTAACTAAAACGAACAGGGTCTTAATTTCAAAAATTTTATTTTCTGCATTTCTATTTGACAATGTGACGTTCCTTCCCAAAAAGGGGCGTTACAGTAACTTGACTGACATTTAGGTAAATAGACTCATAAGAGGTATTTACATAAGGAATATAAGACAAAAACACTAAAGTTTTATCTGAACAATTTAGAACAACATGATTCATTGATAACCAGTCCATTCCCAAAATAATGTCCATGCCAATAAGGGGTAGACAAATGAGGTTTACAAGAAAATCTCTATTTTCAATAGTGACACAACAATTTAGACATATTTTGGAGGTCGTTACTGGTTTTCCTGCAAGAACAAAAATTGTTAAATCATAGGAAAGGTCTGACACAGGTAAATCCAAAATCCTTACACAATCATAAGAAATAAAAGAATGTGATGCTTTTGAATCAAATAATACAGTTAAAAGATTATTTTTAACTATGTACTTACCATGTATAAGATTAGAGGATTGAGTTGCTTTTTTACCGGTCAAAGTGAACACCCTTCCTCTAGTTTAGGGTCTGGGAGTGGTACCTCCTTGTTGCTGAAAACTGAAAGTTGTTGTTCCTTGCCGCTAGGGACAATCTATGGCGTAATGCCCTTTCTTGCCACAAACAAAACACTCTATTTGGTCCAGCTGACAAGTCATGTTACCATGGAATCTACCACATTTTGGACATTTAGGCCCTCTATCCTTCTTCTGAAACTATTTTCCTTTTCCTTGATGATTTGTAAACCATTGAACATTTTTCTTAACCTTATCATCACCCCTCTTTCTTTTCTGAAATCCTTGGGGTTTAAACTCTAACTGTAGTTTGGAGGTTTCAGACTCCACAATCCTGCATCTATCTACAAGAGTAGAAAAATCTCTAATCACCAGAGGTCTTACCATTTTTTTAATCTCATCTTTCAACCCAGTCTCAAATTTTACACACTTCCAATTTTTATCTGGATTATATCGGAAGTATGATGACAACTTTGGCAGTTTATCAAATTTTGCCAAATATTGACTAACCGTTATATTTCCTTATTTAAGCTCTAGAAATTCCATTTTGTTCTCTTCCTGTAAGTTTCTCAGAAAATATTTATCCAAGAAAGCATCTCTTAATACTTAACAAGTTATCTGAACCCCAACAACTTCTTTTGATCTTCTAGTAGCATTCCACCAGTGTTCAGCTTCCCCATTTAACATATATGTAGCAAATGACAACTTTGGTTCATCTCTGCATCTCATGACTGTGAAAATTTTTTCTAGCTCCCTCAACCATTCTTCTGCCTTTATCAGATCATATTCTCCTTGGAACGAGGGAGGATTACCTTTTCTGAATTCAGACAAGTCATGAAAATCTGGATTTCCTACTAAAGCTGCATTATTCACTGGTGCGAGTTGAGCATTAGCCCTTATTTCCTTCGTAGTTGCAGCAACTTGCTCTCTAGTTATTGCGGCCTATTCTCTCACCGCATCAGCTATATTTCTAAAAGCTTCTAACCAATCTGGTGCATCACTAGCAGGGACTATATTACCTTGGCCACTACCTCGACCTTGAGTACGCCTGGTTGATGCCATAGTTTCCTATACACATAGAACAATGAATATTGAGTTAATCAGGCTCAATATCATGTAATAGTGCAACAATTAACTATACACATTCAATCTCAAGGCAGTTATGCAATTCTACCTATGCATCTTATCATTAAGACAAGAAAACTACATAACAAAGTACAACTAGCCATACCTCGACTCAACAGGATGAACTACTTTGATACCAAAATTTAACGTCCTTAATTACATTACTAATTACGAATCTGAATTTATGTATTAGCAAATAAAATTAAGTACGTCACTAAAAATTAATCAGATCAAAATTAAATTATAATAAATTTATAAACAAAAAATATGAGCTTGTTACGTAATAATATAACGTGCATATATTAAGAGTCTCATACAATGTATTCAATAATACATTAATTTACATAAACTATTACAGAGTATTAGTTATACAAAACAATATACATATAACTACAAAACTATATTAAGTCTCCAACTTCTGCCTCCTCGTAGAAGATCTCATACCCTGGAAATATTATAGAAACAAGAATAAAAAGGGGTGAGAATTCAATGAATTCTCAGTAATACTATTAAAATCAATTACATCATAATATGTCCAATTGTTTTGGAGAAATAAAATAATTTAAAAACTCATTTTTATACTTAGGAAGGTGGTAAAAACCAAATCAAGTCTTTCATCTTCCTGAAACAGAGAATTCAATTATTTCTAGTTTTCTAAAAATGTTTATTATAAATTCTCAACTTAGCATCCACAATAAATTTAAAAATACATTATATAAACATCACATTTAGCTAAATAAATTCAATTTTATCGTAATGCTTATTTATTTTACTTGGCAGTAGTTTGTTTTCAGGTTGACGTACCTCAACCTATTTATGACCATTCATCAGTCACACAGAACTTCTCCAAATAATAAGTAACCAAAAGACCTCTAGTGAGGGAATGTCCATCCTCAACCTAGAGTTATGAGTAGAGAGGGAATGTCCGTCCTCAACTACGAAGATAGGGAGGGAATGTCTGTCCCCACACTATCCACAAAATAGGATCATTTCCAAAGGGCCACTCAATTAATTAACAAATTTTAAACACATCAACACCAAAATTTTGGTCTCAAGAGGTCAACTTTGTGCCATGACCTTTAATCATCATATATGTCACACAAGACAACATTTTATCATGAAAATTCAACACCATTGATTATTATTCAAGCCACCAAATTATAAGTTAAAATCATCACAATTTTTGCTCATAATAAGCACACACACAGCCGTGAGTTTTATCATTATTCGAGCCACTAAATCATGATTTAAAGACATCACAATTTTTCTCATAGCAAGCACATACACAGCCGTGACTTGTATCATTATTTAAGCCACCAAATCATGATTTAAAGACATCAATCACACACAGCCGTGAATTGCACAACATAACATAACTAAGTTAATAAACCAAGACATACGGCTGCTTCCACTTCACCAAGACATGTTCAAAGTCTATAAAACAACAAGCAATAGCAATTCATTAGTCTTGGCCGTGAAAGTCAAAGAAAGAAGCTTAAGAAAACTAAGTCATGGCCATGAAAATCAAATAAAGAGGCTTGAGGAAGCTAGCCGTAAATACAAGTTCAAAAGTCAATAAAAGTTGCTAGAAAAATTTCAAGTGCCATAGCCGTAAATGACAAGTTCGAAAGTCAATAAAAGCATATAGATCTAGACCTTGGAACACAAGAATATAGATCAACCGTGAAATAGCATTTGGAGCAGCACACGGTTGGAACAAAAGTACAAAGAAATTGCATGAGTTTTAATCACCAACAACATCACATGTTACATCCAAAAATCTATCATAAAGAAAGGACAAAGTGAAATAAAAAAAACTATCTATAAACTTCTGTTTGAGACCGTGCCTTTTTTTTATGAAACAAGACCAGAACTCAAGCAAAAACAACACAAGATTAAGGGCAAGTTAAAGATAATCACCCCCTACCTTACTCCCTATCTGTTGCTCCTTGCTTTTCCTTCCTTTGGACTTTGTTTGCTTCTTGCTCTTGCTGCCCCTTTCCTTCTTGATGTTTCCTATTTCCTCCCTCTTTCCTTCTATTTTCAGCTGGTATGTGCCGTGTAAAACAGTGGAGAAAAGATGAGAAGAGAATTTAAGATAAATTTAAATGAAGTTGGAAGATGAAGGATATTGAAGGTTAAAAGTCTATAGCCGTTGGGTGGTCTTCTTGCACTCTGTTTTTCTTTCTATTTTTAGGCTATTCTCACGTAGAAATGATAGAGAACAGATAGTGAGAAAAGTCAAGAAACTTCAAGAAAGCACATTGGCGGTGGAATGCTCACTTTATGACTAATTTTTATATATTGTAATTTTTTTTATCTGTTAAATACATTTTAATTCTCTAAAACTAAGTTTTCAAGTTACCATAAATATTATGAACAATTTTAGGACTCAATCTAGTGCCTAAATTTATTTTTCCATAATTTTCTGTATACTATTTTTCATCAGTTAAGTTTCATTACTCAGTTTTGAATTGAAGTAAACTCAGGAATTAAGTAAATTTTGTTATTGATACTTATCTTAATTGATACTTTATATTAAATTATTCTCTATTTTTTAGTTAACATCTCCATGAAATTTCATAATTTTCTGAGATACTTGGCTGTTTAATTTACTATTCACTTTTCTCCTCTGAGTACCCTGAAAAATACCAAACTAACTTAATTGCATCTCGAAAATTTACTACATTATTTATCCATGGTTTATACCTAGGAAATAAATTTTTCATATTTATTTCCATTATATTAGCTATTTTCGCAGATACTTTGGTTATTTCATTGTATTCATTGTTATAGAATTATACTCAAACTAGTTTAAAAAATTATCTGAATTAACAAATAATTTTTTCCAGTATTACTGAGCCTCTATAACCCTACTTAGGATCATTAGGGTAGGAGGATGTTACAGATGTGCATAGTAGTTTGTGCGCCATAATGGATATCTTTTCAAATCCGAACCGCTCGGACAGAATTACCCCTTAACTGTATAGTCTTTATAAATGGGGTTTTAACATTTTCCTGTTTTGTTTCGCTATTTCCCATTGAAATTGGTGGCCTGAGGAGATTTCTGACGAGCTTTACGGCGGTGAGAGGCGGTTTTGATACTTTTAGAGTTTCGAAGGCTTGGTTTCCTCCATTTTCGTTACTATTCTTCAAGGTATTCCCTTTCCCTTGGCTCTATTTTTATTTGTTCATGTTTCATGAGTGGTTTCACACTTTCTTGATGGAGTGTGCTCTTCTTTCCTCTCTGTGGACGAGGGTAGGAATACTGTTTCCCCTTTTTTCAAGGGTGTTGCCCTATGGAGCACCTCCTCCACTGCACTGCGTGCAACGGAGGTGTCCCTCTGAGGCTTTAGCCTTGGTGGGTGTGGAGGCCAGTGCGTGGGTACAATCAGTCTTCTCTGTTCGTCCATTGCCGTGTTTGGATCTTCAAACTTGTAACACCCCAAATTTCCGTATCTCTTAAACAATAATTTTGACAGTTAACAGAATTTTACTGTTTAGTAATTTCTGTGCACTATAAAATAATTTTGTTTATTCCGTCAGCGTATTTGATTATTTTGAGTGATTTCCTCTGTGTCAGGAAAATAAAAATTTTCGGGCCGGGGAAAACTTTACGTAATTTAATTTTTACCGTTAGGTAATTATTTTACGTAATCTGATTTGATATTTGTGCATTTTATAATTTTTATGATTTTTGTGGATGATTATGAATTTTTTTTTACTGTTTGTGGGCCTAGAGGGTGTATGTGGGCCCAGGTGGCCATACGTGGGCCAGTGTGGGTCCATCAAAAGCAAAAATTTTTCTACGCATAGAAAAATTTGTACTTGTTTTTAGACGGAGACAGGATCTTACTAAACCTGAATCTAGAAACAGTTTTAGAAAATTTCTTGTACTTTATTTTATCCGTATTTAATTATCGGATGATAAAAATACAAGTAAAATATATTATTTGTAGGATACAAGAATAAACATTATACTGTGTAGTCAACAAAGAGAGCTTGACTTGATTTATACCCTTGGATGAGAATACTTAGTTTGAATATTAACCATTGATTTAATCAAAGGTTAAGAAACAAACTTAATAAAGAAGCCTTGGATAATAACCATTGATTTAATCAATGGTGTGAGAATAAGCTTAGTTAGGAAGGCTTTGATATCAACCATAGATGTAATCAAAGGTGTAGAATTGGTCTTGAAAAATGACAAAGACCATTTATAACCATTAGATTTAGATTAAATCAAGGGTGGAGATTTAATCTTAAAAAGTAACAAAGACCATTTATGACCATTGGATGAAGAATTAATCAAGGGTAGAGATTTGGTCTTCTAAAATGGCAAAGACTAATTATGACCCTTGGATTTAAAATTTGAAGAAGCAATCTTGACCCTTAATTTTGGAGACATATTTAAGGGCTAGAATTTAAAGGAGAAAAATCCAACGGCCTAGATTTAGTCTTCTAAAATTAAAAATCTACCTAAATTCTAACCATTGAATTAATCAATGGCTAGGAATGCACAAATAATGGTGGCTTGAAAATTGTCACATTTTGAATGCATAATGAAGAGGAAAGGGATGGTTTTGGCTTGTTTAGAAGACAAAGGGACAAGCTTTTTGCATGTCTTGATCAATTAGGTATTATATTGACCAATATTGATAACTTGCACATCAATGAGAAGCATGAAGAGGGGGGACGGTTGGTGCTGCATTAGGAGCTTTGGAAGACCATAATTGCATGCTTTAGTCATTATTGTCTTCCTTGGTCTTCATTGAACATTTTCAAGAAGGAAACTTAGCAAATTTTCTCTCCATCTCTCTTCTCCAAACACCATTCGGCCAAGCACCTTGGAATGCCTTCCATCACTCAAAAATTTCATCCAACTTGATTTCCTAAACCTAAACACCATTCTAAGAACATCTCTAGTTATGAGTTTTTCCAAAATCATTCATCTTGATCTTCAAATTCAAGCTTCAAGTTTCTATCAAAAATCAAAAATTCCATCTTTGTGCTTCAAGAGAAACCATTCGGTCAAGACCCCTATAACCACTCTCCAATCTCTTTTAATTTCATCCAACCATAGATCTTGAATCTACATGATATTCTAAACAACTTTCATGTTGGAGACTTTTTCTAAATCATTCATCTTCAAGGAGTTTCTTCAAGATCCATGTTATGGGGTATTTATGGTGAAGTGTAAGGAAACTTCATTTCTTCTCTCTTTTTCATGATCTAAACCATGTTTGATCCATGGTTTTCTTAATCAAGCCTAGTATACTAATTTTTATGTATTTTGTTTTGAATTTGAGAAGCTCTTGGTGATGAAGGACTTGGAAAAAGAAGCAAAACAAAGAGTTTTTGAGGATCTTCAAGAGGTAAGAGGGAGATCCATCTCACCAACCAAGCATGGTGGTGAGAGATGGTATTTTATTTGATGGATGTGGAATCCATGTGAGGATTCATATCCATGGTCATGTAATTAATTTGTGGGTGTTTATGAGCTTTGATTAATTTTCTATGCTTGATATGCTTTGCATGATTTTATAGCTTTGATGATATGCTTGATATGCTATACATGCTTTTATGACTTTGATGGTATGCTTATATTATTTATGATGAAATATATATGTATATGCCATGACTTGATGGTGGAAAGGAAATTGATTTTTGGCTCCAATAGCCAAGGAAGAGCTACGGTTTTGATGCCCTTGATTAGGGTTCATGTTGAAAATTTTCAAGAACAAAAGAATTGATTTTTGAGTACTTAGAACATGGTGGATTTCGAACAAGACACCTCAAGATAGGTGTTCACAAAATTAATATTTTCTTGAATGATGAAAATGGATGTTTAGAAAAGTAAGGAAAATAAACAAAGAATTTATTTTTCAAAGAGTACATGAATACGGTTTTAAAAGGATTTTTATTGATTTATTTTGTGTAAAAACTTTCTAAGTGTTTTACTAAACATGACATTTAAATGAAAATAGCAATGATAATTTTAAGGATTTGCAAAGAAAGTGAAAAAGGATTTGTAAGGAAAGTAAAAACGAATTTGAACAAATGGGTTTGGTTTTTATAACCATCGGTATTTCGATTTTGAAAATAACTAATTTTTAATAGTTTTATTTGTGTAAAACCATATCAATTTAGGAGGAAAATATTTGATGGCTTCAATGGCCAAAGACTCTACGATTTTTGGAGGTTGGAATAATTTTGGTTTTTATGAAACAAAGTAATTTTAAAGTGGAAACAAAATGTTTGAACAAAATGTTTTAGTATAAGGATTTTGGAAAGGGAAATCAAAATATTTTATCACTTGAGAAATGAACTTTCATATGAAAATGAAAAAGAAAAATTGCAAGGGTTTGAATCTTAATTTGTTTTGAAGAGAATTGATTTTAGAATTGATTTGGGAAAAATGGAGAATATAATAGTGTTTTGAAAATTTACTAACGTATAATTTATTTTCAAGTTTTGAAATACGTTAGAAAATGTTAAGTTTTGAAACGTTGATTTACATCAATGAAAAAGTGATTTTGTGAATTATATTTTGAAAAAGAATTTCTTGAGTAAAGAACTGTGAAAAAATATTTTCTTGAGTAAGAAAATATATTAAATGAAGTGTAAAGTTATATTATTTTGAGAAAAGTTAAAAAGGAATTTTTAAAGGTCAAGAAATATTTTCTGTAATGAAATTGTGGTGAAAAATTATTTACGTATCTTAAAAATGTGATTTTTAAGTTACGTAATATGGAAAAATATTTCTACGCGATTTTAAATACGTTAAAATATTTCTACGTGATTTGAATTACGTTTAAATATTTTATGTAATCTGAATTACTATTGAAAAATCACTACATGATGGAAAAGTGATGAATTATTTTTACATGATTGTGAAAATAGCAAAAAATCGTTATGTGATTTGAAAAGTGTTTTGAATATTTTGAGAATGACGGAAAATGATTTATGCGACTTAAAAGAATGATTTTTAAGTTACGCGATTTTGAAACAGTGGAAAAATACTATGCGATTTTGAGAAACGTATATTTTTACGCGATTAAGAAAAACGTAAAAAAAAATTAGTACGTGTTTTAAAAGTGCAACAGAAGAGTTGCGGTATTTTGAAAACGTAACAGAAATATTACTGTATTGTGAAAACGTAACAGAAGTGTCACGGTATTGTGAAAATATAACAGAAACGTTTCAGAATTTTGAAAACGTAACATAAGTGTTACGATATTTTGAAAACGTAATATAAACATTTTGGAATTGTGAAAATGTAACAGAAACGTTTTGGAATTGTGAAAATGAAACGGAAATATTACGCAATTTTGAAAACACGACGAAAGTGTTTTATAACTATGAAAATGTGATAACATGATTTTTGCTGTTGAAAATACAGTATAATTTGGAGCATTTTATATGCATTGGAAAGAGATGCTTGTGATTGGATTTGGTGCATTATACATGCATTGGAAAAAAATATGCGTTGAGGCATATGATACATTGAACAAATGAAATTGAAAAGATTTGGCCCTTTGGGGTTGGACTTGCACGGATATATTCGTGCATTGTATATGGCCCTTGTGGTTGAAGAGGGAATGAGAATTGATAGTGAGGTGTATGATGGATCTTGGGGGCGTCGAGGCGCGGCGGTCGACCAAGTGGACAGCTGGCGAGTACCCTGTGTCACTTGGCGATGCAGTCCGTTGCAACGCATTGATGATACCCGACAAGAACACGATTCTTTTCAACAACTGGAAGATTGTCTTTGGGCTAAGGCTGACAATTGATAGAGCATTCTCATCGAAATTGTGAAAACCTCCATGGAGTTGTTTTTGAAAAACTGAGTCTTTGTGCACATGCATAATCTGACATTTATATCTGTGTGATATATTAATTGAGGAATATTGGCTATGACAATTGTTTTGAATACTTGGATGATGATGATGATAGTTGATTAATGTTGATTGCATGGTCATAATTGTGATATAATCTATCTGTATGATATGCTGCTTGTGTTATCTCTGTGCTGCCATGTTGGTATTGGCGTAGGTGATCTCACCTCTTTGTTATGTTGTTTTGCTGTGTCTGTACTGTTAAAATAAATAATAGAAGGATTGAGTTGTCTTAGACATAACGGGCAATGGATACTCTGAGATGGTTGACAACAATAAGGAGTGGACATTTAGGACTCGAAGGTGTGCAGTGTTGACAAAGAACAGATATAGAACAGATGTCTGATGCAACAAGATGGATGCACAACAGAATAAGTATGTTAAGTTTTACCGTTGGTGTTGTACCGTGCTATTAAGTAGGACCCGTCATGGGGTTTGCTACTGTTAAAAAAAAGTCTGTTAGTTTTATATTCCTCTTTAAATTGTGAAATATTAATTGGTGTCAATATTGCATAATGAATAGTTGAAATATGATTTTCAATATTACCTAATATTTTTAGTAAATTTACGTTTCAGTAAAGAAGAAATTTTAAAACCCATTTTTTTATAACTCAAACTTTGTGCGAATTTCTTTTCAGATTATGAGTCGGGAGTCAGACATATGATACCCTTGGGAGGGTGTTACATTAGTTGGTATCAGAGCACGGTTTGAGTCTTTTGTGGTTTGTGGTTAGGTCTGTTTTGCTTGTATTGTGTTCTCTGTGATATTGTTTTCTGAAAGGAAACAATGTTGTTTATTATGGATATCAGATCCATTGTATTTCGATCCGCACGCCTCGAGAGAAAAAAAAAAGGAAATGGCTCAGGATAGTTGTACTTGTGTGGAAGTGGAACATGTTACTAGTAATGCAGCTGCAACTGCAGGAGCTAAGGGAGCGTAATGTAGTTGCAGGAGCTAAGGGAGCTACGGGAGCAACGGGAGCAACGTGGAAGGATGACTGCAGGAACAAAGGACCGCTGTTCAGTGGGAAAGAAATGAAAGTTGAGGTTCAGGATTTGATGGAAGGGAGTCTTAGAATATAAGATTACGTAATTTTGGACCCCGATAATTTTAAGGATATTTGGAAAGTGATTGATTTCAACAGAAGATGTATTTACAACCATTGAGGAAACCAAAGGCAGTAACTGATGTGAAAGAAGGTACTTAATGAAGGAATGTACGTCAAGAAAACAAACGTTTATTTGAAATTGTTACACCTGGTTTCCATTTTATTTTGATTCGTCCATCTTTGAAGAAAGGAAATGACTCGTGATAGACGTACGCGTGTGGAAGCGAGACATAATGGTGGTGATATGACTGCAACTTTGGACGTAATACAAACAGAGGCTGAAACAATTATATAGCAAACTCAGAAGATTGTTCCGCAGCAAGAAATGATTTCTTAAGCTAAGATTTTGTTAGAGTTAAATCAATCTCAGGATGAGAGACCCTATAACGTTGGACTATATTGGTTACGAAAAAAAGGAAATCGTAAGGTCAAGCAATTCCAACAGAAAACATACTTGCAATCTCCAAGAAGTCAACAACAACAACAATCTTGTGGAGAATTACTAGTAATGACAGGTTTAGTTCGACTGTGACATCTGCACCGAAATGTAAGAAGTGTGGAAAGGGGCACTTAACGAAAGATTGTACGTCCAAGGAAATAATTTGTTTTAAGTGCGGGAAGTTTGGAACACAATCTTTGAAAACAGAGTTCCAATGAAAACAGAGTTTTCTGTTAGTAAAATCTCAGGTAGTAGGAAGCATTCTGAGCTGAAGATTTAAACAATGGAGATTGTGTCATTGGAGCTAATCCTATAAACCATACTGAATATTTCTGTGAATAACCTATTCCTTATAGCATATGATTGAGTAAATCAATTATATGTTAGAGTTATTCGTTATCCTCTGATTTGTTTACTTCTGTTTCTATTCTTAGCCGATCGAACTACTCAAGTTATTCAAATCATTGTTATAGATCAAATCTTTGTGTTAGTTTGATCTGTCATTCAAAATTTTTGTGTTAGTTTGATCTGTTTCATAAACAGACATGATCTTTGAAAATGGATTGGTTATTTTCCAACCATATCCTATGAGATTGTCTCAATACAGTGTTAGTATTCCAGAAAAATTCATTCCTGAAAATCAGGTAAAATCAAATTCTTGTTGAATATGTTTGATAACATATTAGATCAATTCGCTACCTTTTCTTCCTAAACCTTTATAATGTTCTTTCATATATTGTATTTGCAAGAAAGAATATTTTACAAAAAAGGATATTCCTATTTAAAATCCATATTATAGTATTTGATATAATGCAGTTGAAAGGAGAACTCGGTTAGTGAGACGTTTCCTGTTAAAGTAGCTAAAGTTGGAGAATAAAGTGATATGAGGATAAGAAAATTTTAAGTAATACATTACATTAGTTGGAAGTTATCTGAGAAAAACTATTCTAGGCATGAATGAAGGATGGTAACCGCTGTATTGATATCAGAGAATTCATTCTTGAAGATCGAGTTACATCCAATTCTTTGTGGGATATGTTTGATAACATATTCGATTCATTTTGTTCTTTTTCATGATGTTTTCTTTCATCTACTGCAATTGAAGGAATATCTTGCAAGAGAGAATATTCCTATTTATATCCAGGTCAGAGTATCAAAGTAGCGCAGTGGAAGCGTGGTGGATTCTTCAAAAATTGAAGAAGTCTGTCTATGGGAAAAGTTAAGACGGTAATGGAAAAACAAAAAAAAAATTATTAAGATATTTGTTTGATCAGGAGAAGCGAACAAGAGATAAAGAACTTTCAATGGTTTTAAATCATTTGGAATAACGTAAGAGGTGAAACTACATGGGAATTGAAGAAAAGATAAAGGAATAATGTCATTATTTATTCCGAAGGTATGAAATCATGGTCATGAAATTTCGAGGACGAAATTTTTGTAAAGAGGGGGAGTATTGTAACACCCCAAATTTTCGTATCTCTTAAACAGTAATTTTGACAGTTAACAGAATTTTACTGTTTAGTAATTTCTGTGCACTGTAAAATTATTTTGTTTATTTCGTCAGCGTATTTGATCGTTTTGAGTGATTTACTCCGTGTCAGGAAAATAAAAATTTTCGGTAGGGAAAAACTTTACGTAATTTAATTTTTACCATTAGGTAATTATTTTACGTAATCTGATTTGATATTTGTGCATTTTATAATTTTTATGATTTTTGTGGATGATTATGAATTTTTTTTACTGTTTGTGGGCCCAGGGGGTGTATGTGGGCCAAGGTGGGTCCCGCAAAGCAAAAATTTTTCTACGCATAGAAAAATTTGTACTGTTTAGACGGAGACAGGGGATCTTACTAAACCTGAATCTGGAAACAGTTTTAGAAAATTTCTTGTACTTTATTTTATACTGTATTTAATTATCGGATGATAAAAATACAGTAAAAATATTATTTGTAGGATACAAGAATAAATATTATATTGCATAGTCAACAAAGAGAGCTTGACTTGATTTATACCCTTGGATGAGAATACTTAGTTTGAATATTAACCATTGATTTAATCAAAGGTTAAGAAACAAACTTAATAAAGAAGCCTTGGATAATAACCATTGATTTAATCAATGGTGTGAGAATAAGCTTAGTTAGGAAGGCTTTGATATCAACCATAGATGTAATCAAAGGTGTAGAATTGGTCTTGAAAAATGACAAAGACCATTTATAACCATTAGATTTAGATTAAATCAAGGGTGGAGATTTAATCTTAAAAAGTAACAAAGACCATTTATAACCATTGGATGAAGAATTAATCAAGGGTAGAGATTTGGTCTTCTAAAATGGCAAAGACTAATTATGACCCTTGGATTTAAAATTTGAAGAAGCAATCTTGACCCTTAATTTTGGAGACACATTTAAGGGCTAGAATTTAAAGGAGAAAAATCCAATGGCCTAGATTTAGTCTTCTAAAATTAAAAATCTACCTAAATCCTAACCATTGAATTAATCAATGGCTAGGAATGCACAAATAATGGTGGCTTGAAAATTGTCACATTTTGAATGCATAATGAAGAGGAAAGGGATGGTTTTGGCTTGTTTAGAAGACAAATGGACAAGCTTTTTGCATGTCTTGATTAACTAGGTATTATATTGACCAATATTGATAACTTGCACATCAATGAGAAGCATGAAGAGGGGGGGACGGTTGGTGCTGCATTAGGAGCTTTGGAAGACCATAATTGCATGCTTTAGTCATTATTGTCTTCCTTGGTCTTCATTTAACATTTTCAAGAAAGAAACTTAGCAAATTTTCTCTCCATCTCTCTTCTCCAAACACCATTCGGCCAAGCACCTTGGAATGCCTTCCATCACTCAAAAATTTCATCCAACTTGATTTCCTAAACCTAAACACCATTCTAAGAACATCTCTAGTTATGAGTTTTTCCAAAATCATTCATCTTGATCTTCAAATTCAAGCTTCAAGTTTCTATCAAAAATCAAAAATTCCATCTTTGTGCTTCAAGAGAAACCATTCGGTCAAGACCCCTAAAACCACTCTCCAATCTCTTTTAATTTCATCCAACCATAGATCTTGAATCTACATGATATTCTAAATAACTTTCATGTTGGAGACTTTTTCTAAATCATTCATCTTCAAGGAGTTTCTTCAAGATCCAAGTTATGGGGTATTTATGGTGAAGTGTAAGGAAACTTCATCTCTTCTCTCTTTTTCATGATCTAAACCATGTTTGATCCATGGTTTTCTTAATCAAGCTTAGTATACTAATTTTTATGTATTTTGGTTTGAATTTGAGAAGCTCTTGGTGATGAAGGACTTGGAAAAAGAAGCAAAACAAAGAGCTTTTGAGGATCTTCAAGAGGTAAGAGGGAGATCCATCTCACCAACCAAGCATGGTGGTGAGAGATAGTATTTTATTTGATGGATGTGGAATCCATGTGAGGATTCATATCCATGGTCATGTAATTAATTTGTGGGTGTTTATGAGCTTTGATTAATTTTCTATGCTTGATATGCTTTGCATGATTTTATAGCTTTAATGATATGCTTGATATGCTATACATGCTTTTATGGCTTTGATGGTATGCTTATATTATTTATGATGAAATATATATGTATATGCCATGACTTGATGGTGGAAAGGAAATTGATTTTTGGCTCCAATAGCCAAGGAAGAGTTACAGTTTTGATGCCCTTGATTAGGGTTCATGTTGAAAATTTTCAAGAACAAAAGAATTGATTTTTGAGTACTTAGAACATGGTGGATTTCGAACAAGACACCTCAAGATAGGTGTTCACAAAATTAATATTTTCTTGAATGATGAAAATAGATGTTTAGAAAAGTAAGGAAAATAAACAAAGAATTTATTTTTCAAAGAGTACATGAATACGGTTTTAAAAGGATTTTTATTGATTTATTTTGTGTAAAAACTTTCTAAGTGTTTTACTAAACATGACATTTAAATGAAAATAGCAATGATAATTTTAAGGATTTGCAAAGAAAGTGAAAAAGGATTTGTAAGGAAAGTAAAAATGAATTTGAACAAATGGGTTTGGTTTTTATGACCATCGGTATTTCGATTTTGAAAATAAAGAATTTTTAATGGTTTTGTTTGTGTAAAACCATATCAATTTAGGAGGAAAATATTTGATGGCTTCAATGGCCAAAGACTCTACGATTTTTAGAGGTTGGAATAATTTTGGTTTTTATGAAACAAAGTAATTTTAAAGTGGAAACAAAATGTTTGAACAAAATGTTTTAGTATAAGGATTTTGGAAAGGGAAATCAAAGTATTTTATCACTTGAGAAATGAACTTTCATATGAAAATGAAAAAGAAAAATTGCAAGGGTTTGAATCTTAATTTGTTTTGAAGAGAATTGATTTTAGAATTGATTTGAGAAAAATGGAGAATATAATGGTGTTTTGAAAATTTACTAACGTATAATTTATTTTCAAGTTTTGAAATACGTTAGAAAATGTTAAGTTTTGAAACGTTGATTTACATCAATGAAAAAGTGATTTTGTGAATTATATTTTGAAAAAGAATTTCTTGAGTAAAGAACTGTGAAAAAATATTTTCTTGAGTAAGAAAATATATTAAATGAAGTGTAAAGTTATATTATTTTGAGAAAAGTTAAAAAGGAATTTTTAAAGGTCAAGAAATATTTTTCTGTAATGAAATTATGGTGAAAAATTATTTACGTATCTTAAAAATGTGATTTTTAAGTTACGTAATATGGAAAAATATTTCTACGCGATTTTAAATACGTTAAAATATTTCTACGCGATTTGAATTACGTTTAAATATTTTACGTAATCTGAATTACTATTGAAAAATCACTACATGATGGAAAAGTGATGAATTATTTTTACGTGATTGTGAAAATAGCGAAAAATCGTTATGTGATTTGAAAAGTGTTTTGAATATTTTGAGAATGACGGAAAATGATTTATGCGACTTAAAAGAATGATTTTTAAGTTACGTGATTTTGAAACAGTGGAAAAATACTATGCGATTTTGAGAAACGTATATTTTTACGCGATTAAGAAAAACATAAAAAAAAATTAGTACGTGTTTTAAAAGTGCAACAGAAGAGTTGCGGTATTTTGAAAACGTAACAGAAATGTTACTGTATTGTGAAAACGTAACAGAAGTGTCACGGTATTGTGAAAATATAACAGAAACGTTTCAGAATTTTGAAAACGTAACATAAGTGTTACGATATTTTTAAAATGTAATATAAACATTTTGGAATTGTGAAAACGTAACAGAAATGTTTTGGAATTGTGAAAATGAAACGGAAATATTACGCAATTTTGAAAACACGACGAAAGTGTTTTATAACTATGAAAATGTGATAACATGATTTTTGCTGTTGAAAATACAGTATAATTTGGAGCATTTTATATGCATTGGAAAGAGATGCTTGTGATTGGATTTGGTGCATTATACATGCATTGGAAAAAAATATGTGTTGAGGCATATGATACATTGAACAAATGAAATTGAAAAGATTTGGCCCTTTGGGGTTGGACTTAGTACTGATATATATTCGTGCATTGTATATGGCCCTTGTGGTTGAAGAGGGAATGAGAATTGATAGTGAGGTTTATGATGGATCTTGGGGCGTCGAGGCGCGGTCGTCGACAAGTGGGACGCTGGCGAGTACCCTGTGTCACTTGGCGATGCAGTCCGTTGCAACGCATTGACGATACCCGACAAGAACATGATTCTTTTCAACAACTGGAAGATTGTCTTTGGGCTAAGGCTGACAATTGACAGAGCATTCTCATCGAAATTGTGAAAACCTCCATGGAGTTGTTTTTGAAAAACTAAGTCTTTGTGCACATGCATAATCTGACATTTATATCTGTGTGATATATTAATTGAGGAATATTGGCTATGACAATTGTTTTGAATACTTGGATGATGATGATGATAGTTGATTAATGTTGATTGCATGGTCATAATTGTGATATAATCTATATGTATGATATGCTGCTTGTGTTATCTCTGTGCTGCCATGTTGGTATTGGCGTAGGTGATATCACCTCTTTGTTATGTTGTTTTGCTGTGTCTGTACTGTTAAAATCAAATAATAGAAGGATCGAGTTGTCTTAGACATAACGAGCAATGGATACTCTGAGATGGGTGACAACAATAAGGAGTGGACATTCAGGACTCGAAGGTGTGCAGTGTTGACAAAGAACAGATATAGAACAGATGTCTGATGCAACAAGATGGATACATAACAGAATAAGTATATGAAGTTTTATCGTTAATGTTGTACCGTGCTATTAAGTAGGACCCGTCATGGGGTTTGCTACTGTTAAAAAAAAAGTCTGTTAGTTTTATATTCCTCTTTAAATTGTGAAATATTAATTGGTGTCAATATTTCATAATGAATAGTTGAAATATGATTTTCAATATTACCTAATATTTTCAGTAAATTTACGTTTCAGTAAAGAAGAAATTTTAAAACCCATTTTTTTATAACTCAAACTTTGTGCGAATTTCTTTTCAGATTATGAGTCGGGAGTCAGACATGTGATACCCTAGGGAGGGTGTTACAGAACTTAAACCGGTTCTAACCCTAGGCCTCTGTGTGTATCTTCCAAGAATCCGAATGGCCAGAAGGAAAGCAATAAGGATAGAAGATCTCGCCCCGGTCCCGGAAGCTCGGGAACTGGAGAGTGAATAGGCTCTTTTGGAGGCAGTTTGTATTCTCCAGGGCCCAGGGTTGTCTTATCCCAAAGTCGCAGATGACGCTTTTGACTGGATATCCCACTATGAATCTAGGGCAGAGTTGGATAAACTGAAGGATTACCTGGAGCTGACCGAGGAGGGTGAAAGGGATCACGAATTCCTGATTTTGTCCTCAAGGAACGAATGTGTGTGCTCAACCCGGCAAGTGGGGGAGCACTTCATGTACCTGTATGAGGACTTCTTTACGAGGTTTAGACTCCAGCTTCCTTTCAACGACTTTCATATTTCCATCCTCCGAACTCTTCATGCTGCCCTTTCCCAGATTCATCATAATGGTTGGGCAAACATTATGGCCTTTGAAAGGATATGTCGGCTGGTGGGGGTACGCCGCTCGGATGGAGCATTTTTTCTATTTCCACACCTGAGATTCTGTTCACGGTGCTCGAGCTTATCAACAATCCTGGCTTTCAGTCCAGTCACGGCAAGGGATGGCAATCTTCTTTCCGCACTTGGAAAGTTATAAGGACTTCAAGGAAAAGTTCTTTAAGTTGATGGTGGCTGCCGACACTCACCTTTTCTGGTTGGGGAGCGACGGGGAGCCAACATTTAGCCTATATTGGAATCCAGTGGTGTGGAGCATCCTCACTCAATCGTTCGAGAGGGAAGTAGGTCATCTGAACGACAAAGAGATTGAATGTGCCAATTTCTTCGAAATGTGGGTTGATAACGTCAGCAAAATTTGGCATAAAGATATATTAGATGCCCTTGACGATGAGGAGCTTTGGGCCGTGCATAGGTCATTGTTCATGCGTATTTTCTTTCTCTTAGTCGTTACATGACTAACTGTCCATGTTGGTTTTATAGAGAGCTTGGCTGAGATGTCTCAAGATGGGAATGTGTTAGCGGTCCTTGAAGCCTTGAAGGCCAGAAGTGCACCAGGGCCATCAAACCCCCCTGCTGATGTCGTGCCGGTCTCCCCGCCTCGTGCTCCGAGGTTCCTATGGTGGAGAGGGAACCAATCCATGTGGAGGATTTCTCTCCCCCGCTTGAAAGGCGCAAGAGGAAAGCAGTGGGTGAGGGTTAGTCAGATAACTGGTGATCTGTTGATTATTTCTATATCTTGAGTGTCTTATGTTTGATCTAATTGGACTTCATGTATGGTTAATTGTTAACTTTTAGCTAAGTTTCTACATATGAAGTTTAATGGGATCTTTATTGTGAAACTATGGTTAAGTGTGTTTATAAGCACTCATAATTGCATTGTGTTTTTAAAGAGATTAATATCATCCCTAGAGAGCAAAGAGAAAAGAGAATATGTGAAGAATTATGACTGAATATGAAGAAATTAAGTGACACGGCTCGTGTCCTAAGACACGGGGTTGGCCGTGTCCTTCTCTGGTATTCAACAGGATGCTGCACTGGGCTTGACCAACAATATAGCCCGTGTCCCCAGACACGGGGTAGGCCTTGTCCTTCTCTAGTATCACAATTCGAGCCAATTCTAAGTGTGTCCAAAGACACGACTCGTGTCCTCAGACACGGGGTAGGCCATGTTCCTCTCTGACTTCTAATTTTGCTGAAATTATGCTGACAAACCCTGACACGGGGTAGGTCGTGTCATATGACACGGCCCGTGTCGTCACATCATGAAAGTAGATACGAATTCTAATGATGCACTAGGTATCCAAAGTTATAAATAGGGTTGCTCAAGGTTCTAAAAGAGGGATCTCTAGACTAGAAGGTACCAAGGAATTGAGGAGAATATGAAGAACAAGAGAAGGGAGATTCGACCAAAGATTAGGATTCGGGTTCGAGCCATTGGAGATCCATCAACCTCAATCATTGGAAACTAGTTTGATCTTCAATTTTCTTTTGCACTTTTATTCTTGATGATGTCTTCCTTTAGTTTTTCTTTTGATTCTGAATTTGCCATGGGTGGCTAAGTTCTTATTTGGTTAAGGGAAAATGAAACTATAGTTTTGATTATGTGAATCTTACGTATTCCTTTATATTTAATACAATTATGTTCTTATTCATATGTTTTTGTTCTTAAATCCATATAAAGGTTTTTATACTCTTCATTTTTTTCGAAAGTAGTAAAAATAGGATTGCTATGCACGGTTACGGTGGTATGATTAGTAAAACATATGATCTGAGCAATTCAATCCTGGTGTGTGATTGGACCTTAGTGTGATTAGTTTTCTGAATCTTAATGCAATCATTAATTAGGTGTAAGAGCAGTTGCTTTACATTTAACTAATGATTAGGGCTTGATTTGAGCAGTTGCTAAATTAACCAATACTTAAGGAAAACAGAGAATTAATCTCGCAATCACATAAGAACATAATTGATAATGTTGGTATAAAGGATATGTAGGTTAGCATAATCATATAAATCTAATGGTAGATTCCATCTCTTAACCAACACTTTTTAATTGGTAATTCAAATCATACTCATTATTGTTGCTTTCAATTTAATTCATTTTCATAGTTTTAACAAACAAACTCCCTTTTTACTGTTTATTATTTTTGGAGTTTAAATTAGGATTCAGTTTTTAGTGTCAATTGAATTAGTTCTTTGTGGATCGACACTTACTAACTACAACTAGTTGCAAGGTTTTTATATTTTTTGTGCAACTTGGCAATTGATTTTGTCCTTAATTTTAATCACAATTCACACACCACTAACCGGGGTAAAAAGGTCGCGGTTGAAGACAACTCCGAACTTATCAACTTGTATCGCGAGGAGTAGGATCCTCGTGAATTCATTGACTTCAACCTTCTGGATGAGAAAGTTGCTGCTCATCTATCCCTGCGTGGCAAGAAGGATACCTTCTCTTGGTTTAAGACTTTCGGGCTCCGTCTTGTTGTAGAGACTCGGTATTTGGAGCATATGGTTGAAAAGCACGAGCGGGAGATGATGGAAAGGGCTACTACCGTGGAGTGAGGTGAAAACCAAGCTCTTAGGGCGAAGGAAGGACATAAAGGCCAAAAACGATGCTGAAACTCAGGCCCGAGAGCTGGAAAGTGAAGTGGCTGCCCTGAAGGATGCTAGGAAGCAAAAGGAGGCTAGCTTGGCAGAGGCCAAGAGGTGTATGGCTGAACTAAAGGCTGAGAATGAAGGCCTTCATGCTCATAACCAACAGCCTGGAGATAAGGTTACTGCCTTACAAGGCGATGTCGGCCAACTCATCACTGTTTGCATCGACATCAAGGAGGAGCAGTTCCAAAATGCCATCAACTAAGTCCAGCTCTTCAATCCTGAGGTTGCTCTAGTTCTGGATTCCCTAGACTCCGGGAAGGTAGTCAGGGATGGTCACCTTGTGTTCCCCTGTCTTGCTTCTGAGGGTCCATATGGTCTGCGGTCCAGATCCCGCTGTGGAGTAACTTGATTTTTGTTCTTGCCCCGTGTGGGGTTTTGTTTTTGTATGAACAATGGTCCCCAATTTTTGAGGTTTTAATCAATTTTGTTTTGTTTACTTGCGTTTCTTTGTCTATTTCAGGGTCCAACGCCCATCGTGTTATTTAGAGCAACGACTATAAACTTTGGAATTTAGCTGAAAAGAGCATGTCGCGGTCCGGGTCCAACGCCCATCACCAGTGAACGTTTAGGATTCCCTTTAGAACTTGAGCATAAAGTGAGAATTGGAACCTTGGCTTAAGAACTGATGTCCAAAACATTTTTGGCATTCAAGAACTGTGCCTAAGGTAAAAAACCTTGTACGAGATCCATTACTAATTGTTAGTATTTAGGATCCTTCGACTACAGTTTTAATAAAACTTATCTGGGGTCTATACCATTTGTTTTGGTATCTTAAGATCTGCTTGTGATTTGTTTTATTTCTATGGTCCTTGGCCAGGGTCCTTTAATGCTTATAGATTGGTGCCAGAATATTCCTCGAGATAGGATTTTTCCTTTGCACGACCTATTTAGCATAAGATAACTCGCGGAGGGTACCGTGATGACTTAGGATGTCATAATAGCCTTTGAAGGCCTTTGAAAACTTTAGTGTAATCATGTATCAAAGCTGCAATGCTTGTTTTATTGAGTAGATAAAAGGGACTAAGGTCCATACAATGTGCTCCCATAACAATTGGGGCATATCAAACATGAAGTAACCTAGGAGATTAAGCCTTAGAAGGTGCTTAAGTGTAGTACTTTCTAAGTTTGTCTACGTTCTAGTAGTTCTTCACCGGCTTGCCTGTTAGTGTCTCTAGAGTGTAAGCTCCTTTGTCGGTGCTGATCACGATGCGATAAGGGTTTTCCTAGTTATGGGCTAGTTTTCCTTGGATGGCATTCCTTCTGTCGATATCAGCCCTACGGAGTACTAGGTCGCCTAGCTAGAACCTCCTAAGGATGACCTTCAGGTTATATCGGGTTATCGTTCTCTGTTTGATTACTGCATCACGTATATGAGCAGCGCGTCTTCTTTCTTCAAGTAGATCTAACTCTCCCCTGATCAAGTCGGGGTTGTTATCAGGTGAGAAGTTCTAAAGACGCTAGCTTGGTTCTCCTATCTCTACCGTCCATAGGTTAGTTTGAATAGAGTTTCACCCATTGTGGAGTGAAGAGTTGTTTAGTAGGCCCATAAGACATGGTCCAATTACTCGGCCCAGTTTCCTTTAGCTTCGTCTAGTCTTCTCTTTAACCCCCTGACAATAATATGGTTTGCTGCTTCAACTTGCCCATTTGTGCGAGGGTTTTCCACAACACTGCAATGATGTTTTATTTTCAGCCCGGCAAGTAACTCTTTGAATCTCTTGTCTTTGAACTGTGTCCTATTATCTGTAACAATGGATCTGGGGACTCCGAACCTAGTGATGATATAACGCCAAGTGAACTTCTGGATTCGGACCGAAGTGATGGTGACTAGGGGCTCCGCCTCAATTCACTTAGTGAAGTAGTCCACGGCCACTACCAAAAACTTCATCTGCCTGGGCACTTGATGGAACGGACCCAGGATGTCTATACCCTATTGATAGAAGGGCCAGGGTATAGACGTCGTGGATAATTCCTCTGGCGGAGCATAATAATGGTCGGAGTGTCGTTGGCACTTGTCGCATGTTTGGACGTGCGCATGAGATAGGCATATATGCTTATCAAGATAGCGTGTAGTAATATCTGGGTATTATTCCAGTGGGCTGGGTTGCTCCTGATGATGACCCAAAATCTTGATCCAGAACAGTTGCCTTCAGCTTGGCACTTAGATGGGACAGCTAAGTGTCAAGGTACCTATGTTTAACAGGAGCACACAACACGTATTGAATCAAAGGGATCCAAGTAAGAGTTAACGTAGGATCTCACGATGTTGTCTAAAGAGCCGAGGTCCGTGATATATCATAGTATGCCTCCGGGGTTGACGTGTAAGGCCAGGATCTGAGTCAGATTGCTCTACTTACATTGTCATTACGTATTCTGAGGTATGTCATATATTGCCCCCTTGTTTAGGGTCCATCACCAATCGCTTTGGTATTTAAGATCGCTCGTCACTTTGGTATAAGAAACCTTGTCAGGGGTCCATTACCAATTGCTTTGGTATCTAGGATGTCACATGACTTTGGTTTAGAAACCTTGTCTGGAGTCCATTACCAATTGCTTTGGTGTCTAGGATCTCTCGTAGGAAATCAATAATGATTTTGCCATGGTTGGTGCGCGTTGATTTGACAAATAGATCGTCAAATCTAGCATATGGTTCATATGTTTGACGGATCCATATCTCGTGGTAGTGGTGGCGAATTTGAAGTTTATCGGTCTCCACAGACAGTGCCAATGTTCTAAAGTGGATTCAGATGATACTTGAGAAATGCACGTATATAGTGGACTCCTCTGTAGCACAGCTGGTGCCATGCGTATTGAACTAGGGGGTGGGTACCAACAAAAGGCACTCTAACGCTCAAGTTAGACTATGCTCAAGAGAGGTAGTCTGTATATCAGAGGAGATGCATACCTTTGAGACTTGGCAGTGCATTTATAAGAGCGTTTTAGGGTTTGTACAATACAATTATTTAGGATTAGTATCCGTTAGGGATTATGATCCCTTTTAACTAGTTTTGTCAAGTACTGAACTCATAGCCTCTTCATGGACGAAGAAGTACACGTAAAGTGTTTCACTTGGCTCTGGCCTCGTAAGGATAGGAGGGATGACAACGTATTCTTCAAAGATGTGAAAGTGTAACATTCCTGCATCCACTCAAATCATATCCCCTTTTTCAATAACTTGAAGAGTGGGAGGGATTTGTGAGCGGCTTTGGCCAGGAATCGTGTGAGAGCCGCGATATATCTAGTTAACTGTTGTACTTTTTTCGTGCTTTGGAGACTACGTATGTCGAGTACTGCTTTACACTTGTCAAGGTTTGCCTCTATTCCTCGGTGAATCAGCATGAACCCCAAAAACTTGCCAACCTGGACCCCGAATGCACATTTTTCTAGATTAAGGCTCATGTCGTGCTTTCTTAGCTGTACAAATACTTCCTCAAGGTCTGAGGTGTGTGATCCTGACGATGGGGTCTTGACTATCATATCATCAATGTAGACCTCTAGCATTCTTCTCATTTGCCTTTCGAAGGCCCTGTTCATCATTCTCTGGTAAGTGGCTCCAGCATTTTTTAACCCGAAAGGCATTACCTTATAGCAATAACTCACCCTTTTAGTAATAAAGGCGGTTTTATCTTCGTCTTTGGGGTACATTGGAATCTGATTATACCCAGAGTAAGCATCCATGAAAGACAGTAGACGGAACGTGTCAACGTTTGGGAAGGGGTATGGATCTTTGGGGCACGCCTTGTTCAGGTCAGTGTAGTGTACACACATCCTCCACTTCTCATTCGACTTTTTAACCAAGATAACATTCGAGAGCCACGTGGTATACGAGATCTCCCTGATGAAGCTGGCATTTAGTAATTCTTTGACCTGCTCCTCAATAATTTGTTACCTCTCGGGGCCTACTTTTCTTTTCTTCTGGGAGATCGGCTTCGTATCCTATTTAATAGATAAACGATGGCAGATAAAGGTGGGGTCAAGCCCAAGCATGTTAGCGGATGTCCAAGCTAAAATATCCTTATTTTTCTATAGGAGCTCTATCAAGTGGATCCTCTCTTGCTCTTCAAGATTTGCACCTATCTTGATGACTTAGTCTGGTCTGTCACTGAGCTGAAGTGGGACCATTTCCCCTTCTAGCTAGGGTCTGGTACCTCAGATTTCCTCGCGTACGTCCAACTCGGTCATTAGGATGTTGACTTGATCCCGGGTTGGGTTGGATGTTCGTGCCTTTATCTTCCTGAAAGCTCTACTGATTTTCAAACTCTTGTTATAGCACTTGCGGGCTGCAATCTGGTCGCCCTTGACTGTGACCACTTCATTATTCCTGTTAAGGAATTTCATGGCTTAGTGGGCGATAGAGACTACAACGGCAATGCCATTCAGCGTAGGATGGCCCAGAATGATGTCGTAAGCCAAGGGACAATCCACAACTAACAATCTCACCTTGACAGTTATGTACGTGTTGTCATTACCCAGGGTCAAGAAAGTTTCAAAATATCCCACTGGGGTAACATTTTCTTCGGAGAAACCAGTCAGTTCACCTTCATACGGTGTGAGTGCAGACAGGGGGAACTCTACCCTTTTAAAGGCGTCCATGAACATGATATCTGTCGAACTTCCTTGGTCCACAAAGATGCGACGGACTTCGGCATTGGATATTACCCTGAATATGTGTAACGCACCTAGATATAGTAACCACGACACAATCGTCATTATACCACGGTCACTAAATCAAGACGTGTCACATTCTCAAAATAGTATTTTGAAAGTTTAATTATTTCCATTATGCATAAATAGAAAATAGGAGCCTCGAATGAAACATAATTAGTACCCAACCATTTTATACACAACCACTGAAATAAAAACATATTCCATATATATATTATAGTCATCCTTAACACAAATCACTGATAACACAAAGTATAATACTTACATAGTCAAATAGAATACAGTGGAAACAAAATACTAAAGGGGGAAAGTAGTGATCCTTGGAATAGGCACTACTAGCAGACAAAGCCGCAACCCCATATGTACGTGACGCTCAGTGTCCCAGTCGACACGACAAGCATCAATGCCCCTACGAAGTTGCAATCGTAAGTAATCAAAGGGATCTCGTCCAGACGCCAAATCGAGTATAATGAATCATCCTAATCCAATCAACAAAGGTGTGGCCCCTCATCTTCTTCCTTACGATCTTTTATCAAATATATATATAACAGAAGTACAAGAATACAAGAAAGAGGTGAGACATCATACTTACATTACCAATTATGGCAGTAAAGAAACAAAATGGCGCAGAGTGCCCACATAGCATTTCAGCACATATATTCATCAACAGTTGATATGACTAGTGAACAATGAGAGTAGGACAACAACACATAGCAATAAGAATCAACAATAACAGGTAAACATCAATAATACCCCAAGCAGTCAACGGAGTCTCAGATAATGAACAACTTAAAACATTTCAGATAATTATGGCATCAATATCACAATAGTATAATCATCATATAAAAGAGTGCCATATGATATGTGGACTCACAATGCTGACTCACAATGCCGACTCACAATACATATGCACTTGGTTCCAAGATTTTCTATTTCATTTCAAATATGAACATTCCAGAAGATCTGCCCCCCTCAATGACAGTCTACACTGGATCACGAAGAGAATAATGTTTATCGGGCCTTCTACAAAGCGTTGCAAAGGTTCTTCACGGCCAAAATCACAGAGGTATATATATAAAAATGAATCACCACGCCCCGATGCCCCTAGATCCTTCCCACGGGATCGCACTATTCAATTCTCATTCATTTACCATAAAAAGAATAGTGATTGTCAGGCGTGTAATGCATGCAATCAGTATACACTGCACTTTACGGTCCTCAATCAGATCCATCACAGATCATACTATTCAATTTTCAATAATTCACTGCGTAAAGAATAATGATTTGTCAGGCCCGTAATGCGTGCAATCGGTATACACCGCGCCTTACGCCCCCCCATAGATCCATCGCTGACCACATTATTCGGTTCGCATTCATAGGCCCATACAGCCTTTTAACAGTCATCGACTAAGCAATTTGTTCAATGCATACTGATTCAATGCATAATCATAGGCTCATCCAGCCTTTTAACAGTCATCGACTGAGAAAATGTCTAATGCATGTTGACTCTATGCACAATCATGTATATTCAACAGGTTCACATATATTTCACAATACACATTTTCCATAATATGCCACAATTTGGCCAATTCAAGCATTAACAGAATTTTAGTCCCAAGCACGGACCCACAATAGTATAGTGTTAATTTCTCAAGAGTGATAGCACACTTTTAGAAGTTCATTTTGGGGTTTCACCCTAGCTTAACAAGTCTTATGAGATCATTACAAAGTTCCACTTAAATTATCATCTCTTATAAATTCACTTTCTAGAGAGATTTCTCTCGAAGTCCTTATTCAAGCTTCATTCTTTTAAATTGATCAAGTTCCTTAATCTAATCGATTGTTGCTCACATATGATTTCTCTAAGGATTTTGCAAGTCTTACAAACTCTCTTGTTCTTCCTTTATGTTCAAAATCATTCAAATCCATAAGATAAAGTCTTATTCTTTATTCTTCCATTTTATGCATTAATTTCTTGATATATAATCACTTAAATTTTAGTTCACACAAAATTATTCCTATTTCCCTAAATTCCAAGCCAAAATCGTGGCCTCACCTTAGGTTAGAAAATCCTCAAAAATTCCCTTCCATTAATTCTAACATTATCATTCAACCTTTAATTACATAAGCTTCATTTTATGTGTACAAAAACTAATTTATACCCCAAAATCCTAGCCAAAACCGTGGACTCACATTAGGGTAAGAAACTCAAAATTTTTCATTTAACAACCCTAATATGATCAAGCAATTTAAACATATCCAATACATCCAAGATCACCATTCAAGCATTAATCCAATTCAAGAATGCTTAAACATGCAAAATCACCAAACAAAGTGAGCATACCAACATGGATTTCTCCATCAAACATTCACACAAAGGTTTCCTTACTACCAAGATAGGTTGAAGAGGATTATCTCCCTCTTTCCTCTTGAAGACAACACAAGCCAGCAAGCCTCTTAGTTCCTTGTAGGGATTTTCGTACTACACCTTCAAGCAAATCCTAAGGACATCAAAACTCATCAAAATCATCATCAAAGCTTAGAAAAGAACCCTTGATCACCTAAGAGATCAAGGATCACAAAAATGAGGAGAAAAGATGGAAAAGTCATGAACTTTACCTTAAAGTTTCTAACTTTGAAGCTTGATAGATCCAAAACGAAAATGGATGATTTTGGTGATGGTCACAACATGAAAGTTGCTTAGAAAGATGCCTAGATTGAAGATCAAGGGTTGGTTTAATGAAAAAACTTGAATGGCCAAAAATGGTGGTTTTGGTTGTGGAGGAGGGTGAGAAAATGGAGAGGAAAGGTTAGGTTTTTGAAGATGACTCCAACTAGAAAAGTGTTTAGAATGTAATGGAGATCAAGGAAATATGGTTGTTTGAAAGAAAATCTTGAAGACTCCAAAAATGGTGTCTTGGCCAAAAAAGGAGAAGAGGGGGAGGAGAAAAGATGAGTTTTTTAGGGAGTGATTCCAACAAGAAAGGAAAATCTTCAATGGAATGGTAGATTCAAGCACGATTCAACCTTGAAATCAAGCATCTATGGAGTGTGGAAGGGTGTGGGGTGCCGTGGAGTTAGAGAGAAGGAGGAGAAGAGAAGAAGATAGAGAGAAGTTGGAGAAAAGTGAAAATGAAAGTTAGAGAGAGAAAGTGATAGTAAAGTGATTTAAAGTGAAATATGTAATTAGGTGTATTTTGTGTAAGTGTGTGAATTAAAATGTGTGGCTACAAAGACTCCTAAAAAATGTGTGGTGGAGAGGAGGAGAGAGGAAATGATGAAGCGTCTTGAAGAAACCAATAGGAAAGTGCAAGGAAGCTTCCTCCAAGCTTCTCCAACAAACCACAAGGAAGGTGCTAGGAAGCTTCCTCCCTTTGAAAAGTCAAAGTGATATCATGGTGATGATGTCACCATAGTGATGTCATTAAACTGTTCTTTAAAATATAACTAACACTGTATCAGATTTATTATCAGTGGACATAAGTTACAGTTAACAAAAACTGATATTTATTGTCCAACGGATAATAAAATTATTCTGCGATTTTTATTTATCAGATAAAAATTTTGAAAAACGTAAAACCTCGTAAATTGTGTCTGGCCTCGGGTTTAGTAAGATCCCCCGTCGACATTTTCACAATTCAAAGTTCTTGAAAAAAATATCTCATTTTCCCGACTCCGCTCAATGTGCACGTAAAATGAAGAATAATATTAAAATATTTCGCATTCACAGAAAATTCCAGAAAAATTCACAAAAATTACAAATATTATAAAATTATTATTTATCATGAAATTACTAATTTTTGAGATGTTACAACTCTCCTCTTTCGTCCTTGAAATTTGCATTCCTTAGAATAAATATGGACCTTGTTTCTTCATCTTATCTTCTGGCTTCCACGTCGCGCTTCTAATCACATTAATTCATATCACCCTTACCAATGTGATCTCCCCGCCTCCATGTTGCTTTGGTTTGCTATCCTCAATCTTCACAAGAAGCATCTCATAGATCAAGCTCTCTCTGAATTGTACCGTGCTCAGTTTGACGGCATGGCTGGGTCGGGAATACACTTTCGCAATTATGACATATGGAAGATATCATGAAGATTCAGAAAGAAAGGATGACAAAAACTAGTTGACAGGCTACCGGACCAATCCGAAAAGAAATTTGATATAGTCTGTAGAATTTTGGAGTGAGTTTATTGGTAACTCAGACAAGACGACACTAAAGCTAGACATCATACTCCTTTAAAAATTCTAATCACCTTCTTTGCCTCATGTTTAGCCCATTTTCGTCAAATAGATACTGCAGGCCCTTGCGATTGTTAAAGGCATTGAACATTGCTTCACACAGAAAGTGTCTCTATATTTCCAGAGCAATCATAACTGCGGCTAACTCTAAGTCATGAGTTGGGTAATTCTTCTCATGCACCCTCAACTACTTCGAGGTGTAAGTCACAACTTCCCATCTTTGCATGAGCACACATCCTAGACCTTGATGTGAAGCATCACAAAACACTTCGAATGTTTCATTGGGATCGAGTAGTATCAAAACCGGAATATCTTCTCAACCTTTGAAAACTTTCTCCGCCTATGTTAGTCCATAGAAGTTTTTGATTCTCTTCTTGTAGGTTGAGTAAGAGATTATGCTATCTTGGAGAATTCATCGACGCTTCTTCGATAGAAACCAACTAACCTTATAAGTTAAGAGGGCGTCATGGTTTCCCGTCTTTCCTATTACAAAACAACTTCAATCTTTTGTGAATTCAGAACAATTCCTCCATTGCGAACTTCATGATCCAAAACTGAACCTCCCCAAACGAGAATTCGTACTCTGATACTTTGGCATTTACTTATTCTCCTTTAAAGTCAGGAAAACTATACCGAGATGTCCAACATGTCTCTCCATATCTTTAAGAATAGATCAGAATGTCATCATTAATGACAACGATAATTCTGTTCTAGGTAAGGATGGAAGATACAATTCATGTTATCCATGAATACGACAGGAGCATTTGTCACTCCGAACGACATCAGAAGATACCCATAATATCCAAAGCACGATCGAAAAATCGTTTTGGGAACATTCTCAATTTCCCACGAATTTAATGATGACTAGAACGTACATCTATCTTAGAGAGAACAATGACTCCCTTCTCGTTGATCCATCAAATCATTTATCTCTTTCCGAGTATACTCATCCTTGATCATAGTCTTGTTTAACTGGCGACAGCCCTCGTATCACCGAGAAGTTCCATTCTTCTCCTTAACTGATAGCACTGTAGCTCATCGTAAGAAAATCATTGATTATGATAGCGACATCCATATTCCCATTACTTTGGTCCTTCACAAAAGGTAACACGTATCCTTGGATTTCTTTTCCTCACAAAGCTTTGACTTTGTTGATCGTTATGAACTCAAAAGTCTTAGTTTCGAAAATCACTAGGGTTTTCATTGGAACGATCTAGCAGGATATAACCAAAAAATAACCAATCTATCCCTAAAGTTATGAACTCTCATAGGTGTGATTTTAGGTAAGACAGATAAATCAACAAAAGATTCGATCTTTAGTAGAAATAAGATAGATTAAATAAACTTGAGTATCAAAAACAAGTCTTAGTAACAGAAATGGAAACAACTAAGTCGAAGATAATAAAGACACAGATGAATCCAAATGATCCATACGGCCATACACTATAAAGAAAGAGGTTATCCCCAGAATTTTACAGCATAGTTACGAGATCATCGTTTGTGGTACAATCTCCATCGTTTGGATTTTCAGTTTGGGAAATCTTCGCTCCATCCAGGGTGTAATCTTTCCCTTCAGCTTAGGATCTTGAAGCACTTGCATCATTAACAGAAGACTTCTTCTTCGCTAAAGCGTATTGTTTAGAAATGTGTCTGGGCTTTCCGCACCTGAAGCAAATTATCCCTTTGATCTTACACTCCCTCGTGAAGTGGTTATTTCTACATTTCTTACATCTTGGTGAAGACGTCAAGGTTTGACTGGATCTACTACCACTAGTGCTTTCTCCATGAGTTAGGTGTTATTGTTGCTTCCCTGATACTCGTGAATATGGTTTCTACTTAAATTGATTAACCTTTCTATTATTTGTAACGCACCTAGATTCAGTAACCACAGCACAATCGTCATTACACCATAGTTACTAAATCCAGGCATGTCACAGTTCCAATTACAGTAATTTCAAAAATTTCCATTATACATGAATAGAAAATAGGAGCCTCACATAAAACATAATTATTTACCCAGCTATTTTATACACAACCACTGAAATAAAGACATATTTCATATATACATTATAGTCATCCTTAACACAAATCACAAATCACAAATCACTTATAACACAACGTATAGTACTTACATAGTCAAATAGAATACAGCGGGAACAAAACACTAAAGGGGAAAAGTAGTAATCCTTAGGATAGGCACTACTCGCAGACAAAGCCGCAACCCCATATGTACGTGATGCTCGGTGTCCCAGTCGACACGATAGGCATCAATGCCCCCACGAAGTTGCAATCGTACGTAACCGAAGGGATCTCGTCCAGACATCAAATCGAGAATAATGTATCGTCCCAATCCAATCAGCGAAAGCATGGCCCCTCATCTTCTTCCTCACGATCTTTTATCAAATATATATATATATATATATATATATATATATATATATATATATATATATATATATATATATATATATATATATATAATGTAATACAAGAATATAAGAAAGAGGTGAGACATCCTACTTACATTACCAATTATGGTAGCAAAGAAACATAATGGCGCAGAGCGCCCACACAGCATTCCAGCACATATATTCATCAACAGTGACAATAGAATAAACAGTAAGAGCAGGACAACAACACGTAGCAGTAAGAATCCACAATAACAAGTAAACATCAATAATACCCCAAGCAATCAATAGAGTCTCAGATAATGAACAATTAAAACATTTCAGATAATCATAGCATCAATAACACAACAGTATAATCATTACACAAATGAGTGCCAAATGATATGCCGACTCACAATGCCGACTCATAATGCATGTGTACTTGGTACCAAGATTTTCTATTCCATTTCAAAGATGAATGTTCCGGTAGTCTCCGCCCCCTTAAACAGTCTATGCCGGACCACGAAAAGAATAGTGCTTGTCGGTTTCCTTCAATTAATTACTTTAACGCATGATTTCCATTTCTTTTATATTGATGGGATATAATTATATTTAAAAGTTTCAAACCCAAGTGTAGGTTGTCTCAAGTAATAAATTCTCGGAAGTCTGAGGTCGATCCACAGGGAATTGATGAAGAAAAACTAATTAATTGAGGTAAGGAGCAGATTTGTCACAAAATTAAAGATGATATAAGTTGATCACAAATGAAAAGGATTTGCTTGGATTAGGAGATCCACTCTTGGTAATAAATTAAAAACAAGATTATTTTGTTTTATAACTCAATTGAAATCATGCATAATGAAGATTCCAATCGGAAGATTTAATATTCAAAGTTCAATCATGTAATCATATTATGGTTCCAATAATTATCTACCAATACTTGTAAATCGTCAAAAGCATCCACTGTGCTAATCCTATTGTCTACAATGGATCAAGATAGTCATTATACAAGAAGAGTTTCTAAATTAATTGGAAATAACATACAATACATATTATATTTGCTTAATAATATATCATTTAAGTACAAGAAAAAAATTAATCTAACCTTAACTTATTACCAAGAGCTTCACCTTTTCACTCAAGCAAGATGAAGATTAGTTACACATGAGAAAGAAGAAAAGAAAAAGAAAATAAAAAAGAAAAGGAAAACAAGAGAACGCAGCGAAAATCTCCTCCCCCAACCTTCTCGTTCGAATTGTTCAGTGTCCCTATTTATAGAAAATTTTAGCATCTACAGTAACTTGATGATGTCATGCTGATATCATGCTATAGTAACTTGCTGACGTCATGCTACAGTGACTTGATGAAGTCATCCATGACATAATCATGACATCATCATGACATAATCATGACATCATCATGACATAATCTTTTTTTTTGTTGTCACGCCACGGTGTGAGGAAACACGCGTATGCGGCGAAAACTCTGTATCTTCGCTTGTTTTCATCCAAATGTATTAAATTCCTTCAATACTGCAAAAACGAAGATATTAGTGAAGATTCATTTAATATTCACTCTTAAATACAAGTAGTTAAATAATAAAAAGTCATAAAAATCAACTCCAATCACACCCCTACACTTGAGCTTTTGCACTTTTAGGCAAAATATATAAGACCAAAGCTAGGAAATGACAATAACTCAAAAGCTAAAAACTCTAAAAGATTTAATGAAACAGGAAGAGCAACTAGCCATTCAAGGGAACAAAGCATTTTTTTTTTGTAATATTTCTTCACATCTAAAACCATCAAACAAGGAAATTTCAGTTAAAAAGAATGAATCAAGAATGAAAGATCCTCATAGGATTCACTCTCAATCCCTCTAGTGTTTAAAATGGTAGATATTTCACTCAATTCAATCCATGAAAAATTGCACTGCCATAAGCTTGCTTATCTTCTACTTCTCCACTACTCAGAACACATGCACACAAAAATCAAGAGGACTTTATTCAAGGTTGTAACAGGGTCATGGTAAAGGAAAATGGATAATATGGACATGAGAAGATAAATACCAAAGAGAATAAAAGAGCATTATGGTACAATTAGAGTGGAAAATATATTTGAGAACATTCATCATAAAGGACAATGACCAATATTTAACTAATGTTTTGTTGAAGATCAATCCCAAATTGATGAGTTGAATTCATTGTTAGGCATAAACCTTCTCCTTCTCTTCCTGTTGTTTCCAAGCATCCATCTTTATTCTAGATATGGATATGTCACATAGTGTATCAGATGGTCAGCTCTTTTTTTCTTTTCTTTTTTTTTACAACACACACCCCCACACTTGTTTAAGAACAAAGTCAACACTCTCTTATTCCCTAAGGTCAAGTAAAAACATGTTCTTTTTTTTAAGGCACGTAATGAGGTAAAAACAAGAATTGGCCAAATAAGCTCAAAGGGGTTACACAAGGGAAAATATACAAGGATGGCTATTTGGTCAAAGTAGCTATTTTAAAATGCCTCAATCATATTTATGTATGCATGTGAAAATGTAGCCTCAAAAAGAATCAAAGCAAGTTCTAGAGTAACAATTTCATGAGTGAAAATCACACAAGAAAGAAGAGAATGGTATAAATGTTCAATTCATTCATCAATAGGCTCAAAACCTCACAAGGCATGTTTCTATCATTCTCAAACCATCAATTCAACATTCAAATCCAAGTATGTGATTTTTAAGAAAGAAGAAAATTTATGCTATGACCCAAGATATGCTTTTTGCTACTTCTAAAACCATTTTTTTCTCAACTATGATGTGTCTCAAGAGTAAAATTACCTCTTTGGCAAAATTTACTCCTTACTCTGCCATCCTTAATTGGTTTTGTTGTAGGTTTCTGACAGTCATCTCACTAAACATACTTTCCAATTTAAATGTGTCTCAGAAGTAAAATTACCCCTTACTCCGCCATTATTCATTGGTTTAGTAAGTTCATGACAATCATATCATACTTCCATATTTTTTTGTTTTTTGTTTTTAAAATTATCCTTCCCCCCAACCAGATCACAACATTGTCCGCAATGTTAAAATATAGATGAGTAAAGGATAGAAGATAGTATCTGTTGGAGAAATCTGACACAAATTAAAATATAAACAAAGGACGATAAATAAAATCAAACCCATTAAAGATGAAGTGTCAAATCTGGCTTTCTTTTCTTACTGCTTCCCTTACTGCTTCCTGATAACCAATCTATCTGAGCTAGGACTTTATCAGGTTCATAAACAAAAGCTTCTAATTTATCAATCAGCTCATCAATAGTGGAGGCAGAGATAAGAAGTTTTCTTGCCAAATGAGTGAAAAATTTCTGTTCCACAACTTTATCAAGAAAAAATAACAAAAGATCAAAGAAATTATTAACATTCAACAAGCCAATGGGTTTATGGTGGATATTCAGTTGGGCCCAAGAGACAATTTGAAAAATTTCTTCCAAAGTACCAAAACCACCTGGTAAGGCAATGAATGCATCAGAGTTGTCAAGCATTATTTTCATTCGTCCATGCATAGATGTTACCTGAATTTCTTCTCCAACTGTCTTTCCAGTAATGTTATTTTGAGCTAAAGGTTTAGGAATGACACCTAAAATCTAACTGCCTCCTATAAAAGCAACAAGTGATACAGCCCCCATTAACCCATGGCAACCTCCCCCATATACAACATGAATATTTCTTGCAATAAGTGTTCGACCAAGAACCATAGCTGTGTTTACAAACTCTAACCCCTTCCCATAACTTGACCCATAAAAAACACAGACATTTTTAAGGTTACGAATAGGAGGCCCCATTTCTATACTCTTCCTCCCTTTGAATGTTTCTGAGTTAGAGGAAAATGGAGAAAATAAAGTGTTTAAATAAGGAAAAGAATGGAGAGAGAAATGATAAGACCTATAAGGGTGGGTTGGCTGTTGTCAGAAAAGTTTGAAATTAAGAAACACGGAATCTTTTTTTTTTTTAAACCTTTTAACTTTTTTTTTAACTTCAAGAAAACCATCAGGGTAAAGAAGTCTAGAAACCCCTGAAGGATCCTACTCAAAGGATCGTCTGTCCAAAAATCAAAATATAGCAAAATCATACAAAAATAAAAAAAAAGATAATAATAAACAAAGACATACCTGTATGTACAGTTTTCATGGTGTATCTTTATATTGTGTGTCATAAATGTAGTAGTGGCATGTATTTAAGTTGCGTGTCACCTGTGCAACATATGAATTCCACAAGGATTGTCAAACCGACAACAAGAACCTTTGAATCCTTTTCGTCCTGCTTACGGAAGAACAACCCTTTATCTTCCTGCAAACCTAATTAAAGGCCCGTATTCTAAGAAGATGGTACCTGACTGCAGCTAGTCAGAACTTGCCATAGAGACCTACTAGTTAATGTAAGTATACAACTCAGCTAACAGTTTTCGTTCACTGTAAAGACGGGACGCTTCTTTCTGTCCAACAGCACTGCAGAGCCTTGGTTCCAAGAACTGGGAATGTAGCATGCGGCTCTCTATAGAGCATGGCACACAAACTTTATTTACATACTGGCGTGTGAAGGTCTCCTCCTGAGTCTATGATAGGATGGGCATCCGCCCGGGGCTCCTAATTTAATTAAAGACTAAGTACAATCGTAGTTTCGCCCTCTATTTTTTTTTTATTATTTTTTTCAAGTTGTTAGAAACCTGATGAAAGATGGGTGTATACTCACTTGAGATTGGGATGGAGGTAGTCTGCTCTTTCGACTTTGTGCCAAAGCATTGTTGACCAGTATTAGACCCATTCAAGACCAGTGCAACATAGGGCTCCCAAAAGGGACAAGTGACCATAATACGACTGGCTGCCTCACATGTGGGATACAATCTACCTTCTTTGTTTTTCAATTAAGAAGGTTGGATCAGGATGCATGCATTTCCTCATTCACGTTTTGTGTTACCAAAGCCAAACCAAAGATGTATACATACTTTTTTTTTGTTCTTTTTTTATTTTTTCTTTTTTTTACCGATACTATTTACATCCCCATACAAAGGCTCCGAAATCTGGGAGGCACTTAAGCCGACTCAAAAACACAAATGAAATATTAAAAACTTACCTCAGCTTTGGTAGACAGGATCTTCTACCAAAGTCTCGACTACATCTGGATCTTTCAACTGAAGTTATGGCTTCAACTACTGACCATTTACCTTCCTCCAATTTAATTTCATGAGAACAGACCAGGGGACGACAACATTTTTTATCAGGAAAACTCCAACCTTTATTAAGCAACTCCTGAAACTTTGGACTCCATCCCTGAGTGTCATGATTCTGAGTTAAATAAAAGTTAGTACAATTATCAAATACATTAGATGCATTACTGATAAAATTAAACTCAGAATTAACAAGAAGATTCTCAAAGGGATCAAAATCAAAGGTTGTAGAAAGTCCCTTCTCTATGATTGAGTCAATCATGTATGTTTGGTGACCCTTGTCATTATTTTCTGGCTTAACAGGATTCTTTGTCACCTTAAGTTCCTTGGGTAACTCGACATCATTACTATCCAGTTTCTTTTTCACATCTTCCAGCTCATTCACACTCAAGGAGTTCATCATTCTAGATACTTGGCTCTTTATCTCCTTACTTTCTTTAACAACCTTTCCATTCCTAAGAGTTCTTGCTAAATTGATTTGATCTATTTGTTTGCTTTCAGAACAACCTTCATTTAGACAATACTGACCTTTGGGATTTAGTTGAGGTTGAGAAGAAAATTTTTCTTTCTCGTGAATGGTGATTGCAGAAGCAAGTTTAGCAAGAGTGTCTTTTATGTCTATCATGGTTTGAGTGTTTTGTTTATTGATGGCCTCTTGCTTTTCTATGAATGCACTCAATGTTCCTTCAAGGTTTTTCCAATATGGTGGGACATAAGGTGCATATCCTTAAGAATTTTGAGAATTCTGTTGTTCCTGAGAAGGTGGTGGTTGCATAAATTGTGCTTGATTATTATTTCTCCAACTGAAGTTCAGGTGATTTCTCTATCCTGGATTGTAAGAATTTGAAAAAGAAGAGGAGAATGGCTTTTTATAATTGTTCATTGCATTTACTTGCTCATGCACAACTTCTTTAAAAATAGGAATATTAGGACATTCATTTGTCGAGTGTCCTAATTCATCACAAATGCCACAAATTTCTTCATTTTGCACAAATTTGACTTCTTTTACTTTCCCTAATTCCATGGATTCAACCCTTCTAGCCAAACTAGCATACCTTGCATTTAGATTTTCTTCTTGACTAAGATAGTATTTTCCTTTTCCTGCATTTGCAAGGTTATATCTAATTGAATTTTCAGAAGGATTAGTACCATGCCAAGATTGAGAATTTTCAGCCAAATGGTTTAAATAATCTAAAGCTTCTTCGGGTTCTTTATCAAGAAACTCACCATTACTCATCGTTTCCACAAATTGTTTAGTTTCAGGTGTTAAACCTTCATAAAAGAAGCTAATCGTCCGCCATTTTTCAAAACCATGATGTGGGCAAGAATTTAACAAATCTTTAAAACGTTCCCAACTTTGAAAATACACTTCATTTAAATTTTGGGAAAAATTTTGGATTTGTCTTTTCAAAGCATTGGTTTTATGTGTTGAAAATTTTTTTAAAAAAAACTCACCTTGCATTTCTTGCCATGTGCCAATTGATCTTGGTTTCAAAGTGTTAAAACAAATTTTTGCTTTATCTTTCAAAGAAAAAGGAAACAGTTTAAGCATAACAATCTCTTCAGTGCAATTTTTATCATTGAAAGTAATATAGACTTCCTCAAATTCTTTTAGATGTCAATATGGACTTTCAGATTCTAAACCATGAAAATTAGGAAGTAAAGAAATCATACCTGTCTTCAATCTAAAATTATTAGCAGTAAGTGGAAAGATAAAACATGATGGACTAGAATTTCGAAGTGGTTGCAAATATGCACACATAGTTCGCAGTGGTTAATTTTCTTGTTCAACATGTATACTTTCATTTTCAGCTCGTTGTGTTTGATTATCATGTTCAACATGTGCACCTTCAAATTCAGCCATTGTGTTAATTGTGTGTGATTGTGATTCAAATAAATCAATATATAAATTACTAGGATTAATTTTAACCAAACGTTCAGAATTTGAATCACGATACCAGTTAAGCATAAATAAGTGACATAAAATAAAAATAATGTACAAGTAGGTGGCAGACACCAGCCGTTAAATATTAAGAAGGATGTGGTATAAACCAGCCACCCAAAATATATATATTAACAAGTAAAAAGTTAAATAACTGATAAAATAAAAAAAAATTAGATAGATAGAGAGTTAATAATATACGAGAAAATAAAATACAAAAAATAAAGTACAAAAAATAAAATACGAGAAAATAAAGTGCAGAAAGTAAATTTAAAATATGACAACCAGAGAGTGGTAGAGCCCCACAGAAGTCAAGCGTGAAAGAGAAGAGAAGAAGAAATATTATTTCATTAAGTTAGAGGGCAAAAAAATAAATGACGGAATTTAAAAATTAAATTACGGAAAATAAATGACATAAATTAAAAGTTAGAAAGTTAGTAAACATAAATCATAAATAATAATAATAATAATAATAATAATAATAATAATAATAATAATAAAAATAATAATAATACTAGAAAGCGTAAATAAAAAAAATAAAATAAAAACGAAAATAAATAAATAAAAATATAAATAAATGACGTAAATTAAAAAAGTTAGTTAGTAAATTAGTAAATAGATAAATAAAAATGAAAAGAGTAGAGGAAGAATATACCTGATAGTGAAGTTTACTTACAAAAAGAGAACCTCAATATATTATAACTTCAAATCAAGTCCCCGGCAACGGCACCAAAAACTTGATGGGATATAATTATATTTAAAAGTTTCAAACCCAAGTGTAGGTTGTCTTAAGTAATAAATTCTCGGGAGTCCGAGGTCGATCCACAAGGAATTGATGAAGGAAAACTAATTAATTGAGGTAAGGAGTAGATTTGTCACAAAATTAAAGATGATATAAGTTGTTCACAAATGAAAAGGATTTGCTTGGGTTAGGAGATCCACTCTTGGTAATAAATTAAAAACAAGATTATTTCGTTTTATAACTTAATTGAAATCATGCATAATGAATATTCCAATCGGAAGATTTAACATTCAAAGTTCAATCATGTAATCATATTATGGTTCCAATAATTATCTACCAATAGTTGTAAATCGTCAAAAACATCCACTGTGCCAATCCTATTGTCTACAATGGATCAACATATTCATTATACAAGAAGAGTTTTTTAATTAATTGAAAATAACATACAACACATATTATATTTGCTTAATAATATATCATTTAAGTACAAGAAAGAAATTAATCTAACCTTAACTTATTACCAAGAGCTTCACCTTTTCACCAAAGCAAGATGAAGATTAGTTACACATGAGAAAGAAGAAAAGGAAAAGGAAAAGGAAAACAAGAGAACGCAGCGAAAATCTCCTCCCCCAACCTTCTCGTCTGAATTGTTCAGCATCCCTATTTATAGAAAATTTTAGCATCTACAGTAACTTGATGATGTCATGCTGACGTTATGCTATAACTTGTTGACGTCATGCTACAATAACTTGCTTATGTCATGCTACAGTAACTTCATGAAGTCATCCATGACATAATCTTTTTTTTTTAGTAGTCACGCCACGGTGTGAGGAAACACATGTATGCCGCGAAAACTCGGTATCTTCACTTGTTTTCATCCAAATGTATTAAATTCCTTCAACACTGCAAAAACGAAGATATTAGTGAAGATTCATTCAATATTCACTCTTAAATACAAGCAGTTAAATAATAAAAAGTTATAAAAATCAACTCCAATCACGTTGCAATCGGCTTTCTGGCCAGAGGTATTTTACATTGTGATAACATCATCACTAGAGGGATCAACGCGCCCTAACGCACCCAGAGATCCATCATAGACCACACTATCCAATTCTCGTTCATAGGCTCATACAGCCTTTTAACAGTTATCGACGGAGCAAATATTCAATGCATGTTAACTCAATGCATACTCATAGGCTCATCCAGCCTTTTAACAGTCATAGGCTGCGCAAATTGTTCAATGTGTTAACTCAATTCATAATCATAGGCTCGTCCAACCTTTTAACAGTCATTGACTGAGCAATTTATTCAATACATGTTGACTCAATGCATGATCCTAGGCTCATCCAGCCCTTTAATAGTCATCGACTGAGCAAATGTCTAATGCATGTTGACTCCATGCACAATCATGTATATTCAACATGTTCACATATATTTCACAATACACATTTTTCATAATATGCCACAATTTGGCCAATTCAAGCATTAATAGAATTCTAGCCCCAAGCACGGACCCACAACAGTATAGTGTTAATTTCTCAAGAGTGATAGCACACTTTTAGAAGTTCATTTCTTGGTATCACCCTAGCTTGACAAGTCTTATGAGATCATTATAAAGTTCCACTTAAATCAAATTCTATTATGGAATCATTATAAAGTTTCACTTAAATTATCATCTCTTATAAATTCATTTTCTAGAGAGATTTCTCTTGTTCTTCCTTTATGTTCAAAGTCATTCTAATCCACAAAATAAAGTCTTGTTCTTTATTCTTTCCATTTTATGAGTTGCTAAGGGATCTAAAATTTCCCAATCATCTCGGTCTCCATTCTTGCACTACATTTTGTGGCATTTTGTCTTAAAAATCCGTGAGCCTTATTACAACATAAGTCCACCCTTTTTCCTTCATCACAATATTGATTACTTACCATTTAATTACTTAGCTCTCATTTTACACAAAATCACTCCAACTTCCTAGAATCCATGACCAAAACTGTGGCCTCACCTTAAGTTAGAAAACCCTCAAAAATTCTCATCCATTAATTCCAACATTATCATTCAACATTTAATTACATAAGCTTCATTTTATTTGTGTACAAAAACCAATTTATACCCCAAAATCCTAGCCAAAACCGTGGACTCACATTAGGGTAGGAAACTCCAAATTTTCCATTTAACAACCCTAACATGATCAAGCAATTTCAACATATCCAATACATTCAAGATCACCATTCAAGCATTAATTCAATTCAAGAATACTTAAACATACAAAATCACCAAACAAAGTGAACATACAAACATGGATTTCTCCATCAACAATCACACAAAGGTTTCCTTACTACCAAGATAGGTTGAAGAGGATTATCGCCCTCTTACCTCTTGAAGACAACACAAGGAAGCAAGCCTCTTGGTTCCTTGTAGGGATTTTCGTACTACACCTTCAAGGAAATCCTAAGGACATCAAAACTCATCAAAATCATCATCAAAGCTTAGAAAAGGAACCCTTGATCACCTAAGAGATCAAGGATCACAACAATGAGGAGAAAAGATGAAAAAGTTATGAACTTTTACCTTAAAGTTTCCAACTTTGATGCTTGATAGATCCAAAGCGAAAATGAATGATTTTGGTGATGGTCACAACATGAAAGTTGCTTAGAATGGTGCCTAGATTCAAGATCTAGGGTTGGTTTGATGAAAAAGCTTGGTTAGCCAAAAATGGTGGTGTTGGCCGTGGAAGAGGGTGAGAAAATGGAGAGGAAAGGTTGAGTTTTTAAAGATGACTTCAACTAGAAAAGTGTTTAGAATGTAATGGAGATCAAGGAAATATGGTTGTTTAGAAGAAAGCTTGAAGACTCTAAAAATGGTGTCATTGCCGAAAATGAGAGGAGGAGGAGAGAAAGGTGATGATTTTCTTTTGTGAAAGAAAAAGATCCAACAAGAAAGGAAGATTTTCAATGGAAGTGTAGATTCAAGCAAGATTGAAGCTTGAAATCAAGCATCCATGGAGTATGGAAGGATTGTGGGTGCCGTGGAGTTAGAGAGAAGGAGGAGAAGAGAAGAAGATAGAGAGAAGTTGGAGAAAAGTGAAAATGAAATTTAGAGAGAGAAAGTGATAGTAAAGTGATTTGAAGTAAAATGTGCAATTAGAGGTATCTTGTATAAGTGTGTGAATTAAATTGTGTGGCCACAAAGAGCTCTCAAAAATATGTGGTGGAGAGGAGGAGAGAAGAATTGGCTTCTTGAAAAAGCCATTAGGAAGGTGCAAGGAAGCTTCCACCTAGCTTCTCCAACAAGCCAAGAGGAAGGTGCTAGGAAGCTTCCTTCCTTTGAAAAGTCAAAGTGATGTCATGGTGATGATGTCACCATGGTGATGTCATTAAAGTGTTCTCTAAAATGTGACTAACGCTGTATTATATTTATTATCGACGGACAAAAATTATAGTTAACAAAAACTGATATTTATTGTCCAACGAATAATAAAATTATTTTGTGATTTTTATTTATCAAATAAAAATCTCGAAAAATATGAAACCTCGTAAACTGTGTCTGGCATCGGATTTAGTAAGATCTCCCATCGATGTTTTCATAGTTCAAGGTTCTCGAGAAAAATATCTCATTTTTCCGGCTCCACTCAGTGCGCACGTAAAACGAAGAATAATATTAAAATATTCTACGTTCACAGAAAAATATAAAAAAAATTTAAAAATCATAAATATTATAAAACGACTATTTATCCTAAAATTATTAATTTTCGGGATGTTATATTATTCCTCCTTTGGAATCTAGGCAGTCCAAGGTTGCCCCAAATCCTATTTTCCTCCAACAAATTCTAAACCTCAACTTCCAATTCTCATTATTGCGTGGCCCTTTGACCTTGGTGAGTTGTCACCTCAGCTATCCTTTGCCTTTCTTCTGCAGTCGCAGTCATACTCCCATTGTCCTGTCCTACTCTCTCATGTGTACGTCTACCATGAGCCATTGACTTTCTTCGAAGACAGACAAAACATAACACAACAAAACAAATGTAATTATCTCAAACAACATTGCCTGCTCTCAGAAACTAAACACAGAATCACACAATTCAAACAAGACAAGTTCAATTCACGAATCCTAACAGTCTCCAACTTGAGCTCCTTCATTCTATCTTCCATGGCGTAACTTCTGCAAGTCGTCAACTTCCAAACAGCTTCTCGAACCAAACCTACACCAGTTACTTCTTTCTCCAGAAGATCGATTTTCCAAAACTTCATGATCTCCTTACTAAAGAATTTTTATTCTCCTAACACAATACGCCTAGGCGAAGTCATAGTTTCCTGTACACACAGAACATTACATATTGAGTAGGCCAATCCTCCATATCATGCAACTGTATAACAGTAGCTACTAACATTCAACCTATGGTAAGCCATGCATTCCTTTCCCATCATCTCAATCAAGAGAAAAAGAAGTGCACAACATACAAAAGTTCTAATATGCCTAAACATAGCAAGTCCATTCCTCAGCTCAACAGGATGAACTGCTCTGATACCACCTAATGTAACGCACCTAGATATAGTAACCACGGCACAATCGTCATTATACCATGGTCACTAAATCAAGATGTGTCACATTCTCAAAACAGTATTTTGGAAGTTTAATTATTTCTATTATGCATAAATAGAAAATAGGAGCCTCGAATGAAACATAATTAGTACCCAACCATTTTAGACACAACCACTGAAATAAAAACATATTCCATATATATATTATAGTCATCCTTAACACAAATCACTGATAACACAAAGTATAATACTTACATAGTCAAATAGAATACAGCGAAAACAAAACACTAAAAGGGGAAAGTAGTGATGCTTGGGATAGGCACTACTAGTAGACAAAGCCGTAACCCCATATGTACATGACGCTCAGTGTCCCAATCGACACGACAGGCATCAATGCCCCACGAAGTTGTAATCGGATGTAACCGAAGGGATCTCGTCCAGACGCCAAATCGAGCATAATGAATCATCCTAATCCAATCAGCAAAGGTGTGGCCCTTCATCTTCTTCCTCACAATCTTTTATCAAATATATATATAACAGAAGTACAAGAATACAAGAAAGAGGTGAGACATCCTACTTACATTACCAATTATGGTAGTAAAGAAACAAAACGACGCAGAGCGCCCACATAGCATTTCAGCACATATATTCATCAACAGTGACAATAGAATGAACAATGAGAGCAGGACAACAACACATAGTAGTAAGAATCAACAATAATAGGTAAACATCAATAATACCCCAAGCAGTCAACAGAGTCTCAGATAATGAACAACTTAAAACATTTCAGATAATCATGGCATCAATATCATAATAGTATAATCATCATATAAAAGAGTGCCATATGATATGTGGACTCACAATGCCGACTCTCAATGCCAACTCACAATACATGTGCACTTGGTACTAAGATTTTCTATTTCATTTCAAATATGAACGTTCCAGAAGATCTGCCATCCTCAATGATAGTCTACATTGGATCACGAAGAGAATAGTGTTTGTCGGGCAATCCACAAAGCGTTGCAAAGGTTCTTCATGGCCAAAATCACAGGGGCATATATATAAAAATGAATCACCACGCTCTGATGCCCCTAGATCCTTCCCACAGGATCGTACTATTTAATTCTCGCTCATTTATGATAAAAAGAACAGTGATTGTTAGGCACGTAATGTATGAAATCGGTATACACCACGCCTTACGATCCTAAATCAGATCCATCACAGATTACACTATTCAATTCTCAATAATTCACCGCATAAAGAATAATGATTTATCAGGCTCGTAATGTGTGCAATCGGTATACACCGCGCCTTACGCCCCCCCATAGATCCATCACTGACCACATTATTCGGCTCACATTCATAGGCCCATACAGCCTTTTAACAGTCATCGACTAAGCAATTTGTTCAATGCATACTGATTCAATGCATAATCATAGGCTCATCCAGCCTTTTAATAGTCATCAACTGAGCAAATGTCTAATGCATGTTGACTCCATGTACAATCATGTATATTCAACAGGTTCACATATATTTCACAATACACATTTTCCATAATATGCCACAATTTGGCCAATTCAAGCATTAACAGAATTTTAGTCCCAAGCACGGACCCACAATAGTATAGTGTTAATTTATCAAGAGTGATAGCACACTTTTAGAAGTTCATTTCAAGGTTTCACCCTAGCTTAACAAGTCTTATTAGATCATTACAAAGTTCCACTTAAATTATCATCTCTTATAAATTCACTTTCTAGAGAGATTTCTCTCGAAGTCCTTATTCAAGCTTCATTCTTTTCAATTGATTAAGTTCCTTAATCTAATCGATTGTTGCTCATATACGATTTCTCTAAGGATTTTGCAAGTCTCACAAACTCTCTTGTTCTTCCTTTATGTTCAAAATCATTCAAATCCATAAGATAAAGTCTTATTCTTTATTCTACCATTTTATGCATTAATTTCTTGATATATAATCACTCAAATTTTAGTTCACACAAAATCATTCCTATTTTCCTAAATTCCAAGCCAAAATCGTGGCCTCACCTTAGGTTAGAAAACCCTCAAAAATTCCCATCCATTAATTCCAACATTATCATTCAACCTTTAATTACATAAGCTTCATTTTATTTGTGTACAAAAACCAATTTATACCCCAAAATCCTAGCCAAAACCGTGGACTCACATTAGGGTAGGAAACTCTAAATTTTCCATTTAACAACCCTAACATGATCAACCAATTTCAACACATCTAATACATCCAAGATCACCATTCAAGCATTAATCCAATTCAAGAATGCTTAAACATGCAAAATCACCAAACAAAGTGAGCATACCAACATGGATTTCTCCATCAACAATCACACAAAGGTTTCCTTATTACCAAGATTGGTTGAAGAGGATTATCTCCCTCTTACCTCTTGAAGACAACACAAGGAAACAAGCCTCTTGGTTCCTTGTAGGGATTTTCGTACTACACCTTCAAGGAAATCCTAAGGACATCAAAACTCATCAAAATCATCATCAAAGCTTAGAAAAGGAACCCTTGATCACCTAAGAGATCAAGGATCACGAAAATGAGGAGAAAAGATGGAAAAGTCATGAACTTTACCTTAAAGTTTCTAACTTTTAAGCTCGATAGATCCAAAACGAAAATGGATGATTTTGGTGATGGTCACAACATGAAAGTTGCTTAGAAAGGTGCCTAGATTCAAGATCAAGGGTTGGTTTAATGAAAAAGCTTGGATAGCCAAAAATGGTGATTTTGGCCGTGGAGGAGGGTGAGAAAATAGAGAGGAAAGGTTGGGTGTTTGAAGATGACTCCAACTAGAAAAGTGTTTAGAATGTAATGAAGATCAAGGAAATATGGTTGTTTGAAAGAAAATCTTGAAGACTCCAAAAATGGTGTCTTGGCCGAAAAAGGAGAAGAGGAAGAGGAGAAAAGATGAGCTTTTTAGGGAGTGATTCCAATAAGAAAGGAAGATCTTCAATGGAAGGGTAGATTCAAGCAAGATTGAAGCTTGAAACCAAGCATCTATGGAGTGTGGATGGGTGTGGGGTGCCATGGAGTTAGAGAGAAGGAGGAGAAGAAAAGAAGATAGAGAAAAGTTGGAGAAAAGTGAAAATGAAAGTTAGAGAGAGAAAGTGATAGTAAAGTGATTTGAAGTGAAATGTGTAATTAGGTGTATTTTGTGTAAGTGTGTGAATTAAAATGTATGGCTACAAAGACTCCTCAAAAATGTGTGGTGGAGAGGAGGAGAGAGGAAATGGTAAAGCTTCTTGAAGAAGCCAATAGGAATGTACAAGGAAGCTTCCTCCAAGTTTCTCCAACAAGCCACAAGGAAGGTGCTAGGAAGCTTCCTTGATAATCACATATTTTATTCATTAAGAAACCCTTATGTTTAGTATTTACATTCTTCATATTCTTAATTGATTGAGTTTGGTATGATTTTGTGAGTTTGAACTCAAATTGGTCCTAATTGAATATTTTTAGCATTATTGAGATTTGACACTGTTTCTGTATTTTGGCCATAACTTGAGTTCCTAATATCTGATGAACATAAATTTTACCTTGTAGGAAAGCTAAGAGGAAGCTCTACAACTTTGGTGAAGAGCTCGAAGTCCCAAACAGATGTCTAAAGGACCTAAGTTTACATGAAAGTCAGAATACGGGTTCTGTCACTAGAATCCGAACGGTGTGCACTCATAAAATCATATCTCAAGATGTAATAATGGAGATGGGCTGAAATTTGGACAGTTGATAGTCAAGATCCAAATAAACAACTTTCATGAGGAGCACTTTTTGAAAAAATGAAGTCTAGTAGGTCAGTTTGAGCTTGCAAGTCGGAACAGAGGTGCTGAAGCTGGGTTTGAGCAACATGCGGTATTTGGGACATATCTTGGGCTGAAAGAAGCCAAATTGGACGAACCAGATATGCATTTTATAGCCAAGACAAAGATCTACAACTTTCATGAAGAGTACTTTTCATGGATCTGAAGTATAGTGGGTCGTTTTTGGCTTCCAAGTCAGACACGAAATTTTCGTCCTCAACCACCCACTCATCCATCCACTCATCCATCCACTAATCCACTCATCCACTCATCCACTAATCCAACCACTCAACCACTCCACCCACTTATCTACTAATCCACCCACTCATCCATCCACTCACCCATTCATCTCCATAATTTCCCACTCACCAAAAGTCCTTTGGCATTTTCCACTCAACCAACCCACTTAACCATTCCACTCACTCATCCACTAAACCAATCCACTAAACCAACCCACTCAACCATTCCACTCAAACACTCCACTCACTCACCCACTCATCCACTCACTCCCCTTTGTCATTTTGTTACCCTAGACTTCTATAAAAGACACCATTGGTTATCATTTCTTTCATGTATTCTCCTTCATTTCTCTCTAAGTTTCTTCTTGCTTCTTCATAGTTTCTCATAGTTTTGTATATTTTGATGCTCCCCTTCATAGTAATGGAGGGCTAAGCTACTTTGGGTCAATTTAGAACTCTTGAAGAGATTGTGGTTTGGATTCTTGAGACCTTGGTTATGCATTGTATTTGATTTGTAATTGAATTCCTCTTTTCTTCTTCTTTCTTCTTCTTCTTGATCTTGAATGCATGAATGGTGATTCTATTTATGTTGATCGATTTGATCTTGGTTTAAGATTGAGATTTGTGATGAAACTTAGAACTAATTGATCTAAACTAATCACATAAATGAAGATTGAGATTTGTGATGAAACTTAGAACTGATTGATCTAAATTAATCACGAGAATTGAAGAGGTTAGGTTCTTGATTTGTGCCTAAGTTAATTGAATTCAAGACTTGAAATTAACATAGATCTTCATGAATGGTGCGATTGCGGATTTGTGTTTATCACTTGTTAATTGAATTCTAGACGATCGTCTAGTATGAATTCTGGATTTGATGCAGAGATCTCGGTTAGATCCAAATTAACAATTCAATTGCGCTTCAAGTGTTCTATGAAGGGTCTATGATTGAATCCACCCAATCTTGGATAGGTTTCTAAATTGATTGCTCTTTAATTGTTATTTCTTCCTTTAATTTTGTTAAGTGCGATCTTAAACTGTCAAACCCCCTTTTTTTCTAACTTAACTTAATTTGATTAAATTGCATTTACGATCCTTGAGGAGACGATCCGGTGTTGTTCACTATACTACAAGTTTAGATAATAACTTCGGTTATAATTTTGACTGAGTTCGGCGCTCGTCATTCCTCCCTTTAAAAAGTCAAAGTGATGTCATGGTGATGATGTCACCATGGTGATGTCATTAAAGTATTCTCTAAAATATAACTAACACTGTATTAGATTTATTATCAGTGGACATAAGTTACAGTTAACAAAAACTGATATTTATTGTCCAACGGATAATAAAATTATTCTGTGATTTTTATTTATCAGATAAAAATCTTGAAAAACATGAAACATCGTAAATCGTGTCTGGCCTCGAGTTTAGTAAGATCTCTCATCGACGTTTTCACAGTTCAAGGTTCTCGGGAAAAATATCTCGATATCCCGACTCCACTCAATGTGCACGTAAAACGAAGAATAATATTAAAATATTTTGCATTCACAGAAAATTCCAGAAAAATTCACAAAAATCACAAATATTATAAAATAGTTATTTATCATGAAATTACTAATTTTTAGGATGTTACAATATGACTAGTGGGTCATCATGATCCTGGATAATATCATCGTAGTCCTTATCGAAGAAGGAAATGGGTCGTGTGCCCTTGTCTTCGGCATGGGGTCTTTGATAACAATGTATTTTATGCATTTTATAATCCTCTAACTAGGCTTCTTAAGGTTTAATTTGGCTTAATTAAGTTGATTTTGTCACATTTTATGAAATTAAGCTTAATTGGATCATTGAAGAAATTATTGCTTGAATTATCATTAATTTGGGTGATTGCATTCTAAAGTAAAGTGGCCACAACTTGAGTTGTAATTATCTGATTAATGTGATTCTGGTCTTGTTGGAAAGTTAAGATAATTCTCTAATAACTGTTCACTTGATAGCAAGAGCCACATTGATAGCAACATATTTCATTCATTGTATAACCTTCTTACTTGGCTTTTTCAATAAACTGGCTATAATTTGAGTTACAAATATCCGATGGATGTGATTTTGGTCTTGTTTTTAAGCTAAGATAAATTTCTACAACTTTCATGAAGGCCTCAAGACCAGAAACACATGTTTGGATAACTCAAATTGGAGTTGAAGCAAAATCTAGTGTTTTGAACCTGACAGCTTGACCTTTATGCACTCATTAGGCTATATCTCGGGCTATTGGAGTTCAATAATTCTGAAATTTTGACAGTGGAAGGTTAAGACCCATATCTACAACTTTCATGAAGAACACAAAAGCTAGTTCGGATTCCTTGAAGGTGATATTGGGCTTAGAAGTCAGAACAGAGGTGCTGACGTTGGGCCTGACCCATGAGCAGTAATTGGGCCATATCTTGGGCTGTGGTTATTGGATTTGGCTAAACTTGGTGTCTCTGGAAAGCTGAGACAATGTGCTAGAACTTTCATGAAGACCACTTGACTCAAAAATGACGCATGCCATGAGTTCAGAAGGGAAACATTTCGGAGACAAGAATCCACCCACCATTTATCTCTTTTATCATTTTGTTATCATCATCCATCATCTCTTTTGGCTATTTGTACTCTTCTAATTCTATAAAAAGAGGCAATGGCTGATCATTTGAGGGTGTTAGCTTAGTGTTAGTCTAGATTTTACTTTAATATTTGTATGTTGATTGCTTCCTTTGTTGTAATTTTCTCTTGTTCTTAAGTGAAGTTATGTTCATCTTTCTCTTCTTCTCTCTTTCTTTCTTTTTGTCTATGAGTAACTAAATTTTCATCTTGCTTGGGTGAAAAGGTGAAGCTCTTGGTAATAAGTTAAGGTTAGATTAATTTCTTTCTTGTGCTTTAAATGATATATTTTTATGTGATCTTTATATGAGTTGTATGTTGTTTCCAATTAATTTAGAAACTTTTCTTGTATAATGAATATCTTGATCCATTGTAGACAATAGGATTGGCACAGGTGGATGCTTTTGACGATTTACAAGTATTGGTAGATAGTTATTGGAACCATTATATGATTACATAATTGAACTTTGAATGTTAAATCTTCCGATTGGAATCTTCATTATGCATGATTTCAATTGAGTTATAAAACGAAATAATCTTATCTTTAATTTATTACCAAGAGTGGATCTCCTAACCCAAGCAAATCCTTTTCCTTTGTGAACAACTCATATCATCTTTAATTTTGTGACACATCTTTTCTTTACCTCAATTAATTAGTTTTCCTTCATCAATTCCCTGTGGATCGACCTCGGACTCCCGAGAATTTATTACTTAAGACAACCTACACTTGGGTTTGAAACTATATAATTATATCCCATCAGTCTTCGTGAAGCGCTAGAGACACTCAAGACCATTGTCCAGAGTGCCTTCTTCCTGGAGTTATTGGATAGGCCCCCACCTGCGAATCCTCCACTAATGGTACTGACAAACCTATCTTTCCTATTACCTCTACCTTGGGTATCTTGGTTCTGGTCTTGCCTGATTTCAGTATCTCGGCGTGGTGGCGTCTGGGATCTTCTGATTGGACTCCAGGTTCTTCTCTTTTGATGTTGGTTCAGACTCCGCCGGGGAGTATGGCTTCTTCTCTGATCCTTACATCTTTTGTGGTCCTCATTCCCACAAAAGCCACTGATGTATTTTTACAAGCAGCCTTCCTTGATCAGGGACTCGATAACATCCCGGAGTTAATAGTAGTCTTTTGTCTCATGACCTGAACTTTTATGCCACCTGCAATGCTTCGACTGGTCCTTCTGGGACTGCCTTTTCAGGGGTGGTGGCCTCTCGATATCCCGAAACTCGATTTGAAGGACCTCCTTCAAGATCGTCTCTCGAGGAGTGTTTAAAGGAGTGTACTCAAAATATTTGAGCCGGTACCTTTCACTCTTAGAGGAATCACAGGGCTAGTTAGAGTTCTGGCTCTTTTTCTGTTGGACGGGTTCGCCTTTCTCCAAGCTCTCCTTAGCCTTGGTGATCTCCTCTAGTTCGACGTATTTGTCCGCCCGAAGGTGGAATTCGTCTAGACTGGTTAGCTTCTTTTTTGCTAATGATAGGAAAAAGCCTGAGTCAGTATGGAGGCCATTCTTGGCATAGTGGAGAGCTATCATATCATCCAAGTTTTCTATACTGACACAAGCATGACTAAATCTCTTAATGTACTCACACAAGGATTCATCATTTCCTTGGCGAATTCTAGAAAGGGAATCAATCGACTTTGGGCTTTCCTTGGCGGTGGTGTAGTGCAGCAAGAAACGCTACGTGAGGTCATCCTAGCTTGTAGTTTTTGTCCGTAGAGTGACGAACCATCGAAGGGCGTCCTTCTTCAAAAAGAGAGGGAAGGCCCAGCACAGTAATTATGGGGTATGTCCATAGAGCTGCATCGACTGAGTATAACTGTCCAAGTGCTCCTGAGGATCTGTCATCCTGTCATAGGGCTCCAAATTGCTCAGAGGCTTGAAGTTCCTTGGAACCCTATACACCATCAAAGCATCCGAGAATTGCTTTTGGCGGCCGGGGGCCGAGGTGTTGTTTACAACAACCTCGGCGCCGACACCCTGTGCTCCTTGGCCATTACGGACTATATCCCATTCACCGTCGTCGTTGTCCACCCTCTTGGATCTTTCAAGGCCTTGCAAACGACGGTGTTGTTCTTCCAACTGGCGTCGTTGGTCTTCGATCAGTGCTGTTTATTGGCGCAGCAACTCTCAAAGGCCATTCCTTATCATTTTAGATTGGATGTTATCCTCGTAGTGGGATGCGTGGTCTGCATTGTTGTTTGGGATCCCTAGACGTGCATGCACGGGGATTCTCGTTCTTGAGTTTGCATTGTTAGCTCCACCATCAGGAAAGACAAGCCTGTCTCGAATAGAGACCCTTCGCAAGGGGGCGGGACTCTCGGCGGAGGCCGAAGTTTCGTGCCCCTCGCTGAGAGTTTCTATGACAACGGGTCTGCTTCTAGCGGGTGGTGGTGCGATGGAAGGAGGGTCGCACTATGCCGCTGGGCCTTGTGCTTGGCCAGGGGCAGCATGTGCAACGCTTCCTCTCCTTTGGTTTTGTCTTGTGCTCACCATGGTTTACGTGGGAATAAAAGTTTATCGGTTCCCACAGACGGCGCCAATGTTCTAAAGTGGATTCAGAGGGTACCTGAGAAAGATATGTATATGGTGGACTCACAGTTGTTGCCAGACGTATTGAACCAAGGGGGAGGGTACCTACAAAAGGACTCCAACGCTCAAGTCAGACAGTGTACAAGTAGGGTTTATGCAATGAGATAGCAGATACCTAATTAGGTTGACTTAGCCTGGTATATATAAAGCGTGATAGGAATCGTAATGAGATCAGTATTGAATGCAGGTATTTAGGGTGAGTATCCTGTCAAGGATTGTCTTCCGTTTATCACTGAAGAGCATCCCTATAATATTGGAAGGTAGATATGGTGATTATCCACTATTAGAGGCAGTTATGGATCCTATAATCTCATAAGATCACGATTGGCAGTTATGTATATATGCGCAAATCCAACGATCGTTATAATCCAATGTCGTAGTCCGAGGTGTTTGTAACACCCCAAAATTCGTTATTTCACAGTAATGGCTGAGTTGTACTATTTTATGATTTCTGTGTGCTGTAAATTTATTTTAATTATTCTGTGACTATTTTGGATCGTTGTGAGTGATTTACTCTAGGTTTGGAAAATAATAATTTTCGAGCCGGGAAAAATCTTTACTGATTTATTCGGAGCTGGGGGATCTTATTAAGCCCAAATTCGAGAGATACGTGTCACAATCTTTTAATTTTTAGAATTTATCTGTGAAATAAAAATATTCTGTATTTTTTTTAGCGGACAAAAAATATACTGACTTGTGAATAATATGTTCTGTCCATTGGGTAATAATTTCTATAACTATTGTCCATTGGGTAATAGTTTGTAGAAAAAGGCTTAATGATTTATTTTATGAACCAATTAGAAAAATTAAAGCTTAATGAGAACCAATAGGAAATGGTCAACGAAAATGGATAAGCTAGTTAGTTTTGTAACAAAATATAACTAGATTACTTAAACTAAGTTAGTATAAGCCTAGGAGGTAACTAAATGAAGCAAACTTAGCTTGCTACTCATTAGAGTTCTAGTTACAAGAGTTTTCTAGAGTCTTCTAGAAGAATGGTTAGTCATTCAAGTGTAACTAGATAATTGGTAATGGAACTAGGAAATCTAACTAAGTTAGCTTAATCTAGTTAAGATGCAATGGGATTAGAAAGTTGGTTTGTTCTTCCTTGGAGCTCCACGGCTAGGAGGCTTCTCAAAACATCTAGAATTAAGTGATTCACTTACCTTAAGCTAATAGAATCCTAGGTGACCATTGCATGACATTTTAGTGACCTAGGCCATGTAAAGAGTCATAAGTGATTGTATGATATTTCACTCTCCTTTGCTACACTCTTTCACGGCAATGCATAGAGAAATAGGGTATTTATTTTCATTTCATCTCACTTTGAAGTCTTAAGTTTCCTATCTATTCCCTTTCTCTCAAAAATACAACAAAGAACTCTACTCTCTCCATTTGTGAAGCTCACGGCTAGCACACTAAGCACCAACCTCCAACCTCCAACCTTCTATAATTTCATCCAAGTTGATTTTCTAAACCCAAACATCATTCTAAACATCTTTCAAGTTGTGAATAAAGTCTAGTTCTTCCATCTACTCTCTTGAAAATCAAGTTAAAGTTTTCTATTCCTAAAGGTAAGAACTTTGTTTCTTGGTTCAAAGTTTGATTCTTGAGTTTCTAAGCCATGATTGATCCCTAGTTTCTCTTTATAAAGCTTAGTTTATGACTTATGTTGGTTTCAGTTTGTTAAGGTTTCCTTTGGAGGGCTACACGAAATTCTTGGAGGGAGCACTTGCAAGATTTTTTCATCTTTGAGGTAAGAGGGAGATTAACCTCATCAACCATATATTGGTGGTGAGGAAGTAGCTTGTTTGTAGTGAAAAATCCATAAGGATTTATTCACTTGCATGGTTTATAGTTTACTTTGTTTATGATTATTTTGGTTGGTATGTTTATTGCTTTGATTTTGTGCTTGATCATATGATTTTTGAAGCATGTTAATTTATTGTATTAAGTAGGATGTGATTCATATGATAAAAAGTTGTATGAGGGTTCCAAAGAACCTATGGAGGCTAACGGTTTTGAACATCGCCAAGAGAACAAGATGTTTCAAAATATTTCTTAAGTTATGGATTAAAGAATTTAATGATAAGAAATTGGATTAAAGGTTTTGTCAAGGATTTTGTGATAAAAAAATGATTAATCATGATTTATGATGCATAAATGAATTTTTGGCCAACATGCCAAAGTGTAGTATTTTAAATCCAAGATTATTTTTCTAAGTGTAGACTTTGGTAATTAGTTAATAAGAATTTAATTTAATGAATATTTAGTAGAAAAAGGAAAATAGATTTAATTTTTGGAGTTAAATTAGTATATTAAAGCTATAACAATGAATAAAAGGTAAAAACTTGAAAATGGCTAACGTATAGCTCATCCTTTGGGTTTTAAAACGCGTTAGAAAATTTTGAGCTGTAATATTTGAGTAAATCAAGAAAGAAAAATTTCTGTAAAGATATAGTGGAAAGTATTACGTTAAGGATTTTTAGTAGGATAATATCTTAAATAATGCCAATTTTCCTAAATTATATAGAGAATTTTATAAACAAAGTTTAGAAAGTTACGAAATATTTTACGTAGGTGAAAGATGCTAGAAAAATGTTACGCAAGTTAAAAATATTGATTTTTAAGTTACGCAATTGAGAAATCATTTAAAAATATTTTCGCTATTTCAAAAATGTTGAAAAATATTTACACGATTTGAAAACGTAAGAAAAATGTTACGCGATTTCAAAAATGCGATAATATATTTATGCTATTAGAAATAACAGCATTTTGCTGTTGGGCGGCAGTGGTGGGCCCAGTTATATGAAAAAGTGGCACCGCCAAGAAATGGTGTGCGTATGTGAAATTTTCTATGAATGAGATTAGTATGTATTTTGGATCATGCATCATGCATAGAAAAGCGTGTCGACGTATTTGGTTAAGGCAAGTGTGCCTAGGAAATGGAAATTATACCTTCGTGTGGGTGAAAACCGCGTAGTTACGATCTTCAGTGATCTTGGAGACATTGGGCTGCGGAAAGTCATATGTGACCAGTTGGTAGCACATCTGCGTCGTGGTATCCTTTGCAAACACACCAACGGTCTTGACGGAGTTACTACTCTTTTCGTGATTTGTTGAGAGTGTCTTGTATTAGCCATGTTGCGCACCATGATTTGATATATTAGCACATGAGTTGAGGCTAACGATATACAAACATGTACTCCCTATCTTTCTCTCTGAAATTGTGTTAGCTCCATGGAGTAGGAATTGGTCTTGGTACATATGCATAATAAGTCAGCATATTGTCATGACTATTATGCCATTTAATAAATTATTTGTGATAATATGACTGTATGTGAGAAATATTATATCTGTATTATTTACTGTCATTTTCTATACTGCCTTATTGGTATTGATAAAGGGGATCTCACCTCTTTGCTGTATTGTATTTGTTTTATTGTACATGTTTATTGAAGACCAAGGGGACAAAAGAGCTGGTAATTCTATTTACCACCAGTAGTGTATCTTTTGTTGTATTTGTTTTAATGGTGGTGAGACGTCAAGTTCTAGGTTTTGTTACCGTACAATTCCACGAGGGAACTGACGTGTGGAGGTTTGACTATGGGAATGAAAGGATTGTGTATACCGGGGACTTAACTCTTAACCTCAATGGTACTAGAGGTGGAACTCTTGTATTGACACAGCATGATTCAGTGCATCTCGAGTTTACGATGCCTATTCATGAACTTTGGGTAGCAGTTTTTATACCCCACATGAGGATTTGATGGTATCATCAGCTAGGACACCCGCAAGATGCTTATTATACCCACTGGGTTTCTTTAATGATGACATCGAGGAAGAGAAGGAGGATCCTACTGAGGGCCCGAATCCTTAGTTTGGTTTGGGAAGGTTAAGCTTAAGTATTTTATATTTTCGTCGTGTGTAATGTATAACTTAACTTTTGGGCTTGAGTGTGTAATTATGTAAATTATTTGCAAACAATGTTTCATTATGTACATAATTATGGCAAGTTTACTTTCAACAACATGTTATATTTAAATGTTTTTATTTAATTACGGTTATTCCTCAAATGAAATTTTAAAGTTAGTATTTTACAAGATTAATTCTTTTACAACTTGGGTAAGTTATACTAGGATTAGTCTTAAATGTGATACCCTACGGTGGGTGTTACATTAGTTAGTATCAGAGCCCCGGTTAGAGTTTTTTGGGTTTTGTGGTTAGGTCTGTTTTGCTTAAGTTGTGTGATTCTCTGTGTTTAATTTCCGAAAGGTTACATCTGACTCTTATTTATGTTTTTGATTACTGGTGAAGAAAGCTATGTCTCATAATAGAGGAGCACGTGCAAATGTGGGACGCAATGAGGATCCAATGACAGCAGCAGCAGTAGCAATATAGCATATGGCTGATGTGATTGTGCAACAAAACCAATAAGCTGCACTGCAACAAGAAGCTAATATTGATATTCTGAATTTGTCTGAATTACATCATAATAACCTATTGCAGTTTAAGGGCGAGTTTGATTCGGAAAAGGCAAGTTTATGGATACAAGAGATGGAAAAGATTTTTGAAGGTATGAGATATGCAAATGATCTTAAGGTGACTTACGCCACCTTTATGCTGATGGGAGATGGAGAAAATTGGTGGAAAGCAACTCGAAGAGTATTGCAAGCTGAAGGACGAGAAATTACATGGGAGGTATTTTGTGAGGTATTTCTGGAAAAGTATTTTTTGAATAGTGCGAGGCATGCCAAGGAAATGAAATTTCTTGGATTAAGGCAAGGAGGAATGTCAATAAATGAGTATGCTGCGAAGTTTGAGAGCTTGTCTAAGTTCTCACGGTATCTCCAAGTCCAACCGGACGAGGTTTGGAAATGCCGCAAGTTTGAGGAAGGTTTACGAGTCGAATTGAAGAGAGGAGTATTGCCGATGCGGATGCACCAGTTTTCGGCATTGATGGATATGTGTTGCAGGCTCGAAGGATTAGAGCCATCGCGTGATTCAAGGAATCGTAACTTTGGACCGTCTAGGTTCTAAAGAGGAGGAAATAACAATAATAATTGGTTTTAGCGGAAACCATATTCAAGGCCATCAGGTAGTCAACAACAACAACAATATCCACGTGGAGGAGGTCCAAGTGGTAATCGTTTTGGTCAGAGTGTGGCACCGCCAACAAAATGTTTAAAGTGTAGAAAGGGTCATATGACAAGAGATTGTACGATCAAGGGAATCATCTGTTTTAGATGCGGGAGGCCTGGTCATTTCTCAAGGGATTGTAACCAAGTGAAGATGGAGCCTTCGGTGAGTAATGTTCGTGCTGCCCAGTCCCAAGCTAGAGGACGTGTATATACGATGAGTGGAGCTGAAGCCTCTCAATCTGATGATCTTATCAAAAGAGAATGTGTCATCGCAGGTAATCTTTTGACTGTACAATATGATTCGAGTGCAACTCATTCGTTTATTGCATATGACTGTGTGGATCAGTTAAAATTGCCTATGTCTTCTTTGAACATTCAATTGATTGTTTCTATACATACTGCCAAGCCTGTTAGTACGTCAAAGATATGTCTAAATTGCCCTGTTACTATCAATAATAGAGTCTTTTCTGTTAATTTAACTTGTTTATCTCTTACCGCTATAGATATAATCTTAGGAATGGATTAGTTATCTTCTAACCATATCTTGTTAGACTGTTCAAAAAGACCTTAGTATTTCTTGAGGATGAGATTTTTGGATTTTTGACTGCCACTCAAGTCGAATCTTTATTGAGGGATGGAGCACAACGATACATGCTGTTATCTTCTTTAGAAGTCAAGAATGAAAAAGACGTGAATGTTATTTCTATTGTAAATGAGTTTCCTGAAGTTTTTCCTGATGAAGTACCTAGATTGTCACCAGAAAGAGAGATAGAGTTTTCTATCAATCTTGTACCAGGAACGAGTCCTATTTTGATTGCACCATACCAGATGTCACCGTCAAAATTAGTTGAGCTAAAGAAACAATTGGAAGAACTGTTGGAAAAATAGTTTGTGAGACCCAGTGTTTCACCATGGGGAGCTCCAGCGTTGCTAGTTAAAAAGAAGGATGGATCTTCAAGTTTGTGTGTGGACTATCGTCAATTGAACAAAGTTACAATTAAGAACAAGTATCCACTTCCAAGGATTGATGATGGGATAAAATTATATTTAAAAATTTCAAACCCAAGTGTAGGTTGTCTCAAGTAATAAATTCTCGGGAGTCCGAGGTCGATCCACAAGGAATTGATGAAGGAAAACTAATTAATTGAGGTAAAGAGAAGATATGTCACAAGATTAAAGGTGATATAAGTTGTTCACAAATGAAAAGGATTTACTTGGGTTAGGAGATCCACTCTTGGTAAAAAATTAAAAATAAGATTATTTCATTTTATAACTTAATTGAAATCATGCATAATGAAGATTCCAATCGGAAGATTTAACATTTAAAGTTCAATCATGTAATCATATTATGGTTCCAATAATTATCTACTAATACTTGTAAATCGTCAAAAGCATCCAATGTGCCAATCCTATTGTCTACAATGGATCAAGATATTCATTATACAAGAAGAGTTTCTAAATTAATTGGAAACAACATACAACACATATTATATTTGCTTAATAATATATCATTTAAGTACAAGAAAGAAATTAATCTAACATTAATTTATTACCAAGAGCTTCACCTTTTTACCCAAGCAAGATGAAGATTAGTTACACATGAGAAAGAAGAAAAGAAAAGGAAAAGAAAAAGGAAAAGGAAAAGGAGAACAACAGAATAGAAATTCTCTGCTTTCCGAACGCTTGAACGCCCTCTTCAGAATTTGATTGCCTATTTATAGGCAAATTTGCTACAGGAGCTACAGTGCTACAGTGATACTACAGTGACGCTACGTGATGCTGCAGTGCTACAGTGATGCTACAGTGACGATTTGTTGACATCATCCATCAAGTGTTTTTTTTTTTTTACAAATCTTCTATGCAATCACCTCTATTATTCGATCATTTGCATTTACCTAACAAAAATACATAGAAACACATAATTACAACACAATTTAAAATACTAAAACTATAACAAAACTCAAGAACAAACCTAATTAAAAAGATTAAAAAGAATGAAAAACACACACAATGAACCATAAAAATTATAAGTTTTGCAGGTTCATCACACCCCCACACTTGAGCTTTTGCACTCCTAGGCAAAATATATAAGACCAAAACTAGGAAATGACACTGAACTAAAAAAAACTAAAAACTTTAAAAGATTTAATGAAACAAGAAGAGCAACTAGTCATTCAAGGGAACAAAGCATTTTTTTTATATTTCTTCACATCTCAAACCATCAAGCAAGGAAACTTCAGTTAAAAAGAACGAATCAAGAATGAAAGATCCTCACAAGATTCACTCTCAATCCCTCTAGTGTTTAAAATGGTAGATATTTCACTCAATTCAACCCCTGAAAAATTACACTACCATAAGCTTGCTTATCTTCTACTTCTCCACTACTCAGAACACATGCACACAAAAATCAAGAGGACTTTATTCAAGGTTATAACGGGGTCATGGTAAAGAAGGAAGGATAATATGGATATAAGAAGATAAATACCAAAGAAAATAAAAGAGCATTATGGTACAGTTAGAGTGAAAAATATATTTGAGAACATTCATCAATAAGGAAAATGACCAATATTTGACTAATGCTTTGTTGAAGATCAATCCCAAATTGATGAGTTGAATTCATTGTTAGGCATAAACCTTCTCCTTCTCTTCCTGTTGTTTCAAGGCATCAATCTTTATTCTAGATATGGATATGTCACATAGTGTATCAGATGGTTAGCTCTTTCTTTCTTTTATTTTTTTTTTACACACACACACCCACACTTGTTTAAGAAAAAAGTCAATGCTCTCTTATTCCCTAAGGTCAAGTAAAAACATGTTCCCTTTTTTTTTTAAGGCACGTAATAAGCTAAAAACAAGAACTAGCCAAATAAGCTCAAAGGGGTTATACAAGGGAAAATATACAAGGATGGCTATTTGGTCAAAGTAGTTATTTTAAAATGCCTCAATCATATTTATATATGCATGTGAAAATGTAGCCTCAAAAAGAATCAAAGCAAGTTCTAGAGTAACAATTTCATGAGTGAAAATCACACAAGAAAGAAGAGAATGGTACAAATGTTCAATCCATTCATCAATAGGCTCAAAATCTCACAAGGCATGTTTCTATCATTCTCAATTCACCAATTCAACATTCAAATCCAAGCATGTGATTTTTAAGAAAGAAGAAAATTTATGCTATGACCCAAGATATGCTTTTTGCTACTTCTAAAACCATTTTTTTTTCTCAACTATGATGCGTCTCAAGAGTAAAATTACCTTAAGGGCAAAATTTACTCCTTACTCTGCCATCCTTAATTGGTTTTGTTGTAGGTTTCTGACAGTCATCTCACTAAACATACTTTCTTCAACTAAAATGCGTCTCAGGAGTAAAATTACTCCTTACTCTGCCAATATTCATTGGTTTAGCAAGTTCATGAAAATCATATCATACTTCCCTTCCTTTTTTTTTTTTAAACTATCCTTCCCCCCCAACCAGATCACAACATTGTCCGCAATGTTAAAATATAGATGAGTAAAGGATAGAAGATATTACCTGCTGGAGAAATCTGACACGAATTAAAACAGAAACAAAAGACGATAAATAAAATCAAACCCATTAAAGATGAAGTGTCGAGATCTGGCTTTTTTTTCTTCTTTGCTTCCCTCGCTACTTCCTGATGACCAATCTATCTGAGCTAGGACTTTATCAGGTTCATGAACAAAAGCTTCTAATTTATCAATCAGCTCATCAATAGTGGAGGCAGAGAGAAGTAGTTTTCTTGCCGAAGGAGTGATAAATTTTTGTTCCACAGCTTTATCAAGAAAAAATAACAAAAGATCAAAGAAATTATTAACATTCAACAAACCAATGGGTTTATGGTGGATGTTCAGTTTGGCCCAAGAGATAATTTGAAAAATTTCTTCCAAAGTACCAAAACCACTTGGTAAGGCAATAAATGTATCAGAGTTGTCAAGCATTGTTTTCATTCGTCCATGCATAGATGTTACCTGAATTTCTTCTCTAACTGTCTTTCCAGTGATGTTATTTTGAGCTAAAGGTCTAGGAATGACATCTAAAACCTGACTGCCTGCTACAAATGCAGAGAGTGATATAGCCCCCATTAACCCACGACAACCACTCCCATATACAACATGAATATTCCTCGCAACAAGTGTTTGACCAAGAGCGCTTGCTACATTTACAAACTCTAAACCTTTCCCATAACTTGACCCACAAAAAACGCAGACATTTTTAATGTTACGAACAGGAGGTCCCATAATTTCACCTTCCCTTAGAATGCTTATGAGTTGGAGGAAAGTGAAGAGAATGGAGTGTTTAAATAGGAAAAAGAAGGAAAAAAGTAATCATAACACCTATATAGGTAGGTTGGCTGTTGTCAGAAAAGTTTGAAAGTAAGAAACACGAAATCTTTTTTTTTTTTTTTTTTTTTTTTAAACAAGAAGAAGAAGAAGAAGAAGAAGAAGAAGAAGAAGAAGAAAATATGTACATATTGTTGTGGATGTGGCTCACATCTGCCTCTGGTTTCACGTCCAGAAACGACTTAAACGCCTTCTATGAGTCGAGGATAAGCTTCCCATCCAATTTTCTTATAAATTGGCAAACAGGGTCTTTTAGAGTTAGATTCCCAAGACTATATTGCTTTTGTTCATCCTTGAAGAGATTTCACAAGTTAAGAAGTTCACGATGCACCAAACCACAAGAATGCGTATCAAGAGTCAATAAGATATCATTTAATGACTCCTTACTCAGTCTATTCTTAATGAAGAAAATTTTATCTTCTCTGTTTTTGGAAACCATCCCCAAAGAACGACATCGCTTGTTACAATTCCATCGTCCACATATGTGACAGACTTGTAATCTTTTTGCTCTTCTCCTTTTAGAATATGAACTTCTACCAAGACCTGGCATGTATAAGTCAAATGAAATTGAAGACTCACCTGCTAATCGGACCTTTGCTTCGATTATCCAACATACATCTTCTGGTATACCTTTGTGCATTAACAATCTCAATCTTTCACATCTAGCCTTGTAAATTTTTGTTAGAACATTTTGAGGAAGAGAAGGAAAATATTTTCTCAGGTTTGAGAGAATGATATCCATTTTGAAGGAGAAGAAATCAGTTATTTTGGGAAACTGAAAGAGAGCAAACCGACTTAAGAGTCACGGAGTACCGTCATCCGCCATTTTACCGGGGAGCTAAAGAACTGCAAAACAAAATAAAGCCACAAAATTAGAGTAAATTTTCACATAACAAGGATCAGAAAGGGAAATGAATTCTACCTCAGTAGCTTGATTTTCTAGAAATGGTTTAAGTCTTTGTCCATTGACCTTAGACACGTTACCATTCCTAGGATTCTCAATGTCTATGGCCCCATAAGGATATACATGTTTGACAATAAAAGGACCAGTCCATCTAGATCTCAATTTTCCAGGGAATAGGTGAAGACGAGAATTATAAAGCAGAACTTTTTGACCAATTTCAAAAGATTTTCTCAAAATAGATTTGTCATGAAAAGCTTTTGTTCTTTCTTTATAAATTTTTGAGTTTTCATATGCATCATTTCTCAATTCCTCAAGTTCATTTATTTGCAATTTGCGTAACTTGCAAGCATCATCAAGATTTAAATTGAAAGCTTTAATGGCCCAAAATGCTTTATGCTCTAGTTCTACAGGCAAGTGACAAGGTTTTCCATAGACTAACCGATAGGGTGACATGCCTAAAGATGGTTTAAAAGTAGTACGGTAAGCCCAAAGTGCATCGTTTAGTCTTAAAGACCAATCTTTACGATTTGGGTTAACCGTTTTTTCCAAAATTTGTTTAATTTCCCTATTTGCTAATTCTACTTGTCCACTTGTTTGAGGGTGATACAGGGTAGCAACTTTATGGGTAATACCATATTTCTTCATTAAAGATTCAAATGGTTTATTACAAAAATGTGTTCCCCCATCACTGATGATAGCTCGAGGGATTCCAAAACGACTTAAGACATTTTCTTTTAAAAATTTGAGAACAGTTTTATGATCATTTTGTCGATATGGAATCGCCTCAATCCATTTTGAGACATAATCAACTACAACCAAAATATACACAAATCCAAATGAGGATGGAAATGGACCCATGAAATCAATTCCCCAACAATCAAAAATTTCAATGACAAGGATAGGGTTTAGAGGCATCATATTTCTTTTAGAAATGGACCCTATTTTTTGACAATTTTCACAATTTTTACAAAAGGTATGGCTGTCTTTAAATAAAGTGGGCCAATAAAATCCACATTGCAAGATTTTCGCAGCTGTTTTCCTTGAAGAAAAATGACCTCCACATGCTTCTGAGTGACTAAATTTAATGACACTACCTACCTCATTGTCGGGTACACATCTCCGAAAAATTTGATCAGGAGAATATTTGAACAAATATGGGTCATCCCAATAAAAAAATTTTACCTCAGTCAAAATTTTTTTTCTATCTTGATGTGACCATTGAGGCGGCATCTTTCCTGTTACAAGAAAATTGACTATGTTCGCAAACCAAGACATAGAATTGACAGAAAATAAAAACTCATCAGAAAAAGAATCATTGATGGGTGTGCTATCAAAAGATGAGCCTGTTGTAAGTCTGGACGAATGATCTGCGATAACATTTTCGACTCCTTTCTTATCTTTTATTGTGATGTTGAATTCTTGAAGCAACAAGATCCACCGTATCAACCTAGGTTTGGCATCCTGCTTAGAAATTTGTCCAATAATAGAAGCATGATCAGTAAAAACAACAATAGAAGAACTAATTAAATGAGCTCGAAATTTGTCCAATGCAAAAATTACAGCAAGTAGTTCTTTTTCAGTAGTGGTGTAATTCATTTGTGCACTATTTAAAGTTCTACTTGTGTAACAAATCACATAAGGCTTACCTTCCTTTCTTTGGCCTAAAGCAGCACCAACAGCAAAATCACTTACATCACACATTAATTCAAAAGGCAAAGACCAGTCAGGGGATTGCATGATAGGAGCCGATGTTAGAAGACCAATTAATTTTTTAAAAGATTTTTGGCATTCTTGAGTCCAATCAAATGATGCATCTTTTATCAAAAGATTGCATAATGGTCTAGATATGACACTAAAGTCCTTAATAAATCTTCGATAGAATCCTGCATGTCCTAAAAAGGAACGAACTTCTCTGACTATTTTTGGGAAAGGCAAATGAGCAATTAATTCAACTTTGGCCTTATCAACTTCAATTCCTTCAGAAGATATCACATGACCTAACACGATTCCTGAGGTAACCATGTAATGACATTTTTCCCAATTTAAAACAAATCCTTTTTCTTCACATCTTTTAAGAACTTTATCCAAATTATTAAGACAATTTTCAAAAGAATTTCCAAAAACCGTCAGATCATCCATGAAAACCTCTAAATAATGCTCAATCATGTCACTAAAAATACTTAGCATGCATCTTTGAAAAGTTGCCAGAGCATTACAAAGACCGAAAGACATTCTTCTATATGCAAAAGTGCCAAAGGGGTATGTAAAAGTAGTCTTTTCTTGATCCTCTAATGCAATTGGTATTTGATTATACCCCGAATAACCATCAAGAAAACAATAGTAGGGATGTCCTGCTACTCTTTCTAGAATTTGATCAAGAAATGGTAAGGGGAAATGATCTTTCCTAGTGGCTGCATTCAATTTTCTAAAATCAATACACATACGCCAACTAGATGAAACTCGCGTAGGTATTAACTCACCTTTTTCATTTTCAACCACTGTTATTCCAGATTTCTTAGGCACAACTTGTGTAGGGCTTACCCACTGACTATCGGAAATAGGGTAAATAATTCCAACATCAAGTAATTTAAGAACTTCAGCCCTAACTACCTCTTTCATGTGTGGATTTAATCTTCTTTGAGGTTGTTGTGATGTTTTAGCATTATCCTCTAAATGTATTCTATGTGTACAAATCAATGGATTAATGCCTTTTATATCTGTTAATGTCCATCCAATTGCACTTTTATGCCTTTTAAGTACTTCTATCAACATACCTTCTTGTTCTTCAGTAAGGATTGATGAAATTACTACTGGAAAGCTTTGGTCTTCTCCCAAAAATGTGTACTTCAACCCAGAAGGTAATGGCTTTAGTTCCAGTGTGAGTACTTCTTCATGAATATTATCATTCATGGGTTGTAGCTCTTCAAATCTCGGCTTCCATCCTTTGTATTCCATTGCTTGTGTACAATCAAGCAAAGAGCATATTTCAGAAATATCACCATCTACTTGCATACCTGAATCAAATGAATTAATTAAACAAACTTCTAATGGGTCAGAAGAACTCCCTTTTAGAAGATGGTCATCTACAATGGCCTCAATCCCGTCAGCTTCCTCATTTTTATCATTGACTTCATGTGGTTGCTTGCATAAGTTGAAAACATTAAGCTCAAGTGTCATGTTTCCAAATGTTAGCTTCATCAATCCATTTCTACAATTTATCAAAGCATTGGATGTTGCTAAAAATAGACGACCTAAAATAATAGGAATTGACTTGGAACAATTAATCATAGGTTCAGTTTCCAAGACAATAAAATCTACAGGATAAATGAATTTATCAACTTGTACCAACACATCTTCCACTATTTCTTTTGGAATTCTAATTAATCTATCAGCAAGTAGAAGAGTTACAGAAGTTGGTTTTAACTCACCCAGATTGAGTTGTTGATAAACTGAATATGGAAGCAAATTAACTCTAGCACCAAGATCAAGTAAAGCTTGTTCAATCATATGTTCTCCAATAATGTATGAAACCGTAGGACAACCAGGATCTTTATGTTTCAAAACATTATTGCTTTGAATAATAGAACTTACCTGTTCGGTCAAAAAGGCATTCTTTTTCGCATTTAATTTTCTTTTAACAGTGCATAAGTCTTTCAAAAATTTGGCATAGGAAGGAAAGTGTTTGATAGTATCTAACAACAGAATATTGACCTTTACTTGTTTAAGAATTTCAAAAATTTCAGTTTGGTGGTCTACTTTCCTTGGTTTGCTTAATGCTTGAGGAAATGGGGGTGGAGGAGACGAGAGTTTGGTCTCCTTTTGGTCAGATGACTTATCAACTTCTTCCTTATCTTGGGGAATTGATTCACCATCTTTCTTACAAGGTTCAGAAATTTCTTTTTCTATAACTTTTCCACTCCTAAGAGTTATCACAGAATTGACTTAATTTATTTGTTGGTTTTCTGAACTACCCTCATTTAGACTATATTGACCTTTGGGATTTGGTTGGGGTTGAGAAGGAAATTTTCCTTTCTCGTGAATGGTGAGTGCAGAAGTAAGTTTGGAAAGAGTGTCTTTTATGTCTATCATGGTTTGAGTGTTTTGTTTATTGATGGCCTCTTGCTTTTCTATGAATTTACTCAATGTTCCTTCAAGGTTTTTCCTATATGGTGGGATATAAGGTGCATATCCTTGAGGATTTTGAGAATCTTGTTGTTCCTGAGGAGGTGGTGGTTGCATAAATTGTGCTTGATTATTATTCCTCCAACTGAAGTTCGGATGATTTCTCCATCCTGGATTGTAAGAATTTGAAAAAGAAGAGGTGAATGGCTTTTTAAAATTGTTCATTGCATTTACTTGCTCATGCACAACTTCTTTAAAAATAGGAATATTAGGACATTCATTTGTCGAATGTCCTAATTCATCACAAATGCCACAAATTTCTTCACTTTGCGCAGATTTGACTTCTTTTACTTTTCCTAATTCCATGGATTCAATCTTTCTAACCAAACTAGCATACCTTGCATTTAGATCTTCTTCTTGACTAAGATGATATTTTCCTTTTCCTACATTTGCAAGGTTATATCTAATTGAATTTTCAAAAGGATTAGTTCTATGCCAAGATTGAGAATTTTTAGCCAAATGGTTTAAATAATCTAAAGCATCTTCAGGTTCTTTATCAAGAAACTCGCCATTACACATCGTTTTCACAAATTGTTTAGTTTCAGGTGTTAAACCTTCATAAAAAAAGCTTATAGTCCGCCATTTTTCAAAACTATGATGTGGGCAAGAATTTAACAAATCTTTAAAACGTTCCCAACTTTGAAAATACGCTTCATTTGAATTTTGGGAAAAATTTTGGATTTATCTTTTCAAAGCATTGGTTTTATGTGTTGGAAAAAATTTCTTTAAAAACTCACTTTGCATTTCTTGCCATGTGCCAATTGATCTTGGTTTCAAAGCATTAAGCCAAGTTTTTGCTTTATCTTTCAAAGAAAAAGGAAACAATTTAAGCTTAACAATTTCTTCAGTGCAATTTTGATCATTGAAAGCAATACAGACTTCTTCAAATTCTTTTAGATGTAAATATGGGCTTTCATTTTCTAAACCATGAAAATTAGGAAGTAAAGAAATCATACCCGGCTTAAATCTAAAATTATTAGCAGTAAGTGGAAAGATAAAACATGATGGACTAGAATTTCGAGGTGGTTGCAAATATGCACGCATAGTTCGCAATGGTTGATTTCCTTGTTCATCATATACACTTTCATTTTCAGCTCGTTGTGTTTGATTATCATGTTCAACATGTGCACCTTCAAATTCAGCCATTGTGTTAATTATGTGTGATTGTGATTCAAATAAATCAATATATAAAGTACTAGGATTGATTTTAACCAAACGACCAGAATTTGAATCACGATACCAGTTAAGCATAAATAAGTGACATAAAATAAAAATAATATACAAGTAGGCGGTATACACCGGCCGTTAAATATTAAGTAGGCGGTATACACCGGCCGTTAAATATCAAGTAGGATGTGGTATAAATCAGTCACCCAAAAAATAAAAATACGAGAAATTAAAATACATAAAATAAAGTGTAAAAAATAAATTTAAATATGAAAACCAGAGAGTGGCGAGCCCCACTGAGCCGAAAAGAGAAGAGAAGAAGAAATATTATTTCTTTAAGTTAGATAGCAGAAAAAAAAATAACAAAATTTAAAAGTTAGATGCGTAAAATAAATGACATAAATTAAATGTTAGATTGCGTAAAATAAATGACATAAATTAAAAAAAGTTAGATGCGTAAAATAAATAAATAAAAAAAATGTTTACAAAGATGGGGTAATAAACCAACCACCAAATAAAAAAAAAATGTAAAAAGTAAATTACAGTAAAATAAAAGGGAGAGTTACCCTCACCGAGTAAGTATATAGAAAAGGTTAAAATTTTTTTATATTATTATTATTTTTTAATTTTTTACTATTCATATACTATTTACTTACTATTCATATTACTATTTACGTAAAAAAATTATTAGTTAGTGTGTTAGTAAATAGATAAATAAAAATGAAAAGAGTAGAGGAAGAATATACCTGATAGTAAAGTTTTCTTACAGAAAAGAGAACCTTAATATATTATAACTTCAAATCAAGTCCCCGGCAACGGCGCCAAAAACTTGATGGGATATAATTATATTTAAAAGTTTCAAACCCAAGTGTAGGTTGTCTCAAGTAATAAATTCTCAGGAGTCCGAGGTCGATCCACAGGAAATTGATGAAGGAAAACTAATTAATTGAGGTAAAGAGAAGATGTGTCACAAGATTAAAGGTGATATAACTTGTTCACAAATGAAAAGAATTTGCTTGGGTTAGGAGATCCACTCTTGGTAATAAATTAAAAATAAGATTATTTTATTTTATAACTCAATTGAAATCATGCATAATGAAGATTCCAATCGGAAGATTTAACATTTAAAGTTCAATCATGTAATCATATTATGGTTCCAATAATTATCTACTAATACTTATAAATCGTCAAAAGCATCCAATGTGCCAATCCTACTGTCTATAATGGATCAAGATATTCATTATACAAGAAGAGTTTCTAAATTAATTGGAAATAACATACAACACATATTATATTTGCTTAATAATATATCATTTAAGTACAAGAAAGAAATTAATCTAACATTAATTTATTACTAAGAGTTTCACCTTTTTACCCAAGCAAGATGAAGATTAGTTACACATGAGAAAGAAGAAAAGAAAAGGAAAAGAAAAAGGAAAAGGAAAAGGAGAACAACAGAACAGAAATTCTCTGCTTTCCGAACGCTTGAACGCCCTCCTTCAAAATTTGATTGCCTATTTATAGGCAAATTTGCTACAGGAGCTACAGTGCTACAGTGATGCTACAGTGACGCTACGTGATGCTGCAGTGCTACAGTGATGCTACAGTGATGATTTGTTGACATCATCCATGACATCATCCATCAAGTGTTTTTTTTTTTTTACAAATCTTCTATGCAATCACCTCCATTATTCAATCCTTTGCATTTACCTAACAAAAATACATAGAAACACATAATTACAACACAATTTAAAATACTAAAACTATAACAAAACTCAAGAACAAACCTAATTAAAAAGATTAAAAAGAATGAAAAACACACACAATGAACCATAAAAATTATAAGTTTTGCAGGTTCATCAATTGATGATTTGATGGACTAGTTGAAAGGAGTAGCTGTTTTCTCTAAGATAGATCTACGATCAGGTTATCATCAATTTCGTGTCAAGGTAGAGGATATACCTAAGACAACTTTTCGAACGCATTACAGTCATTATGAGTATCTTGTAATGCCGTTTGGAGTGACAAATGCTCCTGCGATATTCATGGATTACATGAATAGGATCTTTCGTCCATATTTTGTAACACCCCTTGATGTAGCAACCGAAGCATAATCGTCATTATACCACAGTTACTAAATCCAAGTGTGTCACAGTCATGATAACAGTAACTTAAATTCTCAAGAGTCTATATATATATATATTTTTTTAATTTACATAGGTAGAAAATATGAGCCTCGAATGAAATATAAATATATTCAAGCCATGATACAACCACTGAAATAAAATCATATCTCTTATACATATATATATATATATAGTCAATTTACACAAATCACTGATGACATAGAATATAACAATTTCAGAGTCCAATAAAATACAGCGGGAATAAAACGCTAAAAGGGGGAAAAGTAGTGACCCAGGGATAGGTACTACTAGCAGACAAAGCCGCAACCCCATATACACATACGACGCTCGGAGTCCAAGTCAACAAGTCAGGCATCAATGCCTCCACGCAACTACACTCGTACGTAGCCGAAGAAACCTTGTCCAAACGCCCAATCCAATCAACCAAGGTGTGGTCCCTCTTTATCTTCCTCACGATCTTTTATCAATATAAGGATAAAACAGACATACAAAGATATAGAAAACACAGAAAGAGGTAAGACATCCTACATCATTACCAATTATAGCATGCTAGAAACATTACGGCGCCACGCGCCCAAATAGCAAATCAGAAACAGTATATTCAAATACTAACAGTATGTCCAACAGTAAGCAATTAAACAGTCCAGGCAGGTAATCATTACAGTAATGAACAAATAAGTCATAATATGGAAAACAGATAATAACAACAATGTATATACATATCATGTCTCATATGCATGTTCTCTCAAACCCCTACTCCATGGAGCTAAACTCAATCAATCGGAGAGAAAGATCAGGAGACATGTCCGTGACTCATTGCCGAGGCTAGTGCTATAAATCAAATCGTGCACAATCATGGCATTGCACAGACATTCATCACTAGATCACGATATAGGACAGTGTCAAGTCCGGATCGTCGGTGTGTTTCCATCGGTTTGCCCCACGGCACAGAGGAGCTCTAAACTGTCCATGTGAGGGACCCGCACCCCGACGCCCCCGAGGTCATAACACGACCCACACTTGTCTATTCACACCCGCACTAAGGTGTGTTCAATCTCCTAAGCAACTAGGCCTTACAACAGTCCACAAGGACAATCACAATGCATAAGACACTATGCATGCACATGTATGATTCATAATTTCATACAATTCCATAATATGCCACATTAGGCCAATATAAGCATCAATATATATAAATGGTCACTCACATGGACTCATAATCACATAATATCAATATCAAATCAATTAATACGTCATTAGGTTCATTATGAATCCTAATTTAGAATTTATTTCTCATTTCAAGGTTCATATTCAAAATCAATTTAGCACACTATGGCAATTCAATTTTCAATAATTCACATTTTATGTAAGCCCTTAAGCCTCACACTCTCATGTTCTTAACTCAATTAGAATTCTCTTAAGTCTTATGAGTGATTCACTTTCAATCCTTTGAATTTTATAAAGTCTTAATTATAATAAATTCTTCTAATTTCTTAATTATTCATTTCATTACCTAGGCTTCCAATTACTTAATTACTATTGCCTCCACTCACTAAAATCACACTTTTGCCTAGAAATTCCCTAGAGGCCGTGGCCTCCTATTTGATTCAATTTCAAGTCTATTCAAGTCAACAATCTTATACATCATTCCCTTAATCATTTAAATTATTCACTTGATCAAGTAACTCACCAAAAACTCTAAATTCCTAGCTTCAAACCGTAGCCACCATAGAAGTTTCAACTCCCAATTGTTCTTCCATTAAATCTCATCTTGTTACTTAATTAATCCTAGTCTTATACTTATTACACATTAACCATAAATTACCCCATTTTTCCACCCCAAAACCGTGACTTCACTTGGGTTTCAATTTCAAATTCTTTTTCCATTACATTCCATTTTTATACATTGATTACTTTAAGTCCAATGCTTGTTACAATTTATCCCAATTTCCCTAAATTGCTATCCTCAAAACCGTGGCCACCAAGGAGGGCATTCAACCATTTTCCATCCATATCAAGTCATTAAATCCAATCTAACATTCCATTATATTCAACAATTCAATCCAATAGCATAAATAAATAAAAATCAACACATAGCATAATTAATCATTAAATTCAAGAACAACCCTCATTAGGGTTCTTCCACAACTCAAACAATCAAGGTTCCTAGATGCTAAAAATGGTTGAAGAGGAGTGTCTTCCTCTTACTTGAGTGTAGAAATCAAGAGAGCTCCAAGAATGCTCCTTGGAATTTTCGGATTCAACCTCCAAAATTCCTAAAAATGGTAACTTGTTAGAATGAACACTAAGGCTTGGAAAAATGAAATATGAGTGGTCATAGAAGAGACCATGAGCACGAAAATGAGAGGGAAGAAGAGTGGTCTTGATCTTACCCAAAAATGTTCAAGGTTGGAGCTTGGAGAAAATGGTGAAAATGGTAGAATCTCAAGAAGCTCCAAGAGGGAAAGATGTTTAGAATGGTGAGGAGAGTAAGAAAATGTAATTAGATGAAGATTTTGAGAAGTTGGAGTGGAGGAGGGGCTGCTGGACGTTGGGTCTTCAAGAGAGGAGAAAAAGAAATATTGGAGAAGGAAGAAGAAGAAGAAAACGTAAAATGAAGAGAGAATGGTGTGTTTTGGGTGATAATGTGTTAAATGTAATATTTGGTTAATTGAATCAATTCTTTTCCCCTTTTTGGGCTGCTGCAGCCGTAAAAGAGAGAGAGAAGAGTGGGTGAGAATTGGCTTCTCAAGGAAGCCAAAACATGTGGTCAAAGTTTGGGGTCAAAGCTTCTTAAGGAAGTTTGATTATTTAACTATTAAATTTGAATTAAAGTGGATAGATTAGATATAAAGTAGATTGCATTAGGATAATGTGATAGTATTTTTATTACACACTATTCTCCAATGGATAATAGTTACAGTTGACAGAAGTCAGTATTTAATTAATCTGATAGATGAATTTTTCGCTGTATTGATTTAATTGTATCTGTAAAAATTTCTCGAAAATTGTGAAACCTCGTAAACTGTGTCAAGTCTTGGGTTTAGTAAGATCCCCCGTCGACATGTCCATAGTCCAAGGTTCTCGAGAAAACATCGCGTTTCTCAGTTTCTTTCAGTACAAGACGCAAAACGAGGAATATATTAAAATATTCGACAGTTCCGGAAAATTCCCGAAAAATTCCCAAAAATTGCAAATATTATAAAACGACTATTCATCATATAATTTTCTAATTTTTGAAGCACTACAGTCATTTTCACGACTCTGCTCGAGTTTTACGCAAAACGAGGAATATATTAAAATATTCGTCGTTCCCGAAAAATTCTAGAAAAATTCACATAAATCATAAATATTAGAAAATGACTATTGGAGGCGAAATAATTAGTTTCCGGAGCGTTACATTGACCTCAGCAATTCTCAGCTCAGTGTGCACGTAAAACGAAGAATATATTAAAATATTCCGCATTCTCAGAAAAATCCAGAAAAATTCCCGAAAATCCCAAATATTGTAAAATGATCATTTATCCTGAAATTATTAATTTTCGGGATGTTACATATTTCGACAGATTTGTCATTATTTTTATCGATGACATTCTGATCTATTCTTAAAGTCTGGAAGAGCATGCTGATGAACTTAGTATAGTTCTTCAGATTTTAAAGGAAAAGAAGTTGTATGCAAAGTTGTCAAAATGTGAATTTTGGTTGGACGAAGTTCAGTTTTTGGTTCATGTGATTTCTAAGGATGGAATTGCAGTGGATCCAGCAAAGGTGGAGACGGTTCTTCAGTGGGAAAGGTCAACAACAGTGACAGAGATCCAAAGTTTTGTTGGATTAGCTGGATATTATCGGAGATTTATTGAAGGTTTTTCCTAGATAGCCGGACCTCTTACACAACTTACAAAGAAGAATCAAGCTTTAGTTTGGACGAAAGAGTGCGAAAAAAGTTTCCAAGAGCTGAAGAAAAGGTTGACTACTACACCAGTGGTGATTTTACCAGATCCGAATGAATCTTTTGAAGTATATTGCGATGCTTCTTATCAAGGGTTAGGACGTGTTTTGATGCAAAATAGAAATGTGGTAGTATATGAGTCAAGACAGTTGAAAGTACATGAAAGGAATTATCCAACGCATGATTTGGAATTAGCTGCAGTTGTTTCGCATTGAAAATTTAGAGACATTTTCTGTATGGAGCTACGTTCAATGTTTTCAGTGATCATAAAAGTGTAAAGTATTTGTTTGATCAAAAGGAATTGAACATAAGGCAGAGAAAATGGTTAGAATTTCTGAAGGATTACGATTTTCAACTACAATATCATCTTGGAAAGGCGAATGTTATGGCAGATGCTTTGAGTAAGAAAATGGTCAGTGTTTCTGCTATGATGATTAAAGAGGAACAACTAATAGAGCAATTTAGAGATATATGGTTATCTATAGAGTTAGCGCCTAGAAGGATTCATTTGAATAAGGTCATTATTCTGAATGATTTATTGGAAGAAATTCGAGAAAAACAAGATGACAATTTTTTGCAAAACGAGGGAGAATTTTTGAAGTAAGGTCGTGTGGCAACAGTTGAGGAAGGGTCTGATGGAGTCTTAAGGTTCAAAGGTAGGATTTGTATACCTAATGATCTTGATATTAAGAAAATGATTCTTGATGAAGTTCACAATAGTGGGTTGAGTATACATCCAGGAATAACCAAGATGTACCAAAATTTGAAAAGATTATTTTGGTGGCCTGGGATGAAGAGAGATGTTGCTGAACATGTGTCATCATGTCTGGTGTGTCAAAAAGCGAAAGTTGAACATCAAAGACCAGTAGGTATGCTACAACCCCTAACTATTCTAGAATGGAAATGAGATAGTATTGTTGTGGATTTTGTTACAAGTTTACCAAAGACTAGAAAAGGATATGATTCTATATGAGTCGTTGTTGATAGGCTTACGAAGTTTGCTCACTTCTTGCCAATCAATATTAAGTATTCATTGGAGAAGTTGACCTAGGTGTACATTGGTGAAATTGTTAGACTTCATAGTATACCCACTAGTATCATTTCTGATAGAGATCCAATGTTTACGTCAAGGTTTTGGCGAAGCCTAGAGGAAGCAATGGGGACTAAGCTTCGTTTGAGTTCTGCTTACCATCTACAGACTGATGGTCAAACGGAAAGGACGATACAATCCCTAAAGGATCTATTAAGAGCTTACGTATTAGAACAAAAAGGAAGTTGGGATGAATTCTTGCCTTTAGTAGAATTCACTTACAATAACAGTTTCCATTCAAGCATAGGGATGGCACCCTATGAAGCGTTGTACGGACGACGATGCCGAACACCTTTGTGTTGGTATCAAGATGGTGAGAGTATGACCCTTGGACCTGAGATGGTACAACAAATGATTGAGAAGGTAAAAATGATCCAAGAGAAAATGAGGGCAACTCATAGTAGACAGAAAAGCTATGCTAATAAAAGAAGAAGGCCTCTTGAATTTGAGGAAGGTGAGAATGTATTTTTGTGAGTCACACCCATGATTGGTGTCAGAAGGGTTATAAAATCCAGAAAACTCACTCTTAAATTCATTGGACCTTATCAAATTATTCGTCGGATAGGTCCAGACGCATACCAAATAGCTTTACTGCCTTTTCTTTCCAACCTTCATAATTTTTTCCATGTCTCTCAATTGAGAAAGTATATTCTTGATCCAACTCATGTCATTCATCCCGATGAGGTATAATTGAAAGAAAATTTGACGTATGAGACAATTCCTGTTAAGATTGAAGACATGAGGATGAAGCAACTCAGGGGGAAGAATATTCCTTTAGTAAAAGTGATTTGGAATGAAACAACAGGAGATGCTACATGGGAGTTAGAAGACAGGATGAGGGAACAATATCCTCAATTGTTCTAAGGTATGGTAAATTTCAAGGACGAAATTCTTTTTAGGGGTGAGAGTTGTAACACTCCAAAATTCGTTATTTTATAGTAATGGCTGAGTTGTACTATTTTATAATTTCTGTGTACTGTAAATTTATTTTGACTATTTTGTGACTATTTTTTTATCATTGTGAGTGATTACTTCGGGTCTAGAAAATAATAATTTTCGGGTCGGGGAAAATCTTTACTAATTTATTTGGAGCTGGGGGATCTTACTAAACCCAAATCCGAGAGATACATGTCACAATCTTTTAATTTTTAGAATTTATCTGTGAAATAAAAATATTCTATATTTTTTTTAACAGACAAAAAATATACTGACTTGTGAACAGTATGTTCTGTCCATTGGGTAATAATTTCTGTAACTATTATCCATTGGGTAATAGTTTGTAGAAAAAGGCTTAATGATTTATTTTATGAACCAATTAGAAAAATTAAAGCTTAATGAGAACCAATAGGAAATGGTTAACGAAAATGGCTAAGTTAGTTAGTTTTGTAACTAAATGTAACTAGATTACTTAAACTAAGTTAGTATAAGCCTGGGAGGTAACTAAATGAAGCAAACTTAGTTTGCTACTCATTAGAGTTCTAGTTACAAGAGTTTTCTAGAGTCTTCTAGAAGAATGGTTAGTCATTCAAGTGTAACTAGATAATTAGTAATGGAACTAGGAAATCTAACTAAGTTAGCTTAATCTAGTTAAGATGTAATGGGATTAGAAACTTGGTTTGTTCTTCCTTGGAGCTCCACGGCTGGGAAGCTTCTCAAAACATCTAGAATTAGGTGATTCATTTACCTTAAGCCAATAGAAACCTAGGTGACCATTGCATGACATTTTAGTGACCTAGGCCATGTGAAGAGTCATAAGTGATTGCATGATATTTCACTCTCCTTTCCTACACTCTTTCACGACAATGCATAGAGAAATAGGGTGTTTATTTTCATTTCATCTCACTTTGAAGTCTTATGTTTCCTATCTATTCTCTTTCTCTAAAAAGTACAACAAAGAACTCTACTCTCTCCATTTGTGAAACTCACGGCTAGCACACCAAGCACCAACCTCCAACCTTTTATAATTTCATCCAAGTTGATTTCCTAAACCCAAACATCATTCTAAACATCTTTCAAGTTGTGAACAAAGTCTAGTTCTTCCATATACTCTCTTGAAAATCAAGTTAAAGTTTTCTATTCCTAAAGGTAAGAACTTTGTTTCTTAGTTTAAAGTTTGATTCTTGAGTTTCTAAGCCATGATTGATCCATGGTTTCTCTTTATAAAGCTTAGTTTATGACTTGTGTTGGTTTAAGTTTGATAAGGTTTCCTTTGGAGGGCTACACGAAATTCTTGGAGGGAGCACTTGGAGGATTTTGTCATCTTTGAGGTAAGAGGGAGATTAACCTCATCAACCATATGTTGGTGGTGAGGAAGTGGCTTGTTTGTAGTGAAAAATCCATAAGGATTTATTCACTTGCATGGTTTATAGTTTACTTTGTTTGTGATTATTTTGGTTGGTATGTTTATTGCTTTGATTTTGTGCTTGATCATATGATTTTTGAAGCATGTTAATTTATTGTATTAAGTAGGATGTGATTCATATGATAAAAAGTTGTATGAGGGTTCCAAAGAACCTATGGAGGCTCACGGTTTTGAACATCGCCAAGAGAACAATATGTTTCAAAATATTTCTTAAGTTATGGAGTAAAGAATTTAATGATAAGAAATTGGATTAAAGGTTTTGTCAAGGATTTTGTGATAAAAAAAATGATTAATCATGATTTATGATGCATAAATGAATTTTTGGCCAACATGCCAAAGTGTAGTATTTTAAATCCAAGATTATTTTTCTAAGTGTAGACTTTGGTAATTAGTTAATAAGAATTTAATTTATTGAATATTTAGTAGAAAAAGGAAAATAGATTTATTTTTTGGAATTAAATTAGTATATTAAAGCTATAACAATGAATAAAAGGTAAAAACTTGAAAATAGCTAACGTATAGCTCACCCTTTGGATTTTGAAGCACGTTAAAAAATTTTGAGCTGTAATATTTGAGTAAATCAAGAAAGAAAAATTTCTGTAAAGATATAGTGGAAAGTATTACGTTAAGGATTTTTAGTAGGATAATATCTTAAATAATGCCAATTTTCCTAAATTATATAGAGAATTTTATAAACGAAATTTAGAAAGTTACGAAATATTTTACGTAGGTGAAAGATGCTAGAAAAATGTTACGCGAGTTAAAAATAATAATTTTTAAGTTACGCAATTGGGAAATCATTTAAAAATATTTTCGCTATTTCAAAAATGTTGAAAAATATTTACACGATTTGAAAACATAAGAAAAATGTTACGCGATTTCAAAAATGCAATAATATATTTATGCGATTGGAAATAACTGCAGTTTGCTGTTGGGCGGTAGTGGTGGGCCCAGTTATATCAAAAAGTGATACCGCCAAGAAATGGTGTGTGTATGTGAAATTCTGTATGAATGAGATTAGTATGTGTTTTGGATCATGCATCATGCATAGAAAAGCATGTCGACGCATTTGGTTAAGGCAAGTGTGCCAAGGATATGAAAATTACACCTTCGTGCGGGTAAGAATCGTGTAGTTACAATCTTCAGTGATCTTGGAGACGTTGGAGTGTGGAAAGTCATATGTGACCAGTTGGTAACACCTCTGCGCCGTGGTATCCTGTGCAAACACACCAACGATCTTGATGGAGTTACTACTCTTTTCGTGATTTGTTGAGAGTGTCTTGTATTAGCCATGTTGCGCACATGATTTGATATATTAGCACATGAGTTAAGACTAACGATATATAGACATGTACTCCCTATCTTTCTCTCTGAAATTGTGTTAGCTCCATGGAGTAGGAATTGGTCTTAGTACATATGCATAATAAGTCAGTATATTGTCATGACTATTGTGCTATTTAATAAATTATCTTTGATAATATGACTGTATGTGAGAAATATTATATCTGCATTATTTACTGTCATTTTTTATACTGTCTCATTGGTATTGATGTAGGGGATCTCACCTCTTTGTTGTATTGTATATGTTTATTGAAGACCAAGGGGACGAAGGAGCTGGTAATTCTATTTACCACCAGTAGTGTGTCTTTTGTTGTATTTGTTTTAATGGCAGTGAGACGTCAAGTTCTAGGTTTTGTTACCGTATAGTTCCACGGGGGAACTGACGCGTGGAGGTTTGACTATGGGAATGAGAGGTTTGTGTATACCGGGGACTTAACTCTTAGCCTCCCTGGTACTAGAGGTGGAACTCCTGTATTGACGCAGCATGCTTCAGTGCGTCTCGAGTTTACGATGTCTATTCGTGAACTTTGGGGTGACAGTTTTTATACCCCGCCTAAGGATTCGATGGTATCATCAGCTAAGACACCCACAAGATGATTATTATACCCGTCGGGTTTCTTTAATGATGATACTGAGGAAAAGGAGGAGGATCTTGCTGAGAGCCCGAATCCTTAGTTTGGTTTGGAAAGGTTAAGCTTAAGTATTTTATATTTTCGCCGTGTGTAATGTATAACTTAACATTTGGACTTGAGTGTGTAATTATGTAAATTATTTGCAAATAATGTTTCGTTATGTACATAAGTATGGCAAGTTTACTTTCAACAACGTGTTATATTTAAATGTTTTTATTTAATTACGGTTATTCCGCAAACGAAATTTTAAAATTGGTATTTTACAAGATTAATTCTTTTACAACTTGAGTAAGTTATATTAGGATTAGTCTTAAATGTAATACTTTACAGTGAGTGTTACAATGTTTATGGCTGGGTCCGATGGTACGCGTGTCGAGTTGACCCTATTGGATATGATCTCGGATCACGGTCCAAAACAAATCCTATCATATGGGATCTCATATCACGGTCCAGAAGATTCTCCAAATTAATTTGAATTATCCTTTTCTTCTTCCAGATAAAGTGGCATGTAAATCCTACAACAAAACTGTGGTCTTTTATTTTAATTCACGATTTTGGATTGCCCATAGACGTATCATCATTGCAACCCCATTAAGTTACCACACACTAGTCTATAAATTTTGCTGGGTTGGGCTGGAGGTTGCACTTGTTAGCCTGCCCGCTCCACGTTGAGAGTTTGAGCCATGGGTTTTGAGCGAAGGAACAGGCCTCATGGTTCCTAGACTTGAGGGCACCGTGTGAGGCTGGTTTCACAGAGCAACGATCACCTCCGGCTGCTGCACTACCAGTCCACTATGCCTGGTGAGCCTAGCTGCTTGAACCATCATCCTTTTAAATCATCATCTTTAACAAAGATAAATTACATGTCTTTAAGTCATTAACCCTCTAATGACAAAGGAGAAATGAGTCTTTCAAATGAATTTGCTATGACAAAGGGAAAATGAGTCCTTCAAATGAATTTGCTCTGCAGGTAAAAGCTGCCATTGCATATGCTGTATATATTTTCCTTTCCAAATGATTTCTAGATGAACTATAACACAACCTCCCTTTTGTCTCTTATTCAACAAGTAGATTTTTACTTTAACATCAAATATACAAACCTTAACATGGGGTGCTTACTAAATCAACATAAAACTCAGACTACATTAATAAATGCTTCAGTACCCAATAATTTACATCAAATAAATACTTTGGACTTTGAATATATAGAATTGACATGATCAAGGGGACAAATTCATGCCTCCTCTTCCAGATATCTACTCACTTGTATGCCTCTTAAACGCAAATTTTGTTGCCTCCTTAACTCTTTCTGATGCAAAGCTGAAGATGCTGTTAATAACATTTTTCACACCACTTCAATGGCCAGTGTGATCAGGTATCGAATAAGTAAGGACAGGGCATTTGGGGACATTGAGACTGAAGGAGTTACTCAAGTTATCATAATGGAAATCGTTTATTCTGTCATTTTTACCAAAAACTTCTTGGTGAGCCTAGCTGCCAGAACCATTATCTTTTTTTTTTTTAATTTATTTTTTTAATATTGAAATCGTGCATCCTGTCAATGGCCATTATGTTGTTTGTAGTTCAGGTATGGGAACCTTGTTGAAGAAGCTAGCTGCAAAGCTAGCTGGCCTACAATATTGAAGATGAATTGGCACCGTCATAGTTCAAGTTCTCCTCATGATCCCTGACTATGTTTTTAAGAGAAATATCATAGATAAACAAAACAAAGGGAGACCGCTAACGCAAGAAAAATAATAGAAAATAAGACAAAAATATGGGTAGGCTACAATTAATGGTGCAAGATGCATCTCAGTTAGAATAAGATGTCAAGAAGCATCTCAATTGGAAAAATTCATTGTTCATCAGTGAATTGAAATGAAAAAAATAATAGTAATTCAATCAGTATGGAAAACTGTTTAGAATAGCAAAGTAATTGAGATGGTCAGATTATCCTTTCCCTTTGAATTACCCAATATCATGCCCTTTGAAATTGCTGTATGGAAAACTGTCTAGAGTAGCAAAATAATTGGTGCTTGTCCAAGTCCTACCCGTAACACCAGGGAGCTTGAACCAATATAACACTCCCCCGGATACGAGTCACACAACGTATAAGTTGGACAAGTCCCACATCGATTGTGTCAGATGTTTGATTAGTTTTTATAAATGCATGACAAGAGTGCCAAAGCCACCGAGCGAGGTAACTCTTGCTTGTAACCCTAGTGGGGGTAATAAAATGGTGGAAGATGTCTTGCCTCTTTGGCTTCGGTTGGCCCGGGTTTGTTGCAACAGCCTTGAAGGGAGCGCCCCGAGTTTGGGTGGAATGTCCAACCAAGACGAGGTGTGCGAGGTGACTTGGCACGGTCAGGTTAACGTTGCCTTAACAGAGCAACGCTCTCAATAAGTGGAGGTGATTCCAGTTGTTGCACAGCAACGGAGCCCTCTTGAAGCCGATCTTGATGTGAACCACCACTTTTTTGGTACATTGCAATGAAAATCTGTTAGCCACATAATTTGGAAAAAAAATAAAAAAACAATATTAATGAATCAATGCCAAACTGGTAGGACCAAAAGAATTTATTCCGTTATTAGCACGGAGATATAAATCGATGACTAATACGAATTGTTTATTAAATAGCATCTGACGAAGGTGGAGGTATCAAAGTGGTGGAACATGGCTCCCTATTTGGCTTTGTGTATGCTCCAACAGTGGTGAAATTCAACCATTTCTCTTGTTGGAGGAATTTCCAGTTGTTGAACATTCCCAGAGCCTGGTAGGACCAAAGTTTGATTCATGAACCTCCATTTTATTTTTGGTACAGATCTTTTTTTGTCACTGTATGGTTAATTGATGAAATTGTGGGTTTGATTACTTTCCTCGTATTCCCTCTCAGTTTCAAACTCCTTACAGACTGTTAGCCACATAATTTGGGGGGAAAAAATAAAAAAAAATATTAATGAGTCAATGTCAAAAGAAGTTATTCTGTTATTAGCATAGAGATATAAATCGATGACTAATACGAATTGTTTGTTAAATAGAATCTAACCAAGGTGGGGGTATCAAAGTGGTGGAACATGCCCCCCTATTTGGTCGTGTATGCTCCAACAGCAGTGAAATTCAACCCTTTCTTGTTGGAGGAATTTTCGGTTGTTGAACATCCTCGGAGCCTGTTGGGACCAAAGTTTGAATCATGAACCTCCACTTTATTTCTGGTACAGGTCTTTTTTGTCACTGTATGGTTAATTGATGAAATATTGGGTTTGATTACTTTCCTCACATTCCCTCTCAGTTTCAAACTTATGCAATAAAAACAAAATTAGGTTACATGTGTTTGAATATTTTTTTTATTAATATAATAGATTAGAATAGGTAGAGATAGATTAGGAAGAAAAAAGAAAGAATAAAACATAATTATTATTTTTTTTGTTTGGAAGATTAATAACGGAATGAAACACGTGTTCCCTTCATTCTACCTCAATTTTAAAAGAGACGAAAGTTAAATAGTTACTGCCGATTTTGAAAGAGACGAAAGTTAAATATTTGAAAGGAGGAAAAGGGAAATAGCTCTCCATGTGTTCACTTCTCTTCTCATATATTTTAAAACTTTCAAACAAAGAAAGTTATTTCTCTCCCTCTCATTTCATTTATCTTCTCCTTATTATTTATCATCTAAACATAGTATCAGTGTGACCATTAAAAATAGAGGTCAATTCTTACTAATTTGAAGAATATATTTATACATAGTGGCTTTTTTCTTCTATGAAAAATCTTACAAAATTCTTACAGTAAAAAATATTATGAAAGGACCTTTCTACTATTGCTGGAAGTGATGCCTTTAATACTTTCCTCACATTCCCTCTCAGTTTCAAACTTTTTTAAACATATTTTTATTAAAAAAAAATTAGAGTTAACGTCTAATTTGAAAATTAACAGAACATGGCAAAAGAATAATAGTAGAGATAGCAGGAATGCAAAAAAGATATGATCTATCCATTATATAAACGTAAAACTATCTATTTTGATTTGGAAAATTCTTTAAAACTGAATTTGTTTTTCCTCTTTTACTTTTCATTTCTCCCATTCATATTTTGATTTTTCATTTTTTCTCTACCTTTCAAATTTTTTAAATATTTGCTTTTCAAATTTTTTTTTATTTTACTTTTCAAAATGTTTTCAAAATAATTTCTTTTGCCTGAAGTGATCAAAGTGTTTTACTTTTTATATTTTAAAAATACTTTTCATAAATTAAAATAGAAGAAAGTTATTTCTCTCTTTTATTTCATATTTATCTAATTTCTCTCAATATAGTAAAATATTTTATGTCATTAAACAAAATTAGATTAGTGTGACCATTAAAAATAGAGGTCAATTCTTACTAATTTGAAGAATATATTTATACATAGTGGCTTTTTTCTTCTATGAAAAATCTTACAAAATTCTTACAGTAAAAAATATTATGAAAGGACCTTTCTACTATTGCTGGAAGTGATGCCTTTAATTAATGTCTCATATAAGTATCTCCTGGTGGTGATACAAGATAGTTTTTTTTTGGTAAATTAATATTTTTATTTACCTCAAAAAGTTATGCGAGTTAACCTCTAATTTAAAAGATAACAGAACATTGGCAAAAAAATAATAGTATGTAGAAGCATAATGCAAATTGAATTCAGATATGATCTATCCATTATATATCTATCTAGCGTCAAAAGAAAAATCTATCTATTTTGATTTTTAAAATTCTTTAAAACTTTATTTGTTTTTCCTCTTTTACTTTTCATTTCTCCCATTCATATCTTTCTTGATTTTTCATTTTTTCTACCTTTCAAATTTTTTAATTTTTTCCTTTGCTTTTCAAATTTTTTTTATTTTACTTTTCAAGATGTTTTCACATCAATTTTTTTTTTTAATTTCTTTTGCCTGAAGTGATCAAAGTGTTTTACTTTTTAATAAATTATTAAAAATACAGTTTCATAAATTAATCTCAAATAGAGAAAAATAAAAATATACCGTAGCAAAATCTCATTTAAATATTTTTATGTTACATATTTATAAATCTAATTGTCTTTTAATCTCAATATAGTAAAATCTAATTGTTATGTAATTAAAACAAAATTAGATTAGTGTGACCATTAAAAATAGAGGTTAATTCTTATTTTAATAATCTGAAGAACAAAGTTTATACAGAGTGACTTTTTTCTTTTATGAAAAATGTCACAAAATTTTGACAATAAAAAATATTACGAAAGGACCTTTAAATAATGCTAGAAGCGATGAGTTTAATTAGTGTCTCATATAAGTATATCCTGACAGTGATATAAGAGATTTTTTTTTTTGGATAAATTAATTTTTTTGTTTACTCCAAAAGTTATGCGAGTTAACCTCTAATTTAAAAGATAACATAACGCTGGCAAAAAATAATAATTTGCAGAAGTATAATAAAAATTGAATTCAAATATGATATTTCAATTATATATCTATCTAGCGTAGAAAAAAATCTATCTATTTTGATTTTTAAATTTTTTACAATTAAAACTTTATTTGCTTTTCTACTTTTACATATTGGCAGTATGATCACCTTTGCAAGGTTTCAGAGAGATATCTTTCCGGATGTATTTTTCAAGATCTTGTCGAACCAATTCTCTCTAGAACCGGGAACGGCCCAAAATAGCGGAGGCCTAGCTTTTGATTTTTACGCAAGGCTACTGAGTGTTGGCGATAAGGTTGAAGCTTAACTAGTACCATGTCTCCAATATGCAGCTCTAATGGCCTCCTATGTTGGTCAGCATATTTTTTCATAAATTGCTGTGCTCTGTGCAAATTTGCCTTGAGCTGGTTTAGGACCGAATCTCGCAACTGCAGCATTTCTTGCAAATCAGGTGGGTCAGTAGAATTAACTTGATATCGAACTAGAGCCGGTGGATCACGGCCATATACGGCCTTGAAAGGAGTCATGTCAATGCTGCTGTGGTGAGAGCTGTTGTACCAGAATTCAGCCCAAGGAAGTAGTTTGAACCACAATTTCGGATTGTCAAAAGTGAAACAACGCAAATAAAGCTCCAGACTCTTGTTCAACGCCTCAGATTGCCCATCGGACTGAGGATGGTAAGCCGAGCTCATGGCAAGAGTTGTGCCAGAAATAGCCGAAACATCTTTTCTACTTTTCAGATTTTTTGAAGACCTTTTTATCGGATACGATACTCTTTTAAATCCATGTAATTTCACCACCATTTTAATGAAGGTATCCTTGCGAAGACTTTTTCGAAGATCAAATGACCATATTTTTTTTACCACAATTTAATTTCGTTTTATCGGGAAGCGATCAAAGTGGATTATTTTTTACTAAATTATAAAAATACAATTTCATAAAATAATCTCAAATATGTGAGAAAAATAAAAACATGCCATAGTAAAATCTCATTTAAATATTTTTCTTTCACATATTTATAAATCTAACTGTCTTTTAATCTCAATGTAGTAAAATGTAATTGTTATGTAATCAAAACAAAATTAGGTTATTGTGACCATTAAAAATAGAGGTTAATTCTCACTAATTTGAAGAACATATTTATACAGAGTGGCTTTTTTTTCTATGAAAAATGTTACAAAATTTCGACAATAAAAAATATTACGAAAGGACCTTTCAACTATTGCTGGAAGTGATGAGTTTAATTAGTGTCTCATATAAGTATCTCTTGGTACATGTCTTTTTTGTCACTGAATGGTTAATTGATGAAATTGTGGGTTTGATTACTTTCCTGCATTCCCTCTCAGTTTCAAACACCTTACAGATTGTTATGCAATATAAACAAAATTAGTTACCATTTGTGAAGACAATCGCAACGAGCCGATAGAGATCTTTAGATATTTTTATTCAATGTTGTAGGCTTGATGGCGATCATGATGATAGGTGGAGATAGATCCGCCATGGTGGCTCAACGAAAGCACCAAAAAAGGAAATATGTAGAGTAAATAGGAACAATAAAGCTTCTCTTATTTATATAGTAATTAGCAAGTACAATAGGGTTATCCATGTCAACCTCTTTATGGAATGGAAGATTACTATACCGAGCATAACAATGCAGAGAAAATGGAGGGAGGAAATACGACTTCATACAATGCACACCTCCTTACCTTTACTCCCCACTATTTATATCACGTAGCCTTCATATTTCTTGTTAGCCTTTTTCATTCTCGTGCTTGCCTTTCGACACGATTTTAGGATCCAAAGTGGCACGTGTCCAAATTGGCTAAAACTTGGACATTGAGCTCTTTGGAGGAGAAGGAAAATGGTTCTCCATATGTTTACTTCTCTTCCCATATGAAATTGTGGGTTTGATTACTTTCCTGCATTCCTCTCAGTTTCAAAAACAGATTGTTATTTTAAAACTTTCAAACAATGAAAATTATTTTCTCTCCCTTCATTCAAACACCTTACTGCAATATAAACAAAATTAGGTTACCTGTGTTTAGATATTTTTATTTTTCATTCTCCCCTCAATTTTGAGGGAAACAAAAGTTGGACATTTGAGTGGAGGAGAAGGAAAATGGTTCTCCATATGTTTACTTCTCTTCCCATATATTTTAAAACTTTCAAACAATGAAAATTATTTCTCTCCCCTTCATTCTATTTTTTTTCCCCTCATTACCTATCATCTAAACATAGTGTTAGTGTGACCATTAAAAATAGAGGTTAATTCTTACTAATTTGAAGAACATATTTATACAGAGTGGCTTTTTTCTTCTATGAAAAATGTTACAAAATTTCAACAATAAAAATATTATGAAAGGACCATTCAAATATTGGTGGAAGTGATGAGTTTAATTAGTGTCTCATATTAGTTTGTCCTGATAGTGATAGAAGAGATTTTTTTTTGGGTAAATTACTTTTTTTATTTACCTCTAAAAGTTATGCGACTTAACCTCTAATTTAAAAGATAACGGAACATTTGCCAAAAAATAATAATTTGTAGAAGCATAACACAAATTGAATTCAGATATGATCTATCAATTATATATCTATCTAGCATAAAAAAAAATCTACCTATTTTGATTTTTAAAACTCTTTTCAATTAAAACTTTAATTTTTTTCGACTTTTACATTTCATTTCTCCCATTCATATCTTTCTTGATTTTTCATCTTTTCTACCTTTCAGATTTTTCAATTTTTTTGTTGGCTTTTCATAATTTTTTTTTTTTTACTTTTCAAGACTTTTTCACATCATTTTTTTTTAATTTCTTTTACTTGAAGCGATCAAAGTGTATTAACTTTTAAAAAATATAAAAATTACAATTTCATAAATTAAACTCAAATATAGAAAAATAAAAATAAACCGTAGTAAAATCTCATTTAAATATTTTTCTTTTACATGTTTATAAATCTAATTGTCTTTTAATCTCAATGTAGTAAAATTTAATTGTTATCTAATCAAAACAAAATTAGGTTAGAGTGACCATTAAAAATAGAGCTTAATTCTTACTAATTTTTTTTTCATATTTATACGGAGTGGCTTTTTTCTTCAATGAAAAATGTTACAAAATTTCAACAACAATAATATTACCAAAGGACCTTTCAAACATTGTTGGAAGTGATAAGTTTAAATAGTGTCTAATATTAGTATGTCCTGGCAGTCATATAAGATATATATTTTTTTTGGGTAAATTAATTTTGTTATTTTCCTCTAAAAGTTATGTGAGTTAACCTCTAATTTAAAAGATAACAGAACATTGGGAAAAAAATAATTTGTAGATACATAATAAAATTTTAATTCAGATATGAACTAGCAATTATATATCTATTTAGCGTAAAAAAAATCTATCTATTTTGATTTTTAAAATTCTTTACAATTAAAACTTCATTTCTTTTTCTTCTTTTACATTTCATTTCTCCCATTCATATCTTTCTTGATTTTTCATCTTTTCTACCTTTCAGATTTTTCAATTTTTTGTTGGCTTTTCATTTTTTTTATTTTACTTTTCAAGACTTTTTCACGTCAATTTTTTTTAATGCTTTTACTTGAAGCTATCAAAGTGTTTTAATTTTTTTAAAATTATAAAAAATACAATTTCATAAATTAATCTCAAATACAGAAAAATAAAAATATACCAGACTAAAATCTCATTTAAATATTTTTCTTTTACATATTTATAAATCTAATTGTCTTTTAATCTCAATGTAGTAAAATTTATTTGTTATCTAATCAAAACAAAATTAGGTTAGAGTGACCATTAAAAATAGAGCTTAATTCTTACTAATTTGTTTTTCATATTTATACGGAGTGGCTTTTTTCTGCTATGAAAAATGTTACAAAATTTTGACAACAATAATATTACCAAAGGACCTTCCAAACATTGTTGGAAGTGATGAGTTTAAATAGTGTCTAATATTAGTATGTCCTGGTAGTGATAAAAGAGATTTTTTTTGGGTAAATTAATTTTGTTATTTTCCTCTAAAAGTTATGTGAGTTAACCTCTAATTTAAAAGATAACAGAACATTGGAAAAAAAATAATTTGTAGAAAGATAATAAAATTTTAATTGTGATATGAACTATCAATTATATATCTATCTAGCGTAAAAAAAATCTATCTATTTTGATTTTTAAAATTCTTTACAATTAAAACTTCATTTCTTTTTCTTCTTTTACATTTCATTTCTCCCACTCATATGTTTCTTGATTTTAAATTTTTTCTGCCTTTCATTTTTTTTTTAAATTTTTTCCTTGGCTTTTCTTATTTTTTTAATTTTACTTTTCAATACATTTTCACATCAATTTTTTTAATTTCTTTTACCTAAAGGGATAAAAGTGTATTAATTTTTAATAAATTATAAAAAATACAATTTCATAAAGTAATCTCGAATAGAGAAAAATAAAAATTTACCGTAGTAAAAAATCATTTAAATATTTTTCATATACATATTTATAAATCTAACTATCTTTTAATCTCAATGTAGTAAAATCTAATTGTTATGTAATCAAAACAAAATTAGGTTAGTGTGACCATTAAAAATAGAGGTTAATTCTTACTAATTTGATGAACATTTTTATACAGAGTGGCTATTTTCTTCTATGAAAAATGTTACAAAATTTCGACAATAAAATATATTACGAAAGGACCATTCAACTATTGTTGGAAATGATGAGTTTAATTAGTGTATCATATAAGTATGTCTTAGTACGAGTCTTTTGTGTCACTGTATGGTTAATTGATGAAATTGTAGGTTTGCTTACTCTCTTGCATTCACTCTCAGTTTCAAACTCCTTACAGACTGTTATGCAATAAAAATAAAATTAAGTTACTTTTATTTGAATGTTTTTTCATTAATAGAATGAATTAGAATATGTGAAGATGGACTAGAAAGGAAAGGGAATGAATGAAACATAGTTATCATTCTCTTTTGTTTGAAAGATTAGCAATGAAAGAGAACGAATCACGTGTTTCTCCCATTGTGTCTCAATTTTGAAGGGAACAAAAGTTAGACATTTGAGGAGAGTAGATGAGAAATGGTTCTCTATGTACTCACTTTCCTTCCCATGTATTTTAAAACTCGTAAGCAAGAGAAGTTAATTCTCTCCCCCACATTCAATTTTCTTTCCCATCATTACCTATCATCAAACATAGTGTTAGTGTGACCATTAAAAATAGAAGTTAATTCTTACTAATTTGAAGAACATATTTATATGGAGTGATTTTTTTCTTCTATGAAAAAATGTTACAAAATTTCAACAATAAAAATATTATGAAAGGACCTTTCAAATATTGGTGGAAGTGATGAGTTTAATTAGTGTCTCAAATTAGTATGTCCTGACAGTGATATAAAAGATTTTTTTTTGGGTAAATTAATTTTTTTATTTAACTCTAAAAGTTATGCGACTTAACCTCTAATTTAAAAGATAACGGAACATTTTCCAAAAAAAAATAATTTGTAGAAGCATAACACAAATAAAATTCAGCTATGATCTATCAATTATATATCTATCTAGCATAAAAAAAATCTATCTATTTTGATTTTTAAAATTCTTTACAATTAAAACTTTATTTTTTTTCTACTTTTTCATTTCATTTCTCCCATTCATATCTTTCTTCATTTCTCAACTTTTCTACCTTTCAGATTTTTCAATTTTTTCGTTGGCTTTTCATAAATTTTTTTTTTTACTTTTCAAGACTTTTTCACATCAATTTTTTTTAATTTCTTTTTCTTGAAGCGATCAAAGTGTATTAATTTTTAAAAAATATAAAAAATACAATTTCATAAATTAATCTCAAATATAGAAAAATAAAAATATATCGTAGTAAAATCTCATTTAAATATTTTTATTTTACATATTTATAAATCTATTTGTCTTTTAATCTCAATGTAGTAAAATCTAATTGTTATGTAATCAAAACAAAATTATATTAGAGTGACCATTAAAAATAGAGCTTAATTCTTACTAATTGGTTTTGCATATTTATATGGAATAGCTTTTTTCTTCTATGAAAAATGTTACAAAATTTCGACAATAATAATATTACCAAAGGACCTTTCAAACTTTGTTGTAAGTGATGAGTTTAAATAGTGTCTAATATTAGTATGTCCTGGCAGTCATATAAGATATTTTTTTTTGGGTAAATTAATTTTGTTATTTTCCTCTAAAAGTTATGTGAGTTAACCTCTAATTTAAAAAGTAATAGAACATTGGAAAAAAAATAATTTGTAGAAACATAATAAAATTTTAATTTAGATATGATCTATCAATTATATATCTATCTAGCATAAAAAAAAAATCTATCTATTTTGATTTTTAAAATTCTTTACAATTAAAACTTCATTTCTTCTTCTTCTTTTACATTTCATTTCTCCCATTCATATCTTTCTTGATTTTTCATTTTTTCTGCCTTTCAAATTTTTTTTAATTTTTTCCTTCGCTTTTCATATTTTTTTAATTTTACTTTTCAATACATTTTGACATCATTTTTTTTAATTTTCTTTTAGCTGAAGGGATCAAAGTGTATTAATTTTTAATAAATTATAAAAAAATGCAATTTCAGAAATTAATCTCAAATAGAGAAAAATAAAAATATACCGTAGTAAAATATCATTTAAATACTTTCTTTTACATATTTATAAATCTAATTTTCTTTTAATCACAATATTGTAAAATCTAATTGTTATGTAATCAAAACAAAATTGGCTTAGTGTGACCATTAAAAATATTAGTTAATTCTTACTAATTTGAAGAACATACTTATAAAGAGTGGCTTTTTTCGTCTATGAAAAATGTTACAAAATATCGACAATAAAAATATTACGAAAGGACTTTTCAAATATTTCTGGAAGTGATGAGTTTAATTAGTGTCTCATATTAGTATGTCGTGGCAGTGATATAAGAGATTTTTTTTTTGGGTAAATTAATTTTTTTATTTACCTCTAAAAGTTATGCGAGTTAACTTCTAATTTAAAAAATAACGGAACATTGGAAAAAATAATAACTTGTAGAAACATAATAAAAATTTAATTCAGATATGATCAATCAATTATATATCTATCTAGAGTTAAAAAAAATCTATCTATTTTGATTTTTAAAATTCTTTACAGTTTAAACTTTTTTTTTTTTTCTACTTTTACATTTCATTTCTCCCATTCATATCTTTCTTGTTTTTCATCTTTTCTACTTTTCAGATTTTTTAATTTTTTCCATGGCTTTTTATAATTTTTTTATTTTCCTTGTCAAGACTTTTTCACATCAATTTTTTTTTTAATTTCTTTTATCTGAAGCGATCAGAGTGGATTATTTTTTAATAAATTATAGAATTCACAATTTCATAAATTAATCTCAAATAGAGAAAAATATAAATATACCATAGTAAAATCTCATTTAAATATTTTTCTTTTACATTTTTATAAATCTAATTGTCTTTTAATCTCAATATAGTAAAATCTAATTGTTATGTAATCATAACAAAATTAGGTTAGTGTGACCATTAAAAATAGAGGTTAATTCTTACTAATTTGAAGAACATATTTATACAGAGTAGCTTTTTTCTTTTATGTAAAATGTTACAAAATTTCAACAATAAAAAATATTATGAAAGGAGCATTCAACTATTGCTGTAAGTGATGAGTTTAATTAATGTCTCGTATAAGTATCTCCTGGCAGTGATATAAGAGATCTTTTTTTTGGGTAAATTAATTTTTTTATTTACCTCAAAAAGTTATGTGAGTTAACTTCTAATTTAAAAGATAACGGGACATAGGCAAAATAATAATAATTTGTAGAAGCATAATACAAATTAAATTCAGATATGATCTATCAATTATATATCTATCTAGCGTCAAAAGAAAAATCTATCTATTTTGATTTTTAAAATTCTTTACAATTAAAGCTTTATTTGTTTTCCCTCTTTTACTTCTCATTTCTCCCATTCATATCATTCTTGATTTTTCAGTTTTCTACCTTTCAAATTTTTTAATTTTTTCCTTTTCTTTTCATTTTTTTATTTTACTTTTCATGACATTTTCACATCAATTTTTTTTTAATTTCTTTTGCCTGAAGCGATCAAAGTGTATTACTTTTTAATAAATTATTAAAAATATAGTTTAATATATTAATCTCAAATAGAGGCAAATAAAAATATATCCTAGTAAAAGCTCATTTAAATATTTTTCTTTTACATATTTATAAATGTAATTGTCTTTTAATCTCAATTTAGTAAAATCTAATTGTTATGTAATTAAAACAAAATTAGATTAGTGTGACCATTAAAAATAGAGGTTAATTCTTACTAATTTGAAGAACATATTTATACAGAGTGACTTTTTTATTTTATAAAAATTGTTACAAAATTTTGACAATAAAAAATAGTACGAAAGGACCTTTCAACTATTGCTGGAAATGATGAGTTTATTTAGTATCTCATAGAAGTATATCCTGACAGTGATATAAGAGAATTTTTTTTGGGTAAATTAATTTTTTTGTTTACTCCAAATGTTATGCGAGTTGACCTCTAATTTAAAATATAACAGAACATTGGCAAAAAAAAATTAATTTGTAGAAGCATAATACAAATTGAATTCAGATATGATCTATCAATTATATATCTATCTAGCGTTGTAATACCCCAAATTTTTACCTATTTGATATTAATAACATAATTATACTATTTTGTGATTTCTGTGTACTGTAAAATTATTTTGACTATTCTGTGAATGTATTTAATCATTTTGTGTGATTTACTGCGTGTCAGGAAAATAATAATTTTCAAGCCGGAGAAAATATTACGTATTTTAATTATTTCTGTTGATTCTTAACTATTTTTACTAATTTGATTTGATTTTCATCAATTTTATAATTTTTATGATTTTTGTGGATTATTGTGAGATTTTATATTTTTTTATTATTTTAATATTATTCTTGGGCTGTTAGGATAAATTCTTACCATTGATAGAATTCACTTATAACAACAGTTTTCATTCGAGCATAGGAATGACACCCTATGAGACATTGTATGGGATGTAGAACGCTGTTGTGTTGGTATCAGGATGGTGAAAGTGCTATTTTAGGACCAGAATTTGTACAACAGACTACAGAAAAAGTGAAGATGATTCAAGACAAGATGAGGACAACTCAGACTCGACAAAAGAGCTATGCTGATAAAAGGAGAAGACCGCTTGAGTTTGAAGAAGGTGACTATGTATTTTTGCGAGTGACACCTACGACTGGAGTTGGACGAGTGATTAAGTCAAGAAAGCTCACTCCAAAGTTTATCGGGCCGTATCAGATTTTACATCGGATAGGTCCGGTAGCTTATCAAATTGTGTTACCGCCTTTACTATTGAATCTTCACAATGTATTTCATGTATCGCAATTACGGAAGTACATTCCTGATCCCACTCATGTTATCAAGCTGGATGTGGTATAACTGAAGGAGAATTTAATTTATGAAACGTTTCCAGTCAAGATCAAAGATCGGAGGTAAAGCAACTCCGAGGTAAAGAAATTTCATTGGTTAAAGTAGTCTGGAGTGATATAAGTGGAGAAGCAACGTGGGAGTTAGAGGATAAGATAAAAGAACAATATCCATATTTGTTTTGAGCATGTGTTTAAGTTTCGAGGACGAAACTTTTTTTAGAAGGGGAGAGTTGTAACACCCCAAATTTTTAACTATTTGACAATAATAACAGAATTATATTGTTTTGTGATTTTTGTGTACTGTAAAATTATTTTGACTATTCCGTGAATGCATTTGATCGTCTTGTGTGATTTACTCCATGTCAGGAAAATAATAATTTTCGGGCCGGGAAAAATCTTACGTATTTTAATTATTTCTATTGATTCTTAACTATTTTTACTAATCTGATTTGATTTTCATAAATTTTATAATTTTTATGATTTTTTTGGATTATTGTGAGATTTTATATTTTTTTGATTATTTTAATATTATTCTTGGGCTGTCTGTGGGCCCAGGGAGTTGTATGTGGGACCAAATAGGCCCGGAAAAGTAAAAATTTTCTAGAGCCAAAAAATTTTGTACTGTTGAGACGGGGACGGGAGATCTTATTAAACCCGAAATCAGAAACAATTTTTGAAATTTTCTTTTATTGTGTTTTGTACTGTTTTATTTATTGGGTAATAAAAATACAGTAAGCATTGTCCGTATGGTAATAGCAGCTAGAAAAAAATATTATACTGGTTAGTCAAATTAAGTAGTTATGACAACTTTATGGAGGACCAATAGGAAGCAAGCTTGGTGAGGAAGGCTTTGGATATCCACCATTGATTTAATCTATGGTGGAGATTGGTCTCACAAAGTGACAAGGACCTTTTGTGACCCTTGGATGGAAAGTATGAAGAGTAGATCTTGACCCTCCATTTTTGAGATGTATCTAATGGCTAAGGTTTCATGGAGGAAGGATCCAGTGGTTCAAATTCAATCTTATCATTTGGAAACCTACACCAAAGATTAACCATTGATTCACTCAATGGCTCTTGAAGCCTCAAAAAGTGGCTAGATGTATTTGGACATAACCTTAGTGTTTAAGCGGGGGAGGGGCTCACGGTTTTGAAGGCTAAATAGCTATAGGAAAATTTCAATTCATTTCTATCACTCTACTTTATCATTTCCTAAAGCTAAAGCTTCACAAAACTTTTCTCTCCTTTTCTCTCAACTCAACCTCACGGCCAAGAGGCCAAGATCATACCTTCACTCTCCAAAAATTTTAACTAACCTTATTTCTTAAATCTTTACCTAAATCCAAGATACTTTGTAGTTAAGAGCAAGTCCTAAATCATTCATCTTCAAGGACTTTCTTCAAGATCAAGTTCTAGAGTTTTAAGGTGGAGTTATGGAAACTTCACTACTTGTCTCATTTTCATGTTCTAGGCCATGTTTTGATCCATGGTCCTTCTTATTCAAGCTTTAGATGCTAATAAACTTGTGTTTATTTTATGTTTAAGAAGCTCTTGGTAGTAAAGGACTTGTACAAGAAGCAAAACAAGGAGGAGCTTTGGAGGTTTCTCCAAGAGGTAAGAGGGAGATCTATCTCACCAACTAAGTATGGTGGTGAGAGATGAACTTGTATTTGATGGATGGTGAATCCATGTGAGGATTCATATCCATAGTTGTGTAAATTTATTTATGGTGGTTATGTGCTTTAAATTTATTTGTTTATATTTTTATGCTTTACATGATTTTAGTGCTTTCATGATATGCTTGATGTATGTTGTAGTATAATATATGATTATATGTCATAATATATGTTGGAAAGGAAAATTATTTTAGTTCCAAAGACCATGAGTCTCACGGCCTCAACACCTCAAAATAAGTATTTCCAAGTTAATATTTTCATGAATGAAAAAAATAGATGTTTAGAAGAGCAAGGAAAATGAACAAATGTTTTGGTTTTAAAGACCAAGTACCTCACGACCATGGAAGCTTCAATGATTTTGTTTGTGTAAAAATATGATTTGTAAATTGTAACTTAGTTGATTTGAAGAAATAACAAATAAAAATGGAAACAAAACAATTTATTACTTGTATAAATGAGATTTCATTTATGAAAAGGAAAGAATGAGGTTGAAAGTGTTTGAACCTCAAAATTATTTTATAAAGTGAATTAATTTTTAGATTAATCACGTTATACATTGGTGACTTGAAATTTACTAACGTATAGCTCACTCTTTGGTTTTGGAGCACATTAGGAAATTTTAAGCTAGAAACATTAATTAAATCATTGAAAAGGTGATTTTGAGGAATAAATTACGAAAATGATTTCTTAAGTAAGAAAATGTGAAAAAAATGAAGTAGAAGTCATGTTAATTTTTAGAAACGTCAAAATGATGTTTAAAATATTGAAAAATATTTTACGCAGTTGAAAAACAATGAAAAATGTGTTTCGCTACTTAAAAATATGATTTTTAAGCTATGTGATTTCAAAAAAGTTAAAAAATCACTACGCGGTTTGGAAAAAAGTTTAAATATTTTTACACGGTTGAGAAAATGTTGAAAAATCAATACGCGATTTGAAAATGCAACAAAAATATTGCGCGATTATGGAAATGCAGTAAAATGTTTACGCGAATAAAAATACAGTAAAGATACTGTTGGGCCAGTGTGTAGACCCTGTATATGAGATCATGACTTTAGACTATGATTGGCATGTATGCATTGAACATGCATTGGAAAAAATCCGATGGACTATGTGAAGGCTAATGGCCTAGGAGAGACTTACACCTCTTGAGTGGGTGCGATATGCGTAGTGTAGGTCACTTGTTGACCTTGGGGGCATTGGGTTGTGGGTTTTCCACAATGGGCAGTTGGTAGCTCTTTTGTACCATGGATTGGACCAATGCAACGCACCGACGATCCAGACCGAGACACTATTCTTAATCAAGATCTGGTAAAGGTTGTCATGTATATGCTAGATGTGCAAAAACTTATGAGAGTTGTGGCACGTGGTCTGAGGCATGTTGGTACAGACAGATCTTTTAGATCAATCTCAATGACTTGAGTTAGCTCCATGGAGTAAGAAATTGAGTCTATGTGCACATGTATAATCTGAGCATTTATATCTGTGTAATATTTGAATTGTCAAATAATTGGATAATATTGAGGGCATGATTATAATTATTGTTTGTTTTATCTGTATGATATGTTGTATTTGCTGTCTCCATGCTACCATGTTAGTATTGGCGTAGATAGTCTCACCTCTTTGTATGCCTATTCTTGTATTGTATTTATATTTGGTAAAGACGCTGAGCAAAGTATCGAGTAAGAAGGCGAAGAGGAGCAGATTCTTGCTGAGGAGGCTGAGTTCTGATTTGATGGCAACCAGATCTAGTTTCTTTGGGTATGTGAGATTGCAGTTTCATGGAGGAGCTGGTGCTTGGCGTATTAGTCCCAATGAGGAGGGACTTATCTATCAGGGACATGTGACAGTTAATATGAGTAGGATCTTTCATGGAAATCCTTTCTTTTCTGTTACTATAATATGAGTAGGATCTTTCATGCCCTTAGCTTCCCCCCTTTGAGTGGGCTGCTGCTGTGCTGGAGAGAGAGAAGAGAGAGAGGAATTTTTGGCTTCCCTTGGAAGCTAAGGGCATTTGAGTCATTGTTTGGTCAAAGCTTCTCAAAGAAGCTTTGATTATTTAATATTAAATTTGAATTAAAGTAGATTGATTAGACATAAAGTAGATTTTATTTGGATAATGTGATAGGATTTTTATTACATGCTATTATCCAATGGATAATAGTTACAGTTGACAGAAGTCAGTATTTAATTAATCTGATAGATAAATTTTTTGCAGTATTGGTTTGTTTTATCTGTTAAGATTTCTCAAAAATTGTGAAACCTCGTAAACTATGTCCAACCTCGGGTTTAGTAAGATCCCCCATCGACATGTCCATAGTCCAAGGTTCTCGGAGGAAACATTGCGTTTCTCCAGTTCTACTCAGTGCCCACGCTAAACGAGGAATATATTAAAATATTCGATGTTTTCGGAAAAATCCCAAAAAATTCTCAAAAATTGCAAATATTATAAAACGACTATTTGACATATAATTTTCCAATTTTTGAAGCGTTACAGTCGTTTTCCCGACTCTGCTCAAGTTTTACGCGAAACGAGAAATATATTAAAATATTCGTCATTTCTGAAAAATTCTAAAAAAATTCACATAAATCACAAATATTAGAAAATGACTATTTGTGGTAAAATAAGTAATTTTTGGAGCGTTACATTGACCTCGGCAATTCTCAGTTCAGTGTGCACGTAAAATGAGGAATATATTAAAATATTCGTCGTTTCTAAAAAATTCCAGAAAAATTCCTAAAAATCAAGAATATTGTGAAATGATTATTTATGACTAAACAGATACTTTTCGGGATGTTACAACACTCTCCTACTAAAAAGGAATTTCATCCTCGAAATTTACATACCTCAAAATAGTTCTGGATGTTGCTCCTTCATCTTGTCTTCCAATTCCCACGTTGCATCACCAGTCATCTCATTCCAAATCACCTTTACCAATGGAATCTCCTTTCCTCTAAGTTGTTTTATCCGTTGATCCTCGATTCTCACAGGAGGTGCCTCATAGGTTAAGTTCTCTTTTAACTGTTCTGTGTCTGATGCTAAGACATGACTTGGATCAGGCAAATACTTGCGAAGTTGTGACACATGGAAGACATTGTGTATGTTGGAAAGAAAAGGAGGTAAGGCTATCTGGTAGGCTACTAGACCTATTCGGAGAAGAATTTGGTAAGGTCCAAGGAATTTTGGAGTGGGTTTTCTAGATTTCAAGCCCGGCCGACCCCAGTCGTGGGCGTGACTTTCAAGAACACATGCCCACCTTCTTCAAACTCAAGAGGCTTTCTCCTCTTATCTGCATAGCTCTTTTGCCGGCTCTGAGCAGTCTTCATCTTCTCTTGAATCATCTTGACCTTCTCGGTCGTCTGTTGAATGATATCTGGTCCAATCATGAGACACTCTCCATCTTGGTACCAACACAAGGGTGTCCGACACCGTCGTCCATACAGGGCTTCATAGGGTGCCATCCCTATACTTGCATGGTAACTATTATTGTAAGTGAACTCTATCAATGGCAAGATTTGATCCCAACTTCCAGTCTGCTCTATAGTACAAGCTCTAAGTAGATCTTCTAGAGATTGGATCGTCCTTTCCGATTGTCCATCAGTTTGTGGGTGGTACGCTGAACTCAGACGTAACTTTGTTCCCAACGATGCCTGTAGACTCTGCCAAAATTTTGAAGTAAACCTTGGATCCCTATCCGAAACAATACTCGTAGGCATACCATGCAGTCTGACAATCTCTCCAATATACAGTCGAGTCAGCTTCTCCAAACTGTACCTTATGTTGATCGGGAGAAAATGAGCTGATTTTGTGAGTCGATCAACTATTACCCAAATCGAGTCATGTCATATTCTTGTCCTTGGCAAACCCACAACAAAGTCCATCGCGATGCTGTCCCATTTCCATTCAGGTATAGACAATGGTTGTAGCAATCCAGCGGGTCTTTGATGTTCCACTTTGGCTTTTTGACAAACCAGACAAGTCGATACACATCTAGTGACGTCACTCTTCATCCCATGCCACCCAAACAACTTCTTTAAGTCTTGGTACATTTTTATTATGCCCGGGTGCATATTCAGCAGGCTGGTGTGGGCATGATCCAAAATATACTGCTTAAGCTCTTGGTCACGGGGAATGCAGACTCTACCCCAAAATCTCAGAATTCCATCTGTTCCTTCCTCGAATTCCATTTCCCTGCCTTGCTTTATTTGCTCTCTCACCTTTTGCAAGAATTCATCGGCCTTCTGCTTTTCTCGTATGTCCTCCATTAGCTCGCTTGAGATGGTAACCATATTCATACAAATTTTTCATGGTTTCAACTCTACAAACGATCACATATCTCTAAACTGTTCGATGAGCTCCTTTTCCTTGATCATCAGGGTAGAAGCACTGATAGTCTTTCTGCTTAAGGCATCAGCCATGACATTCGCATTGCCAGGGTGGTACAATAGCTGAAAGTCGTAGTCCTTCAAGAATTCTAACCATCTTCGCAGTCTCATGTTCAGCTCCTTCTGATCATACAAGTACTTCAAACTTTTGTGATCGCTGAAGATGTTGAACGTTGCTCCATAAAGGAAATGTCTCCATATCTTCAGAGCAAAAACCACAGCTACTAGTTCCAAATCGTGTGTTGAGTAGTTCTTCTCATGCACTCGCAACTGTCGCGAAGCATAGGCCACCACTCTTCTGTGTTGCATAAGAACAGACCCCAATCCCTGGTACGAAGCGTCACAGTACACCTCGAATGGCTCATTCGGATCAGGTAGCACCAATACGGGTGAGGTAGTCAGTCGTTTCTTCAACTCTTGGAAACTCTGTTCGCAACTATCAGTCCATTCAAAAGCTTGATTCTTCCTTGTCAGCTGAGTGAGCGGTCCAGCAATCTTGGAAAACCCTTCTATAAATCTTCTGTAATATCCGGCTAAACCCACGAAGCTACGAACTTCCGTCACTGACTTCAGTTGTTCCCACTGTAATACTGCCTCTACTTTTGACGGATCCACTGCAATCCCTTCCTTCGAGATCACATGGCCCAAAAACTTCACCTCATCAAGCCAAAACTCACACTTTGACAGTTTGGCATACAGTTCTTTCTCCTTCAAAATCTGAAGAACTATGCTGAGGTGTTCAGCATGATCCTCCTGATTCTGGGAATATATCAGGATGTCATCAATGAAGACGACAACGAACTTGTCCAAGTACGGACGAAAGATTCTGTTCATGTAGTCCATGAAGATAGCTGGTGCATTCGTCACGCCAAACGGCATCACAAGGTATTCGTAATGACCGTATCGGGTATGAAAAGCAGTCTTGGGTATATCCTCCGTTTTCATTCTTATCTGATGGTACCCAGATCTTAAATCGATCTTCGAAAATACCGTTGCTCCCTTCAGTTGGTCCATCAAGTCGTCGATTCTTGGGAGAGGATACTTGTTCTTGATTGTCAACTTGTTCAACTGCCTATAGTCCACACACAATCGTGAAGTACCATCCTTCTTTCGAACTAGCAACAATGGTGTTCCCTATGGTGACACACTTAGTCTGACAAACTGTTTCTCCAAAAGCTCCTCTAACTATTTCTTCAGTTCTGCTAATTCTGTCGGCGACATCCGGTAAGGTGCTATAAACACGGGACCAGTTCTCAGTACAAGGTCAATAGCAAAACTCTATCTCACGCATCGGCAGTAAACCAGGTACATCTTCGGGGAAGATTTCAGGAAATTCCTTCACCACTAGAATAGTACTCAGATTAGCCTCGCTCTCGACTTTCAAAGAAGATAGTAGCATGTATCCCTGAGCTCCTTCTTTCAAGAAAGCTCATGCTTGGTTGGCGGTCAAATATCTAGAATTCTCATCCACAGGAAAGACTATGATTTTTTAGAGCAATCTAACAGAACATGGTTGGAAGATAACCAGTCCATCCCTAAGAGTATATCTAGTTGTGAAAGAGGTAAACAGATCAAATCGACAGAAAAGATTTGACCTTCAACAATTAAGGGACACTTCAAACAGACTTTGGTAGTAACTACCGGTTTATCAGTGGGGGTTGACACAGTCAATTCAAAAGGTAGTTCAGACATAGGTAAGCCAAGTCGTAGCACACAGTCATATGATATGAAAGAATGGGTTACCCCAGAATCATACAGTACTTTTAAAAGATTACCTTCTATGGCGCCTTCTCCTTGAATCAAGTCTTTAGATTCGGAGGCTTCAGCTCCGCTCATGGTGTAGACTCGACCTCCGGCTTGCGATTTCTTGGCTCGAATTGCATTGACTGAAGGTTCAACCTTTGTCTGATTGCAGTCTCTAGACACATGGCCCGATTTGCCACATCTAAAGCAGATGATCCCCTTGATCGTGCAGTCTCTCGTGAGATGATCTTTCCGACACTTTAGGCATTTGGACGGGTAGGTCATATTCTGACCAGTTCAGTTCTCAGAAGAACCTCCACCAGGACTTCCACCGGTTTGTTATTGACTTACCGTTGGTCGGGAATAGGGCTTCTTTTGGAAGCGGTTTGAACCATTGCCTCCACCTCTTTGGAACCTCGCAGGCCCAAAGTTCTTGTTCCTCCAGTCTCTAGCCTGTTCCAAGGCTTCAACTTCACAGCACGTATCCAACAATTCTGAAAACACCTTCATCTTCAGAGTGATTACAGCCTTCTTCACTTCATACCTCAGTCCTTCCGTGAACTTCCAACATTTCCAGGCTTCATCAGTCTGATGCTGGTAGTGGGTTGAGAACTTCTCCAGGTTCTCAAATTTGGCTGCGTACTCGCTGACGGTCATGTTCTCTTGCCTCAGGTTGAGGAACTCCATCTCTTTTGCATGTCTTGCATTAGCAGGAAAATATTTGTCCAAGAACTTGTTCTTGAACACATCCCATGTGATGTCAGTTCCTTCGGCTTCCAGTGCTCTTTGAGCTCCGTTCCACCAGTCTTCGGTGTTGCCCACAAGCATGAAGGTAGCATAGTTCACCTTCTTGTCTTCGGCACAGTTCATGCCACGGAAAACCTTCTCTAGTTCCTTGATCCACAGACTAGCCTTGTCTGGATCAAATTCTCCCTTGAACTGCGGAGGGTTGTGGCGACGAAATTCTGCTAAGTTCTATGCATCGGCAGTCGCCTTGAGCTGTTAAGCAGCTCTCTCTTGTTGCTGAGCAGCACGTTCGTTCTGTTGGGCGATGGCTTCCGCCATCCTCTGCATCGCCTCTATAGCAGCTGCCATTTCTCCACCTCTTGCCATCTCGCTTTTCTTCTTAAATCAAGTTACTGAAAACATAAGGAAAGTCAGAGGGATTCATTCAAAAACACCAACCACAGAGATTCACACACAGCACAAACAAGACAGACTCATACACAAGACCCAAAGAAACATAAACCAAGGCTCTGATACCAACTTAATGTAACGCCCCTTTTGGGAGGGAACATCACATTGTCGAATAAAAGAAAATGCAAAAAATAAAATTTTAACAAAATCAAGACCCGGTTCATTAGTTTAAGTTTAACTTGTTCGATGCTTAAATACGTGAGTAAAAATAGCAGTATATATTTTTTTTCTTTTAATGGTTAATCATTTTAACAATACGGAATATAAATGACGGTAAAGAATAAGATAGTAGGCAACATTCACATCTGAATAACATGAATAATATATATATATATATATATATATATATATATATATATATATATATATATATATATATATATATATAATGTGCCGACATCAATTGTACTTAGATACAAGCCTCGAACTATCCAAAAAGCAAAACTATACCGCCCCAAAGGATTATACAAATATACCCCAGAGATATCAAAATATACAACCCCCAAAAAAATAATACGTCAGCCCCCAAAATAAAACACTGGTAGCCATCAGTAGCTACCAGTAAAATCAGTCTCTCGAAGGAGGAAGGACCGTTTCCGGGTCCTCAGCAGGATCCTCCTCTTCAGAGGAAACCTCCATGGGAACCGCGGAACCGCGGGCAGGAGCCCGAGCAGTAGAATCAAAAGAATTCTCCCAAGGGTGTAGTAACGATCACCCTACATCTCTCGGATGGGTAGGTAGAACTCCAGCCGCAGGCTGACATGGCAGGTGAGGACAAGCGTCTCATGACGTCTCCAGGCTAGGGCAATCGACACATCTCCCAGGTAGACGCAGCGATCGGAATTCAAGTTGATATGCCAGCACTCTAGCCCTCCGAGGAAGGTCAGACGCACATCACCTAGAAATCCGCACATACGTGCCGCCATCGTCTCAGTGGAAGCTAATCTTGTTCGGGCCAGAAGCCAGGAAATTCAGGATCTTCCGTCTCCTTGCCGTCGTCTTCGATCAATACAATACACGCACATACAACAAGTAATGGAGATACAAGAAAAGAGGTAAGACATCCTACCATCATTACCAATTATAGCAGCCAGAAACAGAACGGCACAATGCGCCTAATTAACAATTCCAAAATAGTATCTCCAAATAATAAACAGTAAGTCCAACAGTAAGCAAGTAAACAGTTCCAGGCAGATATTCATTACAGTAATAATTAAACAAGTCATATTTACGGAAATCAATAATTCACAATGATAGAGTATATCATGATACATATGCATGCTTTCCTAATTCCTACTCCATGGAGCTAGACTCAAACAGTCGGAGAAAAAGATCAGGAGACGTGTCTGCAACTCAGCTGCCATGGCCAAAGTGCTATTCATCAGTAATTTTCACGTGCACATCAGGCATTGTACAGACAGTCCGCGATCGATCACGATATAGGACAGTGTCAAGTCCGAATCATCGGTGCGTTTGCATCAGTTTGCCCCACGGGCAGAGGAGCTACCAACTGCCCATTGTGAGGGACCCGCACCCTGATGCCCCCAAGGTCATAACAAGACCCACACTAGTCTACTCGCACCCGCACAAAGGTGTGTTCAATCTCTTAGGCAACTTGGCCTTACAACAGTCCACAGGACATCACAATGCATAAGATACTATGCATAAACATGTATGATTCACAATTTCCTACAATTCCATAATATGCCACAATTGGCCAAGATAAGCATCAACATATAAATGGTCACTCACATAGACCCATAATGTCATAATATAGGGATCAAATCAATTGGTACATTCTTAGGTTCATTATGAATCCTAACTTAGAATTTATTTCCTTTTTCAAGGTTCATGTCCAATCCGATTCTTAAAGTTAATTCAATCCTCCAAGGTAATTTAATCTCTTACAAGTTGTAAATTGTTCAAGCTCTTAGGCCTCACACTCTCTTGTTTTTCACTCACTTGGAATTACCTTAAGTCTTATGGCAATCTTACTCTTAGTCCTTTTAAGATTTATGTAATCTCTAATTCTATTAAATTCTTCCAATTTATTAATTATCCAACTCATTCCATAGGTTTCTAATTACCTAATTACTCATGCTTCCAAATTGCCAAGGTTTCATAATTAAGTCTCAAGGGGCCTTAGAGGCCGTGGCCTCACAAGTGTTTCAATTCCAACTCTTTTCAAGTTATCACATTACATATCCTTCTCTTAATTCATTTAATTGTTCACTTGTTAAATTAGTTCACCAAGAACCCTAATTTACTTGGCTCAAAACTGTAGCTTCCTTAGAAATTTCCATTCCAAGCTTTTCCTTCCATTGATTTCATCTTGTCACTCAATTAATTCAAGTCATGTATGTAATTGGCTAGCTGACATGGACAATGATTTTGATGATAACAAACATTAAGATGATGAGAAGATCAAGTCTAAGGTTTTCAAGATTAGCTTTAGGACTTAAGGTCTTTGTAAGGAGACTCATTGGATATCTCATTGATTTTGGACACAAAGAAATATTTTCAAAATTGTTTTAAATTAAATATCACAAATCCAAATCATGGTTTTGAAAGCATTTAAAAGTGTTAAAAGCCTTTTTTCAACAGAGGTATTCAAATACCATTTAAAGGTATTCGAATAACATCCTAGTATCATGTTTTTACAAAGCTTTTTAATCAGAGGTATTCGAATACCTCTGATGGTATTCGAATACGGTATTTGAATACCTCCTGATGGTATTTGAATACCACAGGATTTCTGAAATAGAAAGAAACGGCTATAATTCAAATTTAAATGGATATTAATTGTTTAAACGGCTCTTTTTCTCAAATGCTCTATAAATAGAGACCTTGGGTTTCTTCTAAAGGTTGCCCAACCACTTGAATTATTTTTGCTTGTGTCAAAAACGTGATTCACTATTTTCTCTTATTTTCTGTGCTCTTTTCGCCAAAATCTTGAGATATCCTTAGAGAGCTCCATAGTGCTTCAAGTTGTAATATTTGCTCGAGTGAGAGTTTCTCTTCTTCATCTATTTCTCGATATCTTGTATTGTGAGGGTGAGGTATCCCTCGGTAAAAGGGTGAGGTATCCCTTGTTGTAAAGAATGTGAGGTATCCTTCAAAGGGGTGAGGTATCCCTCTAAGGTTTGTGTAAGGGTGAGGTATCCTCTGCAGGTGAGGCTTTAGCACAAGGGTAGAGTTTCCTGTGTGTGAAAAGTGCTCTATTGTGTAAAGGTTGCAAGCACTGTTGTTAAGCTTGTATTGAATAGTGAAAAATCTCGAACTGTGTTTCGGGGGATCGGACGTAGGCCACAAGTGGTTGGTGGTCGAACCAGGATAAATATCGTGCCTGCTTTTCTACCCTTAATCTTTTATCTTTATGCACTTTATTTATTCTTGCAATTTAATTATTAATTGTTCTTCTTATCTTCATCTCATTCACGACTTTTAATAATTCAGTATAATTTATTTGTTTAAGGCTTTTGCGAAAAATCCTTAATTACTCAATTCACCCCCCCTCTTAAGTACTGAAGCCACTTGGGTAACAATGTACTCACTAAAATTTGTTCACAAATTAATCATTTTCCAGCCCAAAAACCGTGGCCACCCTATGAGTTTTAATCTCAAATTTTTCTTCTATTAAATTCCATTTTATCTATTGATTAATTTAAGTCTTATGCTTGTTACAACTCAATCATAAATTTACCTAAATTCTAGCCTAAAACCGTGGCCCTCCAAGGACCATTCCAAATTCATTTTCTTCCATTTCAAGTGATTCAATCCAATCCAACATATCAATATACACAATCAATCAAATTAAGGATATGAATTCCATAAAATCAACATACAAGCTTACTAATCACAAAATCAAAGGATAACCCTCATTAGAGTTTTTCCACAAACAACAAAATCAAAGTTCCTAGATGCTAAGAGAGGTTGAGGAGGAGTGTCTTCCTCTTACCCAAGTGAAGAGAACAAAAGAAACACCAAGGAATCTTCTTGCAATTTTCGGATTTGCACCTCCAAGAACCCTAGAAATTTCAACTTTGTTAAATCAACACCAAAGCTTGAAAAATAAGCCATGGATGGTCACCAAGGAGACCATGACCACAAAAATGGAGAGAGGGGAAGAGAGGTCTTGAAACTTATCCAAAAAGCTCAAAGCTTGAAGCTTGGAGAAAGTGTTGAAGATGGAGGATTTTCAAGAAACTCCAAGAAGAAAAGATGTTTAGAATGATGAGAGGATTAATGAAATGTAGTTGGTTTAACTTTTTGTGATGGATGGGGTGTGGTGAGGGCTGCTGGCCGAAGCTCTCATGTAGAGAGAAGGAGGAGAAGAAGAAAAATGAAGAAGGAAGAAAGGATGAGAGAGAAAGGCATTAGTGAATTTTTGGAAATTAGATGATGATATGAATAATTGAAACAAGCTAATTTCCCCCCCCCCCTTGAGTGGGTTGCTGCCGTGCTGGAGAGAGAGAAGAGAGAGAGGAATTTTTGGCTTCCCTTGGAAGCTAAGGGCATTTGAGTCATTGTTTGGTCAAAGCTTCTCAAAGAAGCTTTGATTATTTAACATTAAATTTGAATTAAAGTGGATTGATTAGACATAAAGTAGATTTCATTTAGATAATGTGATAAAATTTTTATTACATGCTATTATCTAATGGATAATAGTTACAGTTGACAGAAGTCAGTATTTAATTAATCTGACAGATAAATTTTTCGCAGTATTGGTTTGTTTTATCTGTTAAGATTTCTCGAAAATTATGAAACCTCGTAAACTGTGTCCAGCCTCGGGTTTAGTAAGATCCCCCGTCGACATGTCCATAGTCCAAGGTTCTCGGAGGAAACATCGCGTTTCTCCGGTTCTGCTCAGTGCGCACGCAAAACGAGAAATATATTAAAATATTCGACGTTTCCAAAAAAATCCCAGAAAATTCTCAAAAATTGCAAATATTATAAAACGACTATTCGTCATATAATTTTATAATTTTTCAAGCGTTACAGTCGTTTTCCCGACTCTGCTCAAGTTTTGCGCAAAACGAGGAATATATTAAAATATTCGTCGTTTCCGAAAAATTCCGAAAAAATTCACATAAATCACAAATATTAGAAAATGACTATTTGTGGTAAAATAAGTAATTTCCGGAGCGTTACACTGACCTCGGCAATTCTCAGCTCAATGTACACGCAAAACGAAGAATATATTAAAATATTCGTCGTTTTCGAAAAATTCCTAAAAATCAAGAATATTGTGAAATGATTATTTATGACTAAACAGATACTTTTCGGGACGTTACAGTCTGAGATGTTTCAAAAAGAGGAGTAGAACTCTTTTCACTCTTTGGGCCATTAACATAGCTTGTATTAACTCTAAAAGTGACTCCCAAGCTTCTAAAGTTAAACTTATTCTTCTCAGAATCAGGCACAAATATATGGTTTGAAAGTATAACATGTTGACATTGTGGAAGATGAAAATCCTCCAACTTCCTTTGTAGTTTTGAATTAGCTTCTTCAGAGTCAAGGGCACTAGATGCAGAATGTAACTGCCTAGTTACTTCAGCTGAAACAGAAGGAGCCGGTGCAATCATTGGTCCAGAACCCTAATTAACTGTATTTGTTGGCTTTGGTTTCGATTTCGTCATTATACCCAAGAACACTAGGACTTTGGTTTGAACTTCCAAGCCACCATTTACATTGGAATTAGAAGCATATATAAGCTAGAAGTGTTTCTCTATGTCTCTGATATGTAAATAGGGCACGAGATTCGATCTGCTTGTGAAGTGATTATACGATTAAGAATGAAGACTGTAACAATGGGTTTGGTAGATCTAGAGACACCGGTTCAAGGCCTTTGTCATTGTCGGTAATAGAAATAACGATATAGTTCTCTACATCAAGTGTAGCAAGGAGGCCGTCATCGCCATTAGCGGCACCATCTGTAACGCACCTAAATATACCAACTGCAGCGCAATCGTCATTACACCACAGTTACTAAATCCAGGTGTGTCACAGTCATGATAACAGTAGTTTCCAAAATTTACGAGTTTAATTTTTTTTTTCCTTTTTCGCATTTATGCATAAGTAGAAAATACGAGCCATGAATGAAATATAAATGTAGTCAACCCTTAATACAACCATTGGCATAGAATCACGTTCCTTATATATATATATATAGTTTATAGCCAATTTACACGAATTACTGATAACATAGAATATAATAATTACAGAGTCAAATGAAATACAACGGGAATAAAAACAATAAAGGGGAGGAGTAGTAACCCAGGGATGGGTACTACCAGCAGACAAGGCCGCAACCCCATATGCACATGACGCACGACGTCCCAATTGACACGACAGGCATCAATGCCACCACGCGGCTGCACTCTTACGTAGCTGACGAAATCTTGTCCAGATGCTCAAGTCAATCAACCGATGGTATGGTCCCTCTTTACCTTCCTCACGATCTTTTATCAAACATAAATGTAAAACAGAAATGCACAAATATAGGAAAGAGGTGAGATTCCCAGCTTTCAGTACCAACATGGCAGCAAGAAAATAAACGGCGTCGAACGCCCACATAAGACACAGTTAATACATACAAGTACAGTAATACATGAAAGCAATTAATGAGAGTAAAACAGCAAAATCAATAGTTAACATTATCCATAGCCAGCTAGCAACATTAGCATTACCAAGAGTCAAATAAATATCACAGTCATAATAGTAAACACATTATCCAATCATAAATGCTCAATGGACCATGTGACTGACAACTCACAATGCAACAAGGGTACCAAAGTTCCTACTCCATGGAGCTAGACATAAATATTTTCGAAGTGAATGATTAAGGAGTAATACCAGTATCTCAGTAGCCTTAAAATATAGTGTGCTTTCTTTCATAAAATTATTTGCGCAATGGCTTATACATGGTACCTCAACAGTTGATCGCGACATAGGACAGCGTCTTAGTTAGGATCGTTGGTGTGTTGCATTGGTCTATCCCACGGCCCCAGTGGAGCTACCGCTGTCTATTGTGAGACACCCACACCCCGACGCCCTCAAGGTCATGACACCTACGCTTAGTCTATTCGCACCCGCACATAGGTGTTATTCAAACTCCTAGGCATACATCGCCTTACTAACCATGTCCAACGGACAACACATGCATGACGACACAATGTCCAATCATGTATGTTCATCAATGACGCATTCAACATAAGCCTTTCCTCAATGGCACATAAGCATTATTCAATGTCCAACATGACATATCAACCATACATTTATTAAAACATTGCCTCAATGGCACATCATCATTCTTATCTCATTTAGTACTACATCAATAATTCTCAGTATCAATATATATTCCTCATTACACACATACCACAATTTCCATGTCATGGATCCAAGAATTCCATATTCAAAATCATTTCTTCTCTATCGGTATGAATACACATTCCTATCACAATTAAGTAAAGTAAAATCCTTGAATCCAGGGTTTTTAGGTTATGTTTGAGTTACAAAGGACAAAGAACCATAATCTCAATCATTTCCAGCTCAAAAATCTCATTTTTGGTCTTGGTAATCGATTACATCACCCTTGTAATCGATTACCCGAGGAACAGAATCTCTGTAATCGATTACAATCTCATTGTAATCGATTACGTGATTCCCAGAACCACGTTTTGTAACTTCAAGGCCTTGGTAATCGATTACACAGCCCTGGTAATCGATTACCAATTGGACAGAACCTCCGTAATCGATTACCCACAAGTTGTAATCGATTACGTGATTCCCAGAAGCACCATTTCGTGACATCAGAGGCTTGGTAATCGATTACAAGCTAGACAGAATCTCGGTAATCGATTACACACAAGACGTAATCGATTACCAGATTTCCAGAATCACGATTTCATACCCTTAAGAGCTTGGTAATCGATTACAAGCCTCGTGTAATCGATTACCACACGTAATCTTGCAGAAAACAGAGTTCTCCAGGTTCTTTAAATCAAACCAAACCAATCATTATCATATTTAATCAACAAGTTACTCAAATATATCTTCAAATCATGCAAGAGACATCAATAAATCATACAAACCCGACAAAATGCACTATCATGAAGAACAACATAAAAATGAGAGAACTCTATACATGGATTCAGAAATCAATAACAACACACATACATGACATTCCCTTACTACCAAGATTGATTGAAGAGGATCATCTCCCTCTTACCTATTTGGAAGACAACACAATGTGCCACTCCTTCTTGCCCTAGATTTTCGTTTTCCCCCTTCAAGAAAACTCCAATGTGAGTGATCACCCCAATGTCCACTCAAACCATGAAAAATAGGTTCTTGGTCACCAAGGTGGCCAAGAGAAACGAAAATGGCAAGAAAAATGGAAGAAAGTTGAAGGCTTTAACTTAAAGCTCCAAGCTTTAGCTTCAATGGTGGAAGAAAAATGGAAGAAGAAGAAGAACCAAAAGATGGAAACAAAAGAGGACTTGGAATGGTGTAAGGAAGCAAGAATCTTTGATGATGAAGCAAGCAAAGGATGCATTTGCCTCCGGGGAGCGGTTGCACGGTGGAGAAGAAAAGAAGAAGAGAGGAAATGGATATTTGGGGTTTAGAAAAATGAGAGTGAAATATTAGGAAGAGGAGAGAAATTATTTAGGCTTCCCTTATAGCCTCTGCCATAGAAGAGTGGAGAAGGGAGAGAGAAAAATGTGTCAAATAGGAAGCTTCTTGGAAACTTCCTACAAGGGGTTTTAATTAACTAAATTCTCTTTTTCTTCTTTCTTGAAAATAATACTAAAAAGGGGTTTGACACAAGGTAATTTTTGAATAATGTGATAAGATTTTTATTACGTGTTATTATTTATTGGACGTAGTTATGGTTGGCAGAAGTCAGCATTAACAAATCTGACAGATAAATTCTTCGCAGTGTTTTATTATCTCATCTGTTAAGATTTCTCGAAAAATATGAAATCTTGTAAACTGTGTCCGACCTCGGGTTTAGTAAGATCCCCCGTCGACGTTTCTATAGTTCAAGGTTCTCGGAGAAAATGTCTCATTTCTCCGATTTCGCTCAGTACACACGTAAAACGAGAAATATATCAAAATATTTCGCGTTCTCAGAAAATTCTAGGAAAAATTTTCAGGAAATCACAAATATTTTAGAATGAATTTTGATAGTAGAAAAGTAAATTTTGGGGTGTTACACCATCATACTCACGAAGCCGTCGGCGCCATCATTCGTGGCTATGGGAGTCGTCATCTTCCTTATGGTGCATTTGAGCAACACCTATGGCCCTTGTATGTTTCATCTTCTTCCTCATGGGGGAGTCATGACTGTGCATCTATTCGCGTTTGCTAAAGTCGCAACTCACAGTGACACCTTATAGGCTCGATCCACCATTAATGGTGGCAACCAAGTTCTACGGCAATGACAACGTGACTCACAGAGAGACCCCGACACTTTTTCACCGGAACTTCATCGTGACCTCTTGCGCACTAGATTAGGACTTCTTCTTCTTCCTCGCGTGACAGTCATGGCTGCTGCTTTGCAAATGGAATCAAACTCCACTTCATCCAATCCCACATCTACAATTCGTGGGTGGAGGATGATGGAGTTCTAGTGTTTGTGGAGCGATGGCTCATCACCATCAAAGTCTCAGATCTACAATCATGGATGGAGGATGATGGCTCGCTAATGGGTGCAATGGTGCTAGTTTTCAAAGCAAAAGCTGGAACTTGAATCTCCGCTTGGGAGCATCAATGATCTAATATGATCTTTAGTCTCAGTTTTGATATGTGCATTTTGTTGTACAACTTGCCCAAGCAACTTCTGTTGGGCTCTTCTCAAATCTGCATCAAGGCCCGAGATCGTGAGGAGGAGGACCATGATGGCCTCTACTCCCACGGCGTACCCAAGCGCAACCCATCAAAAAGAATATTTGCGTCCATGGAGAGGATAGGCAAAACGGCTCCTTCTATGGGTGCTGCTATGATGTGCTCCATGGTTGCCTTGTCCAAACGTGTGGATCCTTACAAATAGGACAAGTAGCTTGCTCTGTCATGTTTATACCCGCAAAATTTTTTACTAAGAAGAAGACAAACACTGATCACCCGGTCTCATCTAGATCAATGTGAAAGAGGTCAATCATGGTTCAAAGTGAGTGGCCAACACAACACAACCAGATTGGGGATTTTTGGTTAGAGCTTGTCTTCTCCATTACGATAATAATGATGGTGGGAATAGAAGTTTATCGTTGTCACAGACGGTGCCAATGTTCTAAACTGGATTCAGAGCATTACCTGGAAAGGTGGTTGAAGGTGGACTCCTCCATGGCATGGTAGCGACAACGATGGTGCGAGGGGGTAGGTACCTACAAAAAGCACTCTGACACTTAAGTTAGACTGTGTACATAGAAAGCAGTATGTATATCAGATGAGATGCATACCTTTGAGATATGACAAGGCATTTATAAGAGCCTTTTAGGGAGTTATGCAATACAATTATTTAGGATTAGAATCTGTTAGAAATTGTGATATCTTTTAACTAATTTTCTTATTTATGTCAAATATAATTAGTGCGCATATCCATTAAAGATTCTGTGATAGATTTATACATAATAAATATACAGATATACTCATCAAAATTGTGTGTAATAATATTTGGGCACTATTTTCGTGGGCCAAGTTGCTCTTGAACTGCTAACTCAAAATCCGATCCAGAATAGGGTTTATCCATCCAAAAGGGATGAACTTTTCGAACGTTGTACACTATTTTTCATGTTTCAACTTCATGGTGTAGAGATCAATTGTATATTATTTGCTTTCCCAAAGGAAACTTAATAATAGTAGTTTTGTTTTCTCTTGGAAGTTAGATTATTGATTGCCTTTATCATTTATTAATTGTATTGCATTGTGTCAAATAGTCTCCTTTTCGTTGAACAACGATAATGCTATCATAGAAAACTTGATTGGTTCTAAGTTCAAGAAGTGGGAATATTGTGAATGCTTATATCATGAAGATCATGAAGATTGTGATGATAACAAAGTCATGCCAAAGACAAAGTCCAAAGGAAGCATAAATGGTATAGTTTATAGGAGTTAGGGTCTTTATGTGAGAAGCTTTCTATGTAACACCCTCAATAACATGTTAGGCTTATATAGGGTTACAGAAGTAACCTAATACTCGTTTGGCACGATCGTAAAGTTTTGTGACCAACTGAGTTAGTTTAGACATTTTGTCACAACACAGAAGGTGGAAAGTAACTTAGAATGACTCAAATTATGATTGTAAATGCTAAGTGAGTATTTGAATATAAACTGAGTTGATTTGGTATTTTTAAGCATACCAAGTGAGTATTTTAATACCGAATTGACTTGTAGTAGATATGAAAGTTTATGAAAATGATGAAATTAGAATTTTGATGAATCCTAAGTTTTATTTTAATAATTTTGGAAGTGTGGAAACTTGATTCGGTGAAATCTAAGTGTTCTTAACATATATAAAATTCCAGTCACAATAACTTAAGTTACTAAATATCTAAATGTTCTTATCCTATATTAGACTCTCATCATCCACTCTCATTCTTTCTCACGTCTGTGGCAGCAAAAAAGAAGAGAGAAAAAGGGGAAGGAAGGGTAGCAAACGTGAAGGGAAAAGAGGAGGAAGAAAAAGAAAGAAGTGAAGGTGAAGAAGTCTTGAGCTCATTCTTCCAAGACAATAGAGGTAGGGGGTTTTCTTAGCTATCTTTTTCCTTAGATTTGTCTCTCTTGAGTTCTGAAAACTTGGGATTTGATAAAGATTTTGAGATGGGAAAGATGATTATGTGTTCTTTGTAGTTTGAGAATGTGATTCCTTGTTTTGGTTCTCATGAACTTTGAGTTTTTGAAAAATGGGTTGAAACCCACTTTTGATCTTTTGCCCTAACTGGATTTTGAATGTTTGTATATGAAATACTTGATGATAAGATGATATTTTGAGTTGAGGATGAAAGATTAATGGTTTTTGCATTAGCTATGGTTGAAAGGAGGCAATGGTGGGTGGTGTTCTTGAAGAATCTGGAAAAACCATGTTTTTGAGGGAGAGTCGCACCATAATTTTTGGGAGAGTCGCGGCCTCTCTTCCTCTGAAGCCTAGAAACTCAGCCCAAGAGTTTAGGGCCCCAGCACAAAGCTCCCTAAGTCGTAAAACTTCCATGAATTCTTCCCAAATTTGTGTTTTTGTGTGGTTTTTGTTGGTAATGCATCAAGCCATGATATTGGATTGAATGGTGGATTTGCATACTAGTGTATATTGAAGTTTGTGTCATGATATGAGATGATTAGACAGATATCATAGTGAGAAATTGATTCGATCATTACGCTTGATATCATGATGCTACTAATTGAGATTGATTGATGAGATATCAAGGCATTATGTTAGAATCTGAGATTGGTTATTTTATGTGATGTACTGCATACTTGATGATTGATGAAGGATGTGATCCTCACATTTGGTGATAATATATAATAGTGTGAGGATGGTGTTTTCCCTCTCTATTATAGCGATGAGTGGAGGATGGTGATTTTCTTCCCTCATTATTTTGGCATTTGAGGCATGAGATTCCCTCTTTGCTAGATGTTATCCTAAATGGAAGGTATCATGACATATTACCATGGATTTGGTATCATGACATTATCAACTACATTTCATAAACATTTCTAGGATTTGCACAGACATAAACATAAGACATCAATAGGCATATGCATAGTAATTGCATATCTTTGAGATGGAGATTCATGACATTGCATATCTTTGAGATGGAGATTCATGACATTGCAATTGTATGGGTGAATGCATATTTTTGAGATAGTGATAATAATTTTGTGAGTGTGATGGTTTCTTGAAAATTGTTTGTGAAAAATGAGTTTTTATGCAAACTTATAAAAATGGGTTTCTATTTCGGGAAGAGAAAGAAAGTGGATTTGGCTTTTGCCACCTTTCTAGCTTGTATAATTATATAACTTGAGTTTTGAAAAAAATGAGTTTTTCCTCAAAATAACTGGAATAATTGTGATGACATGTTTTATTAATAATTTATTAGGAATTTATAATTCACACCCCATGTTTGTGATTTCCATGATCATTCCAAGAAAGAAAGCCTATGGATAGTAGTATGCAGACAAGATACGAGGAAGCTTAGTTTAGTTTTATTTTGATACTTGTAAATTTATTTTGTGCCTTGAGAGGCTTGGGTACATGTTTTGTATATATTATGTATTTGTGATAAATACATATGCTATGTAATATTCATCTTCTCATGGCTCATATTTTCTGGATATAAGAAATTGTTACATTAGAAATGTTTTAGTAGATAGTAACATCTAGATCTAATTACTGTAGTATAATTATGGTTATACTGTTAGTATTAGATTCAGGATGTTACATTCTAGATATTTCAAAATGTTTTATAATGTTTTTGAAATAGTTTCTCTTGAAAATTATTTTAGTTGGTGGGTATTCTTTAAACAAATGATGTTTTAACCTTGGATTATGAAAATCAAGTTTGTATCTTTGAAACATCTAAGTTTTCTAAGTTGGAAATTTTTTCCAAGCTAATTTGGACACAAAAATAGATTCTAGGATGGTTGTAATCTCATCCAATGGCTTAGTAATCTATTAATAACTTTATTGGAAGCTGGTAATCGATTACTAAATCCTGGTAATCAATTACAGACATGAGGGAACCTGTTTTTCAAAAGTTAGAGGCTTGGTAGTCGATTACCATAACTTGATAATCGATTACCACTGCTCACAGAAGCTTGGTAATCGATTACTAAAGCCTGGTAATCGATTACCACTTGCCTAGAAAGCCCAGAACTTGTTTTAAAAGCTTGGTAATCGAATATCATATGTTGGTAATCGATTATCACGAGCCTGAAAGCCAACAACAACTATTTTCAAAGCATTTAATGTTGAAATAAATACCCCCCAGCTGCTCTTTTTTCACAGAATACTATAAATACATGTTTTTGGGACATCTTTTACACAGAACCAACATTGTGAAACATCTTTCTCCAGGTTTTAATCTGTGATTCATCTCATTCAATCTTTGTGCTCCATTTTTGTCAAATATTTGAGATATCTTTGAGAGCTTCATAGGACTTCCAATTTGTATCATTTACTCTTGTGAGAGTTTCTCTTTCTTCTATACTTTGATTCAATGTAAAGAGGGTGAGGCATCCCTCAAAGAAATTGTAAGGGTGAGGCATCCCAAGGTGTGAAGAATGCTCTAGTTTGTAAAGGAAACAAGTACTTATTCAAGTTTGAAGTAATAGTGAAAAATCTCGGGTGATTACTTGAGGACTAGATGTAGGTCACAAGTGGTTGATGATTGAACTAGGATAAATACTGTGTTTGCTCTTCTAAACTCAAACTCCTTTATTTTTGTTCTTTAATTTCATATGCATGCTTGATTACTTTCTATCTTGGCTTGTCTATTTATGAGTAAAGTATTCTATTTTCTCTATCCATTCACCTCAATCGATAAATAGCTTCGACAAAAAATGTTTTTCAAGTGTTTCTAAAAAGTTTGTAAAACGTTTTTATAAACTCAATTCACTCCCCTCTTGAGTATTGAAGTCACTTGGTAACAAATATGACATTGAGTTTTCTTTGGGTATTGCGGACTTGGACATTGCTATCCGAGAAAAAGAACCATCTAACCTATTGATGCTAGCTCTCCTAGAACAAAGAATAACTATGCCAATTAGGAAAAAGAAAATTGGCTTAGTCTTATCTCTATGAAGAAAACCATTGCTGAACACTTGCTTAGTGGTTTACCTGAAACTGCCAATGCAAAGGACTTCTTTGATGCTCTTGAAAAAAATGTATCAAGTGTCTTATAATACCGAAGCAATAAGACATATGAGTTAATTGTCAATTTTGACGCACGGTGAGACTCTTGGTGTGAGGGAGGTTATTTTGAAAATGGTACATTCACAATCCAAACTTAAAACTTACAAGTTTACCTTGCCTAAAGACTTTGTTGCCCATCAAGCCCCTTTAAGTTTGCCATCATTGTTCAGTCAAATTAAAACAGCGTATAACACCTATAACCAAACTTAGAGTTTGAATGATTTGATTTCCAAGTGTGTTGCTGAGGAAGAAAAGCTGCAAATGGGGAAGAATGACTTTACATATATAACTTTCCAGGTTAAAAAAAATGGCAAATTTGATAAGGGGAAGTTCAAGGAATTCTTTGATCCTAAGAAAATGCATAATTTTAAGAAGTATGTAAAAGGTTAGACATCCGACAAAGGGAATGGTAAGAACAAGGGCAATAACTTCAAGTGTTTCTTTTGTGGAAAGCAAGGTCATAAGAAATTTGATTGCTTCAAATATAAGACTTGGTTAGACAAAAATGAATAATGAACAAGGGGATGAGGAATCAAAGGAAACTAAGCCAAAGGGACTCTAGAGGATATTTTGTTTTAATGTTATATATAGGATTTGAATTTGTTTTGGAGAATGTTTTCTATGTGATCTTAGTTTTAAGAGAAATTTAGTTTCTATTTAATTGGTGGATAGATTTGGATATTGTATTAATTTTGACAACAATTAAGCCACTATTGTTTATGATTATAAAGTTGTTGGCACTTATAATTTGATTGATGATTCATATAGATTGTTTTTAACTCATTACATCTTTTTTTTTTATAAACGTCGATAAGAGTGTTGCTAAAAGGTCATTGATTATAGAAACCCTAGTTACGTGTCATAAGGGTTTAGGTCACATAGGGAAATGTTTAATAGATTAAACATGGTTGAATTTCTTGTTTTAGAATTATTATGACATTGATGGCTCATTTTGCTCTAGAGATTCACCAAATGGAAGCTAAGAGGGTTTGTGATCTATTGTAAGTGGTGAAGAACACATGGTGTGTTGAAAATAATCAATTTATGGTATAGAAGATGCTTCTCAATAGCGGTATCTAAAATTTGATAGTGTTGTAACTATGATGTAGTTTGATTTTGTAGAAAATAAGTTTAATGAATGTATTTACATGAAGGTCAGTGGTAGCAGTTTTATTTCTATTGTGCTTCATATGGATGATATCTTGCTAGCAAACAATGATAGAAAACTGCTTAATGGCATCAAATAATTTCTATCTAGCTTGAGTTCAAAGATGTTTGGGAAGCTTTTCTTTTGTTCTAGCTAGGGATTTAGATTAGTCGTGTTAAATCTCATAAAGTCCTTAGGTTATGTCAAAAGGCTTATATAGAACACGTGTTGAAAATATTAAGTATGGAATAACCTAGAGGTGGTTGGATACATCTTCATACTAGGTGAAGGTACTATTTCCTAAATAAGTGTGAAGTAGACACTTATAGCATTAACGATGTATGCTAGGTTCGTCATTTGCTATGTTGCATATGCTCAAATTGTTTAGCTTAGGAAACTACTTTTAGAACTTAAAGTTGTTGGCTCAAGATCCATGGTGATATACTATGACAACAATACAACTGTATTCTATTCAAAGAATAATAAAATCAGTAGTGGATCTAAGCATATGTAAATATATTCAACAATACGGGAATTAGTAAGAAAGGTGACATGTTAATGCACAATATGAGAATAGACTCAATGTTAGCTAATCCACTAGCTTAAGGTTTGAGACCCATTGATTTTAAGCGCCACGTTGCGAATATGGGTATAGTGGAATCTTTTTATTCTTTGGGTTAGTGGCAGTCTAATATATTGGTTACTACAAATAATTATTTCGAATAAAAAGTGCATATTATTTTCACTTATTATTCTTTGGATAATGTATTTGATGATCATCACTATTGGTTTTCAGAGGTATAAGATCAAACGCAAGAGAGCCTCGTTTATATTTTGTTATGTCTATTGATATAATTTAAAGTCTCAAGATAATCTGTTTCGTTTTGGAACAAAATTGCAGTGCGGACCAATAAGGTAATGGTGCTGTTAATACTATCACATAAATGCACCATTCCTTACTGTACTAGAATTTGATCATTGTGGACTTGTTGGATAATATTTGTCATTATGGATAGGTCGTGTGTTGATGAGAATAACACATTCACCGCCAGGTCTGATGTTAGATATCAACTTTGACAAGATTGTGTTAAAGATGCTATTTATGGATTATTATTTTTATACTAGACCCATAAAGTTTTTTCTTATTGTCGTCAACCTGAGACGTCATTTTTTAAATGAATCCAAAAACCATGTGAGAGATGTTAAAAAAATCTTTATGTGAGCTTACATTAATAAATTCATTTTATATTGTTTTCATAAAATAACTTGATGGGATAGTCCATAAATAGTTAGCCTAAACAAATATGTGATATACAATATATTAGGTTAGGTATCTTATTTTATAAGCACGGTTGGGCGGCTAAGTATTGTTAGTATATGTTTTAGAGGTCAATACATTCTGTCTGTATTTATATATATTGTATTATGTTATTTTTAATATATAAGACATTTTATTTATTGTGTTCTTTTTGATAGACATAATAAAGTCCTTAGAATAGTAAGTTTGATACCATAGGACATCAAGTGGATGACTTGATCGTAAGATCCTATTAGATAAAACGCTATTCTTAAAATGTCCCTAGTCAAGTATTATTGTTAATTAGGACAACAATAATGCATTGAGACTAGTATGTGCGTAGACTGATGACCACATCTCACGGGTCATAGATATGAGATATCAAGTCTTCACATAGATACATATTAGAGTAATGATGTATTGGACAGACCCGCCATGAGAACGTTACGTGGATCGTTACGTGAGTGTCATAAGCGATTCTCATAGTGATAATGGTGTATATGGTCCTTTGACCTGAAATCACTATGATTCCTACATGAGGAGTCGTGTGTTTTAATGCCATCAAATATCATCTATAACAAGATGATCATAAAGTTGGTTATTAGACATACCGCGATTCATGTGGAGGGATGTGAGTGACCTAGATGGGATTTGTCTCTCCTACATAACAGGAGTGATATCTTCGGGCCCCCTGATTGAGTGAGACTACGAAATGTATAGCCATGCTCAAATGAGTCAATATGAGATATTGATATCATTTGTTATTACTATGTCTGCTTGAGAATTAGGAAACTGAAGATTGAACTAAACAAGGATGACATGTTCCATGCCTTGTGTTCAATCTAGATACCTGGACAAAGGGACTAAACTACACGGAAACATTGGTCACGGATAGGTTATGTCAAATCACTGACATTCTCATTACTTGAGTAGCAGCGATGTGTTGCTAGATACCGCTCACTATTTGTAATATTAAAATAAGATTTTAATATTACTACCAACGTCATGAGAACCTGCAGGGTCGCACACTTAGAACAAACTAAATTGGAGCAATAAGGATCCAAGTTAGACTTGGATTCAATTATGGGCCTAACTCTTAATAGATGGGTTTAGGGTTGCACAGCTTACCTTGCTACTGCTCACACTTACTTAAGACAGCCACTATTATAAATAGTACTGCTAAGGGGGCTACTACATATGTAACATTACAACCCTAGCTGCACCTAAGAAAGTGAGTGAGAGATAGTGAAAGGTCTTCTTCTCTTCTCTTCGCAGCTAGCATCGCAAAACAGAGGCGTGAGTCCTTTTTGCAAGTCTGTTCGTATGGATACCGTAGAGACATCGTCGCTATTACGGTGTTGTTGATTCACCTCGCTTGTGTTTATCATGCTTCAAGAGGTAAACCTTTAAAAACTCGAATTATGGACTTTTTGCATGGATCTTGTGAGGGAATTCTATTATTCCGCTGCGCGATTTTTAATCCGCAATTCCCAACAAGTATAGACCTAATGGGCTATCAAATATACATGCCCAATGTTACTGAAACCTGTGGTAAGAGCACTCAGTAACACATATAAAAAGGTGTTAAGTCCCCATTCTAATCCATGATAACATTTCATAAACTGGAGATATCACCATTAGACGTGTCCTTCTGATTGCTTAATAGAAAACGCTTGACGTCCAACGAAATACGTTTAACTTATATCCATTGTATCTCTCCGTACGTATATTTACTGAAATCTTATTTCCTGCTTCTCATTTATTTTGTTGCTTTATCGAATTAAGTGGTTTATCTCAGTCTCACTCGTTCTCTCCCTCATCTCCCTGTCTCCATCATCCCTTGTCACTCTCGGTTTCTCCCCTTCCCTTTACTCTCGGTCTCGGTCTCCCCAAACTCCCACCACGCTCCACTTCATCCCTCATCTCCCTCATTTGACTCTCAGTTTCTCCCATTTTCCTCACGCTTGGTCTCGGTCTCCCCCAAACTCCCACCACCATCCAATTCTGCCGCAAAACAGAGTAGCCCACCGAACCAGCACCAGATAGTTTTAACCTCTACTCAAACCGCGAACCAAGATCAGTAACTGAGATCCTCTGCCACACAGACCTGCCAACCACAGTGACCTAGTACCCAGAACCATCGTGCTCCACCATCTGAGCCCTTAAATGTGCCTCATCCGGGTCACCACACATCGGGCATTTTGCTGCTAAGCCATGTTAAGAGAACTCTAGCATAGCCTTTAGCGGTACCCTCTCTCATTCTTTCTACTATACAAAATATTTTTGAATGTGATGATATATTAATGTTGTGACCCTTGTTTAGTCTCCTGTGTCATTGGATTTTTTGTATCATTTTTTATTCTAAAGTATGCTAGCCTGTGTTTGTGGTGGATATGGATTGAGCCAAGCATGGTTTGTAGTGAAACAATGTTGGAAGAAAGTGAAAGTGAACCTTGTTTGGGAGTTGGGGGACATAGATTGGAAGCAAGTGAAAGTGAACCTTGATTCCCAATGTGCTATATTGCTCACTCATTCTTTTGTTCCCGTATTTGCCATTATTTCTCAAATAAAAAAATTGCTTTAGCGACAATGGAAGGTTGATTTTTCTTATCTTTACAGGGAATCTAACAGGGCAATTGTTATTATGTTCGTTATTGTTCAACTAATATGCATAAAGAAAATTATGCTTAACTGATGAAACTTATAGATATTAGACATTCTTCCTTTTCCTTTTCACCAATTTCTCAGAAGATAAAGTAATAAATTTTTTATTAGGCTCTTTTCAAGTATGCAGATTTAAAAAGGTGTTTCTAATGCATTGTTTGGCATAGCCTTTAGAGGTACCCTCTCTCATTCTCTCTACTATATAGAATCTATTTGAATGAGGTTATATATTAATGTTGTGGCCTTTTTTATTTCATGGGTTGAAATTTGATGTGTGATTAATGGTAAATAGTATGCTTATTAGCTTTGAAATTGACAATAAATGCATGAAGAGTTGAGAAATTTATTTGGTTTGTGATTAATTCTTTCATAAAGGAATGTTGGGGGATTTATTTATTTTATTATTATTATTGATTAACTCAGAATGTGCTGAGAAATAATCTTGCCCATAAGGAGTTTGATTCAAAGTCTGAATTTGTTACTTTTTTTCGGGAAGTTTTGAGAGCAAGACTTTGTGAAAATGCACTATTATGATGGTTATAGATTGAATCTTTTGCAAGCTTGACTACTACTATTATATGAAATGTGAAACTTGGATCATAGAGGCCAATTGCTATAACCCTTTGGTATTGATATCATAAAGTAGTGTTGATTGATTTAATTAGTGCATTTGCTGATTTGATTTAGTACTGCTTAATTTGGGTATGGCTTGCTTAATGATATTCTTGAATTTGGCTTCTCCCTATAGATCCCCATGGCAGAATTTATTTTTTCAATAATTAATTAAGATTAACAATCATCATGCATATACTAATTGTGTCCATAAGTTATTCTAGATTACCTGAATTTCTAAACTAGTGCCCCCAACAAACTGGTTAACAATATTTAATACCTCTTCATTTAACCCATATTCCTCAAATGCCATCTTAGTAAATTCAAGAGTCAAGACAGTAATTGCAGAAAGGAGAAACTTTGAACATCTCAATAAAGATAAAAAATTATGGGCTATGAGTTTAAATCTTTCATTAAACATCTTGTGCGGTCAAGATACAAGTCTTATTTCCTGAATACTTGACTTGCAAGGAAAACCAGTTGAGCTCCAACAAAGAATCTATGTTAATAATCAGTTAAATATGTTAATTAAGGATTCATATAGCCAACCACAAATGTTACAGTCAAGATCAATTGTTCTGGTTCACTTTGGGAGTAGAAAGTCAGAAAACCATGAAAAAAGTAGTGAATCTCATTACTTGGTGAGTTCCAAAATAACTGGTTAATATATTACGTCTAAGTGGTTAATCAGTATATGTTTCTGGTGAATCCTAGGAAGAGTTCCCAATAATGGGGACAAACTAGTTAGAAATGAAGTACTAGCTGGAGTTTACATCTGTAATGTTGTTTTGAACACATTGGGAGTAGATGGTCAGAAAACCATGGAAAAAGTGGTGAATCTCATTACCTGGTGAGTTCCAAAATAACTGGTTAATACATTACGTCTAAGTGGTTAATCAGTATAGGTTTCTGGTGAATCTCAGGAAGAGTTCCCAATAATAGGGGCAAACTAGTTAGAAATGAAGTAATAGCTGGAGTTTACATCTGTAATGTTGTTTTGAATACATTAGAGTTTAGTTGAATCTTTCTGCACAAATAAATTAACCTTTTTCATGCAACTCTATTATCTCCACTTTTTCAGCCTCAAAAAATTCATGTTCTTCTTCCTCAGGTTCTATTAACTCTTCCTTAGGTTCGTGGGAACGATGAAGACAAATCTTGTCGTGCAGTGTTAGCCCTCTATTTCAGAAGAAACTTTGGGTAAAATTTAATTTCTTATTAGTGGTATAATGACTGTAATTTGAATTAAAATCATAGCTTGGTGTTAGTTTGTAATAACCACTGTTGTTCTTTAATTTGAGACTTGTGAAATGCAAATAAGTGTGTGTGCTTATAATTTATTTGAGAAAATGCCTATTTGAATGGAGTGAATTGAAATAGAGATAATGATGTATGTGGTTTTTTTCTTAGACTCAGTGTTGATATGCTATGGCAGTAGTGTGTATTTTGTTGAATGAAAAAGAGATATTTTGGTAAGCAAGTGTTTGAAGATTGAATGATGTGTTACGAAGTATTTATATAGAATGATTCGTGGTACTTGATGATCTGAAAATTTTGCTGGTTTGTAGTGTGTCAATGTGATTTGAAATGAATTTTTTTGGTGTCTATGTTTTGGGGAATAGGTTAATTATAGAAAATTAGCTCTTCCATTAGAAAACTAGTGAGTGAAAGTAGAAATGAATTTATCATATTACAGATGTCCATATCCCTCATTGATGACAACTGTAGGAATGTTTCATATTCAACTCCTGCAACTTGTTTCTTATGGCTTATAGCAGCAAATGAGAAGGGTCATACTTTTGATCTTCCTTTTGAGATTCTTCCCTGCAAAGCCTTACTCTGAAATTTCAAGATAGAACATTCATTCAAATTTCAGAATAGATTAATGCTTCAAATTTAAATACTGTATTATGATATTGAATAATTAAAAAAAGCTCATTTAATGATAGTAAACAATGTTCAATATGAACCTAAATTATTTATTGCTGCATCCGACAAGAGTCTAAAAGTTGTTACATGTTCATATAGATCCAAACTGAGTTCTTTTTCTTTCATTCTTTCTTTCCTAATTCTATATCATGGGAAGAGAACAATCACATTTAGACACTTCAAAACGTAAACCAACCACATAGTCAGTGGGCATATAGTATATGTTATTCAGTGAAGACATCATAGGAATATCAATTCGTGCTCATTAATCAGCCACTCAACTCTCAAAGCACTGCTCAACAAGAACTCAACTGAGTCTCAAACACTAACCTTTTGCCTTTTGTTCTCCTGCGCTTAAGTGGCTTGATTTGATCCATAATATAACTGATAATCTCTTTCAATGTAGCCTTCATTTTTTCCTTGAAGTTCTATAGCTCATTAATAGTATACCCATCGCTTGAATTGTATTCATTTAATTCTTTCAAGGCTGTAACAACAGGTAAATGTATCTCATCTCCCCATTCCTGCTTGAGACTTTGTAACTTCTCATCTTCCTCATCTATAATTTCCTATATCGATGCAACATCATTTTTTATGTTCAGTATTATACATTTTGCAACTTCCGTTGGTAAATGTGTCAATACTTATTATTAAGTATTGACACATGTGTCAATTTGTGCTATATCCTTAAATGCATTGTTTGTGCTACTTAATTTATATATCATTGAAACATATATCACATGTTTTTTGTGCTATCTAATAATTTGATAAGAAGATGAGGGTAAAATTGTTAGTGCTACTAATTATTTATAATCTGATAAGAAGATGAAGGTAAAATTGATATTTCATTTAAATGTAGGAAATAGGAACCTTACATTATGTAACACCCCGAAAAATACGTATTTTATTTGTTTTCGTCGATTCCAAATTATTTTAAGTAATTCTACTCGACTTCTGTGAATTTTATAATTTATGTGATTTTTAGGAATTTTTGGGAGTTTTTACGTTTTTGATTATTTTAATATTATTTTGGGCAGTATATATATAAGCCTTCGTATTCTATTTATTTCTCTCAATTCTTGATTATTTTTACTAATCTGATTTGATTTTCATGAGTTTCACAATTATTATGATTTTTGTAAATTTTTGAGGTATTTCGGATATTTTGAATATTTTAATATATTTTAGATATTTTAAGATATTTTGAATATTTTATTATATTTTAGATATTTTGAGATATTTTAGAATATTTTAAGATATTTTGAGATATTTTGAATATTATATTATATTTTTTTTGATATATTTTGAATAGTTAATATATTTCTGATATTTTGAGCTGTGTGTGGGCCCGGGACGGGCCTGGAAAAATAAAAAAATTTTATTAGCCAGAAAGCTTTGTACTGTTGATTCGGAGTCGGGGGATCTTACTAAACCCGAAACCGGAGACAGTTTTTGAAGTTTTATTTTCCTACGATTTTATCTGACAAATAAAATCAGGGTATGTTTTATTATTCATTGGATGATATCTTTCTTAAAAAAAAAATATCTAGTAGATGATTCTAGACGCGAGCCTAGTCACTCACTCTAGAATGTTCTAGATGATGACTCATCGTTGGTGACTCAGCTAGGTGACTAGCCTAGTGACTCACATGTTCCATACTGTTCTAGAAGATGCATCGTCAGTGCGCCTAGTCATCAAGTGCTTTACACATGGACCAATCAGGAGCTGGTCAAAGTTGGTGGCTGTGACTCATCGCTAAGGACCAATGGAAGCTTGACACGTGACGTGACACCTCAGCACTGATGACTCGCCACATTCTGGAAGGTTCCAGAAGCGGTGACTCACCCTGTGACTCACCGCAGTGAGTCACACGTTCCAGAAGGTTCCACGCTGACTCAGCCAGTGACTTAGCATGCTGACTCGCCATGCTGACTCACCTGTTCTAGAAGTTTCTACGCTGACTCGTCATGCTGACTCAGCTAGTGACTCATCATGCTGACTCATCATAGTGAGTCACACGTTCTAGAACTTTCTCTTTGATGACTCACTCTGTGACTCATCAAGGGTAATCAGTAGAGAAATGATCAATAATAGTTGCTACTCTGTTAGTACCAGAGAAAAATCTATGTATATTTTATTACCCATTAAACAATAGACACTGACTTTATAAACAGTAATTAGTGTTCATTGGTTAAAGTATACTAGCAATTATACAGTGTGCACCAATAGAAATTGGTCAACAAAAATAGCAACCAATAGGAATTAAGTTAGTAAATATTCAACCAATAGGAATTGGTCAAGAATAATGGCTTGACTCTTTAAGGACCAATAGGAAACAAGCTATTAAACAAATTTGGACTTCTTGAAATTTATTGATTCTACGTGAAGGAGAAGAGCAAATTGCTCTAAATGACCAATTCACTTTGTGAAATTCACGTAGAAAGCTTAAGTTGAACAAAATGAAGACTAGTCAATATTGATAGCTTTTCTTTGTTGTATCCCACGGCCAAGCAAGCTTTTGTGAGGCAAATATCACAATTCAATTCTTATCACCTTTTTTTAATTGAGCCAAGTAAGAAAAGTCAATTTTGGTGGCTTCTTTTCATGTGCATTTACGGCAATGCATGCCTTTAGGAAGGCAATTTCTACACTTCAATTCATTCTCATTCTCTATGCATTTACGGCCATGCATTTGGAGGAAGCAAAACCAAAAATATTTATCTCCTTCTCTCAAAGTGGTTCACGACCATGCATAGTAAAAAGGAGATTTGTTTTCATTTAATCAAAGTCTTCACTTTTCTCCAAAACTATCAAACAAGCAAAGCTCTCAAATTTTCCTTCTCATTTTCTTCTTCAACCTCATGGCCTTCCCACCCAATTTCCTTATTCACTCTTCTATAATTCTAAACTACCTTATATCTTGCTTCCTTACTTCATTTCAAGATACTTTGTAGTTGAAACCTAAGCTTGAATCATCCATTTTCTATCTTGTTCTTCAAAGCCCAAGTTTGAAGCCTTGAAGGTAGGATTCTTTAATCTTCATGTTTCTATCCATTTCAAAGTTCTAATCATGATTTTAATCCATGATTATTTTAGTTTAGAGCCTTAGGTATTAATATTGCATGTTTTCTTTGATTTTCAAGAAGCTCTTGGTGGAGAAAGTTTACTTGAAGGAGACATACAAGGAACTTTGGAGGTTTCTTCAAGAGGTAAGAGGGAGATTACCCTCATCAACCATGTGTTGGTGGTGAGGAGTGGACTTGTATATGTGTGAAGAATCCAAGAGGATTCACTTGTGTTGATTGTTTAAAAGCTTTCTTACTTGTGTTTGATATTACTTTATGCATGTCTACAAGCTTTAAAAATTATTGTATGCATGTCTACAAGTTTTAAAATATTTTGCATATGTGATATATGTATGTTTATTACTTAGGATGTGATTAACATGTAAAGGATTGCATGAGTGTTCCAAAGAACACAATAGAGGCTCACGGCCTCATCCAATAAAAGAGAACCAAAATGTTCTCAATCATTTTCTAAAGAAAGGATCTAATGGAATTAGGTTAATGAATGAATTACAAAATGATTTAGAAGAAGAAAAATGATCCAAAGATCAAATGCCAATATTTTATGGAATTCGGCCAACATGCCTAATAAAAGTGTAGTCAATCCAAAAATTATTTTTCTAAGTGTAGAATTGATGTTTTATATAATAAGAATGCATTTGTAATGAATTTTCAAGAATTAAAGAAGTAAACCAAATTCTATTAGAAAGGTGATATAGTAACAAAATGAACAAAACCTTTGAAAAATACTTGCTTTTGAATTTTAAAGTATAGTAGAAATTTCTAAAGTGAATTTAGGAATAATAAACCAAGTAAATGAATTTTTAGAGAGAAAACGTAGAAAATATAATTTTAGTAGATTTTATAGACCAAAATACTGTCAAATTTTATTAAAAATAGACAATTAAAAGAAAACGTTTTGCAATAAATTCAAGACGTAAGGAAAATTATTTCATGTAATTTTAAAGTAGTGAAAATAGCTTATGTAGTTTTAAAACAGAGATTTTAAGACTATTCGGTAAAGAAAACAATTTAAAAATCTTACGCGATTGAGAAAACGATTTTAAAATAGTACGCGATTTTAAAAATAACAAAATATATTTAAGCGATTTAAAAATGTTTGTAAAAACGACGAAATTGTGAAAACGTAATAAAATTTCTACGCGATTGACTAAAACAACGAGTTTTACTGTTAGGCTAAAGTGGTGGACCCGGATAGATTGAGAAATAGTACTGTCAAGTGGGACGTACTATATTCGAGATTTATCGAGGTTTAAGGGGCATTTATGTAATTACGGTTCGTATATATGCATCAAGTGGGTATGCATAGTCGATGGCTGTGATGACTTTTGTTGTTTTGGAGTGAATGAGAGCTGGATAGTGTGATCCAGGTGGGTGATCTACTGGGAACGTCAGGGCGCGGTTATTCATGGTGATGTACCATTGCAACGCACTGGCGTATTGTCCCGACGAACACTATTTATGTCTCGCGTCTAGTTTAGACTGTCATTGTGGGTGGCAGATCTTCTGGACCATTCATATCCAAAATTTGGTTAGCTCCATGGAGTAGGAATATGGTGCGTTGTGCATATGCATAGTCTGTGTACATACTGTTGTGGCATTGTCGAGGTACATTTTATGGGGACATAATCATTATATATGTATATTATGGATGTTTATTGTTGATATATTGTTGATATTTATATTGTTGTGATATTATGTATGATGTGTTTATTTGAGTTATTATGCATGATGTGATAATATGATTTATTGTATTAATTGTTTTATCTGTTATGGTAATATAATTGCTGTTCATTTTATTTCAATATATGTTTATTAGAATTATTTGTAAATTGATAACATGATTATACTTGTGATATTTGTGTATATAGAATGACTTCGTTATTCGTATCATTCTTTGCTACCATCCTGGTATTGGTGAAAGGGGATCTCACCTTTTTGCTGTATTATTTGTTGTGTTTGTATTGTTTAAATTCGTATAGTAGGTGAAATGAGTTTTCTTAGACCTATTGGAGGCAATATTCTGAAATTGGGGACGACGTCGAGGAGTGATCTTCTAGACTTCAATCGGATGCAGTTGGTGAAGAAAACAGAACATGTATGTTTAGTTTTCTCGTTAGTGTTTTTACCGTGCTATTAGTAGTACCCGTCATTGGGTTTGCTACTGTTTCTCTGAGTCTGTAAATTTTATGATTTAAATTGTCATTGAATATTTTGTGGTATATATAATATGTGTATTAATCAGTTCAATTTAATTTCTGTTTTACTTATGATTTTTGGTAAGTTTATGTTTCCGTGAAAAAAAATTTTAAAATTTATTTTTTAGAACTCAAGGCTTTTATAAAATGATTTTCAGGTTTTAAGTTTTTAGAATAAAATGTGATGCCCTATGGAGGGTGTTACACATTACCAACATCATAAATAGTGAGAAATTCTTCAGCAAATAAGAGTCTCCTAAAAATTTAAATGATTTGGTTGAAATAGTGAGTTCTGTATTTAAATGATTTATGTAAGTTTCTAATTTGTTGTTCCTTAGGCTTAGGGAATTTTAAATGACACAATTAGTTCAAAATAATAAAGTTGGTGCATGTCTATGAGTTGTGACCAATACATTGATTATTCATTTGTGCTTTTAATCGTGCTGAACAGGTGAAAATTCATACTTGGTCTTCTGTATATGCAAAATACTTACATGGACAACTCACAGGCAAGACAGAGGTGTGATTTGTCCAGCATCAATCAGGTAATCAACTTAGTTAATATAGAAAAAAATCTGTTTTACGTGTTTGGCTATGCACATATGTTGACTAATTTGTTCTTATAATGCAAAAGGTGCGATTGAGGCATGTTTGCACACCGAAGTTGTTGCTTGACGTGAATAGCTCATTGACGGATGCCCAGAAGTCCCGAATTGAGTCTACCCTATTCAAGTCACTATTATATATGCCGAATAATTTGGAAATCAGTTGTGTCTTGTTGTGGGAGTTAGTGTCTAGATGGGTTGAAAGAGATGGGGAATTTATAGTTAGGGGTAGGGTTATCCCATTCAATCCGTTAGACGTGTGCTTGGCACTTGGATTGTGGATTGCTGGGGAAAAAGCAACCCCACGTGACAATGGAGTGGGCCGAACTTTGTCCTTATTTAAGGGGGACGATGTAACCATTGACAAAATTTATCATGAGCTGTATCAACATGTAGGGAACAACGATGTGGATAACTTTTGTCAGCTTTATATCCTACTTGCTTTTGGAGAGTTCTATTTTCCCATAACAAGTGTCAACGTGCATTCTGCCTTCACACACCTATTAGATGAGTTGGACTCCCTAGATAATTATAGCTGGGGTTTGGCAGTATATGATTTTTTGGTGGATGACTTGACCCGAGTTGTACGTGCAGTGAACGAGGGTAAGAATATCTGCCAAATCCATTTAATGGAATGTGCTGCACTTCTGCAGGTACATGTTTTGTTATTTACTATGCTTCCTGGTTGTTATAATTGTTTCATGCAATATTGAAGTTTTTTTTCTGTTCTTTTCCTGTTGTATCATTTTGATACCATACATATGATTTTCTACAAGGTTTGGGCTTTTGATCACCTATCGTTGTGCCCCACATCAACTGTGATAAGTGCTTAATCCTTCCCACGTTACTTGAACTGGCACGTGTTTAGGGCAAGGGAGGAGAAAGTGCGAACGACATTTGAAAAAAACAAGGTAACATGCAACTTTTAAATGGTGTTTGTAGTGCTGCGACATTTGTATGAAAATGATTTTGTATAAAAAAAATTTATGTTATTTAACCATAGTAGTCCACCTTCACCATACTACTTAACTACGTATCTGGTGGTTATTGACATGTAGGTAACTGAAGATCTGGTTGCATCGAGAGAAGAGAACCAGATTGACATAGTCAGGGATGTAATGACACCTGGGCAGCAACATGGTGTTGGACATCGGCGGCCGAGGCCATTTGATATGGAAGACCTTTCTCAGGTGGTTGTTGAGAACGTACAAAGGAAGAAATGGATTTCTATTCTGGAAACTGAAGTGAGCACATTAAAACAACTATTATTACACCATTCAGTGCCTCCACCTTCACGTTGTCCTATAGGCAGTCCAGTATCTGACCAGGGTATTCAACTATTGAATCGCATGAGCACTCCTTTCTACGGATTCAGTGAAGGTGGTGAGCAGGTGGCATCCCTTCAGGAGCACCTGTTGGCTACCCTAATACACACTCGAACCTAGTCACAGAGAACCCCAACTCCAACATTTTCACTCGGGTTAAGGCTCAGCCCAGGAAGCGTGTGCTTGGCAAAAGCACTTGAACTCCTTACACCAAACTGCAAAAGAATAAGAAGAAAATGAATCTGCATACCTAACTTTTTACCTACTGCACCAGAGTGCTTAAAAAAGAGGACCACGATTCCATGTAAGCTTTTGAATTACCAACATGGCACGCTTCATACGTATAATACTGATTTTATTTGGGCTAACATTTATCATTTGCATCTTATACAAATTTAGCATTAGGCAATTTGTTTTGTGATTGTCTTTAAACAATTTGTTTTGGGTTGTGGTGTAGGGCGGTGGTTAGACTCTACGATCAGTTCCTTACCATTGCAGATGCCTCTTGCATGAAATCAAGAGGGTGGGTCAACAATATGGTAAGATCGAATGACATTCAACTCATAATTAAGATTATGTATATCACACCTACTTATTGCACTGGTTCACATATAAGGACCTTTTTTAATTCACTCTTTCAGGTTATTATGCTGGTTACAAGGGTTTTTGTGGGAGATGAAATGGAGCGAGTACGAAGAGTGACCCGTCATATGTTTTGTCCCACGTTTATGGTAATAACAACATGCTCAATTAACTTAGAACTGTATGCACATTGACAATGGCAATCTTAACTTGTTGTTGGTTATTTATAAAATGTAGGATTTGGTGAAAAATAGATTGGAGCGTTTCAAATCAATTTGCCATAGGCCCTGGCGAAGTCTTAACGACTTCATGCCTCATGCTGATATGAGATATGACATCACCCAGTGCAACTTAGTAACTTTTAATCATTATGTGTCAAAAATTACATGTGTTTGGTTGTATACACTTTATTGGGCAACATCCGGGGTTTAGCCCATCATTTATCTAGTTGGATTGTGTATAGTGTTTTATTTTCTTAATACCGCATAAGACATTATGTTCCAACTATAATGCGCATCACTATCATATGTCTACATTATTAAATAACTATGTAAAATAAAAAGACATTTGAGGAATAGTAATACTATTTATGTAAGCATATTACAAGGAACACATTCAATGAACTTGGATACATTTCTTCATGTAGATATTTGCTCCAGTTGTTTTCGACGGCCATTGGTGGTGTTATGTGTTGGACTCGAGATTTAAAAAGTTGTATGTGTTGGATTCAATGGGCAGTCATAATGATACTGAAAAAGCTAGGCTGGATGTTTTGACTGTATCACACTCCTCTAATATCATTGTAATGATAATGTATTAGTTGTGCTATATAATTTGACTTTGAACTTTACTTTGAATTTGTAGAAGTGTCGGTTTGAAGAATTGTTGCAGATACTTAGTCCAACCTTGACGAATCACAATCCTTTAGACCTAGTGGAGGTTTACTTGCCCTGACAATGCAACTCGTGAGTACGGTTGCACTTATTAAAAAAATTAATTATTATGTTGAGGCATAGGTGTTTAATTTTTCTCCTTGTGCTTGCTTGTATGTTATTGAAACATAGATGATTGTGGTATTTATGTTATTAAGTACATGGAGTTGTGGGATGGACACAAGATGTTTGGGGAGAAGACTATGCCCGAATAGGAAGAGGTGAGGGAATTATTTTGTTTTCTAATTTAACAATTACATTCTGTTAGAATTTTTATTTATTCGTACTATACTGGTATAGAGAGAAGTCACGCAAATGCCATATGACTTATTATGTGGCTGGGTCTTGCATCCAAAGAATGAGTGTAGAGAAGAAGTTTTGAGAGCTGCAAATGCTATGGAGTTGCTGTCTTGATTTACAAATTTTATTCTACACTCTTTAGCTTGGCCCTATGTACAGTTATTGCAATGCTCGTTGTATAGTTACCCCCACTATTGGGAACTCTTTAGTGGATTCACCAGGAACATATACTAATTAACCACTTTTGTGTAATGTATTAACCATTTACTTATGGATTCATAAACTTGTTTTAGATTATCCACTGATTTGGAATTGTATTTTATATTATCCAGAAACTTATAGATATTAGCCACTTTTTCATACTATAGTAACCAGTTATATTGGAACTTATCAAGTAATGAGATTCACCAGAAACAGATATAGATGTAATTGGCTAGCTGCCTTTGATAGTAGTTTTGATGATAATTGGCTAGCTGCCTTAGAGATTCACCACTTTTTCCATAGTTTTCTGACCATATACTCCCAATGTGTTCAAAACAACATTACAGATGTAAACTGCAGCTATTACTTCATTTCTAACTAGTTTGCCCCCATTATTGGAAACTAATCCTAGGATTCACCAGAAACTTATACTGATTAACCACTTAGACGTAATGTATTAACCAATTATTTTAGAACTCACTAAATCCATGAGATTCACCATTTTTTCCATGGTTTTTTGACTATATACTCGAATGTGTTCAAAACAATATTACAGATGTAAACTCTAGCTAGTACTTCATTTTTAACTAGTTTGCCCCTATTATTGGGAACTCTTCCTGTGATTCACCAGAAACTTATATTGATTAACCACTTAGACGTAATGTGTTAACCATTTATTTTGGAACTCTCCAAATCCATGAGATTCACTACTTTTTCTATGATTTTCTGACCATATACTCCTAATGTGTTCAAAACAATATTACAGATGTAAACTCTAGCTAGTACTTCATTTCTAACTAATTTGCCCCCATTATTAGGAACTCTTTCTGGGATTCACCAGAAACCTGTATTGATTAACTACTTAGACGTAATGCATTAACCAGTTATATTGGAACTCACCAAATCCATGAGATTCACCACTTTTTCCATGGTTTTCTGTCCATCTACTCCCAACTTGTTAAACACAACATTACACATGTCCGCTCCACTAGTAATTCGTTTCTAACTACTTCCTCCCACTATTTGGAACTTTTTTTGGATTCACCAGAAACTTGTTCATATTAACCATTTATTTGTAGTGTATTAACCACTTATTTTAGAACTCACCAAATAATGAGATTCACCATTTTTTCTATGGTTTTCTGCCAATCTATTCATAACTTGTTAAAAATAATATTACACATGTCAACTCCACTAGTAATTCGTTTCTAACTAGTTTTTCCCTGTTGGTGTATACCCTAGAGGCCAATACATTATGTCTGTATTTACATACATTGTATTATGCTTCTTTTATAAACATAATAAAGTCCTTAGAATAGTAAGTTTGATACCATAGGACATCAAGTGGATGACTTGATCGTGAGATCCTATTGGATAAAATACTATTCTTAAATGTCCCTAATCAAGTATTATTGTTAATTAGGACAACAATAATGCATTGAGACTAGTATGAGATAGATTGATGACTATATCTCACGGGTCATGGATATGAGATATCAAGTCTTCACATGGATACATATTAGAGTAATGATGTATTGGACAAACCCGCCATGAAAACACTACGTGGATTGTTACGTGAGTGTCATAAACGATTCTCATAGTGATAATGGTGTATGTGGTCCTTTGACCTGAAATCACTATGATTCCTACATGAGGAGTTATGTGTTTTAATGCCATCAAACGTCATCTGTAACAAGGTGATTATAAAGTTAGTTATTAGACATACCGCGATTCATGTGGAGGGATGTGAGTGACCTAGATGAGATTTGTCCCTCCTACATAACAGGAGTGATATCTTTGGGCCCCCTGATTGAGTAAGACTACGAAATGCATGACCATGCTCAAATGAGTCAATATGAGATATTGATCTCGTTTGTTATTACTATGTCTACTCGATAATCAGGAAACTGAAGATTGAACTAAACAAGGATGACACGTTCCATGCCTTGTGTTCAATCTAGATATCTGGACAAAGGGACTAAACTACACGGAAACATTGGTCACGGATAGGTTATGTCAAATCACAGGCATTCTCATTACTTGGGTAGCAACGATGTATTGCTAGATACCACTTCACTGTTTATAGTATTAAAATGAGATTTTAATATTACAACTAACGTCATGAGAACCTGCAGGGTTGCACACCTAGAGCAGACTAAGTTGGAGCAATAAGGATCCAAGTTGGACTCGGATTCAATTGTAGGCCTAACTCATAATAGATGAGCCTAGGGTGACACAGTTTACCTTACTACTGCTTACACTCACTTAAAGCAGCTACTATTATAAATAATACTGCTAAGGGGGCTGCTAAGTACGTATCATCACAACCCTAGCCGCACTTACAGAAAGTGAGTGAGAGACAGTGAAAAGTCTTCTTCTTTTCTCTTCGCAGCTAGCACTACGTAAAAGAGGCGTGACTCCTTTTTGCAAGTCTGTTCGTGTGGATACCACAGAGACATCATCGCTATTACGGTGTTGGTAATTCACGTCATTTGTGTTCATCACGCTTCAAGAGGTAAACATTTTAAAACTCGGATTATGGCTTTTTCGCATGGATCCTATGAGGGAATTTTTATTATTCTGCCACGTGATGTATCTACAATTCCCAACAGTGGTATCAAAGACACTTGCGAAATCATGATTCAATTTTTTTGCTCTTCTTGTTATATGAAATAACATGATTCCTTGTTTTCTTTTCGTAAAAGATATGATCTTTATATGTTATTTCTAAAATTGAAATAATGCTTTATGAAACCGTGTTCTATTTGATTTGTTGTTTACGGAACATGTTGATGTTTTTGAAACCATGAAGATGTTCATATGATTCTGTGAAAAACCATTTTGAAAGCTTTCTGTTTTTGCTTTTTCTCTGGTATATATATGTGTGTGTGTGTGTGTTGTGTGTGTGTGTGTGTATATGTGTGTGTGTGTGTGTGTGTGTGTGTGTGTGTGTGTGTGTGATATGTATGATTCTGTGAAAATCGTTTGAATGCTTTCTATTTCGCATTTTTTCGGTATATATATATATATATATATATATATATATATATATATATATATATGATATGTATGATTCTGTGAAAACCATTTTGAATGCTTTCTATTTCTGTGTTTTTCTGGTATATATGCGATATATACATAGCAGCGCGGCATAAGGTTTTGGAAACCTTGTTTTCGGTTTACGACGGCATCGAAGCAAGCCTTGGCTGCCTTCACAGAACAGCAAAGATGCAAGGGTTCTCGAATCCTTGTTTCTGCACAGAGGCACGGTGCAAGGTTTTGGAAACCTTGTTCTTGGTTTGAGGCGGCTATGAGGCTTCCTCATGACATGAAGTGTTCATGTCTTCGCGCGTTCTGGAAACCCTGTTTCTGGATAGGTGATGGTGGCTGTGAGGAACCCCTACGGCACATGAAGCATTCATGTGTTTGCGGGCCTTAGGGTTCAAGTGTTGTTGCCCTAGCCATCACAGAGATGAAAGGGGTATATGAATGAAAAATTTTGGACCAGGGCGCTACCCTTGCACCTCGCAAGGGGTGGCCTCCCCTTGACCCCCGGCGGGGCGCTGCCCCGAACCCCGTTGCGTGGCGTGTGATATTCGAAAGCGCGATATCCAAATTCATTTTTTTATATAACTCACAAAATAATAATGTGTTATTGCTTTGTGTTTATGTGTACTTAATGGTGCATGGTGAATGGTTATGGCCTCAGTCCTCTTTTTATGCTATTTTGGTTATTTTAAATATAACTTGCGTGTTGTGCCTTTCTCTCTACATTCTAATTGTACATTCTCTTCTCACCTAACTCCCCTCGAATATAAAAGAGGTTTCCATATAATGTAATCTTGATGTGGAGGCAAGAAAACAACATCAAGTGAGGATGTTGGTGGGAGACGCTTGGTGAAGCTGGCTTAGTTAATGTTACTCTCTTAGAGGCCATAACCATGTCACATTTATTATATGCTTTATATGTATGAGATGCATGGATGATGTTTATAGTATGTTAAACAAGTTTAATAAATGGTGAGATCTAATAATAAAAAATAATTCCCTCAAAGTAAATATTAAGTCATTATGTGATGTCTTCCAATGCGTGGCACTTGTCAAAACTAGTATCGATCAAGTGTAGGTCTGCCAAAGCAGGATGCCTTTATCTATATTAGTAAGACGCGATAGGATAAGAGTGATATCCAATTGCCAATCATTAGGTCTGACTTAACTAGGCCATTTCAATAGGATTGAAGGCTTAGAGGCATGGAGTTGGGCTTTAGTCCATTAGATGGATTAGAATAAGTGTTATTCACCCAACTATCCTAGAGTTGCATGTGATGTAATTGGAAAGAGTTTCCTACCTAAATAACCGAATTTTGGGCGATCAGCCAAAGCTGACTCAAAGCTAGGTGAAATATAGATCTTGGCCCACTAAGAAATCTCTCGATAGGATTTTTCGAGTCAATGTTGAGGGTCATTGATTTGTATAAAATAGTGGGAGGCATATTTAATTAAAAACCTTGTTAAATATGTTTATGGCATGATACTTATATTTTGCATATTTCTATTGATAGATTACCATGGCAACAAACACTTCAAGTAATTTATCATTGCGATCAGTCTTTGAGAAGGACAAGTTGTCTGGGACAAATTTCCTAGACTGGTATAGGAACTTAAGGATTGTCATCAAGCAAGAGAAAAAGTTGTATGTTTTAGAACAACCTATTCCTGAGTCACTTGCTACTAATGCCCCTAGAGTTGAAAGAGATGCTTATAAGAAGCATCAAGATGATGCCTTGGACGTCGGATGTCTAATGCTAGCCACCATGAACTATGAGCTCTAAAAGCAACATGAGAATATGGATGCCTATGATATGATAGTACACCTCAAAAAGCTCTATCAAGAGCAGGCTAGACATGAGAGATACGAGGTCTCTAAAGCACTATTTCAGTGCAAGCTGGTAGAAGGAAGCCCTATTGGTGCTCATGTACTCAAGATGATTGGGTACATTGAAAACCTAGAGAGACTTGGTTTTCCTTTGGGCCAAGAGTTGGCCACTGACTTAGTCCTGCAATCATTGTCGGAAAGTTTTAGTCAATTTGTCATGAACTACAATATGAATGAAATTGACAAATCACTACCAGAGCTGCTAAGCATGTTGAGAACTATTGAGCAGAACATAAACAAAGGCAAAGGAAAGGCCATAATGATGTTCCAAAAGAATAAGGGCAACAAACAACAGAAAAAGCTCAAGGACAAGTAGAAGGGCAAGGGCAAGGATAAGTCCAAGGCCAACACTTCTAGCTTGAAACTAGTGGGTACAGTGGGTAAGAAAGGTACATGCTTCCACTGTGGTCAGATTGGACATTGGAAGAGGAACTGTGCCAAGTACCTAGAGGAGTGATGTATGTGAAACATTATATTTTGGTCTTATTTTGCATACATTTTAGTTTCCCTTTTTATTTGTTTTTCCTTTAGTTCAGATAACAGTTGTGTTTGTGGTGTTGTTGTGCGGGATTGGGACTAAATCGGCTTAGAAAAGGGTGGAAAGCTTACATAATTGAAGTTGGAGATTAAAGGATAGCAATTTGGGACAAAATGACCATTCCAAAAGCATCCACGGCTTGCCCGTGGAATTTTCCATGGCCATGGATCAAGTAGTTGTGCAAAGAAGCAAAAGAGTTTTTCCAGAGAGTTTCACGGCCTAGCCATGGAATTTCCCACAACCATGGAATTCAAGAGCATGTCCAGAATACACATTCCAGAGATATCCACTGCCTGCCCGTGGAATTTCCCACTGTCGTGGATCGCAGTCCGAGACAGTTTTTATTTTCATTTTTATTTCTTTTTATAGGCTTAGACCATGTTCGACCCTAGGAGTATTTATAGATGTTCTGAATACAATTTTAGGGTTCCAATTTCTGTTTGAAGGAGGCATATTTAGAGGCTTTAGATCTTCATACTCCTCTTCTTTTCTCCTATCGCTACTAGTTTGGATGTTCCATAATATGTTTTCTTATTTCTTCTTTTCTATGTCTGAGTAGTTTCTTTTGTTTCTAGGATTGGGCAATGCCCTTTGATACATTGATGATGATTAATTGACTTGGTTTATCTTTTTTATTAATCTTGAATGTTCTTTGATTCAATCCTTATTGCGCTTATTTATGTAAATTTGCTGGCCACATATTTGCATCTCATAGATATCTAGGGTCGTACTGAGAGATGAATCTAAGTGTTGGAACCATAAGAATTGAACTCATGAGAGTAGGTTTAGCCTTTCAAGGATTTAATGAATTACCATAAAGCGTAATGGGTTCAATTTAAATTCAATTACCATGAGAGTAGGAATTGGTTTAATTGGGTATAGTTCTTATCTCTTGAGAAAGAACATTAACTGATTTAGGGGAATTCACCTTCACTTGAATTTTAATTTTAATAAAAGGGTTGTCAATTAAGATTTGTCTTGTATCATTGTGGTTACCCCCAATCCTGGAAGCTTTCTTGAATTTGAAAACATTTCCTAACAACTTGCTATTTTTGTCCTCAATTTTGTATTTTAATATTTATTTATTTAATTGCTTGGTTACTACATTCTTATCTCTCAATAACTTTATCACCTTTGTTTAATTTAATTGAATTAATTAATTAATTGGTATTCATAGACATAGTCCCTGTGGATTCGATCTTTTTATTACTTGACGACAAAATCATACACTTGCAGATTTCACACACCAAGTTTTTGGCGCCATTGCCGGGGGCTGTGTTTTTCTTGAATATCAATTTAATTTTTAATTTGATTATTTTAAACCTTTTTACTACTTTCTTGTTTTCTTTTTGACTCTTTGTAGGTAATTTCTCTTGTTTATGTGAAGTACTAGACGTTCCAGGACTCTTATTAAAGCAGATCCTAAAATTGAAAGAACTTTTCATAGAAGGAGAAGACAACGAGGGCAAAGAGCAAGAGAAATACTTGAACCAACACTTATCATGGCTGAACCTGTGGACAATAAACCACTAAAAGAGTATGCAGCCCCAAATGCTCGGGGTTTGCGATCTGGAATTGCGCTGCCAGCCATTGAAGCTAGACAATTCACCATACCACCTGCTTTACTCTCTATGATAAGGCAGAACTAGTTTGGAGGATTGCCATCAGAGGACCCAAATGATCACATGGATATGTTCTTGGAGTTCTGTGAGACCCTCAAGATTGAAGGTGCCTCTGTTGATGCTATTTGCCTTCGCCTATTTCCATTATCACTAAGAGATAGAGCTAGAGCTTGGTTAAAGTCTGTTCCAGCTGAATCAATCGCTACTTGGGACCAATTGGAGCAAGCTTTCTTAGACAAATTCTTCCCATCTTCCAAGACTGCTCATCTTAGGACCCAAATCACAAGCTTTATTCAAAAAGATAGAGAGTCATTGTCGAAAGCTTAGGACAGATATAAGGCTTTGTTGGAAGCCTGCGCACACCATGGGTAAGAAAAATGGTTGATCATCCACACTTTCTATAATAGTCTAGAATATTCTTCGAAGGTGTCTCTTGACTCCACAGCTGGTAGAGCTTTGATGAACATATGGCTAACAGAAGCGTACAAGATCATTAAGAGTGTTGCTGCAAATCATCACCAATGGGCAAATGAAAGAGGGCATAACCCGAGAAAACTCTCGAGAGCTAAGTTTGAGGTAGACGGTGTTGATTTGATTATGTCAAAATTTGATTCTTTGAATAAACGTTTTGACATGCTTGAAAAAGCTCATGTTAATGCCATAGGTGCTTCTAACAATTTTTGTGAGATTTGTGGAGCATAGGGACACGTGGGTGCCGATTGCCAAGTTGGAATTGGCTCCTCACAAGGTGCACTAGTGGAGCAAGTGGAATCATGCCACAATTTTCATGACTTCAACCAAAATGGGAGGAATGATCCATCTTCTTAAACTTACAACCTCGGTTGGAAGTCACATCCTAACTTCTCCTACCAGAATAGTCAACACCAAGCTGGGCAAGGTAGTGTTAAACCCTCTTCTGGATTCCAACAGGTACAAAAATATAGACTTGAGTCTCTTCTTGAGAACTTTGTTAAGAGTCAATCTAAGCAAAATGAGGAGTTTAGGTAACATGGGCAAGTTGTGACTGAGGCCATTAGAGAGTTGTCATCTAAGGTTGATAATTTGGCCATTCATAATAAGATGCTGGAAACTCAGATTGCCCAACTAGCAGGCACTTCACATAGGCAACATGGTAAGTTTTCTAGTCAACGTGAAAAAAATCTAGGTATTGAACACTGTAATGCTATGAGTTTGAGAAGTGGTAAGAAATTAGAGGATCCCAAGGGTAAGGGGGAAAGTGACAAAGATAAGGGAAATGAGAAAAAAGATTCTAAGACACAACCCTTAGAGGAAAAGGAAACTAATAAGAAGGTGTCTAAGTATATACCCCCTGAACTATACCAACCCCTAGTGCCCTTCCCACAAAGATTGGCTAAGGCCAAGTTAGATAGGCAATTTGGGAAGTTCCTAGAGGTCCTTAAGAAATTGTACATTAATGTACTCTTCACTAAGGCATTGTAACAAATGCCTACCTATACTAAATTTCTTAAGGACATTTTGTCTAATAAGAGAAAACTTGAGGAATATAAGACAGTAGCTTTAACTGAGGAGTGTAGTGCTTTAATTCAAAATAAATTGTCTCCTAAGCTTAAAGATCCAGGTAGCTTCTCTATTCCTTGTCTGATTGGTAACATAAATTTTGATAAAGCTTTGTGTGATTTGGGGGCTAGTGTTAGTCTTATGCCCCTTTCTGTGTGTAAGAACTTAGAGGTGGGTGAGCTAAAACCCACAACTATCTCCCTTCAATTGGCGGATCGATCTGTCAAATACCCCGTAGGCATCTTGGAGGATGTTCCTATTAGAGTGGGTAAGTTTTTCATACTTGTTAATTTTGTTGTGCTTGACATGGAAGCAGATGCTAAAATGTCGATCATACATGGGCGACCATTCCTCGCCACTGGAAAGGCAATCATTGATGTCCACAAAGGGAAATTGACTCTGCGATTGGATGATAAGGAAGTAGTGTTTGATGTTTTTAATTCTGAAAATAATTCTAATTCCTTTGATTCATGTAATCGCATTGATGCTACTGATGTTGTGGATAGTGTTGTGCTTTTAGGTGTGCAGGAATCAGTGACTGATGTTGTGCTAGAAAAGACCTTGCCTAAGGCTTCCACTAATTTTGAGAAGGTCAAACTCTACAACGAAGGACCAAAGAAGAAAAATGACAAATGCGTCAAGAAGCGTGAATTTAAACCAGGGGATAAAGTTCTTGTTGATAACTCGCTTCTATGTTTCTGTCCTATAGTAAGTTATGGTCAAAATGGTCAGGACCATATGAGATTGTTCGGGTCTTATCCTACGGTGTGCTTGAGGTGAAGATAGAAGGCCATAAGACATTCATGATAAATAGCCAGAGAGTGCAACACTATGAAGAAGGAGTGGGGACTGAGTACCACTCCATTGACATCACCTAAGCATAGAACTAGCTTATAGTCAAGCTAATGACTATAACTTAGCACTTCTTGGGAGGCAACCCATGTTTATTTGTTTTTCCTTTTTATTTCTTCTTTTCCTTTTGATTTTTGTGTGTCAGATTGCTGGTTTACTCTTTATCTCATGGATCTTGCCTAGGTTTGACCCTTTTTGAAGCTTAAAATAATAGGAGTGTAAAGTCAAAAAGTTCTACACCCAAGCCATAGAAAATTCCATGGCCATGGATTGAAGATCAGAAGAAAAATGTAAAAGTCAGAGAGATCCACGAGCTGGCCGTGGATCCAACCATGACAGTGGAATTCAGGGGGGCCTAAAAAACAAAGAAGTCAGCACCATTTCCCACCATCACAGTGAGTCCTTTTCTTTTATTCCTTCTCCAGTTATAGATTTTTACATTGGGAACAATGTAAGTTCTAAGCTTAGGGGGGTATTTTCATTTTTTTTAATTTTTTTATTATAGATCATTACTCTCATGCATTCTCATATCTCATATTGCATTGCATCTTCTTGTTGCATTTTCAGACCATCATATCTCTTGGCTTTTTGGTTGAACTTTGTGCCTCTCTCTTTTGAGGATTTTGAGATGATATTGATTTAGAACCCAATTTGTTGATTCTTGCAGTAGGCAACAAGCATTGTTTTAATTGATAGTGGAGGTGATTTCTTGATAGTTGATAATTAGCATATGTTCTCTGAATTTGTGCTTCTCATTGATTTTTGAACCTCTAAAAGTGAGTTTTGAGCCTGTATGAGATTTATGCACTATGTGATTTTTGCTCCCATTCTTTGTGTTGAGTGAAAATTCCTCATTGATTTTGTGCTCTAGAACTTGATTTGAAACCATTTTGAGACGAAATTTTTGTTTGCATGTGATTAAGGCATCTTAGGTTTTTTCTGGCCTTCTGAAGTAATTGTTACACTTTCATCCACTAGTTGCCCATTTTGAGCCTATTGCATAATTATTTTTCTTGATACCTATGATGATACATTGTCAGTGATCATTTGGAATATTGAATGGAGCGAATTGGGTTTGAATGTTGGGTTGGGAATCATATGTTTTTTAGAATGAAGTCTTTCCCCTATGTTAAAAAAAAAGAGAGAGCAAATATAAGGGGAAAGGGAAAAGAAAATAAAAGAAAAGCTTGAAAAGAAGGAAAAGAAAAGAAGAAAATGTGGAGTTATGCTCTTGATTGAAAAATGCCTTTACTCCATTTATGTTCTATTGGATTTCTTGTGCTTATTGAAAATTTTGTTAGTTCTTTATGCATACCTTCCTTTCTTTACCCTACCTAACATCATTCCCATGGCCCCATTACAACCCTTGAAAGACCTTTTGACTTTTGCATGCATGCTGATTATTAGTGGAAATTTGGTTTCTTATCAAGCTTATAGAAGTGTTATTTCTTTGAGGAATCTTGAGCGCATTGTCTTCACCTTTGAACACTTTGAGTGTGGTTAGTAGAGTGAACCTAATTTAGTGAGGAGCATGATTTATGAGAACTTTAGTCTCTAATTAGACTTGATTTTGATTACCTCTCCAATTCTTGGTTTGCCTTTGCCTATTGCTTGGTTGGATGTTTTCTCGGGTTCCTCATTCATTATTGTCTCTTGATCCCATTTCTTAGTTTGATCTTAGTTATTGCTTGGGGACAAGCAAAATCATAAGCTTGGGGGGATTTGATGTGTGTGAAATAACATGATATTTTGGTCTTGTTTTGCATGCATTTTTATGCATTTTAATTTTTCTTTTTATTTGTTTTTCCTTTACACTATGTTTGGATGACAGGTAATGGGAGGAACGGAAAGGAAATGGGGGGAATGAAAATAAGCTTTTGTGTTTGGAAGTTTTAAAATATATAGGAATGGAACGGAATACATGGGGAATCATTTCCCCCCTCTTCCCCTTAAATGTCCAATTTTTGTTCCCCCCAAAATTGAGGTGGAATGGGGGGAACACATATTCCGTTCCGTTCCGTTAATGAATCTTCCAAACAAAGAGGGGGGAACTATGTTCCATTCGATTCCTTTCCTTTCCGATCCATCCCCACCTATTCCATTCCGTTCCGTTAATGAAAAAACATCCAAACATAGGGTTAGTTCAGATAACTGTTGTGTTTGTGGTGTTGTTGTGCAGGATTGGAACTAAATCGGCTTAGAAAAGAGTGGAAAGCTTGCATAATTGAAGTTGTAGCTTAAAGGATAGCAATTTGGGACAAAATGACCATTCTAGAAGCATCCACGGCTTGCCTGTAGAATTTTCCATGGCCATGAATTGAGCAGCTGTGCAAAGAAGCAAAAGAGTTTTTCCAGAGAGTTTCACGGCCATGGAATTCAAGAGCATGTCCAGAATACACATTCCAGAGAGATCCACGATCGTGGATCACAGTTCGAGACAATTTTTATTTTCATTTTTATTTCTTTTTATGGGCTTAGACTAGGTTAAACCCTAGGGGTATTTATAGATGTTTTGAATACAATTTTAGGATTCCAATTTCTGTTTGAAGAAGGCACATTTGGAGGCTTTAGATCTTCATCTTCCTCTTCTCTTATCCCATCGCTACTGGTTTGGATGTTCCATAATATGTTTTCTTGTTTCTTCTTTTCTATGTCTGAGTAGTTTCTTTTGTTTCTAGGATTGGGCAATGCCCTTTGATACATTGATGATGATTAATTGACTTGGTTTACCCTTTTTATTAATCTTGAATGTTCTTTGATTCAATCCTTATTGCGCTTATTCATATGAATTTGCTGGCCACATATTTGCATCTCATAGATATCTAGGGATGTACTGAGAGGTGAACTTAGGTGTTGGAACCATAAGAATTGAACTCACGAGAGTAGGTTTAGCTTTTTGATGATTTAATGAATTACCATAAAGTGTAATGGGTTCAATTTAAATTCAATTACCACGAGAGTAGGAATTGATTTAATTGGGCACGGTTCTTGTCTCTTGAGAAAGAACATTAACTGATTTAGGGGAATTCACCTTCACTTGAATTTCAATTTTAATAAAAGGGTTGTCAATTAGGATTTGTCTTGTATTATTGTGGTTACCCCCAATCCTGGAAGCTTTCTTGAATTTGAAAACCTTTCCTAACAACTTGCTATTTTTGTCCTCAATTTTGTATTTTAATATTTATTTATTTAATTGCTTGGTTACTGCATTCTTATCTCTCAATAACTTTATCACCTTTGTTTAAATGAATTGAATTAATAAATTAATTGGTATTTATTTTAATATTCACCTTTGAGTATATTGCTGCCTCCAATGTAGCAAAGTCATTTGGATTAGGAAGTTCATTATTGAGCTTAGTGTAGCTCCTAGCATTGTGGACCCAGTATACTTCTATTGTGATAATAATGGAGCCATTGCACAAGCTAAGGAGCCCAGATCTCACCAGCGATCCAAACAAATACTTAGGCGCTTCCATCTCATTCGAGAGATCATCGAAAGAGGAGATATGCAGATATGCATAGTACCAACAGATGATAACATTGCTGATCCACTGACGAAGCCTTTTGCACAACAGAAGCATGAGGGTCACACTAGGTCTTTAGGCATTAGATATATGCCTGATTGGCTCTAGTGCAAGTGGGAGATTGTTGGTGTATGCCCTAGAGGCCAATACATTATGTCTGTATTTACATACATTGTATTATGCTATTTTTTAATATATGAGGCATTTCATTTATTGTGCTCTTTTTTTATAAACATAATAAAGTCCTTAGAATAGTAAGTTTGATGCCATAAGACATCAAGTGGATGACTTGATCGTGAGATCCTATTGGATAAAACACTATTCTTAAATGTCCCTAGTCAAGTATTATTGTTAATTAGGATAACAATAATGCATTGAGACTAGTATGTGTGTAGACCGATGACCACATCTCATGGGTCATGGATATGAGATATTAAGTCTTCACATGGATACATATTAGAGTAATGATGTATTGGACAAACCCGCCATGAGAACGCTACGTGTAACACTCCAAAATTTAGCTATTTGATAGTAATGACAGAATTGTACTATTTTGTGAATTATGTATGCTGTAAAATTATTTTGACTATTCCGTGACTGTATTTGATCGTTTTGTGTTATTTGCTCCGAGTCAGGAAAATAATAATTTTCGGGTCTGGAAAAATGTTTATGTATTTATTCGGAGCCAGGAAATCTTACTAAATCCAATTCTGAGAGATACGTGTCATAATCTTTTAATTTTTAGAAATTATCTGTGAAATAAAAATATACTATATTTTTATTTTACAGTGGACAAATATTTACTATTTTGTAAGCAGTAATATTCTATTCATTAAGTAATAATTTCTGTAGCAATTGTCTGGAAAATATTTTTAGTGGACCAATAGGATTTAGTCAAAATAGATGGCTTGAATTTCTAAACCAATAGAAATCTAGTATCTTGGAGATAAACCAATAAAAATTGGTTAAATTTGATAGTTATATATTGAACTAATAGGAATTTAGTCTTCCTTGATAAACTAATTAGAATCTAGTCTTCATTTGATGAACCAATTAGAAATGGTCATCTTTGATGAACCAATAAGAGAGCTATAAAAATAAGATCAACCAATAAGATTGAGTCAACATTTGTGGTAAAGACTTTTCAAGAGTAACCAATAGAAATTGGTCAACAAAAGTGATAACCAATAGGAAACAAGTTAGTAACCACCCAACCAATGGAAATGCTAGTCAACAAAGAGGGCTTGACTTTGATTTGCACCCTTGGATGACAAGACTTAGTGGAGAAGTTTTGAACATCAACCATTGATCTAATCAACGGTTGAGAAACAAACTTAATGAAGAAGCCTTGGATGATCACCATTGATTTAATCAATGGTGTGAGAGTAAACTTAGTTAGGAAGCTTTGAATATTCACCATTGATCTAATCAATGGTTGTAAAGACAAGCTTAATAAGGAAGTTTAGGATATCCACCCTTGATTTAATCTATGGTGGAGATTGGTCTCACAAAATGGCTAGAACCTTTTGTGACCATTGGATGGAAAGTATGTAGAGAAGATCTTGACCCTCCAAATTTTAAGATGCATCTAATGGCAATGATTTTAAGGAGGAGAGATCTAATGGCTTAGATTTGATCATATCACTTGGAAGCTTCTACCAAAGATCAACCATTGATTTAATCAATGGCTATTGATGCCTAAAATGGTGGCTAATGTATTTGGACAATTCTTTGGTGTACAAGGGGGGAAGGTCACAGTTTTGGAGGCTAAATAGCTATAGGAAAGATTCATTTCATTTCATTACTCATCTTTAACATTTCCTAAGCTAAAGCTTCACAAATTTTCTCTCATTTTCTTCCCTAAGCTCACGGCCAAGAGGCCAAGATCATACTATCACTCTCCAATAATTTCAACTAACCTTATTTCTTGAATCCTTACCTAAATACAAGACACTTTCATGTTAGAAATTTCTCAAGATTCTTTCATCTCCATCTTCTTACCAAGCAAAGAACACAAAAGCTCTCATCTTTTTTTCCCACAAAGCTCACGGCCAACCGCCATAGAAATACCTTCCAAGCTTCAATAATTCTAAACCACTCGAGATCTTGAATCTCCATGCAATTCTAAGGAACTATCATGTTGAGACCATCTTCTAAATCATCCATCTTCAAGTACTTATCCTAAGATCTAAGTTTGAAGGATAAAGGGTGAAGTTCTTGATATTCTTTTCTAATTTTATATTTAAAGTTCTAAACCATGTTTTGATCCATGGTTTTCTTATTCAAGCCTTAGATATTGATTATGTATGTTTACTTTGATTTTTAAGAAGCTCTTGATGGTGAAGGACTTGTACAAGAAGCAAAGTAAGGAGCTTTGGAGGTTTCTCCAAGAGGTAAGAGGGAGATTACCCTCATCAACCAAGTATGGTGGTAAGAGATGTATTTGTTTATTAAAGATTATGAATCCATGTGAGGGTTCATTATTCATGGTTGTGTAATTATTTTTGAGTGTTTATGTGTTTTGAATTACTTGTTTATGCCTTGTATGCTTTGCATGGTTTATTGCTTTGTTTATGGTATGCTTATGATAGATATGATGTGAACATATTATGTATGCTATGATGGAAGTGAAAAAGGAAAATTATTGTTAGTTCCAATGACCAAGAGGCTCACGGCCTCAACACCTCAAAAATAGGTGTTTCCAAATTAAGATTTTCATGAATGGTAAAATTGAATGATTTAAAAGAAAAAGAAAAAAGAAAAGATATGATGGTTCCAATGACCATGTAGTTATGGTTTTGTGAGTTTGAAAATGGTTTTACTTTATGTAAAATTTTGATTTAGAAATGAAAAGTTAATTGATTTAATACAAGAAATTTATAAAAGGATTTAAGAAATTGAAGAGAAATACTTTGTCACTTAAGAGATGAAGATTTCGTTGATGAAAGAAAAAGAGAGGTCGAAAGTGTTTGAACCTCGACTCATTTTAAAGAGAACTGAGTTTTAGTATTGATTTAGAATTATGGAAAATACATTGGTGACTTGAAATTTACTAACGTATAGCTCACCCGTTGGGTTTTGAGGTGCGTTAGGAAATTTTAAGTTGGAATAATTAATTTGAATGAAATATTGATTTTAGGGAAATAATGAAAAGTATTACGTAGAGGATTTTTAAGTGAAGAATATGTGGAAAATGAAGTTGAAAATGACATTGATTTTTGGAAAGTACAAAATGATGTTTGTAATATGGAAAAATATTTTATGTAGTTGAAAGATGATGAAAAATAGTTTACGCGACTTAAAAATATGATTTTTAAGTTACGCGATTTTGAAAATGTTGAAAAATCGTTACGCGATTTGGAAAATGTGTAAATATTTTTACGCGATTGAGAAAACGTCAGAAAATGATTATGCGATTTGAAAACGTAACAAAAGTGTTACGCAATTGTGAAAACGCGTTAAAAATGATACGCGATTGGAAATACAGTAAAGATACTATAAGAACTGATGTATTGGACCCGGATGTATCGATGATATTATGTAATTGTATGAGCGATTATATAATATCCATTGATCTTATGATATTAGACAATTGTATGGGCCGTTGTTCTAATCTCATTTGGGAACCTTTTTAATGATGAAATTAAGATATGCATTAAGGCATATGATGAAATTGAATAGAATTGCATTGAGATATTCGTGCATTGAACAGAATTACAATGAGGTATTCGTGCATTGAACGGAATTTAGCTAATAGCTATTATGGCCTTTGTGGTTGAAGAGAGAATGAGAATTGAAAAGTGAGATCTATGATGGATCATGGGGGCATCGAGGCGCGGCGGTCAACCAGTGGACAATTGGCAAGTACCATGTGCCACTTGGTGATGCAGTCTATTGCAACGCATTGACGATACTCGACAAGAACACGATTCCTTTCAACGACTGGATTTTGTCATGGGCTAAGGCTGACAATTAACCAGAACATTCATCTTGAAATTGTGAAAACCTCCATGAGATTCATCACTTTTTCCATAATTTTTTGACCATCTACTCTCAACTTGCTCAAAACAACATTATACATATCCACTCCAGTAGTAATTCATTTCTAACTAGTTTGCCCCCATTATTGGGAACTTTTTTTTGGATTCACCAGAAACATATTCATATTAACCACTTATTTCTAATGTATTAACCAGTTAATTTAGAACTCACCCAAAATAATGAGCTTCACCACTTTTTCCATGGTATTCTGACCATATACTCCCAACTTGTCAAAAATAATATTACACATGTCCACTCCAACCAGTACTTCGTTTCTAACTAGTTTGCCACCACTACTTGGAACTTTTTATGGATTCACTAGAAACGTGTACTGATTCACCACTTATTTCTAATGTATTAACCACTTATTTTGTAACTGACCAAATAATGAGATACACCACTTTTTCAACACGATCACCCGTGAATGTCCATGGTTTTGTGGTGAGTCTCATTAATTGGTGAATTCATGAGTAACTGGTTAATACATTACAAATAAGTGGTTAATCTATATCAGTTTATGGATAATCCAAAAAATCAGTTCCCAATGGTAAGGTAGATTTGATATTTCTTTCAACTTTAATTATTCTTAAGGGTGCAGGTAAAAATACACAAAAATACACCTGAATTACAAGAGCCATTTATCGCTTATGTATCACAGTATATATCCATGTACATCACTAATATTGTGGCATTGCAATGATACATTCCTACCATTCACCCTCAAAAAAATATACATCTTCCCCTTCTACGTGTAATTACATGTATTCTATACACATTACATGTGAAGCATAAATAACTACAACATATAAACAATCCACATAAAAGGACAAAAAAACTACTTAAGTGGGTTCCTAATGATCCACTAAGATCTATTTTCATGATTGCCACAAAAAATGTTGTAGACCAAATCACAGTGTGAGCGCACTTTCACCAATTTGCACCTAGGTCTTTGTCAGCAGACTTTGCCCATGTAAATTATCCTATATACCAAAAAAAGGAAATCAACCTGCAAAACAACAGTAGATTAGATTAGTGCTAATTTGAAGCATGTACATTAAGTTACCCTATATAATTCATACAAATTTAGACTTGTACTATGTCACTAATTCCTAGCCTGAGTATCTTCAAATTGTCCTGCATTACCACTAACCAACAAATTGGTGTATGACATTTGACTATGACAACCCTGGATAAAAACATATAAGCATGTCAATTTCAATAACTACAATGAACTTATTGAGCATATGTTGGACATGTTGTAACATCCCGAAAATTAATGATTTTAGGATAAATAGTCATTTTATAATATTTGTGATTTTTTAGAATTTTCTTGTATTTTTCTATGAATGTGTAATATTTTAATATTATTCCTCATTTTACATGCGCACTGAGCAGAGCCGGGGAAATGAGATATTTTTCTCGAGAACCTTGAACTGTGAAAACGTCGACAGAGGATCTTACTAAACTCGAGGGCAAACACGATTTACGAGGTTTTACGTTTTTTGAGATTTTTATCAGATAAAAATAAAAATCGTTGTACATTTATTATCCGCTGAAAAATTAATATTGGCTTTGCTATCTATAACAATTATCCATTGGGTAATAGCTTGTAGTAGAAATCCTATCAACTTATCCAAAGGAAATTTACTTTATGTCACATCACATTTACTTTTATCATAAGGTGAGCCTTGGCTTCTTGAAGAAGCTTGGAGGAAGCTTCCTTGCACCTTCCTTTTTGGCTTGTTGGAGAAGCTTCACCATTTTCTCTCTCTTCCTCACCACCACACATTTTGAGGGCTCTTTGTGGCCACACATTTTAATTTACACACTTACACAAAATACACCTAATTATACATCTCACTTCATTTCACTTCACTATCACTTTCTCTCTCTTCATCTTTTTCTCTCAACTTGCTCTTCCTCTCTTCCTCTTCATGGCCAACCGAAATCCTCCTCTCCATGCACACCCACTGTTGTTTCTTCCAATCACTTTAATTCTTGAAATTACTCATCACTTGGAAGGTGATCCTTCTTGTTGGATCTTTTTCTTTCACAAAAGAAAGTCATCACCTTTATCTCCTCCTCCTCTCCTTTTTCGGCCAAGACACCATTTTTGGAGTCTTCAAGCTTTTCTTTCAAACAACCATATTTTCTTGATCTCCATTACATTCTAAACACTTTTCTAGTTAGAGTCATCTTCAAAAACTCAACCTTTCCTCTCCATTTTCTCCCATCTTCCACGGCCAAAACCACCATTTTTTGCCACCCAAGTTTTTTCATTAAACCAACCCTTGATCTTGAATCTAGACATCATTCTAAGCAACTTTTATGTGGTGACCATCACCAAAATAGTCCATTTTCGTTTTGGATCTATCAAGCTTCAAAGTTGGAAACTTTAAGGTAAAATTCATAACTTTTCCACCCTTTTCTCCCTATTTTCATAATCCTTGATCTCTTAGGTGATCAAGGGTTCCTTTTCTAAGCTTTAATGATGATTTTGATGAGTTTTGATGTCCTTAGATTTCCTTGAAGGTGTAGTACGAAAATCCCCACAAGGAACCAAGAGGCTTACTTCCTTGTGTTGTCTTCAAGAAGTAAGAGGGAGATAATCCTCTTCAACCTATCTTGGTAGTAAGGAAACATTTGTATGATTGTTGATAGAGAAATCCATGTTTGTATGCTCACCTTGTTTAGTGATTTTGCATGTTTAAGTACTCTTGAATTGGATTAATGCTTGAATGGTGATCTTGAATGTATTTGATGTGTTAAAAATACTTGATCATGTTAGGGTTGTTAAATAAAAAATTTGGAGTTTCCTACCCTAATGTGAGGTTACGGTTTTGACTAGGGTTTTGGGGTGTAAATTAGTTTTTGTATACAAGTAAAATGAAGCCTGTGTAATTAGAGGTTGAACGATAATGTTGAAATTAAGGGATGAAAAATTTTAAGGGTTTCCTACCTAAAGTGAGGCTACGGTTTTGGCCTTAGTTATTAAGGGTTTGAATTGAACTTATGTGTAATAAAACCTATGTAATTGAACACCTAAGGATTGATGCTTGTAATGGAAGAAATTGATGATAGTAATGGACTTTGGAGGTCACGGTTTTGATCATGGATTCTAATGGGGTTGGATTGATTTTGTGTGAAGTGAGAGTTAAGTGATTAAATGATAAGTGATCAACGTTGTGGTGAATGAAAAATGGTAGACTTATGTTGTAATGAGGCTCATGGATTTTAAGGCAAAATGGCACAAAATGTAGTGCTAAAATAGAAACTTAGATGATTAGGAGATTTTAGACCCGTTAGGAATTCATAAAATGGAAATAATAAAGGAAAAGGCTTTATCCTACGGATTGGAGTGATTTTGAACATAATGGAAGAACAAGAGAGTTGTGAGACATGTAAAACCTTCGAGTAATTTTAAATGAGCATAGTTGATTAGATTAAGGAACTTGATTAACCTAAAGGAATGAAAATTCAATAAGGGCTTCAAGGGAATCCCTCTAGAGAACGAATTCATAAGAGATGTTAATTAAAGTAGAACCCGAAGTAAACCTCTAAAAGAATGTTGTTACCCTTGGGATTTAATACTTTGCTAGTGTGGGTCCGTGTTTAGGACTAAAACTCTGTTGATGCTTAAATTGGCCAAATTGTGGCATGTATGAAAAATACATCATTATTGTTGGATATACATGATTGTGCATGGAGTCAACATGCATTGAGCATCATACATTGTTGGTTATTGTGCCGATGTGCTAAAACCGGGTGGATCAGTCTTATTATGTAATTGTATGGGCGATTATGTAATATCATTGATACTAATGGTGTTAGACAATTGTATGGGCAATTGTTTAACATCATTGGGGACAGTACAATGATGGCTTGAGTTATGCGCATTCGCATTGAATAATTTGCTCAGTCGATGACTGTTAAAAGGCTGTATGAGCCTATGAATGAGAATTGGATAGTGTGATCTATGATGGATCTCTGGGTGCGTCAGGGCGCGGTGATCCCTCTAGTGACTTGTTTTGTCACATTGTATACCCCTGGCCGGAAAGCCGATTGCAACGCACTGACGAGGAACCGACAAGCACTATTCTCTTCATGGTTCGGCATAGATTGTAATTGAGGGGGCAAAGACTACCGGAACGTTCATCTTTGAAATGGAATGAAAAATCTTGGTACCAAGTGCACATGCATTGTGAGTTGGCATTATGAGTCGGCATTGTGAATCGGCATATCATTTTACACTCATTTATATGATGATTATACTATTGTGTTATTGTTGTCATGATCATCTGAAATGTTTTTAATTGTTCATTATCTGAGATTCTGTTGCTGCTTTCCCTTGTCGTATGCGATTATTGCTACTTAAATGTTATTACTCTACTATCTGGGCGCTCTGCGCCATTCTGTTTCTTTACTGCCATAATAGGTAATGTAAGTAGGATGTCTCACCTCTTTTCTGTATCCTTGTATTTCTGTTATATATATATTTGTTAAAAGATCGTAAGGGAGGAGACGAGGGACCACACCCTTACTGATTGGATTGAGCTGACTCATCACATTTTGATATGACGTCTGGATGAGATTTCTTCGGTTACGCATGGATGCAACTTCATGGGGGCATTGATGCCTGTCGTAACGATTGGGACACTGAGCGTCACGTACATATAGAGTTGTGGCTTTGTCTGCTAGTAGTGCCTATCCCAAGGATTACTACTTGTCTCCTTCTGTGCTTTAGTACCCGCTGTATTTTATTTGAATATGTAAGTAATATATATTTCGTGTTATTAGTGCTTTGTGTTAAGGACAGAAATACTATATATGGAATATGTTTTCCTTCCGTGGTTGTGTTTTAAATGGTCGGGGACTGAATATGCATTAATTCGGGGCTTATATTTTCTATTTAAGCATAATGAAAATAATTAATTTTGAAAATACTGTTTTGAGACTGTGACACGTCTTGATTTAGTGACTATGGTATAATGACGATTGTGTCGTGGTTCCTATATCAAGGGGTGTTACATATGTTTGTGGCCTTTGACTGACATCATGATCAATTCCTTCTAATAATGATAAAAAACCAGCTGATGAGTTGTGTGATAGTTGTGAAACCCAATAGCTACCGTCACACATTAGTGCATCAACATTTGCACTCAGCTCAATAGTTGTGGACTGTTAAGCAACAATATATCAAACATCCATTCATTAAAACAAATGATAAATGACAATTTAAGTGTAAGTAGCTTAAAACTTAACAACCATTTCAACAATGATTACAAATGACAAACAATTTGGATGTATACACACACCATAGTACAATCATCACGACATTCTCCACAGCTGTTCACTTCTATAGATAACTCTATGCGTAACATCTTTCCATCCATTTGACTCGAGCTTCCATCAATGCACTCCTACATGTTCACAATAAAATAACTTAATACACTAATAAAAGGGGATACTAATCAGTCTAAACAAAACATATACACAACCAAAACATCCTATACAATAATAATTAACAAATTCATATATACATATATCAATTGTCAAAGTTTGACGATGCTGGTGCTTCCTCTTTCTCAATTTGGAGACTACTCGATCAACTTTAGATATTTTTCTATTGCTTGGTGGTCGTCCTTTACGTGGTACATGTAATAGACTACGAATGCCAGTGTTAGCAGTTTCAATGCCCACAGTCAACTTCCTTTTACGGTCATCACCCTTGCATGTTGTTCTACCAGCTTGCTTAGATGCAACCATCGAATGCATCTTGCTTTTATATTCACATAGTCCCCGGTGGAGATCGTCTGTGAGATCCTCATACTCTGCAACAACTTCAGCCACCTCATAGAAATGCTTGTATAATTTATCAAACTTTTGCATTTGTGGCTTCAACAAAGTCACGTCGTAACTGCTATTTATGTAAGCATGTCTCCATCTAATGGTTTTGCTATATCTACGTAAAATATACTTTGATGGCACTTCTTGAACCATCTCATTACCAAGGACACAAAGTGAATGTCTACACATAATTCCTCTAAACTCAAACAACAAGCAATTGCAACTAACATCGTGATTGTCACGATTAAATACCATCTTAAAAATAGCATTCTTTGTTATCCCTCCAACTACCATATCCGCCCTCACATGGTAAGTACAAAGCATTCCCTCCACACACTTAATGGACGCAAAACAGTCCATTCTTTCTCTGAATTCAGCTTGGACCTCAACGAACTTTCCATGGGTGTACTCGAATTGAAACTGCCTTTCAATGGGTAAGTGATTGGAGTTGATTTTGATAACTTTTTATTAGTTAATTCCCTGTAATTAAGAATGATTGTTAATTGGATCCTTATCAATATCTTGGTTTTTGTAGAATCAAGAGATTCTATACAATTGGATGCAAACAAGTGAGGATACCAAGTTATGAAGGCAAAAGAGATCCATTTTGGCTCTAGCAGGGTTCCGTGGCAATTCAGGAGCTATCAGGGACTTAGACATGGCCATGTCTAACTTGGATGAAGCTTTCTACAAGTCACACGACCGTGTCTCTAAGTCACACGGCCGTGTCTACCTAATTTTGTTGAAAAATGCCATTTTTACACTAGACATGACTGTGCCTAAATGTCACACAGCCGTCCTAACCCAAAACTTGCAATACAAGCTTAATTTAACCAAAACGTGCACGCTATGCTATCAGAAATTGCTTGATACACTATTATGACAATAGACACGGCCGTGCCTAAATGTAACACGGTCGTGCCTAAATGTAACATGACCGTGCCTGACCTGTTCAACCTCACACGACCATGTCTTAAGTTTGAAAAGCTTCTGTTTTATGAGACACGACCATGCTTGAAGGAGACAAGGCCGTGTCACCTTTAGAAACCCCAAAATTCTATAAATAGCCCCCATGGAGCTTTGGACGGAGCTCTTCGACCTCCCTTCAGTTTTTCTTCTTCTTTTACATAGCTTTTCATAGTTCTTGTATCTTTTGATGATTTCTTTCATTGTAATGGAGAGCTAAGTTACTTCCAGTCAATTTGGGACTCTTGAAGAGATTGTGGTTTGGATTCTTGAGACCTTGGTTATATAATGTATTTGATTTATATTTGAATTCTTCTTCTCTTCTTCTTCTTTTGTTTTCTTGATCTTGAATACATGAATGGTGATTCTGTTTATGTTTGATCTGATTTGATCTTGGTTTAAGATTAAGTATTGCGATGAAACTTAGAACTGATTGATCTAAATTAATCACGTAATTGAAGAGGTTAGGTTACTAATTTGTGCCTAGGTTAATTGAATTCGGTGCTTAAATTGACATATATCTACATGAATGGTGCGATTGCAGATTTGTGTTTATAACTTGTCAATTGAATTCTGGACGATTGTCTAGTATGAATTCTGGATCTGATGCTAAGATCTCGGTTAGATCCAAGTTAACCATTCAAATGTGCTTCAAGTGTTTGTTGAAAGGTTTATGATTGAATCCACCCAATCTCGGATAGATTTCGGAATTGACTGTTCTTCTAATTGTTATTTCACTTTAAATCTTGTCACTGTGATCCTTGAACCATCAAAACCCCCCTTTTCTAACTTAACTTAATTTGATTAAATTGCACTTACGATCCTTGAGGAGACGATCTAGTGTTGTTCACTATTCTGTAAGTTTAGATAATAACTTCGGTTATAATTTTGACTGAGTTCGGCGTTTGTCAAAATTTTGGCGCCGTTGCCGGGGAATCGTAGGTGTAATCTTTTCACTTTGAGTGACTTTACTAACTTTTGTTTTTCTTTTTCATAATTATTCTGACATTTTTTTTTCTTTCATTTCCTAACATTGTTCATACCATACTAACGTTTTTCTCTTAGTTTCTGAAATTTTCTGATTTAGGAAAGACGGAAAACGGGTGATTACGGGTAACTGTTGCAATTTTCGAACTGAAACGTGCCCAGAATGAGCTGAAATTTGGACGGTTGAAGGAAAACAGCCTGATAAACAAGACTCATAGTAACTGTGAGGTCACCACTGGTTTTTCGAAATTTCATCGTTTAGACCACTTTTTCAATTTTTTTCTTTAAATATTTTTTTATTGCATTTTCTAGTTTCATTTTTATATAGATTTTGTGCTGTGTTGATCCCATGATTTTTAAAAATATTTAGATTTATTAACTAGATTTATTTCTACATATTTTAAGTGTTGTCTAGTGTATTTGGCTTATTTGTTGTTTTTGTGTTTTTTGTGCTTTAGTTGTTGCATGACTAGGTCCAACCCTGATATCTTGTTTAATTTTGATCATGAGATTGATAGGACCTTGCATAGATTGATTAGAGCTCGTATATTAAATTCCAGAGTTGTTTTTGAACCTAATTTTGATTTTGAAATTGAGCGTGAACCTGAGATACTTGAAAGTGAACCTGATAACTTAAGTAATCCTGAAATCATGGCTGATAATATGCATAATAGAACTCTTAAGGAACTTGCTGCTCCTGATGTAACTTACCAGTCCTTGTGCATTCAATATCCTGATCTTGATGCTAATTTTGAGTTAAAATCTGGTTTGATACACTTGTTGCCCAAGTTTCATGGTCTTGCGGGTGAAGATCCCCATAAGCATCTAAAAGAGTTCCATGTTGTGTGCTCGACCATGAAGCCGCAAGGCATCCCTGAGGAACACATCAAGCTAAGGGCATTTCCTTTCTCACTTGTCGATGCAGCCAAGGATTGGTTATTCTATCTTTCACCAGGTTCGGTTAGAAGTTGGAATGATATGAAGATGTTATTCTTGGAGAGATTCTTTCCTGCCTCCAGAGCTGCTGCAATTAGGAAGGACATATGTGGCATTAGATAGATATTTGGTGAGACTTTGCATGAGTATTGTGAGAGATTCAAGAAGTTGTGTTCGAGTTATCCTCATCACCAAATCAGTGACCAGCTCTTGATTCAATATTTCTATAAGGGCTTGCTGCCAAATGACAGAAGCATGGTCGATGCTGCCTCGGGAGGAGCCTTAGTAGACAAGACCCCTGCCGCAGCAAGAGATCTGATAGCAAACATGGCAGCCAATACCCAACAGTTTGGCTCGCGGATCATCACCGCAACCAGAGGAGTTAATGAAATTCAAGTGTCTCGTATGGACCAACAAAGAATGGAACACAGATTAGATGAATTGACTTCTTTGGTGAGACAAATAACAGTAGGTCAACAACCACTTATGCATATGACTGCAACAGTGTGTGGAATTTGTTCTAGTTCATCTCATCCTACTGATTCGTGCCCTACACTTCAGGAAGATGGTTCTGTTTTTCCAGATCAATGTGTTGCCGCAGCTGGTATTTTTCTTGGTAGACCCCAATATCAGCAATCACAACAACAATCTAGATATGATCCATTCTCTAATACTTATAACCATGGTTGGCGAGACCATCCCAACCTGAGATATAGAAATTTTGGTCAGCAACAACAGCCCAACCAATAGCAACAACAATTTAAATACCAAGCTGCAAGTCCAAGCAACAAATACCAACAAATACCTTCTGTATTCAGACAACAACAACCTGTTCAGCAGTCTGTCCAATCCACTCCAGCTGAGCCGTCATTGGAAGACTTGATGAAACAAATGACCACAAATAACATTCAGTTCCACCAGAACGTTAGTGCCAACATTCAGAACTTACAAACTCAGATCAAGCAGCTGGCGACCACTGTGAGTGAGCTGAAGAGTCAAGGTTCAAGCCAATTACCTTCACAAACAGTCAACAATCCAATAGGCAACGTAAGTGCCATTACCTTGAGAAATGGCAAAGAAGTAGATGTTCTAACCTTGCAGCAACCAGAAATTGACCAGAAACAGTAGGAAATGGATAACTCAGTCCAAAAATCCGTAACACTAAAGAAAATCGCAGAGAATTCAGATGTGACCATTCCATTACTTTTTCCAAATAGGGTCACACAATCCAAGAGAACAGTGCAAGCAGAAATAGAAAAAGAAGTCATGGAGACATTCAGGAAGGTGGAAATCAATATCCCCCTCCTGGATGCAATCAAGCAAATTTCAAAATATGCCAAATTCCTCAAGGAGCTGTGCACTCATAAAAAAAGGTTGAAGGGGAATGAGAAGATCAGCATGGATAGAAATGTTTCTGCAATGATTCTGTCAAGCATGCCACAGAAATGCAAAGATCCTGGAACTTTCACAATTCCTTGCACAATAGGCAACTCCAGATTTGAACATGCAATGCTAGATTTGGGTGCTTCAATCAATGTCATGCCCATGTCAGTTTATAAGTCTTTGAACATTGGTACTTTGCAACCCACTGGTATCGTGATTCAGTTGGCAAATAGAGCCACTGCTCATCCTACAGGTGTGCTGGAAGATGTGTTAGTTCGGGTGAACGAGTTGATTTTTCCAGCGGATTTCTACATTATGGACATGGAAGATGAGTTTTCAACAAACCGTGCTCTATTGATTCTAGGCAGACCGTTTCTCAAGACCGCCAAGACCAAGATAGACGTGCATGCTGGCACCCTTTCTATGGATTTGGCGACGATTTGGTTCAGTTTAACATTTTTTATGCCATGAGACACCCTCTAGAGGAGCATTCTGTTTTCCATGTTGATGTCATTGAAATGTTGGTTGATGATGTCGATACTGATTTATATGCTGAATTCCCTGATATTGCTGACTATCTAGATTATGTTTCTTGTGATACATGTGCTGCTTGTGATGTTGAGCCATGTGCTGCATGTGCTGAGATTTATGCTGTTATGAGTAACGATACAACTGCTGATGATACAACATTTGAGAATGAGAGTCAGAACCATGCTGAAATTAATGCTGCTGAGTTAGTTGTTTCAAATCAATTGTTACCTTCCATTGTGCAACCTCCACCCTTGGAGTTGAAGACTTTACCAGACCATCTTAAATATGCATATTTGGGAGATGGTGAGACACTGCCGGTGATCGTCGCTAAAAACCTACAACCTGAACAAGAAGAAAAATTACTGCAGATTTTGAGGCAGAATAAGCAAGCCATCGGATGGACTCTTGCAGATATTCCTAGTATTAGTCCCTCCACATGCATACATAAGTTTCTATTGGAAGAAGGGATCAAACCAGTGAGACAACCCCAAAGGAGACTAAATCCTCTGATTCTAGATGTGGTGAAGAAGGAAGTTACCAAGCTGCTTCATGCTAGCATTATTTATCACATATCCAACAGTCAATGGGTGAGCCCCGTGCAAGTGGTTCCCAAGAAATCTGGGGTCACAGTGGTTGCGAATCAGAACAATGAGCTTCTACCCACACGAGTTCAAAACAGTTGGCGGGTTTGTATTGATTATAGGCGGCTTAACCAGACTACCGGAAAAGATCATTTCCCATTACCTTTCATTGATCAGATGTTAGAGAGGCTAGTTGGCAAGTCACATTATTGTTTTCTGGACGAATATTCGGGCTATTTTCATATTCATATAGCCCCATAAGACTAAGAGAAAACTACTTTCACTTGTCCATTTGACACATTTGCATACAAGAGGATGCCATTTGGTCTGTGCAATGCTCCAGGCACCTTTCAAAGGTTTATGGTAAGTATCTTTTCTGACTTTTTAGAGAATTGCATGGACGTGTTTATGGATGATTTTACTGTCTATGGATCTTCCTTTGATGCCTGTCTGGATAGTCTGACTTAGGTTTTACATAGATGCATTGAGTCGAACCTTGTTCTAAATTATGGGAAATGTCATTTCATGGTAGAGCAAGGTATAGTTTTAGGGCATGTAATATCTCGCGAGGGTATTGAGGTAGATCCTGCAAAAATAGATGTCATTTCATGCTTATCTTACCCCACATGCGTGCGGGAGATTCGTTCTTTCCTTGGTCATGCAGGTTTCTATAGGCGGTTCATAAAGGATTTCAGCAAAATTGCCCTTCCGCTATCCAACTTATTGCAAAAAGATGTGGATTTCCACTTTGACTAGAAGTGCCAAGATGCCTTCAATCAACTGAAGCAGGCATTGACCAGTACACCTATCATCCAACCATCGGATTGGACACTGCCATTTGAGCTCATGTGTGATGCCTCTAATTATGCATTGGGAGTTGTTCTTGTACAAAGAGTCGGCAAAGTATCTCATGTCATTTCCTATGCTTCGAGAACTTTAGATCCTGCACAAGTCAACTACACCACAACTGAAAAGGAACTTTTAGCAATTATTTTTGCTTTAGATAAATTCCGATCATATTTGCTTGGTTCTAGAGTGGTTGTGTTTTCAGATCATGCAGCTTTGAAGTTTCTCCTGAAGAAGCCTAATGCAAAGCCCCGGTTGATTAGGTGAATGTTGCTCCTCCAAGAGTTTGATATTGAGATTCGTGATAAGAGTGGAGCGGAGAATTTGGTGGCTGATCACCTTAGTCGAATTGAAAGGGAGGCAGATGTTTTTCCCATCCATGATGTTTTCCCTGATGAGTAGCTTTTCAAGCTGCAAGGCAACATCCCTTCGTTTGCTGATTTGATTAATTTCTTGGTTACTAAAGCACTACCTACACATTTCACTAAGGCTAAGATTGATAAATTGAAATGTGAGTCAAAATATTATGTGTGGGATGATCCTTACTTATGGAGATTTTGTAGTGACCAAGTTATTAGGAGATGTGTGCCTGATGATGAATTCCATTCTATTCTTAATTTTTGTCATACCCTTGCATGTGGCGGCCATTTCGGTCCCCAACGGACTGTTAAAAAAGTTTTTGACTCTGGATTTATATTGGCGCACTCTATTTCATGATGCATATTTGTTTTACAAATCTTGTGATCAATGCTAGAGAACAGGGAATACTTCTCGTAGGAATGAGATGCCCCAGAAACCTTTATTGTTCTGTGAGATTTTCGACATATGGGGTATTGATTTTATGGGACTTTTCCCAGTATCATTTGGTTTTGTTTACATTCTGTTTGCTGTGGATTATGTATCTAAATGGGTGGAGGCTAAGGCCACTCGGACTGATGATTCTAAAGTTGTTGTGGATTTTATTAGATCTCAGATTTTCTGCAGATTTGGAGTCCCGAGAGCCATCATTAGTGATCAGGGTTCACATTTTTGCAATCAGAGCATGGAGGCTTTGATGAAGAAATATAGAGTCCTACACAAGGTTTCTACACCCTACCACCCCCAAACTAATGGGCAAGCCGAGGTCTCCAATAGAGAAATTAAGCAGATACTTCAGAAGACAGTCCAGTCAAACAGAAAGGACTGGAGCAAGAGACTTGAGGATGCTTTATGGGCATATCGGACCGCCTACAAGACACCAATTGGGATGTCTCCTTATTAGATTATTTTTGGCAAAGCATGCCATCTTCCGGTAGAAATTGAGCATCGTGTATTTTGGGCGGTGAAGAGATGTAACCTAGACCTAGACCAAGCAGGCTTGGAGAGAAAGTTACAGTTGCAGGAATTAGAGGAGATTCGCCTGGAGGCCTATGGATGCTCCAAGATTTATAAAGAGAAGACCAAAGTCTTCCATGATGGAATGATTTTGAGAAAAACATTTGAGATTGGTCAAAAAGTTCTCCTTTATAACTCCCATCTCAAACTCATGCCTGGCAAATTAAGGTCTAGATGGAATGGACCGTTTGTTATTACTAAAATTTTCCCTTCTGGTGCTGTGCAGGTTAAAAGTGAGAATGACATCAAAGTTTTCATCATCAATGGACACCGTCTCAAACCATATCATGAACTTCCAGAGAGCGCAGATGTGGAGGAGATGAACCTTCTCTCTCCGCATTATGAATAACGCAAGGAAGTCACAATGTCAGGCTGAGGACATTAAACCAAGCGCTCGTTGGGAGGCAACCCAACCAGATTGGCCTTCAAATTACAATTTGAAGATGGTTTCCGCAAACCGAGAAGATGCACATATACTTCATTACAAATGGCAGAGTAAGGAGTCTGTAAATGCCAGTTTATTGACTCTTGAGACGCATTGTTGTGAACTTGTATATCATGAACTTCTTATTTGTGAAATCTCTTCAGAGACAAACATAAGTGTTACAGTCTTGGGAATCTAACTCTAAAAGACTCGCATTTCTTCTTTAATTTTATATTATTCCAGTCATGTTATTTTTGTTTTACATTTTACTCATTTGTTTTGTGAGTTTTCAGGCTCTGTTGCAGCTTTGATTGTTGCGCGTTTTTTTTTCTGCTTGCCATTGTCTCACCCCTCATCAGGTTGTGTTGCTCTTGTCTTTACGTTTTATTTATCTCTTTCACATTGAGGACAATGTTTATATTAAGTGTGGGGGGGTGATAATGTATTTGAAAAAAAAAATATTTTGCACAACTGATGAGCACTTGAGTATTGCTGGGATTTGAGCTGAAATTATGTGTTAATTGCTTGATTTATTCTGAACTGATAGAGATATGTTTAAAAGGGGAATTTATTTATCATGAAATAATTTTGCGTGAAGCAATCTTGTTCAATTAAGAAAAGTTAAATTCAGCATCTTTCTTGGAAATCAGCCTTGTCTGCTTGCTTCTGTTTTCTTTATCAACTTAACCAAAAAAGTGAGTTTTGAGTTATAATGACTGGATTTTTCATAAAGATCCTATTTTTTCTTCTGGAGTAAATTTTTCACTTGATTGATGTGCGTTAGAACTTGCTTTGACATCTTGTTAAACTTTAATGATTCGCATACATTCTTGAATATGATTGAGGCAATTAGGCTTTATTCTTTCTTGGCTTTCAGAGTTGTATTGATAAAATAATCTATTAGTTGCTCCATTTGAGCCTGAATTTGAATTCTTTGGAACATCTAATGTGTTGATCAAAAAGTCTTGAAAGTTGTGGTTTTATCCTCAAGGGTATATATTTATTTAAAAAAAAGGGAAAAGAATTATTGGTGTAGAATAATGAAAATATTGGGTTGAAAGTGAGAATTGTTTAAATCCTTGTGCATCATAATTTCAGCCTGATTTTGCTCTGTATTGATAGTTCTTTACCTTATTTACCTTTTTCCTACCTTAACCCTTGGCCCTATTGCAACCAATGAAGTCCTCTTGATTCTTGCTATGTATGTGAATTGGTAAGTAGAGATGAGATTGATAGGCAAGTCTATGGTTTTGCATTTTTCATGAGAAATTCGAGTGATTTCTTTAGCCTTAAATACTTGAGTGATGGAAAGATGAGTGATCTCATACGTTGATAAAGAGAAAAGTTGCAAGCTAAGCTAAAGCATCTTATTATTTAAAAATTGTTGAATGATCTTGAATTTTTGAATTTGATTGCTGAACTTGAACTTGAATAGCTTTTAAAATTGTGAAATTCTCCTTAATTCATGTTTCTGGATGCTAAGTTGATCTTGTTGTTGATTCATACTCTTTGCTTGAGGACAAGCAAAAGCTCAAGTGTGGGGGTGTGATCGGAGTTGATTTTGATAGCTTTTTATTAGTTAATTCCCTGTAATTAAGAATGATTGTTAATTGGATCCTTATCAATATCTTCGTTTTTGTAGAATCAAGAGATTCAATACAATTGGATGAAAACAAGCGAGGATACCAAGTTATGAAGGCAAAAGAGATCCATTTTGGCTCTAGCAGGGTTCCGTGGCAATTCAGGAGCTATCAGGGACTTAGACATGGCCATGTCTAACTTGGATAAAGCTTTCTACAAGTCACACGGCCGTGTCTCTAAGTCACACGGTCGTGTCTATTTTGCTAAAAAATGCCATTTTTACACTAGACACGGTTGTGCCTAAATGTCACACGGCCGTGCCTAACCCAAAACTTACAATACAAGCTTAATTTAACCAAAACGTGCACGCTACGCTATCAGAAATGGCTGGATACGCTATTGTGACAATAGACACGGTCGTGCCTAAATGTAACACGGCCGTGCCTGACCTGTTCAGCCTCACACGTCCGTGTCTTCAGTTTGAAAAGCTTATGTTTTATGAGACACGACCGTGCTTGAAGGAGACACGGCCGTGTCACTTTTAGAAACCCCAAAATTCTATAAATAGCCCCCCATGGAGCTTTGGACGGAGCTTTTCGACCCCCCCTTCAGTTTTTCTTCTTCTTTTACAGTTTTTCATAGTTCTTGTATCTTTTGATGATTTCTTTCATTATAATGGAAAGCTAAGTTACTTCTAGTCAATTTGGGACTCTTGAAGAGATTGTGGTTTGGATTCTTGAGACCTTGGTTATGTAATGTATTTGATTTATATTTGAATTCTTCTTCTATTCTTCTTCTTTTGTTTTCTTGATCTTGAATACATGAATAGTGATTCTGTTTATGTTTGATCTGATTTGATCTTGGTTTAAGATTAAATATTGTGATGAAACTTAGAACTGATTGATCTGAATTAATCACGTAATTGAAGAGGTTAGGTTATTGATTTGTGCTTAGGTTAATTGAATTCGGTGCTTAAATTGATATATATCTACATGAATGGTGCGATTGCAGATTTGTGTTTATCACTTGTCAATTGAATTCTGGACGATTGTTTAGCATGAATTCTGGATCTGATGCTGAGATCTCGGTTAGATCCAAGTTAACCATTCAAATGTGCTTCAAGTGTTTGTTGAAAGGTTTATGATTGAATCCACTCAATCTCAGATAGGTTTCTAAATTGACTGTTCTTCTAATTGTTATTTCTCTTTAAATCTTGTCACTGTGATCATTGAACCATCAAAACCCCCATTTTCTAACTTAACTTAATTTGATTAAATTGCATTTACGATCCTTGAGGAGACGATCCGGTGTTGTTCACTATTCTGCAAGTTTAAGTAATAACTTCGGTTATAATTTTGACTGAGTTCGGCGTTCGTCAGTAAGTTTGACCCACATTGAATTGTGGAGTCCATTGACTTGAAATCTACCTGAAATTCCTTTTCTGCCTTGCTTCTCAGAGCATTATCATACTGCTTTACAAATTGTTGCAGGCTTGTCTTTAAGTTGATATATCCGTTAAAGAAAGCATGTATGCTCTCACTGCGTTGTGTTGTTGACATCCCTGCCCAAAAATACTTCTTTAAGAAAATTGGCACTCATCTATGTCTCTCCATGTACAAACCACTCAACCAATTGTTATCTTCTTGTTCAAATTCTTTGATGAAGGCAGACCACTTTTCTTCAAAATCTTCCACTATTAGGGTATCGTAAACAGTTACTTTCATTGCATTCTTGATATTGTTATATTCAATGCAACCTTTCAGCTTCTCAAGAATTTTTTTCATTATATGTCATAGACACCACCTATGTCGAGTAGTTGGAAAGACTATCTCAATAGCATTTTGCATGGCCCTGCATTGGTCCATGACAATACCAACAGGTGCCTTACCTGACATGCAATGAAGCCATGATTCAAATAGCCACACAAATGACTCCATGTCTTCAGCTGAAATTAGACCACATCCAAACAAAACTGATTGGCCGTGATGATTCACACCGACAAAAGTAGCAAATGACATGTTATATTTATTTTTCAAATATGTTGTGTCAAAAGTCACAACATCTCCAAATGACTCATAGGTGGCTCTACTTCTAGCATCAACCCAAAATACATTTTGCACATGAAAATCATCATCAACATTTATATCGTAGAAAAAAATTACTATTATACTCTTTCATTCTTGCATTCTTGCAAAATAATTCTTCAAAGTCTTCCCATCACTTTCCTTGCCAATTGTACGTCTTTCCTTGTTGACATAATTTTTAACATATTGCTCATTAAATGATAAGTTGTCGTAACCTCCCACCTCATAAGCAAGAGACCGGATTGTCTTATGTATTCTCACCCCTACATCATCATTCACTTGGATTGTTCTCTTCACGTGCATGCTAAGATTCTTATTAACTCTCAACATTCTTGCCTTTGTTGGGCTAAGTTTATGAGAGTGTTCAAGTATAGCTATCTTGATGAACCATCATCCATCTCCCATCTTCTTGACTGTAATTTTTGCTTCATAATTTGTCCGTCTAGTTAGAAGTGTCTTCAAAGTGTTTGGTATTGTTGACACATGTTTTCCCAGTCTTGAACAAGCTAGCATAATGTAATTTACCTTACCATCATCTCCTTTTTTTGAAGTTCTATTTACAATACCAAATCCCTTTTGGTAAGCATATTTCTTATAAAATTCCTTAACATCATCCTCTAATGGAAACAACATCCTTTGTTTTGGTTCATAACTTTCAAACTCGTCATCCAAGGCATCACTCATAATGAAGTCACTTTCACATGCTTCTTCCACATTATCAACAGCCTCAGATGTATTGAGATTATTTGAAGCCTCTATCAATTTTAGTTTTGAGTTGCTATACACACCTGTAAGTTATCAAATATTTACTGTCATGTTACAAGCATATTTCATATTTCACCAACATCAAGATTTTATTATGAAAGTTAAGAAATGACAGTGAAAAGTAAACATACAAATGGCAATACATAATAAGGATAGAGACCCGTTCGAATGAATATTCTATAAAGGCTACACTTAACCACTTTTGAGATGAACTCCACGCGTGCGTGTGAAAGTCAAGTGAGGGAAGAGAGTGAGTGATGACTGAAAATGAGGGAACGAGAATGAGGACAAGAGAACAAGAATTAAAATGTTGTAGGTGGATGCCCTAATGAGTGCGACAATCTCAGAGGAGAGGAAGATGTAACAGAGATGAAAGAAAGAAATAAGAAATAAAGGGAAGAAAAGAAGAAAGGGAGAGAACAAATGAAAAGGCATTTTTCGCAGCAAAATACAGACACATGAAAAAAAATAAGACTTCAACAAATATACGTACAGAAATATACGATGAATACAAATTGAGAATATTTTTATTGAACATATAGCGCGACCGTTGCCCAATTGAATAACCATCATAGGGATTTGGGTATAAAGAGGAAGATCTTGTACAAGATCCAGACCGATTTATCATGGCACAAAGAGGTATGTCTCAATTCATTATACTTGATGAATTGGTTTTCTAATATCAAGTATTAAAGATCCAGGAAATAAAATTTACATATGAAAAATTTCTAACACGAATAAATGTGTCAAAGCATTCATTTCTAAAAAATTATCAGTGCTTTTTTTTTAAAAAAAGTTAAAAGTATTGATATATAAATATATGAATTCACATATTCATATAGAATAGTTAAAGTAAGCATCATTACGATGAAAACAAAAGACAATAAGTAACATTCCAAAGATAGCCCAATAGCACAAAGCTTAAACAATAAAGTATAAATATCAAACTTTACTTTTTCTTCGGTATACTACTTTTGTTTTTGGTAAAAGATTATTGATCCGCTGCTATCTGCTGATGTTGCCATGTTGATGGTCTAAAATGCATTTCTAAAATAAATTTTAAATGTCAAATAACGTAATCTTCGTTATCGCGTACCAAGTGAAGTTCTCATATTTCATCTAGCAACATACGAAACAATAGGTAATATATACACAAAAAAGATCCCATATATTTCTTGTAGTTAATCTTGAAATAGGATGCCAAATGCATACACCGCGTGCAGTGTTATGACTACTACATACTTCAAATCCCGAAGCTAAATAGCTTTCATTTATTTCATGCATAACATGCTTTTTATATCCTGATAGGCTGATACCTTTCACCCTGTAGCCCACGCTAGCCACATAATCTTCAGTAACCTGAAATATCAAGGAAGACTTCTTTAATAATCCCAATAGAGCTAGCCAGCAAGGGCCATGAAATGATGAAAGCATATGTCAACCAGATACAAAATACTAGTACTGGAACAGGAAATATGGAAAGGCTGCACCAGGATTAAAGGGAAATTTTTTTTCTTTTAGTTATTCACTTAGGAGAGGGAAGGTACGCTGATTTGCAATCCATTATCTATTTGAAAGTTCTACTGTATTAGACAGAAAATAACCAAATATCGACATCACATCAGCCGCGGATCATCATCATTGTCCATCTAATTGGAAGACACATACAACAAATCATTAATGAAGGCCTCATACCAGCAGCGATAATGCTGCTAACTATCTCTAAATTAGGTATTGGGTTAACCCTTAGTTCAAAATTTGGTAAATGGCAGTACCATAACAACCCACAATTCTTGAAACATAAAATAAGTATTATTCAGCTGAGATTATAATGGTGAAAACGTAAAGCAATATCATGATGCCTATTACACTAACAGTGCTCCTTATACACAACAAAGATCTATTGCTACTAGCAGGAATGCAGGACACATATCCTGATACAGAACAAGCATAGGAAATAAAAGGAATTCAAGAGCATTTGGGCAAAGGAAAACACTGGAAGTGCCTTACTTTCATGCCTTTTCTCTGCTTCATGAGCATGCAATAGACGAGTCCTAAATTAGTGATCCAATACAACACCCTAGTTCTCAAAGGAACAGAGGTAAAGTAAATAAAAAAGTCATTCTCCCCAATGCCATGCTATAAATTTCATGCAAATATGTAATTTATCTTTCTGTATAGGGGAAGAAAAAAACCAGTGAATCTGATCAAAGAATGAATTACAAAAGAACTAATTTAATTGCATAAATGTTTAACTTATGTCAAACTTCATCGTCAATACATCACTGCCATTACCCTCAAAGCAATGAAAAATGTCTTCTTTCCTATACATCTTATACCAATCCTGAGCAAACAACTTATTTTCGTGTTTTATATAGAAGCCTATACACCAAATAGTAATTACACGCCAGTAAAACTACAACTTGTTCAGATTTTTCCACAGCAACAACAAAATGGATGAACATTATCATTCATCAATATCAGAAGCACTGTAAGTGACAAGTAAAGCCCATTATTAAACCAGAAACTGATTCCAGACTTCAAGTTCTTGTTCTTTTAACCCCCTTCCCCCACTTCTTCCCTCGTTCATTCTACCTCAGTTCCTTAGTCATCTTTAAAATGGCCAAGAAAAAGTTAGAAATATTAATAATCATAAACACTTCAAACTTTAAAATCAGGCAGCAGAAATTGTGTAGTGAAATCAAATACCTAGCTAAGCACTAGACTCCGAAGGTGCATCACCGACAAGCTTGAACTCCTGTACCTCCTTGAAGTTCAACCATGGCTTCTCCCAAACCTTGGTTTCGTAAACCTTTTTATTCGCATCATCTTTTGCCTCCAAAGTGATGTGGTACAAGGTACCAGAAACCACTTGCTGTTTTGCACTTATCACCCTTCCAAACTCCAGAAGCGCATTCTGCATAACCATCTTCAATTCACCAAAAAAAAAAAAAAAGACATAAAATTAAAACTGAAATCCCGTTACCCCCTCCCCCCCTCAAAAACATAAATAGAAACCCATTTGTGCTATTAGTACTACAAACAAACTAACCCCACCATCCCAGACGAAAATTTCAAAATTAAATAATTGGCAATCATACAAAACGAAAAAATACAAAAAAAATTCAAAAAAAAATCAAATTTAAAAACAACACGTTTATTTCGGAACAAACTTTAACATGGCCAGATCGAAGCCCAAAACCGATTATCGACCATACCCAATACGAAATTAACATAAAGCATAATAATTTCTAGGGAAACAAACAAATGCAGAACAAAATGTAATTAATTTAAGAAAAGAAACCTCTTTTTTGTTGTGTTCTTCAACAGCAAAGCGAGCAAGACTATCGATCTCCACGCTGTTCTGGCTTCCTGCCACCTCGCGAACTCCACCCACTGCTGCCATTACCCTTCTCTCTTTCTATGCTATTCTCTCTCTCTTCGCTGCTACCGAGAGAGAGTTCATTGTGCTTCTCCTTTTATGTAGTTACATTGTTACAAGGAAGAGTGGTATCGTTTCCATTGGTCAGCAGAGGGTAACGATAGAGTGGATACTTCTGCGGGTTTGATATTTTCAGTTCTGTTGATCTGACAACGTGTCACCGATAAGATATTCTTTGTAGTTCTGTTCTGTATGATGAACGATGATTTTGTTGAAGTGAATGTACGGCGAGTATGCAGTGGATAACTTTCCCATTTGTCTTTTTTCTTAGATCTTAAGCATCGAAATTGTGGTAAGTTACTTTATAAAAAATAAAAAAATTGTGCTAAGTCACAATTTTGGAAAGACAAAATACCCATATCCTTGTGATACGTGGAGATTTGCGTGAAGATTACTCACGTGACTGGGATGGGTATCTATTTAATTAGTAACGGTCTAACGGAGGCAGCTTCAAAAGTTCACGAAAGTATTAATATTTTTTGAAAAAAAATAGCTATATATCATTTTTAGTAGTGTATGTATTATTTATATTTTTTAAGAGATATAATTAAATAAAAAAAATAAAAAAAATATAATAAATAATATTAAATGAAGTATGAAAAAAAATATATATATTATTTGATGTAAGAATATAACAATTAATATTTTTTTATAATATAATTTCTAATTCGATGTAAAGATAAAATTTTAAGTTGTAAATTAATATTTATTGAAATATTTTTGAAATTATCTTAATTTATTATAACTTTAATTAAAAGAAAGTTTGATATTTATTTTTAAAAATTATTTTTTTTAATAAACTTATCTATATCGATATATTTTATTTAAAAATTATAATTAACATTAGAAAAACTCTATATGTCTCAGGCATTTTAGTTGCCTGGGTATTATTATAAATGATACATTTCAGCTATAAGTATTAGATTTTAGTTCTTTTTGTTTACTTAAAAGAAAACATTTGTATTAAAAGTTAACAAAGCTGGGCTCTCCGAGCTTAAATTTTTTGGGACCTCTAGCATGGTCTTTGGCATTATATTTCTTTATTAATTTATATAAATAATTATAATTATAGCATTTAAAATTTTAAAAAGAAATTACATTAAACAAGTTAAAATTTTAAATTAATTAATAAGGTTTTGTTAATAAGTGTCAAGTTTTTTTATGAAAATAAGATATTTAATACATTAAAAATTGAAAAAAATTAATATTTATCTTTTTTTTATTAAAAAAAATTATTTTGATTTCTTTAACAAGTATTCTCAACAAAATTTATATTAATAAACTCAAACCATAAAACCAAAACTAGAAACACTAAAAGCATACAAAGAGATCAACAATTAAAAATGTCTAATATCAATATACAAAAAGATCATAACAAGAAAAGTAAAGATTTAAAAAAAAAAAAAAGAAATATGCTACTCAAAGTGAAAAAAAAAAAATCAATAAAAACAAACAAAAAAAACAACTATAGAATAATTCAAAAGGCTCAATCACTTACTTAAAGGAAAAATAGAAATTTTAAACTTAAAAAATTTTCTGAATAAGAGTAGAAAAAATTACGAGTATCTATGACGAAAGAGAAGAAAAGCTTTACTCAATTGGGAAAGAGATCAAGGGGTTAATATTTTCTCTTTAAGGGCACTAAAATTTTTAAATTTTTATTATACCTATTATTATTTAAAAAACAAAAAACATTAGGCACAACGTGGCTTTGCCATTGCGTTCAATAAATAGGAGCTAGGTTGCAAACCCATAAAATACTTTTTTTTATTTAATGTATTATATATATTATAATTGTTTTCTCTTTTACTTTCAAATGAAATGAAAATATATATTTTCTTGTTATTTTATAATGAATTTTTAGTGAAAAACCTAGATAAAAATTGTTGAAAAAACATATATTATTCATGTAATAATTATTTATATAATTATTTATATAGATTAATTATTGCAAAATATATTTAAATTTGGTATGTTATTTGTGATATTTTTTTTATTTTATAAAAATCTTATATTGTCAAATAAATTTGTGATATGTGATGTTAAAGTTAATTTTATTTATGTTTTTATTTTTGTAATTTTAAAATTTTATTTTAAATTATTAAATATCCAAATATACCCATAAATACATGTCTCCCCCTAGAAATTATAAATAGATACTCGCAATGAGGATGAAAGTAGGAACAGGGAAAACACTACCTGTCTTGCCCTATTAACATTTCTAATACAAATTCTTTCATGCTCTTTTTCTATCGAAAATGCTAGAGGCACATTTTTATCCCTCACATCTCTCACATATGAAGGTAAGTGACAAAATTATAATGCAGGTGTACAAAAAATAAAGTAAGACTAGAAGTAATTAGATGACAAAAAGATATAAAGTAAGGTATGAAGTAATGTGTATATAAATATGTATTGATAGCATTATTCTTTCTATTATTAACTTTGTCTTTTCCAAAAAAAAAATAGTCAAAATTTATACAATCTGTCTTTTAATCGATAGTTGTTTCTCTTTTGTTTGACAATATTTTTTATATTAGTTTTCACAGCATTTTATTAAGAACAAGATTGATGCTTGAGAACTAAAAAGCATCAACTCAAATGACAAATTTTTCTATAGGATGTGTTTTGTCCTAGACTTTTAGGATGCTGCAAGTTTTTTAGATAGAATGAACTCCAATCTAGTGGTTCCTTTGAATGTTGGTGCAAGGGGGTTAGGTATCTACAAAGATACTTCAATGCTCAAGTAAGTTAGGGCTCCAAAAGTAGAGAATGAGAGAAAAGATCCTTATCATGAAGCTATAATGTTCTATTTATAGAGGAGTGAGTGTCGTGGGTATTAAGTTGTGATAGAGGTAAAATGGTCATTCTAGTTGCAGGAGAAAACTTCTTAGTACCTTCCTTGCTTGGAGTTTACTTTCCTATGTCCTTTGGCGAGGGATATTCCTTTTGTACCTTGTGTATGGTCAATATCCCATTATTCTTGAGTTTGGTCCATTAAGACCTAAATCCCAATATGGAATATGTAACATCCTTGAAAATATTAATAATAATAAATACAAGTATATAATATAGGATAACTTTGTATTATAAAAGAAAACCTCAAAAAATAAAAAAATGCAATGTTTTAAGATGAAGTTATTCGAATAAAGTTAATTTTATTCTAATAAAACGACTGTTGAGAACATATAAACATCACAATAGTATGAATTATTCAAATAAGACTCCTTTTATTTGAATAAAGGAGTTGGTATCAGACTAAATGGAAGACACAATACGTTGCAGAAAGAATAGGAAACTCTAGTCTCCATTTAGTTTATTTTCCTCATGCCTGATCAAACTAACTAGTCCCAATGAAACCAAACTAGAACCAAGCCATGATCAACAAGGACAAGTAAGCACTTGACCATGTACACAATGATTGGCAACAATGATTATGGGTGACAAGTGGCAGAAAATAATTGGAACAAAAGGCAAAATGTAAAGCTAAGCATGGTCATATGTAAACAAGTGGTAAAAGATCAAGATAACCACATTCATCTTGTTCAAAAACCAACCCAAAACTTGGCTAAACAGAAGAACAAGTGTCTAATGCATTAAATGAAAATGAACTCAGCATATGACATCAGCTAAGACAAGTGTTGTTACAGGGAGTTTAGGAAAATCATGGTAATGATTAATAGTGACAGGAGGCAAACCTGGAACATAAATCTCAGAAAATTCTAAGGAAGACAAATGTCTAAAGATAAAGCTTATGAAAGCAGAAACGTATGATAAAAATTGGTAAAAATTAGATTAAAAGAATGATTACATGAGGGGGATATTTTAAGGATCTCTTCCCTCACTACTAGAAAAATTTGATTTAGAGACAGAATTTAGAGATGGACAAAATTCTATCTCTATTAGAGACAGAAACAGAGACGGAATTGATGAATTGGAGATGAAAAATAAAATTTAAAATCTAGAGACAAAATTTAGAGACGAGAATTATCCATCTCAGAATTTTTCATCTCTAATTCCGTCTCTATTTGGTCAAATAAAATTCAAATATACTTAGAGATAGATTTTAGAGACGGAATTTATCCGTCTCAGATTTTTCCATCTCTAATTTGTCAAAGTGATGTTTTAAAAAGTCAAATATTTTTGAGACAGAATTTAGAGACAGAATTTATTCGTCTCTAAATTTTCCGTCTCTAGTTATTAAAATAATATTTAAAAATGTGAAAATATTTTAGAGACAAAATATTGTTTCCGTCTCTAATATTTGTAACAATTTAACTCAAAATCCCCATTTTTCTCCCGAGCCCTAATTCTGCTCTGAAGGCAACGATTTCTCTCCTTCCCTCGTCTCTACTCAAAACCCCCATTGCTCTCCTTCCTTCATCTTTGACCTCGTTCCCTCATCCCCTCTCTAAGCTCGTGCTAGTTCGGTCTCCATCTCTGAGCTTGTGCTAGTTCAGGTACGTTCTCCCTCCATATCTGACCTCGTTCTCCCTCCATTCTCACCTCATTGTTGCTCACGTTCTCTGCTCGTTCTGGCTCCATCTCTCAGGTTACGATAGCACGTTCTCAGCTCTCCATCTCCGCTGTCGTTCCAGCTCGTTCTCAGCTCTCAATCTCAGAGCTCTCTCTCACTTTTACACGTACAGCTTAGGTCAGATCTAAATCTCATAACTCTCTGTCAAATTTTACATAGTATGGCCTTAATCAAATTTTTTATTTGGCTTCTCCTGGTCGCATTGTAATTGCAGTTTAAAGGGATTCTTGATTTGGATTTAGTACTATTGAAATTGAGGTATATGCTATACTTATGTCCATGCTTCTTGCTATACATTCTAATCTAAACTCGAGAATGTGTATGTGTTTGTCTGTATGTGTTTTATGTTCCTTTTATTGTCTGATTCAAATTGTTTTTCCCTATTTTATTGTCTAACACTGTGTGTATTTTAGAAGAAAATATGTATCTTGTGTACATAGTCCATTTTATTTATATTATGAATGCTTAAAGTAAAATGGCTAAGAGTAAATACAGAGTTAATTAATAACTATTAACCATAGTAATAACTACAGATGACTAATATTTTAAGATGTGCTAAATATGCTAATGAATCCAGACTAATATTCTAACACTCACACTCAACCTAAAGCTTAATAAGCTCTTACATTTTAAGATTAATAAGATAAATAGTTATAATTTAGTGGCTGATCGATCAAAATACATTATACAAAAAGTAAAAGTTATTAGTGGGGTAAATATAATGAGATGTGTTCTAACCCATGTGGAATTTGTTAGGAGCAAGTTAATTTCTTAATTTCGTCAGTAGACTATACGTATTTCATTTATTAATTAACAATAACAAAGGAACAAAAATTGCAAACCCATTTAAAGCAAACCAAATTTGCATCTTTTAATTGTATATATATATGTGTGTGTGTGTGTGTGTGTGTGTGTGTGTGTGTGTGTGTGTGTGTGTGTGTGTGTGTAAAAGAACAATGAATGAAGGCATTTGTTTGATTTGAAAAGAAAAGAAAAGAAAAGAAGTAGAACATGAAAGAATTGGAAGAACAAGTCATTGAAAAGAGCCACAGGCACATGGGATGCTTGGGCCTGAACTTGAGCTGCCTTCCTAATCTCATCTGCGTTCTCAACTAGTCTCCTTACCCTCCACCCATATTCACACACCAAATACTCATACTGCTGCTTCAGCTTTCCACTACCATTCTCAATATACACCTCACATTCTGATCAACACAAGATACTAGTGAACTACTTGTGCTGCTGCATTGCAACACCAAACCACTTCCAAGCCCAACACCTCTTCTTTTCCTTCTCACTCTCATTCTCACCCAGTGACATGCAATTCTGGATTTTTTTCTAACACCACAAGCGATGTCTGACAAATTAGTTTCTGTGAAGTATTTAGTTGCTTGCCAGTAAATAAGCCATATAATAATATATTATAAACCAAGAAAACAAACCAGGCAAGGTTAGGTTAGGCTACATACTACATACTACATATTACATAGCTTAGCTAGCTCACCTCTGCTTTTTACTTTGCATTTGGTTTTGGTTGATATATCGCAAAGCAAATGAGGTTATGAAAGTTGATTAAAAGATGTCTTCGGTAGGCTAAATTGAAAACAGAGAGAAAACTCAGTCAAGGATAGACTTCACAACATTGACAACAGAGTATGAGATGAGTAGAATGAGAATAAATTGTGAGTATAAGGGTACAACCAGGATTTTGGAGTTTTAAGAAAATAATGAGAATTCCCATTTCCTACCTATGCTTGTGTAAGTGGGATACTTTGTAAATTGTTAGTGGTTTGGTTCAGGGGATGGGTTTAGGAAATGTTTGGCTTATGTTTTTGTATTGTGATGCTTGTTCAAACAAAACCTTCACCTTCACACTCACACCCACATTCTTCTTCAACATCGCCCCAGGTCCCTTCTCTCTCCCTCTCTTAGATCTATTTCCACTCCAATATTTGTTCATTGCTTCTCAAAATGAGGTTTTTGGCTTTTTTTTAATTATTTATTTCTTAGATTCTTTTTTTTTTGTGAATCGTTTTTGTATTTTTGGCTTATAAGTTTTATTTTTCCCCTCTATTTAAAGTGAGTTAGCCAGTTAGGTAAGTTAGGTTGTTTCTGCCATGTAATGTATGACTGTCGGATTTAAGCACTTAGGTCCAATTATTAATTATGATTGATTTGATTCCATGCTTTCGGAAGTGGAAGCATACCCTAAACCGCAACAATTCTTACACTTTTTTTTCGTTCGTTCATCGTCTGTATGTCTTTGTTCTTTGCGTAATTCTCGACATTGGAGCATCAATTGATGCTCTTACGTTCTGTTTACTACATGATCCTGTTCTATATTTGTTTCTTTTTTTTAGTAAGTTTAATTATAATAATAATAATAATAATAATAATAATAATAATAATAATAATAATAAGATCGATAATCGGGTAAAATTTGATATTTCTTGCATTGCTCCTTGGCTTCTATTGGTTCGGAGTGGGGTAGTTTGGGTTTAGAGCAAATGTTCACATGAAAAAGAGAAAAGGGAAGAGGTGCACTTAGACAATTAAGTATTTTCAAATAATGATTTAGAAAGAACTAGGAGATGTGCAACTAAACAATACAACCTTTTTCTCTTGCAGTTAAGCATTACCTCCATTGCTACTAGGCATAGAATTCTTAACTTTCAGCATATCTATAGTTTCAACATACTTTTGAACTCTTTCTACCTTCAAGATGTTTTCACTAACATCTGAACCAGTAATTTGTTTGACCTGTGTGACAATACCACCTTTCTCATAGATACCATAATTTGTGGTGTCATCTTCAAGAGTAAATGAATATGCTTTAGCATTTTTAATCTTCCTTGGCTTTCCATCATTCAATTATGATAGGAACCAAGTAAACACAATACAAAAATAATAGAACAGAGGAAAATTATACTAAATTGGCTGGATGATATCAAGATGATATCAAAACCAGACCTGTATTATTTATGGAAGAAAACTGAAAAACAGAAATACAAAGAAAAAAGATAACTTTAGGCAAGTATAGAGTGCCTAGTCCCTCCCAAATGCCCAACTGAATATGAAGCCTACCCCCACCTCACATTTTCCCCTTTACAAATATACCCATTTAGCATTAACCTCCCTCACTCACCCTCTGCCTACTCAACAGGTAGTTACATCTAATGTAGTGCTTGTTTTCCCACTTTCTGGGCCCACCCCTTTTACATTCTGGTGTGGTCTTAGATGGTATCAAAACCAGACCTGTATTATTTATGGAAGAAAATTGAAAAACAGAAATATAGAGAAGAAAGATAGGAGGCTGATGACTGTGGCAGTAATCATTGAACTCAATGGCTTTGTCAAGACTGATATCAGTGAAAACAACAGCCTACAAAATAGTAAATAAACAAATGTAAATATATCAAAATAAATCATATACAAATGCATTTATAGAGATAAATTTTGTAGCTTTCTCCATCTTAGCATTCTTCCTCATCTCTAAGTACCTCTTCTCTTGGCTAATTGGGTCTTCCACTAGCACTATCTTTGATTTGTCGTTGAACCCAACTATGTCAAGGAAAGCTTTTGAATCCGTGTCCTTGTCTTTATAAAACATCTTTTGGTCTCCGTGTTGTAAGCTAGTTGGCCCTGACAGCATTTTCCTAAATTCCCATGCAACATCATGAATAAAAATCAGCTTTTTGTATAATTAGTCAAGAAATATTGCTAAGTTGTATTACTTTATTTTATTCTTGACTTTACTATCTTTTTTTCCCTAATTTCTGTCTCTGATAGTAGTAGAGGAATTAAAATAGGAAATTTTCTTGAGTTGCTCTAGTTTTCATTATAGGAGAAATGCCTAAATAGATTGAATAATTTATTTCTATTACTCTTACATAAGCATGTGGCCTAATTTGAGTCATTTATCTCTTTCAACTCTAAAATAAAGTTTACTGAACTTATTGTTAGGAAAATGTCAGATGCACAGAAACTTTGAATACAGAAACTATTCAAGCTGTTATTTCTTGATTTCTATTATTTTTCATCTGCCGTTTGAGCTGCAAATGACTGAGTAATAAATGAGCTGCCAAGTGAAAGTAACATGGTCTGCACAATAAGATCTTTGTTTTAGTTCCTTTGCTATGTTCCCTCTTCCTTTGGGCTATGTACTTGATCTGTGTTTGTTGAGAATGATAATATGTTATGACCCTTAGACTGTTATGATTTGTGTACTTGATCTATTTTAGTTCTGATATCTCTATGTAAGGTCTGCCTTATAGTAAAAGCACTCTTTATCTTTGAAGTAGGTTATTTCTATTTCGGTCTAACTATTTAAATTTTATTTAAATAATGGGCTGGTGTATTTTGATTGACATGTCTCTTGTCTATCTTTAAATTAGAAACATAATGGAAGTTCTTGAGCATCGAAAGTGGATGGATAATAGGGTGGGTCCTGATAGGAGAAGATTTACAGATGAGTTCATAGCAGGGGTTAACGAGTTTGTTTGTGCACAAGAACAATTTAAAACAATAGGAAAGTTGAGGTGTCCATGTAAAAAATACAAATGTAAGGCGTATCACTTTGTTGATGACGTTAAGGCACACCTGCGTATGAAGGGGTTTATGAGTGATTACTATTACTGGACTAACCATGACGAACCAAGGCCTCCCATTCCCCCAGTGGTTGCAGACAATTCATACTATAGAAGTAGTGGGTTAAGGGAAGACTTCAATAGGTATGAGCAGACGGTAATGGATGCTGCTGGACCCTCTATTAGAAATTACATTGAGCAACAAGGGTTTGGTTATGCAGAACAAATAAGGGAAGATCCTAACCTAGAAGCCAAAAGATTTTTTGAAATGCTGTCAGCTACACAAGCTCCCTTGTATGATGGTTATGACAATTACTCCGAATAGTCAGCTGCGTGTGAAGCACTAAGTATTAAATCTGATTTCAATATCTCCGAGACTTGTTTTAATCAGTGGGTGGAGTTTATGGGAAATGCATTGCCAAATGATAATCGAATGCCCAGAAACTTCTACTGTGCAAAGAAAGCAGTGGAACGACTAGGGCTGGGTTACAAAAAGATTTCCTGTTGTCCAAATGGATGCATGTTTTATCATCCTCCTTATGGGAATCTTCGTAGTTGTAGATTTTGTGGCAAGGACCATTATAGAAGCATCACTAGAAACGATAAGGTCAAAGAATTTCCTCAGAAAAAAATGTGGTATTTTCCACTTATCCCAAGGCTACAACGACTTTATTCCTCAATGCAAACGACATCTCAAATGAGATGGCATCATGAGAATGAGAGGGAGACGGGGTCTTTGTCCTACCCATCTGATGGAGAAGCCTGGAAATATTTTGACGAGACATATCCTGAATTTGCAGAAGACCCTCGAAATGTGAGGCTAGGTTTATGTGCCGATGGATTTGCTCCATTTGACAAAACAGGTAGGACTTATTCATGTTGGCCAGTAATCGTTACTCCTTACAATCTACCTCTGTGGATGTGCATGAGAAGAGAGTTCATGTTCTTAACTATCATAATTCCAGGCCCTTCCAATCCAAAAAGTAAAATTGATGTGTACTTGCAGTTGCTCATAGATGAACTGAAACTTCTGTAGAATACTGGTGTCATGACCTATGATGTCTCACGACAACAAAACTTTGTCATGAAGGCTTGTCTGATGTGGACAATTAATGATTTCCCTGCATATGGGATGTTATCAGGTTAGATGACAATGGGAAGACTTGCTTGTCCAATTTGTATGGAGCACTCAAAAGCATTCACACTTAAACATAGCCGAAAGACATCATTTTTTGATTGTCACTGTCAATTCTTGCCACATGATCATTGCTACAGAAGGAACAAAAGTGCTTTTACAAAGAGACTTGTTGAAACTTCATTACCCCTATGAATGTTGACTGGTGAAGAAGTGTGGGATAGGGTAAGACATATACCTAACATAACTGAATCAGTAGGAGAAAGTCTACTAAGGTATGGTATTTATCACAACTGGACAAAACGAAGCATCTTTTGGGAATTGCCTTATTGGAAAACAAATCTTCTCCTGCATAATCTGGATGTCATGCATATTGAGAGAAATGTGTTTCTTAATATCATATACACAATTATGGATACTAAGGGCAAGACAAAAGACAATTTTAATGCTAGACTGGACTTGGCAGAATATTGTAGATGAAAGGATCTAGAGAAGCAGGATGGTGGAGGTGGAAAGCTAAAAAATCCCAAAGCGCAATACACATTGATTAAGCAACAAAGATTAGTCGTGTGCAAATGAGTTAAACAATTGAAGCTACCGGATGGGTATGCCTCCAATTTGGCTAGATGCGTTGACATGAGGGAAGAAAAGTTGTTTGGTATGAAGAGTCATGATTGCCATGTGTTCATACAACGTTTGCTCCCAATTGCATTCAAGGCATTACCCAAGCCCATTTGGAATGCACTTACTGAGTTGAGTATGTTCTTTAGAGAATTAACTTCATCATTGCTGAGAAAGGATAAATTACATGAGATGGAGCAAAATATTGCAATTATTTTATGTAAATTAGAACAAATATTTCCTTTGAGCTTCTTTGATTCGATATAGCATATTCCAATTCATTTGCCCTACGAAGCAAGGGTCGGTGGTCCTGTGCAATATCGATAGATGTATCCCTTTGAAAGGTTGAGTCATCTATCTATCTTTACATTTTTCAATTAAATCCTCATAATGTATTTGTTACATTGATGTTCTCAATTAATAGGTTTATACGTACCTTAAAAGATAAGGTCACAAACTCAGCTGCAGTTGAAGGTTCCATTTGTGAAGCTTATTTAGTGGAGGAGACCTCTACTTTTGCATCTTACTACTATCCACCCACTGTTCCATCTAGAAGGACAAGAGTGCCACGGAATAACGATAAGGGTGAAGGTGGTTCAATCAATCTGCCATTCTTTATTTTTAATTTTCCCGGTCATCCTATTAGAAAATGCAAATCTTGCATCTTACAAGAAAGGGAAATGAGTGTTTGCACACTTGTATGTTCTTCTAAATTGTCCTGAGGTGGAGCCTTTTTTAAAGTAAGCTTCTAAGTTGTTCTTTTAATTTCACGTATCATGATTAAATCTACGAAGTGATTTAATCTGTGATTTTAATTTAGCATATATGCAAATTTGCTACGAGAACTTGCTCTAAATGACTTGGAAGTGGACAAACAAATCTCCACAATATTTCCACATGGTTTAAAGAATATATATGCTAAATATCATCTATCTAATTTCCCTGTTAATTCCTTCATTACTTGTTTAGGTAGAACTAATTAACTTACCCATTTGTGATATAGGTGTTTAGTAACAACATTGAAGATGAACTTCTAAGGAGTTTGGCATGGGGGCCCTCAAACAAAGTAAACATGTGGCAAACATATTCAATAAACGGTTACAAATTCAATACAAAATATCATGGTCAAGGGATGGGCACAACAAATTGTGGTGTATGTGTTCGAGGTCACGAGAATGAGACAATGGAGAATGATTACTATGGGGTTTTAACTAACATTGTTGAAATGCAGTATATTGGGTGGCCCTTAAAGATGCTAGTTCTATTCAAATGTGATTGGTTTGATCCCACCCCAAATCAAGGGACAAGGATAGATAATTATGGAATTGTTGAAGTTAAAGCATCTAAAAGGTATAAGAATTATGATCCATTTATTCTTACACAACAAGCAGAGCAAGTGTACTACACACATTATCCTGAAGGGCAACAAGGGTGGTTGGTTGTGATTAAAACTAAGGCACGAAACACAGTTCAAACTTTAGAAACAAAAACCCTAGAATAGATAATCCATACCAAGATGAATCAGTCCCGCAAATGCCTATGATAGTTACAAACGATGATCTTGAACAAAGTCTTGTTGATATAGACGGTCCCGCAGAGGAAGTACATGATCCAACCTTGAACCAATTTGATTTGGAAGAAGAAGAAGAAGAAGAAGAAGAAGAAGAAGAAGAAGAAGAAGAAGAAGAAGAAGAAGAAGAAGAAGAAGAAGAAGAAGAAGAGGAAATGTGTTTTCTTATTAAGAAGAAGAAGATGATGATGATGATTCTGACTAGATTTTATCATTTTTTTAATGAAATTATTACTAGATTTTGTCATTTTTTTAATGAAATTATTAATGCACTCGTGTGTTTTGTATTCATGACCTATTAGTTAATATATGCTTACGTGATTGTGGATTTCTTTAAATTTATTACTCTTCTAGTTTTGTACTAATTTTCTATGTTAATTTAATTGTACCTAATTGAATTTTATCATTACCCTTTGCATATAGATGGTAGGTAGAGGGAGAGGCAGAGGTAGAGGGAGAGGTACCTCTCAGACTGGGCCTACACCTATCCCATCTCCCCATTCTCAGACTGGGCCTACATCTATCCTGCCTCCCCATTCTCAGATTGGACCTACACTTATCCCATCTTCACATACCCCATCTCTCCATTCTCATATTGAACCTACACCTATCCCATCTCCCCATTCTCAGACTGGACCTACATCTCTCCCATCTCCCCACTCTCAGACTGGAGCTACATCTATCCTATCTCCCCATTCTCAGACTGGGCCTACATCTATCCTATCTCCCCATTCTCAGATTGGACCTACCCATATCCCATCTTCATATATCCTATCTCCCCATTCTCAGATTGGACCTACATCTATCCCATCTCCCCACTGTCAGACTAGACCTACACCTATCCCATCTTCACATATCCCATCTCCCTATTCACAGACTGGACCTACATCTATCCCATCTCCCCACTCTCAGACTGGACATACATCTATCCCATCTCCCCACTCTCAGACTGGACCTACATCTATCCTATCTCCCCAATCCTAGAACGGGGTTGCACATATTTCATCTTCACATACCCTATATCCTCATTCTCAAATTAGGCCTACACCCTCCTTAGCTGCACCTTTACATATATCGGGTGACCCTTCAGCTAGTTCATTTGCACCTCGACACCCTGACGCAACAGCATCTACACCAGAGAACATCAGGTGGGGGAGAAAGGATGTAAATGGACGTACTTGGATCAAGCCCGCCAACAAAGATCAGTAAGTTATTCTAATTATGAAATTTAATTCTAAAAGAATAGTTATATATATATATATATATATATATATATATATATATATATATATATATATATATATATATATATATATATATCATATCATATTTTGACTTTCAGGTTTTATCCCGATGTTGGAACGACACGTGATATAACTACCATATTCAAAAAGAAGTATGATCAGCCTTGGACATGTTGGACATATGTGCTCGACACTGTGCGTGATATGTGGTTTAGAGATTTTGGGGTAATGTTCTTTTAATTCTTGTTATTAATCTATTATTAATTTATAAATATTGTATTTGATTAATTAATATTTTCATCAATGTAGGCGAAATACAAGTGGTTACCTGAACATAATGATATGATTAGAAAGATATTTGAAATGAAGGGATCTGATGCGCTCTCAAATAATCTATTCAAGGTGCGTGATCAAAAGGATAAGGGTATATAGATTCAGCCAGATGCTTTGGCGCAACTGTGGGCTAAATGGAGTGATCCTGCCTGGCAAGCACTGTCCATGAGAAATAGTAGAAATAAACAAGCTAAAGAGGGTCTCAATGTGTACACCGGAGGATCCATATCTGCAACAGAGCACTACAGGAGAATGGTAAGAGATGTGACATCCTTATAATTATACTATATACTCTTTGTATTGTTGCCAATGTTAAGTAGTTGTGGATAATGTCGTGAGTTGTGTTTACATTTAATCTAAATAGGTTACAATTATTGATGAAAATTTTGGGTTGTTTCCTTTTCATATTACCAAGTCCTTCATTCTAAAGCCAACGAGGTCATTGTTGGCAGATTGGCTCATTTGGGTTTCACTTTCCCTTTAACTGGACATTTTATTACGAGGAAGGAGCTAATTGATTTTGGCTTAAGATTTACTTATTAGGGAGTTGTCCAAAGACCATTAATCCCTAACTAGAAGTTATAAAGCAAGCTTGAACAACATAAGCAATTTACTTCTCTACTTCTCTGCTTATCTTCTTTTTTTTATTGTATTTAATTTGTTAAATTAGTTTAGCTTTCTTCCACAACAATGAACAATGTTATACAGGATGCCTAACAACCAAAGTTTTGCATATCATCTTTACATCTTACTTTTGAGATGGTAGTCAATGGAGTGATACTGCAGTTCATATGCTTGATTCTTTTGTAAAGCAATGGGTTTTGTTACCTGTTTGCTGAAACTTGTCAAGGACAAAATTGTCTTGAGACTGAGACCAAGACTTACATTTTAATTGTAGGGAAAACTTTTTAATAAGTGATTTTTAATTTTAATTACTTCATACTACAGTGAAACTGTAATTGTTTGGAAGCTTTAAAATGGCATTTAATAGGACTTTTATTGTTTCTGCATTGTTAGATGGGCCATTAGGCTTGGCTTTGTTTGGGAGAAACTAGAGGAATACAAATGCTCTTTGTATAAATATTTTAAGATTTTCTCTTGTCTCTGTTTATGCACGTATTCATTCTTCTCCCCTCTCCCACACTTTGTATTGATTGCAACATAAAATTGCCAATGAACTTTGGGTAAATGATGATCCTATGTTTGTGATCACCCAATCAGCTTATGAAAAGTAGCACCCTGTTTACATTGGTGATAAATTAGATCAGGAATTGGATTTTTTTAAGTTGGGCCTTTTTCACATAATACTCTTATAGATTTGAAGCATTACTGCAGTATGACATTGAATAGGTCAACAAATTGAAACTGTGAGAATGCCATGTCACTTAAAGATTTAGCATTTGTTTGAGAACAAAATAAGGATGGAAAGTAAATTAGGGGAACTAAAATGGTGAAGTATACAATAATTTTCTCCTCTCTTGTTTGGATGTCATATAAATAAGAGGAACTAAAATGTAGAAAAAATTTTAAAATCAAACATTCACCCATAACTAATTTTGTTGAGATAATATTTTAAGATGGACAATTATGTAATTTGGTATACTGTCACTGTATAATCTAATTATCTCTTCCCTTGGGCCTTGATATACTCAATTTTTATTCCAAATGATAGGGTTTGGGAATATTGATATGCAATTTAAGTATTTGACAACTTTGGATTTAGAACTTTTTGAACATGTCATTACCTATCTAAATGTATTTAGCACTGACAACATTTACACATTCTCTGGCTGAAAATAAATTCTTTCAACTTATCTGCATAAATGAAAATATTCCATTACCATTTCTCTGTTCAATATCTGACATGGTTGAACTAAATTGTGTCTACTTTGGAGCTGGCTCTTCATTTTTAATGTTCAGTTGCCATATGGTACTTGACTGGTTGTTGTTAGTCACTTGTTTTGATATGTTACTTTACAAGTTTCTGTTTATCAGGTGTAATACTGTCTATTTTCACTTGAATTTTTTCTGTATCTTGTGATAAGGTTAAACAAAACTTTGTTTCCTTTTCAACTTAATCATGTTATTTATTCCACTACTATGCTTTACAAGTATTGTTAAATTAAGGTCATGTGTAAACTTGTTAAGCGAAACTAGTTACAGCTAATTGCTTGCTTACAGCTGTAAAGATGCTAACCAGCCAAACTGTTTTCATAGTAACCTTTTCTTCTAATAAATTACTTTTAAGTTGCAGGCCTTTTTAACAATTATTTAATGCAAATGATTTCGAAAGCAATATTCAATTGAACAGGGAAAGTAATGCTAGTTTTCATTAGATGGAAATTACATTCAGAACACTTTCTTGCTTTTTGGGCTACTACTAATACTTGCCTTTTGTCTTTTCAGGCTAATCAGATGTCTAGGGAGCCAAACTTTTTTGACATCTACAAGCGGCTTCATCGATCCAAGGAGAATTCAGAAGAGTTTAACACTTTGGAAGCAGCAAGGATTGTGGTAAGCATAAGTTAACATTTAAGTTACATCAATTTTTAAGTACAAATGTCTTATAACTACTTTTTAGGAAGAGTATGACAGGCGGATGGTTGAGTGGCAATCCCAGCATGGTGAAGGTAGCAGCAGTCAAGAATCTGCTAACAGTATCTATTTAGATGTTGTTGGAGGACCCAACAAGAAAGGGCGCATATACGGATTGGGTTTGCAAGCAACTAATGTTATTGGATCGTCTTCCGTTCCCCCCTCCTTTTCCATTGATGGAGTATCATCAACAGAGATGTCTGTAATGAATGCCAAAATTCAGGCTTTAATAGATGAGCTTCATCAAAAGAATCTTGAACAATAAATGATGAAGCAGAAGATAAAAGAATGGGAGGAGAGGTTTAGGATTCTTCTTGTGGGTAGTCAATTTAGAGCGCCATCAGTTCCAGCTTCATAGCCTGAGCCTTCTCATATTGCACCTAGAGAAGATTATGGCCATCATGATGATGAGATGGGTGGTGATGATGATAACCCAAATCTATGATTAGTTTTATCTTTTATATTTTCATTGACAATTTTAGTTACTATTTAAATATTTACAATGAATTATTACTTTGCATCTTGGTACAAATATTTGTGATGATGTTAACAAATTGTGATTTCTTATGCTATTATTGTGATGGTTAATTGCATCGAGTTTAGTTATAAAATATAATTTTGAAAAATTTAATTTTAGAGATGGAAAAAGTTGTTATTAATTTTAAAAAAATTGATTATTGGATTTAGAGACAGAATATTTCCGTCTCTAACTCCATTTTGGATTTAGAGACAGAATTAGAGACGAGACTCCATTTTGGATTTAGAGACGGAATTAGAGACGAAAAAGTGTCATCTCTAATTTTAGAGACGGAATTAGAGACAGAACATATTTTTTGTTTTAGAGATGAAATATTGTCGTCTCTAATTTTAGAGACAGAAGAGGGTCGTCTCTAATGTAATCATTTTATATTTTAAAGATAATATCCATCTCCAATTCGAGACGAAATTTTTTTAGTTAGAGACGGAATTTATCCATCTCTAATTTAGAGACGGAACTCGTTTTCTGTCTCTAAATATTTAGAGATGCCAATTTTAGAGACAGAATGATTTTCGTCTCTAATTCCGTCTCTAAATCTTTAGAGACAGAATTTTACCTTTTTAGAGACAGAATTCGTTTCGTCTCTAAATCTGAAATTTTTGGTAGTGCTTGTTCTAACAACAAAGCACCTCAGCTCACTCCTTACATCATCACCAAATGTAAGGCAAGCTCAGTTGTGCTCTATAAATACCTCCCTTCCCTCCCTAACTCGTCATAAAACACTCCCTCACTCAACAAAGCAGCAAGCTCTGTTTTCCTACTAACACTACAACAAAATTGGTCTATGACTACATTTTTTTAAGCTACACTTAAAAAGTGTAGTCTTATACCTGAATAGGCTACACTTTTATAAAAGTAGTCTTTTTTGAATAGTTTTGACAACGCTATTTTTGGCAACATTTGAAAAGCGTACCTTTAGAGAGTAAAGAGTACTCTTTTTAAGTGTTGTCATATTATACATTTAGATACACTTTTTTTGATAAAAAACAACATTAACAAAGCGTAGCTCATTTAATTATCATAGGCAACGTTTTCGAAACCGTACTCTAATATATTTCTATAACACGCGCATACTATTATTTTCCCACTAATTTTTCCAAACCTTTCGAAGCAACTGCTATCCTTTACTTTCAGAACCTAAAAAACACTTACTTTCATAACCTATGGCTTAAATCCACTGTGGTCCACTCCCTGTACGTCTCCACCGTGACCCACTCCTCCGTACGTCTGATAATCACATATTTTATTCATTAAGAAACCCTTATGTTTAGTCATTTACACTCTCCATATTCTTAATTGATTGAGTTTGGTATGATTTTGTGAGTTTGAGCTCAAATTGGTCCTAATTGAATATTTTCAGCATTATTGAGATTTGACATTATTTCTGTATTTTGGCCATAACTTGAGTTCCTAATATCTGATGAACATGAATTTTACCTTGTAGGAAAGATAAGAGGAAGTTCTACAACTTTGATGAAGAGCTCGAAGTCTGATTCAGATGTCTAAGCGACCTAAGTTTACATGGAAGTCAGAATATGGGTTCTGTCAGTAGAATCCGAATAGTGTTCACTCATAAAATCATATCTAAAGATGTAATAATGGAGATGGGCTGAAATTTGGACAGTGGATAGTCAAGATCCAAATAAACAACTTTCATGAAGAACACATTTTGATAAAAAGAAGTCTAGTAGGTCATTTTGAGCTTGCAAGTCGGAACAGAGGAGCTGAAGTTGGGTTTGAGCAACCTACGGTATTTGGGACATATCTTAGGCTTAAGTAAGCCAAATTGGACCAACCAGGTATCCATTTTATAGCCAAGACAAGGATCTACAACTTTCATGAAGAACACTTTTTGTGGTTCTGAAGTATAGTGGGTCGGTTTTGGCTTCCAAGTCAGACACAAAATTTTCGGCCTCAACCACCCACTCATCCATCCACTAATCCACTCATCCACTCACCCACTCATCCACTCATACACTAATCCAACCACTTAACCACTCCACCCACTCATCCACTAATCCATCCACTCATCCATTCATGTCCATAATTTCCCACTCACCAAAAGTCCTTTGGCATTTTTCACTAATTCAACCACTCAACCATTCCACTCACTCATCCACTAAACCAATCCACTAAACCAACCCACTAATCCATCCAATCAAACACTCCACTCACTCATCCACTCATCCACCCACTTTCCTTTGTCATTTTGTTGCCTTAGACTTCTATAAAAGGCACCATTTATCATGAACAACATGTAATTCTCCTTCATTTCTCTCTAAGTTTCTTCTTGCTTCTTCATAGTTTCTCATAGTTTTGTATATTTTGATGCTCCCCTTCATGGTAATGGAGGGCTAAGCTACTTTGGGTCAATTTAGAACTCTTGAAGAGATTGTGGTTTGGATTCTTGAGACCTTGGTTATGCATTGTATTTGATTTGTAATTGAATTCCTCTTTTCTTCTTCTTTTTCTTCTTCTTGATCTTGAATGCATGAATGGTGATTCTATTTATGTTGATCTGATTGATCTTGGTTTAAGATTGAGATTTGTGATGAAACGTAGAACTAATTGATCTAAACTAATCACATAAATGAAGATTGAGATTTGTGATGAAACTTAGAACTGATTGATCTAAATTAATCACAGAATTGAAGAGGTTAGGTTACTGATTTGTGCCTAAGTTAATTGAATTCGGTACTTGAAATTAGCATAGATTTTCATGAATGTTGCGATTGCGGATTTGTGTTTATCACTTGTTAATTGAATTCTAGACGATCATCTAGTATGAATTTTGGATTTGATGCAGAGATCTCGGTTAGATCCAAATTAACAATTCAATTGCGCTTCAAGTGTTCTATGAAGGATCTATGATTGAATCCACCCAATCTTGGATAGGTTTCTAAATTGACTGCTCTTTAATTGTTATTTCTTCCTTTAATTTTGTTAAGTGCGATCTTAAACTATCAAACCCCCCTTTTTGCTAACTTTCACTTGATTTGATCAAATTGCATTTACGATCCTTGAGGAGACGATCCGGTGTTGTCACTGTGCTACAAGCTTAGGTAATAACTTCGGTTATAATTTTGAGTGAGTTTGGTGCTCGTCAAAATTTTGGCGTTGTTCTTAGGGGATTAGTAAGTGTAATCTTTTCATTTGAAGTGTTTTTACTAACTTTTGCTTTTTATTAATTTTTCTAACATTTTTAACCATTGTCTAGTGTATTTTGCTTATTTATTTGTTTTTGTGTGATGCATGACTAGGTCGAGCACGATAACTTGGTTGACTTTGATCCCGAGATTGATAGAACCTTGCATAGGTTGATTAGAGCTCGTAGGCTAAGTGCAAGAATTGCTTCTGAATTTGATCTTAATATTGAGAGTGAACTTGAGATCTTGAATAATTCGAAACCATGGGCGATAACATGCAAAATAGAACTCTTAAGGAACTTCTTGCTCTCCCGATATAACTAACCGGTCTTTGTGTATTCAATACCCGGATCTTGATGCCGATTTTGAGTTAAAATCTGGATTGATACATTTGTTGCCCAAGTTTCACGGTTTTGCGGTGAGGATCCCCATAAGCATCTAAAGGAGTTCCATGTGGTTTGTTCAACCATGAAACCACATGGGATCTCGAAAGAGCACATCAAGTGAGGGCATTTCCTTTCTCACTTGCTTGTCTGACCAAGGATTGGTTATTTTATCTTTCACCAGGTTCAAGTAACAAGTTGGGTGACATGAAGCGGTTGTTCTTAGAGAAATTTTTCCCTGCTCTAGAGTGCTTTGCCATTAGAAAAGATATATGTGGCATAAGACAAATGACGGAGAGACCTTGCATGAATATTGGGAAAGATTCAAGAAGGCGTGCTCGAGTGTCCCCACCACCAAATCACCGATCAACTCTTAATTCAATATTTCTATGAAGGCTTGTTGCCAAATGATGAAGCATGGTGGATGTTGCCTGCGGAGGAGCCTTAGTAGACAAGACCCCCTGCAGCGGCGAGAGATTTGATAGCAAACATGGCAGCCAACACCCAACAATTTGGCACACGAATTATTACCTCAACCGGAGGAGTCAATGAAATTCAATCGTCTCATGTAGACCAACAGAGAATGGAACACGAGACTTGATGAATTGACTTCTTTGGTGAGTGAGCGATAGCGATGGGACAACAAGCACCAATGCAGATGGTGCAATCGTGTGTGGCATTTGCTCTTGTTCATCTCATCCTACCGATGCATGCCCTACACTTCAGGATGGTGGTTCTATTTTTCCGAACAATCATTGCGGTGGTATTTTTTCCGGTAGACCCCAATATCAGCAATCACAAAGAAGCCCAGATATGATCCATTTTCTAATACTTATAACCCCTGGCTGGAGGGACCATCCCAACCTGAGATATGGAAATTCTGGTCAACAACAACAACAGCCCTACCAACAGCAGCAACCACAGTTTAGATACCAAGCTACAGGCCCTAGCAACAAGTACCAACCACCTGCATTTAGGCAAGCACAACCTGCACCGCCACCCATGCAGCAGCCCCTCCAGCTACCTGTTCCAGCAGCCACTCCAGCTGAGCCACCTTTCGAAGACTTGATGAAACAGTTTCAGCAGAATGTCAATGCCACCATCCAGAATTTACAAACTCAAATTGGGCAGATGGCAACCACTGCGAGTGGTGAAAAGTCAAGGGTCGAACCAATTGCCTTCACAAACAGTCAATAACCCAAGAAGCAATGTAAGTGCCATTAGCTTGAGAAGTGGCGAGAGAAGTTGACGGTCCTACTCCACCACAACCCGAACTACAAGTGCAAAACGGAAGGTGACCGAAACGTAAGAAGAAAGTGGATAGCTCGGTCAAAAATCGTGACACGAAGAAATGTGCAGAGAATTCAAATCTGGCCATTCCACTACCTTTTCCAAACAGAGTCACACAGTCCAAGCATACTGCACAAACAGAAATAGAAAGAGAAGTCATGGACACATTCAGGAAGGTGGAAATCAATATCCCCCTCCTTGATGCAATCAAGCAGATTCCCAAGTATGCCAAATTCCTCAAAGAGTTATGTACTCACAAGAGAAGACTTAAGGGTACTGAGAAAATAAGCATGGGTAGAAATGTTTCTTCAATGATTCTACCAAGCATGCCACAAAAATGCAAAGATCCTGGAACTTTCACAATTCCTTGCACGATAGGTAACTCCAAATTTGAACATGCAATGCTAGATTTGGGTGCTTCGATTAATGTCATGCCTATGTCAATTTATCAGTCCTTGAACATTGGCACTTTGCAACCTACTGGTATAGTGATTTAATTGGCAAATAGGACCACTGCTTATCCTGCAGGAGTACTAGAAGATGTGTTAGTTTGGGTGAATGAGCTAATTTTTCCAGCGGACTTCTATGTCTTGGACATGGAAGATGAGTCTTCAGCAAACCATGCTCCATTAATTCTAGGCGACCATTCCTCAAGACCGCCAAGACCAAGATAGATGTGCATGCCGGCACCCTTTCTATGGAGTTTGGCGATGATTTGGTACTGATTTAACATTTTTGATGCCATGAGACATCCCCAGAGGAGCATTCTGTTTTTCATATTGATGTGATTGAGATCTTTGGTTGATGATGTTTATCTTTGATTTATATCTTTGAATTCCCCGATATTCCGACTTTCTCGGATTCTCGTTTCTTGTGATACATGTGTTGCTTGTGATGTTGAGCCATGTGCTGCATGTGCTGAGATTAATGCAGTTATAAGTAGTGATGTAGCTGTTGACTTGAATGGTACAACATGTGAAAATGAGAGTCATAAGTATGACGAATTTAGTGTTGCTGAGTTAGTTGTTTCAAATAGCTTGCTGCCTTCCATTGTATAGCCCCCATCCTTAGAGTTGAAGACTTTGCCAGACCATCTTAAATATGCATATTTAGGAGATGGTGGTGAGAAGCTACGCGATGATTGTTGCTAAGAATCTGCAACCTGAACAAGAAGAAAAATTATTGCAGGTTTTGAGGCAGAATAAGCAAGCCATCGGATGGACACTTGCAGATATTCCTGGTATTAGTCCCTCCACATGCATGCATAGAATTTTATTGGAAGAGGATACGAAACCAGTAAGGCAACCCCAAAGGAGACTGAACCCCTTGATTCTAGATGTGGTGAAGAAGGAAGTGACCAAGCTACTTCAAGCTGGCATTATTTATCCCATATCAAATAGTAAATGGGTGAGCCCCGTGCAGGCTGTTCCCAAGAAATCTGGGGTCACAGTAGTTGAGAATGAGAATAATGAACTTCTACCCACAAGAGTTCAGAATAGTTGGCGGGTTTGCATTGATTATAGGCGGCTTAACCAGGCTACCAGAAAAGATCATTTTCCGCTACCTTTCATTGATCAGATGTTGGAGAGGCTAGCTGGCAAGTCACATTATTGTTTTCTGGATGGATATTCAAGTTATTTTCAGATTCATATAGCCCCAGAAGACCAAGAGAAGACTACTTTCACTTGTCCATTTGGCACATTTGCATATAGGAGGATGTCGTTTGGTCTGTGCAATGCTCCGGGCACCTTTCAAAGGTGTATGGTAAGTATCTTTTCTGACTTTTAGAGAATTGCATGGATGTGTTTATGGATGATTTTACTGTCTATGGTTCTTCCTTTGATGAATGCCTGGATAGCCTGGCTCAGGTTTTACATAGATGCATTGAAACTAACCTTGTTCTGAATTTTGAGAAATGTCATTTCATGGTAGAATAAGGTATAGTTTTAGGACATGTAATATCTAGCAAGGGTATCGAGGTAGATCCTGCAAAAATAAGTGTTATTTCATGCTTATCTTACCCCACATGCGTGCGGGAGGTTCGTTCTTTTCTTGGTCATGCAGGTTTCTATAGGCGGTTCATAAAGGATTTCAGCAAAATTGCTCTTCCACTATCCAACTTGCTACAAAAAGAAGTAGAGTTCCATTTTGACCAGAAATGCAAGGATGCCTTCAATCACTTGAAGCAAGCATTGACCAGTACACCTATCATCCAGCCACCATTGGACACTCCCATTTGAGCTCATGTGTGATGCCTCTAATTATGCTTTGGGAGCTGTTCTTGCACAAAGGGTCGGCAAAATATCTCATGTCATCTCCTATGCTTCAAGAACTTTAGATCCTGCACAAGTCAACTACACCACCACTGAAAAGGAACTTTTAGCAATTGTTTTTGCTTTAAACAAATTTCGATCATATTTGCTTGGTTCTAGAGTGGTTGTGTTTTCGGATCATACAGCTCTGAAGTTTCTCCTGAAGAAGCTTGATGCAAAGCCTAGGTTGATTAGGTGGATTTTGCTCCTCCAAGAGTTCGATATTGAAATTCGTGATAAAAGTGGAGCAGAGAATTTAGTGGCTGATCACCTAAGCCGAATTGAAAAGGAGGCAGATACTTTTCCTATCCATGATGTCTTCCCTGATGAGCAGCTTTTCAAGCTGCAAGGTAACACTCCTTGGTTTGCTGATTTGATAAATTTCTTAGTTGCTGGTGTTTTCCCTGCACATTTTATTAGGGCTCAGATTGATAAATTGAAAAGTGAGTCAAAATATTATGTGTGGGATGACCCTTATCTGTGGAAATTTTGTAGTGACCAAGTCATTAGGAGATGTGTGCCTGATAATGAATCCCATTCTATTCTTAGCTTTTGTCATACACTTGCATGTGGCGGTCATTTTGGTCCCCAAAAGATTGCTAGGAAAGTTTTGGAATCTGGATTATATTGGCCCACTCTATTTCATGATGCATATGTGTTTTGTAAATCTTGTGATCAATGCCAAAAAATAGGAAACACTTCTCGAAGGAATGAGATGCCCCAGAAATCCTTATTATTCTGTGAGATTTTTGATGTATGGGGTATTGATTTTATGGGACCCTTTCCTGTTTCTTTTGGTTTTGTTTACATTTTGCTAGTTTTGATTATGTATCCAAGTGGGTGGAGGCGAAAGCTACTCGGATGATGATTCCAAAGTTGTTGTGGATTTTGTTAGATCACATGATTTTCTGCGGGTTTGGAGTTCAAGGCCATCATCGGTGATCGGGGTTCACATTTTTGTAATCGAAGCATGGAAGCTTTGATGAAAAAGTATGGGGTCTTGCACTGAGTTTCTACACCTTACCATCCCCAAACTAATGGGCAAGTGAGATTTCCAACGGGGAGATCAAACAGATACTCCGGAAGGCAGTTCAACCTAACGAGAAAAGACCGGAGCAAGAGGCTTGAGGATGCTTTATGGGCTTACCGGACTGCTTATAAGACACCAATCGGAATGTCTCCATATCGGATTGTTTTTGGAAAAGCCTGCCACTGCTTAGGTGGAAATTGAGCATCATGCATTCGGGCGGTGAAAAGGTGCAACTTGGACCTAGATCAAGCGGTATGGAGAGGAAGCTGCAGTGCGCAAAGCAATTGGAGGAGATCCGCTTGGAGGCTTATGAAAGTTCCAAACTCTATAAGGAGAAGACCAAAGCCTTCCATGATAAATTGATTCTGAGGAAAACATTTGAGATTGGTCAAAAAGTTCTCCTCTATAACTCTCGCCTCCAACTAATGCCTGGCAAATTAAGGTCTAGATGGGATGGACCATTTATTATTACTAAGGTTTTTCCTTCTGGTGCTGTTCAGATTAAAAGTGAGGTCACTGCCAAAGCTTTCATCGTAAATGGACACCGCCTCAAACAGTATCATGAACTTCCAGAGAACGCAGAAGTGGAGGTGATGAACCTTCTCCATCCGCATTATGAATAAAAAAAAAAAAAAAAAAAAGAAAAAAAAAGAAAAAAAAAAAAAAAAAAAATAGCTGTGTGTCCGACAATGAGGTAGGTAGTGCCATTGAATTTTGTCACTCGGAAGTAAGTGGAGGTCACTTTTTCTTCAACGACAACAACTGCGAAAATCTTGCAGTATGGATTTTATTGGCCCATTTTATTCAAGGTTTGTTACACCTTTTGCAAAAGTTGCGGAAATTGGTCAAAAAGGTTCTGCTTTGAGATTATCATCTGCACCTACTCCTTGAAAAATTGAGATCCAGGTGGCGCAGTTCTTTTGCTGTCAAACACGTGTATCCTCTGGGGCCGTAGATATTGAGGATCCTAGGAATGGTAATGCGCTTAAAGTTAATGGACAAAGACTCAACCATTCCTGGAAAACCAAGTTCTTGAGTTCTTTGTGTTGCCGGTTAAGTGGCAGATACGGTACTCCGTGACTCTCAAGTCGGTTTATTTTTCAGTTTCCCAAAATAATTGAATCCTTCTTCTCCTTCAAAATGGATGTCATTCTTTCAAACCTAAGAAAATATTTTCATTCTCTTCCTCAAAATGCTCTGAGAAAAATCTACAAAGTTCGATGTGAAAGATTGAGACTGTTAATGCACAAAGGTATGCCAGAAGATGTACGCTGGATAATTGAAGCGAAGGTCCGATTAGCAGGTGAGTCCTCAATTTCATTTGACTCATATATGCCCGGTCTTGGAAGAAGTTCATATTCTAAAAGGAGAAGAGCAAAAAGGTTACAAGTCTGTCACAAATATGGACGATGGAACTGTAACAGACAATGTCGATCTTTGGGGATGATTTCCGCAAATAAATCCTTCATTAAGAATGGACTGAGTAAGGAGTCATTAGATGATATCTTATTGACTCTTGAGACGCGTTCTTATGGATTGATGCGAGGTGAAATTCTTAATTTGTGGAATCTCTTCAAGGATGAAGAAAAACGCTACAGTCTTGGGAATCTGACTCTAAAAGACCCTGTTTGTCAATTTATAAGAAAATTGGATGGGAAGCTTATCCTCGACTCATAGAAGATGTTTAAGCCGTTACTGGACGTTAAACCAGAGGCAGATGTGAGCCATATCCACAAACAATCTGTATATATCATCTTCTTCTTCTTCATGTCATCTCTAAAAAAAAAAAAAAAAAAAAAAAAAAAAAAAAAAAAAACAAAAAACAAAAAAAAAAACAAAAACAAAAACAAAAATTATGTATACGTCTTAGGGTTGGCTTTGGTAACACACACCGTGAATGGGGAAATGCATGCATCTGATCCAGCCTTCTTAATTGAAAAACAAAGAAGGTAGATTGTATCCTACATGTGAGGCGGCCGGTCGTATTATGGCCACTTGTCCCTTTTGGGAGCCTATGTTCTTATTTGGTCTTGAATGGGTCGAATCTTGGTCAACAATGCTTTGGCACAAAGCCGAAAGAGCAGACTACCTCCATCCCAATCTTAAGTAAGTATGCATTCATCTTTCATCAAGTTTTTCTAACAATTTCAAAAAAAAAAAAAGGACGTGATGTCTACTGCACTCATGACGCGCAATATAAAGATACGCCATGGAAATTGTACATACAGGTATGTCATCATTTTCTATTTCTTTTATCTTTGTATCATTTTGTTGTATTTTGATTTTTGTACAGACGATCCTTTGAGCAGGGTCCTTCAGGGATTTTTAGACTTCTTTACCTTGATGGTTTTCTTGAAGTCAAAAAAAAATATAAAAAAAATATAAAAAAAAAAAATAAAAAAAAAGAAAAAGTAAAAGAAAAAGAAAAAAAAAGATTCTGTGTTTCTTAATTTCAACCTTTTCTGACAACAGCCAACCTACCCTTCTAGGTGCAATTATTCCCCTTTCCATTCTTTTTTTATTTAAACACTCCATTTTCCTTCAACTCAGAGACACTCAAAGGGAGGAAGAGTATAGAATGGGGGCTTCTATTCGTAACCTCAAAAATGTCTCGTGTGTTTTTGTGGGTCGAGTTATGGGAAGGGATTAGAGTTTGTAAACGTAGCTAGCACTCTTGGTCGATCACTTGCTGCGAGGAATATTCATCTTGTATATGGGGGAGGTTGCCGTGGGTTAATGGGGGCTATATCACTTCTTTGCATATGTAAGAGACGTCGGAGTTTTAGGTGTCATTCCTGAACCTTTAGCTCAACAGAACATCAATGGAAAGACAATTGGAGAGGAACTTAAAGTATCATCAATGCATGAACGAATGAAGATCATGCTTGAAAACTCTGATGCATTCATTGCCCTACCAGGTGGTTTTGGTACTTTGGAAGAGATTTTTCAAATTGTCTCTTGGGCTGAACTAAACATCCACCATAAACCCATTGGTTTGTTGAATGTTAATAATTTCTTTGATCTTTTGTTATTTTTTCTTGACAAAGCTGTGGAACAGAAATTTATCACTCCTTCGGCAAGACAACTTCTTATCTCTGCCTCCACTATTGATGAGCTCATTGATAAATTAAAAGCTTTTGAGTGTGTACCTGATAAGGTATTAGCTCAAATAGATTGGTCAACAGGAAGCAGCGAAGGAAGTAACAAGAAAAAAAAGCCAGATCTGACACTTTCTCTTTAATGGGTTTGATTTTATTAAAAAAAAATTGTTGTTTTGTTTGGAAAGTATGATATGATTGTCATGGACTTATTAAACCAATTAGTGATGGCAGAGTAAGGAGAATTTTACTCTTGAGACGCATCTTAATTGGTGGCAGAGTAAGGAGTTTTTTTAGGTAGTAATTAATTAGTATTAAATTGTGGAAGTACTAACGTTTTCTTGTTTGATTTCTTTTTAGGGTCTGATACGTAACTGACAGTGTGCTTCTTTTCTGCTTGGCGTTGATTCACTTCTTATCAGGTTGTGTTGCTCTTTTCTATATTTCTCTTTCACATTGAGGGCAATGTTATATTAAGTGTGGGGGAGAGATTTTAGCATGTTTCTTTTGGTTGTTAAAAAAAAAAACACAAAAAAAAGGTTCATTGCATGATTGAATAACTTTTCTCCCTTCTTGAACTGATATGCTTGGTGATGGATGATTGAATTGATGAATTGAGTTTGATGGATACATACCTTGTGAGATTTTGAGCCTAATGGATGGATTCAACATTTATGCCATTCTCTTCTTTCTTGTGTGATTTTCACTCATGTTAATGACCACTCTAGAACTTGCTTTGATTCTTTTTGAGGCTACATTTCACTTGCATGCATGAACATGATTGAGGCCCTCTTTCTTAATTAGCTAGTTTAACCAAATAGCCAACCTTGTTTTCAATATGATATCAAGCACTCTTTTGACTTCTTGAAAATTCTCGATTCCCGCTAAACTTTGTATATTTTCCTTTGCTTAACCCCTTTGAGCTTATTTGACCATTCCTTGTTTCTAGCTCATTATGTGCCTTAAATGAGAAATCGTGTTCTTACTTTACCTTAGGGAATAAAAGAACATTAGCTTGGTTAATGGATGAGTTTTTGAAGCAAGTGTGGGGGTGTGTGTACAAAATGGTTGTTAAAAAAGAAAAGAGTGCCCAAAAAGATGAGTTCCTAATATGTATATAGTTATGTTCATATATATAAAAAAAAAAAAAAAAAAAAGAAAAAAAAGAAAAAAAAAAAAAAAAAAAAAAAAAACCAAGTGTTTAAAAAAAAAAAAAGAAAAGGATTGGGAAATGAATATGTAAAGGGATATACACTAGAGTTGGGATGAACTTTTTATGCTTGTTATTTGAACTCAGCTCTCATTTGCTTTTATTCTCTTTGGTATTTATCTTCTCATATCCATTTTATCCTCTTCTGTTACCTTGACCTCACTACAACCTTGAATAAAGTCCTCATGATTTGTGTGTGCATGTGTTTTGAGTAGTGAAGAAATAGAAGATAAGCAAGCTTATGGTAGTGCAATTTTCATGGGTTGAATTGAGTGAAATACCTACCTTTTAAACACTTGAGAGATTGAGAGGGGATCTTGTGAAGATCTATCATTCTCGATTCATGTTGAAGATACCTTGCTTGTTGGTTTGAGATGTGGAGAATTGTTAACTCATGAATGTTTTGATCCCTTGAACCTTTGGTTGTTCTTCTTGATTGTAAAATTTTGGGTTCTTGAATGTCGTTGGAATTTAAATTTTTGTTAATCTCTTATGTCCTTGTTTTGATCTTGAGTCTTGCCCAGGAGTGCAAAAAGCTAAGTGTGGGAGAATTTGATAATCACATATTTTATTCATTAAGAAACCCTTATGTTTAGTCATTTACACTCTCCATATTCTTAATTGATTGAGTTTGGTATGATTTTGTGAGTTTGAGCTCAAATTGGTCCTAATTGAATATTTTTAGCATTATTGAGATTTGACACTGTTTCTGTATTTTGGCCATAACTTGAGTTCCTAATATCTGATGAACATGAATTTTACCTTGTAGGAAAGATAAGAGGAAGCTCTACAACTTTGATGAAGAGCTCGAAGTCCGATTCAGATGTCTAAGGGACCTAAGTTTACATGGAAGTCAGAATACGGGTTCTGTCAGTAGAATCCGAACAGTGTTCACTCATAAAATCATATCTCAAGATGTAATAATGGAGATGGGCTGAAATTTGGACAGTGGATAGTCAAGATCCAAATAAACAATTTTCATGAAGAACACATTTTGATAAAAAGAAGTCTAGTAGGTCATTTTGAGCTTGCAAGTCGGAACAGAGGAGCTGAAGTTGGGTTTGAGCAACCTACGATATTTGGGACATATCTTGGGCTTAAGTAAGCCAAATTGGATGAACCAGCTATCCATTTTATAGCCAAGACAAGGATCTACAACTTTCATGAAGAACACTTTTTGTGGTTCTGAAGTATAGTGGGTCGTTTTTGGCTTCTAAGTCAGACACAAAATTTTTGTCCTCAACCACCCACTCATCCATCCACTAATCCACTAATCCATCCACTAATCCACTCATCCACTCACCCACTCATCCACTCATACACTAATCCAACCACTTAACCACTCCACCCACTCATCCACTAATCCATCCACTCACCCATTCATGTCCATAATTTCCCACTCACCAAAAGTCCTTTGGCATTTTTCACTAATTCAACCACTCAACCATTCCACTCACTCATCCACTAAACCAATCCACTAAACCAACCCACTAATCCATCCACTCAAACACTCCACTCACTCATCCACTCATCCACCCACTTCCCTTTGTCATTTTGTTACCTTAGACTTCTATAAAAGGTACCATTTATCATGAACAACATGTAATTCTCCTTCATTTCTCTCTAAGTTTCTTCTTGCTTCTTCATAGTTTCTCATAGTTTTGTATATTTTGATGCTCCCCTTCATGGTAATGGAGGGCTAAGCTACTTTGGGTCAATTTAGAACTCTTGAAAAGATTGTGGTTTGGATTCTTGAGACCTTGGTTATGCATTGTATTTGATTTGTAATTGAATTCCTCTTTTCTTCTTCTTTTTCTTCTTCTTGATCTTGAATGCATGAATGGTGATTCTATTTATGTTGATCTGATTGATCTTGGTTTAAGATTGAGATTTGTGATGAAACTTAGAACTAATTGATCTAAACTAATCACATAAATGAAGATTGAGATTTGTGATGAAACTTAGAACTGATTGATCTAAATTAATCACAGAATTGAAGAGGTTAGGTTACTGATTTGTGCCTAAGTTAATTGAATTCGGTACTTGAAATTAGCATAGATTTTCATGAATGTTGCGATTGCGGATTTGTGTTTATCACTTGTTAATTGAATTCTAGATGATCGTCTAGTATGAATTTTGGATTTGATGCAGAGATCTCGGTTAGATCCAAATTAACAATTCAATTGCGCTTCAAGTGTTCTATGAAGGGTCTATGATTGAATCCACCCAATCTTGGATAGGTTTCTAAATTGACTGCTCTTTAATTGTTATTTCTTCCTTTAATTTTGCTAAGTGCGATCTTAAACTATCAAACCCCCCTTTTTGCTAACTTTCACTTGATTTGATCAAATTGCATTTACGATTCTTGAGGAGACGATCTGGTGTTGTCACTGTGCTACAAGCTTAGGTAATAACTTCGGTTATAATTTTGACTGAGTTCGGCGCTCGTCAACGTCTCCACCGTGACTCCCTCTGTTCTTCGTCGTCCTCTGTTCTTTGTTTTCATAGTCTCTCTGCCACTCCCTTCTCTCCGTTAGGGTTTGGTGCGTCCCACTATTCTTCAATTGCTGTGTTGATCTCAGGTACCTCTCTTTGATTTGTTTTCAGGTTCCCCAATGTGTATTATTGTTGCATAGGTTGTGTGTCCATTTGTGAGTTTGTGGTTGCTTTGTTCCTTATTTTGCTCTACTCTGTGCTCACTATTTTGGAGAATGGGGTTTAACTATATGGGTAAACTCCATCCATAGAACATTTCAATTTAAGTTGGTCTAAGGTTGGGTCTTGAATTCTTATATGAATGGAGATCATTTCGATTTGAATATCGAGATATTGAGCTGAAGTATAAAAAATTATTAGGCTTAATACAGGACAACTTCCTACATATATAAATGCATTTTTGCAATACAGCCATAGTATAATACATTGAGTTTTGAATGAAATTCATCTCATTGGAAATTCTAGTTTTGCATAGTTTTAATGCTACTAAATTGCGAGAATTGTTTTGCATTTTTATTATATTGCCTTTATGTGATTTGTCTTTTCTAACATGCACAACACATTAATATGCAATGTTATCTAATTCTCTTGTACAGTTATATACCACTAGATCTTATTTTTTATATATATTCTCTTAATTTTTATTGATGAAGAATAATTATATATTTCTTGGATTTATAATTGACCATCTTTGTGTAATAGTCATTTATTATGTTGTGCGAAACCATTACAGTTTCTCTTATAGCTACTGTGTTCCCTTGGTTCTTTTTGTTAAATACACTTTAGCATGCAGCAACCTTTCTACTTTTACTTTTTCCCAGTTTAGTGTATTAATATTTGATGACAGTGTAATTTGGAATCTAAAGCTTTCTCTTTTGTTAAGGAGTTCCTTAGTATTAAATTTGATGACAGTTTATGTAGATCATTAGAAAACTTAAAAGTAATATAATTGGATAATGCCAAGTTGATTTGTCTTCTAATTGATAATGCCATTGCCAAGTAATTGGATAATGCTAGTTGATACTTGTGAGTTTCAGTGAAGTAAGGATATTGAGAAGGTAACTAAAGCTTGTACATTTAATCTAGTATTTGTAGAATTCTTAAAGCATGTAATAACAAATTATTGATTTAAGTAAATTTAAGGCTGGTTTGGTACTTGCTAGAGCTGTTCTGAAAAGTGAAAACCTTACTTGGGAGGTTACTTTTTGCTAGAGTTGTTTTGAAAAGTGAAAACCTTACTTGGGAGGTTGCTTTTACGTAATTGGTGCAAGATTCTGTATTGAGCCTTGATAGTGACTGGTTACTGTATATTATTAGCAAATGTTATTCTAAGTGAAAGTGTTATGAGAAAACCTTACTTAATGCACATATCTTAAGAAGTTTCTATCTTTGTAGGCATAGGTATGTGGTTAGTCATTGTTATGAGAAATTTCTATCTTTTGTTTATAATAATTAAAAAAGAGTGTAAATTAGTTATTAGAAAGACTCTAATGGCTGGCTATATCAATACTGTACACTAACATACTGGTAGGTTTGGATTTTATGTGGGCGTGATAAGGGCCTCTTTCAGTTTCAGGGAGAGAAAAGAGTGTGTGTATAAGAGGAGGAGGAGGTTGATGGCTTTGTTATACAATGGAAGAATAAACAAGATAGTAAAACACTCTATTTCTGCTTCTCTATAGCTTATTATAAGTTGTATAAGTCTCCTGCAAAAGAATTCCCTTGCTGGGAAAAGAAAAAGATGATCTTTGCCTACCTTTGTTTTGATTTCTTTTTGGAAAAAGTGCTTTGCCAGATTTCTTTTTAAAAGATGATCTGCTACTCTAGTTTTGATTTGTTCTAGATTGTTTTGATTTCTTCCCTGATTTTCTAATGTTATGCAAAAAAATGAATTGGAGGCTCTTTAGAAGCATGAATTATTTAGATTACATGTAGTGTCTACTAATCAGAGAGTTCTATTTGATTAAATTACTTGCTTGTGACAATTATCAGTAAGTTCACTTAGTTATTAAAGATTCCAAATTAACACACTGTTCTTAGTGTTTTGAAGTTTAATTGTATTTTGTAGTTATCTTTGAATTTTCTTATGGCAATTATGAGTAATTTCACTTATTTATTGCCAATCACCACCTATGAGATTCTTTCATGCAACAAAGCAAGCCAATTTCTCTGCATGTCTACCAAACTTATAACTACGAGATTCTATCCTTTTTATTTCAAGGTTTTTTTTTTTAAATTACCCTACAACATAACATTTTGCTATGGAGATGATAATCTATATTTTATTTTCTCATATGTTTATCCAAGTTTTTGTTACTAATCCTAATAAGCCTTGAGAAGTAAAAATTATTCTGGCGAAGAACAAGGAGAAGCTGCTAGAATTGCTTCATAATCTGTCTCTGGGAAAAGGTTATTATACTTTCAGTAATGCTATTTGTTATTGGTACCTTCGTCTAGTTACCTAGTTGGTGCCAGAAAATTAAAAAGAGAGAATCTGGGACCAGCCAATTTTCATTGATAGATGGACAAGTGGGTAGAGGGGGAATGGAAGGAAGAAACAAGTTAGATGTGAAATAAATGTATTATATGTTGATATGATATAGGTATAAGTTAGATGTCAAATTTTAAATATATAAATAATAAGATTGTAAAATGAAAGGGATAGCTGGGCCTTATTGCTCATAAACAGAAAAATCTCACTATATTTGCTGCATATACATCTCCCATGTCGCAGCATATTTTTGTTCCATGTCATAGGCCAATTTCAGGAGTCCATTAACTATTATTCTTTGCACATATTGTTTGTTGTTATTATTGATTTAATTAACTATGTTTATGTGGACTGAAATGAAGGACATGTTCTAGTCTTTCTCTTTGAACGAGACAGGGCATGTGATTTGCATTTCATTGGAAGATGTTTGCAAATAGCATCATATCACTATAAAAAGACCTTGCATGCTATGTTACTTCTTTGTTGATATTTGGCCATCTACAATTTATTCTTGTTGCTTTTTCTAGTGAGGGATTGCTTGATGTGAGATTGCTTACCGTTGGAGGAGAGGGGAATTGGTGGTACTTGATGTTGATTTTATGCTTATTGATTGGTATGGGGTCCCTTCATATGGTGCTAGGTGTGTGCTTGGTGGGGTGCATGTTGATTTTGTTAATGGTTGCTTGGTTCACTTCAGTGTCTGTTAGTAATGCAGATGCATAGGTGCTTATGACTTTGAGGGAGAACACTGAATGCATATGCATAGGCCACATAGGAATGACGATACACAGTGAATTGTGAACCTCATTGTGTTTGATTTTGTTGATTATCTTGGCTTAAGAAAGAACAAAAATGATTATAACAAGGATGCATGTTTCAAGTTTCAACTTCAAATATAAAAGCTGCTCTATTGTTTACAGCTCAAACTAGCATCTGCCTACTGCATACACTTGGTGAATTAGTCACCACCAATGGCTACTAATTTTTGTAATAGCTGCAACAGTAAAATACACACATTAAACATTAACCACAAAATCAGAAACTAGTAGAACAAATCAGTTGTGATAGAATTAATCTAGCTTATGCCCACCAAAATTACTGTCATCAAATTGACTGCATTCCCATCAAACGAAACAGACTAAACCAGTTACTAGGATATGTTAATACATGTATCTATAGGGTGTTTGTTTTGTTTTTTGTTTTCATTTTTAGTTTATGTTATTTTCATTTTGTTTCAAAGAGCAATACTCACTGAAGTCCCAGAGAGAATCCCAACTATATATATTATGGACATAAAGTATTTTTTCTCAATATAGATGGCATATGCAGAGTGCACTCATTTCTATCAATACATTCTTTCTTTATACTAAGTTTTGTTGCAATGAAGCAAACAAGTTAGCTTATTCATTTGAGAAGAACATCTGTAATATACTACTTTATCATGTGTTTGAATGATTTGATTTTTTTTATATGTCTGAATTATTGAGATTTTTTGGCTTTTTAAAAATGAATCTATACATTACTAATCCTTTAGTTTAATTTAAATTTGTAGGACAATGTTGGTACTGCATTTGGGGATGACAATAGAACTACTTGGTATATTTGATGTTTATAAAGAGAGCTTGATGAAGATAATTTTCTCATACATTATGAATTATATATATTTTTATTTTGATTATGTATACTTTGGATTATGATGATGGTGACAATTATAATACTTTGGATTATTTGATTAATATTTTGATCAATGTGTTAAATATTAGAGTTTATATTATTGCTTGAAATTTTATACTATATAAATTTGTATATATTCTACAATTAAAATTCTATAAAAATAATATATAATGGCATTAAAAATATTAAAAAAATGAAGCATTTTTAATGTTGTACTAAATGTAATTAGAAAGCGTGTAATTAGATTAACAAATGTTCCAGGTTTAAAAAAAATTAACATACGGAACGCTTGTAAAGTGATGCCTTAGGTGAGACATATGAAAATGACATAAGGGAACGCTTTGCAAGCGTACTCATAGGACATACTTAGGGTCTGACGTAAGGGGGCGCTTTGGAAGTGTACCCATAGGGTCTGATGTAAGGGGGCGCTTTGGAAGCGTACCCATAGGGTTTGACGTAAGGGGACACTTTACAAGCGTACCCATAGGGTTTGACATAAGGGGACGCTTTATAAGTGTACCCATAAGTTTTGACATAAGGGGACGCTTTGCAAGCGTGCCTATAGGGTTTAACATAAGGCAACGCTTTAAAAGCGTACTCATAGAGTGAAGAAGAAAAGTGTTGCCTTTGACTCTGAAAAAACGTAGCCTTAGATTATTGGCCACGCCTGAATAGGCCACCCCTCTAAAAGCGTTGCCTTAGGGCCAAAAAGTGTAGCCTTCACCAAAGGCTACACTTCAATCTATTTTAGAGTACACTTTTGAAGGGTTACCATAGGCTAATTTTGTTGTAGTGTAATTACCTCCTCCATTTTCAACCATTCTTCCATCGATCTCAATTCTGTAAAATATGTAGGAAATAGCGAAAACATCACTCTTTCTTCTTTATTTCTTCTACCCATATCTTTTAGTTCATGTCTTTTGCAATTAATGATGTTTACTCTATGTTTGCTAGAAAGAAAAATTAGTAAGAAATGATTTTTTTTGGTTTCTGCAATGTGATTTTTGATTGTTTTATTCAAATAAATCTTGCCACAAAATACTTTCAGTGTTGTTTTTCTAAAAAATTTATTTTGACAAAATTTTTGTTATTTGAATAAAATTTGACAGAATGCTGAAAAATGATATTTTGAAGAGATTTATCTAAATAAACTTTATGTTATTCAAATAAACTTTCTACATAAAACCAATTTTGAACACAAATCATTTTCTTTATAAACTTTTTTTATCATTTTTTTATCACTCTTTATCATACTTTTTTATCCTTTTCAAAGTTTTATATATTATTATTTTGTATATTGAGTAAGGTTAATATTTGATTCTTTGATAATGTTCTTATTACTTCGCATTATTTATACTATAAGAATGTCTATTTTGATACAAGTTATGAAGAAAGTATTTTTGAAATATCATCCCATGGATAAAAATAAATCAATGTGCAAAAGAGAATTATTACGATCGTGATGAGAGAATTGAGGGACACCTCAATTAGAGATTATTATTGTGACTATGATGAGAGGATCAAGAGAAGCCTTGGTCAAATTATTGTGACCATAATGAGAGGATTAAAGGACACTTTAATCATTAATAATGATTATGGTCATGATGAGAGGATTAAGGGATATTTTAATCAAAATTATTATGGTCATGATGAGAGTATCGAGGGACACCCTAATATGAAAAAAAAGATGTACATTTGGTTGAGAGTATAGAAATGAGATGATGATTTAAAAGAGACGATGAAGAATTACTCATATTTTTAACATGAAATTATTTATTATACTTCTTCTATTTTTACAGAGATTCTTATTCCTTATTCAGATAATTATTATTTTAATCATTATATTGAGATTCTCACTCTTTCATTGAATTATTTACTCATTCAATATTGAGTTATTTATCTTTATCTTGAAATATTTATAAGTTATTAATTTGTCTTTAAATATTATTAATTTGTTTAATTTATTATTTTTGTTGGACTCTCAGATATGGTCTTAGAAAGATAGAATTGCAAAGAGTGAAATATGTATAATTATTTTTACTCTTTTCTACTGAGATTGTATCTCACTCATTTGTGGTGTAATATTTCAAATAAGGCCAACTGAAAGGGTTCTTGTAGATTTGCGTGTAGAGCAACTCTAAAAGTCGGAGTTTGAAGATTATGTTTGTAACACCCCAAATTTACTAACTAGTTGACAATAATTTTGACAGTTAACAGAATTCTACTGTTTAGTGATTTTTGTGTACTGTAAAATTATTTTGAGTATTCTGTCAGCGTATTTGATCGTTTTGAGTGATTTACACCATGTCAAGAAAATAATAATTTTCGGGGTAGGGAAAAATCTTTATGTATTTATTTCTCTTGACTGTTAATTATTTTTAACAATCTGACTTGATTTTCATACGTTTTCTAATATTTGTGATTTTTGCGGATGATTATAAATTTTTATGGTTATCTGGTTGTTTTTGGGCTGTTTGTGGGCCCCAGTGGTCTTACGTGGGCCGGGGGTGAGTCCCAAAACATGAAAATTTTTCTACGTATAGAAAAATCTCTACTGTTTAGACGGAGACAGGGGATCTTACTAAACCTGAATCAGGAAACAGTTTTTAGAAAATTTCTTTTACTGTGTTTTGTATTGTATTTAATTATTGGGCGATAAAAATACAGTAAATATATTCTTTCGTGGGGTTATAGCAGATAAAAATAGAAATTATACTGCTTAGCCAACAATAGTGGTTATGACAACTTTTGACGGACCAATAGGAAACAAGTTTAATTCTTTTGACGGACCAATAGGAAGCAAGTCTAACATTGAAGACTTTGATATCAACCATTGATTTAATCAACGGTGTAGGATTAGTCTAATAAAATGGCTATGACCATTTATAACCGTTGGATTTAGATTTAAATCAAGGGTGGAGATTTGATCTTATAAAGTGGCTAGGACCATTTGTGATCGTTGGATTTGGATTTAATCAACGGTGGAGATGAATCAATTATGACCATTGGATTTGGATTTAATCAATGGTGGAGATTAGGTCTTCTAAAATGACTATGACTAATTATGACCCTTGGATTGAAAGTAAGAAGGAGTAATCTTGACCCTTCATTTTTGGAGATGGATCTAAAAGCTAGAATTTCAAGGAGAAAGATCTAATGGCCTAGATTAAGTCTTCTAATCAAAAGTCTACCTAAATCCTAACTATTGATCTAATCAATGGCTTAAATGGCTCTAAATGGTGACTAGAAAAGATGATAACTTTATGAATGCATAATGCATGGAGGGGGGACAGTTTTGTGCTTGTTTTAGGAGTTAAAGGAAAGTTTGAAGACCATTATTACTGGTCTTGGTCAATTATACATCATTATTGATCATTTTGCACTCAAGGAGAATGCATGAAGAGGGGGGGACGGTTTTTGTGTTTGTTTAGGAGCTAAAGCAAAGTTGAAGACCATTATTAGTTGTCTTGGTCACTTGTTGATCATTCTTGATCATTTCCTTCAAGCATGCTCTTAGAAAAATTTCTCTCCTTCTCCTCCAAGCTAGCTCACGGCCATGACCCTCAAATCTACCCTCCATCACTCAAAAATTTTATCCAACCTTATTTTTTGAATCCTTACCTTATTCTAAAAACATCTCTAGTTATGAGTTTTCACTAAATCATTCATTTTGAGCTTCAAGTTTCTAGCAAAAAGGGTAAAGTTCATATTTCTTGACCTAATCTTTTAGTTTTGATTTTCTAAACCATGCTTGAACTATGGTTTACCTATTCTTTTACTTGTTATTGATTTTAAGATTTGTTTATAATTTTTAGGGATTTTTCCAAGGAGCTCTACGAAATTGGTGGAAGGAAAACTAAGTGTTTTCACTTCATTCTTTACCTTAACCAAGTCTAAGAAGCCTCTCTTTCACAAAAATAAAAAACTTCATTTTTGTTCTTCAAGAGGAATTTCGGCCATACCACCTAAAATCACCATCCAATGTCTTTTAATTTCATCCAACCATAGATCTTGAATCGACATGATTTTCTAAGCAACTTTCATGTTGGAGACTTTCTCTAAATCATCCATCTTCAACCTTGTTCTTCAAGCTAAAGATTGAAGCTTTATTGGTGAAGTTTATTAATCTTCACTTTTCTTTTGATTTTCAAGATTCTAAGCCATGTTTGATCCATGGTTTATCTTGTTCAAGCTTGATTTACTAATAAATATATGTTTTGTTTTGTATTTGAGAAGCCCTTGGTGGTGAAGGACTTGGAAAAAGAAGCAAAACAAGGAGCTTTTGAGGATCTTCAAGAGGTAAGAGGGAGATTCATCTCACCAATCAAGTATGGTGGTGAGAGATGGTTTGTGTATTTGATGGATGGTGAATCCATGTGAGGAATCATATCCATGGTCATGTAATAATTTGTGTATGTTTATGTGCTTTGATTATTTGCCTATGCTTGATATGATTTGCATTATTTATTTCTTTGATTATGGCATGCTTGTGATATATATTTGAATATGTATGTCTATGCCATGATTTGATGATGGAAAGGAAATTGATTTTTGGTTCCAAAGACCAAGAGGAATTTCGGCCAAGACACCTCAAAATAGGTGTTCATAAATTAATATTTTCATGAATGATAAAATTGGATGATTAGAAAAGCAATGAAAATAAACAAAGGGTTTTATCACTTGAGAAAATGGGATTTTTATATGTGAATGGAAAAGAGATGTTGAAAGTGTTTTAACCTCAATTTATTTTGAAGAGAATTAATTTTAGAATTGATTTGAGAAAAATGGAAAATATAATAGTGATTTGATATTTTCTAATGTGTAACTCATCCTTTGGGTTTTGGGGAGCGTTAGTAATTGTTAAAGTTAGAAACATTGATTTAATTCAATAAAATTGTGAATTTGTGGAATAAATTGCGAAAAGGATTTTCTTGAGTAAGAAAATGTGAAAAATAATGTGAGTAGTCATATTATTGTGAGAAAGGTTGAAATGAAATTTTTGAAGGTTGAGAAATATTTTTCGTAATGGAATTATGGTGAAAAATGATTTACGTAACTTAAAAACGTGATTTTTAAGCTACGCGATTTGAAAAACGTTTAAATATTTCCATGCGATTTGAAAAATGTTGAAATATTTCTACGCAATTTGGAAAGCGTTTAAATATTTTTACACATTTGAGATATTGTTGAAAAATCGCTACGCGATTTAAAAATGGTGGAATATTTTTACGTGATTGAGAAAACGTTGAAAAATCACTACGTGATTTGAAAATGCAACGGAAATGTTGTAAAATTTTAAAAACGTAACAGAAATGTTGTGCGATTGTGAAAAACACGGTGAAAGTGTTTTGTGACTATGAAAACGCGATAATATGATTTTATTGAAAATCTGAAGATGATTCTTGTTGGGCGGTGTGTGGACCCGATTGTGAGATTATGAAATTAAATCGAGAATGGTCCAACCCGAATATGAAAGTGTGAATTTTGCCTGTGATTGGCATTGGTGCATTGAACATGCATTGAAAAGATATGCATTGAGGCATATGAGGATTTTGAATTGAACAAAAATTGATAGCTAATGCTATTGGGACCCTTGTGATTGAAGAGGGAATGTGAATTGATAGTGAGGTCTATGATGGATCTTGGGGTGCGTCAAGGCGCGGTGGTCAACCAGTGGATATTTGTTTGTGGGCTACGGCTGGACCATATGCCACTTGGCGATGCAGTCCGTTGCAACGCATTGACGATACCCGACAATAACACGATTCTTTTCAAAAGCTGGACATTTGCCTGTGGGCTAAGGTTGGGCATTGTCTGTGGGCTAATTTGGAAGATTGTCTTTAGGCTAGGGCTGACAATTAACAGAGCATTCTTCTCGAAATTGTGAAAACCTCCATGGAGTAGGACATTGAGTCTACATGCATAACATATGCATAAATCTGAGTATCTACATCTGCATGATATAATAATTTAGGAATATTGGATGATGATGATGATAATCATATTGAAGGCATTATGGTGATTATTGTGTGATGATAATAATGTTAATGGCATGATGATGATAGTTGATTAATGTTGAGTGCATTTTTGGAATTCTGGTATGATATACCTGTATGATATGTTGTTTGTGTTATCTCTGTGCTACCATGTTAGTATTGGCCCAGGTGATCTCACCTCTTTGTTATATTGTTTTGATGTGTTTGTGTTGTAAAAATTATGTAGTAAATGGAACGAGTTGTCTTAGACATAACGAGTGGCAGATACTCTGAGATTGGTGACAACATCAGAGAATGACTATTCCAGATTTGATAGCATGCAGTGTTGACAAGAAACAAATGTTTGATGCATGAAGATGGATACAAGAAGGAATAAGTATGTTAAGTTTTCTCGTTAGTGTTGTACCGTGCTATTATATAGGACCTGTCATAGAGTTTTTTACTGTTAAATAGAGAGAGTTTTCTGTTAGTTTTATATTTCTCTTTAAATTGTTAAATATTAATTGGTGTCAATATTGTATATTAAATATATTTTCGGTAATACTTATGGATTTTTAGTAAGTTTATATTTCCATCTTCAGCAAGAACAAAAAATTTGAAACACATGTTTTATAACTCAAACCTTTATGAAATTCTTTACAGATTATGAGTTGGGAGTCGTAAATGTGATACCCTGAGGACAATGTTACATTAGTTGGTATCAGAGCACGGTTTGTGTCTTTTGGGGTTTGTGGTTAGGTTTATTTTGTTTGTGTTGTGTTCTCTGTGTGTTTGATTTCCAAAAGGAAACAATGTTATTTGAAATGGTTACATCTGGTTTCCATTGTATTTTGATTCGTGTGTCTTTGAAGAGAAGACGATGGCTCGTAATAGACGTACGCGTGTGGAAGCGAGACGTAATGATGGTGATATGACGGCAACTTTGGAAGTGATACGAAAAGCGACTAATGTAAATATACAGCAAACTCAGAAGACTGTTCAACGACAAGAATGGATAGCTGAAGCTAAGATTTTGTTAGAGTTGAATCAATTTCAGGATGAGAGACCCTGTAAGGTTGGACTATATTAGTTATGAAGAAGGAGAAATCGTAAGGTTAAGCGATTCCAGTAGAAAACGTACTCGAAATCTCCGGGAAGTCAACGATAACAGCAATCTTTTGGAGGAAGTACTAGTAGTAGCAGGTTTGGTCTGACTGCGACATCTGCACCGAAATTTTAGAAGTGTGGGAAAGATCATCTGATAAAGGATTGTACGTTCATGGAAAAAATTTGTTTCAAGTGCGAAAAGCCTGGACACATTTTCAGAGATTGTGTTCCATCAAAGACAAAGTCATCCGTTAGTAATAAACGTGCTTCGATATCTCAAGTAGAATGGAGTGTTGATTCTCCAAGTAGAGCAAAAGTACCCCAGACTGAAGACCTAAGTAAAGAAGATTGTGTCACAAAAAGTGATCCTTTGATTGTACTGTATAATTCTGGAGGTAACCTATTTCTCTATGGCATATGATCGTGTAGATCAATTAGAGTTATCAGTGTCTTTGTTATCTTCTGTTTCTAGAACTAGCCTATCGAGCTGCTCAAGTTATTCAAATTATCCTATTGTTATTATGAATCAAATTTTTGTGTTAGTTTGATCTGTTTATCTCTTTCATAAATAGACGTGATCTTTGAAACAGATTGGTTATTTTTCAACCATATCCTATGAGATTGTCACAATAAAGTGTTAGTATTCCAGAAAATTTGTTCTTAAAATCGGATTATATCAAATTCTTTGTTGGATATGTCCAGTAACATATCAGATAGTTTTGTTGTCTTTCATAATGTTTTTCATGTATTGCAATTTGCAAGAAAGGATATTCCTATCTATATCCATGTCATAGTATCTGAGTGATGCAGCGGAAACGTGGTGGATTCTTCAAAAGTTAAAAACGATAACGGAAATCTGTAGAAAATTTATTGAGATATTTTTTTTAAGATCGTAGGACTTCTTACCTACCTTACTAGAAAGAATTAAGTGTTTGTATGGACTAATGCATACAAGGAGAATTTTTAGGAGTTGAAATATGTTTGAGTACTTTTCTGGTATTAGTTTTGTCTAATCTCAGTAAACCATTGAAGATATACTATGATGTATTACATCGGAGCTTAAGATATGTGCTTATGCAGAATAGAAGAGTTATAGGGTATGATTTTAGGAAATTGAAGTTACTTGAGAAAAGCTATTCTACGCACGAATGGAAGTTAGTAGATGTTGTGTTTGTATTAGAAGTATGGATATACTTTTTTTATGGAGTAATATTTAATATCTTCAATAATTATAAGAGTCTGAGATATCTGTTTGATCAGGAGAAATTGAATGAGAGACAAAGAATTTTTATCAGTTTAAAAAAAACGTTTAGAATGATGTAAGTGGAGAAGCAATATGGGAGTTAGAGGAAAAGATAAAAGAGCATTGTTCATATTTATTCTAAGGGTGTGAAATCAGGTTTATTAAATTTCGAGGACGAAATTTCTTTTTAGAGGGGGAGTATTGTAACACCCTAAATTTCCTAACTAGTTGACAGTAATTTTGACAGTTAACATAATTCTACTGTTTAGTGATTTCTGTGTACTGTAAAATTATTTTGAGTATTCCATCAGCGTATTTGATCGTTTTGAGTGATTTACTCCGTGTCAAGAAAATAATAATTTTCGAACCGGGAAAAAATCTTTATGTATTTATTTCTCTTGACTGTTAATTATTTTTAACAATCTGACTTGATTTTCATACGTTTTCTAATATTTGTGATTTTTGTGGATGATTATAAATTTTTATGGTTATCTGGTTATTTTTGGGCTATTTGTGGGCCTCAGTGGTCCTACGTGGGCCCGGGGTGAGTCCCAAAACATGAAAATTTTTCTACGTATAGAAAAATTTATACTGTTTAGACGGAGACAAGGGATCTTACTAAACCTGAATCCGAAAATAGTTTTTAGAACATTCCTTTTACTATGTTTTGTATTGTATTTAATTATCGGTAAATAAAAATACAGTAAATATATTCTTTCGTGGGGTTATAGCAAATAAAAATAGAAATTATACTGCTTAGTCAACAATAGTGGTTATGACAACTTTTGACGGACTAATAGGAAACAAGTTTAATTCTTTTGACGGACCAATAGGAAGCAAGTCTAATATTGAAGACTTTGATATCAACCGTCGATTTAATCAACGGTGTAGGATTAGTCTAATAAAATGCTATGACCATTTATAACCGTTGGATTTAGATTTAAATCAAGGGTGGATATTTGATCTTAAAAAGTAGCTAGGACCATTTGTGATCGTTGGATTTAAATTTAATCAACGGTGGAGATGGATCAATTATGGCCATTGGATTTAGATTTAATCAATGGTGGAGATTTGGTCTTCTAAAATGGCTATGACTAATTATGACCCTTGGATTGAAAGTAAGGAGGAGTAATCTTGACCCTTCATTTTTGGAGATGGATCTAATAGCTAGAATTTCAAGGAGAAAGATCTAATGGCCTAGATTAAGTCTTCTAATCAAAAGTCTACCTAAATCCTAACCATTGATCTAATCAATGGCTTAAATGGCTCTAAATGGTGGCTAGAAAAGATGATAACTTTATGAATGCATAATGCATGGAAGGGGGACGGTTTTGTGCTTGTTTTAGGAGTGAAAGGAAAGTTTGAAGACCATTATTAGTGGTCTTGGTCAATTATACATAATTATTGATCATTTTGCACTCAAGGAGAATGCATGAAGAGGGGGGGACGGTTTTTGTGTTTGTTTAGGAGCTAAAGCAAAGTTGAAGACCATTATTAGTTGTCTTGGTCACTTATTGATTATTCTTGATCATTTCCTTCAAGCAAGCTCTTAGAAAAATTTCTCTCATTCTCCTCCAAGCTAGCTCACGGCCATGACCCTCAAATCTATCCTTCATCACTCAAAAATTTTATCCAACCTTATTTCTTGAATCCTTACCTTATTCTAAGAACATCTCTAGTTATGAGTTTTCATCAAATCATTCATTTTGAGCTTCAAGTTTCTAGCAAAAAGGGTAATGTTCATATTTCTTGACCCAATCTTTTAGTTTTGATTTTCTAAACCATGCTTGAACCATGGTTTACCTATTTTTTTACTTGTTATTGATTTTAAGATTTGTTTATGATTTTTAGGGATTTTTCCAAGGAGCTCTACGAAATTGGTGGAAGGAAAACTAAGTGTTTTCACTTCATTCTTTACCTTAACCAAGTCTAAGAAGCCTTTCTTTCACAAAAATCAAAAACTTCATCTTTGTTCTTCAAGAGGAATTTCGGCTATACCACCTAAAATCACCATCCAATCTCTTTTAATCTCATCCAACCATAGATCTTGAATCTACATGATTTTCTAAGCAACTTTCATGTTGGAGACTTTCTCTAAATCATCCATCTTCAACCTTGTTCTTCAAGCAAAAGATTGAAGCTTTATTGGTGAAGTTTATTAATCTTCACTTTTCTTTTGATTTTCAAGATTCTAAGCCATGGTTTATCTTGTTCAAGCTTGATTTACTAATAAATATATGTTTTGTTTTGTATTTGAGAAGCCCTTGGTGGTGAAGGACTTGGAAAAAGAAGCAAAACAAGGAGCTTTTGAGGATCTTCAAGAGGTAAGAGGGAGATTCATCTCACCAACCAAGTATGGTGGTGAGAGATGGTTTGTGTATTTGATGGATGGTTAATCCATGTGAGGATTCATATCCATGGTCATGTAATAATTTGTGTATATTTATGTGCTTTGATTTTTTGCCTATGCTTGGTATGATTTGCATGATTTATTGATTTGATTATGGCATGCTTGTGATATATATTTGAATTTGTATGTGTATGTCATGATTTGATGATGGAAAGGAAATTGATTTTTGGTTCCAAAGACCAAGAGGAATTTCGGCCAAGACACCTCAAAATAGGTGTTCATAAATTAATATTTTCATGAATGATAAAATTGGATGATTAGAAAAGCAACGAAAATAAACAAAGGGTTTGTTTTTCAAGAAGTATTGTTCATGGTTTTGAGAAGGATTTTATTGATTTATTTTATGTAACAAGTTTCTAAGCATTTTACTAAACATGAGTTTTAAATGAAAAAGGGCAATGTTGATTTTAAGGATTTGCAAAGAAAGTGAAAATGGATTTACAAAGAAAGAGAAAATGAAAAATGAACAAATGATTTGATTTCAAAGACCAAGTGCTCACGGTTTTTGTAAAGGATTTTTAATAGTTTTGTTTGCGTAAAACCATATTGACTTAGAAGGAAAAATGTTTTGATGATTTCAATAGTCATGTCCACGTTTTTTAAGGCTTGTAATGCCTTGATTTTATGGAAACAAAATGGAAATATAATTGATATAGTATAACGAATTCGGAAAGAGAATTAGAGTATTTTATCACTTGAGAAAATGGGATTTTTATATATGAATGGAAAGGAGAGGTTGAAAGTGTTTGAACCTCAATTTATTTTGAAGAGAATTTATTTTAAAATTGATTTGAGAAAAATGGAGAATATAATAGTGATTTGATATTTTCTAACGTGTTACTCATCCTTTGGGTTTTTGGGAGTGTTAGTAATTTTTAAAGTTAGAAACATTGATTTAATTCAATGGAATTGTGAATTTGTGGAATAAATTGCGAAAAGGATTTTCTTGAGTAAGAAAATGTGGAAAATAATGTGAGTAGTCATATTATTTTGAGAAAAGTTAAAATGAAATTTTTAAAGGTTGAGAAATATTTTTTGCAATGGAATTATGGTGAAAAATGATTTACGTAACTTAAAAACGTGATTTTTAAGCTACGCGATATGAAAAACGTTTAAATATTTTCACGCGATTTGAAAAAAAGTTGAAATATTTCTACACAATTTGGAAAGCGTTTAAATATTTTTACACGTTTGAGATATTGTTGAAAAATCGCTACGCGATTTAAAAATAGTGTAATATTTTTACGTGATTGAGAAAAACATTGAAAAATCACTACGTGATTTGAAAATGCAACGGAAATGTTGTAAAATTTTGAAAACGTAACAGAAATGTTGCGCGATTGTGAAAACACGACGAAAGTGTTTTGTGACTATGAAAATGCGATAATATGATTTCGCTATTGAAAATATAGCATGATTACTGTTGGGCCAGTGTGTGGACCCTGATTATGAGATTATGAAATTAAAACTGAGAATGGGCCAATGTGTGGACCCTGAATATGAAAGTGTGAATTTTGCCTATGATTGGCATTGGTACATTGAACATGTATTGGAAATGAGGAATTTTGCCTGTGATTGGCATTGGTGCATTGAACATGCATTGAAAAGATATGCATTGAGGCATATGATGATTTTGAATTGAACAAAAATTGATAGCTGATGCTATTGGGACCCTTGTGGTTGAAGAGGGAATGTGAATTGATAGCGAGGTCTATGATGGATCTTGGGGTGCGTCAAGGCGCGGCGGTCGACCAGTGGATATCTGTCTGTGGGCTACGGCTGGACCATATGCCACTTGGCGATGCAGTCCGTTGCAACGCATTGACGATACCTGACAATAACATGATTCTTTTCAAAAGCTGGACATTTGTCTGTGGGCTAAGGCTGGGCATTGTCTGTGGGCTAATCTGGAAGATTGTCTTTGGGCTAAGGCTGACAATTAACAGATCATTCTTCTCGAAATTGTAAAAACCTCCATGGAGTAGGACATTGAGTCTACATGCATAACATATGCATAAATCTGAGTATCTACATCTGCATGATATAATAATTGAGGAATATTGGATGATGATGATGATGATGATAATCATGTTGAAGGCATTATGGTGATTATTGTGTGATAATAATAATGTTAATGGCATGATGATGATAGTTGATTAAGGTTGAGTGCTTATTAGAATTCTGGTATGATATACCTGTATGATATGTTGTTTGTGTTATCTCTGTGCTACCATGTTGGTATTGGCATAGATGATCTGACCTCTTTGTTATAATGTTTTGCTGTGTTTGTGTTGTAAAAATTATATAGTAAATGGAACGAGTTGTCTTAAACATAACGGGTGGCAGATACTCTGAGATTGGTGACAACATCAGAGAATGACCATTCCAGATTTGATAGCGTGCCGTGTTGACAAGAAACAGATGTCTGATGCATGAAGATGGATACAAGAAGGAATAAGTATGTTAAGTTTTCTTGTTAGTATTGTACCGTGCAATTAAGTTGGACCCGTCATAGGGTTTGCTACTGTTAAATAGAGAGAGTTTTCTGTTAGTTTTATATTTCTCTTTAAATTGATAAATATTAATTGGTGTCAATATTGTATATTAAATATATTTTCAGTAATACTTATAGATTTTCAGTAAGTTTATGTTTCCGTCTTCAGCAAGAAAAGAAATTTTGAAACCCATGTTGTAACACCCCAAAATTTACTTTTCTACTCTCAGGATTCATTCTAAAAATATTTGTGATTTTCTGGGATTTTCTTGGAATTTTCTGAGAACACGGAATATTTTAATATATTTCTCATTTTACGTGTGTACTGAGCGGAAGCGGAGAAATGAGACATTTTCTCCGAGAACCTTGAACTATGGAAACGTCGACGGGGGATCTTACTAAACCCGAGACCGGACACAGTTTACAAGATTTCACATTTTTTGAGAAATCTTAACAGATGAGATAATAAAACACTGTGAAGAAATTATTCGTCAGATTTGTTAATGCTGACTTCTGCCAACTATAACTATTGTCTAATAAATAATAATATGTATTAAAAAATATTATCACATTATTCAAAATCTAATTTTTGTATCACATCTATTAGTTTTAATTTCTAAAGAAAGATTAAATTTAATCCAAGCTTGTTATCGGAAGCTTCCTAGCAATTTCCCTTGTAACACATTTTCTCTCTCTTCCCTCCCCACTCTTCTTACATGGCAGATGGCATTGAAAGCCCATAATCACATTTTCATTTTTATCTCTTCTTCTTCTCTTTCTCTTCTCTTCTCTTCTCTCTCTTTCTTCTCTTCTCCTTCTCTTCTTTTCTTCTTCTCTTCTTCTCCTTGCTTCACCACCGTACACACCCTCTCATTGGAGATTATCTCCATTGTTTGCTACAACTAAACTCATATCTAGCTTTCTTCCATTATTCCAAGACTATTCTCCTTGGTGGTTATCCTTTGGTTCCTCTTCTTCTTCTTCTTCTTCTTCTTCTTCTTCCATTTCTCTTCCACCATTGAAGCTAAAGCTTGGAGCTTTAAGGTAAAGCCTTCAACTTTCTTCCATTTTTCTTACTATTTTCATTTCTCTTGGCCACCTTGGTGATCAAGAACCTATTTTTTATGGTTTGAGTGAACATTGTGGTGATCACTCACATTAGAGTTTTTCTTGAAGGGAAGAAAACAAAAATCTAGGGCAAGAAGGAGTGGCACATTGTGTTGTTTTTCCAAATAGGTAAGAGGGAGATGATCCTCTTCAACCAACCTTGGTAGTAAGGGAATGTCTTATATGTGTGTTGTTATTGATTTTTGAATCCATGTATAAAGTTCTCTCATTTTTATGTTGTCCTTGATGATAATGTACTTTGTGGGTTTGTAAGATTTATTGATGTCTCTTGCATGATTTGAAGGTGTATTTGAGTATCTTGTTGATTAAATATGATGAGAAATGGTTTGGTTTGAGTTAGAGGACCTGAAGAACTCTGTTTTCTGCAAATTTTACGCGTGGTAATCGATTACACGGGGCTTGTAATCGATTACCAAGCTCTTAAAGATACAAAATCGTGATTCTGGAAATCTGGTAATCGATTACGTCTGGTGTGTAATCGATTACAGAGATTCTGTTTAGCTTGTAATCGATTACAAGAGGAGTGTAATCGATTACCAAGCCTCTGATGTCACGAAAGGGTGCTTCTGGGAATCACGTAATCGATTACAACTTGTGGGTAATCGATTACGGAGGTTCTGTCCAATTGGTAATCGATTACCACGGTTGTGTAATCGATTACCAGGGCCTTGAAGTTACGAAATGTGGTTTTGGGAGTCACGTAATCGATTACAATGAGATTGTAATCAATTACAGAGATTCTGTTTCTCTGGTAATCGATTACCAGGGTGATGTAATCGATTACCAAGACCAAAAATGAGATTTTTGAGCTGAAAATGATTGAGATTATGGTTCTTTGTCCTTTATAACTCAAACATAACCTAAAAACCCTGGATTCAAGGATTTTACTTTACGTAAATGTGATAAGAATATGTATTCATACCAATAGAGAATAAATGATTTTGAAAATGGAATTCTTGGATCCATGACATGGAAATTGTGGTGTGTAGGAACATATATTCCTAGTGAGACTTATTGATGCAAATGTGATTCCCTATGTGGGTTATGCAGTTATTGATTCAGTATTCAATGAGATAAGAAATGATGATATGCCATTGAGGCAATATTTTTGATAGATGTATTGTTGATATGTCATGTTGATCATTGAATAATGCTTATGTGCCATTGAGGCAATGCTTATGTTGAATGCATCATTGATGAACATACATGATTGGACATTGTGTCATCATGCATATGTATTGTCCGTGGGACATTGTTGAGAAGGCTATGTTGCCTAGGAGTTTGAATAACACCTATGTGCGGGTGCGAATAGACTAAGCGTAGGTGTCATATATTGTTGACCCTGAGGGCGTCGGGGTGTGGGTGTCTCCCAATGGGCAGCGGTAGCTCCACTGGGGCCGTGGGATAAACCAATGCAACACACTGACGATCCTGACTGTGACGCTGTCCTATGTCGCGATTAACTGTTGAGGTGCCATGTGTAAGCCATTTTGCGCAAATGTTTTTATGAGATGAGCACACTATATTTTTAAGGCTAACGATACGCTGGCATTACTCCTTGATCATTCACTCCGAAAATGTTTATGTCTAGCTCCATGGAGTAGAACTTTGGTACCCTTGTTGCATTGTGAGTTGTCAGTCACATGGTCCATTGAGCATTTATAATTGAATAATGTGTTCACTATTATGACTGTGATATTTATTTGATTCTTGGTAATGCTAATGTTGCTAGCTGGCTATGGATGAAGTTAACTACGGTCCTTTGTTGCTTTACTCTCATTAATTGCTTTCATGTATTACTGTACTTATATGTATTAACTGTATCTTATGTGGGCGTTCGACGCCGTTTATTTTCTTGCTGCCATGTTGGTACTGAAAGTTGGGAATCTCACCTCTTTCCCATATTTGTGTATTTCTGTTTTACATTTATATTTGATAAAAGATCGTGAGGAAGATAAAGAGAGACTATACCTAGGTTAATTGACTTGAGCATCTGGACAAGATTTCGTCGACTACGTAAGAGTGCAGCCGCGTGGTGGCATTGATGCCTGTCGCGTCAACTGGGGCGCCGTGTGTCATGTGCATATGGGGTTGCGGCCTTGTCTGCTGGTAGTACCCATCCCTGGGTTACTACTCCTCCCCTTTAATTGTTTTTATTCCCGCTGTATTTCATTCGACTCTGTAATTATTACATTCTATGTTATCAGTGATTCGTGTAAATTGGCTATAAACTATATATATATAAAGACGTGATTTCATTCCAATGGTTGTATTAAGGGTTGAATACATTTATATTTCATTCATGGCTCATATTTTCTACTTATGCATAAATGCGAAAAAGGAAAAAAAATTTAAACTCATAAATTTGGAAACTACTGTTATCATGACTGTGACACACCTGGATTTAGTAACTGTGGTATAATGACGATTGCGCTGCAGTTGGTATATTTAGGTGCGTTACACCTTGGTGGTATCAGAGCAGTTCATCCTGTTGAGCCGGGGTATGGACTTGCTATGTTTAGGCATATTAGAATTTGGTCTGTTGTGCACTTCTTTGTCTCTTGATTGAGATGATGGGAAAGGAATGCATGGCTTGCCGTAGGTTGAATGTTGATGGCTACTGTTATACAGTTGCATGATATTGAGGATTGGCCTACTCAATATGTAATATTCTGTGTGTACAGGAAACTATGACTTCACCTAGGCATACTATGTTAGGAAAATAGGATTTCTTTTGTGAGGAGATCAAAAGGTTTTGGAAAATCGATCTTCTGGAGAAAGAAATAGTTGGTGTAAACTAGATTCGAGAAGCAATTTGGAAGTTGACGACTTACGAGGGATTACGCTGTGGAAGCAGAATGAAGAAGTTCGAGCTGGGGATTGTTAGGATGTATGAAATTGAACTTGTCTTGCTTGAATTGTATGAATTGTATGACTCTTTGTATTTGGTTTTCATAGGGAGATAACATTGTTTGAAGTAATTTTTGTTTGTTGTAATTATGTCCGTCTTCAGAGAGATTCAATGGCTCGCAGTAGACATGCAAGGGCGGTGGCTCGTGACAGACGTATACATGTGAGCGCGGGACAAGACCATAGGAGTATGGTTGCGACTACCGAAGAAAGGCAAATGATAGCTGCGGTGACAACTTACCATGATCGAAGGGCCATGCAACAACGAGAATTGGAAGTTGAAGTTCAGAATCTGTTGGAGGACAGTCGGCTTTGGGGCAAACTTGGACTACCTAGATTCCAAAAGAGGAATAATAGAAAAGTTAACTGGTTTAAGTGGAAACCATACGCACAGGTATTAGGGAAACAACAACAACCAACTTCTGGACAAAGTACTAGCGGTGGTGTATCCAGTCAGACCCCAACATCCTCGCCAAGATGTATGAAATGCGGAAAGGAACACTTCACGAGGGAGTGTAAGATCAAAGGGATAATTTGTTTTAGATGTGGAAAGCCTGGACACGTCTCCCGCAACTGCAACCGAGCAAAGGCAAATTCTTCAGTCAATGTTGTAAGGGCTGTGGAACCACAAGCAGAAGCCAGAACTTATACCCTGGGAGGTGCTGAGACTTCAAAATTCGGAGATCTAAACCGTGGAAGTTATACCTCAAATGATGATCCCATAATCGTCTTTGTATATAAGGGGTAACCCTCCTTTTACAATTTGTGACTGTATGGATCACTTGGATTCATCCTTATCTTTATTATCTTCGGCTTAGTGGTTTCCATTTCTGTTACTAAGACTTGTCGTTGACACCTAAGTTGTGTAACCTATCCTATTTCTATTAAAGATCGAGTCTTTTGTTGACCTATCTTGCTTACCTCGAATCATATCTATTCAAGTTCATGATTTTAGAAATTGATCGGTAGTTTTCTGATTATTGTCGGCTAGGTTGTTCCGATAAAAACCTTAGAGATTTTTGGAACTAATACTTTTAAACTCGTAACGGCCAACCTAGTCTAAGCCTCATAAAAGAAGGGAGCCTGAGGGTACATGTAATGTTCTCCGTAGAGGATCAAGAGTAAAGGGAATATAAATGCCACTTTAGTAGCCAAAGAGTTCCGCATGTTGAGCTAAGATGCTGTTGGTTAAGGAGAAGAATAAAAAATTTCTCGGTGATACAAGGATTATCGCCAGTTAAACGAGATTATGATCAAAGATGAGTGTTCTCGGAGGAAGGTGAATGATTTGATGGATCAACGAGAAGGAAATCATTGTTCTCTCCAAGATAGATGTATGTCCTGGTCACCGATGGATTCGTGGAGATAGAGAATGTCCCCAAGATGATTTTTCGAGTGTGCTTTCGATATTATGGGTATCCCGTGATGTCAGCCGGGTGATGACGAGCGCCGAACTCAGTCAAAATTATAACCGAAGTTATTACCTAAACTTGTAGTATAGTGAACAACACCGGATCGTCTCCTCAAGGATCGTAGATGCAATTTGATCAAATCAAGTGAAAGTTAGAAAAAAGGGGTTTTGATGGTTCAAGGATCGCAAATGTGAGGATTTAAAGAGAAATAACAATTAAAAGAACAAGTCAATTCAGAAATCTATTCGAGATTGGGTGGATTCAATCATAGACCTTTCAACAAACACCGAAATACATTTGAATGGTTAACTTGGATCTAACCGAGATCTCTACATCGATCCGAATTCATACTAGACAATCATCCGAATTCAATTGACAAGTGATAAACACAAATCTGCAATCGCACCATTCATGTAAATATATGTCAATTTAAGCACCGAATTCAATTAACCTAGGCACAAATCAAGTAACCTAACCTCTTCAATTACGTGATTAGTTTAGATCAATCAGTTCTAAATTTCATCACAATACTTAATCTTAAACCAAGATCAAATCAGATCAAACATAAACAGAATCACCATTCATGCATTCAAGATCAAGAGAACAGAAGAAGAAGAGAAAAGGAATTCAAATATAAATCAAATACATTACATAACCAAGGTCTCAAGAATCCAAGCCACAATCTCTTCAAGAGTCCCGAATTGACTAGAAGTGACTTAGCTCTCCATTACAATGAAGGAAAAATATACAAGAACTATGAAAAGCTATCTCTAACACCAAGTGTGTGTTGTGTTTAGAGCTCTCCACATGCTTCCTTTTATAGAGGATTCAGAGTAGTAGTAGATGGGTAGATGAGATTAGTAGGTGGAATTAGTAGGTGAGCTTGGTAGGTGAGATTGGTAGGTGAGCTTGGTAGGTGAGCTTGGTAGGTGAGATTGGTAGGTGAGCTTGGTAGGTGAGCTTCCTTGTCTCCGAAAGTATTCATTGATGAACTCATTGATTTCGTCATTTCTGAGCCAAGTGGTCTTCATGAAAGTTCTAGGAAATTGTCTACGCTTTCCAATGGCTCTGGAAGCACCCAAAAATTCTTCCTACAGCCCAAGATATGACCCAATTACTACAGACTGTTCAGGACCAGTTTCAGCACCTCTGTTTTGACTTTCAGACCCAATATCTCCATCAAGGAGCCTGAATCAAGTTTTGTGTTTGTCATGAAAGTTGTACATATGGGTCTTAACTTTCAGATTACAAATTTTCAGCCCATTCTATAAACTCAAACTCGAATTATGTTCTGGTTACTACACACTGTTCGGGTTCCAGTCACATATCCCGTATTCTGATTTCCATGCCCAATTAGCTCGACTAGATGTCTGATTTTGACTCTGAGCTCTTCATCAAAGTTGTAGAGCTCTCTTTTATCTTTCTAAAAGGTAAAATTCATAATTATCAGACATTTAGAACTCAAGATATGGCTAAAATACAGAAACAGTGTAAGACCCAAATAATGCTGAAAAAATCAATTAAGTCCGATTCGAGTTCAAACTTACAAAACATAATCAAATTCAGTCAATTAAGTACATGAAGAGTGTAAATAACTAAACATAAGGGTTTCTTAATGAATAAAATATGTGATTATCAGGTGACAAACGCTCATGTTGTATTCTTAGACAACATGAATTGTATTTTCTATCCTTACCTAGAACGGAATCGTCGTTGTCATTAATGATGACATTCTGACCTATTCTTGAAGATATGGGGAGATACGTTGGACATCTTGATATAGTTTTCCTAACTTTAAAGAAGGGGCAGTAAGCGCCAAAGTATCAGAGAACGGATTCTCGTTTAAGGAGGTTTCGTTTTGGATCATGAGATTCCAAATGGAGGAATCGTGTGGATTCACAAAAAGGTTGAAGCAGTTCTTCAAAAGGAAAGATCGGAAACCGTGAGGGAGGTTCAATGCTAGTGGGATTAGTTAGTTCTTATCGAGGGAGTATCGACAGATTCTCAAAGATAGTTGGACAACTTGCTCAGCTTACAAAAAGAGAATCAAAACTTTTACGGACCAGCACAGGCAGAGAAAGTTTTCAAAGAGTGAGGAAATATTCCGATTTTGATACTGCCCAATCTCAATGAAACCTTCGAAGTGTTTTGTGATGCTTCACATCAAGGTTGGGATGCACTCATGAAAAGCTGGGGAGTTGTGGCTTGTGCCTTACGGTAATTAAGGGTGCGTGAGGAGAGTACCCGATCCGTGACCTGTAATTGACCGCTGTTGTATCTGCTCTAAGAATATAGAGACACTTTCTATATAGAGCAATATTCAATGCCCTTCACTGTCACAAGAACCTGAAGTATTTATTAGAGAATTTTCAAGAAGTCAAAAGAGTGCTTGATATCATATTGAAAACAAGGTTGGCTATTTGGTTAAACTAGCTAATTAAGAAAGAGGGCCTCAATCATGTTCATGCATGCAAGTGAAATGTAGCCTCAAAAAGAATCAAAGCAAGTTCTAGAGTGGTCATTAACATGAGTGAAAATCACACAAGAAAGAAGAGAATGGCATAAATGTTGAATCCATCCATTAGGCTCAAAATCTCACAAGGTATGCATCCATCAAACTCAATTCATCAATTCAATCATCCATCACCAAGCATATCAGTTCAAGAAGGGAGAAAAATTATTCAATCATGCAATGAACCTCTTTTTTTTTTTGAAATTTTTTTTTTGAAATTTTTTTTTGAAATTTTTTTTTAACAAACGAAAAGAAACAGAAACATGCTAAAATCTCTCCCCCACACTTAATATAACATTGTCCTCAATGTGAAAGATAGAGATAGAAAAGAGCAACACAACCTGATAAGAAGTGAATCAACGCTAAGCAGAAAAGAAACATACTGGCAGTGCCACATCAGACCCTGAAAAGAAATCAAACAAGAAAACGTTAGTACTTCCACAATTCAATACTAATTAATTACTACCTAAAATACTCCTTACTACTCGCCACCAATTAAGATGCGTCTCAAGAGTAAAATTACTCCTTACTCGCCATCACTAATTGGTTTAATAAGTCCATGACAATCATATCATACTAAACAAAACAACAACAATTTTTTTTTTTAAATCAAACCCATTAAAGAGAAAGTTTCAGATCGGGCTCTTGTTTCTTGTTACTTCCTTCGCTGCTTCTGTTGACCAATCTATCTGAGCTAATACCGATCAGGTACATACTCAAAAGCTTCTAATTTATCAATGAGCTCATCAATAATGGAGGCAAAGATAAGAAGTTGTCTTCTTAGAAGGAGTGATAAATTTACGTTCCTGACTTTGTCAAGAAAAAATAACAAAAGATCAAAGAAATTATTAACATTCAACAAACCAATGGGTTTATGGTGGATGTTCAGTTCGGCCCAAGAGACAATTTGAAAAATTTCTTCCAAAGTACCAAAACCACCTGGTAAGGCAATGAATGCATCAGAGTTTTCAAGCATTATCTTCATGCGTTCATGCATTGATGATACTTTAAGTTCCTCCCCAATTGTCTTTCCATTGATGTTCTGTTGAGCTAAAGTTTCAGGAATGACACCTAAAACCTGACTGTCTCTTATAAAGGCAGCAAGTGATACAGCCCCCATTAACCCACGACAACCTCCCCCATATACAAGATGAATATTCCTCGCAGCAAGTGATCGACCAAGAGTGCTAGCTGCGTTTACAAACTCTAATCCCTTCCCATAACTCGACCCACAAAAAATACAGACATTTTTGAGGTTACGAATAGAAGGCCCCATTCTATACTCTTCCTCCCTTTGAGTGTTTCTGAGTGTGAAGGAAAATGGAGAAAATGGAGTGTTTAAATAAGAAAAAAAATGGAAAGGGGAAATAATTGCACCTATAAGGGTAGGTTGGCTATTGTCAGAAAAGGTTGAAATTAAGAGACATGAGAATTTTTTTTTTTTTTGACTTCAAGAAAACCATCAAGGTAAAGAAGTCTAGAAACCCCCGAAGGACCCTGCTCAAAGGATCGTCTCGTACAAAAATCAAAATACAACAAAATGATACAAAGATAAAAGAAATAGAAAATGATGACATACCTGTATGTATAGTCTCCATGGCGTATCTTTATCTATCCGCGTCATGAGTGCGAGACATCACGTCCTTTTTTTTTTTTTTGAAATTGTTAGAAAAACTTGATGAAAGATAAGTGTATACTTACTTAAGATTGAGATGGAGGTAGTCTGCTCTTTCGGCTTTGTGCCAAAGCATTGCTGACCAGTATTCGACCCATTCAAGACCAGCGCAACATAGGGCTCCCAAAAGGGACAAGTGGCCATAATACGACTGGCTGCCTCACATATGGGATACAATCTACCTTTTTGTTTTTCAATTAAGAAGGCTGGATCAGGATGCATGCATTTCCTCATTCACGGTTTGTGTTACCAAAGCCAACCCTAAGAAGTAGACATTTTTTTTTTCATTTTTGTTTGTTTTTTTTTTTTGTTTGTTTGTTTTTTTTTTTTTGAAAAATGACATGAAGAAGAAGAGGATGATATGTACAGATTGTTTTGGATATGGCTCATATCCGCTCTCGGGTTAACGTCCGAAACGACTTAAACGTCTTCTATGAGTCGAGGATAAGCTTCCCATCAATTTTCTTATAAATTGGCAAACGGGGTCTTTTAGAGTCGATTCCCAAGATCGTAGCGTTGTTCTTCATCCTTGAAGAGATTCCACAATTTAAGAATTTCACGATGCACCAATCCACAAGAATGCGTCTCAAGAGTCAATAAGATATCATCTAATGACTCCTTACTCAGTCCATTCTTAATGAAGAAAATTTTATCTTCTCTATTTACGGAAACCATCCCCTTAGTACGACATCGCTTGTTATAGTTCCATCGTCCACATTTGTGATAGACTTGTAACCTTTTTGCTCTTCTCCTTTTAGAATATGAACTTCTTCCAAGACCGGGCATATATGAGTCAAATGAAATTGAGGACTCACCTGCTAATCGGACCTTTGCTTCAATTATCCAAAGCAGTACATCTTCGGCATACCCTTGTGCATTAACATTCTCAATCTCTCACATCGAACTTTGTAGATTTTTTTCTTAGAGCATTTTGAGGAAGAGAAGGAAAATGTTTTCTCGTGTTTGAAAGAATGACATCCATTTTGAAGGAAAAGAATGGTTCGATTATTTTGGAGAAAGCGAAGAATAAATCGACTCAAGAGTCACGGAGTACCGTATCCGCCACTTAACCGGCAACACAAAGAACTCAAGAACTTGGTTTTCCGGGAATGGTTGAGTCTTTGTCCATTAACTTAAGCGCAGTACCATTCCTAGGATCCTCAATATCTACGTCCCCGAGTAGGTGCAGACGATAATCTCAAAGAGAACTTTTTGACCAATTTCTCGCAGACTTTTGCAAAAGGTGTAACAAACCTTTAATAAAGTAGGCCAATAAAATCCATACCGCAAGATTTTCGCGGTTGTCGTCATTGAAGAAAAAAAATGACCTCCACATGCTTCTGAGCGACACTACCTACCTCATTGTCGGGCACACATTTTTTTTTTTTCTTTTTCTTCTCTTTTTTTTTTTTTTTTTTTTTTTTTTTTTTTATTCATAATGCGGATGGAGAAGGTTCATCACCTCCACTTCTACATTCTCGGAAGTTCATGATCTTGTTTGAGGCGGTGTCCATTTACGATGAAAGCTTTGGCGGTGACATCACTTTTAATCTGAACGACACCGAAGGAAAAACATTAGTAACAATAAATGGTCCATCCCATCTAGACCTTAATTTGCCAGGCATGAGTCAGAGGCGGGAGTTATAGAGGAGAACTTTTTGACCAATCTCAAATGTTTTCCTCAGAATCAACTTATCATGGAAGGCTTTGGTCTTCTCCTTATAAAGTTTGAAACTTTCATAAGCCTCTAAGCGGATCTACTCCAATTACTGCAGCTGCAGCTTCCTCTCCATACCTACTTGATCTAGGTCCAAGTTGCACCTTTTCACCGCCCAGAATGCTCGATGCTCAATTTCCACCGGCAGGTGGCATGCTTTTCCAAAAACAATTCGATATGGAGACATCCTGATTGGTGTCTTATAAGCAGTCCGGTAAGCCCATAAAGCATCCTCAAGCCTCTTGCTCCAGTCCTTTCTGTTAGGTTGAACCGCCTTATGGAGTATCCGCTTAATTTCTCTGTTGGAGACCTCGGCTTGCCCATTGGTTTGGGGGTGGTAGGGTGTAGAAACCTTGTGTTGGACTCCATACTTCTTCATCAAAGCCTCCATGCTTCGATTGCAAAAATGTGAACCTTGATCACTAATGATGGCTCTCGGGACTCCAAACCTACGAGAAAATCTGTGATCTAATAAAATCCACAACAACTTTAGAATCATCAGTCCGAGTGGCCTAAGCCTCCACCCATTTAGATACATAATCTACTGACAAGCGAGAATGTAAACAAAACCAAATGATACGGGAAAAGGACCCATAAAGTCAATACCCCAAACATCAAAAATCTCACGAGAATAATAAGGGTTTCGGGGCATTTCATTCCTACGAGAAGTATTTCTGTTCTCGGCATTGATCACAAGATTTGCAAAACATATATGCATCATGAAATAGAGTGGGCCAATATAATCCGAGTCTAAAACTTTCCTAGCAATTCGTTGAGGACTGAAGTGGCCGCCACATGCAAGTTTATGACAAAAGCTAAGAATGGAATGGAATTCATCATCGGCACACACCTCCTAATTACTTGGTCACTGCAAAATCTCCATAAGTAAAGATCATCCCACACATAATACTTTGACTCACTTTTCAATTTATCAATCTTAGCCTTAGTGAAATGTACAGGTATTGCGTTAGCAACCAAGAAATTAATCAAATCAGCAAACCAAGGGATGTTGCCTTGCTGACTTGAAAAGCTGCTCATCGGAAAACATCATGGATGGGAAAAACATCTGCCTCCCTTTCAATTCGACTTAAGTGATCAGCCACCAAATTCTCCGCTCCACTCTTGTCACGGATCTCAATATCAAACTCCTGGAAGAGCAACATCCACCTAATCAACCAGGGCTTGGCATTGGGCTTTTTCAGGAGAAACTTTAATGCTGCATGATCTGCAAACACAACCACTCTAGAACCAAGCAAATATGATCGAAATTTATCTAAAGCAAAAACAATTGCTAAAAGTTCCTTTTCAGTTGTGGTGTAGTTGATTTGTGCAGGATCTAAGGTTCTCGAAGCATAGGAAATGACATGAGATACTTTACCGACCCTTTGTGCAAGAACAGCTCCCAATGCATAATTAGAGGCATCATACATCAACTCAAATGGAAGTGTCCAATCCGGTGGTTGGATGATAGGTGTCCTGGTCAATGCTTGCTTCAATTGATTAAAGGCATCCCGACACTTCTTGTCAAAGTGGAACTCCATATCTTTTTGCGTAAGTTGGATAGCGGAAGTGCAATTTTCTTTGAAATCCTTTATGAACCGCCGATAGAAACCTCGCATGACCAAGGAAAGAACGAATCTCCCGCACGCATGTGGGGTAAGATAGGCATGAAATAACATCTATTTTTGCGGGATCTACCTCAATACCCTCACGAGATATCACATGCCCTAAGACTATATACTTGTTCTACCATGAAATGACATTTCTCAAAATTTAGAACGAGGTTAGTCTTAATGCATCTATGCAAGACCGAGCGGACTATCTAAACATGCATCAAAGGAAGATCCATAGACAAGTAAAATCATCCATGAATACATCCATGCAATTTTCTAAAAAATCGAGAAAAGATACTTACCATACACCTACGAAAGGTGCACGGAGCATTGCACTGAGACCAAGGGCATCCTCCTGTATGCAAATGTGCCAAATGGACAAGTGAAAGTAGTCTTCTCTTGGTCTTTTGGGGCTATATAAATCTGAAAATAGCCCGAATATCCGTCCAGGAAACAATAATGTGACTTGCCAGCTAACCGCTCCAACATCTGATCAATGAAGGGCAGCGGGAAATAATCCTTTCTGGTAGCCTGGTTGAGCCGCCTATAATTAATGCAAACTCGCCAACTGTTTTGAACTCGTGTGGGCACAAGCTCATTGTTCTGATTCGCAACCACCTTGTGACCCGATTTCTTGGGAACCACTTGCACGGGGCTCACCCATTGACTGTCAGATATAGGATAAATAATGCCAGCTTGAAGTAGCTTTGTAACTTCCTTCTTCACCATATCTAGAATCAGGGGATTTAGTCTCCTTTGGGGCTGTCTAACTGGTTTAATCCCTTCTTCCAATAAAATCTTATGCATGCAAGTGGAGGGGCTAATACCAGGAATATCTGCAAGAGTCCATCCGATGGCTTGCCTATTCTGCCTCAAAATCTGCAGTAATTTTTCTTCTTGATCAGGTTGTAGGTTTTTAGCAATGATCACCGGAAGTATCTCACCATCTCCCAAATATGCATATTTAAGATGGTCTGGTAAAGTCTTCAACTCCAAGGATAGAGGTTGCACAATGGAAGGTAACAAGTGATCTGAAACAACTAACTCAGCAACATTAATTTCAGCATGGTACTGACTCTCATTCTCAATTGTTGCATCATCAGCAGCTGTATCATTACTCATAACAGAATAAATCTCAGCACATGCAGTACATGGTTCAACATCACAAGTGGCACATGTATCACAAGAAACAGAACCAAGATAGTCAACAATATCGGGAATTCAGCATATAAATCAGTATAGACATCATCAACCAAACATCTCAATCATATCAATATGGAAAAAGAATGCTCTTCTAGGGGTGTCTCATGGCATCAAAAATGTTAAATTGTACCAAATCGTCGCCAAACTCCATAGAAAGGGTGCCAGCATGCACGTCTATCTTGGTCTTGGCGGTCTTGAGGAATGGTGTGCCTAGAATCAATGGAGCATGGTTTGTTGGAGACTCATCTTCCATGTCCAGAATGTAGAAATCTGTTGGAAAAATCAACTCATTCACCCGAACTAACACATCTTCCAGACACCTGCAGGATGAGCAGTGGCTCTATTTGCCAACTGAATCACGATACCAGTGGGTTGCAAAGTACCAATGTTTAAACACTTATACACTGACATGGGCATGACATTGATCGAAGCACCCAAATCTAGCATTGCATGCTCAAATCTAGAGTTTTCAATTGTGCAAGAAATTGTGAAAGTTCCAGGATCTTTGCATTTCTGTGGCATGCTTGCCAGAATCATTGCAGAAACATTTCTACCCATGCTGATCTTCTCATCCCCTTTCAACCTTCTCTTATGAGTGCACAACTCCTTGAGAAATTTAGCATATTTTGGAATTTGCTTGATTGCATCTAGGAGGGGAATATTGATTTCCACTTTCCTGAATGTCTCCATGACTTCTTTTTCTATTTATGCTTGCAATGTTCTCTTGGATTGTGTGATCCTATTTGGAAAAGGTAATGGAATGGTAACATCTGAATTCTCTGCAATTTTCTTCAGTGGCACAGATTTCTGGACTGAATTATCCATTTCCTACCGTTTTTGGTCAATTTCTGATTGCTGTAAGGTTGGAACATCAACTTCTTTGCCACTTCTCAAGGTAATTGCACTTACGTTGCCTCTTGGATTGTTTTTGTTTGTGAAGGCAATTGGCTAGAACCTTGACTCTTTAGCACGCTCACAGTGGTTGCCAGCTGCCCAATTTGAGTTTGTAAATTCTGAATGTTGGCACTGACGTTCTGCTGGAACTGAATGTTATTTGTGGCCATTTGTTTCATCAGGTCTTTCAATGATGGCTCTCAATTTGGAGTGGATTGGATGAGGCTATTTGAAGCAGTTCTTGTTGTCCGAATACGGGGGGTATTTATTGGTATTTGTTGCTTGGACTGCAGACTTGGTATCTAAATTGTTGTTCTTCTTTGGTGGAAATTTGTTGTTCTTTGGCTAGAATTCCCATATCTCAAATTGGGATGGTCTCGCTAACCAGGGTTATAAGTACTAGAAAATGGATCATATCTAGATTGTTTCGTTGTTGCCGATATTGGGGTCTACCAGGAAAACACACCGGTGCAAAGAACACATTGATCCGGAAAAGCGGAACCATCTTCCTGAAGTGTAGGGCATGAATCAAGTAGGATGAGATGAATTAGAGCAAATTCCACACACCGATGCGGTCATCTGCATGGGTGGTTGTTGACCCACTATCTGTCTTACCAAAGAAGTCAATTCATCTAGTTTGTGTTCCATTCTTTGTTGGTCCATATGAGATGCTTGAATTTCATTAACTCTCTGGTTGCGGTGATGATCCGCGAGCCAAAGCTGTTGGGTATTGGGCTGCCATGTTTGCTATCGGATCTTTGCGGCGGTAGGAGTTTTGTCTACTAAGGCTCCTCCGGAGGCAAAGCATCGATCATGCTTCTATCATTTGGCAAAGCAAGCCCTCATAAAAGTATTGAATCAAGAGCTGGTCACTAATTTGGTGATGAGGCGGCTCGAACACAACTTCTTGAATCTCTCCCGGTATTCATGCAAAGTCTCACCGGACATCCGTACGATGCCACATATATCCTTCCTAATTGCGGCGAGCTCTCAGAGGCGGGGAAGAATCTCTCCAGGAACAACCTCTTCATGTCATTCCAACTTCTGACTGAACTGGTGAAAGATAAAACAACTAATCTTTGGCTGCATCGACAAGTGAGAAGGGAAATGCCCTTAACTTGATGTGTTCCTCGGAGATGCCTTGTGGCTTCATGGTTGAACACACAACATGGAACTCTTTCGAGGTGCTTATGAGGATCTTCACCGCAAGACCATGAAACTTTGGTAACAAGTGTATCAAACCAGATTTTAACTCAAAATCTGCATCAAGATCGAGGATATTGAATGCACAAAGATTGGTAAGATACATCAGGAGCAACAAGTTCCTTAAGGGTTCTATTATGCATGTTATCAGCCATGATTTCAGGATTACTTAAGTTATCAGGTTCACTCCCAAAATTAGGTTCAGAATTAACTCTGGAATTTATCACACAAGCTCTAATTAATCTATGCAAGGTCCTATCAATCTCAGGATCAAGATCAAGCAAGATATCAGGATTGGACCTAGTCATGCATCAATTAAAGCACAAAAACACAAAAACTGCAACTAAGCAAAATACACTAAACAACACTCAAAATATGCAAAAATAAATCTAGTTAATATGTCTAAACATTTTTAAAAATTATGGAATCAACACGAGAACAAAATCTACATAAAAATGAAACTAGAAAATGTAATAAAAAATATTAAAAAATTGAAAAAGTGGTCTAAATGATAGAATTTCGAAAAACTAGGGGTGACCTCATAATTTCTTGTGAGTCTTGTTTATCAGTTTGTTTTCCTTCAACCGACCAAGTTTCACTCATTTTGGGTATGTTTCGGATTCGAAAATTGCGTAGTTACCCGTAATCACCTGTTTTTCGTCTTTCCTAAATCGAGAAAAATTCAAAAGCTAAGATAAAAATGTTAGTATGGTATGAACAATGTTAGTAAATGAAAAATAACTGTTAGAATAGGTAAGAAAGAACAAAAATTAGTAAGGTTACTCAAAATGAAAAGATTACACCTACGAAGTCCCTAAGACAATTCATGGCGCCAAAATTTTGACGAGCGCCGAACTCGATCAAAATTATAACCGAAGTTATTACCTAAACTTGTAGTATAGTGAACAACACAGGATCGTCTCCTCAAGGATCGTAGATGCAATTTGATCAAATCAAGTGAAAGTTAGAAAAAGGGGGTTTTGATGGTTCAAGGATCGCAATGATGAGATTTAAAGAGAAATAACAATTAAAAAACAGTCAATTCAAAAATCTATCCGAGATTGGGTGGATTCAATCATAGACCTTTCAACAAACACCTGAAATACATTTGAATGGTTAACTTGGATCTAACCGAGATCTCTGCATCGAGATCCGAGAATTCATACTAGACAATCGTCGTAATTCAATTGACAAGTGATAAACACAAATCTGCAATCGCACCATTCATGTAAATATATGTCAATTTAAGCACCGAATTCAATTAACCTAGGCACAAATCAGTAACCTAACCTCTTCAATTACGTGATTAGTTTAGATCAATCAGTTCTAAATTTCATCATAATACTTAATCTTAAACCAAGATCAAATCAGATCAAACATAAACAGAATCACCATTCATGCATTCAAGATCAAGAGAAGAAGAAGAAGAGAAGAGGAATTCAAATATAAATCAAATACATTACATAACCAAGGTCTCAAGAATCCAAGCCACAATCTCTTCAAGAGTCCCGAATTGACTAGAAGTGACTTAGCTCTCCATTACAATGAAGGAAAAATATACAAGAACTATGAAAAGCTATCTCTAACACCAAGCGTGTGTTGTGTTTAGAGCTCTCCACATGCTTCCTTTTATAGAGGATTCAGAGTAGTAGTAGATGGGTAGATGAGATTAGTAGGTGGAATTAGTAGGTGAGCTTGGTAGGTGAGATTGGTAGGTGAGCTTGGTAGGTGAGATTGGTAGGTGAGCTTGGTAGGTGAGCTTCCTTGTCTCTGAAAGTATTCATTGATGAACTCATTGATTTCGTCATTTCTGAGCCAAGTGGTCTTCATGAAAGTTCTAGGAAATTGTCTAAGCTTTCCAATGGCTCTAGAAGCACCCAAAAATTCTTCCTACAGCCCAAGATATGACCCAATTACTACAGACTGTTCAGGACCAGTTTCAGCACCTCTGTTTTGACTTTCAGACCCAATATCTCCATCAAGGAGCCCGAATCAAGTTTTGTGTTTGTCATGAAAGTTGTACATATGGGTCTTAACTTTCAGATTACAAATTTTCAGCCCATTCTATAAACTCAAACTCGAATTATGTTCTGGTTACTACACACTATTCGGGTTCCAGTCACATATCCCGTATTCTGATTTCCATGCCCAATTAGCTCGACTAGATGTCTGATTTTGACTCTGAGCTCTTCATCAAAGTTGTAGAGCTCTCTTTTATCTTTCCTACAAGGTAAAATTCATAATTATCAGACATTTAGAACTCAAGATATGGCTAAAATACAGAAACAGTGTAAGACCCAAATAATGCTGAAAAAATCAATTAAGTCCGATTCGAGTTCAAACTTACAAAACATAATCAAATTCAGTCAATTAAGTACATGAAGAGTGTAAATAACTAAACATAAGGGTTTCTTAATGAATAAAATATGTGATTATCAGGTGACAAACGCTCATGTTGTATTCTTAGACAACATGAATTGTATTTTCTATCCTTACCTAGAACGGAATCGTCGTTGTCATTAATGATGACATTCTGACCTATTCTTGAAGATATGGGGAGATACGTTGGACATCTCGATATAGTTTTCCTAACTTTAAAGAAGGGGCAGTAAGCGCCAAAGTATCAGAGTGCGGATTCTCGTTTAAGGAGGTTTCGTTTTGGATCATGAGATTCCAAATGGAGGAATCGTGTGGATTCACAAAAAGGTTGAAGCAGTTCTTCAAAAGGAAAGATCGGAAACCGTGAGGGAGGTTCAATGCTAGTGGGATTAGTTAGTTCTTATCGAGGGAGTATCGACAGATTCTCAAAGATAGTTGGACAACTTGCTCAGCTTACAAAAAGAGAATCAAAACTTTTACGGACCAGCACAGGCAGAGAAAGTTTTCAAAGAGTGAGGAAATATTCCGATTTTGATACTGCCCAATCTCAATGAAACCTTCGAAGTGTTTTGTGATGCTTCACATCAAGGTTGGGATGCACTCATAAAAAGCTGGGGAGTTGTGGCTTGTGCCTTACGGTAATTAAGGGTGCGTGAGGAGAGTACCCGATCCGTGACCTGTAATTGACCGCTGTTGTATCTGCTCTAAGAATATAGAGACACTTTCTATATAGAGCAATATTCAATGCCCTTCACTGTCACAAGAACCTGAAGTATTTATTAGATGAGAAGGAACCAAACATGAGGCAGAGAAAGTGACTAAAGATTTTGAAGGAACATGATCTCTAACTTTAGAGTCATCTTAGAAAAGAAAACGCCATGGCAGACGCTTTGAACCGGAAACTGCCTAATACCTTCATTTATGATGGTCGAGAAAAAGGAATTAGTAGAGTAATTCGAGGACAGGTAGCTGCCATTAGAAATAACACTGGATGAGGTATGTCTAGATATAGTCACTATCTCGAATGATCCGTTGGGAAGGATTCAAGAGAAGTAGAATAGTGACCAATTTTTACAGGACAAGGAGAAGCTATTAAGACGAAGCATGCTGTCGGAATGCGAGGAAGGAACTCGATGGAATCTTAATGTTCACAGGTGAAGGTTGCAATACCAGATGACTTAGAACTTAAGGAGTTCATTCCCAATGAGACTCACGAGAGTAAACCGAGTTTACACACCAGAGTGATCAAGGTAATATCAAAATCTAAAACAAAAGTGATGGTAACAATGGATGAAGGAAGACATTGCTAAACGCGTGTCATCTTGTTTGGTCTGCCAGAAAACGAAGATTAAACATCAAAGATCAGCTGGACTGTTACAACCCTTGACTATCCCCGAACGGAAATAGGATAGTATTGCCATGGACCTTGTTGTCGGGTTGCCACAGACTAAGAAAGGAAATGACTCAATATGGGTAATTGTGGATCGACTTGCAAAATTAGCCCACTTTTTGCCGATCAACATAAGATATCCATTGGAAAAGTTGAGTCGGATATATGTTAGTGAAATTGTCAGACTTCATGGTGTGCCCACAAGTATCATTTCCGACAGAGATCCAAGGTTTACGTCTAAGTTTTGGAAGAGTTTTCAAGAAGTTATGGGAACGAAGTTGCGATTGAGTTCGGCATACCATCTGCAGACTGATGGCCAATCAGAGAGGACAATCCAGTCATTAGAGGATCTACTAAGAGCTTGTGTGATGGAGCAAACTGGAGATTGGGATGAAATCTTACCATTGATGGAATTCACCTACAACAACAGTCACCATTCAAGTATAGGGATGACGCCCTATGAGGCTCTATATGGGCGGAGGTGTCAGACGCCTCTGTGCCGGTATCAAGATGGAGAACAGCTTACCGTTGGACCTGAACTCATTCAGCTGACAACTGAGAAGGTTAAAATGATTCAGGAGAAAATGAAAATGGCTCAGAGTCTGCAAAAGAGTTATGCGGACAAAAGAAGGAAACCTCTTGAGTTCGAAGAAGGAGAGCATGTCTTCTTGAAAGTCACACCTATGACTGGGGTCGGTCGTGTCCTCAAATCTAGAAAACTCACTCCAAAATTCCTTGGACCATACCAAATTCTTCGTCGGATAGGTCCTGTTGCTTACCAAATAGCTTTACCCCCTTTTCTTTCAAACCTTCATAATGTCTTTCAAGTGTCACAACTCAGAAAATATATCCCAAATCCTGATCATGTCATAGCACCTGATTCTGTACAATTGAAGGAAAACTTGACATATGAGACAACTCCTGTAAGGATTGAGGATAGGAGGACAAAGCAACTCAGAGGAAAGGACATTGCACTAGTGAAGGTAATCTGGAATGAAGCAACTGGAGATGTGACGTGGGAGCTGGAGGACAAGATGAAGGAGCAATATCCCGAATTATTTTAAGGTATGGAAAATTTCGAGGACGAAATTCCTATTTGTTGGGGAGAGTTGTAACACCCCAAAATTTACTTTTCTACTCTCAGGATTCATTCTAAAAATATTTGTGATTTTCTGGGATTTTCTTAGAATTTTCTGAGAACACGGAATATTTTAATATATTTCTCGTTTTACGTGTGTACTGAGCAAAACCGGAGAAATGAGACATTTTCTCTGAGAACCTTGAACTATGGAAACGTTGACGAGGGATCTTACTAAACCCGAGGCCGGACACAGTTTACAAGGTTTCACATTTTTTGAGAAATCTTAACAGATGAGATAATAAAACACTGTGAAGAAATTATCTGTCAGATTTGTTAATGCTGACTTCTGCCAACCATAACTATTATCCAATAAATAATAACATGTATTAAAAAATATTATCACATTATTCAAAATCTAATTTTTGTATCACATCTATTAGTTTTAATTTCAAAAGAAAGATTAAATGTAATCCAAGCTTGTTATGGGAAGCTTCCTAGCAAATTCCCTTGTAACACATTTTCTCTCTCTTCCCTCCCCACTCTTCTTACATGGCAGATGGCATTGAAAGTCCATAATCACATTTTCATTTTTATCTCTTCTTCTTCTCCTTCTCTTATCTTCTTCTCCTTGCTTCACCACCGTACACACCCTCTCATTGGAGATCATCTCCATTGTTTGCTACAACTAAACTCATATCTAGCCTTCTTCCATCATTCCAAGACTATTCTCCTTGGTGGTTATCCTTTGGTTCCTCTTCTTCTTCCATTTCTCTTCCACCATTGAAGCTAAAGCTTGGAGCTTTAAGGTAAAGCCTTTAACTTTCTTCCATTTTTCTTACTATTTTTGTTTCTCTTGGCCACCTTGGTGATCAAGAACCTATTTTTTATGGTTTGAGTGAACATTGTGGTGATCACTCACATTGGAGTTTTTCTTGAAGGGAAGAAAACGAAAATCTAGGGCAAGAATGAGTGGCACATTGTGTTGTTTTTCCAAATAGGTAAGAGGGAGATGATCCTCTTCAACCAACCTTGGTAGTAAGGGAATGTCTTGTATGTGTGTTGTTGTTGATTTTTGAATCCATGTATAAAGTTCTCTCATTTTTATGTTATTCTTGATGATAATGTACTTTGTGGGTTTGTATGATTTATTGATGTCTCTTGCATGATTTGAAGGTGTATTTGAGTATCTTGTTGATTAAATATGATGAGAAATGGTTTGGTTTGAGTTAGAGGACATGAAGAACTCTATTTTCTGCAAATTTTACGCGTGGTAATCGATTACACGGGGCTTGTAATCGATTACCAAGCTCTTAAAGATACAAAATCGTGATTCTCGGAAATTTGTAATCGATTACGCCGGTGTGTAATCGATTACTGAGAGATTCTGTTTAACTTGTAATCGATTACAAGAGGAGTGTAATCGATTACCAAGCCTCGATGTCACGAAAGGGTGCTTGGGAATCACGTAATCGATTACAACTTGTGGGTAATCGATTACGGAGGTTGTCAATTGGTAATCGATTACCACGGTTGTGTAATCGATTACCAGGGCCTTGAAGTTACGAAATGTGGTTCTGGGAATCACGTAATCGATTACAATGAGATTGTAATCGATTATAGAGATTCTGTTTCTCTGGTAATCGATTACCAGGGCGATGTAATCGATTACCAAGACCAAAAATGAGATTTTTGAGCTGGAAATGATTGAGATTATGGTTCTTTGTCCTTTGTAACTCAAACATAACCTAAAAACCCTGGATTCAAGGATTTTACTTTACGTATATGTGATAAGAATATGTATTCATACCAATAGAGAAGAAATGATTTTGAAAATGGAATTCTTGGATCCATGACATGGAAATTGTGGTGTGTAGGAACATATATTCCTAGTGAGACTTATTGATGCAAATGTGATTCCCTATGTGGGTTATGCAGTTATTGATTCAGTATTCAATGAGATAAGAAATGATGATCTGCCATTGAGGCAATATTTTTGATAGATGTATTGTTGATATGTCATGTTAATCATTGAATAATGCTTATGTGCCATTGAGACAATGCTTATGTTGAATGCATCATTGATGAACATACATGATTGGACATTGTGTCATCATGCATATGTATTGTCCGTGGGACATTGTTGAGAAGGCTATGTTGCCTAGGAGTTTGAATAACACCTATGTGCGGGTGCGAATAGACTAAGCGTAGGTGTCATATATTGTTGACCCTGAGGGCGTCGGGGTGTGGGTGTCTCACAATGGGCAGCGGTAGCTCCACTGGGGCTGTGGGATAAACCAATGCAACACACTGACGATCCCGACTGTGACGCTATCCTATGTCGCGATCAACTGTTGAGGTGCCATGTGTGAGCCGTTTTGCGTAAATGTTTTTATGAGATGAGCACACTATATTTTTAAGGCTAACGATACGCTGGCATTACTCCTTGATCATTCACTCCGAAAATGTTTATGTCTAGCTCCATGGAGTAGGAACTTTGGTACCCTTGTTGCATTGTGAGTTGTCAGTCACATGGTCCATTGAGCATTTATAATTGAATAATGTGTTCACTATTATGACTGTGATATTTATTTGATTCTTGGTAATGTTAATGTTGCTAGCTGGCTATGGATGAAGTTAACTACGGTCCTTTGTTGCTTGACTCTCATTAATTGCTTTCATGTATTACTGTACTTGTATGTATTAACTGTGTCTTATGTGGGCGTTCGACGCCGTTTATTTTCTTGCTGCCATGTTGGTACTGAAAGCTGGGAATCTCACTTCTTTCCTATATTTGTGCATTTCTGTTTTACATTTATATTTGATAAAAGATCGTGAGGAAGATAAAGAGAGACTATACCTAGATTGATTGACTTGAGCATCTGGACAAGATTTCGTCGACTACGTAAGAGTGCAGCCGCGTGGTGGCATTGATGCCTGTCGTGTCAACTGGGGCGCCGTGTGTCATGTGCATATGGGGTTGTGGCCTTGTCTGCTGGTAGTACCCATCCCTGGGTTACTACTCCTCCCCTTTAATTGTTTTTATTCCCGCTATATTTCATTCGACTCTGTAATTATTACATTCTATGTTATCAATGATTCGTGTAAATTGGCTATAAACTATATATATATAAAGACATGATTTCATTCTAATGGTTGTATTAAGGGTTGAATACATTTATATTTCATTCATGGCTCATATTTTCTACTTATGCATAAATGCGAAAAAGGAAAAAAAAATTTAAACTCGTAAATTTGGAAACTACTGTTATCATGACTGTGACACACCTGGATTTAGTAACTGTGGTGTAATGACGATTGCGCTGCAGTTGGTATATTTAGGTGCGTTACACATGTTTTATAACTCAAACCTTTTATGAACTTCTTTACAGATTATGAGTTGGGAGTCGTAAATGTGATATTCTGAGGAGGGTGTTACAATGTTAATATTTATAAATAGTGGCACCTTAAGAAGGCTTCTGTAAGCCTCAATTTTTGGAAAATAGGTACCTAGCTTAAAAATGTTTGTATATATCAATTAACTCTAGAAGGGTGTAAGCCCTCCAAACTATGTAAACTACTATAAATACGAGCTAATGATAATGTTAGAAGATGTTTGTAATGTGCTATTCTAATTTGAGTTAAAATACTATAATACTATAATAAGAAAAATAATAAAAATTAGAATAGGATGTTACGAGAATAGGTTGATTTTGAAATTAATTTGTCTGTCCTTTTAAATCTTAACCTTTAAAAAACAAAAAAAGAAGAGTGGAGCATTGAGGAAAACAAGGAGTTAAGTCCTTGCTAGCATCTATCTTTTTTTTTGATACATTGTTTAAAAAATGGAGTTGGGGTGGTTATGGACTAATGTTATGGGTGAACATAGCCTGCTCCAAGATCTCAACTCATTTTTGTGTCAAGAGCAAACTGGTATAATCCTTCCACTATAAGGTTTTTTAAGGAATCAAATATAGGTCTTCTCCTGAGAAATGCATTTCACTTCTATTACGCCATCCCATGTGGGTTGTTGGCATCTATCTTTATTATTTTGGAATCCGATGCTCTTGAACATAAAGCCACAAGTTTGATAGAAGTGGGCATGTACTAAAAGCTTGGATCTTTTTGTTGGATTTGTCTATAATTGGTTAAAAATATTCTTTACATATTTTTCTTGGGTTGGTGCCCATAAGAATATGAAGACAAACACCCATCGACAAGCAAAGGAATCATCAGCATTACCAATACCAAAAGAAAAAAAATATAGGGTGTAAATGAGTCGAGTTATTCGTGAATTATTCAAGCTCGACTAGTTAAGTGTTCAATTAAATTTACTTGTTTAACAAAACAAACAAGCTAAATCTTAAATTTAGACTTGATTATATAAATGAGTCAAGCACAAACTTTATAAGCTTGACATTAAAAGCTTACAAATAGCTCGTGTATGTGAGTGTATGTATTACTTATTATTTTTGTTTAGACAGTAAAATTCAATCACTAAAAACACTTAAATTTTATATAAAAATATATAACAATAATTTATTTGTTGCTATTACTTACTAAAAGCTTCTATAAGAAGATTATGAATTTTTTATGAAATGGTTTAATGGGTTATGAATAAAAAAAAGCTTTTCTTTCTATTTTTAGTTGTTTACTCTATCTTCTAGTATAAAGATGTGTACAATATATTAAATATTAAATTAATAAACTTTTAAAGAGAGATTTGGTAAAAGGAAGAAAATAAGCAAGCTATAAATGAGGTAAACAAGTCATGTTCAAGCTTCATATTTTTAAATAATTTAAGTCTAAGTTTTAAATTTTGCTCATTAAAATAAATAAGTCAAATATGAGTAATTTTTTTCTTTAACAAGTCAAACTTAAGCTTCAAATACTTAGCTTGACTCGATTAGTTTACATCCTTAGATAAAGGCAAGGATGCTATATAGAGAGAATTTTGTTGTTTACATAAATTTTTGTCATAAATTTACTAAAAAATTAGGTTATTATCCTCACTTTATTAACTGCATTTGTCCCTACCATCTTTAAATGTATCAATTTTATTTGCTGTAAGAGTTTCCATGCGCTATTCTCACATTCTTGTGAAACTCAAACTTACTCATTCTCAGGACCTCACTCATTCTAAGAGACTCTCATCTTCTCGAGAAAATCTCATAAGTAAACCAAATTTTTTCACTCACTATGGTTTTCAACTTCCTTCTCACTTTAGATTTACTTCTGTTTTTCCAAAAATACATAGACCTTCCAAAAAAATTCATTACTTTTCAATTTTTCTAAGCAAATTGTTGGGAACCAAATAAAATTTATTTGTTTGGCACACATGGGCTATAAATTGCACATGTAGTCATGTAACACATGGCAGTATTGAGGTTGATAAGAAGATGCCAAGTGGATACTGAAGTCATGGGTTGACAGTATTGTTGCTGTCGAGTTAAGGCAATACTGATGTTGCTTAAATATTAGAAAATTATTTAAATGTAGTCATGACAAAATCAATTGGTGAAGCAATTTTGGTAGTACTGAAGCTACGTAATTCAAGATAGTACTAATGTTATCTTAACACTTTGGCAGTACTTATGTTGTTAATCATGAATATGAATGTAATACTAAAGTTATCATGAGGTCGACAAGCCAATAGACATGGTTGACACCTATATATTGGAATTTGAATTGTAATGGTGCATAGCAATAATGCTACTATTGTTGAAGAAAACTCCAAAATAGACTAAGCCCTTGGAACTAGTTCTACAATATTGCATAGTGACAGTACTGATGTTATCAATGAGAAGTTTTGATAAGACTTAGATCTAAAAGGGCACATGACAAGTATGTGATTTTTAAGGAGATCTTTAATTACAAAGTGCAAGTCATGGGCTGAAACCCATGATTGGTATGGGTGTTATTCCCACTACTCCCTATTCCGACGCATAATGTTCATTATGAAGACATGAACTCAAGTTATGCACTAGTGGAAGTAAATCAGTAATCGCTAGTGACAAATAGCACCATATGAATAAACATCAAATCACTATAGGATCGTTGGATGTTTAGAGCAATTACCCAATCTATCTATAATTCAGGTGTTGGTATCATTGCAAAAAGTCTTAAACGCTCTACACTCCTCACCTATAATAGGATGACGAGTTACCAATGACCACCCTTTTCATTTTCTTTTCTATATTAGACTACTATTTCCAAAGTTTTAGCTTCAACCTTAGGAGTAGTTCGTAGCTCGTAACTTGTACTTAGCTTCTGCTTGGATTTATATTGTAAGTGTACTTCCCAAGTTCAATTTCAATTTCATTTACACTTGTTCAATTGGCACATTCTACTCTACATTTGTTGATATTTGATGCTTGCATGAACACGATTACACACTTTATTTATTGAATATCATCAATGTCTACTTCATGGCAAAACTTATTGGTAATTCGGAAAAGTCCTTTAATTTTGCGAGTTTGATCCCTCTCTGCTCTTGAACGTCAAAGGCTTGACGTTTTTGGGTTTTTGGCCATATGCAAAATCGTAGGCCACATAAGACTCTAAAATTTTACCTTAAAAACAAAATTAGCATGCCTGTGGGACTCAAATATTAGTTTTGTCATTTGAACATCGTTATTGTCAGCAATACTAACACTGTTGCATTTTCAAAACAATATTAAGGTTATCCATTGTGCCAAGTTGTTCTTGTATGTATTTATGTAGTGGTAAGATCATTCGCAAAGCAATGTCTAATGAAAGCTCAAGAACTGAAACACCAACTACGCAAGCAGAGGCTAGGGGAAATGTGCCAATCTCTATGGCCTCCGCAGTGGCGCCAACATCACAGGATTCTAGCTCTGGCTTGCACAATCATCAGTATCCTCTAGGCTTCACACCAACTTACAATATGTTTCACACTAACTTACAATATGTTACTATCAACTGCTAGCTCTATGGTAATAATGGCACCGATATATCCCTTCGTTATGACTTATTATATGAACATACCATCATATTTGGGTCATATATGTCTTAATGCGGAACTTGTGCATGATATGGCACAGAAACATAGAGCATCAATTGCTCCTATTTTTTCCTAATATGCCTAGAGCCAAGCCTTAAGGTTGTGTTTGGATGGAGAATTTTAAAATTCAAGAGAATTTAAAATGCTAGGTGTAAATCCTACCTAACCTAATAGTCCTAATCAGGATATAGAAGCTCAGTAACTCTAGTATGAGTTACTTGTTAAATCGAGTAATTTTCTAGATCAATTTGAGCGTAATTCTATAACACCAAATATAAGAAAATGATTAAAGTATCTACATAAATAATTGAAATGATTAAAACAAACATGAAAAACTTATTTCTTAGTTGTAAATGATTGATAAGAGTTATAGAAAATTTTGGAGAATCAACTGACACAATTTGATATTTTTAAGGATACCAAAAAAGAATTGATGAAAAAATTATAGAACAGCTAAGTAACTCAGAAAATTATGAAATTTCAAGGAGATGACAAGTAAGATATGGAGAATATTTTGGTATAAAATACCAATCAAAATAAGTATCAGTAAGCAAATTTACCTAATTTCTAAGTTTAACTTAACTTGGGACTAATTAATAAAACTTCACTAATAAATAACAGTATACAAAAACTTATGGAAAAATGGATCTAATGACTAAATTGAGTTCTAAAATTTTTTATAATACCTATTGTAACTTGAAAACTCAACTTTGGAAGATTAAAATATTTTTAGCATATCCAAAAGTTCCAACACCATAAACTTTGACTTTGGTCACCCAATAGAAACCCTCTTTGATTCTCTAGAATTCTCACCAATTCTTTCCACTTTTTACTACTATGAACAACCCAAAAGTGGGCAGAAAAACAGAAGCCATTCACGACTCCTTTACTCCCTCTCAACTCTATTTTTCTTACATTTTTCACCCTCCATTTTCATCAAAATCTAACCTTGCTATGGAACCACCAAGGAATAGGTAGCAAAACAAAGAAAAACAAGGAAAAAGGAACCAAGAGGAATGAGGAAACAAAGACAAAAAGGGGAATAACAAAGTAGCAAGTTAGAGGAGCTATGGAATATAGCATAGTGCATAACCTAGGTCATCTCCCAAGGACCAATTCGGATTTCTCAAGCATGTTAGAAGTTATCAATAAGTAAGGGGTTTTGTTCATTGCAATAACAGAAAACGAATTCAAATTGAGAAAATTCAATTAAGTAAACACCAATCCAAGGTCTTCAATTCATGTGGCAGAATTAATCATTGTTCAAAGAGAAAGGAATTCTGTTGCATACACCTCTGTTAATTCGAATTCGACTAGATAATCATCTACAATTTCATCAACTAAACAGAATCACAATCGCAATTCTTGATTAAGATTGATTTATGAACAAATTCGGATTAACATAGATTATCAATCGATGATCTATTCTCCATTAGATTTAGATTAATCAACCCTAATTCTAACTTCAATTTCGAAAACATAATCAGAAATCAATTGAAGAAGGAGAAGAGGGAAGAACACAACACAAACAGAATTTACAATTAAACAAGAGAACTCAAAACTCTAACCTCAATCATTGAATTCCTTGGATTGATTGAAGCTTTAGCCTTCCATGGCCATTACGAAAATGCAGAAAAGAGGGAAAAAAAACGAAAGTAGAGAAGATGAAAAAGAGAGAAAAGGTTTCTGCTCAATCTGTTAAAACTGAATCACAACAAATCAAAAGCTCAATTCGAAATCTGCCTAAACCTATTTGTAACTGAAAGTTCTTATGTAATTCCTAATCTACCCCTGGCCCAAACTGTAGCCCTCTAAATAAGCTTTTCAGAGACATATCATTTGCCTTAATTGGGCTTAAATTGAGAGAGATAGGCCCAAATCATTGAGGAAATGTCCAAGCTTTGTGACAGCAACAGCATCCTGACTTTGAGGCCCAATTTCGCCTTGAATCCAGCTGAATTAGAAAAATTGCATTAGACACCAGATTCTAGATCTTCGTCTCAGCTTTCAGGAGACTCTAAGATCATCCAAATACGATATTTGTAGCTCGAGTTATGGCCTATACAAGACAGAAAGGTCAAAATGAGTTAAAATCCAAAAATTAATGAAGTTTTTACAATTAAGCTCAATGAAGACCAATCATCTGAAACTCATCTACAAACATAATATTGGATACAATTAGCATCAATTAGGCCAAATATGAAGCAATAATGAATGGCTCAAAATTGATTGATCAAAATCCCCCACACTTGAACCTTTGCACTCTTGGGCAACATTCAAAATTGAACCAAAAGGGGTTTCACCATAAGAACACAAAATCAACATGCCTTCCAATGAATTGCAAGAATGCAATGTAGTGATCAAGATTCAAACATCCAAAGTATCAGGGAATCAAGACAAACATGAATATATCTCTCAACATCTCAAGCAAGCAAGAAGACAACTTGAATCAAATGATGAACCAAAAGTGATAAGATCCTCACTAGGCATACTCTACTCTCAAGTGTTTAGGATTGTATTTACACTCAAGGCACCCATGAAAGCAAGTACTACCATAAGCTTGACAAGTCTCTAATTTCCACCACTTGAAACACATGCAAATAAAGATCAAAAGGACTTTATTCAAGGTTGTAATGGGGCCAAGGTAAGGGAAGGAACAATATGGATATGACAAGTTAAGCACCCAAGAGAATAAAAGAGTAATGAGGAGGAACTCAAAAGACAAGTAATGCACATTCTCTTACTTTGATCACCTTTCCTTTTGCTTTTACAACCTTTCTTGAACCAAATTTTTTTTCTTCTTTTTATTTCAATTTTTTATTTATTTATTTTTCATTTTTTTATTACTTTTTTTTTTTTGGATAACCTTGCATACATACACATCAATTTGTATAACCACACCACTTAAACTATCAACTGCCTACAAGCCAAAAGAGCTCCTCAAATGAAATGAACCAATGCTCTCTCATTCCCTAAGGTATGGTAAAATTATGGTTTTTTCACAAAGGCATAAAATGAGCTAAAGCAAAGAATAGGCAATTAGGCTCAAGGGGGGTAATCAAAGGAAAATGATGTAAGGTTGGTTATTTGGCCAAAGTAGCTAAACAAAGAAAGAAGGCCTCAATCATCTCAATACATGCATGTGAACAAGAAGCTTAAAAAAGAATCAAGTCAAGTTCTAGACCACCAACAATCATGAGTGAGATCATACCAGAAAGAAAAGAGAATGGCATAATGCAATTCATCCATGTATAAGGTCCAAAATTCCACCAAGGACAAGCCTATCACAATTGATGCAACACTTTAATTCTCAATGCCAGCTTGCTAAACCAAAAATGCAAGAAAAGTATTCACATCATGTCATGAAACCTCTAACTAAGAATGATGAAATTATTCACAACCTGTACAAACTAAGATATTCAATGAAAGGCATGCAAAATGGATCAAAACAGAATTAAAACACACAAAAATAGAATTAGAAACAACAAAAACCAGCAATTTCAAAGCAAAATAGAAAAATTAGAAACAAAGCAGAAAACAAAAAGTAAAATAGAAAAATAAAATAGTAGAAAATAGAAAAATAATACAGTGACTAAAAACAAAAATTCCCTCCCCCACACTTAAATCATACATTGTCCTCAATGAAACACAAAGCAAAAGACAAGTAGACATGTGTAATAAAAGGGTAAGGGAAGAGAACACCCTCATCATGGTGGGAAGATTTGCACTTGGGGAAAGGTGGGCTTTGCCAAGGAGAGCTCCTCTACAGATGCGGGGCTGACAGGGCTCTCAAGAAAAGGCTTAAGACGATGGCCATTAACCTTGAAGCTCTTGTTGGTGGCTGCATTCAAAATCTCCACTGCACCATAAGGAAAGATGCTAGTGACAACAAAAGGACCATCCCACCTAGAACAGAGCTTCCAGGGCATGAGTTTAAGGCGAGAGTTGAACAAAAGCACCTTTTGGCCAATGGAGAACTCCTTTCTAGAAATCATCTTATCATGGAAATGCTTAGTCTTTTCCTTATAGATCCTGGAATTCTCATAAGCCTCAAAGCGGAGTTCTTCCAGCTGTTGCAATTGAAGCTTCCTTTCTGAACTTGCTTAGTCAAATGCTAAGTTACAACTCTTCACTGCCCAGTATGCACGATGCTCTATCTCCACCTGAAGGTGACATGGTTTACCAAAGACAACCCTGAAAGGAGACATCCCTATAGGTGTCTTGTAAGCGGTACGATGAGCCCAAAGAGCATCTTCCAACCGGTGGCTCTAATCTTTCCTATTCGGTACGCACCATCTTCTCCAGAACTGCTTGATCTCTCTGTTAGAAATCTCGGCCTGCCCGTTAGTTTGGGGATGATATGCAGTAGACACTCTATGCACAACCCCATACTTCCGAAACAAAGCCTCCAAAGTCCGGTTACAGAAATGAGTCCCTTGGTCACTAATGATAGCTCGGGGCACTCCAAACCTGCAAAATATGTTAGACCTGACAAAATCCACAACAACTCGAGCATCATTAGTCCTGGTGGCCTTAGCTTCCACCCATTTAGAAACATAATCAACCGCAAGCACAATATAAGAAAAACCAAAAGAAACAGGGAAAGGGCCCATAAAATCGATACCCCAAACATCAAAAACCTCGCAAAACAGAATGGGCCGCTTTGGGCATCTCCTGCCTCCGAGTGATGGCCACTCCCGCTCTCTCGGCACCGCTTTCACAAGTACCGAAAACCCGATATGCATCTCGAAAATAGTAGGCCAATAGAATCCGAGAATCCAAGCACCTTCCTAGCTGTCCACTGTGGTCCAAAGTGTCCTCCTACTGGAGAGGCATGAGAAGTGAAGAACCGACCGAATCTCATGGTCGGGTATGCATCTGCGAATCACTGGTCACTACAAAATTTCCACAAATATGGATCATCCCACACATAATATTTAGCATCACTCCTAAGTTTAGCTTGGTGATCTCGAGGTATGAGAGGGAGAAAAACAGATGCAACTAAGAAATTAACTAAATCAGCAAACCAAGGAGAAAGTGTGGTATCATGCAGCTGCATGAGCTGCTCATCTAGGAAGTCATCTCTGATAGGAGAAGGGTCAACAACTCCTTCTATCTTGCTCAAATGATCCGCCACCAAATTCTCTGCGCCACTCCTATCTCTAATCTCCAAATCAAACTCCTGGAGAAGCAGCATCCATCTAATCAGTCTTGGCTTCGATTCTGCCTTTTTCAACAAGAATTTTAATGCTACATGATCAGTAAAGACAACCACTCTAGAGCCAAGCAAATATGATCTAAACTTATCAAGTGCAAATACAATGGCAAGCAGCTCTTTCTCAGTGGTAGTATAGTTAGCCTGCGCAGCATCTAAAGTCCGAGAAGCATATGAAATGACATGAGGTTGTCTGCCAACTCTCTGTGCAAGGATAGCTCCCAATGCATAGTTAGATGCGTCACACATGAGTTCAAAAGGAAGTGTCCACTCTGGTGGCTGAATGATGGGAGTGGTGGCCAAAGCTCCTTTGAGGCAATCAAAAGCCTCTCTGCACATGTCATCAAAATCAAAAATAACTTCTTTCTGTAACAAGTTGGACAGTGGAAGGGCCTTTTTGCTGAAATCCTTAATGAATCGCCTGTAGAAACCTGCATGGCCAAGAAAAGAATGAACCTCTCGCACGCAAGAGGGGTAAGGTAACTGGAAATAACATTAATTTTAGCAGGATCTACTTCTATACCCTTCTGAGAGATGATATGGCCTAAGACTATGCCTTGTTCTACCATAAAATGACATTTCTCATAATTAAGAACAAGGTTAGTCTCAATGCACCTATGCAAAACTCTATCCAAACTGTCCAAGCATGCATCAAAGGAGGAACCATAAACAGTAAAATCATCCATAAACACCTCAATGCAATCCTCTAAAAAATCTGTAAAGATACTCACCATGCATCGCTGGAAGGTACCAGGAGCATTGCACAAGCCGAAAGGCATCCTCCTGTAGGCAAAAGTGCCAAAAGGGCAAGTGAAGGTGGTCTTCTCCTGGTCCTCTGGTGCTATATGGATCTGGAAGTATCCAGAAAAGCCATCAAGAAAGCAGTAGAAAGACTTTCCAGCCAAGCGCTCAAGCATTTGATCGATAAAGGGCAAAGGAAAATGATCCTTTCTTGTCGCTTGGTTGAGCCACCTGTAATCAATACAAACTCTCCAGCTACTCTGTACTCTAGTAGGAATCAGCTCATCTCGATCATTCTTCACTACTGTGATTCCTGATTTCTTTGGAACCACTTGAACTGGACTCACCCAAGCACTATCCGAGATAGGATAGATGATGCCTGCTTGCAAAAGCTTGGTCACCTCTTTCTTTACCACATCCAGGATCAAGGGGTTGAGTCGCCTCTGTGGTTGTCTCACTGGTTTAGCACCAGCCTCAAGTAGTATTCTGTGCATGCACATAGAAGGACTAATGCCAGGAAGGTCAGCCAAGGTCCAGCCAATAGCTTTCTTATGCTTCCTCAGTATTTGCAGCAGCTTCTCCTCCTCGTCAGCATGGAGGGCAGTAGAAATGATCACTGCCAGCTTCTTATCCTCCTCAAGTATGCATACTTAAGGTGCTCTGGGAGTGGCTTAAGCTCCAGTGTAGGTGGCTGCACTACAGATGGAAGTATCCTGGTGGAAGTAGCTGTGTTTACAGCCTGCAATTCAACGAAATCTGATTCAGAGGTACTTGCTGTAATCAAACTACTGCAGTCTGGCTCCAGTAATTCTATAGCTTCACCACCATTTATTTGATCAGACCCCATATCTGTATCAGAATCACCATATAAACAGGACACAATCTCAGTACAAACACTGCACATTTCTGAAACAGTACAAGCATCACATGTGTAGGTATCAACAAAATCAGAAAAGAATGGAAGATCATCAGCAAAGAGCTCAGAAAAGCTATCATCAACTATATCAGCCAACAAATCTATATGGAAAACTGAATGTTCTTCCATGGGGTGCTTCATAGCATCCAAGATGTTAAATCGAACCACATTATCTCCAAACTCCATGGAAAGAGTGCCTGCATGGACATCAATTTTGGTTCTGGCAGTTTTGAGGAAAGGTCTACCAAGAATGATGGGAGCCCTGCTGGATTTGGATTCTCCATCCATATCCAGAATGTAGAAGTCTGCAGGGAAGATCAAATCATTAACTCTAACAAGGACATCCTCAATGAGTCCAACAGGGTATGCATTACTCCTATTTGCCAACTGAATGATGACTCCTGTATTCTGTAAAGGTCCAAGGGCAAGAGATTGAAACACAGACATAGGCATAACATTAATTGAAGCACCTAAATCCAACATGGCATTTTCGAATTTGTTACTGCCTATGGTGCATGGAATAGTAAAAATTCCTGGATCCTTGCATTTTGGGGCATTGTAGGTTGTATAAGTGCGGTACACATTTCTTCCCATGCTGATCTTCTCATTTCCCTTGAGTCTCCTTCTATGAGTACACAAATCCTTAAGAAACTTGGCATATCTTGGAATTTGCTTGATTGCTTCAATGAGAGGAATGTTCACCTCAACCTTCCTAAATGTCTCCAAGATCTCCCTATCTGTATCAGTCTCATGAGTCTTCTTAAGCTGCACAACTCTCTGAGGGAATGGTAGTGGGATGGACTGCTCAGCAGCAACTACAAGAATGGGTCCAGAATCAGTTTCCTTATTTTTGCTGCTACATGGAATTTCTGGTATGGCTTGCTTCTCCTTATCTAATTCTTCAATAGTCTTACCGGATCTTAGAGTGATGGCACTCACATTTCTTGGATTCACCACAGTTTGTGCAGGAAGTTTATCAGAATCTTGAGACTGTAATTGGTTCATAAAACTTGCAAGTTGTCCAATCTGATTCTCCAAATTCTGAATGGTAGCTTCTGTCCTCTGCTGGAACTGCAGGTTGTTCACTGCCATCTGTTTCATCAATTCCTCCAAGGTTGGCTCGGATTTAGGAGGGGCATTATTTGGCTGTTGCATGAAAGGTGGCTGGTATGGTCTGCTGGGTCCTGTAGTGGACTGGAAGGGAAATTTCTTCCGCCGCCGGAAGGGAAACCTCACATTACGCCTAAATTGAGTAGGGGCAGGCTGTGTAGAGTTATTCCCCCACCTCAGATTTGGATGATTTCTCCAGCCTGGGTTATATCTGTTGGAAGACAGATCATAACTCTATTGCTGTTGCTGCTGAGGCCTATTATTGTAGATGTTTGCAGCATAGGCCTGTGGAGTACCATCAATGTCAACCTCCTGAAGTGTAGGACAGGAATCTGTGGAATGATCAGCAGAAATACAAATGCCACACACTCTGGCAGGAGCTACTGCAGCAGGTTGTTGATGTTGAGTCACAGCCAATTGCCTCACCAAGGAAGCAAGGTCATCAATTTTGCTTTCCAATTTCCTGTGATCTGCAGCATAAGTTGCCTCAATTTCATGGACACCTCTACTTAATACCACTGAATTACTTCTGGTGCCAAACTGTTGGGAGTTAGTGGCCATATTCTCAATCAGTGCTCTTGCAGCTATAGGAGTCTTGTCTACCAATGCTCCTCCACTAGCAGCATCAATTATGCTCCTATCCATAGGCAGCAAACCTTCATAAAAATACTGGATTAGTAACTGATCACTAATCTGATGGTGAGGACAGTTAGCACACATCTTCTTGAATCTTTCCCAGTATTCAGACAATGGTTCTCTATCAAACTGCCTGATGCCACATATCTCTTTTCGAATTGATGCAGCCCTTGATGCAGGAAAGAATTTCTCCAAAAACAGCCTCTTAAGATCATTCCAACTAGTCACAGATCTCGGATGCAGGTAATATAGTCAATCCTTAGCAGCATCCTGTAATGAGAAAGGGAATGCTCTAAGCTTGATGTGATCTTCTGAGATGCCTTGAGGCTTCATGGTAGAACACACAATGTGGAACTCCTTGAGGTGCTTATGCGGATCTTCTCCTGCATGACCACTGAACTTAGGCAGCAAATGAATCAATCCAGATTTAAGTTCAAATGGAACATCAACATCAGGATACTGAATGCATAAAGACTGATATGTAACATCAGGAGCAGCCAGCTCCTTCAAGGTTCTATTATCCATAATCTCAGTATGCTCAGCAGAATCAGAATTGAAAGATGGATCAGTGACAGAAAGTGCAGAATCAGAAAATTCAGAAGCAGAATCACTAGTATGGTAACTATGTGAAGAACCACTACTTCCTATATGCTCAGCAGATACAGAATCAAATCTATTGAACCTATGCAAGGTATGAAAAGTCCTATCTATCTCAGGATCAAATTGATGCAAATAACCAGGATTGGACCTAGTCATATAACATGCAAAACTCAAAAACAGCAAAGCAGCAAAATGGAGTATCCAACACTAGAAATGCATCAAAATAAATCTATTTGACGTATCAAATGATTTTTAAAAAATATGGGACCACTACACACTTAAAACTACACTAAAATAGAACTCAAAAATGCAATGAAAAATCTTCAAAAAATGAAAAAGTGGTCTAAATGAAGGAATTAGAGCGAACCAGGGTGTTGCTCCCAGTAAAGCGGTGAGCCTTGTGGAGAAGACCATTTTCCTTCAACCCACCAATTTTCAGCTCATTCTGACCATGTTTGCTCACTCAAAAATTACAAAAATGCCATTGTCTCACCTAATTTTGCTCAAAAACCTTAACAAACGATGGAATTTGGCCAAATTATGCAGGAATGATCCTTTTAGGATCAGTTTGTTTAGAATGATGGTTTACCTTTGGGGGTCAAGTTTCAGCTCAAAACTCCATCGCAAGTACAATTCCTGTCTACTAGTCCCTTTTTAGATTCAGAAAAATGGGAGCAAAGTGAAACTCAAAAGTGAAAGAGGGGGTGAAACTCAAGAATGAAGATGAGAACTTCCAAATATCATTAATGAAGTGTATGGATGATCAAATGCAGCAAAATGACATGTAAAAACCGAATGTGGTGCAAGGGAACCAATGGAACAGTAACCGCAACAAGGTTATGCACAAATCAGGCTATGCAGCTCAGCAGATCATGCAAGAGATTTTGCAGCAGATGAATGTGTCATTTGTGCAATAGAAGTATCAATTGTGTTGAGTGAAGCAATGCACATTCACAGGAGTCATCAAATGCAGCAAAACTCAATGGAACAGTAATTAATCCAATGGAACAGTGAAAACGAAAAATCCAATGAACTGCAAAATGGAAAACAACAGATTTATACCAGAATTGATCAATGATGTATTGTAGTAGAAAAAAACAATGGAACAACAAAACGGCAGAATTTATGCATCAGAACCGAATATGCAGAATCATGCGTGCATTCTGAATTATGCGAAGAAACAATCACAGCGAGTTATACAGCCAGCAGAAGTGAAGTGAATTATGTAGCAGATGAAACAAGAGCCAATGGAACAGTAACTGGTGTAATGCAGCAGGCATGCACAAAACGTAATGAAGCAGAATTCAGCAACCAGAATACAGCAAGATCAGTAGCAGAATCAGGACAATAGCAGAAAAAATAGCAAAATGCACTTAAGGACTTTCAGCAAAGTTGATCATGAATGCAGAGAAATTAACAACTATTAGGAACTCCTAATAAACTTAAGAAACCAAAAATAGGTCCTCGGTAACGGCGCCAAATTTTGATCAGCGATGTCACACTCGCCTCAAAATAGACTAGGATTTATGGAATATATCATAGTGCATAACCTAGGTCATCTCCCAAGGACCAATTCGGATTTCTCAAGCATGTTAGAAGTTATCAATAAGTAAGGGGTTTTGTTCATTGCAATAACAGAAAATGAATTCAAATTGAGAAAATTCAATTAAGTAAACACCAATCCAAGGTCTTCAATTCATGTGGCAGAATTAATCATTGTTCAAAGAGAAAAGAATTCTGTTGCATACACCTCTGTTAATTCAAATTCGACTAGATAATCATCTACAATTTCATCAACTAAACAGAATCACAATCGCAATTCTTGATTAAGATTGATTTATGAACAAATTCGGATTAACATAGATTATCAATCGATGATCTATTCTCCATTAGATTCAGATTAATCAACCCTAATTCTAACTTCAATTTCGAAAACATAATCAGAAATCAATTGAAGAAGGAGAAGAGGGAAGAACACAACACAAACAGAATTTACAATTAAACAAGAGAACTCAAAACTCTAACCACAATCATTGAATTCCTTGGATTGATTGAAGCTTTAGCCTTCCATGGCCATTACGAAAATGCAGAAAAGAGGGAAAAAAACGAAAGTAGAGAAGATGAAAAAGAGAGAAAAGGTTTTTGCTCAATTTGTTAAAACTGAATCACAACAAATCAAAAGCTCAATTCGAAATCTGCCTAAACCTATTTGTAACTAAAAGTTCTTATGTAATTCCTAATCTACCCCTGGCCCAAATTGTAGCCCTCTGAATAAGCTTTTCAGAGACATATCATTTGCCTTAATTGGGCTTAAATTGAGAGAGATAGGCTCAAATCATTGAGGAAATGTCCAAGCTTTGTGACAGCAACAATATCCTGACTTTGAGGCCCAATTTCGTCTTGAATCCAGCTGAATTAGAAAAATTGCATTAGACACTAGATTGTAGATCTTCGTCTCAGCTTTCAGGGGACTCCAAGATCATCCAAATACGATATTTGTAGCCCGAGTTATGGCCTATACAAGACAAAAAGGTCAAAATGAGTTAAAATCCAAAGATTAATGAAGTTTTTACAATTAAGCTCAATGAAGACCAATCATCTGAAACTCATCTACAAACATAATATTGGACACAATTAGCATCAATTAGGCTAAATATGAAGCAATAATGAATGACTCAAAATTGATTGATCAAATACCAAGGTTGGTATTCGAATAAAACATCACAGACAGCTCTAGAAGGTGAATTTTCGTGGGTGGTATTCGAATACCACCAGAGGTATTCGAATAGACCCAAAACAGAGAGAAAACTCATTTTTGACAACCTGTAGTGTTTTGAGCATAACTCGAGCTACCGATATCGGAATGAGTTGATTCCAGAGCCATTTGAAAGCTAAGACATAAGGCTTCATGTGGTAAAAATTTCAGAATTATTGAGAAAGTCAATCAATACCAGTTTCTATTTGAATCCAAGGCAGATTCTACAGAAAAAGGCATTTTGGCAACCAGTAAACCAGATTGCATAATTTCTTACTCCGATGTCGTATCGACATGAGACTGTAACATCCTAAAAAGTGTCTGTTTAATTATAAATGATCATTTTATAATATTTTTTATTTTTAGGAGTTTTTTCTGAAATTTTTCGGAAACGACGAATGTTTTAGTATATTCCTCGTTTTGCATGCACACTGAGCTGGGAATTGCTGAGGTCAGTGTAACGCTCCGGAAATTAATTATTTTACCACGAATAGTCATTTTCTAATATTTGTGATTTATGTAAATTCTTTCGGAATTTTCCAGAAATGACGAATATTTTAATATATTCTTCGTTTTACGTGAATATTGAGCAGAGTCGGGAAAATGACTGTAATGCTTCAAAAATTAGAAAATTATATGATGGATAGTCGTTTTATAATATTTGCAGTTTTTAAGAATTTTCTGAGAATTTTTCGGGAATGTCGAATATTTTAGTATATTTCTCGTTTTACGTGCGCATTGAGCGGAACTGGAAAAATGCGATGTTTTCTCCGCTAACCTTGGACTATGGATATGTCGACAGGGGATCTTACTAAACCCGAGGCTTGACGCAGTTTACGAGGTTTCACAATTTTCGAGAAATCTTAACAGATAAAACAAATCAATACTGCGAATATTTATCTGTCAGATTAATTAAATACTGACTTCTGTCAACTGTAACTATTATCCATTGGATAATAGTGTGTAATAAAAATCCTATCACATTATCCTAATGCAATCTACTTTATGTCTAATCCATTCACTTTAATTCAAATTTAATGTTAAATAATCAAAGCTTCTTTGAGAAGCATTGACTAACTAAAGAGCCCTTGGCTTCCAAGAGAAGCCAAAAACTCTCCTTCTCTTCTCTCTCTATGCACGGCTGGAGCAGCCCATGCAAGGGGGAAAATTGCATTTCATTTAATCAATTTATCACACAATTTCCATAATTAACCAAAACACTTTCTCTCTCTACCCTTCTTCCTTCTTCTCCATTTTCTTTTTCTCTTCCTTCTCTCTACCCATTGCTACGGCCAGCAGCCCTCTCCCCCACTCAAACTTCACAAAAATTTTAACCAAGCACATGTCCTTAATCCTCTCATCATTCTAAACATCTTTCCTTCTTGAAGTTTCTTGAAAATCCATCATCTTCAACACTTTCTCCAAGCTTCAAAGTTAGGGTTCTTGGGTAAGTTTCAAGACCTCTCTTCTCTCCTCTTCATTTTCGATTTCAAGGGTCCTCTAATGGCCATTTACATCGCATTTTTCATGTCCATATGCTATTCTAATCAAGTCACCATTTCTAGGGTTTTTGGAGGTGTAAATCTGAAAATTTTAAGGAGCTTTCTTGGAGTTCTATTGATTTCTACACATAGGAAAGAGGAAGACACTCCTCCTCAACCTCTCTTAGCATCTAGGAACTTTGATTTTGTTATTTGTGGAAAAACCCTAATGAGGGTTATTCTTTAATTTGATGATTACTATGTTTAAATGTTGAATTTGTGATAATTGTGACCTTGGATTGATTTGTTGTATATAATGGTATATTGGATTGGATTATGTGATTGGAAATGGAAGAAAAACATTTGAGAACCTCTCTTGGAGGGCTACGGTTTTTAGGGTTGAAATTGGGTAAATTATGATTAAGTTGTAATAAGCACAAGACTAGAATTGATTAAGTGATAAAATGGAATTTAATGGAAGGAAAAACTTGAGATTGAAACTCATGGGATGGCCACGGTTTTGAGCCCAATGTTGGGGTTATGGGTGAGCCAATGTAACAAGTAAGAATTAAGTGAATTTAAAGTGTGATCTATAATGTGGTGAATTGGAAGGAATTAGGAATTAAATTCCTAGTGAGGCCACGGCCTCTATGGACTTTTTAGGTGAAAATATGTAACCTTGGTAACTTGGAAGCATAAGCAATTATGTGATTAAAAAAAAACCTATGTAATGAGATAGATAATTGATAAATTAGAAGAATTTAATATAATCAAGATTTCATAAACTTTAAAGGACTAAGAATGAAATTATCATAAGACTTAAGAAAATTCCAAGTGAGTGAAGAACAAGAGAGTGTGAGGCTTAAGAGCTTAAATAATTTACAAGTTATAAGAAATTAAATTGCCTTGAAAGATTAAATTAATTGCAAGAATTGGATTGGACATAAACCATGAAAAGGGAAACAAATTCTAAGCTAGGATTCATAATGGACCTAAGAATGTACTATTGACTTGATCTTTATATTATGATGTTATGGGTCCATGTGAGTGACCATTTGTATATTGATGCTTATATTGGCCTATTGTGGCATATTTCGGAATTGTATGAGATTGTGGATCATACATGTTCATGCATAGAGTCTTATGCATTATGAATGTCCTTGTGGACTGTTGTAAGGCCAAGTTGCCTAGGAGATTGAACACACCTTAGTGCGGGTGCGAGTAGACTAGTGTAGGTCATGTTTGACCTTGGGGGCGTCGGGGTGCGGGTCCTTCACAATGGGTAGTTGGTAGCTCTTCTACCCGTGGGGCAAACCGATGCAAACGCACCGACGATCCAGACCGAGAAAATTATATGACGGATAGTCGTTTTATAATATTTGCAGTTTTTGAGAATTTTCTGAGAATTTTTCGGGGAATGTCTAATATTTTAGTATATTCCTCATTTTGCGTGCACACTGAGCGGAACTGGAAAAATGCGATGTTTTCTCCGCGAACCTTGGACTATGGATATGTCGACAGGGGATCTTACTAAACCCGAGGTTTGACGCAGTTTACGAGGTTTCACAATTTTCGAGAAATCTTAACAGATAAAACAAATCAATACTGCAAATATTTATCTGTCAGATTAATTAAATACTGACTTCTGTCAACTGTAACTATTATCCATTGGATAATAGTGTGTAATAAAAATCCTATCACATTATCCTAATGCAATCTACTTTATGTCTAATCCATTCACTTTAATTCAAATTTAATGTTAAATATAATTTGATGGGAAAGGAATGCATGGCTTGCCGTAGGTTGAATGTTGATGGCTACTGCTATACAGTTGCATGATATTGAGGATTGGCCTACTCAATATGTAATGTTCTGTGTGTACAGGAAACTATGACTTCACCTAGGCGTACTGTGTTAGGAAAATAGGATTTCTTTTGTGAGGAGATCAAAAGGTTTTGGAAAACCGATCTTCTGGAGAAAGAAATAGTTGGTGTAAACTAGATTCGAGAAGCAGTTTGGAAGTTGACGGCTTACGAGGGATTACGCTGTGGAAGCAGAATGAAGAAGTTCGAGCTGGGGATTGTTAGGATGTATGGAATTGAACTTGTCTTGCTTGAATTGTATGAATTGTATGACTCTTTGTATTTGGTTTTCATAGGGAGATAACATTGTTTGAAGTAATTTTTGTTTGTTGTAATTATGTCCGTCTTCAGAGAGATTCAATGGCTCGCAGTAGACATGCAAGGGCGGTGGCTCGTGACAGACGTATACATGTGAGCGCGGGACAAGACCATAGGAGTATGGTTGCGACTGCCGAAGAAAGGAAAATGATAGTTGTGGTGACAACTTACCATGATCGAAGGGCCACGCAACAACGAGAATTGGAAGTTGAGGTTCAGAATCTGTTGGAGGACATTCGGCTTTGGGGCAAACTTGGACTACCTAGATTCCAAAAGAGGAATAATAGAAAAGTTAACCGGTTTAAGTGGAAACCATACGTACAGGTATCAGGGAAACAATACCAACCAACTTCTGGACAAAGTACTAGCAGTGGTGTATCCAGTCAGACCCCAACATCCTCGCCAAGATGTATGAAATGCGGAAAGGAACACTTCACGAGGGAGTGTAAGATCAAAGGGATAATCTGTTTTAGATGTGGAAAGCCTGGACACGTCTCCCGCAACTGCGACCGAGCAAAGGCAAATTCTTCAGTCAATGCTGTAAGGGCCGTGGAACCACAAGCAGAAGCCAGAACTTATACCCTAGGAGGTGCTGAGACTTCAAAATTCGGAGATCTAAACCGTGGAAGTTATACCTCAAATGATGATCCCATAATCGTGCTGTATAATTCTGGGGGTAACCCCTCCTTTTACAATTTGTGACTGTATCGATCACTTGGATTCATCCAATCTCTTTTAATTTCATCCAACCATAGATCTTGAATCTGCATGATTTTCTAAGCAACTTTCATGTTGGAGACTTTCTCTAAATCATCCATCTTCAACCTTGTTCTTCAAGCTAAAGATTGAAGCTTTATTAGTGAAGTTTATTAATCTTCACTTTTCTTTTGATTTTCAAGATTCTAAGCCATGGTTTATCTTGTTCAAGCTTGATTTACTAACAAATATATGTTTTGTTTTGTATTTGAGAAGCCATTGGTGGTGAAAGACTTGGAAAAAGAAGCAAAACAAGGAGCTTTTGAGGATCTTCAAGAGGTAAGAGGGAGATTCATCTCACCCACCAAGTATGGTGGTGAGAGATGGTTTGTGTATTTGATGGATGGTGAATCCATGTGAGGAATCATATCCATGGTCATGTAATAATTTGTGTATGTTTATGTACTTTGATTATTTGCCTATGCTTGGTATGATTTGCATTATTTATTGCTTTGATTATGGCATGCTTGTGATATATATTTGAATATGTATGTGTATGCCATGATTTGATGATGGAAAGGAAATTGATTTTTGGTTCCAAAGACCAAGAGGAATTTCGGCCAAGACACCTCAAAATAGGTGTTCATAAATTAATATTTTCATGAATGATAAAATTGGATGATTAGAAAAGCAACGAAAATAAACAAAGGGTTTTATCACTTGAGAAAATGGGATTTTTATATGTGAATGGAAAAGAGAGGTTGAAAGTGTTTGAACCTCAATTTATTTTGAAGAGAATTAATTTTAGAATTGATTTGAGAAAAATGAAAAATATAATAGTGATTTGATATTTTCTAACGTGTAACTCATCCTTTGGGTTTTGGGGAGCGTTAGTAATTTTTAAAGTTAGAAACATTGATTTAATTCAATGGAATTGTGAATTTGTGGAATAAATTGCGAAAAGGATTTTCTTGAGTAAGAAAATGTGAAAAATAATGTGAGTAGTCATATTATTTTGAGAAAGGTTGAAATGGAATTTTTGAAGGTTGAGAAATATTTTTCGTAATGGAATTATGGTGAAAAATGATTTACGTAACTTAAAAACGTGATTTTTAAGCTACGCGATTTGAAAAACGTTTAAATATTTCCACGCGATTTGAAAAATGTTGAAATATTTCTACACAATTTAGAAAGCGTTTAAATATTTTACACGTTTGAGATATTGTTAAAAAATCGCTACGCGATTTAAAAATGGTGGAATATTTTTATGTGATTGAGAAAAACGTTGAAAAATCACTACGTGATTTGAAAATGCAACGGAAATGTTGTAAAATTTTGAAAACGTAACAGAAATGTTGCGCGATTGTGAAAACCCAACGAAAGTGTTTTGTGACTATGAAAACGCGATAATATGATTTCGATGTTGAAAATACAGCATGATTACTGTTGGGCCAGTGTGTGGACCCTGATTGTGAGATTATGAAATTAAAACTGAGAATGGGCCAATGTGTGGACCCTGAATATGAAAGTGTGAATTTTGCCTATGGTTGGCATTGGTGCATTGAACATGCATTGAAAAGATATGCATTGAGGCATATGATGATTTTGAATTGAACAAAAATTGATAGCTAATGCTATTGGGACCCTTGTGGTTGAAGGGGGAATGTGAATTGATAGTGAGGTCTATGATGGATCTTGGGGTGCGTCAAGGCGCGGTGGTCAACCAGTGGATATCTGTTTGTGGGCTACGGCTGGACCATATGCCACTTGGCGATGCAGTCCGTTGCAACGCATTGACGATACTCGACAATAACACGATTCTTTTCAAAAGCTGGACATTTGTCTGTGGGCTAAGGTTGGGCATTGTCTGTGGGCTAATCTGGAAGATTGTCTTTAGGCTAGGGCTGACAATTAACAGAGCATTCTTCTCGAAATTGTGAAAACCTCCATGGAGTAGGACATTGAGTCTACATGCATAACATATGCATAAATCTGAGTATCTACATCTGCATGATATAATAATTTAGGAATATTGGATGATGATGATGATAATCATGTTGAAGGCATTATGGTGATTATTGTGTGATGATAATAATGTTAATGACATGATGATGATAGTTGATTAATGTTGAGTGCATTATTGGAATTCTGGTATGATATACCTGTATGATATGTTGTTTGTGTTATCTCTGTGCTACCATGTTAGTATTGGCGCAGGTGATCTCATCTCTTTGTTATATTGTTTTGTTGTGTTTGTGTTGTAAAAATTATATAGTAAAAGGAAAGAGTTGTCTTAGACATAACGGGTGGTAGATACTCTGAAAATGGTGACAACATCAGAGAATGACTGTTACAGATTTCATAGCATGCAGTGTTGACAAGAAACAAATGTCTGATGCATGAAGATGGATACAAGAAGGAATAAGTATGTTAAGTTTTCTCGTTAGTGTTGTACCGTGCTATTAAGTAGGACCCATCATAGAGTTTGCTACTGTTAAATAGAGAGAGTTTTCTGTTAGTTTTATATTTCTCTTTAAATTGTTAAATATTAATTGGTGTCAATATTGTATATTAAATATATTTTCGGTAATACTTATGGATTTTCAGTACGTTTTTGTTTCCATCTTCAGCAAGAAAAGAAATTTTGAAACACATGTTTTATAACTCAAACCTTTTATGAACTTCTTTACAGATTATGAGTTGGGAGTCGTAAATGTGATACCCTGAGGAGGGTGTTATATTAGTTGGTATCAGAGCACGGTTTGAGTCTTTTGGGGTTTGTGGTTAGGTCTATTTTGTTTGTGTTGTGTTCTCTGTGTGTTTGATTTCCGAAAGGAAACAATGTTACTTGAAATGGTTACATCTGGTTTCCATTGTATTTTGATTCGTGTGTCTTTGAAGAGAAGACGATGGCTCGTAATAGACGTACGTGTGTGGAAGCGAGACGTAATGATGGTGATATGACGGCAATTTTAGAAGTGATACGAAAAGCGACTGATGTAAATATACAGCAAACTCAGAAGACTGTTCAACGACAAGAATGGATAGCTGAAGCTAAGATTTTGTTAGAGTTGAATCAATTTCAGGATGAGAGACCCTGTAAGGTTGGACCATATTGGTTACGAAGAAGGAGAAATCGTAAGGTCAAGCGATTCTAGCAAAAAACGTACTTGAAATCTCTGGGAAGTCAACGACAACAGCAATCTTTTGGAGGATGTACTAGTAGTAGCAGGTTTGGTCTGATTGCAACATCTGCACCGAAATTTCGGAAGTGTGGGAAAGATCATCTGACAAAGGATTGTACGTTCATGGAAAAAATTTGTTTCAAGTGCGGAAAGCCTGGACACATTTTCAGAGATTGTGTTCCATTAAAGACAAAGTCATCCGTTAGTAATAAACGTGCTTCGATATCTCAAGTAGAATGGAACGTTGATTCTCCAAGTGGAGCAAAAGTACCCCAGACTGAAGACCTAAGTAAAGAAGATTGTGTCACAACAAGTGATCCTTTGATTGTACTATATAATTCTGGAGGTAACCCATTTCTCTATGGCATATGATCGTGTAGATCAATTAGAGTTATCTGTGTCTTTGTTATCTTCTGACTTGTTTACTTCTGTTTCTATAACTAGCCTATCGAGCTACTCAAGTTATTCAAATTATCCTATTGTTATTATGAATCAAATTTTTGTGTTAGTTTGATCTGTTTATCTCTTTCATAAATAGACGTGATCTTTGAAACGGATTGGTTATTTTCCAACCATATCCTATGAGATTGTCACAATAAAATGTTAGTATTCCGGAAAATTCGTTCTTAAAATCGGGTTATATCAAATTCTTTGTTGGATATGTCCAGTAATATATCAGATAGTTTTGCTGTCTTTCATAATATTTTTCATGTATCGCAATTTGCAAGAAAGGATATTCTTATCTATATCCATGTCATTATATCTGAGTGACGCAGCGGAAACGTGGTGGATTCTTCAAAAGTTAAAAACAGTAACAAAAATCCGTAGAAAATTTATTGAGATATTTTTTTTAAGATCGTAGGACTTCTTACCTAGCTTACTAGAAAGAATTAAGTGTTTGTATGGACTAATGCATACAAGGAGAATTTTTAGGAGTTGAAATATGTTTGAGTACTTTTCTGGTATTAGTTTTGTCTAATCTCAGTAAACCATTGAAGGTGTACTATGATGTATTACATCGGAGCTTAAGATATGTGCTTATGCAGAATAGAAAAGTTGTAGGGTATGATTTTAGGAAATTGAAGTTGCTTGAGAAAAGCTATTCTACGCACGAATGGAAGTTAGTAGATGCTGTGTTTGTATTAGAAGTATGGATATACTTTTTTTATGGAGTAATATTTAATATCTTCAGTAATTATAAGAGTCTGAGATATCTGTTTGATCAGGAGAAATTGAATGAAAGACAAAGATATCTGTTTAGACGGAGACAGGGGATCTTACTAAACTTGAATCCGAAAACTGTTTTTAGAAAATTTCTTTGATTGTGTTTTGTATTGTATTTAATTATCGGGCGATAAAAATACAGTAAATATATTCTTTCGTGGGGTTATAGCAGATAAAAATAGAGATTATACTGCTTAGTCAACAATAGTGGTTATGACAACTTTTGATGGACTAATAGCAAACAAGTTTAACTCTTTTGACGGACTAATAGGAAGCAAGTCTAATATTGAAGACTTTGATATCAACCGTCGATTTAATCAACGGTGTAGGATTAGTCTAATAAAATGGCTATGACCATTTATAACTGTTGGATTTAGATTTAAATCAAGGGTGGAGATTTGATCTAATAAAGTGGCTAGGACCATTTGTGATCGTTGGATTTGGATTTAATCAACGGTGGAGATGGATTAATTATGACCATTGGATTTGGATTTAATCAATGGTGGAGATTTGGTCTTCTAAAATGGCTATGACTAATTATGACCCTTGGATTGAAAGTAAGAAGGAGTAATCTTGAGCTTTCATTTTTGGAGATGGATCGAATAGCTAGAATTTCAAGGAGAAAGATCTAATGGCCTAGATTAGGTCTTCTAATCAAAAGTCTACCTAAATCCTAACCATTGATCTAATCAATGGCTTAAATGGCTCTAAATGGTGGCTAGAAAAGATGATAACTTTATGAATGCATAATGCATAGAGGGGGGACGATTTTGTGCTTGTTTTAGGAGTTAAAGGAAAGTTTGAAGACCATTATTAGTGGTCTTCGTCAATTATACATCATTATTGATCATTTTGCACTCAAGGAGAATGCATGAAGAGGGGGGACGGTTTTTGTGTTTGTTTAGGAGCTAAAGCAAAGTTGAAGACCATTATTAGTTGTCTTGGTCACTTGTTGATCATTCTTGATCATTTCCTTCAAGCAAGCTCTTAGAAAAATTTCTCTCCTTCTCCTCCAAGCTAGTTCACAGCCATGACCCTCAAATCTACCCTCCATCACTCAAAAATTTTATCCAACCTTATTTCTTGAATCCTTACCTTATTCTAAGAACATCTCTAGTTATGAGTTTTCACCAAATCATTCATTTTGAGCTTCAAGTTTCTAGCAAAAAGGGTAAAGTTCATATTTCTTGACCCAATCTTTTAGTTTTGATTTTCTAAGCCATGCTTGAACCATGGTTTACCTATTCTTTTACTTGTTATTGATTTTAAGATTTGTTTATGATTTTTAGGGATTTTTCCAAGGAGCTCTACGAAATTGGTGGAAGGAAAACTAAGTGTTTTCACTTCATTCTTTACCTTAACCAAGTCTAAGAAGCCTTTCTTTCACAAAAATCAAAAACTTCATCTTTGTTCTTCAAGATGAATTTCGGCCATACCACCTAAAATCACCATCCAATCTCTTTTAATTTCATCCAACCATAGATCTTGAATCTACATGATTTTCTAAGCAACTTTCATGTTGGAGACTTTCTCTAAATCATCCATCTTCAACCTTGTTCTTCAAGTTAAAGATTGAAGCTTTATTGGTGAAGTTTATTAATCTTCACTTTTCTTTTGATTTTCAAGATTCTAAGCTATGGTTTATCTTGTTCAAGCTTGATTTACTAATAAATATATGTTTTGTTTTGTATTTGAGAAGCCCTTGGTGGTGAAGGACTTGGAAAAAGAAGCAAAACAAGGAGCTTTTGAGGATCTTCAAGAGGTAAGAGGGAGATTCATCTCACCAACCAAGTATGGTGGTGAGAGACGGTTTTTGTATTTGATGGATGGTGAATCCATGTGAGGATTCATATCCATGGTCATGTAATAATTTGTGTATGTTTATGTGCTTTGATTATTTTCCTATGCTTGGTATGATTTGCATGATTTATTGCTTTGATTATGGCATGCTTGTGATATATATTTGAATATGTATGTGTATGCCATGATTTGATGATGGAAAGGAAATTGATTTTTGGTTCCAAAGACCAAGAGGAATTTCAGCCAAGACACCTCAAAATAGGTGTTCATAAATTAATATTTTCATGAATGATAAAATTGGATGATTAGAAAAGCAACAAAAATAAACAAAGGGTTTGTTTTTCAAGAAATATTGTTCATGGTTTTGAGAAGGATTTTTATTGATTTATTTTATGTAACAAGTTTGTAAGCATTTTACTAAACATGAGTTTTAAATGAAAAGGGCAATGTTGATTTTAAGGATTTGCAAAGAAAGTGAAAATGGATTTACAAAGAAAGTGAAAATGAAAAATGAACAAATGATTTGATTTCAAAGACCAAGTGCTCACGATTTTTGTAAAGGATTTTTAATGGTTTTGTTTGTGTAAAACCATATTGACTTAGAAGGAAAAATGTTTTGATGATTTCAATAGTCATGTCCACATTTTTGAAGGCTTGTAATGCCTTGATTTTATGGAAACAAAATGGAAATATAATTGATATAGTATAAGGAATTTGGAAAGGGAATCAGAGTGTTTTATCACTTGAGAAAATGAGATTTTTATATATGAATGGAAAAGAGAGGTTGAAAGTGTTTGAACCTCAATTTATTTTGAAGAGAATTGATTTTAGAATTGATTTGAGAAAAATGGAGAATATAATAGTGATTTGATATTTTCTAACGTGTAACTCATCCTTTGAGTTTTGGGGAGCGTTAGTAATTTTTAAAGTTAGAAACATTGATTTAATTCAATGGAATTGTGAATTTGTGGAATAAATTACGAAAAGAATTTTCTTGAGTAAGAAAATGTGAAAAATAATGTGAGTAGTCATTTTATTTTGAGAAAGGTTTAAATAGAATTTTTGAAGGTTAAGAAATATTTTTCGTAATGGAATTATGGTGAAAAATGATTTACGTAACTTAAAAACGTGATTTTTAAGCTATGCGATTTGAAAAACGTTTAAATATTTCCACGCGATTTGAAAATTGTTGAATATTTCTACGCAATTTGGAAAGCGTTTAAATATTTTTACACGTTTGAGATATTATTGAAAAATCGCTACGCGATTTAAAAATGGTGGAATATTTTTAGATGATTGAGAAAAACGTTGAAAAATCACTACGTGATTTGAAAATGCAACGGAAATGTTGTAAAATTTTGAAAACGTAACAGAAATGTTGTGCGATTGTGAAAACACGGCAAAAGTGTTTTGTGACTATGAAAATGCGATAATATGATTTCGCTATTGAAAATATAGCACGATTACTGTTGGGCCAGTGTGTGGACCCTGATTATGAGATTATGAAATTAAAACTGAGAATGGGACAATGTGTGGACCCTGAATATGAAAGTGTGAATTTTGCCTATGATTGGCATTGGTACATTGAACATGTATTGGAAATGAGGAATTTTGCCTGTGATTGGCATTGGTGCATTGAACATGCATTGAAAAGATATGCATTGAGGCATATGATGATTTTGAATTGAACAAAAATTGATAGCTGATGCTATTGGGACCCTTGTGGTTGAAGAGGGAATGTGAATTGATAGTGAGGTCTATGATGGATCTTGGGGTGCGTCAAGGCGCGGCGGTCGACCAGTGGATATCTGTCTGTGGGCTACGGCTGGACCATATGCCACTTGGCGATGCAGTCCATTGCAACGCCTTGACGATACCTGACAATAACATGATTCTTTTCAAAAGCTGGACATTTGTCTGTGGGCTAAGTGATAAACAAATATTTTATTCATTAAGAAACCCTTATATTTAGTCATTTACACTCTCCATTTTCTTAATTGATTGAGTTTGACATGATTTTGTGAGTTTGAGCTCAAATTGGTCCTAATTGAATATTTTCAGCATTATTGAGATTTTACACTGTTTCTGTATTTTGGTCATAACTTGAGTTCCTGATATCTGACAATCATGAATTTTATCTTGTAGGAAAGCTAAGAGGAAGCTCTACAACTTTGATGAAGAGCTCGAAGTCCAATTCAGATGTCTAAGGGACCTAAGTTTACATGGAAGTCAGAATACGAGTTCTGTCAGTAGAATCCGAACAGTGTGCACTCATAAAATCATATCTCAAGATGTAATAATGGATATGGGCTGAAAATTGTATAGTGGATAGTCAAGATCCAAATAAACAACTTTCATGAAGAACACATTTTGAGAAAAAGAAGTCTAGTAGGTCATTTTGAGCTTGCAAGTCGGAACAGAGGTGCTGAAGTTGGATTTGAGCAACCTACGGTATTTGAGACATATCTTGGGCTTAAGGAAGCCAAATTTGACGAACCGGCTATCCATTTTATAGCCAAGACAAGGATCTACAACTTTCATGAAGAACACTTTTCGTGAATCTGAAGTATAGTGGGTCGTTTTTGGCTTCTAAGTCAGACACGAAATTTTCATCCATCCACTAATCCACTAATCCACTCATCCATCCACTAATCCATCCATCCACTCATCCACTCATCCACTAACTCACCCACTCATCCACTCATACACTAATCCAACCACTTAACCACTCCACCCACCCATCCACTAATCCATCCACTCATCCATCCACTCACCCACTCAACCACTCAATCACTCATCCACTCAACTAACCCACTCAACCAATATTTAATCCACTCCACTCAAACCAACCCACTTAACCACTCACCCACTCAACCAATCCACTCAACCACCCCACTCCACTAACCCACTCATCCATCCACTCACCTTTGTCATTTTGTTACCCTAGACTTCTATAAAAGGGCACCATTGGTTATCATAGGGAGGGGGAACTCTCCTTCATTTTCTCTCGCTTTTTCTTGTGATTTCTTTCTAGCTATGTGTAACTAAACCTCCCTTGGTTAAGGGGTGATGAAACCGCTAGTATTAATGTTGTAAACTTTGCATATTTGATTATTTCAACACAGTTATGTTTTTATTCATATATTTCTGAATCTATTGTTGGTATGAAGGTTTTTGTACTTGTTCCTACTTTCAAAGTAGTAGATCTAGGTTTATTATGCGCGGTTGCGGTAGTAGATCTAGTGGGATGTATGATGTTCATGTGGGTATAATTATCTTTGTGCTATTTGCCGTTATAAAAGTGGTAGATCTGGGTTTATTATGCGCGGTTGCGGTATTAGATCTAGAGAAATATATGTTCTAAGTAATTTAATCCCGGTGTGTGATTAGACCTTAGTGTAATTGGTTTTCTAAATCTTAATGCAATTGTTGGATAGTTGTAAGAGCGGTTGCTTTATGACTAATCAGTGATTAGGAGTTGATTTGAGCGGTTGCTAAATTGGCCAACACGTAAGGAAAACAGAGATTTACTCTCACAATTGCATAAAAACATAATTGAGCATGTTGGAATAAAAAGGATATGTGGATTTACATTATCATATAAATCTAGTGGTGGATTCAATCTCTTAACCAATTTTCTTATATTGTTGATTTCAGTTTGTTTATTGTTATCTTTGAAGCTGTTCATTGTTCATCAAAACTCCAAAACTCCCCTTTTACTGTTTATTGTTAATCAGAGTCTAAATTAGGAATTGTTTAATAGTGTTAATTGAATTGGTTCTCTGTGGATCGACCCTTACTAACTACAACTAGTTGTAAGGTTTTTATTTTCTGGTGGGCCTGACAACTGATTTTTATCTTAATTTTAATCACTACATCTGCACGCATCAGAATTTTGGCGCCGTTGTCGGGGAACCAATTTTTTCAATTACACTATTAATTTATTTCCTATTTTTATTCTGTTTTTATTTTATTTTATTTTATTTTATTTTTAATCTTTCTTTCTCGAGTGTTTTGTAGGTGTTGATGTCCTTTGAAGGAGTAGATGAAGGATTGCTAAATTTGAAGAACTATATTGATCAACTCACTTCACATCCTCAATTTCCCTTCCATCCAGGCTAACTTCCAACTCACACTGCCGACATTGAAGTCGCCCGTTACATTGATCTATCAAGTTCGGAGACATTTGAGCCATCCGAAATATCGAAGAAGTGACAATGGCATAAAACACTTTAAGGGCATTGGGTGCTCCAGATCTAGATCAACAACCTCTTTGCATAGACATTCTTGAAAATGAAGAGGCATTTGAATTGAAATCTGGTTTAATCCATCTCTTGCCATCTTTCAATGGATTACCCGGAGAGGACCCCAACAAGCACTTGAAGGAAATCCATGTGGTATGTTCTAGCATGAAACCTGCAGGAATTCATGTAGAGCAAGTCAAGTTGAGAGCTTTTCCATTCTCATTGAAAGACTCAGCTAAGGAGTGGCTTTACTACTTGCCACCCGGATCCATCCAATCATGGCAGGACATGGCCCAAACTTTCCTAGACAGATACTTCCCTGCCTCAAAAGCCGCAACAATCAGAAAAGAAATGTGGTATTCAACAAAGGCATGGGGAATCACTCCATGACTACTTGGGAGAGATTTAAGAAGCTATGTTTCAGCTGCCCTCATCATCAAATAAGTGAGCAACTTTTAATTCAAGTATTTCTATGAAGGCTTACAAGTGATGGATCGCAACATGATTGATGCTGCTAGCGGAGGAGCATTGATTGATAAAACTCCTCAAGAAGCTAGAAACTTGATCTCAAGAATGGCTGCCAATACTCAACAATTCTACTCTAGAAATGACACTGGAGTAAAAGCAGTGAAAGAAGTAGAGACAACCAGTATACAACAAACAAATGACTCAATTGACTGCTATGGTTCAGCGGTTAATGGATTCAGGTAAAGCACCAGTTCATGCTTGTGGGATCTGTTGTTCATCTGGACATCCCACTGATATGTGTCCCACTCTCCAAGAAGACACAAATGAGGAGGTAAGAGCAGTAGGGGGATATGCTGGACTTTCAAAAAATTACAACCCCTACTCAAACACATATAATCCGGGTTAGAGGGATCATCCAAATTTCAGCTATGCAAAGCAACCTCAAAATCAACCTCCAGCTTATGGACCTCCAGGATTCCAACAAAGGCAAGTACCTTTCCCTCAGAGACAGCAGCAAGTTCAAGCTCCTAAGCAATCTGAGCCTTCATTAGAGGAGCTAGTAAAACAAATGGCCACTAATAATTTGCGGTTCCAACAAGAAACAAATGCAACTATACAAAGTTTCAAACAAGAAACAAGGATCGCAATCAATAACTTGCAGAATCGGATAGGACAATTGTCCAGAATTCAACAAGTTTCAAAGCCAAGCTTCAGTGGAAACTACCCTCACAAATGTAAGTGAATCGAGGGAAAATGCTAGTGTTTGTCACATTGAGAAGCGGAAAGACGATGGATGAGCCTACCTCTCTTCCACCAATCATTCAAGAGAAGGATGAACCACCCAAAGAAGCAAATGATAAGGGCAAACTTCCAAAACCCCTAAGGTAAGTATTTCGAACCCCTTCCTAAATATGTCACTAAAGCTCCTTTTCCTAGTAGGTTGGTTAAAACCAAGAAAGAAGAAGCGAGAAAAAGAAATACTTGAGACTTTTAGGAAGGTAGAGGTTAATATCCCTTTGTTAGATGTCATTAAGCGAGGTACCTAGATATGCAAAATTTCGAAAGAATTATGCACTAACAAGAGGAAGTTAAAAGGAAATGAAAAAGTCCAAGTGGGAGAAAATGTTTCATTTGTAATTAAAAAGAAACTCCCAACCAAATGTAAGGACCCCGGCACATTCACCATTCCATGCACTATAGGTAACACAAGGTTTGAAAGGGCAATGCTTGATTTAGGTGCATCTATAAATGTCATGCCATATTCTATTTATGCATCTTTATACTTGGGTCCTTTGGAACCTACTTGGTGTTGTTATTCAATTGGTGATAGATCTAATGCATACCCTAAGGGTGTGGTTGAAGATGTTTTGGTACAGTGAATGAATTAGTGTTTCCGTGGACTTCTATGTTTTGGACATGGAAGAGGATGAGTCTCCCAAATCTGCTCCTATCTTGCTAGGAAGACCATTTTTGAAGACTGCACGGACAAAAATTGATGTGCACTCAGGAATTCTAACAATAGAATTTGATGGGGAATTAATTAGATTCAATATTTTTGAAGTTATGAGATACCCAAGTGATGTGCACTCTACTTGTTTAATTGATTCTTTTGATCCTTTTGATTCTTTAATTTCTGCAGCTTTTGATACTGACCATTTTGATGCTCTTGATACAATTCTAACTCATAGCTTAGATGTACAGGAGGAAAAGAAGAAGAGTGAAGAAGAGCCATGGAGTGAAGACATTGATGAAATTGTTGCTTTGCCTTACAAGAGCTCTCTTCCACCCGGAAGAGCATGAGGTAACTTTTGTTGATTTACCTATTACTACCGATATACCTCAACCTTCGTTCACAGTGCGGGCACTGAATTGGAACCGAAAGCACTACCGATCATCTTAAATACATCTTCTTGGGGGAGAAGGATACCCTTCCAAGTAATAATTGCAAAGTCACTCACCCAAGAGCAAGAAGAGAAACCGGTAGCTATTTTGCAGAACATAAGACACCATTGGTTGGTCAATACCGATATCAAGGGTATTAGTCCCTCCGTTTGTATGCACGGGATATTAATGGAGGAGGATACTAAACCGTGAGAGACCCTCGGTGGAGATTGAATCCTCCCATGATGGAGGTTGTGAAAAAGGAGATACCGAAGCTCCTAAGTGTGGGGTGATCTACCCCATTTTCGACAAAGACAAGTGGGTAAGCCCGGTCCGGGTAGTACCAAAGAAATCTGGAATTACCGTGGTAAGAAATGCTGAAAATGAGCTTATTCCCACTAGGTTACTGACAAGGTGGCGTGTTTGTATTGATTACGGGAAGTTGAATGCCGCCACGAGAAAAGACCACTTTCCTTTACCTTTCATTGATCAAATGTTAGAAAGATTAGTGGTCATTCTTATTATTGTTTTCGGATGGTTTTTCGGTTACAATCAGATTGCCATAGCTCCGAAGACCAAGACAAGACTACATTCACTTGTCCATTTGGTACCTTTGCATATAGGCGAATGCCTTTTGGACTCGCAATGCACCAGGGAACTTTCCAAAGATGCATGATGAGTATATTTTTCGATTACATTGAAAACATCATTGAGGTTTTATGGATGACTTTAGTGTCTTTGGAAATGATTTTGAAAATTGTTTGGAACATTTAACTTTGGTGCTTAAAAGATGCATTGACACTAACCTGGTCTTGAATTGAGAAAAATGTCATTTCATGGTGAATGAAGGTATTGTGTTAGGTCATGTAATTTCTCGCTAGGGGAATTGAAGTAGATAAAGCTAAGGTAGAACTCATGCATTCTTTGCCACCACCCACTAGTGTGCGGGAGATTCGTTCTTTTATTGGTCATGCAGGTTTCTACCGGAGATTCATTAAAGACTTTTCTAAAGTCTCATTGCCCCTTTGCAGACTTCTTCAAAAAGATGTTAATTTTAACTTTGATGAGAAATGTATGGAAGCTTTCAATAAACTCAAGAAGTTGTTAAGCTGTTGCACCTATCATCGGAGCCACCCAATTGGGAGTTACCTTTTGAACTAATGTGTGATGCCGGTGACTTTGCAGTAGGAGCTGTCTTGGGACAACGAGTTGATAGAGTTCCTTATGCCATTTACTATGCATCAAGGACTCTAAATGATGCTCAACTTAATTACTCAACCACAGAAAAGGAACTTCTAGCTGTTGTATTTGCTTTAGAAAAATTTAGATCATATCTAATTGGTTCTAAAGTGATTGTGTTTTCAGATCAGCAGCCTTGAAGTATCTTCTAACAAAGAAAGAAGCAAAGCCTAGATTGCTCGATGGATTTTATTGCTCCAGGAATTTGACTTGGAGATTAAAGACAAGAAAGGGAGCGAAAACTTGGTGGCCGATCACTTGAGTAGATTGGTAACTGAAGAGAAAGAAATGCCTATCATGGAGACTTTTCCGGATGAATATTTGATGGTTGTCAACACCATAATCCCTTGGTATGCCGACATTGTTAACTACCTGGTTACTAAGGACTTTCAGGAGGGTTTGAACAAGGCCCAAAGAGATAAATTAAGGAGTGATCAGTAAATACTATATCCGGGATGACCCGTACTTATGGAAGCATTGTGCGAGATCAAGTCATTAGGAGGTGCATTCCCGATTTCGAGACACACTCCATCCTCTCCTTTTGCCACACTTATGCATGTGGAGGACACTTTGGCAAGAAAAAGACACCAATAAAGTGCTTGACAAAGTGGTTTCTATTGGCCTTTAATTTTCAAAGACGCTTACAACTTCGTAAGTCTTGTGACCGTTGTCGAGAATAGGTAATATTGGTCCTCGTAATCAAATGCCTCGGACTCGATCATTTTTGTGGAACTCTTTGATGTGTGGGGTATTGATTTCATGGGACCATTCCCTCCTTCATTTGGTTTCACATACATTCTTTTATCCGTTGATTATGTGTCTAAATGGGTGGAAGCAAAAGCCACTCGATCCGATGATTCTAAAGCGTTGTAGATTTTGTTAAGTCACATATTTTCTCCAGGTTCGGGACCCCAAGGGCTATCATCGGTGACCAAGAGACCCATTTCTCGCAACAAAACCTTTGATGCTCTATTGAAGAGATATGGAGTAATGCACTGAGAATTTCCACTCCTTACCATCCACAGACAAATGGGCAAACCGAAGTGTCCAACCGGGAGATTAAGTCAATCCTTGAAAAGACAAGTGAATCCCTCAAGAAAGGATTGGAGCACTCGACTTGAAGATGCTTTATGGGCTTATAGGACTGCCTATAAGACTCCCATCGGCATGTCACCATTTCGGTTGGTGTATGGAAAGCCCCTGTCATTTGCCCGTTGAGTTGCAACATCGATCTTACTTGGGCCATTAAACAAGTTAATATGGAATTGGAAGGTCTTTGGAAAGCAAAGGAAGTTCCAATTACATGGAATTGGAAGAACTAAGAAATGAGGCCTTTGAGAATGCCCTGATTTATAAGACTAAAGCTAAGGCATTCCACGACCAATTGATTTCCAGAAAGAAATTTCACAGAGGACAAAAAGTCCTGCTATTCCAATCAAGACTCAAATTATTTCCAGGTAAACTGCGTTCTAAGTGGATTGGGCCGTTTGTGGTAACTAATGTTTTTCCTTTTGGTGCAGTTGAGATCAGGAGTGAAATTTCTGGCAAAGCATTTAAGGTCAATGGTCATCGTCTCAAACCATATCATGAACTTCCTGACAGTGCAGAGATGGAAGTGATGACCCTCATCCTTCCACAATATGAGGAGCATTGAAAGTATCATCATGTCGGGCTGAGGACAATAAACTAAGCGCTCATTGGGAGGCAACCCAACCAGATTTGCTCTCTTTATCCCTTTTTATTTTGTGTTTTCATTAGTTTCTTAGATTATGTTTTTATCTATTTGTTGGTTGTAAGCATTTGAATCTCTAAAAAAAAAAAAAAAAAAAAAAAAAAAAAATTTGTGTGCCCGACAATAAGGTAGGTAGTGCCATTAAATTTTGTCACTCGGAAGCATGTGAAGGTCACTTTTCTTCGCGACAACAACAAGCTGCGAAAATCTTGCAAAAGTATGGATTTTATTGGCCTACTTTATTCAAGGTCTGTTACACCTTTTGCAAAAGTTGCGAAAATTGGTCAAAAAGGTTACGCTTTGAGATTATCATCCGCACCTACTCCTTGAAAAATTGAGATCTAGGTGGCGCGGTTCTTTTCTTTGTCAAACACGTGTATCCTCTCGGGGCCGTAGATATTGAGGATCCTAGGAATGGTAATGCGCTTAAAGTTAATGGACAAAGACTCAACCATTCCTGGAAAACCAAGTTCTTAAGTTTTTTTTTTTTTGTGTTGCCGGTTAAGTGGCGGATACGGTACTCCGTGACTCTCAAGTCGGTTTATTTTTCAGTTTCCCAAAATAACTGAATCCTTCTTCTCCTTCAAAATGGATGTCATTCTTTCAAACCTGGGAAAACATTTTCCTTCTCTTCCTCAAAATGCTCTGAGAAAAATCTACAAAGTTCGATGTGAAATATTGAGACTGTTAATGTACAAAGGTATGCCAGAAGATGTACGCTGGATAATTAAAGCAAAGGTTCGATTAGCAGGTGAGTCCTCAATTTCATTTGACTCATATATGCCCAGTCTTGGAAGAAGTTCATATTCTAAAAGGAGAATAGCAAAAAGGTTACAAGTCTGTCACAAATGTGGACGATGGAACTGTAACAAGCGATGTCATACTTTGGGGATGGTTTCCGCAAAAAGAGAAGATAAAATTTTCTTCATTAAGAATGGATCGAGTAAGGAGTCATTAGATGATATCTTATCGACTCTTGAGACGCATTCTTGTGGATTGGTGCATCGTGAAATTCTTAAATTGTGGAATCTCTTCAAGGATGAAGAAAAACGCTACGATCTTGGGAATCGACTCTAAAAGACCCCTGTTTGCCAATTTATAAGAAAATTGGATGGGAAGCTTATCCTCGACTCATAGAAGACGTTTAAGCTTGTTCTTGGACGTTAAACCGAGGAGATGTGAGCCATATCCACAAACAATCAGTATATATCATCTTCTTCAAAAAAAAAAAAAAAAAGCAAAAACAAAAACAAAAACAAAAAAAAAAAAAAAAAAAACAAACAAAAATTATGTATACGTCTTAGGGTTGGCTTTGGTAACACACACCGTGAATGGGGAAATGCATGCATCATCTGATCCAAAGCCTTCTTAATTGAAAAACAAAGAAGGTAGATTGTATCCCACATGTGAGGCGGCCGGTCGTATTATGACCACTTGTCCCTTTTGGGAGTCCTACCACTTTGGTCTTGAATGGGTCGAATCTTGGTCAACAATGCTTTGGCCAAAGCCGAAAGAGCAGACTACCTCCATCCCCATCTTAAGTAAGTATGCACTCTTCTTTCATCAAGTTTTTCTAACAATTTCAAAAAAAAAAAAAAGGACGTGATGTAAATCGCACTCATGACGACGTGCTTAAAAAGTATAAAGATACGCCATGGAAACTAGTACATACAGTATGTCATCATTTTCTATTTCTTTTATCTTTGTATTATTTTGTTGTATTTTGATTTTTGTACAGACGATCCTTTGAGCAGGGTCCTTCAGGGGTTTCTAGACTTCTTTACCTTGATGGTTTTCTTGAATTCAAACAAAAAAAAAATAAAAAAAAATAAAAAAATAAAAAAGTAAAAAAAAAAAGAGAAAAGATTTTGTGTTTCTTAATTTCAACCTTTTCTGACAACAGCCAACCTACCCTCATAGGTGCAATTATTCCCCTTTCCATTCTTTTTCCTACTTAAACACTCCATTTTCTCCATTTTCCTTCAACTCAGAAACACTCAAAGGGAGGAAGAGTATAGAATGGGGCCTTATATTCGTAACCTCAAAAATGTCTGTGTTTTTTGTGGGTCGAGTTATGGGAAGTGATTAGAGTTTGTAAACGCAGCTAGCACTCTTGGTCGATCACTTCTGCGAGGAATATTCATCTTGTATATGGGGGAGGTTGTCGTGGGTTAATGGGGGCTGTATCACTTGCTGCTTTTATAGGAGGCAGTCAGGTTTTAGGTGTTATTCCTAAACCTTTGGCTGAAAATAACATCACTGGAAAGACAGTTGGAGAAGAAATTCAGGTAACATCTATGCATGGACGAATGAAAACAATGGTTGACAATTCGATGCATTTATTGTCTTACAGGTGGTTTTGGTACTTTAGAAGAAATTTTTCAAATTGTCTCTTGGTCGAACTAAACATCCACCATAGACCCATTGGTTTGTTGAATGTTAATAATTTCTTTGATCTTTTGTTATCTTTTCTTGACAAAGCTGTGGAACAGAAATTTATCACTCCTTCAAAGAAGACAACTTCTTATCTCTCGGCTCCACTATTGATGAGCTCATTGATAAATTAGAAGCTTTTGAGTATGTACCTGATCCGGTATTAGCTCAGATAGATTGGTCAACAGGAAGCAGCGAAGGAAGTAACAAGAAACAAAAGCGGATCTGCGACTTCATCTTTAATGGGTTTGATTTAATTGTACCTTGTTTTGTTTAAATTTGTGAACTTTCTCCAACAGTAATAGTCCTTTACTCATCTATATTTTAACATTGAGGACAATGTTGTGATTTAGAAGAGGGGAAGGATAGTTGACCCAAAAAAATATATATATATATATATATATATATATATATATATATATATATATATATATAAATAAATAATAATAAAAAAATAGAAAACGTGGAGTTCATTTTGTGTTGTTTGGAAAGTATGATATGATTGTCATGTACTTATTAAATCAATTAGTGATGGCAGAGTAAGGAGTAATTTTACTCTTGAGACGCATCTTAATTGGTGGTAGAGTAAGGAGTTTTTTAGGTAGTAACTAATTAGTACTAAAGTTTTATTGTTTGATTTCTTTTCGTGGTCCGATGCAGATCTATTGGCTAGGAGAGTGTGTTTCTTTTTTCTCGCTTGGCGTTGATTCACTTCTTAAGAGGTTGTGTTGCTCTTTTCTATATCTCTCTTTCACATTGAAGGCAATGTTATATTAAGCGTGGGGAGAGATTTAGCATGTTCTTTTTGTAAAAAAAAAAATTCAAAAAAAAAAAAGAAAAGAAAAAAAAAAAGGGGGTTCATTGCATGATTGAATAACTTTTCTCCCTTCTTGAACTGATATGCTTGGTGATGGATGATTAAATTGATGAATTGAGTTTGATGGATGCATACCTTGTGAGATTTTGAGCCTAATGTTTTAAACTAACTAATCTATTAAGTCCTACCATGGATTCAACATTTATGTCATTCTCTTCTTTCTTGTGTGATTTTCACTCATGTTAATGACCACTCTAGAACTTGCTTTGATTCTTTTTGAGGCTACATTTCACTTGCATGCATGAACATGATTGATGCCCTCTTTCTTAATTAGCTAGTTTAACCAAATAGCCAACCTTGTTTTCAATATGATATCAAGCACTCTTTTGACTTCTTGAAAATTCTCTGATTCCTGCCAACCTTTTATATTTTCCTTTGCTTAACCCCTTTGAGCTTATTTGACCATTCCTTATTTCTAGCTCATTATGTACCTTAAATGAAAAATCGTGTTCTTATTTTACCTTAGGGAATAAAAGAACATTAGCTTTGTTAATGGATGAGTTTTTGAACAAGTGTGGGGGTGTGTATACAAAATGGTTGTTGAAAAAGGAAAGAGTGCCTAAAAAAAAAAAAAAAAAAAAAAAAGAAAAAAAAAGAAAAGGATTGGGAAATGAATATGTAAAGGGATATACATTAGAGTTGGGATGAACTTTTATGCTTGTTATTTGAACTCAGTTCTCATTTGCTTTTATTCTCTTTGGTATTTATCCTCTCATATCCATTTTATCCTCTTCTGTTACCTTAACGTCACTACAACCTTGAATAAAGTCCTCATGATTTGTGTATGCATGTGTTTTGAGTAGTGGAGAAGTAGAAGATAAGCAAGCTTATGGTAGTGTAATTTTCATGGGTTGAATTGAGTGAAATACCTACCTTTTAAACACTTGAGAGATTGAGAGGGAATCTTGTGAAGATCTATCATTCTCGATTCATGTTGAAGATACCTTGCTTGTTGGTTTGAGATGTGGAGAATTGTTAACTCATGAATGTTTTGATCCCTTGAACCTTTGGTTGTTCTTCTTAATTGTAAAATTTTGGGTTCTTGAATGTCGTTGGAATTTAAATTTTTGTTAATCTCTTATGTCCTTGTTTTGGTCTTGAGTTTTGCCCAGGAGTGCAAAAAGCTAAGTGTGGGGGAATTTGATAAACACATATTTTATTCATTAAGAAACCCTTATATTTAGTCATTTACACTCTCCATATTCTTAATTGATTGAGTTTGACATGATTTTGTGAGTTTGAGCTCAAATTGGTCCTAATTGAATATTTTCAGCATTATTGAGATTTTACACTATTTCTGTATTTTGGTCATAACTTGAGTTCCTGATATCTGATGAACATGAATTTTACCTTGTAGGAAAGCTAAGAGGAAGCTCTACAACTTTGATGAAGAGCTCAAAGTCCAATTCAGATGTCTAAAGGACCTAAGTTTACATGGAAGTCAGAATACGGGTTCTGTCAGTAGAATCCGAACAAGGTGCACTCATAAAATCATATCTCAAGATGTAATAATGGATATGGGCTGAAATTTGGACAGTGGATAGTCAAGATCCAAATAAACAACTTTCATGAAGAACACATTTTGAGAAAAAGAAGTCTAGTAGGTCATTTTCACAGTTAATACTAAAATTAAATACTATGTAGGTCAATAGCTTGCAAGTCGGAACAAAGGTGCTGAAGTTGGGTTTGAACAACCTACGGTATTTGGGACATATCTTGGGCTTAAGGAAGCCAAATTTGACGAACCAGCTATCCATTTTATAGCCAAGACAAGGATCTACAACTTTCATGAAGAACACTTTTCGTGAATCTGAAGTATAGTGGGTCGTTTTTGGCTTCCAAGTTAGACATGAAATTTTCATCCATCCACTAATCCACTCATCCATCCACTAATCCATCCATCCACTCATCCACTAACTCACCCACTCATCCACTCATACACTAATCCAACCACTTAACCACTCCACCCACCCATCCACTAATCCATCCACTCATCCATCCACTCACCCACTCAACCACTCAATCACTCATCCACTCAACTAACTCACTCAACCAATATTTAATCCACTCCACTCAAACCAACCCACTTAACCACTCACCCACTCAACCAATCCACTCAACCACCCCACTCCACTAACCCACTCATCCATCCACTCACCTTTGTCATTTTGTTACCCTAGACTTCTATAAAAGGGCACCATTGGTTATCATAGGGAGGGGGGGAACTCTCCTTCATTTTCTCTCAATTTTTCTTGTGATTTCTTTCTAGCTATGTGTAACTAAACCTCCCTTGGTTAAGGGGTGATGAAACCGCTAGTATTAATGTTGTAAACTTTGTATATTTGATTATTTCAACACGGTTATGTTTTTATTCATATATTTCTGAATCTATTGTTGGTATGAAGGTTTTTGTACTTGTTCCTACTTTCAAAGTAGTAGATCTAGGTTTATTAAGCGTTCATCCACTTTGCGGTAGTAGATCTAGTGGGATGTATGATGTTCATGTGGGTATAATTATCTTTGTGCTATTTAACCCAGTTATAAAAGTGGTAGATCTGGGTTTATTATGCGCAATTGTTGCGGTATTAGATCTAGAGAAATATATGTTCTAAGTAATTTAATCCCGGTGTGTGATTAGACCTTAGTGTAATTGGTTTTCTAAATCTTAATGCAATTGTTGGATAGTTGTAAGAGCGGTTGCTTTATGACTAATCAGTGATTAGGAGTTGATTTGAGCGGTTGCTAAATTGGCCAACACGTAAGGAAAACAGAGATTTACTCTCACAATTGCATAAAAACATAATTGAGCATGTTGGAATAAAAAGGATATGTGGATTTACATTATCATATAAATCTAGTGGTGGATTCAATCTCTTAACCAATTTTCTTATATTGTTGATTTCAGTTTGTTTATTGTTATCTTTGAAGCTATTCATTGTTCATCAAAACTCCAAAACCTCCCTTTTACTGTTTATTGTTAATCAGAGTCTAAATCGGGAATTGTTTAATAGTGTTAATTGAATTGGTTCTCTGTGGATTGACCCTTACTAACTACAACTAGTTGTAAGGTTTTTATTTTCTGGTGGGCCTGACAACTGATTTTTATCTTAATTTTAATCACTACATCCGCACGCATCACTAAGGCTGGGCATTGTCTGTGGGCTAATCTGGAAGACTGTCTTTGGGCTAAGGCTCACAATTAACAGAGCATTCTTCTCGAAATTGTGAAAACCTCCATGGTGTAGGACATTGAGTCTACATGCATAACAGATGCATAAATCTAAGTATCTACATCTGCATAGTATAATAATTGAGGAATATTGGATGATGATGATGATGATAATCATGTTGAAGGCATTATGGTGATTATTGTGTGATGATAATAATGTTAATGGCATGATGATGATAGTTGATTAATGTTGAGTGTTTATTAGAATTCTGGTATGATATACCTGTATGATATGTTGTTTGTGTTATCTCTGTGCTACCATGTTGGTATTGGCATAGGTGATCTGACCTTTTTATTATATTGTTTTGCTGTGTTTGTGTTGTAAAAATTATATAGTAAATGGAACGAGTTGTCTTAGACATAACGGGTGGCAGATACTCTGAGATTGTTGACAACATCAAAGAATGACCATTCCAGATTTGATAGCGTGTAGTGTTGACAAGAAACAGATGTCTGATGCATGAAGATGGATACAAGAAGGAATAAGTATGTTAAGTTTTCTTGTTAGTGTTGTATCGTGCTATTAAGTAGGACCCGTCATAGGGTTTGCTACTGTTAAATAGAGAGAGTTTTCTGTTAGTTTTATATTTCTTTTTAAATTGATAAATATTAATTGGTGTCAATATTGTATATTAAATATATTTTCAGTAATACTTATAGATTTTCAGTAAGTTTATGTTTCCGTCTTTAGCAAGAAAAGAAATTTTGAAACCTATGTTGTAACACCCCAAAATTTACTTTTCTACTCTCATGATTCATTCTAAAAATATTTGTGATTTTCTGGGATTTTCTTGGAATTTTCTATGAACACGGAATATTTTAATATATTTTTCGTTTTACGTGTGTACTGAGCGGAACCGGAGAAATGAGACATTTTCTCCGAGAACCTTGAACTATGAAAATGTCGACGGGGGATCTTACTAAACCCGAGACCGAGCACAGTTTACAAGGTTTCATATTTTTCGAGAAATCTTAACAGATGAGATAATAAAACACTGTGAAGAAATTATCTGTCAGATTTGTTAATGCTGACTTCTGCCAACTATAACTATTGTCTAATAAATAATAACATATATTAAAAAATATTATCACATTATTCAAAATCTAATTTTTGTATCACATCTATTAGTTTTAATTTCAAAAGAAAGATTAAATTTAATCCAAGCTTGTTATGGGAAGCTTCCTAGCAATTTCCCTTGTAACACATTTTCTCTCTCTTCCCTCCCCACTCTTCTTACACGGCAGATGGCATTGAAAGCCCATAATCACATTTTTATTTTTGTATCTTCTTCTTCTCCTTCTCTTCTCTTCTCCTTCTCTTCTCTTCTTCTCCTTGCTTCACCACCGTACACACCCTCTCATTGGAGATCATCTCCATTGTTTGCTACAACTAAACTCATATCTAGCCTTCTTCCATCATTCCAAGACTATTCTCCTTGGTGGTTATCCTTTGGTTCCTCTTCTTCTTCTTCTTCTTCCATTTCTCTTCCACCATTGAAGTTAAAGCTTGGAGCTTTAAGGTAAAGCCTTCAACTTTCTTCCATTTTTCTTACTATTTTCATTTCTCTTGGCCACCTTGGTGATCAAGAACCTATTTTTTATGATTTGAGTGAACATTGTGGTGATCACTCGCATTAGAGTTTTTCTTGAAGGGAAGAAAACGAAAATCTAGGATAAGAAGAAGTGGCACATTGTGTTGTTTTTTCAAACAGGTAAGAGGGAGATGATCCTCTTCAACCAACCTTGGTAGTAAGGGAATGTCTTGTATGTGTGTTGTTGTTGATTTTTGAATCCATGTATAAAGTTCTCTCATTTTTATGTTGTTCTTGATGATAATGTACTTTGTGGATTTGTATGATTTATTGATGTCTCTTGCATGATTTGAAGGTGTATTTGAGTATCTTGTTGATTAAATATGATGAGAAATGGTTTGGTTTGAGTTAGAGGACCTGAAGAACTCTATTTTCTGCAAATTTTACGCGTGGTAATCGATTACACGGGGCTTGTAATCAATTACCAAGCTCTTAAAGATACAAAATCGTGATTCTGGAAATCTGGTAATCGATTACGTCTGGTGTGTAATCGATTACAGAGATTCTATTTAGCTTGTAATCGATTACAAGAGAAGTGTAATCGATTACCAAGCCTCTGATGTCACGAAAGGGTGCTTCTGGGAATCACATAATCGATTACAACTTGTGGGTAATCGATTACGGAGGTTCTGTCCAATTGGTAATCGATTACCACGGTTGTGTAATCGATTACCAGGGCCTTGAAGTTACGAAATGTGGTTTTGGGAATCACGTAATCGATTACAATGAGATTGTAATCGACATGAGATTCTGTTTCTCTGTAATCGATTACAGGGTGTGTAATCGATTACCAAGACCAAAAATGAGATTTTTGAGCTGGAAATGATTGAGATTATGGTTCTTTGTCCTTTGTAACTCAAACATAACCTAAAAACCCTGGATTCAAGGATTTTACTTTACGTAAATGTGATAAGAATATGTATTCATACCAATAGAGAAGAAATGATTTTGAAAATGGAATTCTTGGATCCATGACATGGAAATTGTGGTGTGTAGGAACATATATTCCTAGTGAGACTTATTGATGCAAATGTGATTCCCTATGTGGGTTATGCAGTTATTGATTCAGTATTCAATGAGATAAGAAATGATGATATGCCATTGAGGCAATATTTTTGATAGATGTATTGTTGATATGTCATGTTGATCGTTGAATAATGCTTATGTGCCATTGAGGCAATGCTTATGTTGAATGCATCATTGATGAACATACATGATTGGACATTGTGTCATCATGCATATGTATTGTTCGTGGGACATTGTTGAGAAGGCTATGTTGCCTAAGAGTTTGAATAACACCTATGTGCGGGTGCGAATAGACTAAGCGTAAGTGTCATATATTGTTGACCCTGAGGGCGTTGGGGTGTGGGTGTCTCACAATGGGCAGCGGTAGCTCCACTGGGGCCGTGGGATAAACCAATGCAACACACTGACGATCCCGACTGTGATTTGTCCTATGTCGCGATCAACTGTTGAGGTGCCATGTGTGAGCCATTTTGCGCAAATGTTTTTATGAGATGAGCACACTATATTTTTAAGGCTAACGATACGCTGGCATTACTCCTTGATCATTCACTCCGAAAATGTTTATGTCTAGCTCCATGGAGTAGGAACTTTGGTACCCTTGTTGCATTGTGAGTTGTCAGTCACATGGTCCATTGAGCATTTATAATTGAATAATGTGTTCACTATTATGACTGTGATATTTATTTGATTCTTGGTAATGCTAATGTTGCTAGCTGGCTATGGATGAAGTTAACTACGGTCCTTTGTTGCTTTACTCTCATTAATTGCTTTCATGTATTACTGTACTTATATGTATTAACTGTGTCTTATGTGGGCGTTCGACGCCGTTTATTTTCTTGCTGCCATGTTGGTACTGAAAGCTGGGAATCTCACCTCTTTCCCATATTTGTGCATTTCTGTTTTACATTTATATTTGATAAAAGATCGTGAGGAAGATAAAGAGAGACTATACCTAGGTTGATTGACTTGAGCATCTGGAAAAGATTTCGTCGACTACGTAAGAGTGCAGCCGCGTGGTGGCATTGATGCCTGTCGCGTCAACTGGGGTGCCGTGTGTCATGTGCATATGGGGTTGCGGCCTTGTCTGCTGGTAGTACCCATCCCTGGGTTACCATTCCTCCCCTTTAATTGTTTTATTCCCGCTGTATTTCATTCGACTCTGTAATTATTACATTCTATGTTATCAGTGATTCGTGTAAATTGGCTATAAACTATATATATATAAAGACGTGATTTCATTCCAATGGTTGTATTAAGGGTTGAATACATTTATATTTCATTCATGGCTCATATTTTCTACTTATGCATAAATGCGAAAAAGGAAAAAAAATTAAACTCGTAAATTTGGAAAACTATTGTTATCACTGTGACACACCTGGATTTAGTAAGCTGGTGGTATAATGACGATTATTGCGCTGATTGGTATATTTAGTTGCGTTACACCTTGGTGGTATCGGAAGCGATTCATCCTGTTGAGCTGGGGTGTGGACTTGCTATGTTTAGGCATATTAGAATTTAGTCTGTTGTGCACTTCCTTGTCTCTTGATTGAGATGATGGGAAAGGAATGCATGGCTTGCCGTAGGTTGAATGTTGATGGCTACTGTTATACAGTTGCATGATATTGAGGATTGGCCTACTCAATATGTAATGTTCTGTGTGTACAGGAAACTATGACTTCACCTAGGCATACTATGTTAGGAAAATAGGATTTCTTTTGTGAGGAGATCAAAAGGTTTTGGAAAACCGATCTTCTGGAGAAAGAAATAGTTGGTGTAAACTAGATTCGAGAAGCAATTTGGAAGTTGACGGCTTACGAGGGATTACGCTGTGGAAGCAGAATGAAGAAGTTCGAGCTGGGGATTGTTAGGATGTATGAAATTGAACTTGTCTTGCTTGAATTGTATGAATTGTATGACTCTTTGTATTTGGTTTTCATAGGGAGATAACATTGTTTGAAGTAATTTTTGTTTGTTGTAATTATGTCCGTCTTCAGAGAGATTCAATGGCTCACAGTAGACATGCAAGGGCGGTGGCTCGTGACAGACGTATACATGTGAGCGCGGGACAAGACCATAGGAGTATGGCTGCGACTGCCGAAGAAAGGCAAATGATAGCTGCGGTGACAACTTACCATGATCGAAGGGCCACGCAACAACGAGAATTGGAAGTTGAGGTTCAGAATCTGTTGGAGGACAGTCGGCTTTGGGGCAAACTTGGACTACCTAGATTCCAAAAGAGGAATAATAGAAAAGTTAACTGGTTTAAGTGGAAACCATACGCACAGGTATTAAGGAAACAACAACAACCAACTTCTGGACAAAGTACTAGCGGTGGTGTATCCAGTCAGACCCCAACATCCTCGCCAAGATGTATGAAATGCGGAAAGGAACACTTCACGAGGGAGTGTAAGATCAAAGGGATAATCTGTTTTAGATGTGGAAAGCCTGGACACGTCTCCCGCAACTGCGACCGAGCAAAGGCAAATTCTTCAGTCAATGTTGTAAGGGCTGTGGAACCACAAGCAGAAGCCAGAACTTATACCCTGGGAGGTGCTGAGACTTCAAAATTCGGAGATCTAAACCGTGGAAGTTATACCTCAAATGATGATCCCATAATCGTGCTGTATAATTCTGGGGGTAACCCCTCCTTTTACAATTTATGACTGTATGGATCACTTGGATTCATCCTTATCTTTATTATCTTCGGCTTAGTGGTTTCCATTTCTATTACTAAGACTTGTCGTTGACACCTAAGTTGTGTAACCTATCCTATTTCTATTAAAGATCGAGTCTTTTGTTGACCTATCTTGCTTACCTCGAATCATATCTATTCAAGTTCATGATTTTAGAAATTGATCGGTAGTTTTCTGATTATTGTCGGCTAGGTTGTTCCGATAAAAACCTTAGAGATTTTTGGAACTAAGACTTTTAAACTCGTAACGGCCAACCTAGTCTAAGCCTCATAAAAGAAAGGAGCCTGAGGGTACATGTAATGTTCTCCGTAGAGGACCAAGAGTAAAGGGAATATAAATGCCACTTTAGTAGCCAAAGAGTTCCGCATGTTGAGCTAAGATGCTGTCGATTAAGGAGAAGAATAAAAAATTTCTCGGTGATACGAGGATTATCGCCAGTTAAACGAGATTATGATCAAAGATGAGTGTTCTCGGAGGAAGGTGAATGATTTGATGGATCAGCGAGAAGGAAATCATTGTTCTCTCCAAGATAGATGTATGTCCTGGTCACCGATGGATTCGTGGAGATAGAGAATGTCCCCAAGATGATTTTTCGAGTGTGCTTTCGATATTATGGGTATCCCGTGATGTCAGCCGGGTGACAAACGCTCATGTTGTATTTTTGGACAACATGAATTGTATTTTCTATCCTTACCTAGAATGGAATCATCGTTGTCATTAATGATGACATTCTGACCTATTCTTGAAGATATGGGGAGATACGTTGGACATCTCGATATAGTTTTCCTAACTTTAAAGAAGGGGCAGTAAGCGCCAAAGTATCAGAGTGCGGATTCTCGTTTAAGGAGGTTCCGTTTTGGATCATGAGATTCCAAATGGAGGAATCGTGTGGATTCACAAAAAGGTTGAAGCAGTTCTTCAAAAGGAAAGATCGGAAACCGTGAGGGAGGTTCATAGCTAGTGGGATTAGTTAGTTCTTATCGAGGGAGTATCGACAGATTCTCAAAGATAGTTGGACAACTTGCTCAGCTTACAAAAAGAGAATCAAAACTTTTACGGACCAGCACAGGCGGAGAAAGTTTTCAAAGAGTGAGGAAATATTCTGATTTTGATACTGCTCAATCTCAATGAAACCTTCGAAGTGTTTTGTGATGCTTCACATCAAGGTTGGGATGCACTCATGAAAAGCTGGGGAGTTGTGGCTTGCGCCTTACGGTAATTAAGGGTGCGTGAGGAGAGTACCCGATCCGTGACCTGTAATTGACCGCTGTTGTATCTGCTCTAAGAATATAGAGACACTTTCTATATGGAGCAATATTCAATGCCCTTCACTGTCACAAGAACCTGAAGTATTTATTAGATGAGAAGGAACCAAACATGAGGCAGAGAAAGTGACTAAAGATTTTGAAGGAACATGATCTCTAACTTTAGAGTCATCTTAGAAAAAGAAAACGCCATGGCGGACGCTTTGAACCGGAAACTGCCTAATACCTTCATTTATGATGGTCGAGAAAAAGGAATTAGTAGAGTAATTCGAGGACAGGTAGCTGCCATTAGAAATAACGCTGGATGAGGTATGTCTAGATATAGTCACTATCTCGAATGATCCGTTGGGAAGGATTCAAGAGAAGTAGAATAGTGACCAATTTCTACAGGACAAGGAGAGGCTATTAAGACGAAGCATGGTGTCGGAATGCGAGGAAGGAACTCGATGGAATCTTAATGTTCACATGTGAAGGTTGCAATACCAGATGATTTAGAACTTAAGGAGTTCATTCCCAATGAAACTCACGAAAGTAAACCGAGTTTACACACCAGAGTGATCAAGGTAATATCAAAATCTAAAACAAAAGTGATGGTAACAATGGATGAAGGAAGACGTTGCTAAACGCGTGTCATCTTGTTTGGTCTGCCAGAAAACGAAGATTGAACATCAAAGACCAGCTGGACTGTTACAACCCTTGACTATCCCCGAACGGAAATAGGATAGTATTGCCATGGACCTTGTTGTCGGGTTGCCACGGACTAAGAAAGGAAATGACTCAATATGGGTAATTGTGGATCGACTTGCAAAATCAGCCCACTTTTTGCCGATCAACATAAGATATCCATTGGAAAAGTTGAGTCGGATATATGTTAGTGAAATTGTCAGACTTCATGGTGTGCCCACAAGTATCATTTCCAACAGAGATCCAAGGTTTACGTCTAAGTTTTGGAAGAGTTTTCAAGAAGTTATGGGAACGAAGTTGCGATTGAGTTCGGCATACCATCCGCAGACTGATGGCCAATCAGAGAGGACAATCCAGTCATTAGAGGATCTACTAAGAGCTTGTGCGATGGAGCAAACTAGAGATTGGGATGAAATCTTACCATTGATAGAATTCACCTACAACAACAGTTACCATTCAAGTATAGGGATGACGCCCTATGAGGCTCTATATGGGCGGAGGTGTCGGATGCCTCTGTGCCGGTATCAAGATAGAGAACAGCTTACCGTTGGACCTGAACTCATTCAGCTGACAACTGAGAAAGTTAAAATGATTCAGGAGAAAATGAAAATGGCTCAGAGTCTGCAGAAGAGTTATGCGGACAAAAGAAGGAAACCTCTTGAGTTCGAAGAAGGAGAGCATGTCTTCTTGAAAGTCACACCTATGACTGGGGTCGGTCGTGTCCTCAAATCTAGAAAACTCACTCTAAAATTCCTTGGACCCTACCAAATTCTTCGTCGGATAGGTCCTGTTGCTTACCAAATAGCTTTACCCCCTTTTCTTTCAAACCTTCATAATGTCTTTCATGTGTCACAACTCAGAAAATATATCCCAAATCCTGATCATGTCATAGCACCTGATTCTGTACAATTGAAGGAAAACTTGACATATGAGACAACTCCTGTAAGGATTGAGGATAGGAGGACAAAGCAACTCAGAGGAAAGGACATTGCACTAGTGAAGGTAATCTGGAATGAAGCAACTGGAGATGTGACGTGGGAGCTGGAGGACAAGATGAAGGAGCAATATCCCGAATTATTTTAAGGTATGAAAAATTTCGAGGACGAAATTCCTATTTGTTGGGGAGAGTTGTAACACTCTAAAATTTACTTTTCTACTCTCAGGATTCATTCTAAAAATATTTGTGATTTTCTGGGATTTTCTTAGAATTTTCTGAGAACACGGAATATTTTAATATATTTCTCATTTTACGTGTGTACTGAGCGAAACCGGAGAAATGAGACATTTTTCCGAGAACCTTGAACTATGGAAACGTCGACGGGGGATCTTACTAAACCCGAGGCCGGACACAGTTTACAAGGTTTCATATTTTTCGAGAAATCTTAACAGATGAGATAATAAAACACTGTGAAGAAATTATCTGTCAGATTTGTTAATGCTGACTTTTGCCAACTATAACTATTGTCCAATAAATAATAACATGTATTAAAAAATATTATCACATTATTCAAAATCTAATTTTTGTATCACATCTATTAGTTTTAATTTCAAAAGAAAGATTAAATTTAATCCAAGCTTGTTATAGGAAGCTTCCTAGCAATTTCCCTTGTAACACATTTTCTCTCTCTTCCCTCCCCACTCTTCTTACACGGCAGATGGCATTGAAAGTCCATAATCACATTTTCATTTTTATCTCTTCTTCTTCTCCTCTCTCTTCTCTTCTCTTCTCTTCTCTTCTTCTTCTCCTTGCTTCACCACCGTACACACCCTCTCATTGGAGATCATCTCCATTGTTTGCTACAACTAAACTCATATCTAGCCTTCTTCCATCATTCCAAGACTATTCTCCTTGGTGGTTATCCTTTGGTTCCTCTTCTTCTTCTTCTTCTTCTTCCATTTCTCTTCTACCATTGAAGCTAAAGCTTGGAGCTTTAAGGTAAAGCCTTCAACTTTCTTCCATTTTTCTTACTATTTTCGTTTCTCTTGGCCACCTTGGTGATCAAGAACCTATTTTTTATGGTTTGAGTGAACATTGTGGTGATCACTCACATTGGAGTTTTTCTTGAAGGGAAGAAAACGAAAATCTAGGGCAAGAAAGAGTGGCACATTGTGTTGTTTTTCCAAATAGGTAAGAGGAAGATGATCCTCTTCAACCAACCTTGGTAGTAAGGGAATGTCTTGTATGTGTGTTGTTGTTGATTTTTGAATCCATGTATAAAGTTCTCTCATTTTTATGTTATTCTTGATGATAATGTACTTTGTGGGTTTGTATGATTTATTGATGTCTCTTGCATGATTTGAAGGTGTATTTGAGTATCTTGTTGATTAAATATGATGAGAAATGGTTTGGTTTGAGTTAGAGGACCTGAAGAACTCTGTTTTCTGCAAATTTTACGCGTGGTAATCGATTACACGGGGCTTGTAATCGATTACCAAGCTCTTAAAGATACAAAATCGTGATTCTGAAAATCTGGTAATCGATTACGTCTGGTGTGTAATCGATTACAGAGATTCTGTTTAGCTTGTAATCGATTACAAGAGGAGTGTAATCGATTACCAAGCCTCTGATGTCACAAAAGGGTGCTTACGGGAATCACGTAATCGATTACAACTTGTGGGTAATCGACACGGAGGTTCTGTCAATTGGTAATCGATTACCACGGTTGTGTAATCGATTACAGGGCCTTGAAGTTACGAAATGTGGTTCGGGAATCACGTAATCGATTACAATGAGATTGTAATCGATTACAGAGATTCTGTTTTTCTCTGTAATCGATTACCAGGGTGATGTAATTGATTACCAAGACCAAAAATGAGATTTTTGAGCTGGAAATGATTGAGATTATGGTTCTTTGTCCTTTGTAACTCAAACATAACCTAAAAACCCTGGATTCAAGGATTTTACTTTATGTAAATGTGATAAGAATATGTATTCATACCAATAGAGAAGAAATGATTTTGAAAATGGAATTCTTGGATCCATGACATGGAAATTGTGGTGTGTAGGAACATATATTCCTAGTGAGACTTATTGATGCAAATGTGATTCCCTATGTGGGTTATGCAGTTATTGATTCAGTATTCAATGAGATAAGAAATGATGATATGCCATTGAGGCAATATTTTTGATAGATGTATTGTTGATATGTCATGTTAATCATTGAATAATGCTTATGTGCCATTGAGACAATGCTTATGTTGAATACATCATTGATGAACATACATGATTAGACATTGTGTCATCATGCATATGTATTGTCCGTGGGACATTGTTGAGAAGGCTATGTTGCCTAGGAGTTTGAATAACACCTATGTGCGGGTGCGAATAGACTAAGCGTAGGTGTCATATATTGTTGACCCTGAGGGCGTCGGGGTGTGGGTGTCTCACAATGGGCAGTGGTAGCTCCACTGGGGCTGTGGGATAAACCAATGCAACACACTGACGATCCCGACTGTGATGCTGTCCTATGTCGCGATCAACTGTTGAGGTGCCATGTGTGAGCCATTTTGCGCAAATGTTTTTATGAGATGAGCACACTATATTTTTAAGGCTAACGATACGCTGGCATTACTCCTTGATCATTCACTCCGAAAATGTTTATGTCTAGCTCCATGGAGTAGGAACTTTGGTACCCTTGTTGCATCGTGAGTTGTCAGTCACATGTTCCATTGAGCATTTATAATTGAATAATGTGTTCACTATTATGACTGTGATATTTATTTGATTCTTGGTAATGCTAATGTTGCTAGCTGGCTATGGATGAAGTTAACTACGGTCCTTTATTGCTTTACTCTCATTAATTGCTTTCATGTATTACTGTACTTGTATATATTAACTGTGTCTTATGTGGGCGTTCGACGCCGTTTATTTTCTTGCTGCCATGTTGGTACTGAAAGCTGGGAATCTCACCTCTTTCTTATATTTGTGCATTTCTGTTTTACATTTATATTTGATAAAAGATCGTGAGGAAGATAAAGAGAGACTATACCTAGGTTGATTGACTTGAGCATCTGGACAAGATTTCGTCGACAACGTAAGAGTGCAGCCGCGTGGTGGCATTGATGCCTGTCGTGTCAACTGGGGCGCCGTGTGTCATGTGCATATGGGGTTGCGGCCTTGTCTGCTGGTAGTACCCATCCCTGGGTTACTACTCCTCCCCTTTAATTGTTTTTATTCCCGTTGTATTTCATTCGACTTTGTAATTATTACATTCTATGTTATCAGTGATTCGTGTAAATTGGCTATAAACTATATATATATATAAAGACGTGATTTCATTCCAATGGTTGTATTAAGGGTTGAATACATTTATATTTCATTCATGGCTCATATTTTCTACTTATCCATAAATGCGAAAAAGGAAAAAAAAAATTAAACTCGTAAATTTGGAAACTACTGTTATCATGACTGTGACACACCTGGATTTAGTAACTGTGGTGTAATGACTATTGCGCTGCAGTTGGTATATTTAGGTGCGTTACACATGTTTTATAACTCAAACCTTTTATGAACTTCTTTACAGATTATGAGTTGGGAGTCGTAAATATGATACTCTGAGGAGGGTGTTACAATGTTAATATTTATAAATAGTGGCACCTTAAGAAGGCTTCTGTAAGCCTCAATTTTTGGAAAATAGGTACCTAGCTTAAAAATGTTTGTATATATCAATTAACTCTAGAAGGGTGTAAGCCCTCCAAACTTTGTAAACTACTATAAATACGAGCTAATGATAATGTTAGAAGATGTTTGTAATGTGCTATTCTAATTTGAGTTAAAATACTATAATACTATAATAAGAAAAATAATAAAAATTAGAATAGGATGTTATAGAATAGGTTGATTTTGAAATTAATTTGTCTGTCCTTTTAAATCTTAACCTTTAAAAAACAAAAAAAGAAGAGTGGAGCATTGAGGAAAACAAGGAGTTAAGTCCTTGCTAGCATCTATCTTTTTTTTTTTGATACATTGTTTAAAAAATGGAGTTGGGGTGGTTATGGACTAATGTTATGGGTGAACATAGCCTGCTCCAAGATCTCAACTCATTTTTGTGTCAAGAGCAAACTGGTATAATCCTTCCACTATAAGGTTTTTTAAGGAATCAAACATAGGTCTTCTCTTGAGAAATGCATTTCACTTCTATTATGCCATCCCATGTGGGTTGTTGGCATCTATCTTTATTATTTTGGAATCCGATGCTCTTGAACATAAAGCCACAAGTTTGATAGAAGTGGGCATGTACTAAAAGCTTGGATCTTTTTGTTGGATTTGTCTATAATTAGTTAAAAATATTCTTTACATATTTTTCTTGGGTTGGTGCCCATAAGAATATGAAGACAAACACCCATCGACAAGCAAAGGAAACATCAGCATTACCAATACCAAAAGAAAAAAAAATATAGGGTGTAAATGAGTCGAGTTATTCGTGAATTATTCAAGCTCGACTAGTTAAGTGTTCAATTAAATTTACTTGTTTAACAAAACAAACAAGCTAAATCTTAAATTTAGACTTGATTATATAAATGAGTCAAGCACAAACTTTATATGCTTGACATTAAAAGCTTACAAATAGCTGTGTATGTGAGTGTATGTATTACTTATTATTTTTGTTTAGACAGTAAAATTCAATCACTAAAAACACTTAAATTTTATATAAAAATATATAACAATAATTTATTTGTTGCTATTACTTACTAAAAGCTTCTATAAGAAGATTATGAATTTTTATGTAATGGTTTAATGGGTTATGAATAAAAAAAAGCTTTTCTTTCTATTTTTAGTTGTTTACTCTATCTTCTAGTATAAAGATGTGTACAATATATTAAATATTAAATTAATAAACTTTTAAAGAGAGATTTGGTAAAAGGAAGAAAATAAGCAAGCTATAAATGAGGTAAACAAGTCATGTTCAAGCTTCATATTTTTAAATAATTTAAGTCTAAGTTTTAAATTTTGCTCATTAAAATAAATAAGTCAAATATGAGTAATTTTTTTCTTTAACAAGTCAAACTTAAGCTTCAAATACTTAGCTTGACTCGATTAGTTTACATCCTTAGATAAAGGCAAGGATGCTATATAGAGAGAATTTTGTTGTTTACATAAATTTTTGTCATAAATTTACTAAAAAATTAGGTTATTATCCTCACTTTATTAACCGCATTTGTCCCTACCATCTTTAAATGTATCAATTTTATTTGCTGTAAGAGTTTCCATGTGCTATTCTCACATTCTTGTGAAACTCAAACTTACTCATTCTCAGGACCTCACTCATTCTAAGAGACTCTCATCTTCTCGAGAAAATCTCATAAGTAAACCAAATTTTTTCACTCACTATGGTTTTCAGCTTCCTTCTCACTTTAGATTTACTTCTGTTTTTCCAAAAATACGTAGACCTTCCAAAAAAATTCATTACTTTTCAATTTTTCCAAGCAAATTGTTGGGAACCAAATAAAATTTATTTGTTTGGCACACATGGGCTATAAATTGCACATGTAGTCATGTAACACATGGCAGTATTGAGGTTGATAAGAAGATGCCAAGTCGATACTGAAGTCATGGGTTGACAGTATTGTTGCTGTCGAGTTAAGGCAATACTGATGTTGCTTAAATATTAGAAAATTATTTAAATGTAGTCATGGCAAAATCAATTGGTGAAGCAATTTTAGTAGTACTGAAGCTACGTAATTCAAGATAGTACTAATGTTATCTTAACACTTTGGCAGTACTTATGTTGTTAATCATGAATATGAATGTAATACTAAAGTTATCATGAGGTCGACAAGCCAATAGACATGGTTGACACCTATATATTGGAATTTGAATTGTAATGGTGCATAGCAATAATGCTACTATTGTTGAAGAAAACTCCAAAATAGACTAAGCCCTTGGAACTAGTTCTACAATATTGCATAGTGACAGTACTGATGTTATCAATGAGAAGTTCTGATAAGACTTAGATCTAAAGGGGCACATGACAAGTATGTGATTTTTAAGGAGATCTTTAATTACAAAGTGCAAGTCATGGGCTGAAACCCATGATTGGTATGGGTGTTATTCCCACTACTCCCTATTCCGACGCATAATGTTCATTATGAAGACATGAACTCAAGTTATGCACTAGTGGAAGTAAATCAGTAATCGCTAGTGACAAATAGCACCATATGAATAAACATCAAATCACTATAGGATCGTTGGATGTTTAGAGCAATTACCCAATCTATCTATAATTCAGGTGTTGGTATCATTGCAAAAAGTCTTAAACGCTCTACACTCCTCACCTATAATAGGATGACGAGTTACCAATGACCACCCTTTTCATTTTCTTTTCTATATTAGACTACTATTTCCAAAGTTTTAGCTTCAACCTTAGGAGTAGTTCGTAGCTCGTAACTTGTACTTAGCTTCTGCTTGGATTTATATTGTAAGTGTACTTCCCAAGTTCAATTTCAATTTCATTTACACTTGTTCAATTGGCACATTCTACTCTACATTTGTTGATATTTGATGCTTGCATGAACACGATTACACACTTTATTTATTGAATATCATCAATGTCTACTTCATGGCAAAACTTATTGGTAATTCGGAAAAGTCCTTTAATTTTGCGAGTTTGATCCCTCTCTGCTCTTGAACATCAAAGGGTTGACGTTTTTGGGTTTTTGGCCATATGCAAAATCGTAGGCCACATAAGACTCTAAAATTTTACCTTAAAAACAAAATTGGCATGCCTGTGGGACTCAAATATTAGTTTTGTCATTTGAACATCGTTATTGTCAGCAATACTAACACTGTTGCATTTTCAAAACAATATTAAGGTTATCCATTGTGCCAAGTTGTTCTTGTATGTATTTATGTAGTGGTAAGATCATTCGCAAAACAATGTCTAACGAAAGCTCAAGAACTGAAACACCAACTACGCAAGCAGAGGCTAGGGGAAATGTGCCAATCTCTATGTCCTCCGCAGTGGCGCCAACATCACAGGATTCTAGCTCTGACTTGCACAATCATCAGTATCCTCTAGGCTTCACACCAACTTACATTATGTTTCACACCAACTTACAATATGTTACTATCAACTGCTAGCTCTATGGTAATAATGGCATCGATATATCCCTTCGTTATGACTTATTATATGAACATACCATCATATTTGGGTCATATATGTCTTAATGCGGAACTTGTGCATGATATGGCACAGAAACATAGATCATCAATTGCTCCTATTTTTTCCTAATATGCCTAGAGCCAAGCCTTAAGGTTGTGTTTGGATGGAGAATTTTAAAATTCAAGAGAATTTAAAATGCTAGGCGTAAATCCTACCTAACCTAATAGTCCTAATCAGGATATAGAAGCTCAGTAACTCTAGTATGAGTTACTTGTTAAATCGGGTAATTTTCTAAATCAATTTGAGCGTAATTCTATAACACCAAATATAAGAAAATGATTATAGTATCTACATAAATAATTGAAATGATTAAAACAAACATGAAAAACTTATTTCTTAGTTGTAAATGATTGATAAGAGTTATAGAAAATTTTGGAGAATCAACTGACACAGTTTGATATTTTTAAGGATACCAAAAAAGAATTGATGAAAAAATTATAGAACAGCTAAGTAACTCAGAAAAATTATGAAATTTCAAGGAGATGACAAGTAAGATATGGAGAATATTTTGGTATAAAATACCAATCAAAATAAGTATCAGTAAGCAAATTTACCTAATTTCTAAGTTTAACTTAACTTGGGACTAATTAATGAAACTTCACTAATAAATAACAGTATACAAAAACTTATGGAAAAATGGATCTAATGACTAAATTGAGTTCTAAAATTTTTTATAATACCTATTGTAACTTGAAAACTCAACTTTGGAAGATTAAAATATTTTTAGCATATCCAAAAGTTCCAACACCATAAACTTTGACTTTGGTCACCCGAGAGAAACCCTCTTTGATTCTCTAGAATTCTCACCAATTCTCTCCACTTTTTACTACTATGAACAACCCAAAAGTGGGCAGAAAAATAGAAGCCATTCACGACTCCTTTACTCCCTCTCAACTCTATTTTTCTTACATTTTTCACCCTCCATTTTCATCAAAATCTAACCTTGCTTTTCTTACTTCTTTCTCTATTATTCTCATGGCTGGGACAACAGCAGAACCACCAAGGAATAGGTAGCAAAACAAAGAAAAACAAGGAAAAAGGAACCAAGAGGAATGAGGAAACAAAGACAAAAAGGGGAATAACAAAGTAGCAAGTTAGAGGAGCTATGGAATATAGCATAGTGCATAACCTAGGTCATCTCCCAAGGACCAATTCGGATTTCTCAAGCATGTTAGAAGTTATCAATAAGTAAGGGGTTTTGTTCATTGCAATAACAGAAAACGAATTCAAATTGAGAAAATTCAATTAAGTAAACACCAATGCAAGGTCTTCAATTCATGTGGCAGAATTAATCATTGTTCAAAGAGAAAGGAATTCTGTTGCAGACACCTCTGTTAATTCGAATTCGACTAGATAATCATCTACAATTTCATCAACTAAACAGAATCACAATCGCAATTCTTGATTAAGATTGATTTATGAACAAATTCGGATTAACATAGATTATCAATCGATGATCTATTCTCCATTAGATTCAGATTAATCAACCCTAATTCTAACTTCAATTTCGAAAACATAATCAGAAATCAATTGAAGAAGGAGAAGAGGGAAGAACACAACACAAACAGAATTTACAATTAAACAAGAGAACTCAACACTCTAACCTCAATCATTGAATTCCTTGGATTGATTGAAGCTTTAGCCTTCCATGGCCATTACGAAAATGCAGAAAAGAGGGAAAAAAAAACGAAAGTAGAGAAGATGAAAAAGAGAGAAAAGGTTTCTGCTCAATCTGTTAAAACTGAATCACAACAAATCAAAAGCTCAATTCGAAATCTGCCTAAACCTATTTGTAACTGAAAGTTCTTATGTAATTCCTAATCTACCCCTGGCCCAAACTGTAGCCCTCTAAATAAGCTTTTCAGAGACATATCATTTGCCTTAATTGGGCTTAAATTGAGAGAGATAGGCCCAAATCATTGAGGAAATGTCCAAGCTTTGTGACAGCAACAGCATCCTGAATTTGAGGCCCAATTTCGCCTTGAATCCAGCTGAATTAGAAAAATTGCATTAGACACTAGATTGTAGATCTTCGTCTCAGCTTTCAGGGGACTCCAAGATCATCTAAATACGATATTTGTAGCCCAAGTTATGGCCTGTACAAGACAGAAAGGTCAAAATAAGTTAAAATCTAAAAATTAATAAAGTTTTTACAATTAAGCTCAATGAAGACCAATCATCTAAAACTCATCTACAAACATAATATTGGACACAATTAGCATCAATTAGGCCAAATATGAAGCAATAATGTCAAAATTGATTGATCAAGGTCAGCCACACTTGGTCCAAAATTGAACCAAATGGGGTTTCACCATAAGAACACCAACAGCTTTCTTATGCTTCCTCAAGATTCAAACATCCAAAGTATTTCAAGACAAACATGAATATATCTTCTCCTCTGGTTAGCATGGAGGGCGGAGAAATGATCACTGCATACCTACTTCTTATCCTCCACCCAGTCTCTAAGTATGCATACTTAAGGTGCTTTATTCTGGGGCAGGAGTGGCTTAAGCTCCAAGAGTGTAGGTGGCTGCACTAACCTTGATGGAAGTATCCTGGTGGAAGTAGTTGTGTTTTTTCACAAAGGCATAAAATGAGCTAAAGCAAAGAATAGGCAATTAGGCTCGGGGGGTAATCAAAGGAAAATGATGCAAGGTTGGCTATTTGGCCAAAGTAGCTAAACAAAGAAAGAAGGCCTCAATCATCTCAATACATACATGTGAACAAGAAGCTTCAAAAAGAATCAAGTCAAGTTCTAGACTTCACACCATTTATGGCATTGCAATCCATCCATGTATAAGGTCCAAAATCTCACCAAGGACAAGCCTATCACAATTGATGTAAACCAAAAATCAAGAAAAGAATCACCAATAAGAAAATGGTAGGTACAAACCAAGATATTCAATGAAAGGCATCAAAATGGATCAAAAAGAATTAAAAACACAAAAACAATTAGAAACAACAAAAACCAAAGCAATTTCAAGAAACAGAAAAAATAGAAACAAAACAGAAAATAGAAATAGAAAAAAAAAAAAATAAAACAATACAAATAGAACAAAGAAAAATTCCCTCCCCCACACTTAAATCATACTTGTCCTCAATGAAACACAAAGCAAAAGACAAGTAGACATGTGTAATAAAAGGGTAAGGGAAGAGAACATCATCATGGTGGGAAGATTTGCACTTGGGGAAAGAGAGCTCCTCAAGATTGGCCGATCTCAAGAAAAGGCTTAAGACGATGGCCATTAACCTTGAAGCTCTTGTTGGTGGCTGCATTCGAAAAAGAAAGATGCTAGTGACAACAAAAGGACCATCTAGAATCAGACTTATATGAGCCGAGAGTTGAACAAATCTTTTATGGAGAAATCATCTGAATGAAATTCTTAGTCCCTTATAGATCCCTGGAATTCTCATAGCATCCAAGATGTCCGAACTTGCTTAGTCAAATGCTAAGTTACAACTCTTCAACGCCCAAGATGCACATGCTCTATCTCCACCGGAAGGTGAATGGTTTACCAAAGATAAAGAAAGGAGACATCAAGGTGTCTTTGGCACGATGAGCCCAAAGAGCATCTTTAAGGTGGAGGAAAGGTCTGACCAAGAATGATGGGAGCCTCCAAAGTCCGGCTGAGAAATGAGTTTGGATTCTCCATCCATATCCACAACAACTCGAGCATCATTAGTCTGGTGGTAGCTTCCAGAAACATAATCAACCGCAAGCACAATATAAGGAAGAAAATCAAATCATTCAAAAACTCTAACAAGGACATCTCCTCCGAGTGATGGCCACTCCCGTCTGCTCTCAACGCTCACAAGTCCGATATGCACGAAAATAGTAGGCCAATGCATTACTTTCTAGCTGTCCGATGTGGTCCAAAGTGTCCTCCTTGGAGAGGCATGACATAGTGAAGAACTGATGATCTCATGGTGTATGCACTGCGAATCACCTGGTCACTACAAAATTTTCACAAATATGGTCCCACACATTTAGCATCACTCCTAAGGCTTTGTGATCTAGATGATGAGGAGGAAAACAGATGCAACACGAAATTAACTAAACATAGGCATAACATTAATTGAAGTCACCTAAGGGTCCAACATGGCAAATTTTCGACTCCTATCTCTAATTCCAAATCAAACTCCTAGAGAAGCGCATCCATCTAATGGCTTGCATGCCTTTTTCAACAAGAATTTTAATGCTTATGATCGGAAAGACAACCACTCTAGAGCCAAGCAAAATGATCTAAACTTATCAAGTGCAAATATAATGGATCCTTGCATTTTTCTCGGGGTAGTATAGTTATTGTGACATCTAAAGTCCAGAAGCATATCTCGCAACTCTACGTGCAACGATAGCTCCCAATGCATAGTTAGACACATGAGTTTCTCGGTGGTCATGGGAGTGATCTCCTTTGAGGCAATCAAAAGCCTCTCGCACTTGTCATCAAAATCTTCTTCTCGAGTACACAAGGGCCTTTTTGCTTGAAATCCTTAAGAAACTTGGAAAAGAATGAACCTCTCAAGAAGGGGTAAGGTTGGGAAATAACATTAATTTTAGCAGGATCTACTTCTATACCCTTACGAGAGATGATATGGCCTAAGACTATGCCTTGTTCTAGGACATTTCTCATAATTAAGAACAAGGTTAGTCTCAATGCACCTATGCAAAACTCTATCCAAACTGTCCAAGCATGCATCAAGGGAGGAACCATAAACGGTAAAATCATCCATAAACACCTCAATGTCTCTAAAAAATCAAAGATCTCACCATGCATCCCGGAAGGTACCGGGAGCATTAGCCGAAAGGCATCCTCTTGTAGGCAAAAGTGCCAAAAGGGCAAGTGAAGGTGGTCTTCTCCCGGTCCTCTCTGGTCTATATGGATCTGGAAGTATCATTAGAAAGACTTTCCGGCCAAGCGCTCAACATTTGATCGATAAAGGACAAAGGAAAATGATCCTTTCTTGGGTATCGTACTCTAGTAGGAATCAGCTCATCTCGATCATTCTTCACTATTGTGATTCCCGATTTCTTTGGAACCACTTGAACTGGACTCACCCAAGCACTATGAGAAGGATAGATGATACTTGCAAAAGCTTGGTCACCTCTTTCTTACCACATCCAGGATCAAGGGGCCGAGTTCGTGGTTGTCTCACCGGTTTAGCATTCTCAAGTAGTCTTCCGGCATCTTAGAGGTCCGCCCAATAGCTTTCTTATGGCAGCTTCTCCTCCTGGTTAGCATGGAGGGCATTTCTTGGTATGCATACTTAAGGTGCTCGGGAGTGGCTTAAGCTCCGGTGTAGGGTGGTGCACTACGGATGGAAGTATCTGGTGGAAGTTTACAGTACCGCAATTCAACAAAATCTGATTTAGAGGTACTTATCAGAATCTTTGCGGTCAGCTCCGGTAATTTTGTAGCTTCACCACCATTTATTTGATGGTATCGGAATCACCATATAAACAGGACACAATCTCAAGACAAACACCGCACATTTCTGAAACAAGACAAGCATCACATGTGTAGGTATCAACAAAATCGAGAAAAGAATGGAAGATCATCAAAGAGAGCTCGGAAAAGCTATCATCAACTATATGGGGTGCTTCATAGCATCCAAGATGTTAAATCGAACCACATTATCTCCAAACTCCATGGAAAGAGTGCTCGCATGGACATCAATTTTGGTTCGCGGTTTTGAGGAAAGGTCTACCAAGAATGTGGGAGCCCTGGATTTGGATTCTCCATCCATATCCGTAATGTAGAAGTCTACGGGGAAGATCAAATCATTAACTCTAACAAGGACATCCTCATGAGTCCGGCGGGGTATGCATTACTCCTATTTGCCAACCGAATGATGACTCGGATTCTGCAGAAAGGTCCAAGGGCAAGAGATTGAAACACGTACATAGGCATAACATTAATTGAAGCACCTAAATCCAACATGGCATTTTCGAATTTGCTACGCGCTATGGTGCATGGAATAGTAAAAATTCCTGGATCCTTGCATTTTTGGGGCATTGTAGGTGTATAAGTGCGAGACACATTTCTTCCCATCTTGATCTTCTCATTTCCCTTGAGTCTCCTTCTATGAGTACACAAATCCTTAAGAAACTTGGCATATCTTGGAATTTGCTTGATTGCTTCAATGAGAGGAATGTTCACCTCAACCTTCCTAAATGTCTCCAAGATCTCCCTATCTGTATCAGTCTCATGAGTCTTCTTAAGCTGCACAACTCTCTGGGGAATGGTAGTGGGATGGACTGCTCAACAGCAACTACAAGAATGGGTCCAGAATTCCCCGCTACATGGAATTTGGATGGCTTGATCTAATTCTTCAATAGTCTTACCGGATCTTAGAGTGATGGCACTCACATTTCTTGGATTCACCACAGTTTGTGTAAGGAAGTTTATCAGAATCTTGGGACTGTAATTGGTTCATAGAACTTGCAAGTTGTCCAATCTGATTCTCCAAATTCTGAATGGTAGCTTCTGTCCTCTGCTGGAACTGCAGGTTGTTCATTGCCATCTGTTTCATCAATTCCTCCAAGGTTGGCTCGGATTTAGGAGGGGCATTATTTGGCTGCTGCATGAAAGGTGGCTGGTATGGTCCGCTATTTGGGTCCCGTAGTGAATTTGGAACTTTGTTGGAAGGGAAACTACTGCTACTGCCTAAATTGAGTAGGGGCAGGCTGTGTAGAGTTATTCCCCCACCTCAGATTTGGATGATTTCTCCAGCCTGGGTTATATCTGTTGGAAGACAGATCATAACTCTATTGCTGTTGCTGCTGAGGCCTATTATTGTAGATGTTTGCACCATAGGCCTGTGGAGTACCATCAGTGTCAACCTCCTGAAGTGTAGGACAGGAATCTGTGGAATGATCAGCAGAAATACAAATGCCACACACTCGGCGGGAGCTCTGCGGGTTGTTGATGTTGAGTCACGCCCAATTGCCTCACCAAGGAAGCAAGGTCATCAATTTTGCTTTCCAATTTCTGTGATCTGCAAGATAAGTTGCCTTAATTTCATGGACACCTCTACTTAATACCACTGAATTACTTCTGGTGCCAAACTGTTGGGAGTTAGTGGCCATATTCTCAATCAGTGCTCTTGCAGCCATAGGAGTCTTGTCTACCAATGCTCCTCCACTAGCAGCATCAATCATGCTCCTATCCATAGGCAGCAAACCTTCATAAAAATACTGGATTAGTAACTGATCACTAATCTGATGGTGAGGACAGCTAGCACACATCTTCTTGAATCTTTCCCAGTATTCAGACAATGGTTCTCTGTCAAACTGCCTAATGCCACATATCTCTTTTCGAATTGATGCAGCCCTTGATGTAGGAAAGAATTTCTCCAAAAACAGCCTCTTAAGATCATTCCAACTAGTCACAGATCTCGGATGCAGGTAATACAGCCAATCCTTAGCAGCATCCTGTAATGAGAAAGGGAATGCTCTAAGCTTGATGTGATCTTCTGAGATGCCTTGAGGTTTCTTGGTAGAACACACAATGTGGAACTCCTTGAGGTGCTTATGAGGATCTTCTCCTGCATGACCACTGAACTTAGGCAGCAAATGAATCAATCCAGATTTAAGTTCAAATAGAACATCAACATCAGGATACTGAATGCATAAAGACTGATATGTAACATCAGGAGCAGCCAGCTCCTTCAAGGTTCTATTATCCATAATCTCAGTATGCTCAGCAGAATCAGAATTGAAAGATGGATCAGTGACAGAAAGTGCAGAATCAGAAAATTCAGAAGCAGAATCACTAGTATGGTAACTATGTGAAGAACCACTACTTCCTATATGCTCAGCAGATACAGAATCAAATCTATTGAACCTATGCAAGGTATGAAAAGTCCTATCTATCTCAGGATCAAATTGATGCAAATAACCAGGATTGGACCTAGTCATATAACATGCAAAACTCAAAAATAGCAAAATGGAGTATCCAACACTAGAAATGCATCAAAATAAATCTATTTGACCTATCAAATGATTTTTAAAAAATATGGGACCACTACACACTTAAAACTACACTAAAATAGAACTAAAAAATGCAATGAAAAATCTTCAAAAAATGAAAAAGTGGTCTAAATGAAGGAATTAGAGCGAACCAGGGTGTTGCTCCCAGTAAAGCGGTGAGCCTTGTGGAGAAGACCATTTTCCTTCAACCCACCAATTTTCAGCTCATTCTGACCATGTTTGCTCACTCAAAAATTACAAAAATGCCATTGTCTCACCTAATTTTGCTCAAAAACCTTAACAAACGATGGAATTTGGCCAAATTATGCAGGAATGATCCTTTTAGGATCTGTTTGCTTAGAATGATGGTTTACCTTTGGGGGTCAAGTTTCAGCTCAAAACTCCATCGCAAGTACAATTCCTATCTACTAGTCCCTTTTTAGATTCAGAAAAATGGGAGCAAAGTGAAACTCAAAAGTGAAAGTGGGGGTGAAACTCAAGAATGAAGATGAGAACTTCCAAATATCATTAATGAAGTGTATGGATGATCAAATGCAGCAAAATGACATGTAAAAATCGAATGTGGTGCAAGGGAACCAATGGAACAGTAACCGCAACAAGGTTATGCACAAATCAGGCTATGCAGCTCAGCAGATCATGCAAGAGATTCTGCAGCAGATGAATGTGTCATTTGTGCAACAGAAGTATCAATTGTGTTGAGTGAAGCAATGCACATTCACAGGAGTCATCAAATGCAGCAAAACTCAATGGAACAGTAATTAATCCAATGGAACAGTGAAAACGAAAAATCCAATGAACTGCAAAATGGAAAGCAACAGATTTATACCAGAATTGATCAATGATGTATTGTAGTAGAAAAAAACAATGGAACAACAAAACAGCAGAATTTATGCATCAGAACCGAATACTGCAGAATACTACTGAGTGCAGTAATTATGCGAAGAAAGCACTCAGTAGCGAGTTATACGACCGGCGAAGTGAAGTGAATTATGTAGCAAATGAAACAAGAGCCAATAGAACAAGATGGCGGTGTAATGCAGCAGCATGCACAAAACGTAATGAAGCAGAATTCAGCAACCAGAATGCAGCAAGATCAGTAGCAGAATAAGGACAATAGCAGAAAAAATAGCAAAATGCACTTAAGGACTTTCAGCAAAGTTGATCATGAATGCAAAGAAATTAACAACTATTAGGAACTCCTAATAAACTTAAGAAACCGAAAATAGGTCCCCGGTAACGGCGCCAAATTTTGATCAGCGATGTCGCACTCGCCTCAAAATAGACTAGGATTTATGGAATATAGCATAGTGCATAACCTAGGTCATCTCCCAAGGACCAATTCGGATTTCTCAAGCATGTTAGAAGTTATCAATAAGTAAGGGGTTTTGTTCATTGCAATAACAGAAAACGAATTCAAATTGAGAAAATTCAATTAAGTAAACACCAATGCAAGGTCTTCAATTCATGTGGCAGAATTAATCATTGTTCAAAGAGAAAGGAATTCTGTTGCAGACACCTCTGGTTATTCGAATTCGACTAGATAATCATCTACAATTTCATCAACTAAACAGAATCACAATCGCAATTCTTGATTAAGATTGATTTATGAACAAATTCGGATTAACATAGATTATCAATCGATGATCTATTCTCCATTAGATTCAGATTAATCAACCCTAATTCTAACTTCAATTTCGAAAACATAATCAGAAATCAATTGAAGAAGGAGAAGAGGGAAGAACACAACACAAACAGAATTTACAATTAAACAAGAGAACTCAACACTCTAACCTCAATCATTGAATTCCTTGGATTGATTGAAGCTTTAGCCTTCCATGGCCATTACGAAAATGCAGAAAAGAGGGAAAAAAAACGAAAGTAGAGAAGATGAAAAAGAGAGAAAAGGTTTTCGCTCAATCTGTTAAAACTGAATCACAACAAATCAAAAGCTCAATTCGAAATCTGCCTAAACCTATTTGTAACTGAAAGTTCTTATGTAATTCCTAATCTACCCCTGGCCCAAACTGTAGCCCTCTAAATAAGCTTTTCAGAGACATATCATTTGCCTTAATTGGGCTTAAATTGAGAGAGATAGGCCCAAATCATTGAGGAAATGTCCAAGCTTTGTGACAGCAACAGCATCCTGAATTTGAGGCCCAATTTCGCCTTGAATCCAGCTGAATTAGAAAAATTGCATTAGACACCAGATTGTAGATCTTCGTCTCAGCTTTCAGGGGACTCCAAGATCATCTAAATACGATATTTGTAGCCCAAGTTATGGCCTGTACAAGACAGAAAGGTCAAAATAAGTTAAAATCTAAAAATTAATGAAGTTTTTACAATTAAGCTCAATGAAGACCAATCATCTAAAACTCATCTACAAACATAATATTGGACACAATTAGCATCAATTAGGCCAAATATGAAGCAATAATGAATGACTCAAAATTGATTGATCAAATACCAAGGTTGGTATTCGAATAAAACATCACAGACAGCTCCAGAAGGTGAATTTTCGTGGGTGGTATTCGAATACCACCAGAGGTATTCGAATAGACCCAAAACAGAGAGAAAACTCATTTCTGACAGCCTGTAGTGTTTTGAGCATAACTCGAGCTACCGATATCGGAATGAGTTGATTCCAGAGCCATTTGAAAGCTAAGACATAAGGCTTCATGTGGTAAAAATTTTAGAATTATTGAGAAAGTCAATCAATACCAGTTTCTGTTTGAATCCAAGGCAGATTCTACAGAAAAAGGCATTTTGGCAGCCAGTAAACCAGATTGCATAATTTCTTACTCTGATGCCGTATCGACATGAGACTGTAACATCCTAAAAAGTGTCTGTTTAATTATAAATGATCATTTTATAATATTTTTTATTTTTAGGAGTTTTTTTCTGAAATTTTTCGGAAACGACGAATAATTTAGTATATTCCTCGTTTTGCATGCACACTGAGCTGGGAATTGCTGAGGTCAGTGTAACGCTCCGGAAATTAATTATTTTACCACGAATAGTCATTTTCTAATATTTGTGATTTATGTGAATTCTTTCAGAATTTTCCAGAAACGACGAATATTTTAATATATTCTTCGTTTTACGCAAATATTGAGCAGAGTCGGGAAAATGACTGTAATGCTTCAAAAATTAAAAAATTATATGACGGATAGTCGTTTTATAATATTTGCAGTTTTTGAGAATTTTCTGAGAATTTTTCGGGAATGTCGAATATTTTAGTATATTCCTAGTTTTGCGTGCGCATTGAGCGGAACTGGGAAAATGCGATGTTTTCTCCGCGAACCTTGGACTATGGATATGTCGACAGGGGATCTTACTAAACCCGAGGCTTGACGCAGATATTTATCTTAACAGATAAAACAAATCAATACTGCGAATATTTATCTGTCAGATTAATTAAATACTGACTTCTGTCAACTGTAACTATTATCCATTGGATAATAGTGTGTAATAAAAATCCTATCACATTATCCTAATGCAATCTACTTTATGTCTAATCCATTCACTTTAATTCAAATTTAATGTTAAATAATCAAAGCTTCTTTGAGAAGCTTTGACCAACTAATGACTAAAGAGCCCTTGGCTTCCAAGAGAAGCCAAAAACTCTCCCTCTCTTTTCTCTCTATGCACGGCTGGAGCATCCCATGCAAGGGGGAAAATTACATTTCATTTAATCAATTTATCACACAATTTCCATAATTAACTAAAACACTTTCTCTCTCTACCCTTCTTCCTTCTTCTCCATTTTCTTTTTCTCTTCCTTCTCTCTACCCATTGCTATGGCCAGCAGCCCTCTCCCCCACTCAATCTTCACAAAAATTTTAACCAAGCACATGTCCTTAATCCTCTCATCATTCTAAACATCTTTCCTTCTTGAAGTTTCTTGAAAATCCATCATCTTCAACACTTTCTCCAAGCTTCAAAGTTAGGGTTCTTGGGTAAGTTTCAAGACCTCTCTTCTCTCCTCTTCATTTTCAGTTTCAAGGGTCCTCTAATGGCCATTTACATCACATTTTTCATGTCCATATGCTATTCTAATCAAGTCACCATTTCTAGGGTTTTTGGAGGTGTAAATCTGAAAATTTCAAGGAGCTTTCTTGGAGTTCTATTGATTTCTACACATAGGTAAGAGGAAGACACTCCTCCTCAACCTCTCTTAGCATCTAGGAACTTTGATTTTGTTATTTGTGGAAAAACTCTAATGAGGGTTATTCTTTAATTTGATGATTACTATGTTTAAATGTTGAATTTGTGATAATTGTAACCTTGGATTGATTTGTTGTATATAATGGTATATTGGATTGGATTATGTGATTGGAAATGGAAGAAAAATATTTGAGAACCTCTCTTGGAGGGCTACGGTTTTTAGGGTTGAAATTGGGTAAATTATGATTAAGTTGTAATAAGCACAAGACTAGAATTGATTAAGTGATAAAATGGAATTTAATGGAAGGAAAAACTTGAGATTGAAACTCATGGGATGGCCACGGTTTTGAGCCCACTGTTGGGGTTATGGGTGAGCCAATGTAACAAGTAAGAATTAAGTGAATTTAAAGTGTGATCTATAATGTGGTGAATTGGAAGGAATTAGGAATTAAATTCCTAGTGAGGCCACGGCCTCTATGGACTTTTTAGGTGAAAATATGTAACCTTGGTAACTTGGAAGCATAAGCAATTATGTGATTAAAAAAAAAACCTATGTAATAAGATAGATAATTCATAAATTAGAAGAATTTAATATAATCAAGATTTCATAATCTTTAAAGGACTAAGAATGAAATTATAATAAGACTTAAGAAAATTCCAAGTGAGTGAAGAACAAGAGAGTGTGAGGCTTAAGAGCTTAAATAATTTACAAGTTATAAGAAATTAAATTGCCTTGGAAGATTAAATTAATTGCAAGAATTGGATTGGACATGAACCTTGAAAAGGGAAACAAATTCTAAGCTAGAATTCATAATGGACCTAAGAATGTACTATTGACTTGATCTTTATATTATGATGTTATGGGTCCATGTGAGTGACCATTTGTATATTGATGCTTATATTGGCCTATTGTGGCATATTTCGGAGTTGTATGAGATTGTGGATCATACATGTTCATGCATAGAGTCTTATGCATTGTGAATGTCCTTGTGGACTGTTGTAAGGCCAAGTTGCCTAGGAGATTGAACACACCTTAGTGCGGGTGCGAGTAGACTAGTGTAGGTCATGTTTGACCTTGGGGGCGTCGGGGTGCGGGTCCTTCACAATGGGTAGTTGGTAGCTCTTCTACCCGTGGGGCAAACCGATGCAAACGCACCGACGATCTGGACCGAGACACTGTCCTATATCTTGATCGAGCATGGATTGTCTATACAATGCTTAATGTGCGTCTGACCTTCCTCGGAGGGCTAGAGTGTTGGCACATCAACTTGAGTTTCGACCGCTGCGTCTACTTGGGAGATGTGTCGATTTCTCTAGCCTGGAGACGTCATGAGGCGCCGATCCTCACCTGCCATGTCAGCCTGTGATTGGAGTTTTACTTGCCCATCCGAGAGATGGGGGGTGATCGTTGCTACACCCCTTGGGAGGACTCTTTTGATTCTACTGCTCGGGCTCCTGCCGTGGTTCTGTGGTTCCCATGGAGGTTTCCTCTGAAGAGGAAGATCTGCGAGGACCGGATACTGATCCCTCCTCATCTGAGGGACTGATTTTACTGGTAGCTACTGATGGCTACCAGTGTTTTATTTTGGGGGCCTGACGTATTATTTTTGGTGGGCTGTATATTTTGATATCTCTGGAGTATATTTGTATAATCCTTTGGGGCATGTATAGTTTTACTTTTTGGATATTTCAGGCTTGTATTAGAGTACAATGGATGTCAGCACATTATATATATATATATATATATATATATATATATATATATATATATATATATATATATATATATATATATATATGCATGTTATTTAGATGTGAATTTTGTCTACTATTTTATTCTTTACCGTCATTTGTATTCTGCATTGTTAAAATGATTAAAAAAAAAGAAATACACTGCTATTTTTACTCACGTATTTAAGCATTGAACAAGTTAAACTTAAACAAATGAACCGGGTCTTGAATTGTCAAAATTTTATTTTCCACATTTTCATTTATGTTTAATAATGTGACGTTCCCTCCCAAAAAGGGGCGTTACAGAGACCAATGGCATTTTGAAGCTAAGATGTAAGGATTCTTGCCTGTAAAATTTCAGAGTTATCCCATTTGTGGTTTGTTCCCAGTTACAATTTAAAGTCAGGTCAAAATCAAGTGAATCAAACAATGCCCTGTTTTGGCCTCTGCAAAATGTTGCATAACTTTGGCTACACTTAGCCAAATGAAGCAAGGTTTGTGGCATTGGAAAGATATGAGAAAGAGCTATGTGCTCATAAAAATTCAGAATTTTAAAAGCTATGATGTATGTTTGGTGCAATCTTGAAAATCAGCCTTTTTAGGCAAGATTTAAGGTGTTTTTGAGAAAGTTGAACACTAGAATCTTTAGTAGCACCTTAGGCAACTTAGTGTTGCATTAGATATCACTTAAGATGTGATGAGATGGTGCAATGAAGATGAGTATGCTAGTATGCATAATAGTATGCACTCTAGTAGAAAATGAGAAAGGTATGAACCTTAGAATATTCAAGAGTAGTGGATTAGCTTAGGAAGATACCTAAGACCTTGAACGACAAAGAGTTGCAAGTAAGAACCACTCTTGAGTTAGATTCACTTGAGTGGAGACAAGATTGTGTATTAGTTCTAAAGAGGGAATGTTTAGGTACTAAGTCTCAAGTTAAATGAGACTTGGTACATTGCTAAATACACAATAAGATAAATTGTGACTAAGAAGATGTCATAATCATAATGTAGAATATAAACGTGCAATAACTCATGTATTAGCAAAGATGAGTTAGAAGTACAAGATGAAGGGAATTTACTTCCTTAGATACTAACAAAACTATGGAAGTTAAGTTCTTAACCATTTCATGAGTTTAGAATAGTTAAAGAGGTATCTGGAACCTTAAGCACACAAGTGTAGTATAACCTACTACCAGAAGTGTGATAGAAGGGAAAGCTAGATACAACCAGAATACGTATGTTAGCACACAAGTGTAGTATAAGCTACTACTAGAAGTGTGATAGAAAGGAAAGTTAGATGCGTGAATTACTCTCTTTAGTTAAAGTTGAGTGAATTATGCAAAGTTTTAGAGAAATGCTCATTTATTTCCTTAAGCAAGGGTAGATGAGGCATTAGTTAAGATAGACTCTTTCACTAGGATGAGTGGAGTCTATAAGAGAGTAAGATGATGTTTATGTAAGAGTTAAACATAATACTAAGCTTTTCACATACTAGTTAGTTAAGCTAGTATGTATGTGAGGAAAAAGAACCTTAGTGCAACCAAAATTAGTGGTTTGCCATAGGTGAGTATCTAACACCTCAGCAACATAGTGTTGCATTAGAAATCACTTAAGAGATATGAATGATAAGGTAGTGTTTAGGTACAAGTATGAGAAATAGACTGGTAATGTTTACCTGAGAATGTAACGTTATATGGCGTGAGGTCATTTAGCCAGAAGGTAAGGAATCAGAGAAGTTCCTAAGGGGACAAGTATTTCTAACCAAGTGCTAAAGGTACATGTAGTATAAGGTTACAGATTCTCCTCATTGCAAAGAGTAAACATAAGAAGCCAAAGTTCCTAGGAGAATATACTTAGATCGTAAAGGAACTAAGTATATAAGTACGACTGTAAGTCTATGAATTGGTCAAGTAGGATCGATCTGGTGAGTATCCGTTGATGTCATTCATGGAGGCAAAAAGAGATAGATGGGTGTCCGAAGGACTTTTGAGAAGGACATAACCCTAATGTCTCGATATTGCCAAGGCCAAAGGAGATAAGTGGGAAATCCAAAGACACTCTTTGAGTAAGGATGAAGCCCGAATTTCTCATCGTGCCAGGATATATGTAATATGAGGATAAGCTTTTCCTCTAATTACCACTGGATGATATACTGACTAGTTCCTAGCAAACTTCTTTGTTTTCAAAATAGACTTTTGCATGTATTTCAAAATAAAACCCTGCATTTGCATTTCATTCACATGCTCTTAGGATTTCTTTAGGCATATTTATATTACATATCATTATCATTGCATTCATGGACAGTTGTATGGGCATTGTCCGTCACTGTTGGTATGTACAACTATATGGGCATTGTATATATGAACAGTATGTAGGCTATCAGTTGATATCACACTATAAGAAAGTGTGCAGTTATGAGAAAAGAAGAGGAAACTCTTAAGTTATGAGAAAAGAGGAGGAAACTCTTAAGTTAGAAATTATAGCATTTGTTATATATTTGTTATATACAATGTTATCGTTAGATGGTATTGGAATTGCTTTTACTGAGAATGTTTATTCTCACCCCAGTTACTATTCCATGTAAATCCAGATGCAGAAATAGATGCAGGATCAGGCACAGGTACTATGGTACAGACCCTGCTAAGGGTAAGAAGAGAAAGCATGAAGACTAGAGTAGTTTTTATTGCTTTAAGTAGACAGAACTTATGTAATAAGTTTATATTTGTTCTGTAAGTTTTATGTTATATGTATTATAACAAGCCCTCAGGTGGCTAAGTTTGTATATATATGTATGAGGTTTAAGTTTTTCTGCAATCTCTCAAGGCTTTCTATAATTACTCAGTTATGATTATGGATATATGTTAGAATAAAGTATGAGGAAGTGACATTTCTAGTACCGTTATCTTTATATATTGTTGTGAAACTATGATATATCCAGATATCTGTATTAGGGTGTTACACATCTCATTATCATAATCATACATCAAAATATAGCATTTGCATTTTCTAGGCAATTATATGGGTGATTGTCTTATTTCATGTATGACATAGTTCAGTTATGTTTGTTTGTTTGGGAACATTACATAGAGAGAAAATGTAATTGTTCCTTGAGTAATGATTAGTAGTTTGATTACTAGTTACAGTTTTATATAAGATGCTATGAGTTGTTTATTCTTTGTGAATTTTACAACTGCTGGTATTGGTACATTTATACTGAGAATATTTGATTCTCACCTCGTGTGTTACCATGTAAATTTAGGTGGAAGTTCTTCCCAAGGCAAGAAGCAGAAGAAGATTGAAGATTAGTCTAATTTATGTTTTAATGGTTAACTTTTTGTATACTCATGTATATTTGATATTAGTTTGTAAACATATGTATATATTATATTTTTGTCACTTGAGGCATAGTTATATGTATATAAGTGGATGATGCTTCCACAAGGCTCTCTATAATGATTTATTTATATAAATGTTGTGGGATAGATTAATGGTTAAGTTAGAAGTAGCATAACTAATACTGTTTATTCATGTATATGTCAGATATACTAGGATTCCAGTATTAGGATGTTACATTTTTTCCCAAAACAATTGGAAATATTATGATGGCATTGTTTTAAATTGTATTATTGAGAATTCTTAGAATTCTCACCCCTTTTCTGTTGTATTTTCGTAATATTTCTAGGTATGTGTACTTCAGCTAGTAGTCGAAGAAAGAAGACTTAGAATATGTTTTGATATTTTCATGTATTTATGATGTATATTTAGTATGCTATAATCAAATATGTAATATTTGAGTACTATAATGTAAACTATATATCTTGTTCTATTATGGTATGTATAGTATTTTAACCTTCAAAGGTTCATATTTTGCGTATAATTATATAAGTTTTATTACAAGTTACTTAATTAGTTTATGTGATGTACTTAATTTTAATTACTAATGCGCAATTCTGGATACATATATGGTAATGAAATTAAGGATGTTACACTAGAGAATTTAATTGCTTCATTTAAAATCCTTTTATTGGTAAATTTTTTTGGATGAAGTAATTAAATTTCTTATCATTTTAAATTCCTTGTTTGAGCAAAGTAATTAAATTCCCTTCATTTACAATTTTTTTATTATAAATTTATATTTTCTTTATAAATTTTGCAAAACATAATAAAAAAATAAAAAATAGGAAAAAAAAACTCAGAAATGCACAGATTTGGATATGGACTTAGAAGTCATTGGAATATGCAACTAGGACGATGGTTGAACAGAGATGGAGTGAGGCTGACGGCTGGAAGAACAACGGCGCGAGAATAGGGTGGCAGGTGAGGTGCGGTGGCACAGTCCAAGTTTGACAGCAACGGTAGAGGCGCGCGATGGTGTTAGGTTTGGTCAGGATGATTGCGTGGTTATGGTTCATCAGGGTGAGGGTGGTGGTGACTATAGCAGAGGCGGTGGCTAGCAGCGACTTGGGTAAAAGGTGGTTTGGTGGAGGAAGATGACTGTTTTGGTGGTGCAAGGATGGAAGTTGTGGTGGCTCATGAATGACGACGATGTGATTTGGTTCAGGGTTGGAGAGGGGTGGCGGTGCCATAGTGAGTGAAGGAGGACGACTAGGTTTCTGGTGTGGGTTGACAGTGGTGAAAGGGAGGAAGAATGAGGGATTTTCACAATTTCACTTATTGAGGAGGAATTTTGAATTCCTTATTTTTGGGTACTAGAATACCTCATTAAAATACCTTGGAATTTTCAAAATGATTCTATTAAAAATCCAAATAGAGCATTTCATGCTTAAGAATTTTAAATTCTTCTAAAAAATACTTTCCCTCCTCAAAATCCTTTATCCAAACACACACTAAGAGCCTCAAAACAGCACTGCAGAGGTATTGGCTGCTGTCAGGCAGCAGATGGAAGATAGTAACCTTAAAATGGTTCATATAGCAACTCAACAATGAACATGGTCCTCACTCTATTGATTAAGTTGACCAACAATGCATGTAGTGTGTTGATAGATCAAGAAGGAAGGCTAAGTAGCCTTCTGAGTGGAGAGCCACATGCTAAAACCAATCTAGCTTTTTTGGGCCAACTGACTCTAGAAATGACAGGATCTGGACAATATCCTGCTCGTACAAATCCTTTACAATATAGGAATGCCACCATGCTATCTAGGACTAGAGAAGTATTGTACCCCTAATACAATCTGTAGAATGTAGGGTACCAAAACTCTGTATACCAAAATCAAAATCATACCAGCTCATCTTGTAGCTGGTGCAAGTGATAGAGTTTATGACAATCCTGCATATCAGTAATAGCTAGCATATGGTGCTGGAAAAAAAGTAAGACTTGCCTTGTAGACAACTTTCCAGAGCCACAAGTGAATAAGGTTATCGAACAAGCCCTTGCAAGGTTTAGGTTCAATGTTATAGCAACCTTCCATCCCCAGTTTGTATTTGCCTTCTCGAAATGGATAAAATAATTGGAACTCCCTAGGGGACATAAAATCCACAAATTCTCTCTGTTTTCAAGAGAATGAGGGGAATATTTCGTCAAACATGTCGCAAAGTTTATGACAGTGTGGAAACTTGGCTTTTGACAAATATTTAAAAACCAAAATGTTTCCCAATTCTCTGAATTAGAATGTGTTTACTTGTTACTTGACTTTGCCCTCCCCCTCCCCCCCACTTTATCCATTATTGGGAACAACTTGAAATAATGTTCTATGAGCAATTCTTTAGGCCAGAAATAAAAGTCAGATAAACTGAACTTTTTAATATCAAGTGAAGGCCTAATGAAAGTATAGATGATCATTTTAGTCGTTTTAGGAAGATTCGAAGCAGGTGCTTCACCCTAATCCTTGAACTTGAGGTAGTTAAGATAACTTCTGAAGGATACAACTTTGCCATCTGAAAGAAACTAGTTGATCAACAATTCACATATATGGTCCATTTGGCCTATTAAGTGCTACAAATTGAGTAGTTCTAATAGGAGAAAGCTCAATTATAAGGATGGGCGAAGAGAGAACGAGTACATATGGTAGATTATTACAACAATAGCAAAACTGAAATAAAAGAAATATTTTCGCTAAATTACAAAAGGGACCTCCATATATTTTCCCTGCATTGAAACCAACTAATGGGAAAGAGATCATGGAGTACCCAAAGCATGGAGTCTACTTAATCAAAATTACTAAGACTGATCAGATATTTGACATGCCTTCTCTTTTCTACATGGACTGATCTTTCCAACTCGCACTACAACAATTTTGGCTTCTGGCAACAGAGTTTCTGGCAACGTTTAAAAAACGTTGCCTAAACTTGTATAGGCAACGTTTTTTGCAAGTTTCTTTTAATTATAGCTTTAGGCCACATGTTTTAGGCAACGTTTAAGAAACGTTGTAATAAGTACTATAGGCAACCCTTTACGACCGTTCTCTAAAGTTGAACATGTTTGGACAACATTTTTTAACACAACGTTTAATAAACATTGTTTTAAAGGGAATAAGCAATGCTGTAAAGTTGTTCCCATTATATTTATTTTTAAAACCAATTAAAAATGTTGCTTATTAGTTTTTATGTTCTGAAATTCTTATTCAGATAGGCGCGCATATACAATGGGAGTGTGAAAATTTTTGGCACTTCTCGTTTAACCCCTCAAACCTAGGGGTGTCAAAATGGGCCAGGCCCGATGGGCCGGCCCGATTAGCCCGACAAAATGGATAGGTTGGGCCAGCAAAATGCTAGCCCGAACCTTACATGGCTCGAATGGGCTGAGCCCGAATGGGCCGGGTCAGCCCGCTCTTTTTACACTACGTAAAGTTAAATGGGTTCGGCTGGGCTGGCAAAATACCAGCCAGCCCGAAATTTATGTGGCCCGAATGGGCCGGCCCGAAAATGGCCCGAGCCCGAATGGGCTGGCCCGAATGGGCCGGGCCGGCCCGTTTTGACACCCCTACTCATACCCCCATCACACATTCTTACCATTTCAGCAACACCATCCATTTCTGTTTGAACCTTCTCCGCCATTGCTTTCACCAGAACAGGTTTCTTACCTGCTATAGCGGGTGGCAGTGCAGCTTTACCTCCAGAGCTCATGTTGAGGGGCCCAGAAAAACCTAGTTTTTCCCCGTACCTACAAGAAACTCTAATGTACAGAGGCTTCACCATCTTCAAATTTCTCGTCCGAAGAAGACGAAGGTGAGTCCTCAAGGTTGTGCTTGTGGGATTTGTTATTGTTACCTCTGGAGCTGTTATCTCTGGTGAACAAAGAACCCCAAGATTTCGGCTTACTACCATACTAGGGCGGCGTACTTCGGCATTGTCACCACCGACTGGCTCGCCCAAGCTCAGTCTGCCATCGCCATACACAACCCACCACTACCAGACCCCCATCCCCATGCCCATGGATTCTCAAACCCTGAAGATAAGGCCTTCTCTGTGATTGAGGAGTTCAACATGTGGTGGAAGCAGCCCGATTTGGCGGAGGCCGTCACTGCCATTCATGCCTTGGCCGCCGTCATCAGGTCCAGCAAGGCCACCACCATGATGGAGCTTGAGATGGAGCTCGAGATTGAGCTCAAAAAGGCCTTTGATTCTCTTAAAGTATGCAAATTTCTAATCTTTTCTTCTATTTCTCAACTGGGTGGGTTTTAACAATATTTCATACCTTCTTATTCTTATATGCATCCATCAAGAATATGAGACTAAAGTGAAACCTGTCATTTCTGTTGATGTTTGTTGGAATTTGTATTGGAGTTAACTGGAATTTTAACTGTAAGGTTATTATTTTGGTAGCTTGTAGGTTTGTTTGTTTTTGTTACAAAGTTTACTTTTGTGTGGGTTACTTTGCGATTCTTGGGGTCTACATGGTTTATTCATTGTTTATAAATATGAATATCTTTGAAAAGTGAGAACTAATCTGAGAACAACCTGAAATAAACTAGATTTGAAAGAAGTAGAAAACAGGTACTGGCCTTTTTTAATTCTTGAATTTTCTGATTAATTATTAACTTCAATGTGTTTTTACAGTGAAAAGCTTTCTGTCTGGCTGCTTTTTAAGTGATTCCAGAAGCTGAGTCTCTGGCGGTTTTGGATTTGGAGCAGCAGAATCAGAGGCGTTTGAATCTTTGTCTGATGACTTGGATTTCTTGAGGAACCTTGCTTTGAGCCATCTATATCTCCTGGTAACTACTCTGCCTCTATATCTCCTCTATTTTTTTCTTTTAATTTTTAATTTTTTTTATCATATTTTATCTGTGTCTGGAATTTGTTGAGGCACCTTGATTTGGCGTTGTTGTTTGCTCTGTGTATTCTGAGAAGAAATTTGAAATTTTTCTGTAGTACCCGGGTACTAAAATTTTATTGCACTCGTGTATTTGCGTCTTTGCTCTTTCTCTCTTTTTTTTCCTTTTGTGTTTTTCGATGGCAGATTCTTACCATTTATATTGTGCTTGCATGCTGTTATGATTCCTATCAAAGCTCGTACTTTTCTTGAGGTTTGGTTATTTTTATTATGATTTTTTGAGGCCTTATAGATTTTGTTACTTGATTCCTATGTTTATTGATGTTCTGAGGGGGTCCACTCGAACTCTGGCCACCATGATGGGGATGGCCCTATTGTTTCTCAAAGTGTTTTAGAAAACATTCTGAATCTGTTTGTTAAGAATAGATTTGTTGTTATGCTATGCTATCTACTCTCTCTCTTTTTCGCATGTGTCTTTTTTTTTCTTTTACAATGTGGGTTCAATTTTATGAAAACCATAGAACAGTAAAATGGAGAAGAAGAAAGAAGCAGAAGCTCCTATGTTTTCTGTGTAAGGTTTTCTATTTACTTTATCTTGGATTTCATCCTGCGGTTTACCAATTCATGTATGACAATCTTTTGAGAAATTCTTTTGCAGCTCTTCAAGTTTGCTTATAGTGTAAATAATTTTTTTTTATGTGTGCTAATTGGATTTGCAGTGGGTTGACAATCCAATTAACGACAAAATTTGATAGCTTTAGTGTTAAGGGTACGGTGAGTATAAGAGTTACAATGGTTGGTTGTTATATGTTTAAGTTTTCTAGTTTGAGAGTAAAATATAACAGGTTATTAATGGAAAGCAAGCAAGCCAAAAATGTGATTATTATGTGCTTCATTTTCTGGTTTGAACCAGTAACGTGGCTATTGTGGTTGTTTTATTTTCTGGTTTGAAACCAATAATGTAGCTATTATGGTTGCTTTATTTTATGGTTTGAAAACAGTAATGTGGCTGCTTCATTTTTCTGGTTTAAAACTAGTAAATGTGATGGTTATGTGCGTCATTTTTCTGGTTTGAAACCAGTAACGTAGTGCTTCATTTTTCTGGTTTAAAACCAGTAAATGTGATGGTTATGTGCTTCATTTTTCTGGTTTAAAACCAATAAATGTGATGGTTATGTGCGTCATATCCCCTTAAACTGATTCTGTGCCCTGGCTATTATACTTCTCTCTTAATTGTTCTCCATCCTGGGAATAGTTTAGCTCAAACAGAGTCTAGATTCAATCTTAAGACTTCTCAACATTTCTTCTGAGAAACCATTTTATACGACATACTATCAAGCTGTCGATTCCTGAAATTGTGCATGCCATTTAAGCACTTAAAGGTGCATTGATGGATGGTGTATGTCCCAAAGCAAAGAGAAAGGAATTTAAATATGCTAAATCATCACCTTCTCTAGCACACCTTAACTAGTTTAGTTCTGATATCCTCCCTTTCCACTCATGATTTCACTCTTAATTTGCCACCAAGATTGGGATGGAAACTTCACTTTCTCTTACCTGTGGGATCTTTCTTTCTCCTGTCCTTTGTTAGAGTTCAGTTTATCAAAGCTTTTACTTTGTTTCTTATGTCAACAGAAAAGCTCCTCTTCCCCCTTCTTTCCCAATTTTGGTTCTGGTGTCTGCTTGTTTCTTACTTATTTCCTCAATAGTAAGCCAATTTCTTGGTTGCCTTAGTAAAAGAATATGATACAAGCAAACATGCTGAGACAGAATCTTAATATTGATTGAAGTTACTGTAACGACAGTTCTATACCCATCAAAGTTCCTCTTGCAATGTTGTCTATAGTAAATATTGTTGTTATTTACAGGTGTTAAATCATATGACATTGATTTGAAGGAACAAAAGGTATTAGTGAAAGGAACAAAAGTAAGAAATCTAGGTCAAACAGATTGTCCAGGTTTTTGCTTAGGATTAGGACAAACAGATTCGTGAGCCTTCAACTCCCCTCAAACAAAAGATTGGCACCTTTTGGTCCTTCAGAAGACATTTTTGGCAGATAGCTGGCTTATAAATAGAAAAAAAATTCACATGTTATCTATTTATTGTGAATCCATTACCTTTTCTTATTGATAGAAAAAGAAATTCATTAAGAAAGAAGAGAATTACAAAGACAGGAGGATAAGATGTCATCCACCAGAAAGCTACTAAAAAAGAAAATTGCAAAGAACCAGCAAAGCAAAACTCAAGAATAACAATGGATAATGGCAGCCCAATCTCTATTCTCTATGCAAATCAGAAACGACAACCTCTTTAAAAAGACAAAGAGCTGAGCACCAAAGAGAAGTCAAAAACCTTAGTCTATCCCACAACAATTCTAAAGACCCTGAAACACATTGAAAAATCCAGGTATTCCTCTTCAACCAAATACACTACTGAGTAGCGAACATTGCACAGTTCCATAGACTCCATTACCTTTTTAAAGTTGCCTGTTCTCTTTAGATCTCATATGGTGGTGCTTATACTCTCAAACAAATTCAAAATTGAAAAATTTATGATTTAAGTATATGATGTTCTGTTTTATGTTTAATACAGTTAGACTTTAGATTATTATAGAGTTGGCATGAGTTATGTTTTAGATGTAATTTTAGTTTTTCATACATGGAAGTCTTTTTAACTTTTAATTCTATATACTATTGTTGTTTCAATTATATTTAGTATGTGAAATATATTAATATAATATGAACTATACTTCTATATAGGGCTACACTACACAGTTCATCATTCGCTATTAATAACTATGGTTTTAAATTACATTTATAGTTCTCCATTAAAAAAATAAATAAATAAATTACAATTTATAGTTGCAATTAGCATAAAATCTCATGGTTTTCAATGACTCAAAAGTAGTTGTTAACTTTCTGATTAGAAGTGAATTTCAAAATTATGAGTTTTACAATACCCTTAAAAAGGAAAGCAAATAGGCAATGGTGGTTTTCTTGGTTTGCTTTTTCTCTAGTGCTCCACACTTCCATATTAGAATAATAAGTGATTACTCATAACTGTATATACAAAATATCCAATAGGCTAGTGGACGAGTTGGTTTAGCAGCAATGTATAGTTCAGGTTGTTGGGCATCATCAAAAGGTCCCTTTGGGGCTCCATTCAAGGCTGATTGTTGTCTCTCTGGTGCAGGAGAGCACCTAATGAAAGGATTTGCAACTAGGGAATGCCGTGTTTCATTGTAACTGTATGATTGACTCTTAGATAACTTTTTGTATTTTTATAAGAAATAGGGAGAGAATCTATATATTGTCAATTTATATATGGCTTGTCAGTGAGCTTCAGTTGTACTGTGTCATTTTGGTGATATAGTTTATACTTGAAGGAAAAAGTTATGGTTCTTCATTGATTTGAAGGCAATATATCACATTTGGGGCATTTTCTTTTGCCATATAAATGAGCTGGTGTTTTTAAAGGACCTTTAGGCAAAGAAATAAGAGAGGGTATTCTTGTATTCATTGATTGAAGGTATTTTCCCCATTCTTGTTTTCTTTCTCTTTTTTCAAAATCTCAAATGTTGGATTATTACAACAATGATATGGCACATTCTTGTTCCTTATTATGTAAAACTCTTACATTGATAATGGATCAAATTTAAAATCAAAACTATATTGTTCTTCTGGAATTGGTTTTCTATTTGTAATATTATTGGTATGTTTGTGGTGTTAATGCCAGGGCAGGCCATGAGATTAGATAAGTGATGATGTTCAGGGCAGTCTATTGATTTTGGATTTTCTCTAGACTTTCCTTTTTTTTTATTTCCCTTGATCTTTTACATTTCTGACTTTGTTATATATACATATAGTGACTGAATAACTCTGGATTATTCTTTGTCCTCTTTAGGCTCATTCACTTCAGCCTTTGTCTTTTGGTACCAAGACTGTCAGGCTTTTTAATTATCGATTTTTTAGTAAACCTTTTTCTAACTAGCTTCATTTTCTAAAACCATTGGGGCATGTGGGTGATCCTGTTGCAGATCACAAGTGTTGGCAAAGGCCCGAAACCATGATTGAGGAACAACCACTTACACAGGTGAATGCATCTTGTACTGGATCAAATGTTGTAGGTTGTTAATGCTAATGATGTAGTTGCAAGGCCAATACGAGTTCTTGAGCAGATCGTGCAAACAAATATTCACCTTTTGTGATATTTACTTTAAAGTTGAATATGTATATATAACAATTATATTACTCATGACAGTTGTATTATTTTTTTTTCAAATCTATGGTTATGTATATTTTTCTGTGTATATGTTAGTAAGGAGTGATGTAGATTGAGATAGTCATGTGTAAGAAAATTAGTTTTCAAATAAATTGTGGTCAATAAATTATGCTCATTTGAATGTAAAAGCATTGCTTATAGCCTTTTGGCAACTTTTTTGAAAGTAGTATTTTTCTGGATTTTGAGCAATGCTTTGAAATGTTGCCTATTAATATAGTTTCTGGCAACGTTTTTTAGAAGTTTCCTAAAGCTATAAATATAGGCAACGTTTAAAAAACATTAAAATGTTGCCTAAAGTTATAAATATAGGCAACATTCGTTAAATGTTGCCTAAAGCTTATGAACATGCAACCCTATTTTAAACGTTGCCTAAAGCTATAATAGGCAACATTCGTTAAACGTTGCCTAAAGCTCATGAACATGCAACCCTATAAAAGCGTGGCCTAAGCTTATGAATAAGCAACTTTTGAAAATCGTTGCCAAAGTGTAAGAATAGGCAACACTTCATTGAAAAAGCGTCGTCATAGACTTTAGGCAACGTCGGCTTAGGCAACGGCCTGACAACAGTCGAAAAACGTTGCCTCAGAGTTTAGACAACGGTTTTGGTTCTATGGCAACGTTTTTTAGCCCTTACCAAAGGGCAAAAATGTTGTAGTGTCATGAAACATTCATCTTGGAATCAAATCAAGGAGATCAGTTCACGACGTGACAGACCAGGAGGAATTGACTCATCCTATTGGGATTGAACGCCTTCACTGTTCTCCCTCACGCCTAGGCATTGTAAAGTTGATACCTGTGGTCTTGCTTCTCCTGAAGGAGCTTCGCTTGATCCAAGTCGTTGTGTGGACCGAACACGCCGTGACGGAGGAGAAATGTTCTCACTGTAAAGAGAAGCCTCTTCTCCATCACGCCTAAGTTCTGGTTGGGCAGCGATTGGATCTTGAGCAATAGCGAAGCCACAACGGTAGCTAGTGGTTGGCTAATTTTGTGTAGCAAAGGCATAGTTTTTTCTGGTGGTTACCATGGTGGAGGTGATGGAATTTGAAGTTTATTGTTTCTCACAGACAGTGCCTATGTTCTGAATGAGTTTCAGAGGATTACCTGAATAAGGTTGAAGATGGTGGATTCCTTCGTAACACAACGGCGGCGATGGTGGTGCGATGAGTGAATACATGTAAAAGACACTCTAATGCTCAAGATAGACCGTGCACAAGATGGGCAATATCTAGAGGGTCAAATCTATACATTGGTGACTTGGTCGGGTATTTCTAGGTGAGTGTCATGGAGGGAAAATCCCTTTGAAATAGGTAGTTAATGATAATGAATGTCATTACTGAGGATCCTTACAAAATAAAAATCAATTAGAACAATTATCTGTTTGTAATTGTAATTCATTGAAAATCAGGATTTGAAGGAGGGATTTCCTCCTTGTTTGCTAAGCACTGTTGTGGCTGCTAGTACGTGCACCATGGGTTGGGATTCGTATTGGACAAGTCGGGTTGGTTGGGTTGCTCCTGAGTGGAATAACCCAAAACTTCTAGAAAATAACCTATAGTTAAATAAATCAAACCCACCATCCCTCTTCAATGTCCCTTCACCAGCGCATTGTAAATTTGCAATACAAAGCAAGTTTTCTTGTTCCTCTCATCTGCCTCTTTCCTTAATTTTGTGTGTGTGTGTTTTTTTTAAAAGATTATTTATACGCATGTATGGGGAAGTGCACGGCGTACCAAATACACCTGATCCACTTTATGCATATATATTATTATCACTCATTGTCTACTCCCCTACATTCGATGCTTCCTTCTAAATCCTCCTATCACAAATTTGAATTTTTCCTAATATTTAAATAATCCTCCTTCTATTATTTTTTGTTTTTTTTCAAAGTATGGATGCGAGAGTAGCTGACTTTTGCCAGCTGATATTTTGAACGAGGTACGGGGGTGGGAGTCCAACCACCCCACCTTTAATGGCGGCTTGAGTTCGATACTCCTAGGCCAAAGCTCCGGTGGCATTCAGCTGTTATCTATTTACATAAATGCTGTTTCTCTAAATTTTAATAGGGTAATTTTATGGTATTTGTCTCTTTTTTTAAGGGTATTATTCTATCCTGAACCTTGAAGGTGCTATAATCATTTTAGATAAAATATTCTTTACTGTAATAGTTTTTTTGAATGTTGGTGTAAGAGATTAAGTACTTACAAAGATATTATTCTGGACTGTGGTCCGGGGTTCCATCCAGAAGGATCGACCCGACATACGAACCGCTAGATTCCACCATCAAAACCCTGGCCAAGGCCTTACCACCTCGGTCCACGGCATCGGGCTCTGACGATAGCCAGACCTATGCAGATTTCCATTACTGCCTACCATAAGGATTGACCACTAAAGAGACAGCCCTGACAAGTCAAAGACGGACCTCAACGATCGTGTGACAGTCCCGACAAGTCAGAGATGGACCTTAACGATCGTTGAGGACAGTCCCGATAGGTCAGAGACAGACCGCAACAATTATGGGTTGAAACCTCTGTCAAGGCACGATCCTAATGTACCTTTGTCCTACACGGATTGCATGAGGATTCCAGTCATGCTCTCTATATATACCAAGCTAAGTTAACCTAAAAAGGTATCTGCGATTACATTGCATAACACTTCTTGTACATTGCCTGACTTGAGCGTTGGAGTCCCATTGCAGGTACCCACCTCCTGGACTTTATACAGTTGGCTGCAGCTGCGCAAGGAGGAAACCACCACACACGTACCTATCTCAGGTACCTTCTGAATCCACTTCAGAACATTGGCGCTGTCTGTGGGAATCTGATAAACTTCCATTCTCGCATTAACTATGGTGAGCGCAAGACACAACCAGAGGAAAGGAAGCACTGCGCATGCTACCCCTAGCCAAATACAGGGCCCAACAGCACAGCGCGACCCTCCTTCCGTCACACCACCAGAAACCTCCGCTACTAGAAGCAGGCCCGCTATGGTGGAAACTCTCAATGATGGACACGAGACTTCAGCCTCTGCTGAAAGCCCTGCTTCGTCTCGAAGGGTTTCAATCTGTAACAGGCTTGTCTTTCCTCATGGTGGAGCTAACAATACAAACCATGGAGCAAACCGTGGAACTAGGATCCTTGTGCATGCTCGCTTGGGAACCTCCCACGACAACGTGGACCATGCGTCTCACTACGAAGACAATGTCGAATCTGAAATAATGAAGAATGACCTTCGAGAGTTGTTGCATCAACAAACAATGCTCATCGAAGGTCAGCGGCGTTTGCTAGAAGAACAACATCGTCGGTTAAAGAACCTTGAAAGATCGGTGGGGATGGACGACGACAACGGAGAGCGGGATGTAACTCGTAATGAGCACACCGTCTAGCGTGCTAGCACCGGGGTTTATGGAAACCATAACTCGGTCCCGACCGTCAACAACAATTCTTGGATGCTCTAATGGCATATAGGGTTCCAAGGAACTTCAAGCCTCCGAGCAACTTGGAGGCCTATGATGGAACTACGGATCCCCAAGAGCACCTGGACGCTTACACTCAGTCCATGCAGCTCTACGGATACACCTCGGAATTGCTATGCCGAGCTTTTCCTCTCTTTCTAAAGAAGGACGCCCTCCGTTGGTTTGTCACCTTACGAACAAAAATCACCGGATGGGAAGACCTGATACAACGTTTCTTGCAACACTACACCACAGCAAAGGAACGATCGAAGTCGATTGACTCCCTTTCTGGGATCCGCCAAGGAAGTTCTGAATCCTTGCGCGAGTATGTCAAAAGGTTCAATCAAGCCTGTGTGGGCATTGAAAACCTGGATGACAGGATAGCCCTCCATTATGCTAGAAACGAACTCCGAACTGACTCGGGCTTCTTCATGTCGTTGGCAAAAAAGAAGTCGGTGAGCCTAGATGAGTTTCACTTACGGGGGGATAAGTACGTCGAGCTGGCGGAAGTCACCAGGGCCAAAGAGAATTTGGAGAAAGACGAACCGTTTCACCAGAAAAAGAACCACAACACCAATCAACCCCATGAATCCTCCAAGAGTGAACGATACTGACCCAAGTATTCTGAGTATACTCCTTTGAACACCCCTCGAGAGACAATCTTGAAGGAGGTCCTTCAAACCGAGTTCCAGGATATCAAGGGGTCACCACCCGTAAAGAAACAATTTCAGAGGGACCATTCGAAACATTGCAGGTGGCACAAGAGCTATGGCCACAAAACGGAAGATTGTTACTAACTCCGGGATGTTATCGAGTCCCTGATCAAGGAGGGACGATTGCAAAAGTACATCAGCGGTCTCCGAGGAGGCGAAGACTGCGGTAGGCGCAGGGATCAGAGACGAAGCCGCAGCCCCCGGCGAAGTCCAAACCAGCAACGATCGTGGGACAATCCCAACAGGTCAGAGACGGACCTCAACGATTGTTGAGGGCAGTCCTGACAGGTCAGAAACGGACCGCAATGATCATGGGATAAAACTTCTGTCAAGGCACGATCCTAATGTACCTTTGTCCTACACGGATTGCATGGGAATTCCAGTCACACTCTCTATATATACCAGGCTAAGTTAACTTAAAAAAGTATCTGCGGTTACATTGCATAACACTTCTTGTGTGTTGCCTGACTTGAGCGTTGGAGTCCAATTGTTGGTACTCACCCCTTGGACTTCACACACTTGGTTGCAGTTGCGTAAGGAAGAAACTACCATACACGTGTCTATCTTAGATACCTTCTAAATCTACTTCAGAATAGATATTTTAATGTTCAAATAAATTAGGGTTTAAAATGTAGAGGATGAGAAAAAGATTCTCATCATGAAATATTGTGAACTATTTATAAAAAAGTAAGTGTTATGAATATCAAATTATGATGGGAGCAGATTAGTCATTCTAATGGTTAGAGAAAGTTTCTTAACACCTTCTTTATTTGGAATTGACTCTTCTCAGGTCCATCGGAAGAAAACATTTCTTTTGTCCATTGAATAAATTTTTGTCATATTAGTTTTTGGACTTGGTTCTTTTAGGTTCAATTCTCAGTTAAAAATAGGTATAATACCCACTAAATATTTCATTAGCGGTTGTTTATTTCTAATAAAATTTTAAACATTTATTACTAAATTAATATTTAATAAATATTTAACAACTCATACCAAATATTGTACCCATTAAAATATCATAGAAATTCTCATTTTAGTATAATACAAAAAAAAAAGTACAACAACATAACAAAGCCGGTATCTATTTACCAACCTGATCAATGTCTGATACTCTTTAATTCTTCCATTTTCTCTATCTTATTCTTCTTCTGCTCTCTCTATTTTATTTTCTTTCTCTTTTTTTTTATGTGATTTCATTATGTTTGTGTTTATACTACAACTTTTTTTTTATTTCAATTTATTTTATTTTAATAACCATGAGTACGTTTATGTTTTGAAATAAAATTATATTAATTTTTGACCGTAAAATACAAATAAAATTAAATTTAATTTTAATGCAGTGGTGATATAAAATATTTTATACTAAAAATTAAATATATATAATTATATATATAACTTTTTAAATAATTATTATGAGAGTTAAATATTTATAATGATATAACAATGTCAAGTTAATTGATAGAAAAAACTTTTACACATCACAATTAAATCATAAAAAAAAAAGTAAATATAGTTGGAAAAAACAAAAAAGAGATACACCAAATATATATATACATAATAGAATGTAAAAAATATCTGTCACGGAAGCATAGACTAGTTGTTTTCAAGGTGGCCTAGCTAACAAATTAGTGTATGACACCGAAGCAAGTACGTTGCAACCACAAATTAACTAATAGCAAATTTGTAACCTCTAAGGTTAATAGCTGATCATTTTGAGGTACCTTCGTGTTTCCCTGTATCTAGTTGATAAAGCCTTTAATTCTATTCTTCCTAACAAATGCGTTTCTTTTTCTTTCCATCTTCATTATATTATTCTCTTGTTCTCTGGGGGACTTGGGGCAAGTGCGACCAAAATGGACTCAAACCAAACATTATTCTCTGCAATAACGGTATTGAAAAACCAGCCATTTGATGATCGTCAACAATTCTACAACGTTTGCTTTGATCTGCCACCAAAGATAACATCAGATGGCATATGGGCTAGTCACACTACTGGTGCATTTCCTTCACAATCTTCATTTACAATGCTTGAGCTGCAAATAGTTTCCATTTTTGTGATCACGCAAAGCTTTCATTTCTTTCTCAAGCGCTTGGGGTTCCCTTATTTCGTTTCACAAGTGATGGTATGCATCCTCCTTCTATGATCTCTCTCTCTCTCTCTCTCTTTTCTAGTGCCACTTTCTCATCCCCTTCTAGCCTCCCATGAATTTTGTTATTGGATAGAGTTATGTAATTATGTTGAAAGGGAAAACATATATTTTTCTATGCATAAACCCATCATTATTACCTATGCAAAAGTTCATCAACCATGCAAATAAGTAGTTTATGTCATTTTCTCTCATAACATTACAATGTCATGTTTTTAAGTAAAAAAGAAAAAATACGAATTCAATTATCTTATTTTAAGGAAATTATTTTCTCCTTTATTTAGACGCTTCAATGAAAAGAGTCATCTACATTGCCTGCGTTATATACGATTTGGATACTCCACGGTTTCTGCAGTTTTAGAACATTGGCAGAAAATCGGTGGGTCCCATGATTTAAAAATTTCAAGGCACCTTTTTTATTACTGAGAAATATTTTAGTAAAAACTTTCTATTTTAGATATATAAATTAATCTTTAATATGTATAAAATAATTTTAATATAAAGATGTGTATTTTTAATATAACTTACATAACTTTACACATGTTAAAAATTAATTTATATGTCTAATCCTACACAAGAATCTTTTATTATATTATTATAATAATAAAACAAGACAAACACACTCCTCAATTCACGATCTCTCTCTTTTTTTTTTAGTAAAATAAGTAAAAGTGTAACAAAGGTATAAAAATAATGGTGTGTAATATTTATTTTTCTGAAAATTTTGTTTTATATCTTGTGTCTATTTTTCCTCAAATGCACTACAGTTGAACTCTAGGATTCAAGTATCATTACATATGGCCCTGGCTGTGACTTACCATGTGATACACAGCCCCATATTTTAGTCCTGGACGTGTATGAGTCACATACTCACAATTTGTACAGCCTAGATTCATAATCACATGGCCCTGTGTACCAAATACTCATATTTATCTGGTACACAGCTTGAGATGTGTGATTGAGGTTATACACGTTTTTTCCCATTAAAAAATTCCTAAATGTCATTGTAAATAAGTATGTATTACACATTATGTAAATTATAACTATTAGTTTAGTTAGTTATAGTCAGTTAGATATATAGCAGAACAATTAGTTAGTTAGATAAGAACAATTAGTTACAAGTAGCTCATATAACGTGTATATATATGAATTTTCTAATGAATGAGAAGACACAAATTCTCTTTCTCTCAACTCAGATATTGTAATATGGTATCAGAAGTTTCTTAATTCTGCATTCTTTTCTCTCTTCATTCTTTGTTCTTTGATTCATTCTTTTCTGATCATTCTTGATCATTCTCTTTTCTTTGTTCCAATGGCAACTTTCAATGTTGGTGATGATTCTACACCCTTTTCTTCTTCATCCCTCTAACAACCCTGGATTATTACTTGTCTCTCAGTCATTGACAAGTGATAATTACAACTCATGGAGCAGATCAATGAAGATAGCTTTGAATGCCAAGAACAAATTTGGTTTTGTGGTTGGTTCTATTCCAAAACTTGATGACACAGATCCTATGCTTCTTGCATCCTAGGAACGAAACGATAATATAGTGAGTTCTTGGTTACTTTATGCTAGTATGATCTACTCAGTCTCAGCTCAAGCAATCTGGGAGGATCTTAGGAATCGTTTTCAGCAGTGTAATGGACCACGTCTATTTCAGCTTCGAAAAGATTTGTTAACTCTTTCTCAAGATGCACTTTCTGTCACACAGTACTTCACCAAACTCAAAATCATTTGGGAAGAACCGAGTGATAGTCATCCTTTACTTCATTGCACATGTGGTGGAGCCAAGCTATTGCAAGATTATTTTCAATCTGAGTATGTCCTATGTTTTTAGATGGGTTTAAATGAAACTTTTTCTAAAACCTGTGCTCAAATTCTCCTAATGGATCTACTTCCTCCTATTAACAAAGTATTTTCCTTGATTCTCCAAGAGGAAAAGCAGAGGGAACTTGTGGTAATCTATTCTCAGCATTGTAATTTACAAACAACTTTTGCTGTGAAATCAGTGGGATCCAAACAACATTCAAATTCTACTCAAAGAATTGGAAATAAAGATAGGTCCCTATGTACTCATTGTGGTGTTTATGGCCATATTAAAGAAAAATGCTTCAAACTACATGGTTTTCCTCCCGTTTACAAGAAAGGTTTCAAGAACTGTAAATCAAGTATCTGATTCCATTTCAATTCAAGCTGGTAATAATGCATTGCATTTTACTCCAGAACAATATCAACAACTCTTAACAGCTATCACATCCCAGATATCTTAGGCTACTCAACCAAATGTGGAATCTCTTAATCCTTCTTCCATAGGTACTGTGTTGTTTGCAAGTTTTTCTCAAATTCATGTGCATCCTGATGTATGGCTTGTAGATTCTGGTGCAATAAGTCATATTACACATTCTTTGGATAATTTTGTTCAAATGTCTATTTTAGATAATTCCTATGTTACTCTTCCAAACAATGATCGGGTTCAAATTCATTCCATAGGCTCTGTGCAGTTAACTCCAAATTTGGTTCTTCCAATGTTTTATACATTCTCCAATTTCATGTGAACCTCATTTCTCTTAGTGCACTACTAAAATGTTTTCCTTTTTCAGTTTCATTCACCAATACATCTTTTCTTATACAGGATCTTAAAAGTTTGAAGGTGATTGACAAGGGTAACTTGCTTGGAGGCCTTTATGTCTTCGAACATGTTAGCTCATCATCACTCAAGACTATATCATATTTTAGTTCACACTCTACTTGTTTCTTGCATATTGATGTAAAAAATAGTCATATAAATAATTCTGTTGTTCCTAAACATACTTCTTCTATTACTTCCTTAAATTTTGTAATCAACATTTTTTCTGTTTCCTTTGATACTTTGCGTGCAAGACTTGGCCATTTGTCTCACAAAGTTTTGCACAAATTAAATGATGCTATTTGTTTACCTAAATCTAGTCCTAGTTCTATATGTCACATTTGTCCTTTAGCAAAATTTCGTAGATTATCATTTGTCTCAAATAATCATGTCTCTAGTTCTGCATTTGACTTAGTTCACTGTGATGTCTGGGGGCCATACCACATCCCAACCTATAATGGTAAGCAATATTTTTTAACTCTGGTAGATGATTGCACAAGGTTTACTTGGACTTATCTCATGGCCACAAAATCAGAAGCTATTATCTTACTACAACAATTTTTTGAAATGGTACTCACACAGTTTGGAAAAACTATTAAACACTTGAGATCTGATAATGCTAAGGAGCTAGCTTTACATGATTTCTTGAAAAATAAAGGGGTTATTCACTAGTGCTCTTGTGTATCACCTGAACAGAATTCTATAGTAGAGAGGAAGCATCAACATTTGCTCAATGTGGCTCAAGCCCTCTATTTCCAGTCCAAGGTTCCAATCTCATTTCGGGGGGAGTGTTTGCAAATAGTCACTTTTCTAATCAACAGAACCCCTGCACTATTGTTACAATTTAAGACTCATTTTCAGAAATTATAGAATAAGGAGCCTGATTATGCATCATTAAGAGTGTTTGGCTGCCTGTGTTTTGTTGCAACTCTTCCTTCAAACAAAACAAAATTCAGTCCAAGAGTTATTCCATGTGTCTTTCTTGGTTATCCTCTTGGGTACAGAGGATACAGACTCTACAATCTGGAGACAAAACAATTCTTCATCTCAAGAGATGTTCATTTTCATGAATCCACATTTCCTTTTTAGACCTTACCTATTACTGAGTTCAACAATGATCTTTTTCTTGATTTTGTTCTTCTTGTTCCTCAAATAGATATTCCTGTTCCTCAAACAAATATTCCTATTCCTCAAACAAATATTCCACACATTATTCAACCTCAAGAAATCATTTCCTCTTCCAGTCCAGCACAACAATCACCCTCACTAGGCCCAAGAAGGTCATCCAGAGCTTCCAAGTTACCATCCTACTTACAACAGTATCACCGTCACTTCACTTCAGCATTATATCCAATTACTCATCACCTAACCTATGATCACCTTAGCCATCATTACAGACAATTTATCATGCATGTGGATTCTATTTTTGAACCAATATTTTACCATCAAGCAGTTAAATATCCTGAATGGCAAAAGGCCATGGCCCTTGAATTGCAAGCATTGGAAAACACTCACTTAGGATGTTGTCCTATTACCAGCAGGGAAACACCATTTGCTGCCATTGAATCTACAAGGTTAAGTACAACTCAGATGGTATAGTAGAAAGACATAAGGCTCGTCTAGTAGCTAAGGGCTACACACAACAAGCTGGAGTTGACTTCTTAGACACCTTTTCACTTGTTGCCAAACTCACAACAGTCTGTGTATTGCTATCAATTGTTGCTATTAAAGGATGGAAATTGTTGCAACTAGACATTAACAATGCATTTCTAAATGGTGAACTATTTGAGGAAGTATACATGGACTTGCCACTGGGATATCCTAGAAAGGGGGAGAACCTAGTATGCAAGCTCAACAAATCCTTATATAGATTAAGACAAGCATCTAGACAATGGTTTCAGAAATTCTCCAATGCTTTGATCACTCATGGTTTTCACCAATCAAAGAGTGATTATTCGTTATTCTGTAAGGGGACAGGTCCTTCCTTGGTTATCTTACTGGTTTATGTTGATGATATCATCATAGCTAGTGCCAATTAGCATGAGATACGACATGTTCAATCTTTGCTACAAAGTCTATTCAAACTCAAAGTGCTTGGTAATTTGAAGTATTTCCTTGCGTTGGAAATTGCAACTGCAGCAAAGGGAATATACTTATGTAAGAAGATATACACTCTTTCCTTACTTTTGAAGGCACTGGATATCTAGACTGTAAACCAGTATCTTTACCCATGGAGCCAAATTCAAAATTCAACAGCTCAGATGGTGATTTACTGGAAGATTCTTTTATGTACCGAAGGATAATTGGGAGATTAATGTACTTGACTATTTCACGACCTGACATATGTTATGCAGTGAATAGATTAAGTCAATTCATGAGTTCTCCAAGGACTCCTCATTTGCAAGCTTTACATCATCTTCTCAGATATTTTAAGAATGCTCCAAGTCAAGGCATATTGTTCTCAACTTCTTCATCCACATCAAAGCTTTTGCTGATGCGGATTGAGGAAGTTGTCTCGACACAAGGAGATCAACTATAGGGTTCTGTGCTTTCTTGGGTGATTCCTTGGTTGCTTGGAAGTCTAAGAAACAGCACATTGTATCCAGATCTTCGACAGAAGCAGAATACCAAGCTTTAGCTAGTGTTTCTAGTGAAATCACGTGGTTAACAACATTGTTGCAAGATTTGGAAGTTCAAACAGATGCTGCTATGATTTTTTGTGATAATAAAGCAGCTATTCACCTTTCCACTAATCCCACTTTTCATGAAAGATCAAAACACATGGAGATTGATTGCTATTTCATTAAGGAAAAGGTGAATGCTGGTTTGGTTAAATTGGTGAATGTCAAAACACAACACCAACTTGCAGATTTGTTAACAAAATCGGTTCCTATTGCTCAATTCAAAGTTCTCATGTCCAAGTTGAGAGTATTAGACATCTACTTCCCACCTTGAGGGGGAGTATTACACATTATGTAAATTATAACTATTAGTTTAGTTAGTTATAGTTAGTTAGTTAGTTAGATAACAGAACAGTTAGTTACAAGTAGCTCATATAACGTGTATATATATGAATTTTCTGATGAATGAGAAGACACGAATTCTCTTTCTCTCAACTTAGATATTGTAATAGTATGACCAAAATCTAATATCTCCACTTTTGCAGGCTGGCTTTCTTTTAGGCCCATCGATTCCGACAGGACCATTGGACAAATACAAACAGATGTTATTTCCATACGGGAGTCCGAACATACTGAACGCAATATCATCGCTTGGCTACGCATTCTTCCTGTTTCTGAACGCTGTGAAAATGGACTTCACCTTGATAACAAGAACAGGCAATAAAGCTTGGGTCATCGGTCTTTCCTCAATTCTAACACCCATAGCTGTTGGTTTCTTCATCATCAAGACATTCGATCCTTTCTGGGTAGATACCATTGGGAAGGCAGAAGCAGAGGCCTTGCCTATAGTGGTGATATCTCACAGCGGTTGTTCCTTCACTGTCATTGCCTCTTTGCTCACCGACCTCGGAGTCCTCAACTCTGAACTTGGACGCCTTGCACTCTCCTCTGCTTTTGTGAGCGATCTATCAAGTGGAATCGTGGCAGGAGTTGGCACCGCCATAATGAGCAGCATGAAAACTGGATGGTCAAGGGTTATTCAAAATTTGGTTTTATATATTGCGTTTCTATTCATAGTTCCACTGATTGGGCGCCCAGCAATGAGGTGGGTGGTGAGACACACACCAGAAGGTGGGCCTGTGGACAAGATATATATCTATACCATCATCGTCGTGCTCCTGGTGTTGGGGTTCATTGCAGGACTATTCAATCAGCCTTTCTTAGCAGGAGCTATTGTCCTGGGTCTTGCTGTCCCAGAAGGTCCTCCTTTAGGGTCTGAATTGGTTTACCAACTTGACTTGTTCACAACGTGGTTCCTCTTGCCAATCTTTGTCACTAGCTGCACCATGAAGGTGGATCTTACCCTATCTGGCACTCCCACCTTGGTTGGGGTCATATCCTGCTTCATCATTATGGTCCATTTGATTAAATTGCTACAGTGCTTGGGAATTTGCTGGTTCTGCAGCTTGCCCTCCAATGACGGTTTCTGCCTTGCTCTCATTTTGAGTTGCAAAGGTGTTGTGGAAATTTGCTCCTTTATCCTAGTTTACGATGCCATGGTAATTAAATCCCTCATGCATTTTATAAAACCAAAAATAAAAGCACTTGCATTAATCTCATTTTATTTAGAGTAAATGTCGATTTTATTCCTACAAAAATATACATTCATCACATTGGTTATGTAATTATGAGCGACATCAAATTGATCCTTCAATAACAATTTATGCTATCAGTTTTGTTTTTTTGAAGGACCAATTTGACGTAAGTCTATGGACCAATTTGATGGCATAAACCTGACATTAAAGGACATATTTGATGTCTGCAAAATAGTTTGTGTATATGAAAAATTTTAACTTCGTTCAATTATTGAAACAATTTTTCTAGATTTTAATTCATCATCCACTGTAAATATTGCAGTTACAAAGTCGAGAAGCAATAGGTGTTATGATTATCTCAGTCTTGATCATAGGAACAATTTCGCGGATTGGTGTAAAGGCATTGTATGACCCTTCGAGGAAATACGCAGGCTATCAGAAAAGGAACATTATTAATTTAAAACCAAACTCTGAACTTCGGGTGGTTGCATGCATCCACAAACCTAGCCACATGATTCCCATCAAGAATGTCCTCCAGCTTTGTTCTCCTCAACTAGGCAATGCACTCGTGGTAGATGTGTTGCATCTCATGGAGCTAGTTGGAAGGACCACTCCCATTTTCATCGCACATCACCTTCAGAAAAGAGAAGGGTCAAGTCACCACAACTACTCTGGAGAAGTCATTGTAACCTTCGACCTTTTTGAGCGTGACTATGCAGGTTCTGCAACAGTGAACACTTACTCAGCCATATCTCCAGTGACCCTGATGCACGAAGATGTTTGTCATCTTGCTCTGGACAAACTTGCATCCCTTATAATTCTTCCATTTCATATAAGATGGACAGAAGATGGTTCCATTGAATCAGAGGACAACAACATAAGGTCACTGAATTCCAAGGTCTTGGAAAAGGCACCATGCTCAATCGGGATTCTAGTGAATCGTGGCTCTTCAGGCCATCGTTCAACAAATTACCGAGTAGCCATGATTTTCTTGGGTGGACCAGATGATAGAGAAGCTTTGTGCTTGGCCAAAAGGTCAGCCAAAGATTCCAATAATAGCTTGTTTGTGTATCGCTTGCTTGCATATGACCATGATTCCACAGATTGGGAACACATGATTGATGATGAGGTGCTAAGAGAGGTGCGTGGAGCTTATGTTAAACTTGAAAATGTGACATATGAAGAAAAAACTACAGAGGATGCATCCCAGACAACTTCCTTCCTCAAAGACATAGCAAATAAATTTGATTTTATTATAGTTGGGAGACGTAATGGGATCAATTCTTCTCAGACAGATGGATTGGAAAGTTGGACTGAATTTTCAGAGTTGGGGGTGATTGGTGATTTGCTTGCTTCACCAGATATGGAGACTAAAGCACCAATTTTAGTTGTGCAACAACAACACACGACGACTAAGTCGTGACCAGAGAAGTTGACTTTTTTTTTTTAATTTTTATTTTTATTTTTAGTTTGTATTGTTTGAGGCTTACAGCTATTTTCAGGTTCTAATGTTCTAGCTCAAATCTTTTTTCATCTCCATATATGAGTATATATATGAATAATTCTATATCAACTGATGTATGTCAAGTCTCTCTAATAGCTAGCAGATCACATTCTTTCGCAGGTTCATGCATCCATATCAGCATAGTTAAAAAATTACGCAACTAGCTAATTAACTTTTTTGTATCTCAATATTATTCTCACAATAAATTTGAAGACTATAGCTAGGCCCTAGACGGATATACTCATGCACTCGAGAAGATAATTTTGAAATAACATCAAAATGAAAGATATTACAAATTTACAACACAATAAAAAATTCAAGGTGTCATAAACTATACCCCACAAACAAAGCGCATAGTTGTCCTAGTGAAAGAGTAACGTCCAAAATATTAGTACTAATGACGTATCTAATTTACGTATCAATAATTAAAATTTGATATATCACTTATGAATATCATTGATTTTTTACAAGTACTTAATATTTTACAAATATTAAAATATGAGCCTTTCACATAAATATAATATACATACATTAAGAAATGAAATTTATACAAACTGTACATCATTGTGCATTATATATATAGATTGTCTCATGGCACAAAATCGATATAACTAATTACAAATATCTAAACAAAAGAGCTAAACTAATTCTTCATGTTAAACTCCATCTTGCTTGGCTGGCTGGTTCCTGCTTGGAATCATCATGGAAAATCATAAAAGCAGAGGGTGAGAATTATGAATTTTTCAGTAGTTTAATAAAATCATGTCATCACAATAATTTTAACTATTTCAGAAAAAAATTCATTTCAAAATAATTCTTATTTAGTAGAAAGGTGACAAAAATGTCAAATCAGATCACTTCTCTTCTCAAAATAAACATCCCATTTATCATTATAAAAACTCATTTATATCATTGATTATCAAAATCATATCAAGAAATCTCATTTCTCAGAATTCATATCTCAAATTATAATTCACATCATCAAATTTCGAGTCATCAAGTCATAAATCATTTCATCAAATTTCACGTCATCAAATCATCATGACATATGTGTCATAATAAAATCAATGGTATAGAGGGTATACTAGCCTCACATTACCATTCACTTGGTAGTAGCCTGTTTTCAGGTTGGTGCACATCAACCTATTTATTAAGATCCATTTTCCACACAGAACTACTCCAGGTAACTAGGCCAAGTCTTTCTCAGTCTAGTAAAGAGGAAGTATATAAATCCTCGGTCTAGACCTAAGGGTAGACTTCAAACTATCATGATAAGGAGAAGGTACGTTTCCTCATAGTATCAATCGTCTGGGATAGAGAGAGAGGTACGTTACTCAAACTATCTAGGATTTAGGATCACCCCAAGTAGTAGGGGTGTCAAAATGGGTCAAGCCCAATGGGCTGGCCTGAATAGTCTGACAAAATAGACGGGCTGAGCTAGCAAAATGTCAGCCCGAAACTTACATGACCCAAATGGGTTGAACCTGAATGGGTCGGACCAGCCCGCTTTTTTAACACTACATAAGGCTAAATGGGCTGGGTTGGACTAGCAAAATGTCAGTCTGAAACTTACATGACCTGAATAGGCTGGCCCGAAAATGGCCTGACCCCGAATGGGCCAGCCCGGCCTGTTTTGACACCCCTACCAAGTAGTGAGGGAATTATCCATCCTCTACTACTTGATGACTAGGGAAGCTCGGGTTATTAGAGCGGGACCTCTCCTAGTACGATGTGATTCGGGGACGAACCATGCGGAAGCTGGTGGGTATGTGACACCTGGGGCCGACGAGGGTGGGGAGTGGTCACCAGTGCAAAGAGATGAAGCATGGACAAGGAGCGGTTCCTAGCAGGCTTCTAGGCGAAGGGACACACGAATGAACTAAATACACACTAGAATGAGAGGGATTCAGAGACTGTGCAGGTATGAGACTGCATAGTTAAGGGTGACTTAAAGGAATTGATTAGCACCACCCATATTAACAAGATGCATCTTCTTTTTGGGAGCCAAGAACATAAATACTCCATGGTTAAGCGTGCTTGACTTGGAGCACTTGTGGGATGTATGACCTCCTGGGAAATTTCCTATGATGCTTGTGAGTGAGGACAAAGCACACTGAAAAAACCAGTGTTGATTTGTGGAGACACTTATCAATCCTGCACGCAATCCGAGACGTTACATAGGTAAAGAAGGAGGTGTTCCTTAACCTCAAGTACTCTGGTATAGAGAGATTCCCATATCCTCTCTTACCATTGTCCGAGCCATACCCTAAGTACAAGGTATATCCAGAACCCAACTCAGCTTAGTTCCACAAAGGGATACCATGCAATCTTATGTACATAAACTTTTTTTCTCATCATAGGTAATCAAACTCATCATTCAATCTCATTTGATTCAAACAAATCATAAAATCATTCTTCAAATTGGTTTGGATGCATAATCATTTCACAATCTAGTGAATTTCAATCATTTAATTCCAGGTTTAAGGTTTGTATTTAGGTCCCATGGGATAAAGAACTATGTTTCTATCATTTTCAGACCAAAAACCTCAATGTATGGGTCTGATAATCGATTACTAGGCCTTAGTAATCAATTACTAGCTTGACAAAACCTGGTAATCGATTACTAAGGTGTGGTAATCGATTACCACTCATCAAGAAACTTGGTAATCGATTACCAGGGCATGGTAATCGATTACCAACTGTCCAGAAGCTCATTTCACATCTCTAGAAGAATCGATTACCAACTCGTGGTAATCAATTACCACTTGGGAATTTGTAGAAAAACATAGTTTTTATCCTATTCTAACCCAAACCAAACTAATAAACATCATAATCAACATCAAACAATCACAAATATGCATCCAAGTCACTCTGAAAACAACAAATCTCAATATAGGTATGAAACCTATTTTTTTTCCAAATCTTAAAACTCATCAAGAATTAAGTCAAAGAATCAAGTTCTCAAATCATAATCAACATACAATCATCTTTACCATTTCAAAATCATCATCCAAATCACAAGTTTCCAAGACTTTGGAAAACAAAGGAAGAATAGAAAAGGTAAAGAAATCCCCCTACCTCAACTTATCACCTTCTTCTTTCCCATTATCTTTTCTTCTTTCCTCTTATTGATCTTTGATTATTCCTTCCTCCTTTTCCCTTGTTTCCTCCCTTTTCTCTTTTCTTTTTCTTGGTTGAGCGGTTGGACAAATGAGAGAGAGAAGAATGAACGTGAGAGAATAGAGAGAAAAGTGAGAAGGGAAATAAAAATGAGAGAGAGAAAATGCGGTCAGGAATAGGAAATAATGGGTAGACAGGAAATCCAGCTTGAAACATTAGATCTATTAAGAATACTATAATATTTCCTTGATGAATTCTCTAACCTTCATAGGTATTATCGAAAATTCTAGGATTTCCTTCATTTCCCAGCTTTATATTTCCATATACTTCATTATGCACCTTTACTAGTTACTAAGCTTCACTATTCACCCCTAGGTTAAGTTAAGCTATATGGAATTGAACTAAGAAGCTTTCAAGCGTCCATTTTCGTCCTTTAAAAAAATTAGAAATAAATGTTCTATATTTATTTCTATATTCGTAGCTATTTAAGCTAAATTCTGAGTTTATTTGAACTATTTCTCAACTTCAGTGTTATATATTTATACTCAAATCAATCCAAATCATTATCAAAATCATCAAATATCTTTCACTAATTTTTTATTGAACTACTATAACTCTGATTAAGATTATTAGGTTAAGGAGTGTTAGTCATGACAACCATCACCCAAGAGGGCAGTGAATTGAGTGATCACAAACTTTTAAAACAACTTTGAGAAATTACGCATTTTGATATTTTCAATCAACACATACAGTGGAATAAGTCTAACAAAGGTACATCTATTAGAGATTTCTTAAATACCACCTGAGCTATAGGATAAATCAAGCAAATAAGCTAGATATCAAATTCAACTCAAGAATATATAATTAAAGCACAAATATAAAGAAGGTAGAGTTGAGAAAAATAAATATAATGATTTATCATGGTTCAGCCACCAAGCACTTGTGGCCTACATCTAGTCCCCAAGCTTAACTTGAGATTTTCTTTACTATCTCCTAGCCTTCACGGGTGCTAGGAAAACTTTTGTATAAGCAAGAACACTCCTCACACCTTGGGATACCTCACCCTTGTGTTAGAGCTTCCAACTCTTCAAGCTTCATAGTTGCTTGAAAAACCTTTATATTCAAGAGCACTCACAACACCTTTGGGATACCTCACCCTTTGTTTTTAAGTCTCACTACAAGGGATACCTCACCATTTTCTATCTTGAGGGATACCTTGTAACGCCCCGAAAATTAGTATTTTATTTGTTTTGGTCGATTCTGAATTATTTTGACTAATCCGACTCGACTTCTGTGAATTTTATGATTTATGTGATTTTTAAGAATTTTTGGGAGTTTTTACGTTTTTGATTATTTTAATATTATTTTGGGCGGTATATATAAGCCTCCGTATTTTATTTTTTTTCTCTCAATCTTTAATTATTTTTACTAATCTGATTTAATTTTCATGAGTTTCACAATTAATATGATTTTTTGTGAATTTTTATGATATTTCGATATTTTGAATATTTTAATATATTTTAGATATTTTAAGATATTTTGAATATTTTATTATATTTGAGACATTTTAAGATATTTTAGGATATTTTGAGATATTTTGAGATATTTTGAATATTATATTATATTTTTGATATTTTGATATATTTTGAATATTTAATATATTTCTAATATTTTGGTCATTTGTATGTGGGCTGGGGAGTCCCAGAAAAATAAAAATTTTTATTAGCCAGAAAGCTTTGTATTGTTGATTCTGAATGGAACTTACTAAACCCGAAACCGAAAACGGTTTTTGAAGTTTTATTTTCCTGCGATTTTATCTGACAAATAAAATCGGGGTATTTTTTTATTATCTATTGGATGATATTTTTCTTGAAAAATATCTAGTGGATGATTCTAGACGATGACTCATCGCAACGGGTCAATAGAAACTCGACATGTGGCGTGACACCTTAGCACTCATGACTCAGCAGATTTCGGAAGGTTCCAGAAGCAGTGACTCGCCCTGTGACTCACCGTAGTGAGTCACCTATTCCAGAAGCTTCTATGATGACTCACCATGCTGACTCAGCGCTGTGACTCATCATTGATGACTCAGCTGATGACTCAGCGCTGTGACTCACCATTGGTGACTCAGCTGATGACTCGTCATGCTGACTCAGCCAGTGACTCAGCTGATGACTAGTCATGCTGACTCAGCCAGTGACTCAGCACGCTGACTCGCCATGCTGACTCACCTGTTTTGGAAAATATCTACGCTGACTCATCATGTTGACTCATCGTAGTGAGTCACATATTCTAGAAACTTCTCTTTGATGACTCGCTCTATGACTCATCAAGGGCAATCAGTAGAAAAATGATCAATAATAATTGCTACCCAATTAAAAATAAGAGAAAAATTTAGGTATATTTTATTACCTATTCAACAATAGATACTGACCTTATAAGCAGTAATTATTGTTCATTACTTATAGTATACCGGAAAATATCTTGAGCCTACATCTTTTTCATAAAGTCTATAAATAGGAGGGCTTGGATTCATTTGAAACTTTGGCAAGAAGCTCTCACCCCCTTTTTCTCTCCTTGTGCTCCATGGCCATGGCTCCCAAATGGAGACAACCTTCATCCATTCATCTCACTTACTCTTTTACATATCCTTTTCTCCAAATAACCAAGAACAAGCAACCAAAATTCTCTCCTTTTCTCTTCCCCATGATTTCGGCCAAACACCAAGAAACCTTCTCCAAATTTCTATAATTCCTACCAATATCATTTCTTGAATCCTTTCATCAATCTAAGACACTTTCATGTTAGGAATTTCTCAAGATTCCTCCATCTTCATCTTCCTATCAAGCAAAAACCACAAAAGCTCATATCTCTCCTTTTCTCCAAGCTCACGGCCAACCCCACAAAAGTCATCTTCCAAGCTTTAATAATTCTAAACAACCTTAGATCTTGAATCTTCATGCAATTCTAAGGAACTTTCATGTTGGAGATTTTTCCTAAATCATCCATCTTCATTTTCGTTCTTCAAGCTCAAGGTTTGGTGTTTTAAGATGAAGTTTATGAAATTTTCACTATTGATTTCATTCTTTCCTTCTAAACCATATTTTGATCCATGGTTTTCTTATTCAAGCCTTAGATATTAATATTTCATGTCTTCTTTGATTTTCAAGAAGCTCTTGGTGGTCGAAGTTCATCTTGAAGGAGACAACAAGAGGACATACGAGGAACTTTGGAGGTTTCTTCAAGAGGTAAGAGAGAGATTACCCTCATCAACCATGTGTTAGTGGTGAGGAATGTATGTGTTTGTGGTGAAGAATCCATAAGGATTCATTCACTTGATTGTTTATTATTTTTCCTAATTGTGATTGATTATGTGTGCAAGCATGTCTAATAGCTTTAATATTTTGTATGTGTTTTATGATTGTTTTAACATGTGGTATGTGTACATATATACATAATAATTATTGTAACATGTAAATAATATACAAGGATTTGCATAAGTGTTCCAAAGAACACCAAAGGGGCTCACGACCTCAATAAGAAAAAGAGAACCAAAATGTTCTCAACCATTTTCTAAAACAATGATTTAATGAATTTAGGTAATACAATGAATTTGGAATTGATTTAGAAGATGAAAAATAATTTAAAGATCAAATGCAAAGACTTTGTTAAATTCGCCAACATGCCACATACTTTGATCCAAATTTATTTTCTAACTATGAACTAGATAATTTAATAAAAATAAATTAGATCAAGAATTTTATAAGAGATTAAATGTATGGAAATAAGTAGGAATGAATTATAAAGCATAGAATGATTTTCGGCCAATATGCCAAATTTAAATGTTTTTGATTTATAGAATTGTTTTCAACTAAGGTTAAGTAATAAATGCTAAAAGGAATTTTATTACAATGAGTTTTGAGGAAATGAAAGGATTAAAATTAAGTTTAAGAAGTCAAAACTAATGATTTTACTGTTAAAAGAAAAATACAGTAACTTTTGTAAATTTTTAACATAAAGCTCATATTATATTTTGAAGCGTGTTAGTGATTTTCAAAAAAGTTAAATTATACGGTTAAATATTAAGTAAAAGGAATTTTTACAGAAAAATTAAGAAACCATTATTATAAGTTTTCTAAGCAAGATACTGTCAATTTTTATTAAAAACGGACAAATAAGATAGAAAAGATGTCCAAAAGACAGTATACGGTATGAAAAATATTATACGTAGTTTAAACTTACTAAATATTATTTCTGTTTATTTAAACAGTAATTTTTAAAGAATTCGGACAAGAAAATAATTTAAAAATCTTACGCGATTGAGAAAACGTGTTAAAAACTCTACGCGATTTCAAAAACAGTAAAATATATTTACGCGATTTAAAAACGTTTGTAAAAACGACGGAATTGTGAAAACGCGATAAAATTTCTACGCGATTGACAAAACAGTGAATTTTACTGTCGGGCTAAGTGGTGAACCCGTACAGATTGTGAAACAGTATTTGTCTGGTGGGACTTACTGTATATTTTTTTCTCTGCCATGAGGGCATGAGTTTCTGCCATGAGGGCATGATTTTGTGCCATTGAGGGCATTTGCGTAAATACGCCTATTTTTATGCCATTGAGGGTATTTTGGTAATTTTCTTCTGGACATTTATTGAGTTAATGCTAATTTTGATGGATTGATTGACGAGGTGAATCACATCGTGTTGTCGGTGCGATAAACGTAGTGTGGTTCATTTTCTTTATGAACTTGGAGACGTTAGTGTGCGGAATCCCATATGTGGACAGTTGGGTTGCTCCTCTGGGCCGTGGCAACTAGCAACACACTAATGGACTCGACACACACTATTTTTAATCGAGATCTTGTAAAGTCTAACAGTACATTGCCTGTAGTGCCACAACGTTAGACCGTGAATGATAATCACATATTTTATTCATTAAGAAACCCTTATGTTTAGTCATTTACACTCTCCATATTCTTAATTGATTGAGTTTGGTATGATTTTGTGAGTTTAAGCTCAAATTGGTCTTAATTGAATATTTTCAGCATTATTGAGACTTGACACTATTTCTATATTTTGGCCATAACTTGAGTTCCTGATATCTGATAATCATGAATTTTACCTTGTAGGAAAGCTAGGAGGAAGCTCTACAACTTTTATGCAGAGCTCGGAGTCCGAAACAGATGTCTAAGGGACCTAAGTTTACATGGAAGTCAGAATACGGGTTCTGTCACTAGAATCCGAACGGTGTGCACTCATAAAATCATATCTCAAGCTGTAATAATGGAGATGGGCTGAAATTTGGATAGTTGATAGTTAAGATCCAAATAAACAACTTTCATGAAGAACACTTTTTGAAAAAATGAAGTCTAATGGGTCAGTTTGAGCTTGCAAGTCGGAACAGAGGTGCTGAAGTTGGGTTTGAGCAACCTGCGGTATTTGGGTCATATCTTAGGCTGTAGGAAGCCAAATTGGACTATCCAGATATGCATGTTATAGCCAAGACAAAGATCTACAACTTTCATGAAGAGTACTTTTCATGGATCTGAAGTATAGTTGGTCGTTTTTGGCTTCCAAGTCAGATAAGAAATTTTTGTCCTCAACCACCAACTCATCCATCCACTAATCCACTCATCCACTCATCCACTAATCCACCCACTCATCCACTAATCCACTCAACCAACCCACTCAACCACACCACTCAATCACCCCACTCATCCACCCATTCCCCTTTGTCATTTTGTTACCCTAGACTTCTATAAAAGGCATCATTGGTTATCATGAATAACAAGTTATATTCTCCTTCATTTCTCTCATAGTTTCTTCTTGTTTCTTCATAGTTTCTCATAGCTTTTGTATATTTTGATGCTCCCCTTCATGGTAATGGAGGGCTAAGCTACTTTCGGTCAATTTAGAACTCTTGAAGAGATTGTGGTTTGGATTCTTGAGATCTTGGTTATGTATTGTATTTGATTTGTAATTGAATTCCTCTTTTCTTCTTCTTGATCTTGAATGCATGAATGGTGATTCTATTTATGTTGATCTGATTTGATCTTGGTTTAAGATTGAGATTTGTGATGAAACTTAGAACTGATTGATCTAAATTAATCACAGAATTGAAAAGGTTAGGTTCTTGATTTGTGCCTAAGTTAATTGAATTCGGTACTTGAAATTAACATAGATCTTCATGAATGGTGTGATTGCGGATTTGTGATTATCACTTGTTAATTAAATTCTAGACGATCGTCTAGTATGAATTCTGGATTTGATGCAGAGATCTCGGTTAGATCCAAATTAACAATTCAATTGCGCTTCAAGTGTTCTATGAAGGGTCTATGATTGAATCCACCCAATCTTGGATAGGTTTCTAAATTGACTGCTCTTTAATTGTTATTTTTTTCTTTAATTTTGTTAAGTGCGATCTTAAATTGTCAAACCGCCCTTTGCTAATTTTCACTTGATTTGATTAAATTGCATCTACAATCCTTGTGGAGATGATCCGGTGTTGTCACTGTGCTACAAGCTTAGGTAATAACTTCGGTTATAATTTTGATGAGTTCAAGGCTCGTCAAAATTTTGCGCCTTCTGCTTAGGGGGATTAGTAAGTGTAATCTTTTCATTTTAAGTGTTTTTACTAACTTTTACTTTTTATTAACTTTTCTAACATTTTTATCCATTGTCTAGTGTATTTTGCTTATTTATTTGTTTTTGTGTGATGCATGACTAGGTCCGAGCCACGATAACTTGGTTGACTTTGATCCCGAGATTGATAGAACCTTGCATAGGTTGATTAGAGCTCGTAGGCTAAGTGCAAGAATTGCTTCGAATTTGATCTTAATATTGGGAGTGAACTTGAGATCTTGAATAATTTGAAACCATGGTGATAACATGCGAGAATAGAACTCTTAAGGAACTTGTTGCTCTTGATATAACTAACGGTCTTTGTGTATTCAATACCCGGATCTTAATGCGATTTTGAGTTAAAATCTGGATTGATACATTTGTTGCCCAAGTTTCACGGTTTTGCGGTGAGGATCCCTATAAGCATCTAAAGGAGTTCCATGTGGTTTGTTCAACCATGAAGCCACATGGGATCTCAGAAGAGCACATCAAGCTGAGGGCATTTCCTTTCTCACTTGCTGATACTGACCAAGGATTGGTTATTTTATCTTTCATCGAGGTTCAAGTAACAAGTTGGGTGACATGAAGCGGTTGTTCTTAGAGAAATTTTTCCCCTGTCTCTAGAGCTTTGCCATTAGAAAAGATATATGTGGCATAAGACAAATGACAGGAGAGACCTTGCATGAATATTGGGAAAGATTCAAGAAGCTGTGCTCGAGCTGTCCCCACCACCAAATCACCGATCAACTCTTAATTCAATATTTCTATGAAGGCTTGCTGCCAAATGACAGAAGCATGATGGATGCTGCCTCTGGAGGAGCCTTAGTAGACAAGACCCCTGCAGTAGCGAGAGATTTGATAGCAAACATGGCAGCTAACACCCAACAATTTGGCACACGAATTATTACCTCAACCAGAGGAGTCAATGAGATTCAATCATCTCATGTAGACCAACAAAGAATGGAACACAAACTTGATGAATTGACTTCTTTGGTGAGGCAGTTAGCAGTGGGACAACAAGCACCAATGTAGATGGCTGCAACTGTGTGTGACATTTGCTCTTGTTCATCTCATCCTACTGATGCATGCCCCACACTTTAGGATGGTGGTTCTATTTTTCCAGAGCAATCTGTTGCAGCAACTAGTATTTTTCTTGGTAGACCCCAATATCAGCAATCACAGCAGCAGCCCAGATATGATCCATTTTCTAATACCTATAACCCTCGCTGGAGGGACCATCCCAACCTGAGATATGGAAATTCTGGTCAACAACAATAACAACAGCCCTACCAACAGCAGCAACCGCAGTTTAGATACCAAGCTATAGTCCCTAGCAACAAGTACCAACCACCTGCATTTAGGCAAGCACAACCTGTGCCGCCACCCATGCAGCAGCCCCTCCAACTACTGTTCCAGCAGCCACTCCAGCTGAGCCACCTTTCGAAGACTTGATGAAACAGTTTCAGCAGAATGTCAATGCCACCATCCAGAATTTACAAACTCAAATTGGGCAGATGGCAACCACTCTGAGTGAGCTGAAAAGTCAAGGGTCGAACCAATTGCCTTCACAAACAGTCAACAACCCAAGAGGCAATGTAAGTGCCATTAGCTTGAGAAGTGGCAGAGAAGTTGACGGTCCTACTCCACCACAACCTGAACTACAAGTGTAGCAACCAGAAGGTGACCAGAAACAGAAGAAAGTGGATAGCTCAGTCCAAAAATCTGTGACACAGAAGAAATGTGCAGAGAATTCAAATCTGGCCATTCCACTACCTTTTCCAAACAGAGTCACACAGTCCAAGCATACTGCGTAAACAGAAATAGAAAGAGAAGTCATGGACACATTCAGGAAGGTGGAAATCAATATTCCCCTCCTTGATGCAATCAAGCAGATTCTCAAGTATGCCAAATTCCTCAAAGAGTTGTGTACTCACAAGAGAAGACTTAAGGGTGCTGAGAAAATAAGCATGGGCAGAAATATTTCTGCAATGATTCTACCAAGCATGCCACAAAAATGCAAAGATCCTGGAACTTTCACAATTCCTTGCACGATAGGTAACTCCAAATTTGAACATGCAATGCTAGACTTAGGTGCTTCAATTAATGTCATGCCTATGTTAATATATCAGTCCTTGAACATTGGCACTTTGCAACCTACTGGTATAGTGATTCAGTTAGCAAATAGAACCACTGCTCATCCTGCAGGAGTGCTAGAAGATGTGTTAGTTCAGGTGAATGAGCTAATTTTCCCAGCGAACTTCTATATTCTGAATATGGAAGATGAGTCTTCAACAAACCATGCTCCATTGATCCTAGGCAGACCTTTTCTCAAGACAGCCAAGACCAAGATAGATGTGCATGCTGGCACCCTTTCCATGGAATTTGGCGACGATGTGGTACAATTTAACATTTTTGAGGCCATGAGACATTCCCTAGAGGAGCATTCTGTTTTCCATGTTGATGTGATTGATATGCTAGTTGACGATGCTTATGCTGATATTTATGCTGAATTTCCTGATATTGCTGATTTTCTGGATTTTGTTACCTATGAAACATGTGTTGTTTGTGATATTGTACCATGTGTTGCATGTCTTTGAGATTTATGCGATTATGAGTGGTGATGTAGCTGCTAACTTGAATGATGCAGCATATGAAAATGAGAGTCAGAAGTATGTTGAATTTAATGTTGCTGAGTTAGTTGCCTCAAACAGCTTGCTACCCTCCATTGTACAGCCTCTATCCTTAGAATTAAAGATTTTGTCGGACCATCTTAAATATGCATATTTGGAAGATGGTGAGAAGCTGCCTGTGATTGTTGCTAAAAATTTGCAACCTGATCAAGAAGAAAAATTACTGCAGGTTTTGAGGCAGAATAAACAAGCCATCGGATGGACACTTGCAGATCTTCCTGGTATCAGTCCCTCCACATGCATGCATAGGATTTTGTTGGAGGAAGATACTAAACCAGTACGGCAGCCCCAAAGGAGACTGAACCCCCTGACTCTAGATGTGGTAAAGAAGGAAGTTACCAAGCTACTGCAAGCTGGCATTATTTATCCCATATCTGATAGTAAATGGGTGAGCCCCGTGCAGGTTGTTCCAAAGAAATCTGGGGTCACAGTAGTTGAAAATCAGAACAATGAGCTACTACCCACAAGAATTCAAAATAGCTGGCGGGTTTGCATTGATTATAGACGACTTAACCAAGCCACCAGGAAAGATCATTTCCCATTACCTTTAATTGATCAGATGTTAGAAAGACTAGCTGGTAAGTTGCATTACTGTTTCTTGGATGGATATTCGGGTTATTTTCAGATCCATATAGCCCCGGAAGACTAAGATAGAACTACTTTCACTTGCCCATTTGGCACATTTGCATACAGAAGGATGCCTTTTGGTCTGTGCAACGCTCCAGGCACCTTTCAAAGGTGTATGGTAAGTATATTTTCTGACCTTTTAGAAAATTGCATGGATGTATTCATGGATGACTTTATTGTCTATGGCTCTTCCTTTGATGCATGTTTGGATAGTTTGACTCAAGTTTTGCATAAATGCACTAAGGCTAACCTTATTCTGAATTTTGAGAAATGTCATTTCATGGTGGAGCAAGGCATAGTTTTAGGGCATATAATATCTAGCAAGGGTATTGAGGTAGATCTTGCGAAAATAGATGTTATTTCATGCCTATCTTACCCCACATGCATGCGGGAGGTTCGTTCTTTCCTTGGTCATGCAGGTTTCTATAGGCGATTCATAAAAGATTTCAGCAAAATTGTTCTTCCACTATCCAACTTGCTACAAAAAGAAGTGGAGTTCCATTTTGACCAGAAATGCAAGGATGCCTTCAATCACTTGAAGCAAGCATTGACCAGTACACCTATCATCCAACCACCAGATTGGACACTCCCATTTGAGCTCATGTGTGATGCCTCTAATTATGCTTTGGGAGCTGTTCTTGCACAAAGGGTCGGCAAAATATCTCATGTCATCTCCTATGCTTCAAGAACTTTATATCCTGCACAAGCCAACTACACCACCACTGAAAAAGAACTTTTAGCAATTGTTTTTGCTTTAGACAAATTTCGATCATATTTGCTTGGTTCTAGAGTGGTTGTGTTTTCAGATCATACAGCTCTGAAGTTTCTCCTGAAGAAGCTTGATGCAAAGCCTAGGTTGATTAGGTGGATTTTGCTCCTCCAAGAGTTCGATATTGAAATCCGTGATAAAAGTGGAGCAGAGAATTTAGTGGTGATCACCTAAGCCGAATTGAAAGGGAGGCAGATACTTTTCCTATCCATGATGTCTTCCCTGATGAGCAGCTTTTCAAGCTGCAAGGTAACACTCCTTGGTTTGCTGATTTGATAAATTTCTTAGTTGCTGGTGTTTTCCCTGCACATTTTATTAGGGCTCAGATTGATAAATTGAAGAGTGAGTCAAAATATTATGTGTGGGGACGACCCTTATCGTAGAAATTTTGTAGTGACCAAGTCATTAGGAGATGCGTGTCTGATAATGAATTCCATTCTATTCTTAGCTTTTGTCATACACTTGCATGTGGCGGTCATTTTGGTCCCCAAAGGACTGCTAGGAAAGTTTTGGAATCTGGATTATATTGGCCCACTCTATTTCATGATGCATATGTGTTTTGTAAATCTTGTGATCAATGCCAAAGAACAGGAAACACTTCTCGAAGGAATGAGATGCCCCATAAATCCTTATTGTTCTGTGAGATTTTTGATGTATGGGGTATTGATTTTATGGGACCCTTTCCTGTTTCTTTTGGTTTTGTTTACATTTTGCTAGCTGTTGATTATGTATCCAAGTGGGTGGAGGCGAAAGCTACTCGGACTGATGATTCCAAATTTGTTGTGGATTTTGTTAGATCACAGATTTTCTGCAGGTTTGGAGTTCTGAAGGCAATCATCAGTGATCAGGGTTCACATTTTTGTAATCGAAGCATGGAAGCTTTGAAGAAAAAGTATGGGGTCTTGCATAGAGTTTCTACACCTTACCATCCCCAAACTAATGGGCAAGCCGAGATTTCCAACAGGGAGATCAAGCAGATACTCCAGAAGACAGTTCAACCTAACAGAAAGGACTGGAGCAAGAGGCTTGAGGATGCTTTATGGGCTTACCGGACTGCTTATAAGACACCAATCGGGATGTCTCCGTATCGGATTGTTTTTGGAAAAGCCTGCCACCTGCCGGTGGAAATTGAGCATCATGCATTCTGGGCGGTGAAAAGGTGCAACTTGGACCTAGATCAAGCAGGTATGGAGAGGAAGCTGCAACTGCAGCAATTAGAGGAGATCCGCTTGGAGGCTTATGAAAGTTCCAAACTTTATAAGGAGAAGACCAAAGCCTTCCATGATAAGTTGATTCTAAGGAAAACATTTGAGATTGGTCAAAAAGTTCTCCTCTATAACTCCCACCTCCGACTCATGCCTGGCAAATTAAGGTCTAGATGGGATGGACCATTTATTGTTACTAAGGTTTTTCCTTTTGGTGCTGTTCAGATTAAAAGTGAGGTCACTACCAAAGCTTTCCTCGTAAATGGACACCGCCTCAAACAGTATCATGAACTTCCAGAGAATGCAGAAATGGAGGTGAAGAACCTTCTCCATCCACATTATGAATAAAAAAAAAATAGCTGTGTGCCCGACAATGAGGTAAGTAGTGCCATTAAATTTTGTCACTCGAAAGCATGTGGAGGTCATTTTTTTTCTTCAGCGACAACAACTGCGAAAATCTTTCAGTATGGATTTTATTTGCCTACTTTATTCAAGGTCTGTTGCACCTTTTGCAAAAGCTGTGGAAATTGGTCAAAAAAAGTTCTGCATTGAGATTATCATCTGCACCTACTCCTTGGAAAATTGAGATCTAGGTGGCGCGGTTCTTTTGTTGTCAAACATGTGTATCCTCTTGGGCCGTAGATATTGAGGATCCTAGGAATGGTAATGCGCTTAAAGTTAATGGACAAAGACTCAACCATTCCTGGAAAACCAAGTTCTTGAGTTCTTTGTGTTGCCGGTTAAGTGGCGGATACGGTACTCCGTGACTCTCAAGTCGGTTTATTTTTCAGTTTCCCAAAATAACTGAACCCTTCTTCTCCTTCAAAATGGATGTCATTCTTTCAAACCTGAAAAAACATTGTCCTTCTCTTCCTCAAAATGCTCTGAGAAAAATCTACAAAGTTCGATGTGAAAGATTGAGACTGTTAATGCATAAAGGTATGCCAGAAGATGTACGCTGGATAATTGAAGCAAAGGTCTGATTAGCAGGTGAGTCCTTAATTTCATTTGACTCATATATGCCCGATCTTGGAAGAAGTTCATATTCTAAAAGGAGAAGAGCAAAAAGGTTACAAGTCTATCACAAATGTGGACGATGGAACTGTAACAAGCGATGTCATACTTTGGGGATGGTTTCCGCAAATAGAGAAGATAAATTTTTCTTCATTAGGAATGGACTGAGTAAGGAGTCATTAGATGATATCTTATTGACTCTTGAGACGCATTCTTGTGGATTGGTGCATCGTGAAATTCTTAAATTGTGGAATCTCTTCAAGGATGAAGAAAAACGCTACAGTCTTGGGAATCTGACTCTAAAAGACCCTGTTTGCCAATTTATAAGAAAATTGGATGGGAAGCTTATCCTCGACTCATAGAAGACGTTTAAGCCGTTTCGGACGTTAAACCGAGAGGAGATGTGAGCCATATCCACAAACAATCTATACATATCATCTCTTCTTCTTCTTCATGTCATCTTTCAAACAAAAAAAAAAAAAAAAAAAAAAAAAAAAAATAATAAAAAAAAAAAAATTATGTATACGTCTTAGGGTTGGCTTTGGTAACACAAACCGTGAATGGGGAAATGCATGCATCCTGATCCAGCCTTCTTAATTGAAAAACAAAGAAGGTAGATTGTATCCCACATGTGAGGCAGCCAGTCGTATTATGGCCACTTGTCCCTTTTGGGAGCCCTATATTGCGCTGGTCTTGAATGGGTCGAATACTGGTCAACAATGCTTTGGCACAAAGCCGAAAGAGCAGACTACCTCCATCCCAATCTTAAGTAAGTATACACTCATCTTTCATCAAGTTTTTCTAACAATTTCAAAAAAAAAATGGACGTGATGTCTACTGCACTCATGACGCAAGTATAAAGTATAAAGATACGCCATGGAAACCGTACATACAGGTATGTCATCATTTTCTATTTCTTTTATCTTTGTATCATTTTGTTGTATTTTGATTTTTGTACAGATGATCCTTTGAAAGGGGTCCTTCGGGGGTTTCTAGACTTCTTTACCTTGATGGTTTTCTTGAAAAAAAAAAAAAAAAGATTTTGTGTCTCTTAATTTCAACCTTTTCGACACAATGACCAACCTACCCTTATAGGTGCAATTATTCCCCTTTTCATTCTTTTTCTTATTTAAACACTCCATTTTCTCCATTTTCCTTCAACTCAGAAACACTCAAAGGGAGGAAGAGTATAGAATGGGGCCTTCTATTCATAACCTCAAAAATGTCTGTGTTTTTTGTGGGTCGAGTTATGGGAAGGGATTAGAGTTTGTAAACGCAGCTAGCACTCTTGGTCGATCACTTGCTGCGAGGAATATTCATCTTGTATATGGGGGAGGTTGTCGTGGGTTAATGGGGGCTGTATCACTTACTGCCTTTATAGGAGGCAGTCAGGTTTTAGGTGTTATTCCTAAACCTTTAGCTGAAAATAACATCACTAGAAGGACAGTTGGAGAAGAAATTTAGGTAACATCTATGCATGGACGAATGAAAACAATGGTTGACAATTCTGATGCATTTCTTGTCTTACCAGGTGGTTTTGGTACTTTGGAAGAAATTTTCCAAATTGTCTCTTGGGCCGAACTGAACATCCACCATAGACCCATTGGTTTGTTGAATGTTAATAATTTCTTTGATATTTTGTTATCTTTTCTTGACAAAGCTGTGGAACAGAAATTTATCACTCCTTCGGCAAGACAACTTCTTATCTCTGCCTCTACTATTGATGAGCTCATTGATAAATTAGAAGCTTTTGAGTATGTACCTGATAAGGTATTAGCTCAGATAGATTGGTCAACAGGAAGCAGTGAAGGAAGTAACAAGAAAAAAAAGCTAGATCTGAAACTTTATCTTTAATGGGTTTGATTTTATTGTACTTTGTTTCTGTTTAAATTTGTGTCAGCTTTCTCCAACAGGTAATATCTTCTATCTTTTACTCATCTATATTTTAACATTGAGGACAATGTTGTGATCTAGTTGGGGGGGAAGGATAGTTGACCCAAAAATAAAAAATAAAAAAATAAAAAAAAAAAAAAATAAAAAAATAAAAAAATTGTTGTTGTTTTATTTGAAAAGTATGATATGATTGTCATAGACTTATTAAACCAATTAGTGATGGCAGAGTAAGGAGTAATTTTACTCTTGAGATGCATCTTAATTTGTGGCAGAGTAAGGAGTTTTTTTTTAGGTAGTAATTAATTAGTATTAAATTGTGGAAGTACTAAAGTTTTATTGTTTGATTTCTTTTCAGGGTCTGATGCGTCACTGACAGTGTGCTTCTTTTCTGCTTGGCATTGATTAACTTCTTATCAGGTTGTGTTGCTCTTTTCTATGCTTCTCTTTCACATTGAAGGCAATGTTATATTAAGTGTGGGGGAGAGATTTTAGCATTTTTTTTAAAAAAAAATAAAAAAAAGGGTTCATTGCATGATTGAATAACTTTTCTCCTTCTTGAACTGATATCTTGGGTGATGGATGATTGAATTGATGAATTGAGTTTGATGGATGCATATCTTGTGTGATTTTGAGCCTAATGGATGGATTCAACATTTATGCCATTCTCTTCTTTCTTGTGTGATTTTCACTCATGTTAATGACCACTCTAGAACTTGCTTTGATTCTTTTTGAAGCTACATTTCACTTGCATGCATGAACATGATTGAGGCCCTCTTTCTTAATTAGCTGAGTTTAACCGAATAGCCAACCTTGTTTTCAATATGATATCAAGCACTCTTTTGACTTCTTGAAAATTCTCGATTCCGCCAACCTTGTATATTTTCCTTTACTTAACCCCTTTGAGCTTATTTGACCATTCCTTGTTTCTAGCTCATTATGTGCCTTAAATGAAAAATCGTGTTCTTACTTTACCTTAGGGAATAAAAGAACATTAGCTTGGTTAATGGATGAGTTTTTGAACAAAGTGTGGGGGTGTGTTTACAAAATGGTTGTTGAAAAAGGAAAGAGTGCCTAAAAAAAAAAAGAGGAAAAATGTATGTATATAGTTATGTTTATATATATATATATATAAAAGAAAAGGATTGGGAAATGAATATGTAAAGGGATATACATTAGAGTTGGGATGAACTTTTATGCTTGTTATTTGAACTCAGCTCATTTACTTTTATTCTTTTTGGTATTTATCTTCTATCCATTTTATCCTCTTCTGTTACCTTGACCTCACTACAACCTTGAATAAAGTCCTCATGATTTGTGTGTGCATGTGTTTTGAGTAATGGAGAAGTAAAAGATAATCAAGCTTATGGTAGTGCAATTTTCATGGGTTGAATTGAGTGAAATACCTACCTTTTAAACACTTGAGAGATTGAGAGAGAATCTTGTGAAGATCTATCATTCTCGATTCATGTTGAAGATACCTTGCTTGTTGGTTTGAGATGTGGAGAATTGTTAACTCATGAATGTTTTGATCCCTTGAACCTTTGGTTGTTCTTCTTGATTGTAAAATTTTGGGCTCTTGAATGTCGTTGGAATTTAAATTTTTGTTAATCTCTTATGTCCTTGTTTTGGTCTTGAGTTTTGCCCAGGAGTGCAGAAAGCTAAGTGTGGGGGAATTTGATAATCACATATTTTATTCATTAAGAAACCCTTATGTTTAGTCATTTACACTCTCCATATTCTTAATTGATTGAGTTTGGTATGATTTTGTGAGTTTAAGCTCAAATTGGTCCTAATTGAATATTTTCAGCATTATTGAGACTTGACACTGTTTCTGTATTTTGTCCATAACTTGAGTTCCTGAAATCTGATAATCATGAATTTTACCTTGTAGGAAAGCTAGGAGGAAGCTCTACAACTTTGATGAAGAGCTCGAAGTCCGAAACAGATGTCTAAGGGACCTAAGTTTACATGGAAGTCAGAATACGGGTTCTGTCACTAGAATCCGAACGGTGTGCACTCATAAAATCATATCTCAAGCTGTAATAATGTAGATGGGCTGAAATTTGGATAGTTGATAGTTACGATCCAAATAAACAACTTTCATGAAGAACACTTTTTGAAAAAATGAAGTCTAATGGGTCAGTTTGAGCTTGCAAGTCGGAACAGAGGTGCTGAAGTTGGGTTTGAGCAACCTGCGGTATTTGGGTCATATCTTGGGCTGTAGGAAGCCAAATTGGACGATCCAGATATGCATGTTATAGCCAAGACAAAGATCTACAACTTTCATGAAGAGTACTTTTCATGGATCTGAAGTATAGTTAGTCGTTTTTGGCTTCCAAGTCAGATAAGAAATTTTCGTCCTCAACCACCCACTCATCCATCCACTAATCCACTCATCCACTCATCCACTAATCCACCCACTCATCCACTCAACCAACCCACTCAACCACTTCACTCAACCACCCCACTCATCCACCCATTCCCCTTTGTCATTTTGTTACCCTAGACTTCTATAAAAGGCACCATTGGTTATCATGAATAACAAGTTGTATTCTCCTTCATTTCTCTCATAGTTTCTTCTTGTTTCTTCATAGTTTCTCATAGCTTTTGTATATTTTGATGCTCCCCTTCATGGTAATGGAGGGCTAAGCTACTTTCGGTCAATTTAGAACTCTTGAAGAGATTGTGGTTTGGATTCTTGAGATCTTGGTTATGTATTGTATTTGATTTGTAATTGAATTCCTCTTTTCTTCTTCTTGATCTTGAATGCATGAATGGTGATTCTATTTATGTTGATCTGATTTGATCTTGGTTTAAGATTGAGATTTGTGATGAAACTTAGAACTGATTGATCTAAATTAATCTCAGAATTGAAAAGGTTAGGTTACTGATTTGTGCCTAAGTTAATTGAATTTGGTACTTGAAATTAACATAGATCTTCATGAATGGTGTGATTGCGGATTTGTGATTATCACTTGTTAATTAAATTCTAGACGATCGTCTAGTATGAATTCTGGATTTGATGCAGAGATCTCGGTTAGATCCAAATTAACAATTCAATTGCGCTTCAAGTGTTCTATGAAGGGTCTATGATTGAATCCACCCAATCTTGGATAGGTTTCTAAATTGACTGCTCTTTAATTGTTATTTCTTTCTTTAATTTTGTTAAGTGCGATCTTAAACTGTCAAACCCCCCTTTGCTAATTTTCACTTGATTTGATTAAATTGCATCTACAATCCTCGTGGAGATGATCCGGTGTTGTCACTGTGCTACAAGCTTAGGTAATAACTTTGGTTATAATTTTGACTGAGTTTGGCACTCGTCAGTGAACTACACCACGCCATGTGCCGTGGGGCTATAGACGCAACGTGTGACAGCGCAATAGTTTGGTTGCGCAGCCGTGGTACTAATAGATTTTGTGGGTCATTCTCTCTGATGTTTGTATGCTTTTAGCTCCATGGAGTAGGATTGTGTCATATTGCATATGTATATATCTTGTATATTATTATATTGTTCTCGGTGATATTATTATTTTGTTATTGGTGATCTTATTATTTTGTTATCGGTGATATTATTATATTACTATCGGTGATATTATATATATTGATTTTTGTATTTAATTCTTATATTATATCAGTGTTATTCTATATTTAGGTGTATGTTGTTATGGTATTCTATATTATATGAATTGTTATATCTATCCTGGTAAGGTTATTGCTGTTCATTCTATTAGGATATATGCTTATCAGAACTATTTGTAAATTGATAACATGACTATATTTGTGATATCTGTGTGTATGGAATGGCTTTGTCATTCGTATCTTTCTTTGGTACCGTACTGATATTGGTGAAAGGGGATCTCACCTCTTTACTGTATTGCTTTGTTGTGTTTGTATTGTTTAAATTCGTATAGTAGACAAAGGAAGTTTCCTAAACTCATTGGAGGCAATATTCGGAGGTTGGTGACGACGTCGAGGAGTAATCTTCCAAGTTTTCAATAGGATGCAGTTGGTGGAGAAATGGAACATGTAGGTTGAGATTTTTCGTTAGTGTTGTTACCGTGCTATTAGTAGTACCCGTCATTGGGTTTGCTACTATTTCTCTGAGTTGTATGTTACATGTTTTATTCCTATAAGGAATATTTTGTGGTATTTATAAAATGGGTATTAATCAGTTCAATTTAATTTTTGTTTTACTTACAATTTTTGGTAAATTTATATTTCCGTGAAAAGAAATTTTAAAATTTATCTTTTAGAACTCAAGGCTTTTATGAAATGATTTTCAGATTTTAAGTTTTTATTTAAAAATGTGATACCTTATGGAGGGTGTTACATACCTCACTCTCTTACAATGATTTTAAGATGAAAAGAAAGATTAGAAACTCTCACAAGAGTAGATATACAACTTGAAGAATAAATGAATAGAAGAATTTTGCAATAAAGAGCTCAAAATATGATTTTGATGATTCAAGGATCAAGCCAAATGTTCTAGAGGTTCTTAAAGATGTAAATGCTTCAATATACACTTATTTATAGAGCATAAGTGATAAAATAGTCATTGGTAGTGTTTAGAAATATTTTTTTTATGAAAACTAGCCGTTTATAACCATTAAGAATGCTTCTGGGCATGTTGTAATCAATTACATTGATGTTGTAATCGATTACATGGCCTCTGCCAGAGTTGTAATTGATTTTAGGACTTGTGTAATCGATTACACGGCCTCTGGTTTTGAAAATTGACTTTAAAAGGTCATAACTTCTTCATTTCTTATCCGATTAAAGCAAATGACTACTCATTGGAAATATTTTTGAGTCTATTTTCAAATAAAAAAATTTCATAACAAAACTCAAAGTATTATGAAAGTTATGATCAAAAGAGTAACCAAAGGTCAACTTTTCAAAACTCAAACTTGACTATTTTTTATAGTTTAAAGCAAATGATCATAACTTCTTCATTTCTTATCCGTTTAAAGGAAACTGCCATCATTAGAAAGATCTTTGAGTATATTTTCATAGGAAAGAAATTTCATAACAAAACTCAAAGTATTTTAAAAGTTATGATCAAAAGAGTAACCAAAGGTCAGCTTTTCAAAACTCAAACTTGACTATTTTTCATACTTTTTAACTACCACCATGACTAGCTTTTCAAAACATGTTTCTTAGGCATTTTAGCATGTAAGAACTATTTGTAAGGATTTAAAAAAACATATTTGAGCTTTTTTCTTGTAAAACCTCTATCTTTACATATGAGAAAGCCTAAAAGGAAAATATACCAAATCTAGTCCTTAGGCTTCATGATGTAATCCAAGCTTCCAAAAATTTCTTCTCTTCAAATCTTGCAAATGCTTGGAACATCTTATCATTCTCATTTTTCTTGAGTTAAGCATAATTGTGATATTTCGCTTTCTTGTTGCAATGTTCACTCTTGGTACTTGGACTATTCTACAAAGTATTGCTTACTTAAACAAACATAGTTAGTCCAAATTCATAATTCAATATCTTCATATGCATGATTCATAAATGTATAACTCTAGTTAGTCTAACATGCATATAAGACTTTCATAGGTACATCCAAATAAGACAATTATCAATTACGAATAGATATGCTCTATATAGGATGCAACAAAGAACACTTTGCATATTTTCATTTGAATAGAGTCAAATCTAATATTAATTTAATACAACTCATATAACATATTATTGGATATATCCTATAAAATATGCTATAAAGAATATGCATGATTCTTAAATGAAATATAACAAGATAGAGTACATGATCATGCATGATCAAATATAATCTATTAAACACATCTATGTAGCATAAACATCATTCTTTTTGTCTTGTATTTGTCATTATCAAAACTTAACATATTAAACCATTGAGGCAAACTTATTTGTATAGGGAGAATGTTACATTTCTCCTTCCTTTTATAAATTTTGTCCTCAAAATTTGATTTACCTTATTCGAAAAGCTCTGGATAGTTTTGTGTCATTATAGCCTCGAGCTCCTATGTGGCATCCTTTGAGTCACCTTCATCCCACAACACATTGACCAAAGCAATTTGTTTCCCTCTGAGCTCTTTTACTACTCTATCTACGATCCTTAGATGCTTAACTACATAAGTTAGATCATCTCTTAACTGTATTGACTCATTTTCTATGATATGTGTAGGATATGGATTATACTTCCAAAGTTGGGAAATATGGAAGACATTGTGAAAGTTGGATAAATTGGGTGCTAAAGCTATCTGATAGGCAACTGGTCCAATCCTTTTCAGAATCTAAAAAGGACCAAGGAACTGAGGATTTAACTTTTTGGTCTTTAGGGCTCTATCAACTCCCGTAGTAGGAGTGAATCTAAGGAATACATGTTCTCCTTCTTTGAATTCCAGTGGCCTTCTCCTCTCATCCTTATAACTTTTCTGCATACTTTAGGCTGCTAACATCCTATCCTTGATCACTCTAATCTGCTCTATAGTCTGCTGAATTAATTCTAGACCTAGGATAGTTTGTTCCCTAGTTTCATATTAGCATAAGGATGATCTCCACTTTCTACCATACAAGGCTTCATAAGGTGCCATCCCTATACTGGTATGATAACTATTGTTGTAGGTAAACTCTATCAAGGGTAAGAACCTATCCCAACTACCTTAGTGATTGAACACATAGGCTCTAAGCATATCTTCCAAGGTTTAGATGATTCTTTCAGTTTGGCAATCGGTTTGCGGATGATAGGCAGTACTGAAATTCAACTTTGTGCCAAAGGCTTTATGAAGGGCTCCCCAAAACCTAGATGTGAACCTAGGGTCTCTATCTGATATGATACTTGAATGGACTCCATGCAGTCTAACTATCTCTTGAAGGTATAGCTGAGCCAACCTATCTAGCGACTAATTTGCTTTTATGGCTAGGAAATGTGCAGATTTGGTCAACCTATCCACTATAACCCAAATGACATCATGGGCTGACTGGGTTCTTGGAAACCCCACCACTGTGAATTCTTATGTCATGGAGATCATGATAAGATTTTGATGATAACAAAGTCAAGATGATAACCAAGTCCAATGGATGCAAGTTGACATAGTTTATAGGACTTAGGGTTATCTTGTAAGGAGCTCTCTTTATATCTCAAATGGTTTTTCAAAACACTTCTTTAAAAATGTTTCTCAAATAAATAAAGTTTTCAAACTGGGATAAAGCAAAACATGTTTAAATCTTCAACAATCTAGGTTTTCTTAATTACATTGTTTTCTAAGATGAATTGTGCTTAAAAATTGATTCAAGGATGATAGTAATCTTATCCTTAGATTTAATAATCAATTTATAGCTTCTTTGGAGGCTTGTAATCGATTACAAGGACCTGGTAATTGATTACATTCATGCGGGAATCAATTTTTCAAAGTCAGTAGCTCTATAATAAATTATATGAGGTATGTAATCGATTACACTGCTTCCAAAGGCTTCGTAATCGATTACATGAGGCTTGTAATCGATTACACCTCTGGCAGAGACCACATAATCAATTACTTGAAGGTTGTAATCGATTATAAACAGCCCAAAAAGCTCAGAATGAGTTTTAAGAACAATGTAATCGATTACATTACTCTTGTAATCGATTACAATACACCTGAAAGTGCTCAAATGTTATTTTCTAAACATGTAATGCTCCCATTAATTGCCCTAATGGCTCTTTTCCTTCAAAACACTATATATGGACCCTCTTGGGTCATCTTTTCAACATAACAAACATTGAGAAATACAATTCTATTGCTCTTAATCCGAGTTTCATATTTTTCCCTCTTTTGCTTTGTTTTTGAAATTCTTAAGATATTTTTAAGAGAGCTTCATAGTACTTCAAGTTGTAATGCACACTCTTTGAGAGAGTTTTTTCTTTGTTTATCCTTGATTGATTGTAATGAGCGTGAGGTATCCCTCAGAAAATTTGTTAGGGCAAGGTATCCCTGCTGTCGAGGCTCAAACATAAGGATGATGCATCTCAAGGTGTGAGGAGCACTCTGGTTTGTAACGGTAGCAAGCACCTATTGAAGCTAGCTTTAATAGTGGAAAAATATCGGGTGGTTTCTCGAAGACTAGACGCAGGTCACAAGTGGTTGGTAGCTGAATCAGGATAAATTCAAGTGTTTGTTTTTCTGAACTCTTACTCCTTATATTCACATTTTAATTTCATATAATTGATTAAATAATTTCTTATTGGCTTGTTAAATTTGCGAGAATTTTTCTAGCTTCTTGGTTCGTTCATTTCAATTGATAAATAACTTCAACATAAATTGTTCTTAACGTGTTTGTGAAAAATTTTTAAAGAATTTTTTAATTTCTCAATTCACTCCACTCTTGAGTAAAGAAGCCACTTAGGTAACAAGTGGTATCAAAGATAGACTTTTGTGTAAAGAGCTTAGCAGCTTCAAGAGAAAATGACTTCTTCGAATGGTTTTCCTTCATAAGGATCTTCAATAAACAGAACACTCTTTTTCAATGGGGATGAGTATGCTTATTGGAAAGAACGCATGAAAATTTTCATTGAAGTTATTGATCTCGATGTGTGGAATGCTGTTGAAAACGGCCCTTTTGTTCCGACACGTGTTGTTGATGGTGTAAAAGTTGAAACACCAAGAAATGAATAGACTGATGATGACAAGAAAAATATTCAGTATAATTTAAGAGCTAAGAACATCATTACCACGACTTTAGGGTATGATGAATATTTTAGAATTTCAAATTGTAAAACTACTTAGGAAATGTAGGACACTTTACAAGTTACCTGTAACACACTAATTCTAGATACTATAGTATATTGTTAATATACTCAAGTAAATAGAATCAAGGACGTCACTTATATAATTAAACTTAAACATCACCTTTATAATAACTAACAAAAAATATATAGAGCCTTTGATAACTAATAAAGGGAACAAGATAATTTTACACAATTAGTAACTTGTTCCTTACTACTAAATTACAACATATGCCAAATATATATATAAAAAAACTAAAGCAAGCCACAAGGGCATAAATACAAACTAGTAAATTAATTACATTAGTGATATATATGTGTGGATACAAAACAACTATGCCAAGTCTTCAATGTCTTCTTTTGCTCCTGCTTGGATTACTTATTGGATTTACCATAGAAATAAGAAATTGGGGTGAGAATTTGAAATTCTCAGTAATAAATTTATAAAACATGATATCTTAGTAAATCTAACTATTATGGTTAAGAACAAGTCACATAATTAATAAATGAAAAAGTGACATAAGAAAAATTTAATCTTTTTATTTCTAAGATAAATCATTTATTTAATTTTATATATATATATATATATGTATATTTATATATATATATATATATATATATATATATATATATATATATATATATATATATATATATATATATATAAAGAATACCAATATCTACATTGCGTAATTCATTTCATATTAAAATAATTAACTTATGTACTTCCAAGAGTACTTTTATTTTTATCCATTATACTCTCACAGGGCAGTAAGACAACTACTCGTTAATACTATGCCATCATGAAAATCCTTTTTCAAATGCACAATAAATATTTAATCTCCTTTTACTCACCTTAATCACAAATCCTCCACAACTATACCATACTAGAAACATCCAATCCTCAATTAAATATTAAATGAACATAATCATGAATACTTAACATTTGATCGATTAAACATATTGAAATATCAAATTTGCAACAAAATGCATAAATTCATCATTCCCATCCTTATGATTAATCAAATAATCATTATTAAATTTCAATATGACTTATACAAATCATATAATCAAATAGGGAAATGACCCATTAGTAATACTTAGCATGCATAATTAGGTTAATTTACCTATTCTTTAATCACCTTAGTGGCTAATACTTCTTTAATCACCTTAGTGGCTACTACCACTTTAAAGCTCAATTTTTAATAGGTAAAAGAGCATAATACTACAATGCATCATGTATTTCTCATGAGCATGCCATTGCTATGTCCTAAATGCCATTATATACATATGTCAATTATCAAATACTTAGGTATCATAATAGTCATTTAAATTATAGAGCAATTAATTTCTCAAGTATCTTTATTGAATCTTTCATCAACAAGTAAATTAAGATAATATAATAATTTATACAAGAACATCATAGCCCAAGGACAAGCACTCCAATACAAGCAAATTCCCAATTCAAACACATTAGGCTATATAACCAATGTATATATAACAAAATCATGTAATTCTTCAAGGCTAGGCATTTCGGCCAAGGCATTAATAATAAGCATTATCACTCAACAAGTTACTTACAAGCTAATTCCAAACATATTAACAATATACTATAAGCTTCCAAACAAGCCAATTCTCAACATAACAAGATTTCTCATTAATTTATGATTTAGAGCAACATAGCCCTGAACATTCATACCATAATGCATTTGGCCAGCCTTAACATCTTCCACTTGATCAAAATTAACAATAGTTAATCAAATTAATTCTCTAGTGAATTAGAACAATTTAGATATTCGAATTTCTAGTTTAACATACAAACTCGTAAACAACCATAGAGTTAAGTCTTGGCCAAGCACTTCCTAACCACCTGCTCATTCAAAATTCAATTACCTCCATTTACTTAAGCTCATTAACATGTAATTTTAATTTAGTAACATATAAGCATTAATTAGTCAATTCCACCCATAATTCACCATGAACCCAAGACATGGATCCTAATACATTCATCCAAATTAACCAATTATAAACTCAATTAATCAAAATTAAGCAAAAACATCATAATGGCTTCATAAAATTCATTCTCATGGTGCAAGAACCCACTATGGCCCGGTTTCACAAACCATAATCAAACTCAAGCCAATATAACATGCCGTCACATAATCTTAATTAAACAAGTTCACAAATTCAAAGATTCAAGAGAGAAATTGAAGAACTCCCTTAATCCTACAAGGATCAAATTTATCAAATTAGTTCTCTATTCATGCCTAATCAATCAATTAAGCTAACGTTAGGTTGATTATGGTCCATTTCAATTAAAGATAGCAATGCAAATTAACCTAGTACCAATTACACTATGGACCCGAAAATGCCATTCTCTCCAATTCAACTTTAACTTCAATTTTCAATCAGTCCATGAATTTCAACACAATCATGCATAAACTCATCATAGAGAATGCACAAGAACTCAATTAACATCAAATTCTCCATTGAACCCGAGGAAAGAGTACAGCCAAAGAGAAAAAGATACAACCAATTCAAGACAGGCAATCATATCTCCAAGTTTACAACCAAGGTTCACATTATAATTTCAAGCTCAAAGTGTCAACAAATCCATGAACACCAAAAAACCCATGGAACCCAAGACTTACCCTTCTCAACATCATCAATTTTTTTCAAACAAAACCATATGCATTCAACCATAGAAGCAAGCATAAGATGAAGAGAAGGAAGAAGTGAAGAAAACCCCTACCTAGTCACGGTTCCTTGCTTCTTTCTTGGTTCCTTTTGTGCTCCCTTTGACGCCCTTCCTCCCCCTCTTTTCTATCTTGGTTCAATTTCTTTCATTTATTTGTTTTTGCCCCCATTCTCTTAGTTTTTCCAGCATCCACAAGAAAACGAGAGAGAGAGTGTGTAATAATCAAAGAAACAAAAAAGAAAGAAATGCTCAGAATAGGGGCAGTAGTGAGATGAACTAGCAAAAGAGGACAACAAGAACGGACATCCGAATTGTACCAGGAGGACGACCGAGTTGCACCAGGAGGACGACGGTCGAGCTGCACCAACACACAATGAAAACGAGCGAGCAAACGGAGAGAGAGATAGCAATGAGAGGGACAAACGAGTGAGAGAGAACGATAGTGAGAAAGAGTGAGCAGATGAGTGAACAGGGGAACGAAAAAGATAAAGAAAATAGGTGGATAAGAGTAGAGCATGAGAGAAAGGAAACAAAAAACTAAATAAAAAGTTGGTGGAGATATTTTGAGGGAAATAGTAAAATATTCACTTGGATGCATTTTATCTTTTAAAGACATTTTAATCCTCCATACTCAATCTCCAAACTTCTTATAGAATCGTAAAAGATTTTAGGATTCCTCTTAATCCCAATTTTTTATCCTTTGATATATAACCATAATCACTTTTATCAAATACTGAGCTTTACTATTCATCCCTGGGTTAAGTAGACCTTATGGAATTGAATTAAGAAGCGCTCAAATATTTAATTTATTTTATTTCAATTCTCAAATTAATCTTCATCCTCTATTTTACATTTACTCTCTCCCCTATGGGTTTTTGATCCATTTATCTGATTATTTTAATCTCTACACATTATCTCCGTGTCATTAAAATGCCAAACTAACTTATCTGATCATCCAAAATTTCTTATAGCTCATTCCAATCCTTTATGACTTAGGAATAAATTTACCATATTTATTCCCATCCTTTTAGCTATTTAAGCTAAGTTCTGAATAATTTTGAGCTATTTCTCATTTTCAGTATTATAGGTTTACGCTTCATTCATTCCAAACAATTTTCAAAATCATCAAGTAAGTTATACTAGAGTTATTAAGTTGCTATACCCTGATTAATACCATTAGGTTGAAGAGGATGTTATATTTCTCCCCTCCTTTTTATAAATTTTGTCCTCAAAACTTGGTCTACCTCAATGAAAATTTCTTAATAACTCTTCTAATTTCTCAGTTTTATGCTTCTATCTAAAGGTAAGATTTGAGTATCTTCATGAAATTAACTAGATTAAGAAGCTTATTAAAAGCTTTTTGAACATCTCCCTTATACTAGTGAGACATTTTACTCATTAGCTATCATGGGTTTACAGAGGTTACAGTTACCATGAGATTATATTTAGCAATTTTATTTCCAATACCTTTGCTTTTCTATGATATTCTTTGAATTATTCACATACATTCTTATACTTTTTTATTCTTGTACTGGAACTCAAATATGATTTCACTTTCTCGGTCAATAACCCCATAAACACAACAAACACAATTAAGATTATCTTTTAAAACAAAAACTCCATTTATCATGTTTGTCTCATATATGTATTTCTATTCAAATAGGTATTTTAAACTTTTATGGTCGCTAAAGACCTTAAATTTAAACTCCATACACTTAAACTTTTTTCCTATGAGTTGGATAGCTGTCCTCATGCGATCTCAATTACCTATAGGTTTAAGCAACCATCCGCCCATCTAACATCCCAAGTATTCTACCACTTTCTTTGAAGCATCAGAATTTATTTAAAAATTTCATTTATCACAACCAAATCAAGTATCAACATCAGGTATACATAATATACATTATATGTATTTATCTTTTATAATAAAACATAAGACAATATTCCTTGTCAAATATAATACCTTAACATCATCACAATATTCCTCCAATAGTCACTATTTTTCATTCTTTTGGGATACTCACAATCAGGCATCAACCTTAATCCTCATTAATTTGATTCTAAAATAAAAATAATTGCCCATACAATTGTCATTTTATACAATGCATTATGATGTATGATTATGCCTAATGAATATCCTAATGTATGTTTATGCAATGTTAATAAAAGCATTTTATTTTTAAGAAAACTCATGATGCTTGCATATTCTCAGCATATTGGGAACGCCTTTGGCTCAAGCCAAATACGTGAAAATAGCAAACATCAAGTTTGAAAACTAAAACATGTAAAGTTACTTTTAAAACCATTATACAGAAAACACATGTTACGTACATATTTTCAAGAATCCCTTTCTTTAAGGAAAACCTTTATTTTAGGAAGTCCTTTTGATCCTTGTATATCCTTAAGTAGAGAGGGGTAGGAAAACCTTTGTTCCTTATTCACCTTGCATTACCTGGTATTACCCTTTTGAATACCATAGGTATTACCTCTCTAAGTAGTAGGGAACCAACCACTAATACTACTTAGTATGAATGAGCTAATTTACCTCACATCCATTAATACCCGAACCTTGGGCACTAGGAGACCTTTGCTCAAGCCGTAGGGTCATTCATACGAGGAAATAGCAAGTAACAAGTTTGAAGATTTTTAAACTCATCCTTCATTCACTTTTCACACAACCTTACTTTTCTTTCCATAATAAATAGGCATAACCTCAAGCATTAAGCTTTTCATCCATATATGACATTTCACACTTGTAGAGAGGGAGTAACTCACTCAACCTCGATCTACCCTTATCTTTTCATTTTTAGGCCTCTCAATACTATATTATCAACCTTATTCATTAACATGCACATATCATTATGCTTCTCAACATCATTCCATACAAAGTACATATCATAACTTTCACTATATAGTTCAATTTGGGTTCAAGAAATAATATTATTCACTCAATTCCTCCATAAAGCATCATAATACTTACATTCAACATTTCCTTCAAGCAACCATATGCTTTGATAAGTATAAGGTAGGGCTATGTCATATACAATGGTAATATATCCTTTTACTATTATCTTTTAACTTAAATTGTGAAACAATGCTTCTATGCATTAGTCACAACATGGCAGCCATAAATCCCATACATAAAGCCTATAAACTATACTAATCTTTATACATCTTCTTCTTCCCTTTTGAGGAACTCGAACCTAGATTTACATGACAACACAAATGGGGTGAGAAATCACAATTCTCAGTATAAGTATTCCAAAACCAGCATTTTATACATTCATAAAGAATACGCAACTGCCTATACAATTGCATGTCATAGTGGCAACTGCCCAGACAATCGCCATGTTATGCCAAATTATGTCTAATGTTCATGTCTATTTAAGATCCTAAGTATGTTATGGATAATGTTATGATACCAATTTCATGGCAATGTCATGTTATGCATGAGCCTTGATTAAAACAAAGGAACCCGGTTCCATAAGTCTTAAACAAGCACTAGAACCCAATTCTAGACATTTTACTAGATGTGAGGGAATGAACCATCTTCAACTCATCACTATGATTAGGAAGGTATTTTATCTCTTCACTTACAATCATGTATGATCATCCCAAAGGTATAAGGGTTTTATCCTCAACCATAAATGAGTATAGAAAACAATGATGCCAATTACTACAATAACTAGCATTCCAATTGATTTATATCCATAATCACCAATATGAACCATAATGATGTCAAGTATTACAATAGTTAGCATACCAATTGGTTTATATTAATCCAATCTCAAGCATGAACAACAATGATGCTAAATACCATAATATTTAACATACCAATTGATTTACATTCATCGCACAAATACCTCATTAAATACTCTCATTAAAGTCTCAACACTTAATAAAAAACATATATGAGTGATCCCTTCACTTAGGAAATTCCAAAACATCAAGATTCAATACTTGACCAAAACTGGAAGTCACGCGCCTAGGCGTGAAGGTGGCAGGGCAACAATCTTGTAACTCCTAGAAAACCATGCCTAGGTACAGCTCCATCACGCCTAGGCGTGACACTCTCTGTCTCACTAGAACTGAAAACTGATCAGCCCATGCTTAGGCATGGTTCAGTCATGCCTAGGCGTGACCCTAGGACAGAAACTTCTGCAAAATTTTGCAGAAGACAACCACTATTCCATTGGGAACAAGTGACCTTCCAACTACTCAAACCTCAAATCTAAGGGATTTCCAATCTCACACAAGGTCCATCTACCTATAGCAACTCTTATTTCACTTTAATTTTTACAAAATCATGGATTGATGAACCCACCATCCACTTTAAAACTTAAACCCCCAAATTTAACTCCAATGGGAATCAAGGTGTTCAAGTGATGAATAAGTCATCCTCATCCATCCAACCAACCAACAACAAGCCATATTCAAGTTCAACAACAAGAAATAGGCTAAGAACTCACAAAACAACCCTTCAAACCCCTTTTCCCCATCATGCCAACATATGGAACAAGATGAAGAAAATGGAAAACAAGAGTCAAAAACAAAGTCCCCCTATCTCTAATGACTAGAAATGAAGTCAGAGAGCAGCTCCTCTCCACCACTAAACTCTTCCTCCTCCTTGGTTGATGATTCAGATTAAAGGATATAAACCAAAGTGCAGGTTGTCTCAAGTAATAAATTTCTTGGGAGTCCGAGGTCAATCCACAGGGAATTGATGAAGAAAAATTCTTTGAGGTAAGGAAAAACTTTGTCACAATAATAAAGATAATAAAATTTGTTCACAATTAAATTAAAGAACTTGCTTGGGCTAGGAGATCCACTTTTAGTAATAAATTAAGAGCAAGATTAATTCTTTTTATAACTCAATTGAATTTCACGCACAATAGAGGTTTCAATAGAAAAATAAAACATTCAAAGTCCATTTAGAATTATATACGTAGTTATATTATGGTTCCTTTAATTATTTACCAACACCAACACTTGTAAATGAGTTCAAGCATTCATTGTGCCAAATCACTTGTCTACAATGAATCAAGAACTCCACTTTACAAGGAGGGTTTCTAAATTGATTGGAAACAAAATATAACACATATAATGACAACTTGATAATATATCATTTAAGCATAAGAAAAAAATTAATGTAACCTTATTTTATTACCAAAAGCTTTACTCCTTCACCCAAGTAAGATGAAAATTAGTTACCCATGAGCAAGAAGAAAGAAAGAGAGAAGAAGAAGAAGATGATCATAACTTCTATTTATAACAAAAGAAAATTACAAGTAAATAACATAATAGAATGATCTTGATCTAAAACCAAGATTGCCCTAATAAGTAGCCAAGGCTACCTTTTATAGAGCATCACAAGCAAAAGATAACAATGAGTGGGACAATGAGTGGGTGGATAATTAAGGAGTGGGTGGACGATTAAGTGGATGATTAAGGAGTAGGTGGATAATTACAAAAAATGCTTGTCTTCACTTGCACAAAATAATTTGGTGTCAAACTCGTGCTTGTTAACAAAATCTCGGAAAGTGGCCTTCATGAAAGTTGTAGGCCTTTGTCTTGGCTATCAAATGCCTACTTGAACCATCCAATTTGATCTCTTACAGCCTAAGATATGACCCAATCATTGTAACTACTCAGGTCCAATTTTAGCTCCTCTGTTCTGATTTTCAAGCCTAATATGACCCACTAGTCCTCAAAATCTCCAAAAGTGTTCTTCATGAAAGTTGTAGATTTGGGTCTTAACTATCAATTATCAAAATTTCAACCCATTATCATTCGTAAAGCCAGAGATATGGCCTGATTAGTGCACAGAGGTCAAGCTGTCAGAATCAGCACTCTAGTTCTTGCTTCAACTCCAATTTGAGTTATCCAAGCTTGTGATATGGCTCTTGAGGTCTTCATGAAAGTTATAGGGAATTGTCTTATCTTTCCAATGCCACCAGTTTTATTGCCATACAACTTCTACAGCTCAAATTCCAATCCAATCACTACACACTAGTTGTAGAACTTTCTCTCAGCTTTCCGACAAGGTAAAATTCATAATTTCTAGACATCTAGAACTCAAGATATGACCGAAATACAAAAATAGTGTAAAATCTCAATAATGCTGAAAAATATCAATTAAGCCTAATTTGGACCCAAACTTATAAATAATGACCAAGCTCAATCAATTAAGTACATGAAAAGTGTAAATGATTAAAAATGAGGGTTTATTAATGTATAAAATATGTGATTATCAAATTCTCCCACACTTAGCTTTTTGCAATTCTGGGCAAAACACATAAGACCAAAGCTAGAAAACAAAGAAAAACGACATAGACTCAAGCTAAAAACTATAAAAGACTCGATTTCCAATGATATTCAAGAATGCAAAAATTTATAAACAAGAAGAGCAACCAAAGATTTAGGGGATCAAAACATTCATGAGGTGACATTTTTTTTTTGTATCTCAAATCAACAAGCAAGGAAACTTCTGTTGAAAAGCATAATTCAAGAATGATAGATCCTCACAGAATTCACTCTCAATCTCTCAAGTGTTTAAAAGGTAAGTATTTCACTCTATTCAACCTATGAACAATTGTACTACCATAAGCTTACTTATCTTTTACTTCTCTTCTACTCAAAACACATGCACACAAAAATCAAGAGAACTTTATTCAAAGTTGTAATGAGGTCATAGTAAAGGAGAGGGGATAATATGGATATGACAAGATAAATACTAAAGAGAATAAAAAATCATTATGGTACAGTTAGAGTGGAGAAGATGTTTGAGAACATTCATCATAAAGGACAATGACTAATATTTGACTAATGTTTTGTTGAAGATCAATGCCAAATTGGTAGGTTGGATTCATTGTTAGGCCTGAACTTTCTCCTTCTCTTCCTGTTATTTCCAAGCATTCACCTTCATTCTAGATATGGATATGTCGCTTGGTGTATAAGGAGATTATGATAATCCTTTGATTGCAGCGGTGGTTAGCTTTTTTTTTCTTTTTTTTTAACATTTTGCACACACACCCCCATACTTGTTCAAGAACAAGGCCAATGCTCTATTATTCCCTAAGGTGGGGTAAAAACATGTTTTTTTAAAGGCACGTAATGAGCTAAAAATAAGGAATTGTCAAATAAGCTCAAAGGGGTTACACAAGGGAAAATATGCAAGGATGACTATTTGGTCAAAGTAGCTATTTCAAAATGCCTCAATCATGTTTATGTATGCATGTGAAAATGTAGCCTAAAAAAAGAATCAAAGCAAGTTCTAGAGTAACTATTCCATGAGTGAAAAAAATCACACAAGAAAGAAGAGAATGGTACAGATATTCAATTCATTCATCAATAGGCTCAAAATCTCACAAGGCATATATCTATCATTGTCAATCTATCAATTCAATATCCATAACCAAGCATGTGATATTTAAGACAAAAGACAATTTATTCAACCATGCTATGATCTCTGAATTTCAATTGCTTTAAAGGATATGAGAATTCATTCACTTGAATCATTCAAAGGAAATCAAACGATAAAACTTTGTTACTTCCACAAATCATTACAAAATAGTTACTTCCCCAATCTAGATGCGTCTCAGGAGTAATTTACTTCAAAAGTAAAATTACTCCTTACTCTGTCATCCCTAATTGGTTTTGCTATAGGTTTCTGACAGTCATATCACTAAACATATTTCCCAATTTAGATGCATTTCAGGAGTAAAATATTAAAATATAGATGAGTAAATGATAAAAGATATTACCTGTTGCGACAATTACTGAAAAAAGAAATTTGACACAAATTTAAACAGAAACAAAGTATGATAAATAAAACCAAAGGTAAAGAAAAGTTATAGATGAAGTGTCAGATCTGACTTGCATTTCATGTTGCTTCTCTCACTGCTTCCTTTTGACCAATCTATCTGAGCTATTGCTGGATCAGATTTATAAACAAAAGCTTCTAATTTATCAATCAACTCATCAACAGTGAAAGCAGAGATAAGAAGTAGTCTTACCGCATGTGTGATAAATTTATGTTCCACAGTTTTGTTAAGAAAAAATAATAAAAGATCAAAGAAATTATTAACATTCAATAAACCTATGGGTTCATGGTGGATGTTCAGTTGGGCCCAAGAGACAATTTGAAAAAATTCTTCCAAAGTACCAAAACTACCTGGTAAGGCAATGAATGCATTAGAGTTATCAAGCATTGTCGTCATTCGTTCATGCATAGATGATACCTTAAGTTCCTCCCTAATTGTCTTTCTAGTGATGTTCTGTTGAGTTAAAGGTCCAAGAATGACACCTAAAACTTGACTGCCTCCTATATATGCAGCAAGTGATATAGCCCTCATTAACCCACGGCAACCTCCCCTATATACAACATGAATATTCCTCGCAACAAGTGTTCGACCAAGAGTAGTTGTTGCGTTTACAAACTCTAAACCCTTTCCATACCTAGACCTATAAAATATACATATATTTTTAAGTTGATGAATAAAACTCCTCACATTTCTATACTCACCTTCCCTTTGAATAATTATGAGTTAGAGGAAAGTTGAGAAAATGGAGTGTTTAAATAGGAAAACGAATGGAAAGAGTAATAATAGCACCAATATGGGTAGGTTGGCTGTTGTCAGAAAAGTTTGAAATTAAGAAATATTTTTTTTGTTTTTTATTTCTTTTTTTTATTTTTGTTTTTGTTTTTATTTTTTTTTTGTTTTTTATTTTTTTTTTAACTTCAAGAAAACCATCAAGGTAAAGAAGTCTGGAAACCCATGAAGGACCCTGCTCAAAGGATCATCTGTCCAAAACCAAAATATAACAAAATCATACAAAGATAAAAGAAATATAATAACAAAATACAATTTTTATGGCGTATCTTTATATTGCGTGTCATGAGTGCAGTAGTGGCATATCTTTGAGTTGCATGTCACCGGTGCAACATATGAACTCCACAAGGATTGTCGAACCGACAACAAGAACCTTTGAGTCCTTTCTGTCCCGCTTGCGGAATAGCAGCTCTCTATCTTCTTGCAAACCTAATTAAAGGCTTGTATTCTAAGAAGATGGTACCTGATCGTAGCTAGTCAGAACTCGCCATAGAGTCCTACTAATTAAAGTAAGTATACAACTCAGTAACAATTTTCATTCACTGTAAAGATGGGACGCTTCTTTCTGTCCATCAGCGCTACAAAGCCTTGGTTCCAAGAACTAAGAATGTAGTATGTGGCTCTCTACAAAGCATATTACACGAACCACATACCGACATGAGAAGATCTTCTCCTGAGTCTATGACAAGACGGGAATCTGGCTGGGGCTTCTAATCGAATTAAAGACTAAGTACAACCGAAGTTTTGCTTTTTTCTTTTCTTTTTTTTTGTCTCTTTTTAACCTTATTTTTTTTGTTTTTTTTCTTTTTTTGAAGAAGAAGATAATATATACATGTTGTTGTGATTGTGGCTCACATCTTACTCTAGTTTTATGTCCAATAACGACTTAAATGCCTTCTGTGAATCGAGGATAAGCTTCCCATCCAATTTTCTTATAAATTGGCAAATAGGGTCTTTTAGAGTTAGATTCCCAATACTGTAACGTTTTTATTCATCCTTGAAAAGATTCCATAAGTTAAGAAGTTCACAATGCACAGATCCAAAAGAATGCATCTCAAGAGTTAATAAGATATCATCTAATGACTCATTACTCAGTCCATTCTTAATGAAAAATATTTTATCTTCTCGATTTTCGGAAACCTTTCTCAAAGAACGACATCGCTTGTTGCAATTTTATTGTGCATATTTGTGACAGACTTGTAACTTTTTTGCTCTTTTCCTTTTAGAATATGAACTTTTACCAAGACTTGGCATGTATGAGTCAAATGAAATTAAAGACTCACCTACTAAATGAACTTTTGCCTCAATTATCTAGCGTACATCTTCTGTCATACCCTTGTGCATTAACAATCTCAATCTTTCATATCTAGCTTTGTAGATTTTTGTCAGAGTATTTTGAGGGAGGGAAGGAAAATGTTTTCTTAAATTTGAGAGAATGACATCCATTTTAATGGAGAAAGATTCAGTTATTATGGGAAACTGAAAACAAACCGGCTCGAGAGCCACGGAGTATCGTTATCCGCCACTTAACCAGGAACACAAAGAATTGCAAAAAGAAGGCAATAAAATTAGAATAAATTCTGTTCATAACAAGGATTAGAAAGAGAGATGAATTCTACCTCATCAACTTGGTTTTCCAGAAATGGTTTGAGTCTTTGTCCATTGACTTTAAACACATTACCATTCCTAGGATTCTCAATGTCTATGGCCCTATGAGGATACACATGTTTGACAACAAAATGACTACTCCACCTAGATCTCAATTTTTTAGGGAATAGGTACAGATGAGAACTATAAAGCAGAACTTTTTGACCAATTTTAAAAGATTTTCTCAAAATTGACTTGTTATGAAAAACTTTTGCTCTAGCTTTATAAATCTTTGAGTTTTCATATTCATCATTTCTCAATTCCTCAAGTTCATTTAATTGCAATTTGCGTATCTTGCAAGCATCATCAAGGTTTAGGTTGAAAGCTTTAATGACCCAAAATGCTTTATGTTCTAATTCTACTGGCAACTAACAAGGTTTTCCATAGACTAACCGATAAGGTGACATGCCTAAAGATGTTTTGAAAGTAGTATGGTAAGCCCAAAATGTATTGTTTAGTCTTAAAGACCAATCTTTACGATTTGGGTTAACCATTTTTTCCAAAATTTGTTTAATCTCCCTATTTGCCAATTCAACTTGTCCATTTCTCTGAGAGTGATAAGGGGTGGCAATTTTGTGTGTAATACTGTATTTCTTCATTAAAGACTCAAATGGTTTATTACAAAAATGTATTCCCCCATCACTGATGATAGCTCGAGGGATTCTAAATCGACACAAGACATTTTCTTTTAAAAATTTGAGAACAATTTTATGATCATTGTGTCGGCATGGAATTGTCTCAATCCATTTTGAGACATAATCAACTGCAACTAAAATATACAAAAATCCAAATGAGGATGGAAATGGGCCCATGAAATCAATTCCCCAACAATCAAAAATTTCAATGATAAGGATAGGGTTCAGAGGCATCATGTTTCTTTTTGAAATGGAGCCCAATTTCTGACAATTCACAACTTTTGCAAAAAGTACATTAGTCCTTAAATAAAGTGGACTAATAAAATCTGCACTACAAGATTTTTACAATTGTTTTCTTTGAAGAAAAGTGACTTCCATATGCTTCTGAGTGACAAAATTTAAGGACACTACCTACTTCACTGTCGGGCACACATCTCCGAAAGATTTGGTCAGGACAATATTTGAACAAGTATGGGTCATCCTAATAAAAAAATTTTACTTCTATAAAAAATTTCCTTCTATCTTGATGCATCCATTGAGGCGGCATATTTTCTGTTACAAGAAAGTTGACTATGTTAGCAAACCAAGGCATAGAATTGATAGAAAATAAAAATTCATCGGGAAAAGAAACATTGATAGGTGTGTTATCAAAAGTTGAGCCTGTTGTAAGTCTGGACAAATGATCTGCAACAATATTTTTGGTTTCTTTCTTATCTTTTATTGTGATGTTGAATTCTTGAAGTAACAAGATCCACCGTATCAATCTTGGTTTGGCATCCTGCTTTGACATCAAATATCTAACAACAACATGATCGGTGAAAATCACAATTGAAGAACCAATTAAATAAGATCAAAATTTGTCCAATGCAAATATTACAACAAGTAGTTCTTTTTCAATAGTGGTATAATTCATTTGTGCACTATTTAAAATTCTACTACGTAACAAATCACATGAGGCTTACCTTCCTTTCTTTGGCCTAAAACAGTGCTCACAACAAAATCACTAGCATCACACATCAACTCAAAAGGCAAAGACCAGTCAGGGGATTGCATAATAGAAGTAGATGTCAGAAGACTAATTAATTTTTCAAAAGATTTTTGACATTCTTGAGTCCAATCAAATGATGCATCTTTCAATAGAAGATTACATAATAGTCTAGATATGGCACTAAAGTCCTTTATGAATTTTCTGTAAAATCCTGCATGTTCTAAAAAGGAACGAACTTCTCTGATTGTTTTTGGGGAAGGCAAATGGGCAATTAATTCAACTTTGGCCTTATCAACTTCAATTCCTTTAGAAGATATCACATGACGTAACATTATTCCTACAGTAACCATGTAATGACATTTTTCCCAATTTAGCACAAATCCTTTTTCTTCACATCATTTAAGAACTTTTTTCAAATTATCAAGATAATTTTTAAATGAATTTCAAAAACTATTAGGTCATCCATGAAAATCTCTAAATAATGCTCAATCAAGTCACTAAAAATACTTAGCATGCATCTTTGGAATGTTGCCGGAGCATTACAAAGGCCAAAAGGCATTCTTCTATATGCAAAAGTAACAAAGGGGCATGTAAAAGTGATTTTTTCTTGATCCTCCAATGCAATTGGTATTTGATTATAACCTGAATAACTATCAAGAAAATAATAATATAGATGTCCTGCTACCCTTTCCAGAATTTGATCAAGAAATGAGAAGGGGAAATGATCTTTCCTAGTAGAAGCATTTAATTTTCTAAAATCAATACACATATGCTAACTGGATGAGACTCGCATAGGTATTAATTCACCTTTTTTATTTTCAACCACTATTATTCCAGATTTCTTAGGCACAACTTATGTAGGGCTTACCCACTGGCAATTAGAGATAGGATTGATAATTCCAACATTAAGTAATTTAAGGACTTCAGCTCTAACTATCTCTTTCATGTGTGGATTTAATCTTCTTTGAGGTTGTTGAGAAGTTTTAGCATTATCCTCTAAATGTATTCTATGTGTATATATTAATGGATTAATGCCTTTTATGTCTTTTAATGTCCATCAAATTGCACTTTTATACCTTTTAAGTACTTCTGTTAACTTACCTTCTTGTTCTTCAGTAAGGGATGAGGAAATTACCACTACAAAACTTTGCTCTTCTCCCAAAAATGTGTACTTCAACCCAGCAGGTAATGACTTTAGTTCTAGTGTGGGTACTTCTTCATGGGTATTATCATTCATAGGTTTTAGCTCTTCAAATCTTGACTTTCATCCCTTGTACTCCATTACTTGTGTACAATCAAGCAAAAAGTATATTTTAGAGATATAATCATCTAAATGCATGCATGAATCAAATGAATTGACTAAACAAATTTCTAATGGGTCAGAAGAACTCCTTATTTGAAGATGATCATCTACAATGGCTTCAATTCCTTCAACTTCTTCCTTTTCATCAAGGACTTCCTATGGTTGCTTACATATGTTAAAAACATTGAGCTCCAGTGTCATATTTCCAAATATTAGCTTCACCACTCCATTTCTACAATTTATCAAAGCATTAGGTGTTACTAAAAATGGAATTGTCTTGCAACTATCAACCATAGGTTCAGTATCTAAGATAATAAAATCCACAGGATATATGAATTTATCAACTTGTACAGACACATCTTCCATTATTCCTCTTGAAATTTTAATTAATCTATCAGCAAGTAGAAGAGTTACAGAAGTTAGTTTCAACTCCCCAAGTTGAGTTGCTAATATACTGAATATGGAACAAATTGACACTAGCACCAAGATCAAGTAAAGCTTTTTCAATTTTATATTCTCTAATAATGCATGAAACTGTAGGACAACCAGGGTCTTTATATTTCAACGTATTATTATTCTGAATAATGGAGCTTACCTGTTCAGCCAAAAAGGCTTTCTTTTTCACATTTAGTTTCCTTTTAAAAGTGCACAAATCCTTCAAATATTTGGCATAAGAAGGAATCTGTTTGATAGCATCTAACAGAGGAATATTAACCTTCACTTGTTTTAAAATTTCAAAAATTTCAGTGTTATGGTTCAATTTCCTTGAATTGTTTATGCTTGAGGAAATGGGGATGCAAGCGAGAGTTTGGTCTCTTTTTGGTCAACTTCTTCATTTTCTTGGGGGATTGGTTCATCATCTCTCTCACAAGGTTTGGGAATTTGTTTTTCAACAACCTTTCCACTCCTAAGAGTTATTACTGACTTGACTTGATCTATTTCTTGGTTTTTTGAACTACCCTCATTTAGACTGTACTGACCCTTGGGATTTGGTTGAGGATGAGAAGGAAATTTTCCTTTCTTGTGAATGGTGAGTGCAGAAGAAAGTTTAGCAAGAGTTTCTTTTATGTCAATCATGGTTTGATTGTTTTGTTTATTAATAGCCTCTTTCTTTTCTTTGAATGCATGCAGTGTTTCTTCAAGATTTTTCCTATATGGTGGGACAAAAGGTGCACATCCTTAAGAATTTTGAGAGTCCTGTTGTGCTTAAGGAGGTGGTGATTGCACGAATTGTGACTGATTATTATTCCTTCAACTAAAGTTTGAGTGATTTCTTCATCCCGTATGCATCTGAAAAAGAAGAAGTAAATGGCTTTTTAAAATTATTTATTGCAGTTACTTGCTCATGTACAACTTCTTTAAAAACAAGAATCTTAGGATATTCATGATGTTGAGTGTCCTAAGTCATCATAAATGCCACAAATTTTTTCATTTTGCACAGATTTGATTTCTTTTGCTTTTTCTAATTCCATGGCTTCAACCTTTCTAGCCAAACTGGAAAACCTAGCATTTAGATCTTCCTCTTGACTAAGGTGATATTTTCCTTTATTAACACTTACAAGGTTAGATCTAATTGAATTTTCAAAAATATTAGTATCATGCTAAGATTGAGAATTTTTAGCTAACTGGTTTAAATAGTCTAAAGCTTCATCGGGTTCTTTATCAAGAAACTCACCATTGCACATTGTTTCCACAAATTATTTGGTTTCAGGTGTTAAACCTTCATAAAAGAAGCTTATAGTGTGCCATTTTCAAAACCATGATGTGGACAAAAATTTAACAGATCTTTAAACCGTTCCCAACATTGAAAATATGCTTCATTTGAATTTTGGAAAAAATTTTGGATTTGTCTTTTCATAGCATTGGTTTTATGTGTTGAAAAAAATTTCTTTAAGAACTCACCTTGCATTTCTTGCTATGTGCCAATTGATCTTGGTTTCAAAGTATTATGCCAAGTTTTTGTTTTATCTTTTAAAGAAAAAGGAAACAATTTAAGCTTAACAATCTCTTTAGTGCAATTTTGGTCATTGAAAGCAATACATACTTCATCAAATTCTTTTAGATGTAAATATGGGCTTTCAGATTCTAAACCATAAAAATTAAGAAGTAAAGAAATCATACCTAGTTTAAATATAAAATTATAGGCATTGAGTGGAAAGATAAAACATAATGTACTAGAATTTCGAGGTGGTTGCAAATATTCACGCATGGTTCACAATGGTTGATTTTCATGTTCATCATGTACACTTTTATTTTCAGCCATTGTGTCAATTGTGTGTGATTGTGATTCAAACAAATTAATATATAAAGTACCAGGATTAATTTTAGCCAAACGATCAGAATTTGAATCACGATACCAATTAAGCATAAATAAATTACTTAAAATAGAAAAAATAATGTACAAGTTGGCGGTTTACACCAGCCATTAAAATATTAACAATAAATAAATGACATAAATAAAAAAATGTACAAGTTATTAAGTCAGAAAATAAAAATAAATGACATAAAAAAAGTTAGTAAGCATAAATAAATGAGATAAATAAATAAGTTAGTTAGTAAGTCAGTAAGTTAGAAAGTTAGTAGGTTAGTAAGTTAGTAAGTAAGTAAGTTAGAAAGTTAGTAAGTTAGTAAAGAAACGAAAGGACTAGCAAGCCGATCTTTTGCTCTAGTGAGGGAGAAGAGAGAACAAATTTTATTAAAGAAAAAGAACCTCAATAAATTAAAACTTCAAATCAAGTCCCCAGCAATAGCGCCAAAAACTTGATGTAGATTAAAGGATGCAAACCCAAGTACAAGTTATCTCAAGTAATAAATTTCTCGGGAGTTCGAGGTCGATCTGTAATATCCCAAAAATTAATAATTTCATGATAAATGATCATTTTATAATATTTGGGATTTTTGTGAATTTTTTTGTATTTTTTTGTGAATGCGAAATATTTTAATATTATTTTTCGTTTTACGTGCATGTTGAGCGAAGCTGAAAAAATGAGATATTTTTCTCGAGAACCTTGAACTATGGAAACGTCGACCGGAGATCTTACTAAACCCGAGACTAGACACGGTTTACAAGGTTTCATATTTTTCGAGATTTTTATCTGATAAATAAAAATCACAGAATAAATTTTATCATCCGTTGGATAATAAATATCAGTTTTTGTTAACTGTAATTTCTGTCCACTGATAATAAATTCGATACAGTGTAAGTCACATTTTACAGAACGCTTTAATGACATCATTATGGTGACATCATCACCATGACATCACTTTGACTTTTCAAAGGGAGGAAGCTTCCTTGTACCTTCGCATTAGCTTCTTCAAGAAGCTTCAACCTTTCCTCTCTCCTCCTCTCCACCACACATTTTTGAGAGCTCTTTGTGGCCACACTTTTTAATTCACACACTTACACAAAATACACCTAATTACATATCTCACTTCATTACACTTTGCTATCACTTTATCTCTCTAAATTTTCTCTCATCTCACTTTTCTCATCTTCTCCCTTTTCTCTCTACCCTACGGCTGCGCCATCGCCACATCCCTCCATACTCGCAAAAAATTCAAGCAACTACCTTTCTTGAAACTACATCATCTTCTAAGCTTCCTTCTACTTGGAATCCACCTAAAAAGCTTTTATCTTCATCTTCTCTTTCATAAAGCTCTCACCTTTTCTTCCTATGGTGGCTCATGGCAACTCCACAAATCTCCACCTCCCTGACTTCAAAAATTTCATCCAACCACATCTTCTTAATCTCCATTACATTCTAAACACCTTTCTAGTTGGAATCACTCTCTAAAAACCTCATATTTTCTTTCCACTCTCTTCCTCTCCTTTTTCGGCCAAGACACCATTTTTGGAGTCTTCAAGCTTTTCTTTCAAACAACCACATTTCCTTGATCACCATTACATTCTAAATACTTTTTTAGTTAGAATCATCTTCAAAAACTCAACATTTCCTCTCCATTTTCTCACCCTCTTCCACGGCCAAAACCACCATTTTTGGCCATCCAAGCTTTTTCATTAAACTAACCTTTGATCTTGAATATAGACATCATTCTAAGCAACTTTTATGTTGTGACCATTACCAAAATCATTCATTTTCGTTTTGGATCTATCAAGCTTCAAAGTTGGAAACTTTAAGGTAAAATTCATGACTTTTCCACCTTTTCTCCTCATTTTCGTAATCCTTGATCTCTTAGATGATCAAGGGCTCCTTTTCTAAGCTTTGATGATGATTTTGATGAGTTTTGATGTCCTTAGGGTTTCCTTGAAGGTGTAGTACGAAAATCCCCACAAGGGACCAAGAGGCTTGCTTTCTTGTGTTGTCTTCAAGAGGTAAGAGGGAGATAATCCTCTTCAACCTATCTTGGTAGTGAGGAAACGTTTAGTGATTTTGTATGTTTAAGTACTCTTGAATTGGATTAATGCTTGAATGATGATCTTGAATGTGTTGGATGTGTTAAATATGCTTGATCATGTTACAGTTGTTAAATGAAAAATTTGGAGTTTCCTACCTTAACATGGTGCCATGATTTTTGACTAGAAATTAGTGGTGTAAATTGGTTTTGCACACAAGTGAAATGAAACTTATGTAATTAAAGATTGAATGATAATATTGAAATTAATGAATGGAAAGTTTTGAAGGTTTGACACCCAAGAGGGAGGCCACGATTTTGGCTTGGAACCATGAGGGATTGAATTGGCTTTGGTGAATTAAAATTAAAGTGATTTGATATCAAGAAACTAACACATAAAATGGAGAGGAATTGAGATTTTGAGAATCTTGAGGGGTCGCGATTTTAGAGAGAAAGTTTAAGGTTTAAATGATGCCTTGGTGCATCTTTAGAAATTAAGAATTTAAAGATATGCATAATCCATAACAAAGTGGAAGAATTAAATTGAATAATGAGACTTGAGAAGGCCATGGTTTTGAAGGGTAACTTATCCTAAAATTTTCATAATTGACCAAAAGTTTAAGACTTTAAAAATGTGAATCCAAGATATGAACTTGAGAAAATTGATGAGCTATATGTGGATACATATTAATATTGAGAATTTATTCTATGTTGTTGAGAGTCCCTATGTGGGGTTATATAATTGTTGGTTTAGTACTTGATGAGATATGATATGATTTATTGATATTGAGAATGATTATATACCGTTGTGGTATTGTATATGACAAATGTATCATTGATATGATGTACTGACATTGTGAGATTAATATTGTATTATTGTGGGTCCGTGTTTGGGACTAAAAATTATGTTAATGCTTAAATTGGCCAGATTGTGGCATGTATGAGATATATGTTATTATGGTTGAATATACATGATTGTGCATGGAGTCAACATGCATTGGACATTTGCTCAGTCAATGACTGTTAAAAGGCTAGATGAGCCTAGGATCATGCATTGAGTCAGCATGTATTGAACAAATTGCTTAGTCAATGACTGTTAAAAGGCTGGATGAGCCTATGATTATGTATTGAGTTAACGCATTGAACAATTTGCTCAGTCTATGACTATTAAAAGGCTATATGAGCCTACGAATAAGGATTGAATAAGTGATGATCCTGTGATGGATCTAATTGAGGACCGTAAGGCACGGTGTATACCGATTGCACGCATTACGCGCCTGACAAATCACTATTCTTTTTGTGGTAAATGAGTGAGAATTGGATAGTGTGATCCCGTGGTAGGATCTGATTGAGGACCGTGAGGCGCGGTGGTTCATTTTGTGATGATGTTATCACTTTACTATACCCCTAGCCATGATAAACCATTGCAACGCATTACGCTCCTGACAAGCACTATTCATTTCGTGGTCCAGTGTAGACTGCCATTGAGGGGGACAGATCTTCTAGAACGTTCATATTTGAAATGGAATAGAAAAGTCTTGGTACCAAGTGCACATACATTGTGAGTCGGCACTGTGAGTCGGCATTGTGAGTCCGCATATCATATGGCACTCTTTTATACGATGATTATACTATTGTGATATTGATGCCATGATTATCTGAAATGTTTTAATTGTTCATTATCTGAGACTCTGTTGACTGCTTGGGGCATTATTGATGTTTGCCTATTATTGTTGATTCTTACTACTATGTGTTGTTGTCTTGCTCTTACTGTTTATTCTATTGTCACTGTTAATGAATATATGTGTTGAAATGCTATGTAGGCGCTCTGCGCCATTCTGTTTCTTTACTGCCATAATTGGTAATGTAAGTAGGATGTCTCACCTCTTTCTTGTATCCTTGTATTTCTGTTATATATATGTTTGATAAAAGATCGTGAGGAAGAAGATGAGGGACCACACCCTTACTGCTTAGATTGGGCTGATTCATCATTTTTGATGCAGTGTTTGGACGAAATCTCTTCGGTCACGCAAGGGTGTAACTTCATGGGGGCATTGATGCCTGTCGTGTCAACTGGAACACCGAGCGTCACGTACATATGGGGTTGTGGCTTCGTCTGCTAGTAGTACCTATCCCAGGGTTACTACTTTTCTCCTTTAGTGTTTTGTTCCTGCTGTATTTTATTTGACTATGTAAGTATTATATTTTGTGTTATCAGTGATTTGTGTTAAGGATGACTATAATATATATATGTGGGGTATGCTTTTACTTCAGTAGTTGTGTTAAATAATGTTTGGACACTATTATGCATTCATGCGAGGCTCTTATTTTCTATTCATATATAATGGAAATATAAATTTTTGAAAAATACTATAATTGAACTGTGACATGCCTGGACTTAGTGACTGTGGTGTGATGACGATTGCACTGCGGTTGTTAGATCTAGGGGTGTTACACGATCCACAGGGAATTGATGAGGAAAAATTCTTTGAGGTAAGGAAAGACTTTGTCACAATAATAAAGATTATAAAACTTGTTCACAATTAAAGTGAAGAACTTGCTTGGGCTAGAAGATCCACTTTTAGTAATAAATTAAGGACAAGATTAATTCTTTTTATAACTCAATTGAAATCCACACATAACGAAGGTTCTAATCGGAAAATAAAAAATTCAAAGTTCATTTAGAATTATATACATAGTTATATTATGGTTCCTTTAATTATTTACTAACACCAATTTGGGTTCAAGAATTCATTGTACCAAACCACTTGTCTACAATGAATCAAGAACTCAACTTTACAAAGAGGGTTTCTAAATTGATTAGAAACAAAATATAACACATATAATGACCACTTGATAATATATTATTTAAGCACAAGAAAAAAATTAATCTAACCTTATTTTATTACCATAAGCTTCACCCCTTCACCCAAGCAAGATGAAAATTAGTTACCCATGAGCAAGAAGAAAGAAAAAGAGAAGAAGAAGAAGATGATCATAACTTCTATTTACAACAAAAGAAAATTATAACAAGTAAATAACATAATAGCATGATCTTGATCTAAAACAAAGATTCCCCTAATAGGCAGCCAAGGCTACCTTTTATAGAGCATCACAAGCAAAAGATGACAATGAGCGGGACAATGAGTGGGTGGATAATTAAGGAGTGGGTGGATGATTGCAAAAAATGCTTGTCTTCACTTGCACAAAATAATTTGGTGTCAAACTCGTACTTGCCGATAGAATCTCAGAAAGTGACCTTCATGAAAGTTGTAGGCCTTTGTCTTGGCTATCAAATTCCTACTTGAACCATCTAATTTGGCCTTCTACAGCCCAAGATATGACCCAATCATTACAACTACTCAGGCCCAATTTCAGCTCCTCTGTTCTGACTTGCAAGCCCAATATGACCTACTAGACCTCAAAATCTTGAAAAGTGTTTTTCATGAAAGTTGTAGATATAGGTCTTAACTATCAACTCTAAAAATTTCAGCCTATTATCATTCTTATAACCTGCGATATGGCCTAATTAGTGCACAGGGGTCAAGCTGTTAGAATCAACACTATAGTTCTCGCTTCAATTCCAATTTGAGTTATCCAAGCTTGTGATATGGCTCTTGAGGTCTTCATGAAAGTTGTAGGGAATTGTCTTATCTTTCCAATGCCACTAGTTTCATCTCCATACAATCCTACAGCTCAAATTCCAGCCTAATTACTACACACTGCTCAAGTTCTAGTGACAGAACTCATTTTCTAAATTCCAGGCCCAATTAGCTCCAATAGATGTCTGATTGAGACTTTGAGCTCTTCATCAAAGTTGTAGAGCTTTCTCTCAGCTTTCCTAAAAGGTAAAATGCATAATTTCTAGACATCTAGAACTCAAGATATGCCCAAAATATAGAAACAGTGTAAAATCTTAACAATGCTAAAAGATATCAATTAATCCTAATTTGAACCCAAACTTACAAATCATGACCAAGCTCAATCAATTAAGTACATGGAGAGTGTAAATGATTAAAAATGATGATTTATTAATGTATGAAATATGTGATTATCAGTTGATGATGGACCTCTTTTTGCTCTTTTGTTGGTTTTCCTTTCTTTTATCTTCTCTTTTGTTTCTCTGCTAGCTGGCCGTGTGAAGTGATGAAAATGAGAGAAAAAATCTCATGCCAAAGTCATTAAAAAAGGCTAAAAATATGAAGGCTGAAGGCACTTGGTCCTTTAAGTGACTATGCTGTAACTTCCGATTTGCTAAGAACACCTAGATTTCGCCAAATCTAATTTTCTAACTTCCAACAAACTTAAAATAAAACCTAAGATTCATCAAAAATCTTGTTTCACCATTTCCACATTTTTTCATATCTGCTGATAGTCAATCTGACATTAAAACACACAACCAGTATGCTTAAAAATTCCAAACTAACTTCGATTAATCTCAAATTTTAACCACACCATCTTCAACACATTTGTGGCCTAGAAACAAATCCTCCATATTTATTTCCATTAATTAAGCAGTTTAAGCCAATTCTAGGGCTAAAAACAATTATATTTCACACATAACATTGCAGCAAAGTGATTAGACGTGCTCAAAAGGTCACAAAATTCAACAGGCATGTTAAGCAAGTACTAGGCTACCTCCATAACTATATACAAGCCTCATATGTTCTCCAGGGTGTTACATAAAACAAGTAAAGGTCTTTTTTAAAACAAAAAATGTTATTTCAACTTCTAGACCTTTACAACTTTTGCACATAGATCTTTTTGGTCCTTCTGGAATAATGAGTTTTGGTGGAAATTACTATGTATTAGTGATTGTGGATGATTTTTCAAGGTTTACATAGACCTTATTTCTTTCTCATAAAAATGATGCATTTCTAGCCTTTAAGAAACTTGCCAAAGTTATCCAAAATGAAAATGGTTTTTGTATTACATCTATTAGAAGTGATCATGGTGGTGAGTTTGAAAACCATGAGTTTGAATCTTTTTGTGATGAACATGGCATTGAGCATAATTTTTCTAGCCCTAGAACTCCACAACAAAATAGAGTTGTAAAAAGAAAAAATCGATCTTTAGAAGAAATGACAAGAACTGTGCTCAATGAGGCTACCCTTCCTAAGTATTTTTGGGAGGATGCGGTAAGTACCATTTGTTATGTAATGAATAGGGCCCTAATTAGGCCAATTTTAAAGAAAACTCCCTATAAATTATACAAGGGAAGGAAGCCAAATGTCTCACATTTTTATGTTTTCGGATGTAAATATTTTGTTTTAAACAACGAAAAGGATAACTTAGGAAAGTTTGATGTTAAGTCTGATGAAGGTATATTTCTTGGTTACTCTAATTATAGTAAGGCCTTTAGAATTTACAATAAAAGAACAATGACTATTGAAGAGTCTATTCATGTTGCATTTGATGAAAGTAACCCAAATAGACCGAGAAAGGATTTTGTTGTTGATGATGCTGTAGAGGTTTTGGAAAAAAACACACTTGGACAATAAGGAAAAAGAAAAGAAGAAACAAGAGAAAAGTCAAGAGGACACCCCAAATTAAGCAGATTCACAAGTCATGGATCTTTGCAAGGAGTGGAGGACTTCAAAATATCATCATCTTGACCAAGTAATAGGTGATATATCTAAAGGTGTAAGCACTCGAAACTCAATTAGAAATGTATGTAACCATATGGCTTTTGTTTCTCATATTGAGCCTAAAGACATAAATGAAGCCTTTAGCGATGAACATTGGATCTTGACCATGCAAGATGAGCTAAACCAATTAGAAAGAAATCAAGTTTGGGAATTGGTTCCAAGGCCCAATGATCATCCAATCATAGGCACCAAATGGGTCTTTAGGAACAAGCTTGATGAAGCAGGCTTAATAACCAGAAATAAAGCTAGGCTTGTAGCTAAGGGTATAATCAAGAAAAAAGCATAGATTATAAAGAAACATATGCACCCATAGCTATATTAGAGGCCATAGAATGTTACTTGCATATACATGCATCATGGACTTCAAATTATATCAAATGGATGTTAAAAGTTCCTTTTTAAATGGCTTTATCCAAGAAGAAGTATATGTTCAACAACCTCCCGGTTTTGAAAGTTATGATTTGCCCCACCATGTTTTCAAATTTAAAAAGTCCTTGTATGGCTTAAAGCAAGCTCTTCGAGCTTGGTATGAAAGATTAAGTAAATTTATTTTGGAAAACAATTTTAACCAAGGGAAGGTTGACACAACCCCTTTTATTAAAAATAAAAAGTATGACATACTCCTTGTACAAGTATATGTAGATGATATTATCTTTGGTGCCACTAATGAGTCTCTGTGTAAGGAATTTGCTAATATCATACAAAGCGAATTTGAGATGTCCATGATGGGAGAACTCAATTTCTTCTTTGAGCTTCATATCAAGCAAATAAGGAATGAAACCTTCATTAGTCAATCGAAGTATTGCAAGGAGCTTCTCAAGAGATTTGGAATAGATAACTCTAAGCATACGGATACACCAATGAGCACCTTATGTTACTTGGACAAGGATGAAGCAGGTAATCCCATATAAATAAGTATGTACAGAGGTATGATTGGATCCCTTCTCTATCTCACTGCTAGCAGACCAGATATTATGTTTAGTGTATGCATGTGTATGAGATACTAAGCAAATCCTAAAGAATCACACTTAAGTGTAGTTAAATTAATTATGAAATATCTTGGTGGCACTTCACAAGTAGGTTTGTGGTACCCCAAAGGTGCCACTTTCAATCTTATTGTTTATTCCAATTCTATTTCTTTGGATGAAAATTGGATAAGAAAAGCACTGGTGGGACATGTCACTTACTTGGAAGCTCTTTAGTTTCTTGGCATAACAAAAAATAAAATAGTGTGGCATTGTCTACCACTGAGGCTGAATATGTTGCATTCGAAAGCTGTTGTGCCCAAATTCTATGGATGAAGCAACAATTTCTAGACTTTAGACTTCAACTTGATCACATCCCTATTAGATGTGACAATACTAGTGCAATTAATTTGACCAAAAACCTATTATGCACTCTAGGTCTAAGCATATTGAGATAAGACATTATTTCATAAGAGATCATGTTCAAAAAGGTGATTGCGTGTTAGAGTTTGTTAAAACAACTAATCAACTTGTTGATATCTTCACTAAACCATTGCCTAAAGATATTTTCTTTCATTTAAGAAGAGAACTTAGAATTCTGGATCAATCTTATATTTAATCTTGCTGCATAATTTGTTTTGCTACTGCATAATTTATACTATTCTACATAATTAATTGAGTTTATGCATAATTACCTTGTCTTTAACCAATTTTGAATCCAATACTGACTTGAGCGTCGGAGGCTCCCCTAAGTTTGTTTTGTAGGTACCCCATCATGACTAGGTCCTTCAACTGCTCAAAATATCCACTACTCAGTGGTGTTGCCAAATTCCTGATGTTTGGAGAAATTCAACTACAAGGATTGTTACAAAATTTTGATTTGGAACAGGCAAGGGTTGTAGAATAAAGTGCTGGATAATCTTTCTAGCTTGCAAGAGGTTTGAATAAATTTGAGAGGTCATGGAAGTGTTTTGAAGTAATTTGGATGAGTCTTCTGCAGTTTTAAGAGAGAAAACCCAAAACAGAAGGCTTATAATTGATTACAAAGGTTTTATTAGCTCAAAATGAAAAGTCAGAGTAGTTGTAATCGATTACATCCTCATTGTAATCGATTACATCATTCCTTGTAATCGATTACAGAAGAACCTAGGCAATGTAATTGATTATAACCCTTTTGTAATTGATTACAAAGAGGTTTAAAGGGAGCCCTGGACATGCGAACGATCATTTTTCACTAAAGCTCTTCATTTTCTCTCTCATAGTCGTGACCAACCTCTCACAAATCTCTCACATTTTTTCACCAAATCACTCCTTACCACCTCCAAATCCCTTAAAAAACCACTATCCACAAAACCCATCACCCAATCTCTCACCAAAATCCCCCAAAATTAACCCCAAATCCCCTCACCTATTGTCTTTTCTCTCTCTTTTTCACCCATGACCCCAACTTTCAAAATCCTCCATTTTCTCCTCTTTTTTTTCCTTCAACTACTTAACCCACACACTACTAAACACCTTCCCCTTCATTCTTCTTCATCACATTTCTCTCCAATGGCTGAACCTTCTCTCAAAGCAAAGAAGCCCAGAACAGGGGTTGCCAGTGCTTCATCTTCCCAGGCTCCTCCTCTCATAATTCCTGGTTTGGATCTCTTTGCACACTTTCGGAGCTCCAAACAAGCAGCGGTTTTTCATAAACAATTTCACACCTACAAAGAATCATCCAGCCTAGGTACATCACTGCTGAATTTTGCTCAAGTGAGCCTTTAGAGTTTTTTTGTTTGCTTGAGCGACTGGACTTGATCAAATTTTTTAGCATTAAGAAGGCTATATACCCTGATTTAGTTCAAGTTTTTTATGCAAATTTAAAATTTGAGGATGCCTGTCTGATATCTTAAGTGAAGAAGAAATCGACAATCATTAATTCTGGTCTTTAGTATCAATTAATTGGGTTGAGTTTTGATGGTGCAAATTTTACTAGGTTAAATTAGTGGGGCGATGAGTATGATTATAAATATGCTTTAAACTCCTTGCTGAGAATAGGATTCTACCTCAGTCTACGGGTTCTAGCTACTGGTCTTACTATGGAAACCAGGGTGCTACACTACATTGCAGCTAGGGCCTTGATTGCTATAGGGGGCAATTACTCTTAAGTTCTCAAGGATGATGTGCTGGCTCTATGGGCGATGAACATATACCGCTCCATTAACTGGGCCTATTATGTCATTCAACACATGTTGCGCGCAAGGAAAGATCCTCATCCTTTGCCCTATGCCATGCTTGTCATTGCGATCCTTGAACACTTCCACATTCCTTTGTCTGGGAAAACAATAGATGAGACGTCTGATGGTCAAGAATGCATCAGTGTGCACACTATGACGAAGCTACAGATGAAGAAAATTGATAATCACTGGTATTATCTACATCATGGGGTGGATGGTCATATACCCCGAGGCGATGATGAGGATATTGAGGATGACGCACCTTGATAATCACATATTTTATTCATTAAGAAACCATTATGTTTAGTCATTTACACTCTCCATATTCTTAATTGATTGAGTTTGGTATGATTTTGTGAGTTTGAGCTCAAATTGGTCCTAATTGAATATTTTCAGCATTGTTGGGATTTGACACTGTTTCTATATTTTGGCCATAACTTGAGTTCCTGATATCTGATAATCATGAATTTTACCTTTTAGGAAAGCTAGGAGGAAACTCTACAACTTTGATGAAGAGCTTGAAGTCCAATACAGATGTCTAAGGGACCTAAGTTTACATGGAAGTCCGAATACGGGTTCTGTCACTAGAATCCGAACGGTGTGCACTCATAAAATCATATCTCAAGCTGTAATAATGGAGATGGGCTGAAATTTGGACAGTTGATAGTTAAGACCCAAATAAACAACTTTCATGAAGAACACTTTTTGAAAAAATGAACTCTAATGGGTCAGTTTGAGCTTGCAAGTCGGATCAGAGGTGCTGAAGTTGGGTTTGAGCAACCTGTGGTATTTGGGCCATATCTTCGGTTGTAGGAAGCCAAATTGGACGATCCAGATATTCATGTTATAGCCAAGACAAAGATATACAACTTTCATGAAGAGTACTTTTCATGAATCTGAAGTATAGTTGGTCATTTTTGGCTTCCAAGTCAGGCGCGAAATTTTCATCCTCAACCACTCCTCTCACCAACCCACCAACCACTCCACTCACCAACCCACTCAACCAACCCACTCAACCACTCCTTTCACCAACCCATTCATCCACCCATTCCCCTTAGTCATTTTGTTACCCTAGACTTCTATAAAAGGGCACCATTGGTTATCATGAACAACAAGTTGTATTCTCCTTGATTTTCTCTTATAGTTTCTTCTTGTTTCTTCATAGTTTCTCATAGTTTTTGTATATTTTGATGCTCCCCTTCATGGTAATGGAGGGCTAAGCTACTTTCGGTCAATTTAGAACTCTTGAAGAGATTGTGGTTTGGATTCTTGAGACCTTGGTTATGTATTGTATTTGATTTGTAATTGAATTCCTCTTTTCTTCTTCTTTCTTCTTCTTCTTGATCTTAAATGCATGAATGGTAATTCTATTTTGTTGATCTGATTTGATCTTGGTTTAAGATTGAGATTTGTGATGAAACTTAGAACTGATTGATCTAAACTAATCACATAAATGAAGATTGAGATTTATGATGAAACTTAGAACTAATTGATCTAAATTAATCACAGAATTGAAAAGGTTAGGTTACTGATTTGTGCCTAAGTTAATTGAATTCGGTACTTGAAATTAACATAGATCTTCATGAATGGTGCGATTGCGGATTTGTGTTTATCACTTGTTAATTGAATTCTAGACGATCATCTAGTATGAATTCTGGATTTGATGCAGAGATCTCGGTTAGATCCAAATTAACAATTCAATTGCGCTTCAAGTGTTCTATGAAGGGTCTATGATTGAATCCACCCAATCTTGGATAGGTTTCTAAATTGACTGCTCTTTAATTGTTATTTCTTCCTTTAATTTTAAGTGCGATCTTAAACTATCAAATCCCTCTTTGCTAACTTTCACTTGATTTAATTAAATTGCATCTACAATCCTCGTGGAGATGATCCGGTGTTGTCACTGTGCTACAAGCTTAGGTAATAACTTCGGTTATAATTTTGACTGACTTCAGTGCTCGTCACACCTCCAGCTGCTCCTGTTCCACAATCTATGGAACTTTTACTTCAGGAGCTACACAGCCTCTACATCCATGTTGATGATCAGTTTAGTGAGCTACGCACCTCTGTTCACTGCCTTGAGAAGCGAGTTACTCACACTGATGAAGAGGTTGCTATTTGCGCTTTACTAGAGAGTGCTCTGAGTCATCATCCTAGGCATGCTTCCCCCTCCTATGATCGCACCTTCTCTACTGTACCTCCTGCTCCGATATCCTTTGCTGACCTTTCTAATACTACAACCAATGTCCCTGATGATAATGAGGAGATTCTCGGCTCTGAGGATGATCTTGCCGTCGATGATGATAACGTTAATCTTGATGATGTGACTGCTGACAGTGACAATGACAGTGATAGTGAGGCGACTGAGTGATGATGGGTGACTTAGTCATGATGTTTATTTTGCTTAACCCATTAAAATTTTTGATACTATTTTGTATATGCCTCTGTTTATTCTGTTGCATTTGCTATTTATATACTCTGAGATACGTATATTGAACTGATGTCTGATCTGGTATAATATTTACTCTAGTTTTTACTGCCTTTTGGGTATTCTAGCTACTCTGATACTTGGATTATTAATGTTATCTATTGTTGATATCCTGTTTGGATTATTGCTTATTTATTGTTTGGACTGTATCAGATGTTCTGGTTGGTTTGTTCTTCTGTCTAGAGATCATGGATATATTGTTATGCTATTGAAACTCTGCTAAAATATCTGAATGCTTATGTCACTTATTCATTTTATTGTTGCTTTTAGATGATGTCAAAAGGGGGAGAGATTATATGAGTAAGGGGGAGTATCTTATTAAGGAATGTATATCTTAATATTTTTTGTTTAAACTTTATGTATAAACTCGGGGAGAGCTATGCTTTTAATCTTTGATACATTATACATATATAATGCTTCTTTTTCTGTGTGTTGGTTTGTCATAATAAAAAAGAGGGAGAATGTGAATGCTTATGTCATGGAGATCATGAAGATTTTGATGATAACAAAGCCAAGACGATAACCAAATTCCAATGGATGCAAGCTGACATAGTTTATAAGACATAGGTCAAAGAGTTATGCCAGTATCACTACAACATTTTTGACTTTAGGCAATGCTATTTTTAGCAACGCTTCAAAAGTGTTGCCTAAAGTTGTATAGGCAATGCTTTTTGAACGTTGCTATTAATTCTTAGTATAGGTAACGTCTTTTAAGCAACGTTTTCAACGTTGCTATTAATTCTTAGTATAGGTAACGTCTTTTAAGCAACATTTTGAAAACGTTGCCATAGTGTGTACAGACAACGCTTTTTGAGAGTTCTCTAAATTTAATCCTGTTTAGGAAACCATTTTTAAACAACATTTAATAAATGTTGCCAGAAACGTAATAGGCAACATTTTAGAATTATTTTCAATTGTAATGCTTTACACCTTTATTAGTTAATTTCTTTCAAATATTTTTGTGCAAAATGACGCAAATAACTAAAGCCATTCCGTGGGAGACGCAAAATTTTTCTCATTTCTCTTGAAAACATATCACATTGAAAACTTATTGAAAAAAAATACTAACCTACTGATCTCTCGATGCCTTAGCTGACTAAAAGTGTCCTAGACTGAAAGCTAGTGTCTTAATTTCTCTGAAACTCTCATTCAGATCGATTTCTTCTTCTCTTTGTCTAGCTCAAAACTAATTCAGATTGCCCTGGTCTCGCGGCTCGTGACTCCTTGGGAGTCGTTTGGCTTGGCTTTTAGTTCAGATCATCCTGGTCTAGCGGCTTGTGACTCCCTGGCCGTCATTGCAGGTATAACCCACTCTTATTTGGTTTAAATCACTCCCAATGGTAGGGGTAGAGGCATGAGGTTGGGTTTGGGTTTGGGTTTGGGGTGCAAATCATTTAGACATTGTGGGTTTAAATCACAATGTCATATAGCTCATCGAGAAGTATGATTGGGAGGAGTGGAGGGAGTACCTGAGGTGTGCTTAATGGGTGTTTGTTATTTTCTTGATTCGTTGATTTGTTTGTTTGGGTTTTTAATCCAAAAGAGAATCATATCTTGTGTTTGTTTATTCACTGGATTTGTTGTGTATCTTTTTTTTTTTGGTGTTAAAGAATATGAGTTCCTGTTTTTACTTAAATGCTTGGTTTTTTTAAAGGTTTGAGAAAATGGGCATTTGTTATTTTCTTGATTCATTGATTTGTTTCTTTGGGTTTTCAATAAAAAAGTGAGTCATGTCTCATGTTTATTAATTCACTAGTTTTTTTATAGTCTTTTTTTTAGGGGGTGGTAAAGGAATTGTTTTGTTGATCTATTATAGGTTCTACGGTGGAATGAGATGTCTTTAGTGAGGAATAGTCAAGGGCAAAGAAGGAGGATGTGGGTTCTGGTTTTTGGTTGTTTTGGTGATTTTAGAAAATGGGTGTTGTTTTCTGGTTTCAGTTATTTATTCTAATAGCATTTTCAATCCAAAAGTGTGTCTTGCCTTGTGGTTGTTATTTCATTGGTTTATTGTTTATCTGGGTTTTATTATTTTGGGTGTTGAGGAAATTGTTTTGTTGATGTTTAGTGAAGAATAGTTTGATTCGATTGAGTAGAAATGAGAAAGGATATGAAAAAGATTCAGTTTTGAGTGAAATTGGATGGTTAAAATCCAGAAAAGCTTCCACCTTTGTTGGGTAGAAGTGCAAACATGTTTGTTATTAGTAGATTATAAGTGGAGTAATGGTAAATTAATGAGTTTATTCGATTGATGTTGAGTTGTTTATCTTCTAACAAAATTGTTAATCTGTGATTTTATTGAATGCCAGATTCATGGAGTACTAAATGTTATGAGTTGGGGTACGCTATTTCCCCTTGGAGTGATCATAGCAAGGTATCTTAGGACTTTCCCATCGGCAGATCCAGCTTGGTTCTATCTTCATGCTACCTGCCAGGTATCTGCTTATGCCATTGGGGTTGCTGGCTAGGGAACTGGTCTTAAACTTGGAAGCGAATCAGTGGGGAGTGTATACAGTGGTCATTGCAATATTGGAATTTCCCTCTTTGCTCTTTGCACTGTATAGGTAAAATGTTGTCTAGTATTCTTTAATTACAGTTCAATAGATATTTGTCAGTTCAAAATCTAAGAAATAATATGGATAAGAATGAAAAAAATGAGAAGTTCAAATATTTAGATGTTGAAATTTTCGGGCTAGAGGATTATAACCACCTAAATAGAGTAGCACCAAAATCAACACTTAACCACTTTTTTAGACAATTTTTTTAATATTTGCTTTATTATTGGTTCATCTCATATATTTAAAAAGATTATTAAGAGAGATATTAGCAATACTTGCTTTTTGGATCAATAGTAAAGTAAATATTAAAAGAAGTATTCAAAAGAGTATGTTACTAACATTTCTTAAATAATAATACCATTCTCTTGTGAGAATTTCAGAATTCCTTCAGTTTATCTTGTTGCTTAATTTACTAGAATTTGCTTCCTATTACAGGTTCCCATGCTACCAAATTCTAATATATTCGATTGCCTAGGTAAGTTTAAGGAAGGATTAGACAGAGTTTATTTTCGTAAGTGTTGCTGTCAGCTATTTTCAGCGTGTCCTTTTCCCTGTGAATCTATGAACCAGAATTAAAATAAACAAGAACAACCTAGGACCTGTTAAGAAACAAAACATATGCCATTGTTTTCCTTTAGATCAAGCTCTTAACTATTTTCTTGAATACGCATCAGTCACTGTTCTTCATATTTGGTAATAAGCTCATCCTCTACATAGCTAGATAACAACTGGATAGTTATGTAACACCTTTTAAGATAAAACAAGAAGCAAATTACTCAGTAAAGCCTTAGGAGCCAAGAAAGAATACTAAGGAAATTCAAAAGTGCATATATAGTGATCAACGTTTATGGTAGCAGATTGTCACATGATATACTTTGCAAGATAACACAACATGTTAGTTTTCTTGAAATAGCCTTTACTGCTGCCTAGATGTAAAGATAACACAGCATGTTAGTTTAATATTTGCTTTATTATTAGTTCATCTCATATATTTGAAAAGATTATTAAGAGAGATATTAGCAACACTTGCTTTTTGGATCAATAGTAAAGTAAATATTAAAAGAAGTGTTCAAAAAAGTATGTTACTAACATTTCTTAAATAATAATACCATTCTTTTGTGAGAATTTCAGAATTTTTTTAGTTTATCTTGTTGCTTAATTTACTAGAATTTACTTCCTATTACAGGTTCCCCTGCTACCAAACTCTAATATATTCAATTGCCTAGGTAAGTTTAAGGAAGAATTTGACAGAGTTTATTTTCATAATTGTTGTTGTCAACTGTTTTCAGCGTGTCCTTTTCCCTGTGAACCTATGAACCAGAATTAAAATAAACAAGAACAACTTAGGACCTGTTAAGAAACAAAACATATGCCATTGTTTTCCTTTAGATCAAGCTCTTAATTATTTTCTTGAATGCGCATCAGTCACTTTTCTTTATATTTGGTAATAAGCTCATCCTCTACATAGCTAGATAACAACTGGATAGTTATGTAACACCTTTTAAGAAAAAACAGTAAGCAAATTACTCAGTAAAGCTTTAGGAGCCAAGAAAGAATACTAAGGAAATTCAAAAGTGCATATATAGTGATCAGCATTTATGGTAGCAGATTGTCACATGATATACTTTGTAAGATAACACAGCATGTTAGTTTTCTTGAAATAGCCTTTGCTACTGCCTAGATGTAAAGATAACGCAGCATGTTAGTTTAATATTTGCTTTATTATTGGTTCATCTCATATATTTGAAAAGATTATTAAGAGAGATATTAGCAACACTTGCTTTTTGGATCAATAGTAAAGTAAATATTAAAAGAAGTGTTCAAAAAAGTATGTTACTAACATTTCTTAAATAATAATACCATTCTCTTGTGAGAATTTCAGAATTCCTTCAGTTTATCTTGTTGCTTAATTTACTAGAATTTGCTTCCTATTACAGGTTCCCCTGCTACCAAATTCTAATATATTCGATTGCCTAGGTAAGTTTAAGGAAGGATTAGACAGAGTTTATTTTCAGTAAGTTGTTCTTTGTCAGCTATTTTCAGCGTGTCCTTTTCCCTGTGAATCTATGAACCAGAATTAAAATAAACAAGAACAACCTAGGGCCTGTTAAGAAACAAAACATATGCCATTGTTTTCCTTTAGATCAAGCTCTTAACTATTTTCTTGAATACGCATCAGTCACTGTTCTTCATATTTGGTAATAAGCTCATCCTCTACATAGCTAGATAACAACTGGATAGTTATGTAACACCTTTTAAGATAAAACAAGAAGCAAATTACTCAGTAAAGCCTTAGGAGCCAAGAAAGAATACTAAGGAAATTCAAAAGTGCATATATAGTGATCAGCGTTTATGGTAGCAAATTGTCACATGATATACTTTACAAGATAACATGTAAGACCCTCCGTAGGGCGTCACATTTAAAAAAAATAAATAAATCTTAAAACTAATTAAAATTATTTTATAAAAGCTTTGAGTTTCAAAATATGGATTTTAAAATTTCTTGTCGCGGAAATACAAACTTACCGGAAATTTTAAGTAAAATGGAAATTAAATTTAACAGATTAACATACACATCACCAATCATTTCATATAAGTTAAAACGTAATATTTACAGACTTGAGAAACAAGATAGCAAACCTAAAGACGAGTACTACCAATAGCACCTGCAGTAACAACACCAACGAGAAAAATTCAACCTACATAGTCTGTTTCTTCACCAACTGCATCTTGTTGAAACTTGAAAGTCCACTCGATGACGCCGTCACCATCTCCAGAGTACTGTCTCCTATAGGTTTGAGTATGTGTTCCGCCTACTATACAAATTCAAATAATACAAACCAAACAAACAACACAGGAAAGAGGTGAGATCCCCTTTCACCAATACCAGTACGGTAGTAAGGAATGATTCGAATGACAAAGTCATTCCATACACACAGATAATCACAATTATAGTCATGTTATCAATTTACAAATATTTCTAATATGCATATAACCTAATAAAATAAACAAGTAATAACATTATCAGGATCAGGATAGATATAACAATTCATACCATATAAAATATCATGACAAGACAATAAAAATAAAGATTAAATTCAATAACAACAAATTTCATAGCGAACAAAAATACAATAATGCATAGACAAAATACAACATATAAACAATTAATATCAGATATGAAAGATCACATAAAAATATCACGGATAAAAGATAATGATAAAAGAAATAACAAATAAAAGATAATAGATAAAAATAACAAATAGAAGATAATAATGCACCACATATCAACATATACAATAAGACACAATCCTACTCCATGGAGCTAAAGAAAACACAAGTATCGAGAGAGGAATGATTCGTAAAATCTATTAGTACCATGGATGCCCCACCAACTATTATTTTGTCACACGTTGCGCCTATAGCCCCACGACACAGAATCCATCATCCAGGCGTGGTGTAGTTCACGGTCTCACGTTGTGGCACTACAGCAAATGTACTACTAGATTTCACAAATCTCGATTAAATATAGTGTGTGTCGAGTACCATAGTGTGCTATCGGTTTACCACGGCCCAGCGGAGCGACCAACTGTCCACATGTGGGATCCCGTACACTAAAGTCTCCAAGTTCATTAGAACAATGAACCACACTACGTTTATCGCATCGACAACACGATGTGATTCGTCTCGTCAACCAATCCACCAAAAACTTGGCACATATAAATAGAAAGCCTGTACGGGTTCACATTTTCCCGACAGCAAATAAATTCTCAAAAGCCTGTACGGGTTCACATTTTCCCGACAGCGAAAGATTCTCAAAAATAATCTGTACGGGTTCACATTTTCTCGACAGCATAAAATAAATATAGTATCGTTCAATCGCGTAGAAATTTTATCGTATTTTCACAATTCCGTCATTTTTACAAACGTTTCCAAAACGCGTAAATGTATTTTTCTGTTTTCAAAATCGCGTAGAATTTTTAATACGTTTTCTCAATCGCGTAATATTTTTAAATCGTTTTCTTGTCCAACTTCCTTAAATAACTATTTAAAACAGACAGAAATAATATTTAGTACTTTCAAATTACGTAGAATATTTTTCATAGCGTATACTGTCTTTTGGACATCTTTTCTATCTTATTTATCCGTTTTTACTAAAAATTGACAGTATTTTGTTTAATAAATTATAATAATGGTTTCCTAAATTTACCATTTAAAAGTCCTTTTCATTTTTATTAATACCAAATAATTATACTTTTGAAAATTCCTAACGTGCTTGAAAACACACGATGAGCTATATCGTTAGAAATTTTATAAAGCTCTTGTATTTCTTCTTACAAAGTAAAAACCATTAGTATTAACCTCTTAAACTTAATTCTAACTATTTTATTTCTTTAAAACTCATTGTAGAAAATTTACTTTAACTTGTATTGCTTCTTCTTGATTGAAAATAGCTTGGAATTAATTTTTAGAAATCATGAATGTATAATTTGGCATGTTGGCTAATTTGATAAAAACTTTGCATTTGATTTCCAAATTATTTTTCACCTTTTAAATACATGTTTAATCTCTTGTATTGTCTACATTGATTTAATCCTTACCCTAGAAAATAGTTTTAGAAATCAAAGTGTTGAAGTTAGACATGTTGAATGAAAATGTAAGGTTATGCCATTTAATTTCCAAATTCATTTTTCTTAATCTAAACAAATGGATATCTTACCAATTCTCTTAGGTTATTTAGGTCACCTTTTAAGAAAATTAAGAGAACATTTTGGTTCCCCATTTAAATCATGGCCGTGAGCCTTGTTAATGTGTTCTTTGGAACACTCATGCAATCCTTGACATATTATTTGCATCCTATATATTATCATGCATTTCTAACACATGCCATATTATCAAAGCTTGTAGACATGCAATTATTACAAATATCACATAAGAAGACTACTAACAAATACACAACAACCTACTAGTAAGCACTAAATTATCAAACACACAAATAACAAACACACAAATAATTAACACATCAAAACAAGCACACCACTGAATCCTTATGGATTCTACAAGCACAACCACATATATTCCTCACCACCAACACTTGGTTGATGAGGGTAATCTCCCTCTTACCTCTTGTAGAAACCTCCAAGCCATTGTATGTCTCCTTCAAGCAATTCCTCTCCACCAAGAGCTACTTGAAAAATCAAAGTAAACATACAATATTAATATCTAAGGCTTGAGTAAGGAAAACCATGAATCAAAATATGGTTTAAAAGGAAAGAATAAAATCAATAGTGAAGATTTCATAAACTTCACCTTAAAACCCTAAACCTTGAGCTTGGAGAACAAGGATGAAAATAGATGATTTAGGAAAAACTTCCAACATGAAAGTTCCTTAGAATGGTATGGAGATTCAAGATCTATGGTCATTTAGAATTTTAGAAGCTTGGAAGGTGATTTTTGGTAGTTGGCCGAATTCAAGAGGAAGAGAAAAAGGAAAGAAATTTGGTTGCTTGATCTTGGTTCTTTGAAGAAAAAGATATAGAAGAGAACAAATGAAATAAATTGATGAAGATTGTCTCCATTTGGGAGCTTTGGCCGTGAACACAAAGAGAGAAAAGAAGGAAGAATATTTGAGAGTTTTGCTTGATAGCTTTGGAGAAAGATGAAGACTTGGAGAAATAAAAACAAATCTCCTTTGGATTTTCTAAGCTTTGGCCGTGAGGTACCTTAGAATATAGGAGGAATGAATACAAAGTGAGATAGTTAATTTTAGTATATTGCCTTTCACCAAATGTGAATAGCCTTGGAAGCCAAGTGAATTGCCGTAGAAGCTAACAAGGAGAGCCACCAAAATTGACTAATTTGAAAGGCTTGGAGAGCAAGAATGATTTGAAACATTTAATATTGTTTCCTTCACTTATGCATTGCCGTAGAAGCACATGCATAAAGCCACAAAACTTGACTTGGTCTCACTTGGTTAATTAGATGAAAGATAGTAAGAATTTATTGTAATATTTGCCTCACCAAAGGCTTACTTCACCGTAGAAAGCAACCAAGAAAAGCCACTAAACTTGACTTTGTTGTACTTGGGTAATTAAATGTAAGATAGGAAGAATTGAATAGAAATATTAGCTTCACACAAATTGCTTTGCCGTAGAATGAAATCAAAGAGAAGAAACCAATGTTGACTTGTCATTATTTGGTTAATTTGGCTTTCTAAATGAATTTCCTAAAGCTTCCTACGTAAATTCACTTTGGTGAATTAGGCTATTAGAGCAAATTTCTCACTTCCCCACCGTAGCTACATGTAATTCCAAGAAGTCCAACATTTGTTTAAAAGCTTGTTTTCTATTTGTTCTTAAAAATTCAAGCCATTAATTTTGACTAATTTCTATTGGTTAAATATTTACTAACTTGATTCTTATTGGTTGCTATTTTTGTTGACTAATTTCTATTGGTGCACATTATATTTTATAGTATACTTTAACCAATGAACAATATTTATTATTTATAAAGTCAGTATCTATTATCCAGTGGATAATAAAATACACATAGATTTTTATTTTAGATTAACAGAGTAGTAATTATTATTGATCATTTTTCTACTGATTGCCCTTGATGAGTCATAAAGCGAGTCATCAAAGAGAAATTTCTAGAACATGTGACTCACTACGATGAGTCAGTATGATGAGTCATCGTGGAATTTTCTAGAACGGGTGAGTCAGCATGGCGAGTCAGCGTAGATATTTTCTAGAGCAGATGAGTCAGCATAGATATTTTCCAAAACAGGTGAGTCAGCATGCTGAGTCACTGACTGCATCACAACTGCATCATTGGCTGCATCATCAATGGTGAGTCACAACGCTGAGTCATCAGAGAAGCTTTCGAATCTGGCGAGTCATCGCGGTGAGTCACAGTCGAAGTCAAGACTTCTACGGAACCTTCTAGAAGGCGAGTCATGATCCGAGGTGTCACGCCACGTGTCATCGTCCTATTGGCCCGTATGCGATGAGTCATAGCCACCAATTTTGACCAGCCTCCTCATTGGTCCACGTGTAAAGACTCGATGACTAAACGTGGGTCCCGCAAAATATTTCCGGTCCGTCACTTATTTATCTTGACTAATAAAATAATATTATAATAATATAAAATTATTTTATTTGTGATTAAATCCTAAAAATTAAAAGATTAATTTTAGGCTCATTCGAGAATTGGTTTAGTAAGATCCCCCTCGAATAATTAAAAACAGATTTTCCGGTCCGGAAAAATATTATTTTCCTACCCCGGGAGCAAATCACACAAAAAGTTCATATAAAATTACAGACAGTAATATTGAGCATTAAATCAAGAAGAAAACAATTAAAAACAGCAAAAACAGCAAAAACAGTACGTTCGGGACGTAACGGTCATTTTTCTATTTTTTCCCACAACGTAGGTAATCGTCCAAAACGTTCAAATAAAATATCCAGCAGTATTATATAGCTGTATATCTTTCAGAAAAATTAAAACAGTAGCTCAGAAAAATTTTTATTTCACTGTCTTGAAGAAAAATACGTAAAACGATTATATAAAATACTAGACAGTATTATACATCTGTTTTTGATACAGAAAAATTTAAAACAGTAATTTGATAAAATTTTTTATTTTACTGTATCGAAATAAATTATGTAAAACTACCAAATAAAATAACAAACAGTATTATTTTTCTGTATTTCATACAGAAAAATAAGAAACAGTAAAATAGGGATACAACGGTCTTTTACCCAAAAGTTGGGATGTTGCATAACACAACATGTTAGTTTTCTTGAAATAGCCTTTGTTGCTGCCTAAATGTAAAGATGGATACTGAGAACAATGAAAAATAAAATCAGAAACAAACCATAAATAATAGTGTGTACAAAAACGGATGCAACAGTAGTCTTCATGTTCATAAACTTGAACGGACTATTCTTTCCTGGCAGCTGAAAGATCATTCCTGGAGACAAAAGCCAAAAAATCCACCACAACATTAAAAAAATGAAGAATATATAAATTTCCTCTACTAAGTTTAATTGCATTTTTTCTTCATTCTTTGACTTGATAATTTTCCAAAGATAATTATATGTGGTACTTATTAAGTTTTGCACAGCAATCGTGCTGCCTGTTATCTCAAGCTTTACAATTTCAAGAAGGTTCTCTTTGTTTTTAAAAAAATAATTTGTTGCTGGTATTCGGTTAAGTGTTATTCTATTCTGGATGCAATTTGAATTAGTAAGAGTTTATGGGCTGATAAGTGATAAATTTGAATAATATGAGTGGGCTATTTTCTAAATTCTGCTAGTGCTTATGTTCTTAAGATGTGGAAATATTTGGTTTTTTTTTAAATGAAAGGATTTTATTATAGAATTTAGAGTAATTTTAGCAGCCCTGGTCAAGAGGGCGGAACTCTTTGAATTTGATTGGTTAAGGTCTATTAAAACAGAGTTCTTATTATATAATTATTTTTAGTAAGGTAAGAAGCTTGGTGGTATTATTAGTTAACGGTTTACTAATAAGAGAATCCTCCTAAGAAATAAGAATTATTTATTTATCTAAAACAATGTTCTGGTTGGATAACTGCTTTCACTGAGTTACTTCTTATTATAGACTATCAGAAAGATGGTAACAATATTGTAGATGAACATGAAATTTAATTTGGATTGGCTAGTAAACTTGCTTGCATATATATTCAAATTATGGACTGTCAATGGAAAAATGTTTAGTTGAATGCATTCACTTTTTTCTCTTAAACCTTGGTCGAAGGATCTACAATTCATAATTGTAACAATTGACAAATACTAAAACATATTGGCTGCTTTATCGTTGTTGAACTATCTGTCTTATGATTCTTGAATCTCAGACTTTAGTTGCCCTGGTGTTATAAATTGTGTAACACATTGGTTAGGATTTTAACTTTTTGAACTATTTTGATGCCCTTGCTTGTCATCTTCCTTCCATCTCTCCATCTGTCTAATTGCAACCTTCTGTTGTATGATTTCTAGTCTAATGATTTCTATTCAACATTATCTATATATTTTTTTTGGTTGCTGAATTTACCTGCTCATAATCATGTAGCGTAAAGTTTGAGAATTTGACAAGGCATATACTTCTGTTATGTACGATACAAGAGGATGGATTAGCTGGGGTTTTTTAATTTTAAAAATGGTTGCATAGATATTGTATAGCAGAAGTACACATTTTTGTTTATGGCTGCATCTGCATTTTGGAGCATTTTAGATAATCTACTTCTACTAATGATCTTTAGTAGTAGTGAAGGTTACTTTGCCTATTGCTTTACTTAGCTTTTTGACATACTCTCTACATAGACAATATTAGAGACATATAGAGTTTCTCTTACTTTGTCTCTATTTGGGTCAGGTTTGTCACCTTGTTGGTGGTGGGAGTACAATATGTTCAATTTCTTTACTCGTCTGTAATATTGTTTTAAATTTACTTGACGTTAACAATCTTATCATATGCCAATTTTTTATGGTTTTGAATTCTATAAGAATTAGAATTTTTAGGAACATGCTATTGACTGTTAGTGGAAAGTTTTTAAGATACATATATTATAATTACAATATAGCATGTATGGTTGTCTGCACACCATCGTCTCTCTAGTTCATATATTTGCTCATTATGCTCCTGCAACATCTTTCTCCCCCTGTGATTGCATTTTTTTCCCTGCTCAGTTTTCCTTGGTTGGTATATCAAAGTTAAACCTGCACATACATATTTACATTTTTAATTAATTAATCAATTATTGATTTTGTTGTCAATTTGTTGCAGGAAACTATAGATTCGGAGTTGGATTTGTAGGATCTTGATATCTTCTAGGTTTGGGTCAATCTCCCACACTTTTCGTCCACCACTGTAGTCTTGTATTTCTCTACACATGAGTGCATGTTTATATCTCTGTTTACATCTCTCTCAAGAGACAGACGACACTCTTGCAAGGCTTTCTTTCATTTTTCCATATCAGATTGCATCTTTGAATTTTCCTTCACCTACAAGCAGAAGTAAAAATGAACAATTGGCTTCAAAGAATTTTAGCACACATATAAACAAGGTTAACCTAAGAAAATCAAGTATCAACCTCCTCTTGAACTACAGTTTTGCAATTCTGTCTTAACAGCTTCAAGCCTCTCAATTTCAGCTCTAAGTATGGAAAAAACATAAATTAGTGGATAGAGTAAAGTGAAGAAAATAACAAGAGCCATGCTCACTTTAAGTAAATGCTCCATATCAAATCACATCATACCCAGCAAGGTCTGATCACCATTTAGAATATCATTAAGAAATATTTGCTCTGAATTCGTAACTAAGTCACTATAAACTTCTAAAAAGAAAAATCAATAATCATGGGGAACACTGTTCTAATAAAAGATACTAAATAAAGTTAAAAGAATGTCAAAGATGAAACAATGGACAAAGTCACTCTAGCAGAAATGGTTTGGATGCAGATGATGGAGAGACGGTGGAGCCAAAGGAAGGCAATTTTTCTCCCCTGATGAATTTTCCCTAGTTCTTGACACAAAAAAGAAAGGAAACACACACATTTTGATCTTAGAATTTCTGAAACTATAGGCGAATTTGCATATAATACTATTTCCCTAGTTACATAAAAATAGATGAAGTACTTCTCTGAAAGACATACTAAAGCACTGAATACTTTAATTAGCCATTACACTGTTTCTTAGCATATTACATGGTCTTGATATTGATTTAATGTACTCTCTCTATCTATGTATGATTATTTGTGTTCCTCAGAGGCTCTTCCTGAACAGATATACATGAATTAAACCAAAAAAATAATACAAGCCTTCTAGCTTATCTCTCAAATATATCATGCTCTGATCAATCACAAAAAAGAAAAAGTCCATATTCTCCTGGCATAAGAGTTTCAAGAAAACACAGCCCAAATGGCAACAAATGAGAAACAGTAAGAACTACAAAGATACCACAAGAGACTAGGACTAAGAGAATTTGACACTGTTGATAGATATTAGTTACTTACTCATCTTCATCAAGATAACCAATGGTTTCCATGGAAAGAATCTTCCTTGCCTGAACATATTACAAAAGATTATTTAAACTTGGAATTTGTGGAATAAAGTCAATTTAACTAGTTTCAAAGTAAAGTAAGAAACTAAATGGAATCATAGAAGCTTTAACCAATTTAAGGAAGGTGATAAAGACAAATGTGTAGTGGACCCACGCTAACCGAGAAATCTAGTGCTGCTGCACCATTTAGCCCCTGTGATCCTCATGCATCTTATAATAAATAATATTATACACATATTTTATTTTATATTTATATAATTTTTATTATTTAATTAATAATTATAATAAGTTTTACTTCATTTTTTATACACATACATTCTAATTTTGTCATTTAATTTTTTGTATGGGAAATGTAAGAGATAATTATGTGCATCTACCTTTTTTTTTCAATGTCTTCGGAGAATTTCACAACTTGTGAATTTGGGGCCTATCTCATGAAATATTTCAATATGGCATTTGCATTTTAAGTAAGTTAGTATGGTCATTTGATGAAGTTTTTTTACCTGTTTGTTAGTGTTTATTCCCGTTTTACTCCACTGTCATTGAAGGATTAGTATACATATTATCCATTAACATTGTATTTATATATTAAAACCATAGTAGAATTTGTTTTAAAAAAAAACATCGTAGAAACTAGGAAAAAAGGAATTTGATATTTTGAGAAGCACCAACAAATTTTTTCACCAAGACAGAAATAAGAAACGGAAGTAGACAACAAAGTTGTATGGCATTCAAGACAGCCTGGATTTTTACCCACTTTGTCAACAATAGTACTCAACTTAGGTAGATTCTTCACCCTCAAGAATCTATCAAAGACATGACTAGATTGATTTCTTCTCTGCAGTAAAATTACATTTTGACCTTAGAGTCATCATTTCATGTTTTGGATGGGCCGTTTGTGTAATGTAATGTAGCCTTAGCCTGTTTCTTAAACTACTTTAACCAATCAGATTCTTTGATGCCACAGCCAAAGAAAAACCTCAAATTTCTTTAAATCACTTGATACATGTCATTTCTATACTTGAAAGTGTTGAATTTATCTGAAAGGAAATTAGCCAAATGACACAATTTCATTTATTATTATAAATTAACTTTTTGTTAGACACAAATTAATTTGGAACCTTTTGTTTGTTTGTATAAATAGCCTTAGCTCTTAGCTTATAGTGTCTTAACAAAACTATCCTGAAATGTCCAACAAATAACAGTACTAAACATGCATACAGTCTGTAGGCATACATAATTGAGGCTCACTCTGATGTGATGCATCAATCCTGCCAACAGCCAAGTGTCTATGTATGCATCACTAGTTATAAATTGAGAAAAACCCATTCAAATACATGCAAAATATTTCATAACTGCTGACTATGTCCTTTAACATGAAAAAGAATTCAACCAAGAAAGAAGTGATAGGTTCCCTGTAATCATTTGGAAAAAAAAATTGTAGAACAAGGACAAGTATGAATCAACATACCAACATAAAACATCTATAGCTCATTACTGATGTAACAGATGCATGCAATATGGATGCACTTATTATGATAGAGACTGGTAGTATATTAAGAAAATAGGAAGAAACCAGGAGGAAAACTCCTTTTTATTGAATATATCTCTGTTCTTTTTATTTCTTTTTATTTCTGTTATGTTCCCAATTTGTCAATATTTCACTCAATTCCATAATTTCTCTTTTTCTTTTTTCTAGCATTGGTAAAGGGTACTCAATTAGCTCCTAGAGTCTGAACTCAAAAGGATGGCTGATCCCAACTCTTTTACCTGGTAAGACATAAATTTCTCCTATTTAAGTCTTACATTTTATCCTGCATTATTTACCTGAACTGATTTATATGATATCATTGTTTAGACTAATTTAGTACTATGAATATTCGTGTTAGCATTTGAATATTAACACCAAAAATAACTTTCTTATCAGTGAATTAAAAGATGAGTTCAAGGAGTGGATGGATTTACCGAGGTTTAGCAAAGAGTACATTGATGGTGTCCATTTTTTCTTAGATTTTGCATTTACTATTGGAGAACCTGATGGAGAGGAGATATTATGCCCTTGTACAAAATGTGCAAATTCTTATTGAAGAACAAGAGATGTTGTGTACGAACATTTAATATGCAAGCGATTTGTTGTGGGCTACTGAAAATGGATCAACCACGGAGAGGGGCTAAGCGCAACGGGTCTTGATGCTGACATGGATGTTGTAGACCCATGTGATGACATTGATAGCTTATTGAACGATAGGTTTAGAGATGTAGTGCAAGAGGATGGGCTTCATGAAGGTGCTAATGAAGATGCAAAGAAGTTTTATAAACTGGTTGAGGACGCAAATCAAGAATTGTACCCAGGTTGTGAAAACTTCTCTACATTGTCATTCATTATCTGGCTTTATTTGTTGAAGTGTCTTCATGGATGGAGCAATGTATCTTTCACATCTCTCCTTGAGTTGTTGAAAAAAGCTATACCTAATTTGAAAATTCCTCCATCTTTCAACAAAACCAAGGCCATGATAGAAGACTTGGGTCTTGATTACGAGAACATCCCTGCATGTCCTAATGATTGCATGCTATATAGGGGTTATTATGCTGATAAAGAGTTTTGCCATATATATGGAGCTTCATGATATATTCAATATCCTAGCATCGATTGTGACGCTGAATCTTCCAAGAAACCTAATGTAAATGCTAAGATCTTAAGATACTTTCCTTTGATTCCTAGACTCCAAAGGATGTTTATGTCTTCAAGGACAGCTAATATGCTTAGGTGGCATGAAGACGAGCGTTCAAAGGATGGAAAGTTGAGACATCCTGTTGATGGTCAAGCATGGAAGGACTTTGACAGGGATCATCCTGATTTTGCAAAGGATTCTCGTAATGTAAGGCTTGGGTTGGCTAGCGATGGATTCAATCCATATCGGACCGTGAGTATATCTCATAGTACATGGCCTGTGGTGTTGATGGCATATAATTTACCTCCATAGTTGTGTATGAAGCCAGAATATTGCATGTTATCCTTACTAATCCCTGGAAGACATTCACCTAGAAATGACATTGATATTTATCTAGAACCATTGATTGAGGAGTTAAAGTTGTTATGGGATTTGGGAGTAGAAATGTATGATGCTTCAGCCAACCAGACTTTTCAAATGCGAGCAGCTCTTTTATGGACTATTAGTGATTTCCCTGCTTATGCTATGTTGTCTGGTTGGAGCACCAAAGGAAAGTTGGCTTGTCCTTGTTGTAATTATGGGACTTGTTCTACTTATTTGAAACATAGTCGAAAGATGTGCTATATGGATCATCGAGTTTTTCTGCCCATGAATCATCCATGGAGATCTAATAAAAGGTCTTTAATGGAGAAACAGAATTTAGATCTCCACCACCAACATTAAGTGGGATAGAAATCTTAGCTGAATTGGAAGACTTTGACAATATGTTCGGAAAGAAGCAGAAGAAAAAGAATGATGGTCCGTGGAAAAAGAGGTCAATTTTCTTTGAGTTTCCATATAGGAAGCATAACACCATGCGCCATAACCTTGATGTGATACACATAGAGAAAAACATATGTGATAATATTATTGGAACTCTACTAGATATCTCTGGGAAGACAAAGGATCATGCAAAAACTCGTTTTGACCTAAAAGAAATGGGCATAAGAAAGAACCTTCAACCAAAGGAGACAAAAGATGGAAAAACCACTAAGTTTGCAAAAGCTTGTTTTTCTATGACAGCAGCAGAAAAATCTTTATTTTGTGGTGTCTTGAAGTCAGCAAAATTGCCAGATAGTAGTGCCTCAAATATCTCTCGATGTGTTCAAGTTAGTGAAAGAAAAATATCAGGCTATAAGACCTATGATGCTCATTTCATGTTGCATTACCTGTTGCAAATACCAATAAAAAGCATACTGCCTAATTCTATTGCCATCCCTTTGATCCGTCTTTGTTCTTTCTTTCGATGTTTATGTCAGAAAGTTGTTACACTAGAAGAATTAGATCACTTGGAAGCATAGATTGCAGAAACACTTTGTCAATTGGAGAGAATTTTTCCTCCATGCTTTTTTTGATATAATGATTCATTTGCCTATTCATCTAGCAAATGAAGTGAGATTAGGTGGCCTAGTTCAATTTCGGTAGATGTATCCTCCAGAAAGATATATGTGTAAGTTGAAGTCTTATGTTCGCAATAGAAGTCGTCCAGAAGGCTCAATTGCAGAGGCATATTTGGCTAAAGAATGCTTGACGTTTTGCTCAAGATATTTGCATGAAGGTGTACAAACTATGTTGAATAAATTGAGCTGAAACAATGATGAATGCAATAGTGAGGTTGACTCATTTGATCTTTTTCCTAGCAAAGGATGTCCTATAGGAGGGAAAAAGAAAGGTGTTCTAATTTCTGTAGATCACAAGTCACTAACCCAAGCACATGGATACATATTGATCAATTGTGATGAAGTACAAGAATACCTTAGGTATGGTGATGTGCTCATTATCTTTCTTTTTCATAAATAGATTAAGATTATAATTATATTAACGCCTTTAATTTTTTCCACTTTAGAGAGCACAAGAATGTTGTTAAAAATGAAGCTAGAAGGACAAAGTGGAAGAAAGCAAAAATTCAAAGCCAAGACTTCATTGAATGGTTTGAAACTCGTGCCATGAAAGAGGATACTCCAGACTTCATTAAAGCTTTGTCTAGAGGGCCTAATTCTATTGCAAAAAGATTTAATGGGTATCTTATTAATGGATATTGATTTCGTACAATGCAGCGTGATGCGAGACAGAAGACTCAAAAAAGCGGTGTAACATTGATGCCATTAACCACAAGCTTTGCTAGCTCTAAGGATGAGCACCCAATCATAGCAAATGTAACTTATTATGGAAGAATAAATCGAATTAGATTATTATGGCAATTTTAAAGTTGTGGTGTTTAGATGTGATTGGTTTGAAGCTCAAGAAGACATGTTTGGACTTACTTATGTTCACCTTTATAAGAGATGTTACTGTGATGAGCCTTTTATTCTTGCATCTCAAGCATGCCAATGCTTCTATATCCAAGACCCCATTGATAAAGGCAAACATTATGTCAAGAAGACAATTCCAAGAGACTTGTTTAGCCTAAGTGATGAACCAATTTCTGATGCTCAACAATTTTATGGTAATGAGCCGTCTAACCATTCTACAAGTCTTGCTATGCCCAATGATGAGGGTGACATTGAACTTGTGAGAAAAGATGTTCCAGAAACCATTATTGACATGGTTGAACCGTTGTCTGATGAAATTGAACAAGATAAAGATTCTGATTTTGAGGACATGATGTAAGACATTGATGCAAGTATATAGGGTTGCATATAGGATATTGAAATGTTATCAATTTTGAGGTGCTGTAGTTTTTTATGTCATTTTGTGCATATCTTGTAAAAAATCTTATACAACCCAATTAGAAAATGTCTACAATTTTGGAAGACATTCATAAATTTGGCCTAGTAGCCCCTTGTACATTTTAATGTTTACAATATAATTTGGCTTCCTCCTGATCATTATTTGGTAGATATAATATTTCATTTGCAGCTTCCTCCAATATCATATCTAACGAATCCCATTAATTCTGGACCTTGAAGTCTTGGGTTATTCTTGAAACTATATTAATATATAAACAATAAGCTAATGTTCTCACACTTAACCACTTGAGCATGTATGGAGTAGTAAGAGAATCAAGAGATCATAATATACGAATGCCATTATTATTATTTGGACAACAAAGGAGTGAAAATAATAATTAAATTTTGCAAAAGAACAACATTAAGAATTCATAAGTAAATTATAAGAGAGCCATTTTCCTAGTGTAATGTTATGTATATAATTCTTTCTTGTCACTAACTGTGAACAACTACTGATATGACTGCATTTGAGTTTAAGTGATTATGCTTTTATTTTTTTTGGTCATATTCACTAGTTTAGCCACATCAACCCTTGTACACAAGAATTTGAGATTAGAGAGGCTCAAGAGGGTGGGAGGGATGGATGTATAAATTTGGCCTAGTAGCCCCCTCTACATTTTAAGGCACTCTACAACCTCAATTTCACACCAGAGGCCTATTCTGTAGGGTGATGTGAACTGGCATCCAGTAGGGTGATGAAACATTTGGGTTGTCCTCCTCAATAAGTGACCATTTCTTTTTATATTTTCCCTTCATTGGCTAACCCAGGCCTGCACCAGAACCTAGCTTCATTGTCCTCCATCTTCATGGTTCATCATGTTCCATCATCATCATCAATGTGTCTGTTGTGACTGTGAATTTCAATTTCATTTATCCCATAAATGATTTTAAACCATCACCATTAGCTATTTACAAAACCAAACCCATCCCCAAATTGGAGCAACCTAAGATAAAACCCTGTCCCCACCCATGAACATACAATTCTAATACTGTTAATAAAACTACCATACCACTGTCACAGGCAATGACTAGATACAAGATACTTACTCAACACATATACTGATTCTGGCTTTTTATGGTAAATGATGTGATGCTGCACGTTAAAAGACAGCTCAGATGTTGACATCATCAAACAAAACTACCTCGGCAAGACTTAGACATTATTTAAATCTTCTATCCTTTTCCTATCTCCTTTCTTGTCCTACTAATAAAAAATTATCAACTAATATAAAGATTAACAGCTCATTTATAATGCTTCTGTTAATAGTTAATGCCTTTTACAATTTTACAGGGTGTTGTATATCTGGCTATGTTTCCAATCCTCTCTACTTTCTTCCATTACTAGTGTTCCAAATTCCCATTTGAAAAACATTATGACAGAGGAGAGAGCCAAACCTCCTTCTACAGTGTTGTTGAGCCTAGCCACCGTGAACTGCTTTAAAACAACACAGTGAATTAGGAAAAGAAAATGCATAAGGAATTCTTGCCAAATGCCAACAATAGCTTGAAGCACCCCCTATCTATCGGTGCATTTGTACCCAAAGGCACCACATTTTTCTTTGCCAGAGCTATCTCTGGCGTCGCCGCCAAGATTGTCATCAATAGCAACAAGTTAATGTAAAATTCTTGTCTGCAATACGATTGGACAGGAGTTGAGAGCAAAAGGTGTGAATTGGAGAGCTTGATAACTGGACAAAAGGAAAAAAAAAAGGTTAAAATACTCTGGTCAAAGGAGGAAATCAATAGATGTTTTTACCAAAAAGAGAATCAGCCATCCAACAAAGAGAGACTCAATAGCTGTGCATTATATTATTTATTTATGAAGTGGCCATTATTGCTGAATCTAATATTAGGATTCCTAGTTTTGCTTCATTCATGGCTTTCTCTTCTTACTTTTGCCATTCTCCATTAGCATTGAAGGTACTGTTTCTGTGCTATCCTATCCAGTGTTTGATATTCTCTTGGTGCTTCTAATTATATGTGCAACTTTTTATTAGTTGTTTACTTTTTTTTCTCTTTTTTTTTTTTTTTTTTGAGGTCTTCTGGATTTTAATCAGTAAGACATTATTAATGAAATGGGCATTTGTGCATTTTGAGCACCATTTTGCTATGACTTTTTCTATTTTGTTGTTTCTGGTTTCAATATCTCTTTGTCTATTATAGTTCCTTGAAATCTCAATTTGTGATTTTGCAGGGTGCAACGAATTATGTTGAGGTAGTTGCCTTCAGTTTTTGAACTCATGAAGAGTTATGGAGGAGTAGTTGTGTGAAGATAACAAATCCCATTTTGATCAAAGTTTAACTTGAGTAAGTTGATTTTGCGCTCACAATAATATTTTCCTTCAACCATTGTTTTTTGTTTTTGGCATGAATGTAACAATGAATGACTAGTTATGGAAATAAATAACAAATTACTAAAAAGTTCTCTCACACTACAATTAAGAGAGAGAAAAAAGAAAGATAGCCATAATATTTCTAGGCTCCATTTGTTTAGTGGAAAATTGCATGATGGAGGAAATTCTTGTTTGAAATTGGCATCTCTGAAACAATGTTTGAGGTATTTGGAGTTTTGGACAAGAAAAGCAACTAGTGGGCAGCAATGAGAAGTGACAAATCAAAATCAAATACAGTGGTTGAATGAAAGCAATTGGTAGTAGATGTCTATTTGATCCTATAATTGACATCTGCCTTTGAAAGAGATAAACATTCCAGCCTCTTAAAGGAGGCAGATATAATATTATATGATATGATACGATTCAAGTTAAGCAGAGAAAACTTCAATGATTCAAAATCAATCATTGATAAGATGATCTAGGATCTGTATATATACAATTGAATTGATTAACTTAGTAACTAGGTATTTAGTTAACAAGTAATTGGTTTTCATTCAAATTGTGCAATGCAACATATATGAAAGGGAAAGGGAAAGAAGTGAGTGACCTCACCTCTAACCCTAAAAGTACTTAATTCTTGAACTTGTGGATGCATCAATAAATTTATGTGATTTTTTTCCTTTTTATAAATTAAAACAGGGGTAATTATTTCATTTATCAAGTTCCAAGTTTCTCTCCTTGCTTTTCTGCCCTGACCTCTCTAAAAATGACAATAATCATATGGTGTAGCTACTTGTTCTTTTTGAATTTACTGCGTCTAGCAGTAGAAGAAGACTTGTTTACATTATCTCATGTGATACACATAACAACTATTTGCAGTGCACATGGATTTTTACTGCCATTGAAGATAGCTAGACTAAACAACTTTTTGGGGAAAGGGTCAAGCAAATTTTGATCCTTTGGACAGTTATTTGGTTCAAATTCTCCTCTCATTGTCTGAAAGCTATGTTTGCTAATTTTTGAATGATGATGGCAGTTGCACAATTTAGTTGATAGTAATTTATTCTTTGAGTCTGACATTATATATTGTTACTATGTCTTGTATTGCCAATCCATTTTGGTGCTATTTATTAAATCCACAGAATCTATTATTCTTCATTTTCCATGCTTTTTGCTTGTTCTTCATTTTCCAAGCTTTTGCTTGTAGTATTAAGTTAGCAAATGTAAAGTTATAAGTTAATGAATTTCAATTTGCCAATTTGGCAGATTAAAACCTTCACTTTGAAACAAAATGAACAAGGGAGAAAGTAACAAAAAAAGGGTGCTAACTTTAAACAAAGGATGTGAAGATCCCAATAAGAGAGCCAATTTGGATCTCTATTTCAGTGCAAGGTCAAGTGCTGAATTGTCTAAAATATTTAAAATCAAGCAAGAAGAAGTTGAGAAGCTTGGAAAGAATAAAGTACATGGTAGGCAGTTGAATGCTACAGGTACAACCCAAAGTGAAGAAAATAGTAATTCTTTAAAAAGAAAGCTCTTTCCTATGAATGCAACTCCTTCACAAGTCACTCAAAAGGAAGAGAGGCAGCCTAAGAGCACTAAAATGAATTCACAAGTTGGAGGAGCTAGTCAAATGGCAATGAGGCAGCCCTTGCCTACAAATGTGACTCAAACACAAGTTACTCAAATGGAAAAGAGGCAGCCTAAGAGTACTAAAATGACTGCACAAGTTGGAGGCTCTAGTGAAATGGCAATGAGACAACCCTTATTTACAAATGTGACTCAAACACGAGTCACTTAAATGGAAGTCCAAGGTGGTTGTCTCATGACACCAAGTTTACCTCTATTGAAAGAAACAAGTGGAAAACAAGTTCCAAATGAAAAAAAGAGACAATCAATCACCACAAGTGTGAACCAAGGGTCGAACCAAAATGATCATGGTCCTAAAGTTAACGGGATGAATGCAGTTTGCCCAGCAATGTCTCTTGATGACTTCCTTGAAGAAAATGGTGTGTTTGAAGAAGAAAATCAATTGCTACATGATGAAGAACAAGAAGTTGAAAATGAAAGAGTAGTTCAAGAAGTTGGAGAAGTAGGTCAAAATCATCAGGTAGATGATAACGCCCTTGACTAAGATGTCGACAGAGAGGAAGTTAAGGAAATGGACAATAATCCAGAAGGTAACATCATTGTCTTCAACTACTATTTTTCCAACTACTTATTTTTCACAAATATTCCTCAAATACTTTGTATGCATTGACTTATAAAACTTATGCCTCTACTTATGTAAAATTAGGGACAGTAAAGAAGAAAAAAACTCGAGGCAAGACTGAATGCCAAGATATCCATGCTAGATCAGAGGAAGAACGAGAAGAAATCATTTTTGAGAAAAGAGTAGCAATTGGGCCCACTGATAAAAGTGTTTCTAATTTAAGCTTGTTCTTGGGTACAATTGCTAGAAATTCAAAATTCTGCCCCTTGAACTACACCAATTTTAAGGCCATTCCAAAAAGCTACACAGATAATATTATGAAATATGTCCGGGTATGCGTAGGATTAATTTCTATCATTTTAAATGCAATATTAGTATATTAATGATGCTAACATCATTGTGGTACTTTCCTTAGTCAAAATTCATCATTCCAAAAGAAGGAGAAGATTGGGTACTTTTAGGAGTAAAGGAAGCTTGGAAGAGGCACAAGTGTAAGATCAAGAAAAAACATTTTAAGCCTTATGACAACACCGAAGATATGTTAAAGAATCGTCCAAAGGATGTACCAATTTCAATTTTTAAAAAGTTGATTGCCTTTTGGAGTCTTCCTGCAATTCAAGTAAGATTTAAATTATAAGGTCATATTTCAATTTTATATTAGTTATGAGATGTATTTTTCATAACAGTATACTTTTTTTTTATGGAATATAGACAATCAGCAAGATGAATTCTGAAAATAAAAAGCGTCAAAGGTGAAACCATCTAATGGGACTTGTGAATTTTGCTAGAGCTCGGAATCGTTTGGTATTGTGCTTGAGAATTTGTGAATTTTACTCATTGATAAATATTTTACTTACTTTTTTCAAATTTGTTGAAGCATTTGGCAAATGAGAATGATGAAGATGTCACCCAAGTTGATTTATTCATTACAACTCGCATGGGAACAAAAGGAAAGGAATTGGATTTAGAAACCAAGAGTGCAATTGTAAGTTATATAATGTAAAATTATAAAAAATGCAAATCTTTTATTGATGTAGTTTAACATTATGTGTTGGTGAGTGCTTCATCTTTTTGCAGGATGAAGTTCAAGATCGGATTGAAAACTCTAGAGAGAATGCTGATGAAGCCTTTCAAGCTGTGTTCGGTAAGGAAAGGCCAAGGAGAGTTCGTGGGTATGGAAGAGGTGTCACTAAAACTAGTTTAAAAATGGATGCTGAGATTGACGCTGTAAAGCACAAGCATTCTGAAGAAATGTTAACCTTGAAAACTGAGTTGGAAAATAAGAAGTAGGACACTGACAATCAGATGAATAACATGAAGAAACAAGTAGAGGGATTAGAAAATCTTGTGAAGGCTTTGCTTGAAAGAACTAGCCCCAATGTGAACTTGGAAGACTTGGCACCTTTAATGCGCTCATCTCCCGCTGATGTGAATAGTGCACCTAGCATGGATAAAAATGGTCTTCCACACTCTTCTACATCGATGCATATTCCAAGCCAAGAAAAGGTAATAACACATGTTGATCAAGAATGGTGATTTGAACTTTGTTTCAGGTTCAGTTTGAAATGAATGGATGGGTTATTGTTCTAGTTTTATTCTTGATCTTTGCATATTAATTTGACTGATGAAAAGGATGCAATATCTGTTAATGAATAATGGAAGCATTAATTGATGCTAGAATCATTGGCTGTTATGATATGTTTATAAATAGCTGGATGTGGGTTGGACTCTCGTTAGAAATTTTGTTTGTTTGATGTTTCATTCAGTTTTTCATTCTGGGTTGTTTTTAATTGATGGATCTGTGCGTTGTTTATGAAATGGTTATTTATTTATTTTTTTAAAAAGAAACTTGTTTTCAGCTATCACTAAAAAAAGAAAGTTGTTTTCAACTGAATGGGGAAAGATTCTGGATTGTTGTTTGAGGTTGAGAGAACACAATGATTTGTAATAGTTTACTTTTTGCAATGATGTAATTGATTAGTGGTATTTGAGATGAAAGTGAAATGTGATGAACCTTCCTCTCAAAACAGATAGAATAGATACTAAATAGGAAGTGTAATAATGCTTTGCTTGTGGACCCTTTTCTTGGAGCATTTATTAATAATTTTTTTATGGCAGAATAATTAACATTTTACAACACCATAAGAACTTCTGTCTTGTGTATTTGTTTTTATTTGCTTAAAAAGCTAGTTTCAGTCTATTAGGAATATGGGTTGGTGAGAGATGGACGATCATATCGAGTAAACCCAACTATATTGAGAGGAAGATTGCATATTCACATTGTGAGATAATGATATTAGTAGAGACACAAGTGAGAAAGCTGAGTCACACATCGAGTAAACCCAACTATATTGGCATGTGGGGTGTCTGCTGTTTGCTTGCACATGTTATATATACTCTTTGCATATTTATAAAAATATACATAATCTAGTATACTTGTATACATACAATATAATAGACATAAAGTAGGGCTTTCTTTGCATTCATGATCCCATTCCAAGTCAACCCTACACCATTTTTTGAGCTAAATTTGTAATCATTTTGTAACTAAATTTTTTAGTGATATTAACTGTGTTTTGTATTAATTATTGTGATTATATTTGATCCAGCTTAATTAAAAGTTATTACAACCTCTTTGCTCTCGTCTGGATAATATAGGATGTATGTGTGAGTGTCTATGGTGGAGTGGGTATGTGTACAATACATACTTTTATTTGTATGTTAAAAACTATGCTGGAATACATTATGTGTGCTATGCAATTAGATATATTAGTTTCTTTTCTAAGTTTAGATATCTTTCTGATGGTCATTTGCCCAAGTTGTTTATTACGTGTATTGTTAAATTGTATTACGGACACCATTAATCTTTTTATTACATGCTGTAGTACCATATCTTTAAAGTGTCCATCATTTATCAGTACCATAGTATTTAGGTCAACTTGTTGGATGTCATTCGAAAATGACTTGTTGCTGGACTGATATGCTTAAAGGAATGGAAAAAAATTAAACTAAAAGAAGAACAAGGGAATAATGGTTATAAAAGAGATGAGCATATAAATAAGTAATATTTATAAACACAAAGAAGAACAAGGGAATAATGCCCAGCCAATCCTTTAATATTTTATTTTGTTGCTGACTTCAATATGTATTGAGGAGGAATACTTATGCATGCATGTGTTTCAGAATATTTATTTACATATATTTATTGTTTTTTCTTTTGCAGTGAGAATATACCAGATAAATCGAAACATGTAGATACAATTATGAAGATTTGTCAAGGATATTTAGCTTTAGTTTTTTTTTGTTCTTTCATTTGTATTACGTAATCAAGAACAATCGCACTACTTTTGTACAATAGTAGTAAATGACTTTTTTTCTTAGTTTTGGTGTCTATATACAGTAAATATATAATTTAGTATATTTTATTTGAGAAGAATTAGTTTTTTAATACATTATTAGTTTTTAATATTTAATACGCAAGTTAAAAAAAGTGTTGCCTAAATAGGTAAATTTTCAAAAAAATGGCCTACATAGGCAATGTTTCATATAGGTTACTTTCTAGCATATAAAAGCAACAAAATTGCTTAAAGTGGACCTATAGGCAACACTTTTTGTAAGTTGCCTTATGGCAAATTTAAAAGTGATGGCTATAAAACGTTGCCAATACCTTAGCCTATAGGCAACTCTTTCTAAAAGTTGTCTTACGGAAAACTTAAAAGCAATAGCAATGAAACGTTGCTTAAAGCAGTACCTATAAGCAACGTTTGAAAAATGTTGCCTAAAGCAGTACCTATAGGCGACATTTGAAAAACGTTGCCAAAGCCTTGACCTATAGACAATAGTTTTTGAACCTTGTCTTATGACATAATTAAACGCAACGGCATTAAAGCGTTGCCTAAAGAAGTACCTATACACAACATGTCAAAAGCGTTGCCAGAAGGTAAGAATAGGCAACGTTTTTTATAAAGTGTTGCCAAAAGTTTAAGAAAACGTTGCCTATTGTAATAGGCCACGGCGGAAGAGGCAACGACTTGGCAAGAGTTGAAAAGCGTTGCCATAGACTTTAGGCAATGGTTTTTGACCAATGGCAACGCTTTTCAGCCCTTGCCAAAGGACAAAGTTATTGTAGTGTATCTCATTAGCCTTAAAAATAGTGTGCTCATCTCATAAAAATATTTGCGCAATATGGCTTATACATGACACCTCAATAGTTGATCGCGATATAGGACAGCGTCTCAGTCCGGATCGTCGGTGTGTTTGCATCGGTCTATCCCATGGCCCTAGTGGAGCTACCACTGTCTATTGTGAGACACCCGCACCCTGACGCTCCCAAGGCCAACCACTATGACCCTACGCTTAGTCTACTCGCACCCGCACATAGGTGTTATTCAAACTCCTAGGCATACATCGCCTTTCCAACAATGTCTAACGGATAACACATATGCATGACGACGCAATGTACATCATGTATCGAAAATGTTTATGTCTAGCTCCATGGAGTAGGAATTTGGTGCCATTTGTATAGTGAATTGTCAGTCTCATAATTCATTGAGCATGAGCATTTATATTTGTGGAAAAACATCTGTTATTATACTGCAATAATTATTTGATTGCTTGAGCTGTTGACTGTTGAAAATATTGATGCTGTATGCCTGTTATTAACAATTCCTATTGCTATTTATTGTTGTTCTGCTTTTACCGTTAATTTAATTATTACTGTAATTGGATATATGAACTGTGTTGATAAGTGGGCGTCCAGCACTTTCTATTTTCTTGCTGCCATTTTGGTACTAAAAGTTGGGTGTCTCACCTCTTTCTATATTTTGATATTTTTGTTTATTTGTATACTACTAAGAAGACGTTCATGAGGAAGAAAAGGAAACACCTGAGTTTTCGGGTTTCTGACCATACTACGACTAGAGCTTGCTGAGGATGTCGTCGCGCCCATGCTGATTTTTGGGGTATATCAGGATGACCTTCCATGGAGGACCCGATTGCTGGCACATACATGTGCAAACGGACCAATGTGTTTACCGTGGGGAGCTGACAGTGTCTTTAGCTTGGGGTCGCTATGACCCTCCTGTTTTCGATTTCATTGCTTTTGTCATTTTGGAGTTTTACCTACCCGTTAGGGATATGTGGGCTGACATGTACTACACCCTACAAGAGGACTCTTTCCTCTCCACTGCTCAGGCTTCTGCCGGAAATTTTGTTACTCCGATGGTAATTTCATCGGATGAAGAAGACCCTGAGGAGGACCCGGCTACGGTCCCTTCTCGTCAGTCTTAGGGGCTAATACTGTCGGTGGCTACTGATGGCTAACCATGTATCTTTTTGGGGAAGCTTGATGTTTTTTCGTACTTGATGAGTGTATATTTGTATCATTCGGATGGGTACATCTATTGCTTTTTGTGTAAATCATGATGTAATTAAACAGGCTGATGCATATATATATATATATATATATATTGTGAATGTATGATTTTAAATTCTGTATCGATTCTATTGTATTTATAATTATTATTATCCCTTTATTGTTGGTTATTTCAACAAGAAAAAAAAGTACAAATATTTCAATACTCGACTATTTTATCATCCAAGAATTCAAATCATTTATTCACGTGTTAAAAATGAACCGGGTCTTAATTAATCAATGTAACTATTATTTTCCGCATTTTTGTTTTAATTTCCTCTTGGTGTGACGTTCCTTCTTCGCAAGATAAGAAAAAGGGGCATTGCACAGTCCGAAGGATGATTTCCCATTTCCTAATATTGATGTCCTAGTTGATAACTGTAACATCCTCAATAACATATTAGGCTTGTATATAGTTACAAAAGTAACATAATACTAGCTTAGCATGCTAGTTAAGTTTTGTGACAATCTGAGTTCGTTTAGATATTTTGCTGTAAAACAGAAGGTGAAAAGTAACCTAAAATGACTTAAATATTAGCATAAATGGCTTAGCTAATGGAAATAAATATGGAGAATATATTTCTAAGTCACAAATGTGTAGAATGCAATATGATTAATATTTTAGAGTTAATTGAGGCCATTTGGTATTTTTAAGTATATTGGGAGTGTGTTTTAATACCAGATTGATTTGTTGCAGATATGAAAACTTATGGAAAATATGAAATAAGTATTGAGATAAATATTATGATTTATTTTAATGCCTATGGAAGTTAGGAAACTTGATTTGGAGAAATCTAAGTGTTCTTAACAGATACGAAATTGAGCAAAAGGGCTAAAATGCCCCTAGTGCTCATTTTTAAAGTGAAATTTCATTTCACTTTCCTCTTCTCTCTCTCACGAACGAACAACAATATCAAGGGGGGACGGAAATAGAGAAAAGGGAAGGCCAAGGTGTGATCTTTATCTTTAAAAGGTAGGGGTGATTTCTATCTTGTTCCTCCATCTTCCATTTCCTTTCTTCACACTTGTTGCTTGTGGGTTTGGAATAGAAAATGGGTTTAGATGAGATTATTTGAGTTTGAGTTAAAGGAACTCTTACAAATCTAGAAATGGGTTTGTTTTTGAGTTAATCTATACATGATTTATGGTTTGAGCCATAGTTGTATCCATGAATCTGTTGGAAATTATGGTTACATCATGCAGTGGAAAAAAGAATTCCTACCAAGGATCCATGCGAAAAAGCCATAATCTGAGTTTTTTTTTAAATTGTTAACCTCTTGAAGCGTGATCAAAACATGTGGTATGAATCACCTATACCGTAACAACGATGATGTCTTTGCGGTATTCACACGAACAGACTCACGAACATCCAACGTCCCCAAAAAGGAGGTACGCCTCTTTCGCACAATACTAGCTGCAAAGAGAAGAGAAAAAACCTGTCACTCTCTCATTCAGTGTTTCTGTCAAGTGCGGCCAGGGTTTCTGATGCATGCCTTGACAACCCCTTAGTAGTGCTATTTATAATAGCTGACTGCCTTAAGTGAGTGAGAGCAGCAACAAGGTAAGCTGTGCAGCCCTAGACTCATCTGTTATGAGTCTGGCCCACAATTGAACCCAAGTCCAACTTAGATCCTAATTACTCCAAGTTAGTCTGTTTTATGTGTGCGACCGTGCAGGTTCTCATAACTTTACTAGTAATATTATAATCCTATTTTAATATTACAAGCAGTGAGCGGTATCTAGCAACACATTGTTGCCACCCAAGTAATGAGAATATCAGTGATTTGACATAACCTTTCTGTGACTAATATTTTCGTGTAGTTTAGTCCCTTTGTCCAAATATCTAGATTGAACACAAGGCATGGAATGCGTCACCCTTGTATAGTTCAATCCTTCGTTTTCTGATGCCAGAGTAGACTTAATAACAACAAATGAGATCGATATTTTATATCGACTTATTTGAGCATGGCCATGCATTTCACAGTTTCACTCAATCAGAGGGCCCGAAGATATCGCTCCCATTATGTAGGAGGGACAAATCTCATCTAGATCACTCACATCCCTCTGCATGATTTGCGGTATGTCCAATAACTAACTTTATAATCACCTTGTTATAGATGACGTTTGACGACATTAAAACACATAACTTTTCATGTAGGAATCATAGTGATTTCAGGTCAAAGGACCATATACACCATTGTCACTATAAGAATCACTTATGATACTCATGTAACGATCCATGTCGCGTTCTCATGATGGGTTTGTCTAGTATATTATTACTCTAATATGTACCCATGTGAAGACTTGATATCTCATATCCATGACCCGTGAGATGTGGCCATCAGTCTACGCACATACTAGTCTCAATGCATTATTGTTATCCTAATTAACAATAATATTTGACCAGGGACATTTAAGAATAGTATTTTATCCAATAGGATCTCACGATCAAGTCATCCACTTGATGTCCTACTGCATCAAACTTACTATTCTAAGGACTTTATTATGTTTATAAAAAAAGAACACAATAAATGAAATGCCTCGTATATTAAAAATAACATAATACAATGTATGTAAATATAGACAAAATGTATCGGTCTCTAGGGTATACACTAACAGAATCTACTCGGGTGGAAAGTTGTAAAATGGGTATGGAAGCTTAGGTTTTGGTTCTAAGAATCATGCTTGCTTGGTTTGAGATCATACATGTGGTATATTTGATGTTTAGAGGTGTTTGAGGGTCATGTTTATGAGGAAAAAACCCTTTGGAATGATTGAAAATAGTCAAGGATAGAGACTATTCTTGAATTTTTTATGAAACCTAGAAAATTCATTGGGAGCCATGGCACTTCCCCATCTAGAGCCATAGCACCCAACTTTTTGCAACTCTGGAAATGCCACCCGAGAGTAGGGAGCCGCGACATAAAAGGAGGGGAGCCACGATAGAACCTGGAAAATGGCCCAAACTTGTTTCCTTGTGTAGTTTTTGCTAAAGAATGCATGATATTTTGGCCTAAGGTGATATAATGGGATACACTCATGCTTGATTGATGAGACATTAATGCCTTAGGCCATGTTATGAGATGGATTAGTGAATATGAATACTCATGATAATAAAACCCTAATTGCTTCCTTAGTGGTTAAGTTTGAGCTTGAATGACAAGTGAGTCATGTGTTACTCTCTTTTTGGCTAAGGTTGAACTAAGATCTTGTGATAAAAATGTGTTGGTTCCTTTATGTGATAGAGTTAAGCCATGTGCGATTGTCTAGGTGCATAAATTGTTCCTTCATGAGTGAAGTTGAATTGGAATGCATGTATGTGACAATTGTTCTCTTAATTACTCAGATTGTGTAATAGGGCGTACTAGGAACATGATCTTGCCGCTTCGTGTGATAAGGGTGAGCAGGGTAGAGTGTTTGCTAGTGTGAACCTTGTGATGCGCTTAAGTACCTAGAACCTTGTTCAACATGAGGTTGAATATAGAATCACTTGTGAAGTGAAGGTGTGAGGTTCTAGATACAAGAGTATTAGTGTTAAGACACTAATAAGGATATTCCTTGGAGACGACAACCCTCTACTATAAATGGATATTTGAGAAAAACCTTATTCATTCAAAGTGTGGTGGAATGCCATAGGGTAGTGTGATAGCAATATATTTTATTCATTTAATAATCCTCTCACTAGGTGTCTTAAGGTTCAATTTGGCTTCATTGATTTGATTTTGTCATATTTTACGATATTGGGCCTAATTGGATGATTATGAGAATTCTTGCATGAATTAGTGTTAATTTGTCTATTGGGTAATGTTCAGTATTTTGGCTATAATCTGTGTTTCGAGTATCTGATTGTTGTGATTGTGGTCTTGTAGGAAAGCTAAGACAAATATCTACAAGTTTCAAGAGACCTCAAGAGCTGAATCACACATTTGGATAATTTAAATTGAAGTTGAAGCAAGAGCCAGAATGTTAATCTTGACAGTTTAACCTCTGCGCACTCATTAGCCCATATCTTGAGTTATAGGGGTGCAATGGACGTCAACCCAAGCTCAAATGAAAGCTAAGATCCAAAGCTACAACTCTTATAAGACTCCAATGCTAAACTAAGTCGTTTTGGGCATGTAATTGAAGCTGGAAGTTAAAAACGAGTTGTTGATGAGTTTGGCCACTTAATTGAGCATAACTTGAGTTGTAGGCCTCTCATTGACATGGGACTTAAGCCTAATGATTCCTAATGGACACAACTTTGTAACTAATAGGTCTCTAATCATGTGAGGCCAAATTAGGGGATAGTTATAGGGGATAGAAGTAGAGAATCGATAACCACGCATTTCATTCTACACTTTTCTTCTTCTCTCTAGATCTTTCTTCTCTCCTTTCTCTCTAGTTTTCTCTTCTTTTTCTATGTTCTTCCCTCCCATTCGTGGAGGGATAAAGCCTTTAAACAATCCAAGGGATTAACACTCTTGATGAATAATCTTAAGGTCCTATTTTAATTGCTATACATTTATCTATTAATCAAATTTCTCTTCTTCTTCTTCTCTTGTTTATATTCTAATTTAATGCTTAATTTGATTGGGATTTGCATATGTTAATTGCGTAATTACCATGTGCCAAGAGATGAATTCAGAGGTTAAACAATGCATCAAAGGTGTTTGATGAATTGTTTAGCTTGGCTAGATCTTGATTTTTAAGTTGATTTGGGTTTTGGATGAGTGGTTAATTTATCTAACCTTAATTAATTGAATTCTGGAAACGTTTCTAGTAGAAGATCCATGGATCATTGAGAGGCATCTTGATATGATCTAAGACCTAGAATTCAATTGATAATTGAATGGATCTATAGAGATCAAAGATGGATTAAAATCAAGATCAGTTAATTCTCTTGGATTGGTTGCTTCTTAATTCAATTTTCTCTTCTTTAATTTACTTTCTGTTTCTGCGTTTTTAATCTTACAACCCCCCTTTTTTATGTTTCTATTTCTAATTCGTAATTCTATTTTTGTGATTTTGTTTCTAATTCTATCACTAATTTCTATTTTCTTCAAGTTTGATTTTATCTGTTTTTAATTTTGTATATATTTTCCCCCTTGTTCATTAACATCCTAAATTGAATCTATGATCATAATTAGAGTGATTCGTGGCCTCAACCCGGTGTTACCATATGCTGCAAGTTATTTTGGTAAATTGATTATAAATTGTTAAATATGGTAGCCTCGGCAGCTATCTGATGAATGCCGAACTCAATCAAAATTGTAACCGAGTTATACCTATGGCTTGTAGCATAGGAAACAACACCAAATCGTCTCTCAAGGAATGTAAATGTAATTTGATCAGATCAAGCTAAAATTTAGGAAGGAATTTAAGAACTCAGAATATGTAAATAACAAAATTAAAGTGGGAAATTCACATAAAAGAGCAATCAATTCAGAAACCTATTCGAAATTGGGTTGATTCCATCATAGATCATTCAACAAACATTTGAAGTGCATTTGAATGGTTAATTTGGATTTAATCGAAATCTCTACATCAAATCCAGAATTCATACTAGATAATAATGTAGAATTCAATTAACAATTGACACACAAATTTGTAATCGCACAATTTATGTTAGATCTATGTTAATTTGATCTCTGAATTCAATTAACCTAGGCACAAATCAGTAACATAACCTCTGTAATTCCTTGATAAATTTAGATCAATCAATCCTAAATCCCATCATAATTCTCAATCTTAAATCAAGACCCAATCAGATCAAACATAAATAGAATCACCATTCATGCATTCAAGATCAAGAAGAAGAAGAGGAATCCAAATGCAATTTGTAACACCCTAAATTTCCTATCTATTAGACAGTAATTTTGACAGTTAACAGAATTTTTCTATTTAGTGATTTCTGTGTACTGTAAAATTATTTTGATTATTCCGTCAGCGTATTTGATCGTTTTGAGTGATTTACTCCGTGTCAAGAAAATAATTTTTGGGCCGAGAAAAATCTTTATGTATTTATTTCTCTTGATTGTTAATTATTTTTAACAATCTGACTTGATTTTTATACATTTTCTAATATTTGTGATTTTTGTGGATGATAATGAAATTTTTATATTTCTCTGATTGTTTTTGGGTTGTTTGTGGGCCCAATGGCCTTACGTGGGCCCAAGGTGGGTCCCGCAAAGTGAAAATTTTTCTACACATAGAAAAATTTGTACTGTTGAGACGGAGACAAGGGATCTTACTAAACCTGAATCCAGAAATAGTTTTTAAAATTTTCGTTTACTATGTTTTGTACTGTAATTAATTATCGGGCGATAAAAATACCGTAAAAATATTATTCAAAGGGTATTAGCAGATAGAAAAATAAATATTATACTGCTTAAGTCAACATTGGTGATTTAGATATCCACCATTGATTTAATCAATGGTAGAGACTTGATCTTGATTTAATCAACGATGTAGAATCGGTCTAATAAAATGGCTATGACCATTTATAACCATTAGATTTAGATTTTAATCAAGGGTGGACATTTGGCCTTACAAAGTGGCTAGGACCATTTGTGACCGTTGGATTTGGATTTAATCAATGGTAGAGATGGATCATTTATGACCATTGGATGTGGATTTAATCAATGGTGGAGATTTGGTCTTCTAAAATGGCTATGACTAATTATGACCCTTGGATTTAAAGTATGAAGGAGTAATCTTGACCCTTCATTTTTGGAGATGCATCTAATGGCTAGGATTTCAAGGAGAAAGATCCAATGGCTTAGATTAAGTCTTCTAACCTAAAGCTAAACCTAGAATCTACATTAATCCTAACCATTGATCTAATTAATGGTTAAGGTTGCTCTAAAAGGTGGCTAGCAATAATGGTCACTCAAGGAGAGTGCATGGAGCGGGGGGGATGATTTTTGTGCTTGTTTAGGGCCTAAAGCAAAGTTGAAGACCATTATTAGTTGTCTTGGTCACTTATTGATCATTCTTGACCATTTCCTTTAAGCAAGCTCTTCAAAATTTTCTCTCCTTCCTTCTCCAAGCTAGTTTCAGCCAAGCACCATAGAACCATCTTCCATCACTCTTTAATTTCAAACAACCACATATCTTGAATCCTTACTTCAATTCAAGAACCTTTGTAGTTTACACCAAGTTCTAAATCTTCCATCTTCAAGAAGTTTTTCCAAGAGCAAAGTTATAGGGTATTTGAGGTGAAGTGTAAGGAAACTTCATTTCTTCTATCTTTTTCATATTCTAAGCCATGTTTGATCCATGGTTCCTCTTGTTCAAGCTTGATATGCTAATAAATATATGTTTTGTTTTGTATTTAAGAAACCTTTGGTAGTGAAGGACTTGGAAAAAGAAGCAAACCAAGGAGCTTTTGAGGTTCTTCAAGAGGTAAGAGGGAGATTCATCTCACCAACCAAGTATGGTGGTGAGAGATGGTTTTGTATTTGATGGATGGTGAATCCATGTGAGGATTCATATCCATGGTTGTGTAATTATTTGTGGGTCTTTATGTTGTTTATGTGCTTTGCAAGGTTTATTTGTGCTTAGACGCTTAGTATGATTTATTGTTTTGATTATGGCATGCTTGTGGTATTTATAATGAAATATGTATATGTATGCCATGATTTGATGATGAAAAGGAAAACAATTTTTGTTCCAAAGAACCATAGAGGCACATGACCTCAAGAGTGATTTTTCAGTAAAAAGATTCTAAGTATTTTAGAAATCATGAGTTTAAAATGAAAAGAGCAATGAGTTGTTGATTTTAGGGATTTGTAAAGAAAGTGAACATGAAAATGCACAAATGAATGGGTTTTAAGGACAATGAGTCTCACGGTTTTTGTGAAGAATTTTAAATGATTTTTTTTGTGTAAAACCATATTGACTTAGAAGGAAAAATATTTGATGGTTTCGATGGCCAAGTACCACGGTTTTTGAAGGCTTGTGAATGCCTTGATTTTATGAAACAAAGTGATTTTCAAAGTGAAAATACAATTTGGTTTAGTACAAGGAATTTGGAAAGGGAATCAGAGTGTTTTTTCGCTTGAAAAATGGAATTTTCGTATGTGAATGGAAAATAGAGGTTGTAAGTGTTTGAACCTCAATTTATTTTACAAAGGATTGATTTTTAGAATTGATTTGAAATTACAAAGAATACGTTGGTGACTTGAGATTTTCTAACGTGTAACTCATTCTTTGGGTTTTGGAGCACGTTAGTAAATTTTAAGATCGAAACATTGATTTAAAATCAATGGAAAAGTAATTTTGTGGAATTATTATGAAAAGGATTTTCTTGAGTAAGAAAATGTGGAAAATAATGTAAGAAGTCATATTATTTTAAGGAAAGGATTTCTTAAAGGAGAAATGTGAAAAATGATGTTGGAAATGATATTGATTTGTTTGAAAGTCCAAAACAATGTTTGGAATATTGAGGAATATTTTACGTGATTGTAAAATGCTGAAAAATGTTTTACGTAACTTAAAAACATGATTTTTAAAATGTTAAAATATTTCTATGCGGTTTGGAAAGCATTTAAATATTTCAAAAATGATGAAAAATGGTTTACGCGACTTAAAAGAATGATTTTTAAGTTATGTGATTTTGAAAATAGGTGGAAAATCACTACGCGATTTGAGAAGCGTGTAAATATTTTTACGTGATTGAGAAAACGTTGAAAAATCAATATGTAATTTGAAAATACAACAGAAGTGTTGCGGAATTGTGAAAATGTAATAGAAATATTGCGCGATTATGAAAACACGATGAAAGTGTTTTGTGACTATGAAAATGCGATAATACAATTTCGCTGTTGAAAATATAGTATGATTACTGTTGAAACAGTGAATGGACACTGTATGAGAAAATGGCGAGTTTTGCCTGTGATTGGCATTTGGTGCATTTTACATGCATTGGAAAGATATGCATGTGATTGGCATTTGGTGCATTATACATGCATTAGAAAAATATGCGTTGAGGCATCTGATTAAATTGAACAAATGAAATTGAAAAGAATGGCCCTAGTGGTTGGACTTGCACTGATATATTCGTGCATTGTATAAAATATAGCTAATAGCTATTATGACCCTTGTGGTTAAAGAGGGATGTATTATGACCCTTGTGGTTAAAGAGGGATGTATTATGACCCTTGTGGTTATAGAGAGAATGAGAATTGAAAAGTGAGGTCTATGATGAATCTTGGAGGCGTCAAGGCACGACGGTCGACCAGTGGACTGAGATTGCCAAAGACCATGTGCCACTTGGCGATGCAGTCCGTTGCAATGCATTGACGATACCCGACAAGAACACGATTATTTTCGAAGACTGGAGATTGTCTGTGGGCTAAGCTGGGCATTGTCTATGGGCTAAGGCTGGGCATTGTCTGTGGGCTAAGGCTGGACATTGTTTGTGGGTCAAAGCTAGGCAATTGTTTGTGGGTTTATGCTGGGCAATTAACCAGAGCATTCTTCTCGAATTTTGTGAAAAACCTCCATGGAGTTTTTGAAAAATTGAGTCTTTGTGCACATGTATAATCTGAATATATATATCTGTGTGATATATTGATTGAAGAATATTGGATAATGTAGATGGCATTATCATAATTATCAGTGTGATAATTGAACTGTTGAATAATACTGGATGATGATGATGATAAATAATGTTGGTGGCATTATTGTTATTATCATGTGAATTAAATAATGTTAATGGCATGACAGTAAATATTATTTATTTTGATAAATAATGTTGAGGACATGATCGTAATTATTGTTTATTACGTCTATATGATAATAATAATGTTGATGGCATGATTGTAATTATGGTATGATATACCTGTATGGTGTGCTGTTTATGTATCTCTATGCTACCATGTTGGTATTGGCGTATGTAATCTCACCTCTTTGATATATTGTTTGGTTGAGCTTGTGTTGTTAAAATTATATAGTAGATGAGACGAGTTTCTTAGGCTTGACTAGAGGCAGATATTCTGAGTTCGGTGACAACATCGAGAAGTGACCAACCCAGACTGGTTAGTGTACAGATTTGAGAAGGAACAGATATATGGTGCATCAAGAAGAATACAAGACGAAATAAGTATGTTAAGTTTTCTCGTTAGTATTTTACCGTGCTATTAAGTAGGACCCATCATGGGGTTTGCTACTGTTTAACATTGAGTTTGTAATTTTTATATTTCTTGAATAATTGTTAAATATTAAATGATGTCTGTTATATGAGTTTTAATCAATTTAAATCTATTTTTCAGTATTACTTATAAATATCAGTAAGTTTATATATTCGCAAAAAGAAATTTTGAAACCCACCTTTTATAACTCAAACCTTTTATGAACTTCTTTTCAGATTATGAGTTGGGAGTCGGATATGTAATGCCCTAAGGAGGGTGTTACATTAGTTGGTATCAGAGCACGGTTTGAGTCTTTTGGGGTTTGTGGTTAGGTCTATTTTGCTTGTGTTGTGTTCTTTGTGTTTTTGATTTTTGAAAGGAAACAATGTTTATTTGAAATGGTTACATCTGGTTTCCATTTTATTTTGATTCGTCCATCTTTGAAGAAAGGAAATGACTCCTGGTAGACGTATGCGTGTGGAAGCAAAACATGACACTAACAATATGGTTGCAATTATAGGAGCAATGCAGAGGACAACTGACGTGATAGTACAACAGGAACAGAGGAATGTTGAACAACGAAAATTGGAAGTTGAGATTCAGGATCTGATAAAAGAGAATCAGTCTTGAAATATAAGATTTAGTAATTTTGGAACCTAGTATTCCTCCTTAGGAATAATGGAAAGGTAAATTGATTTCAGCGGAAAACGTATTTACGACCATTGGGAAATCAGCAGAAGCAACAAACGTGTGGAGGAAATGTTTGTAACAGTAAACCCAGTTGGACCGTGACGTCTTTATTATTATGTAAGAGATGTGGAAAAGAGGGCACATAACAAAGGATTGTAAGTCCAAGGAAATAATTTGTTTTAAGTGCGAGAAGTTTGGACATATTTTTAGAGATTGTGTTCTATTGAAAATAAAGTTTTCTATCAGTAAAATCTCATGTAGTAGGGAGAGTCGATACATCGAATGGAACATGAGTGTTCCGAGCTGAAGACCTAAACAAAAGAGACTGTGCTGCAAAAGGTGATTCTTTAACCATGTTATATATTTCTGGGAGCAATCAATTCTTTATGACATATGATTGTGTGGATCAAATTTTTGTGTTAGTTTGATCTATTTATTTCTTTCATAAATAGATGTGATCTTTGAAACGGATTGGTTATTTCCCAACCATATCCTATGAGATTGTCTCAATAAAGTATTAGTATTCCAGAAAATTCGTTCTTAAAATCGGGTTATATTAAATTCTTTGTTGGATATGTTCGGTAATATATCAGATAGTTTTGCTATCTTTTATAATGTTTTTCATGTGTCGCAATTTGCAAGAAAGGATATTCCTATTTATATCCATGTCATAGTATCAGAGTGACGCAGCGGAAGCATGGTGGATCCTTCAAAGGTTGAAATAGTTTTTTAGTGGGAAAAGTCAAAGACTATGGAAATCCTAGAAAATTTCAAGATCGCAGGACTTCTCACTTAGCTTATTAGAAAGAATTAAGCGTTTGTAATGACTGAGGCATACAAGGAGAATTTTCAGCATGAATAAAAGAGTTGTAGTGTATGTTTCAAGGAAATTGAAGTTACATGAGAAAAAAAAACTATTCTACACATGAATGGGGGATTGGTAGCCGCTGAGTTTATATTAGAAGTATGGAGATACTTTCTTTATAGAGTAACATTCAATATCTTCAGTAATTATAAGAGTCTGAGATATCTGCTTGATCAGGAGAAATTGATCGCTAGACAAAGAGATTTTCATTAGTTAGAATAATATGGAATGATGTAAGTGAAGATGCAATGTGAGAACTGGAAAATAAGATAAAGAGCATTATCCATATTTATTCTGAGGGTGTGAAATCAGGTTTATCAAATTTTGAGGATGAAATTTCTTTTTAGAGGGGGAGTATTGTAACACCCCAAATTTCCTATCTATTAGACAGTAATTTTGACAGTTAATAGAATTTTACTGTTTAGTGATTTATGTGTACTGTAAAATTATTTTGATTATTCTGTCAGCGTATTTGATCATTTTGAGTGATTTACTTCGTGTCAAAAAAATAATAATTTTCAGGCCGAAAAAAATCTTTATGTATTTATTTCACTTGATTGTTAATTATTTTTAACAATCTGACTTAATTTTCATACGTATTCTAATATTTGTGATTTTTGTGGATGATTATAAAATTTTTATATTTCTCTGATTGTTTTTGGGCTGTTTGTAGGCCCGGGTGGCCTTACGTGGGCCTAAGGTGGGTCCCGCAAAGTGAAAATTTTTCTACACATAGAAAAATTTGTACTGTTGAGACGGAGACAGGGGATCTTACTAAACCTGAATCTGGAAATAGTTTTTAAAATTTTCTTTTACTGTGTTTTGTACTATAATTAATTATCGGGCGATAAAAATACCGTAAAAATATTATTCGAAGGGTAATAGCAGATAAAAAAATAAATATTATACTACTTAAGTCAACATTGGTGGTTTGGATATCCACCATTGATTTAATCAATGGTGGAGACTTGATCTTGATTTAATCAACGGTGTAGAATCGGTCTAATAAAATGGCTATGACCATTTATAACCATTGGATTTAGATTTAAATCATGGGTGGAGATTTGGTCTTACAAAGTGGCTAGGACCATTTGTGACTGTTGGATTTGGATTTAATCAATGGTGGAGATGGATCATTTATGACTATTGGATGTGGATTTAATCAATGGTGGAGATGTGGTCTTCTAAAATGGCTATGACTAATTATGACCCTTGGATTTAAAGTATGAAAGAGTAATCTTGACCCTTCATTTTTGGAGATGCATCTAATGGCCAGGATTTCAAGGAGAAAGATCCAATGGCCTAGATTAAGTCTTCTAACCTAAAGCTAAACCTAGAATCTACATTAATCCTAACCATTGATCTAATCAATGGTTAAGGTTGCTCTAAAAGGTGGCTAGCAATAACGGTCACTCAAGGAGAGTGCATGTAGAGGGGGGGACGGTTTTTGTGCTTGTTTAGCAGCTAAAGCAAAGTTAAAAACCATTATTAGTTGTCTTGGTCACTTATTGATCATTCTTGATCATTTCCTTCAAGCAAGCTCTTCAAAATTTTCTCTCCTTCCTTCTCCAAGCTAGATTCGGCCAAGCACCATAGAACCACCTTCCATCACTCTTTAATTTCAAACAACCACATATCTTGAATCCTTACTTCAATTCAAGAACCTCTGTAGTTTACACAAAGTTCTAAATCTTCCATCTTCAAGGAGTTTTTCCAAGAGCAAAGTTATAGGGTATTTGAGGTGAAGTGTAAGGAAACTTCATTTCTTCTCTCTTTTTCATGTTCTAAGCCATGTTTTATCCATGGTTCCTCTTGTTCAAGCTTGATATGCTAATAAATATATGTTTTGTTTTGAATTTAAGAAACCTTTGGTGGTGAAGGACTTGGAAAAAGAAGCAAACCAAGGAGCTTTTGAGGTTCTTCAAGAGGTAAGAGGGAGATTCATCTCACCAACCAAGTATAGTGGTGAGCGATGGTTTTGTATTTGATGGATGGTGAATCCATGTGAGGATTCATATCCATGGTTGTGTAATTATTTGTGAGTGTTTATGTTATTTATGTGCTTTGCAAGGTTTATTTGTACTTACATGCTTAGTATGATTTATTGTTTTGATTATGGCATGCTTGTGGTATTTATGATGAAATATGTATATGTATGCCATGATTTGACGATGAAAAGGAGAACAATTTCGGTTCCAAAGAACCATAGAGGCACACAACCTCAAGAGTGATTTTTCAGTAAAAAGATTCTAAGTATCTTACAAATCATGAGTTTTAAATGAAAAGAGCAATGAGTTGTTGATTTTAGGGATTTGCAAAGAAAGTGAACATGAAAATGAACAAATGAATGGGTTTTAGGGACAATGAGTCTCACGATTTTTGTGAAGAATTTTTAATGATTTTGTTTGTGTAAAACCATATTGACTTAGAAGGAAAAATATTTGATGGTTTCGATGGCCAAGTACCACGGTTTTTGAAGGCTTGTGAATGCCTTGATTTTATGAAACAAAGTGATTTTCAAAGTGGAAATACAATTTGGTTTAGTACAAGGAATTTGGAAAGGGAATCAGAGTGTTTTATCACTTGAAAAATGGAATTTTCGTATGTGAATGGAAAATAGAGGTTGTAAGTGTTTGAACCTCAATTTATTTTAAAAAGGATTGATTTTTAGAATTGATTTGAAATTACAAAGAATACGTTGGTGACTTGAGATTTTCTAACGTGTAACTCATTCTTTGGGTTTTGGAGCGCGTTAGTAAATTTTAAGATGGAAACATTGATTTAAAATCAATGGAAAAGTAATTTTGAGGAATTATTATGAAAAGGATTTTCTTGAGTAAGAAAATGTGAAAAATAATGTGAGAAGTCATATTATTTTGAGGAAAGAATTTCTTAAAGAAGAAATGTGAAAAATGATGTTGGAAATGATATTGATTTGTTTGAAAGTCCAAAATAATGTTTAGTATATTGATGAATATTTTACGTGATTGTAAAATGGTGAAAAGTGTTTTACGTAACTTAAAAACGTGATTTTTAAGCTACGCGATTTGAAAAACATTAAAATATTTCTACGCGATTTGGAGAGCATTTAAATATTTCAAAAATGATGGAAAATGGTTTACGCGACTTAAAAGAATGATTTTTAAGCTATGTGATTGTGAAAATAGGTGGAAAATCGCTACGCAATTTGAGAAACGTGTAAATATTTTTACGTGATTGAGAAAAAGTTGAAAAATCAATATGTAATTTGAAAATACAACAGAAGTGTTGCGGAATTGTGAAAACGTAACAGAAATATTGCGCAATTGTGAAAACTTGATGAAAGTGTTTTGTGAGTATGAAAACGCGATAATATGATTTCACTATTGAAAATACAATATGATTACTATTGAACCAGTGAATGGACACTGTATGAGAAAATGACGAGTTTTGCCTGTGATTGGCATTTGGTGCATTTTACATACATTGGAAAGATATGCATGTGATTGGCATTTGGTGCATTATACATGCATTGAAAAAATATGCGTTGAGGCATCTGATTAAATTGAACAAATGAAATTGAAATGAATGGCCCTTGTGGGTGGACTTGCACTGATATATTCGTGCACTGTATAAAATATAGCTGATAGCTATTATGACCCTTGTGGTTAAAGAGGGATGTATTATGACCCTTGTGGTTGAGGAGAGAATGAGAATTGAAAAGTGAGGTCTATGATGAATCTTGGGGGCGTCAAGGCGCGGCGGTCGACCAGTGGACTGAGATTGGCAAAGACCATGTGCCACTTGGCAATGCAGTCTATTGCAACGCATTGACGATACCTGACAAGAACACGATTGTTTTCGAAGATTGGAGATTGTCTATGGGCTAAGCTGGGCATTGTCTGTGGGCTAAGGCTGGGCATTGTCTGTGGGCTAAGGCTAGACATTGTCTGTGGGTCAAAGCTGGCAATTGTCTGTGGGTTTATGCTGGGCAATTAATCAGAGCATTCTTCTCGAATTTTGTGAAAAACCTCCATGAAGTTTTTGAAAAACTGAGTCTTTGTGTACATGCATAATCTGAACATATATATCTGTGCGATATATTGATTGAAGAATATTGGATAATGTAGATGGCATTATCGTAATTATCAGTGTGATAATTGAACTGTTGAATAATACTGGATGATGATGATGATAAATAATGTTGGTGGCATTATTGTTATTATCATGTGAATTAAATAATGTTAATGGCATGATAGTAAATATTATTTATTTTGATAAATAATGTTGAGGACATGAACGTAATTATTGTTTATTACGTCTATATGATAATAATAATGCTGATGGCATGATTGTAATTATGGTATGATATACATGTACGGTGTGCTGTTTATGTATCTCTATGCTACCATGTTGGTATTGGTGTAACATCCAAAAAATTTATAATTTTAGGATAAATGATCATTTTACAATATTTGAAATTTTTAGGAATTTTTCTGGATTTTTCTGGGAACGCGAAATATTTTAATATTATTCCTCATTTTGTGTGCACATAGGGCAGAGTTGGCAAAATGACTGTAACGCTTCCAAAGTTGGAAAATTTTATTATGAATAGTTATTTTTTAATATTTGTGAATTATGTGAATTCTTTCAGAATTTTTTGGAAATGACGAATATTTTAATATATTCTTCGTTTTGCATGCACACTGAGCCGAACTGGAAAAATGAAATATTTTTCCGAGAACCTTGAACTATGGAAATGTCGACGGGGGATCTTACTAAACCCGAGGCCGGACACAGCTTACAAGGTTTCACGTCCTTCGAGAAATTTTAACAGATAGAATAATAAAACACTGCGAAGAATTAATCTGTCAGATTTGTTAATGCTGACTTCTGCCAACTATAACTGTTGTCCAATAAATAATAGCAGGTAATAAAAATATTATCACATTATTCAAAATTTACCTTGTGTCAAGCTCATTTAACTTTATTTTCAAAATAAAAGTTAAATTAATTCAAAATACTCATTTGGGAAACTTCCAGGAAATTTCCCCCCATTTCACATTTCTCTCTCTTCCCTCTCCATTCTTCTCCCACGGCAGAGGCCCCTTGGGAGCCAATAATCACATCCTCTTCTCATTCTCTTCCTTTCTTCTTCTTCTTCTTCTTCTTCTTCTTCTTCTTCTTCTTCTTCTTCTTCTTCCTCCTCCACCGTACACCCTCACCATTCACCATCTTCACTTTCTTGCTTCACCACTTCCATATCTACCTTTCTTCCATCATTCCAAGACCACTTTCCTTGTGGCCATCCTCGGTTCTTCTTCTTCTTCTTCTTCCATTTTCCACCATTGAAGTTAAAGCTTGGAGCTTTTGAGGTAAAGTCTTCAACTTTCTTTTATTTTCTTCTCATTTTCGTTTTCTTGGTCACCTATATGGCCAAGGAGTCATTTTTCCATGATTTGAGTGAATACTTTGGGAGTTGCTCACCCTAGGGTTTTCTTGAAGGGGGAAAACGAAAATCAAGAGCAAAAAGGAATAGCATCCTTGTGATTGTCTTCATTTAGGTAAGAGGGAGATGATCCTCTTCAACCAATCTTGGTAGTAAGGAAATGTCTTGTGTATTATGTTGATAAGGGAATCCATGTTGGATTTCCCTCTTTGTTATACTATGTTATTTCCATGATTTTATGGTTGTTTGATTTGTATGAATATATGGATTTACATTATGTGCCTTGATGATTATGAACCTATATATTGCTGTTTTGTATTTAGATGTCAGGTATGATTATTGGAAAATAAATGAGAAACTTTGATGAAGGATGGGCCAGGGCTCTGCAGAAACGAATTCTGCAGAACCCTTGTTAATGCACTAGCGCTCAGGCGTTGTGCATAGAGCGCCTAGCCTAGAAAGTTTTCCCTGTGACGCGGCTTGGTTAGCGCCCAGGCGCTACACCAGCGCTCAGGCGCTCCAGATATGGCACCTAGGCGCCCAGAACAGAACCAGCTAGGTAACTGTGAGATGAAGCTATGTGATTGAAGATTTGAATGTTAATGTTGGAATCTGAGATGGAAAGTTTTAAAGGTTTATTAACTCAATTTGAAGCCAAGGTTTTAGATTGAAACTACAATGACTTGGAATGAACTTGGGGAACAAAAATTTAAGTAAATGATACCAAGAAATCAATGCATAAAATGGGAGAAATTGACGTTAGTAATGGACTTTGGGAGGCCACGGTTTTGATAATGGATTCTAGGAAGTTAGATTTATTTAGAGTAATATGAGAGTTAAGTGATTTGGAACATAGAGGAAGAACAAGAGAGTTGTGAGACTTGTAAAACCTGTGAGTAAATTTTAAGTGAACATAATTGATTAGGTTAAGGAACTTGATCAACCTAAAGGAATGAAGCTTGAATAAGGACTTCGAGAGAAGTTTTTCTAGGAAATGAATTTACAAGGGATGATAACTTGAGTAGGACTTTACGATGATCTCATAAGATTTATTAATGGTTGAATTGGCCTAATTGTGGCACATCATGGAAGATTGTGTATTGTGAAATATTTGTGAACCTGTTTATGCATGGAGTCCACATGCTTTAGATGTTTACTCAATCAATGACTGTTAAAGGGCTGAATGAGCCTAGGATCATGCATTGAGTCAGCATGTATTTTATAAACTGCTCAGTCTTTGACCGTTAAAAGGCTGGATGAGCCTCTGATTTTGATTTAAGTTAACGTATTGAACAATTTGCTCAATCTATGACTGTTAAAAGGCTAGATGAGCCTATGATTATGCATTTAACTGGTATGCATTGAACAAATTGCTCAGTCGATGACTGTTAAAAGGCTGTATGGGCCTATGAACGCGAACCAAATAATGTGGTCGATGATGGACCTGTGGGGGGCGTAAGGTGCGGTGTATGCCGATTGCACGCATTACGGGCCCGACAAATCATTATTCTTTACACATTGAATTAATGAGAATTGAATGGTGAGGTCTGTGATGGATCTTAGAGGGGCGTAAGGCGCGACGTATGCTGATTGTACACATTACGAGCTTGACAAATCACTATTCTTTTTATGGTAAATGAACGAGGATTGGATAGTGTGGTCTATGATGGATCTCTGGGTGCGTCAGGGTGCGGTGATCCTTCTGGTGATGATGTTATCACATAGTAAAATACCTCTGGCCAGAAAGCCGATTGCAACGCACTGACGAGGAACCGACAAGCATTATTCTTTTCGTGGTCCGGCATAGACTATTTAAGGGGGCGGAGACTGCCGAAACGTTCATGTTTTAAAATGAAAAATCTTAGTACCAAGTGCACAAGCATTGTGAGTCAGCATTGTGAGTTAGCATTGTGAGTCGGCACTGTGAGTCAGCATTGTGAGTCTGCATGTCATGTGTCACTCTTCTATATGATGAATAAACTATTGTGATCTTGATGCCATGATTACCTGAAATGTTTTAACTGTTCAATATCTGAGACCTTGTGACTGTCTAGAGTATTGCTGATGTTTATTGGTTATTATTGATCCTTATCATTGCTTGTAACTGGACTGCTTGTGTTGTAAATTCCATTGCTGCTATTGATAAATATATGAACTGTATTGCTTCGTGGGCGCTTTGCACCGTATTGTTTTCTTATTGCCATAGTGGTACTGAAAGATGGGTGTCTCACCTCTTTCCTGTATTTCTATATTTCTGTTTTATATTTGTATTAGATAAAAGATCGTGAGAAAGACGAAGAGGGACCATACCTTGATTGAGTGGATTAGGCGTCTGGACAAGATTTCTTCAATTACGTAAGAGTGCAACCACGTGGGGGCATTGATGTCTGTCATGTCAATTGAAACATCGAGTGTCATGTGTATATAGGGTTGCGGCTTTGTCTGTTGGTAGTACCTATCCTTGGGTTACTATTTTTCCCCTTAATTTTTTTTTATTCCCGCTGTATTTTATTGGACTTTGTAACTATCATATTCTATGTCATCAGTGATTTGTGTAAGTTGACTATATATATATATATAAGGAATATGATTTTATTTCAGTGGTTGTATTATGGGTTGAATATGTTTATATTTCATTCGAGGCTCATATTTTTTACTTATGCAAAATTGTCAAAAAAAATAATAAATAAATAATACATATAGACTCTTGAGAATTTAAATTACTGTTATCACGACTGTGATACACTTAGATTTAGTAACTGTGGTGTAATGACGATTGCACCGCGGTTGTTATATTTAGGTGCGTTACACTAGGTGGTATCAGAGCAGTTCATCCTGTTGAGCCAGGGTATGGACTTGCTATGTTTAGGCATATTAGAATTTAGTCTGTTGTGCACTTCCTTGTCTCTTGATTGAGATGATGGGAAAGGAATGCATGACTTGCCGTAGGTTGAATGTTTATGGCTATTGTTACATAGTTGCATGATATTAAGGACTGGCCTACTCAATATGTAATGTTCTGTGTGTACAGGAAACTATGACTTCACCTAGGCATACTGTGTTAGGAAAATAGGAATTCTTTTGTGAGGAGATCAAAAGGTTTTGGAAAACCGATCTTCTGGAGAAAGAAATAGTTGGTGTAAACTAGGTTCGAGAAGCAGTTTGGAAGTTGACGACTTATGAGGGATTACGCTGTGGAAGCAGAATGAAGAAGTCCGAGCTGGAGATTGTTAGGATGTATGGAATTGAACTTGTCTTGCATGAATTGTATGAATTGTGTGACTCTCTGTATTTGGTGTTCATAGGGAGATAACGCTGTTAGAAGTAATTTTGTGTTTGTTGTATTTATGTCCATCTTTAGAGAAATTCAATGGCTCACAGTAGACATGCAAGGGCGATGGCTCGTGGCAGATGTATACATGTAAGTGCAGGACAAGACAATAGGGGTATGGTTGTGACTGTAGAAGAAAGGCAAATGATAGCTGAGGTGACAACTCACCAGGATCAGGAGGCCACGCAACAACGAGAATTGGAAGTTGAGGTTTAGAATCTGTTGGAGGAAAGTCGACCTTGGGGCAACCTTAGACTGCCTAGATTCCAAAAGAGGAATAATAGAAAAGTTAACCAGTTTAAGCGGAAACCATACGCACGGGTATCAGGGAAACAACAACAACAACCAACTCCTGGACAAAGTATTGGTGGTGGTGTATCCAGTCAGACCCCGACATCTTCACCAAGATGTATGAAATACGGAAAGGAATACTTCACGAGGGAGTGTAAGATCAAGGGGATAATATGTTTTAAATGTGGAAAGCCTGGACACATCTCCCGCAAATGCAACCTAACAAGGACAAAGTTTTCAATTGATGTTGCAAGGGCTGTGAAACCCCAAGCAGAAGTCAGAACTTATACATTGGGTGGTGCTAAGACCTCAACATTTGGAAATCTAAACAAGGAAGTTACGCCTCAAATGACGACCCTGTAATCGTACTGTATAATTATGGGGGTAACCCCTCCTTTTACCGTTTGTAACCGTATGGATCATTTGGATTCATCTGTATGTTTCTTATCTTCAACTTAAGTTACTTCCATTTCTGTTACTAAGACTTGTCATTGACACCTAAGTTGTGTAATCTATCCTATTTCTACTAAAGATCGAGTCTTTTGTTGACCTATCTTGCTTACCTAAAATCATACCAGTTAGAGTTCATGATTTTAGAAATTGATCAGTCATTTTCTGGTTATTATCTGCTAGGTTGTTCCAATAAAAACCTTAGTGACTTTTGAAACTAAGAATTTTGAATTTGTAACGGCCAACAAAGTCTAAGCCTCATAAGGGAAAGGAGCCTGAGGGTACATGTTAATGTTTTTCGTAGAGGACCAGGAGTAAAGGGAATATAGATGCCACTCTTGTAGTCGAAGGGTGTCACATGTCAAGCTACGATGCTGTTAGTTAAGGAGAAGAATGAAATTTCTCGGTGAGACAAGGACTGTCACAAAATAAACAAGGCTTCGATCAAGGATGAGTGTCCTCAGAGAAAGATGAGTGATTCAATGGGCTGGTGAGAAAAGAGTCGTTGCTCTTTCCAAAATAGATGTATGTCCTAGTCATCGATGAATTCGTGGAAATTGAGAATGTTCTCGAAATGGTTTTTTTTTCGAACGTGCTTTCGACATTATGGATATTCCGTGATGTCAATCGGGGTGACAAACGCTCCTATTGTATTCATGGACAACATGAACTATATTTTCTATCCTTACCTAGAACAGAATTGTCGTTGTCATTAATGATGACATTCTAATCTATTCTTGAAGATATGGGGAGATACGTTGGACATCTCGATATAGTTTTCTTGACTTTAAAGAAGAGGAAGTAAGTGCCAAAGTAACAGAGTGCGAATTCTCGTTTAAGGAGGTTCCATTTTGGAACATGGAATTCTAAAGGGAGGAATTGTTGTGGATTAAAAAAAAGGGGGGTTGAAGCAGTTCTTCAAAAGGAAAGATCGGAAGCCGTGAGGGAGGTTCATAGCTAGTGGGATCAGTTGGTTTTTATCGAAGGAGTGTCGACAGATTCTCAAAGATAGTAGGACAACTTGCTCAGATTACAAAAAGGAGAATCCAAACTTTTATGGACCATCACAGGCAGACAAAGTTTTCAAAGATTGAGGAAATATTCCGATTTTGATACTGCCCGATCCCAATGAAACATTCGAAGTGTTTTGTGATGCTTCACATCAAGGTTTGGGATATGTGTAACACCCTAAACTTTTGGTGAATGACCGTTGTGTCCCGAATGTACTGTTTTCTGTTTTTCAACTTTAGGATAAATGACCGTTATGTCTTTTTTGAACTGTTTGTTGTTTTTCTGTATGAAATACTATTTTGTTTTACTGTCTGTGATTTTATTTAAACTTTTTGTGTGATTTGTTCCGGGTCAGAAAAATAATAATTTTTGGGCCGGGGAAATCTTATTTTAATTATTCGGTGCTGGGGGATCTTACTAAACCCAATTCTGAATGATATAGTTATTAATCTTTTATTTTTTAGAATTTAATTGTCAAATAAAATAATTTTATATTACTATAACATTATTTTATTAGTTAGTATAAATAAATGACAGTGGACCCAAAAATGTCTTGCGGGACCCACGTTTAGTAAAAGCTTAATAGGATTAGTAGCTTAATTAAGCATCATTAGTGGTGAGATATTTACAAGCTTGTGACAAGGCTTATGACTATGCATGTAACAAGGCTTGGAGTAGCCAATAGGAACTAAGCTTGGAGGCCAAGGGTTATTTGTAGCCTTTGATCATTCCTAAGGCTTGGATGGAGCCAAGCAAGGGGACACCTCCCTTGCATTGAAGTCTACGGCCAAGTGCTCCTTGGAGAGCCAAAAATCACTTCATTCTCTAACACTTTCTCTCTTCTCTCTCTTCCAAAAACACCAACCACCATTGATGCTACCTTGAAGGTCCATTCGGCCAAGCATCCATCTTCAACATCCATTCACCCAAAATTTCTTCTAACCTACTTTTCTAAACCTAAACACAATTCTAAGAACATCTCTAGTTGAGAGTTCTTGCAAAATCAATCATCTAAAGCTTGAAAAATTACTTTGGAGATTCTACCTAGAAGGTGAAATTTCTTGTTTTTCATTTCTAAACTCTTTTTCAAGGTTCTAAGCCATGATTGATCCATGGTTTAAGCTTTCTTTCAATGTTAGTAACTTGTAGAAATTGTTTAAGCTTGATAGGTGACTTTGGAGGGTGAAACCGAAACCATAGAAAGGAGTGAAAGAGAGTTTGTCTTCACTTAAGGTAAGAGGAAGACTTAAATCTTATCATCCTTGGGTGGTGATAGGAAAATGGAATTGTTTGTGATTGTAGAATCCATAAGGATTCATTTGTGTTGTTTGTTTAATAGCTTTCTTATTTGTGATTTGTATTAATATGCATGTCTACAAGCTTTAAAATATTGTATGTGTTAGAAATGCATGAATAATTAGTAGGATGTGAATAATATGCAAGGTTTGCATGAGTGTTCCAAAGAACACACATTCAAGGCTCACGACCTCAATATAAAATGAGAACCAAAATGTTCTCAACAATTTTCCAAAATAGTGATTTAACTAACTTAGGTGAATTGATAAGATACAAAATTGATTTAGAGTAAGAAAAATGAATTTAAAGATCAAAGGGCAAAATTTGTGTAATTCGGCCAACATGCCAAAGCCAAGTGTTTATGATTTCTAAAATTGTTTTTAAACAAAGAGAAGTAATAAATACTAAAAGGAATTTTATTACAATGAGTTTAGAGGTATAAAAATGATTAGATTTAAGTTTAGGAAGTTAAAACAAATAATTTTAATGTTTAGAAGAAAATACAGTAGCTTTTGTAAAATTTTTAACGTAGAGCTCATTTTATGTTTTGAAGCACGTTAGTAGTTTTCAAAAGTATAATTAAATGGTTATAATATAAATTAAAAAGGATTTTTACAAAAAACTTAGAAAACCATTGTTATACATTTTCTAAGCAAAATACTGTCAATTTTTGCTAAAAACAGACAAATAAGATAAAAAAGATATCCAATAGATTTTATACAGTATGAAAAATAGCCTACGTAGTTCAAACGTACTAAATATTATTTTTGTTTATTTAAATAGTAATTTTTAAGGAAATTGGACAAGAAAATGATTTAAAAATCTTACACGATTGAGAAAATGTTTGAAAAACAATACGCGATTTCAAAAACAGTAAAATATATTTATGCGATTTAAAAATGTTTGTAAAAACGATGAAATTGTGAAAAAGCGATAAAATTTCTACGCGATTGATGAAAACAGTAAGTTTTACTATCGGGCCAAAGTGGTGGACCTGGACAGTTGTGGAACAGTATTGTCAGGTGGGACATACTGTATTTTTGAAATTTTGCCATTGAGGGCATTTTCGTAATTTCTGCTATTGAGGGCATTTTTGTAACCATTAAGGCCATTTCCATAAAAATGGATACTGATACCGTTGAGGGTATTTTAGTAATTTTGATTCATACATTTGAGTTGTGCCAATGTGGTTGATCATTGGTGATTTGATTGACGAGATGAATAACATCGTGTTGTCGGTGTGATAAGCGTAGTGTGGTTCAATTTGAATGGACTTGGAGACATTAGTGTGCGGATTATTCCATTTGTGGACAGTTGGTCGCTCCTCTGGGCCGTGGTAACTGGTAACACACTAATGGTCTCGACACGCACTATACTTAATCGAGATCTTGTGGAGTCTATTTAGTACAATGCCTGTAGTGACATGACGTTTTGACAGTGTACTACACTACGACGTTATGACAGTGGGCTATAGGCGCAACGTGAGATAGCGGAATAGTTTGGTTGGGTAGTCGAGGTACTAATAGATTTTACGGATCATTCTCTCTGATATCTGTGGTTGTAGCTCCATGGAGTAGGGTTGAGTCGCATTACATATGAGTTATGGGTTGTGCATTATAATATTATTATCTGTACTAGTTTATCTGTACTATTTTATTTGTACCATTTTATATATGTCATTATGTGATGCTATTACTTTTAATTCCTATGTTATTTCATATTACTATTTATGCTGTTATGGTATGTTATATTGTATGAATTGCTATATCTGTTGTATTGTCGTTTTCTTATTTCCCATGTTTGTGGTGATATAGATTGTCTTACCTCTTTATTGTATGTGTTCCTGTATTTTAAATTATGTCTTTAAAAGAAGAGTTTGAGGAAGAGGAACAACCTCTTGAGTGTGTATACCCTGAGGATGAGGAGCAGCAACAAGCCAAGGATCAGTTTGACGATCAAGAACCATCCAATCATCCATACCCATTGGATTGATTGTATAAGTATGACGCTACCAGGATTCTTCGGTTTCGTGAGGTTAGATTTTCACGAAGGCTCTGAAGCCTAGAGATTGCGAGAGGACAGAGATTCGGTTACGTGCGTAGGACGTCTGACTGTGACCATATGAACGGAGTTTGATGGAGTGCCTATCTTTTCTACTGTACTGTATTTACATGTGGAGTTACCGCTATCTCTTAATTGGGGTGGTATGTTTGATGCGCCTAGTGAGATCAGCAGCGTGTCGATAGCACAGACTAGAGTCCGTAGAGGGTCGAGGCATCCTGGATACTTATCACCTGAAGTTTCATCTAAGAGTGATCCTTCAGAGGGTTAGATATTTATGATGCGTACTTGGGCGCGTCTGCGTTTGTATATATAGACTTTTTACTGCTTTGTTTACTGTTTTGGTTTAAATAATTATAGTTGAAAATTATTTGTACTACTTAAAACAAAACCATATGTATATTATGTGTGATGATAGTTTGTTTATTTTATGTTCCATGTTATTTTATTTCGTAATATTCTATTGAATTGGAAAAATTTTACAACCCGTATTACTATGTAACAAATGTTTTACAACTTGGGTAGATTTTATTTATCTTTATTTTATTTTATTTCATAAATGTGACACCCCCACATGGGTGTTACGTTAGTTGGTATCAGAGCCCAAGTTAGAGTCTTTTGGGGTTGTGGTTGGGTCTGTTTTTGCTTGTGTTGTGTGATTCTCTGTGACTTACTTCCGAAAGGATGTATCTAACTTTGTTTTGTTATGATTGAAGGAAGAAGAATTTTTGGCGGAAGAGGAGGACGTGCGAATGTGAATCGTGCTGTGGATCCAATGATTGCAGCTGCAGAAGCTATGTAGCGAATGTCAGAAGTAATTACTTAGCAGAATCAGAGAGCAGCTCAACAGCAAGATGCTACTGCTGATGCCCTAAATTTATCAAATTTAGGCGTAACAATCTGCCACAGTTTAGAGGCGAGATTGATCCTGAGAAGGCAAGTCAATGGATACAAGATTTGGAGAAGATATTTGAAGGGATGAGATGCACAGATGATAAGAAGGTGACATATGCAACTTTCATACTGAGAGGAGATGGTGAACATTGGTGGAGAGGAACTCGCCGGTTGTTGCAGGCTGAAGGAACAGAAATTACATGGGAGGTATTTTCGGATGTATTTTTGGAGAAGTATTTTCGTGCGAGTGCTAGACATGCCAAGGAGATGGAATTTCTTGGTTTATGTCAGGGTAACATGACGGTAAATGAGTAAGCTTCTAAATTTGAGAGCTTGTCATGATTCTCAGATTATACTCAAACTCGACCAGATGATGTGTGGAGATGTCGGAAGTTTGAAGCAGGGTTGAGAGTGGAATTGAAAAGAGGAGTGGTATCCTTGAGAATGAATTAATTTCATGCGTTGGTGGATACTTGTGCACGACTCGAGGAATTAGAGCCGTCACGGGATCAGAGAAACCGTAATTTTGGACTAACAAGATTTCAGAGGGGTGGTGGAAGTAATAACAGTCGATTTCTGCGCAAGCCGTATTCTAGACCACCAGGGAATCAATCTCAACGACCGCCAATTAGGGGAAGTGCAAATGGTAGTGGAGCTGGTCAGAGAGTGGCGTTCACACCAACATGTTTTAAGTGCGGAAAGAAAGGCCATCTTTCTACTGAATGCTCCATCCGAGGAACAGTTTATTTTAATTGCAAACAGACTGGGCATATATCTAAAGATTGTACTTAGTCGGAAAAGAAACCTGCTGTACGGTATGTTCGTGCGAATCAGCCAAGGTCAGGGAATACTCAACCGAGGTCAGGAGGGCGAGTATATACTATGACGGGAACGGAAGTTTCTCAGTCTGATGACCTTATTCAAGGGGAAGGTGTCATTGACAGTAATCTTCTAACTATATTATATGATTCTGGTACAACACATTCATTTATTGCATATGATTGTGTGAAAAGATTAAAGTTGTCTGTGTCTTCTCTGAATGTTAAACTGATTGTATCTACACCAACTGCTAAACCTGTAATTACATCTACGATATGTTTGGATTGTCCTGTTGTTATAAAGGACCATGTGTTTTCTGTCAGCTTGATTTGTTTGCCTCTTGTTGGGTTAGATGTAATACTAGGAATGGACTGGTTATCTTCTAACCATATCCTTATAGACTGTGCAAATAAAACCCTAGTCTTTCCTAAGGAAGAAAAATCTGGATTCTTGACTGCTGTTAAAGTCAAGTCGTTGTTGAGAGAGGGAGCACAAGGATATATGTTATTATCTTCTCTAGATGTTAAGAATGAGAAAGATGTGAATACTATTCCTATCATCAATGAATTTCCAAAGATTTTTCCTGATGACGTACCTGGTTTACCACTGGAGAGGGAGATCGAATTTTCAATTGATTTAGTACCAGGAACAGGTCCTATCTCAATTGCACCGTATCGGATGTCGCCAGCAGAGTTAGTGGAGTTAAAGAAGCAATTGGAGGAGCTGTTGGAGAAGCAGTTTGTGCAACCTAGTGTTTCACCATGGGGAGCACCAGTGCTTTTAGTTAAGAAGAAGGACGGAACTTCTCGACTTTGTGTGGACTATCGTCAGCTGAACAAGGTGACTATCAAGAATAAATATCCACTTCCGAGAATTGACGATTTGATGGATCAGTTGAGGGGAGCAGTGGTATTTTCTAAAATAGATCTGAGATCGGGATATCATCAGATTCGTGTGAAGGTGGAGGATGTACCTAAAACAGCTTTTCGAACTCGATATGGACATTATGAGTATCAGGTAATGCCATTTGGAGTGACGAATGCTCCTGCTGTCTTTATGGACTATATGAATAGGATTTTTCGTCCATACTTAGACAGATTTGTCATTGTTTTTTGTCGATGACATTCTGATCTATTCTCAGACTAAAGAAGAGCATGCTGAACATCTCGATATAGTTCTTCAGATTCTGAAAGAAAAGAAGCTATATGCAAAATTGGCGAAGTGTGAGTTTTGATTGGAAGAGGTTTAGGTCACGTGATTTCCAAGGAAGGTATTGCGGTAGACCCATCGAAGGTGGAGACTGTTTTGCAATGGGAAAGGCCTAAAACTGTGACAGAAGTTCGAAGTTTTGTTGGACTTGCTAGATATTACCGGGCGTTTATCGAAGGTTTTTCTAAGATAGCTGGACCGCTTACACAGCTTACAAGGAAAAGTCAAGTTTTTGAATGGACAGAGGAACGTGAAGCAAGTTTCCAAGAATTGAAGAAGAGGTTAACAACTACACCAGTGTTGGTTCTTCTGGATTCTAACATAACTTTTGATGTGTATTGTGACGTTTCTTACCAAGGACTGGGATGTGTATTGATGCAAAACCGGAATGTAGTGGCTTATGTTTCTAGACAGTTGAAAGTTCATGAGAGGAATTATCCAACACATGATTTGGAATTAGCTGCTGTGGTTTTTGCATTGAAGGTATGGAGGCATTTTCTGTATGGAGCAATGTTCAATGTCTTTAGTGATCACAAGAGTTTAAAGTATTTGTTTGATCAGAAAGAGTTGAATATGAGGCAGAGGCGATGGTTGGAATTCTTGAAGGATTATGATTTTCAACTCCAATACCATCCAGGAAAAACTAATGTGGTAGCTGATGCCTTGAGTAGAAAGGTAAATAGTGTTTCGACGATGATGATAAAAGAGGAGGAATTGATTAACAAATTTCGAGATTTATGGTTGTCAGTGGAGTTTGTGCCTGGAAGAATTCGCCTATGTAAAGTCGTGATCATAAATGAATTGCTTGATATAGTTCGAGATAAACAAGGGGAAGATGCGTTTTTACAAAATGAAAGAGAATTGTTAAAGCAAGGTCATAAGGCGACGGTAGAAGAAGGAGCAAATGGACTCTTGAGATTCAAGGGGAGAATTTGTATACCCGATGATTCTGAACTTAAGAAGGGGATTCTAGATGAAGCTCATACTAGTGATTTAAGTTTACATCCGGGGATGACCAAGATGTACCAAGATTTGAAAAGGTTGTTTTGGTGGCCAAGGATGAAAAGAGACATAGCAGAACATGTGGCGTCTTGTCTGGTTTGTCAGAAAGCAAAGGTAGAACATCAGAGGCCAGCTAGTATGTTACAACCGTTAGCTATTCCAGAGTAGAAGTGGGATAGTATCTCTATGGATTTCGTTACTGGATTACCGAAGACAAGGAAAGGTCATGATTCAATATGGGTTATAGTTGATAGGCTTACGAAATCAGCACATTTCTTGCCCATCAATATTAAGTATTCGTTGGAGAGATTAACCCAGATGTATATCAATAAGATTGTAAGGTTACATGGTGTGCCTACATGTATAGTTTCTGACAGAGATCCAAGGTTTACATCAAGGTTCTGGCGAAGTTTACAAGCAGCCGTGGGAACTAAATTGCGGTTGAGTTCGGCTTATCATCCGCAAACTGATGGTCAAATAGAGAGGACTATACAATCTTTGGAAGATCTGTTGCATGCCTGTGTGTTAGAACGACGTGGAAGTTGGGATGAATTTTTATCTTTGATAGAATTCACCTACAACAATAGTTTTCACTCGAGTATAGGGATGGCACCCTATGAGGCATTATATGGAAGACGATGTCGAACACCTCTGTGTTGGTATCAAAATGGGGAGAGTATGACTATTGGACCAGATCTTGTACAACAGACTACAGAGAAGGTAAAGATGATACAAGAAAAGATGAAGATGACGCTTGAGTAGACAAAAGAGTTATCAATTTTCGATAGCGAAGAAGACCTCTTGAGTTTGAGGAGGGTGAGCATGTATTCTTAAGAGTGACTCCTACGACCGGTGTCAGAAGAGTTATTAAGTCTAAGAAGCTTACTCCTAAGTTCATTGGATCGTATCAGATTATTCTTCGAATAGGTCCTGTAGCATATCAGATTGCTTTGCCGCCTTTTCTATCCAATCTGCATGATGTATTTCATGTGTCTCAATTAAAGAAGTATATTCCTGATCTGACACATGTAATGCAACCAGACGAGGTACAGTTGAAGGATAATTTGACTTACGAGACTTTACCTGTCAGAATAGAGGACAGAAAGGTGAAGCAGCTTCGAGGGAAGATGATCGAGCTGGTGAAGGTCATATGGAATAATGTGATGGGTGATGCTACCTGGGAGCTGGAAAATAAAATGAGGGAGCAGTATCCTCATTTGTTCTAAGGAATAACAAATTTCGAGGACAAAATTTTTGTTTGTTGGGGAGAGTTGTAACACCCTAAACTTTTTATGAATGACCATTGTGTCCCGAATGTACAGTTTTTTTGTTTTTCAACTTTAGGATAAATGACCATTATGTCCTTTTTGTACTGTTTGTTGTTTTTCTGTATGAAATACTATTTTATTTTACTATCTGTGATTTTATTTAAACTTTTTGTGTGATTTGCTCCAGGTCAGGAAAATAATAATTTCTGGGCCTGGGAAATCTTATTTTAATTATTCGGAGTTGGGGGATCTTACTAAACCCAATTATGAATGATACAGTTATTAATCTTTTAATTTTTAGGATTTAACTGTCAAATAAAATAATTTTATATTATTATAATATTATTTTATTAGTCAGTATAAATAAATGACAGTGGACTCGGAAATGTCTTGCGGGACCCACATTTAGTAAAAGCTTAATAGGATTAGTAGCTTAATTAAGCATCATTAGTGGTGAGATATTTACAAGCTTGTGACAAGGCTTATGACTATGCATGTGACAAGGCTTGGAGTAGCCAATAGGAACTAAGCTTGGAGGCCAAGGGTTATTTGTAGCCTTTGATCATTCCTAAGGCTTGGATGGAGCCAAGCAAGGGGACACCTCCCTTGCATTGAGGTCTACGGCCAAGTGCTCCTTGGAGAGCCAAAAATCACTTCATTCTCTAACACATTCTCTCTTCTCTCTCTTCCAAAAACACCAACCACCATTGATGCTACCTTGAAGATCCATTCGGCCAAGCATCCATCTTCAACATCCATTCACCCAAAATTTCTTCTAACCTACTTTTCAAAACTTAAACACAATTCTAAGAACATCTCTAGTTGAGAGTTCTTGCAAAATCAATCATCTAAAGCTTGAAAAATTACTTTGGAGATTCTACCTAGAAGGTGAAATTTCTTGTTTTTTATTTCTAAACTCTTTTTCAAGGTTCTAAGCCATGATTGATCCATGGTTTAAGCTTTCTTTCAATGTTAGTAACTTGTAGAAATTGTTTAAGCTTGATAGGTGACTTTGGAGGGTGAAACCAAAACCATAGAAAGGAGTAAAAGAGAGTTTGTCTTCACTTAAGGTAAGAGGAAGACTTAAATCTTAACATCCTTGGGTGGTGATAGGAAAATGGAATTGTTTGTGATTGTAGAATCCATAAGGATTCATTTGTGTTGTTTGTTTAATAGCTTTCTTATTTGTGATTTGTATTAATATGCATGTCTACAAGCTTTTAAATATTGTATGTGTTAGAAATGCATGAATAATTAGTAAGATGTGAATAATATGCAAGGTTTGCATGAGTGTTCCAAAGAACACACATTCAAGGCTCACGGCCTCAATATAAAATGAGAACCAAAATGTTCTCAACAATTTTCCAAAATAGTGATTTAACTAACTTAGGTGAATTGATAAGATACAAAATTGATTTAGAGTAAGAAAAATGAATTTAAAGATCAAAAGGCAAAATTTGTGTGATTCGGCCAACATGCCAAAGCCAAGTATTTATGATTTCTAAAACTGTTTTTAAACAAAGAGAAGTAATAAATACTAAAAGGAATTTTATTACAATGAGTTTAGAGGTATAAAAATGATTAGATTTAACTTTAGGAAGTTAAAACTAATGATTTTAATGTTTAGAAGAAAATACAGTAGCTTTTGTAAAATTTCTAACATAGAGCTCATTTTATGTTTTGAAGGACGTTAGTTGTTTTCAAAAGTATAATTAAATGGTTATAATATAAATTAAAAGGAGAAAACTTAGAAAACCATTGTTATACATTTTCTAAGCAAAATACTGTCAATTTTTGCTAAAAACAGACAAATAAGATAGAAAAGATATCTAATATATTTTATACGGTATGAAAAATAGCCTACGTAGTTCAAACGTACTAAATATTATTTTTGTTTATTTAAATAGTAATTTTTAAGGAAATCGGACAAGAAAATAATTTAAAAATCTTACGCGATTGAGAAAACGTTTGAAAAACAATACGCGATTTCAAAAGTAATAAAATATGTTTACGCGATTTAAAAATGTTTGTAAAAACGACGAAATTGTGAAAACGCGATAAAATTTCTACGCGATTGATGAAAACAGTAAGTTTTACTGTCGGGCCAAAGTGGTGGACCCGGACAGTTGTGGAACAATATTGTTAGGTGGGACATACTGTATTTTCGAAATTTTGCCATTGAGGGCATTTTTGTAATTTCTGCCATTGAGGGCATTTTTGTAATTTTTTCATTGAGGGCATTTCCATAAAAATGGATACTGATACCGTTGAGGGTATTTTAGTAATTTTGATTCATACATTTGAGTTGTGCCAATGTGGTTGATCATTGGTGATTTGATTGACGAGATGAATAACATCGTGTTGTCGGTGTGATAAGCGTAGTGTGGTTCAATTTGAATGGACTTGGAGACATTAGTGTGCGGATTATTCCATTTGTGGACAGTTGGTCGCTCCTCTGGACCGTGGTAACTGGTAACACACTAATGGTCTCGACACGCACTATACTTAATCGAGATCTTGTGGAGTCTATTTAGTACAATGCCTGTAGTGACATGACGTTTTGACAGTGTACTACACTACGACGTTATGACAGTGGGCTATAGACGCAACGTGAGATAGCGGAATAGTTTGGTTGGGTAGTCGAGGTACTAATCGATTTTACGGATCATTCTCTCTGATATCTGTGGTTGTAGCTCCATGGAGTAGGGTTGAGTCGCATTACATATGAGTTATAGGTTGTGCATTATAATATTATTATCTGTACTATTTTATCTGTACCATTTTATATATGTCATTATGTGATGCTATTACTTTTAATTCCTATGTTATTTCATATTACTATTTATGCTGTTATGGTATGTTATATTGTATGAATTGCTATATCTGTTGTATTGTCGTTTTCTTATTTCCCATGCTTGTGGTGATATAGATTGTCTTATCTCTTTATTGTATGTGTTCCTGTATTTTAAATTATGCCTTTAAAAGAAGAGTTTGAGGAAGAGGAACAGTCTCTTTAGTGTGTATACCCCGAGGACGAGGAGCAGCAATAAGCCGAGGATCAGTTTGACGATCAAGAACCATCCGATCATACATACCCATTAGATTGATTGTATGAGTATGACGCTACCAGGATTCTTTGGTTTCGTGAGGTTGGATTTTCACGGAGGCTCTGAAGCCTGGAGACTGCGAGAGGACAGAGATTCGGTTACGTAGGTAGGACGTCTGACTGTGACCATATGTACGGAGTTTGATGGAGTGCCTATCTTTTCTACTGTATTGTATTTATATGTGGAGTTACCGCTATCTCTTAGGTGTCATTGGGGTGGTATGTTTGATGCGCCTTGTGAGATCAGCAGCGTGTCGACAGCACGGACTAGAGTCCATAGAGGGTCAAGGCATCCTGGATACTTATCACCTGAAGTTTCATCTGAGAGTGATCCTTCAGAGGGTTAGATATTTATGATGCGTACTTGGGCACATCTGCGTTTGTATATATAGACTTTTCACTACTTTGTTTACTGTTTTGGTTTAAATAATTATAGTTATAAATTATTTGTACTACTTAAAACAAAACCGTATGTATATTATGTGTGATGATAGTTTGTTTATTTTATGTTCCATGTTATTTTATTTCGTAATATTCTGTTTAACCAGAAAAATTTTACAACCCATATTACTATGTAACAAATGTTTTACAACTTGGGTAGATTTTATTTATCTTTATTTTATTTTATTTCATAAATGTGACAGCCCCATAAGGGTGTTACAATGCGTGCTCATGCAAAGCTGGGGAGTTGTGGCTTGCGCCTTACAGTAGTTGACGATGCGTGAGGAGAGTTACCCGATCCGTGACTTGTAATTGACCGCTGTTGTATCTGCTTTAAGAATATAAAGACACTTTCTATGTGGAGCAATATTAAATGCCCTTCGCTGTCATAAAAACCTGAAGTATTTATTCGATGAGAAGGAACCAAATATGAGGCAGAGAAAGTGACTAAAGATTTTGAAGGAACATGATGTCTAACTTTAGAGTCATCTTGGAAAAGAAAACGCCATGGCGGACGCTTTGAACCGGAAACTGCCTAATACCTTCATTATGATGGTTGAGAAGAAGGAATTAGTAGAGTAATACGAGGACAGGTGGCTGTCATTAGAAATGACACTGGATGAGGTATGTCTAGATATAGTCGCTATTTCGAATGATCTGTTGGGAAGGATTCAAGAGAAGTAGAATAGTGACCAATTTCTACAAGACAAGAAGAAGCTATTAAGACAAAGCATGGTGTCAGAATGTGAGGAAGGAACTCGATGGAATCTTAATGTTCATAAGTGAAGGTTGCAATACCAGATGATTCAGAACTTAAGGAGTTTATTCCCAATGAAACTCACGAGAGTAAATCGAGTTTACACACCAGAGTGATCAAGGTATATCAAAATCTAAAACAGAAGTGATGGTAACAAGGGATGAAGAAAGACGTTGCTAAATGTGTGTCATCTTGTCTAGGTTACCAGCAAACTCACTCTTAAATTCTACGGACTATCCTAAATTCTTTTTTCGGACTGGTTCAGTATCCATAACTAATCTTTGCTATCCTTTCTTTTTAAATCTTTATAATGTCTTCCGTATGTCATGATCACGAAAGTATATCCCTGGACCCAGCCATATCATCGAACAGGACACAGTACGGTTGAAAGAGAGTCTGACCCATGGAATGCTTCCTGTAAGATCGAGAGTAGGAGAGCAAAACCACATGGAGGCAGGGAGATCACATTAGTTAGGGTGATCTGAATTGACGCGACTAGAAGCACGATATGAAAGTTGGAAAGCAAGGTGACAAAATTATATCCATGTTTATCCTAAGAAATGAAAATTTCGAGGATGAAATTTCTATTTGAAGGGGAGTGTTGTAACATCCCAAAAATTTATAATTTTAGGATAAATGATCATTTTACAATATTTGGAATTTTTAGGAATTTTTTTGGATTTTTCTAGGAACGCAGAATATTTTAATATTATTCTTCATTTTGCGTGCCCATAGGGCGAAGTTGGCAAAATGACTGTAACGCTCCCAAAGTTGGAAAATTTTATTACGAATAGTCATTTTTTAATATTTGTGAATTATGTGAATTCTTTCAGAATTTTTTAGAAATGACGAATATTTTAATATATTCTTCGTTTTGCGTGCACACTGAGCCGAACTGGGAAAATGAAATATTTTTCCGAGAACCTTGAACTATGGAAACGTCGACGGGGGATCTTACTAAACCCGAGGCCGGACACAGCTTACAACGTTTCACGTCCTTCGAGAAATTTTAACAGATGGAATAATAAAACATTGCGAAGAATTAATCTGTCAGATTTGTCAATGCTGACTTCTGCCAACTATAACTGTTGTCTAATAAATAATAACAGGTAATAAAAATCTTATCACATTATTCAAAATTTACCTTGTGTCAAGCTCATTTAACTTTTTTTTTTAAATAAAAGTTAAATTAATTCAAAATACTCATTTGGGAAACTTCTAGGAAATTTCCACCCATTTCACATTTCTCTCTTCCCTCTCCACTCTTCTCCCTGGCGAGAGGCCCCTTAGGAGCCAATAATCACATCCTCTACTCATTCTCTTTCTTTCTTTCTTTCTTCTTCTTCTTCTTCTTCTTCTTCTTCTTCTTCTTCTTCTTCTTCTTCTTCTTCTTCTTCCTCCTCCACCGTACACCCTCACCATTCACCATCTTCACTTTCTTGCTTCACCACTTCCATATCTACCTTTCTTCCATCATTCCAAGACCACTTTCCTTGTGGCCATCCTTGGTTCTTCTTCTTCTTCTTCTTCCATTTTCCACCATTGAAGTTAAAGCTTGGAGCTTTTGAGGTAAAGTCTTCAACTTTCTTTTATTTTCTTCTCATTTTCGTTTTCTTGGTCACCTATGTGGCCAAGGAGTCATTTTTCCATGATTTGAGTGAATACTTTGGGAGTTGCTCACCCTAGGGTTTTCTTGAAGGGGGAAAACGAAAATCAAGAGCAAAAAGGAATAGCATCCTTGTGATTGTCTTCATTTAGGTAAGAGGGAGATGATCCTCTTCAACCAATCTTGGTAGTAAGGAAATGTCTTATGTATTGTGTTGATGAGGGAATCCATGTTGGATTTCCCTTTTTGTTATACAGTGTTATTTCCATGATTTTATGGTTGTTTGATTTGTATGAATATATGGATTTGCATTATGTGCCTTGATGATTATGAACCTATATATTGCTATTTTGTATTTAGATGTCATGTATCATATTTTGGATTGTTGGAAAATAAATAAGAAACTTTGATGAAGGATGGGTCAGGGCTCTGCAGAAACGAATTCTGCAGAACCCTTGTTAATGCACTAGCCCTCAGGCGCTGTGCATAGAGCGCCTAGGCGCTCTATGTCCAGAAAGTTTTCCCTGTGACGCGGCCTGGTTAGCGCTCAGGCACTTCGTGGTCAGTGCCCAGGCGCTACACCAGCGCTCAGGTGCTCCAGATATAGCGCCTAGGCGCCCAGAACAGAACCAACTAGGTAACTGTGAGATGAAGCTATGTGATTGAAGATTTGAATGTTAATGTTGGAATATGAGATGGAAAGTTTTAAAGGTTTATTAACTCAATTTGAAGCCAAGGTTTTAGATTGAAACTACAATGAATTGGAATGAACTTGGGGAACAAAAATTTAAGTAAATGATACCAAGAAATCAATGCATAAAATGGGAGAAATTGACGTTAGTAATGGACTTTGGGAGGCCACGGTTTTGATAATGGATTCTAGGAAGTTAGATTTATTTAGAGTAAAATGAGAGTTAAGTGATTTGGAACATAGAGGAAGAACAAGAGAGTTGTGAGACTTGTAAAACCTGCGAGTAAATTTTAAGTGAACATAATTGATTAGGTTAAGAAACTTGATCAACCTAAAGGAATGAAGCTTCAATAAGGACTTCGGGAGAAGTTTCTCTAGGAAATGAATTTACAAGGGATGGTAACTTGAGTAGGACTTTGTGATGATCTCATAAGATTTATTAATGGTTGAATTGGCCTAATTGTGGCACATTATGGAAGATTGTGTATTGCGAAATATTTGTGAACCTGTTTATGCATGGAGTCCACATGCATTAGATGTTTGCTCAATCAATGACTGTTAAAGGCTGAATGAGCCTAGGATCATGCATTAAGTCAGCATGTATTTTATAAACTGCTCAGTCTTTGACTGTTAAAAGGCTGGATGAGCCTCTGATTTTGATTTAAGTTAACTTATTGAATAATTTGCTCAATCTATGACTGTTAAAAGGCTAGATGAGCCTATGATTATGCATTTAACCGATATGCATTGAACAAATTTCTCAGTCGATGACTGTTAAAAGGCTGTATAGGCTTATGAACGCGAACCGAATAATGTGGTCGATGATGGACCTATGGGGGGCGTAAGGCGCGGTGTATGCCGATTGCACGCATTACGAGCCCGATAAATCATTATTCTTTACACATTGAATTAATGAGAATTGAATGGTGAGGTCTGTGATGGATCTTAGAGGGGCGTAAGGCGCGGCGTATGCTGATTGTACGCATTACGAGCCTGACAAATCACTATTCTTTTTATGGTAAATGAATGAGGATTGGATAGTGTGGTCTATGATGGATCTCTGGGTGCATCAGGGTGCGGTGATCCTTCTGGTGATGATGTTATCACATAGTAAAATACCTCTGGCCGGAAAGCCGATTGCAACGCACTGACGAGGAACCGACAAGCACTATTCTTTTCGTGGTCGGCATAGACTGTTTGAGGGGGCGGAGACTACCAGAACGTTCATGTTTTAAAATGGAAAATCTTGGTACCAAGTGCACAAGCATTGTGAGTCAGCATTGTGAGTTAGCATTGTGAGTCGGCACTGTGAGTCAGCATTGTGAGTTAGCATTGAGAGCCGACGTTGTGAGTCCGCATGTCATGTGTCACTCTTCTATATGATGAATAAACTATTGTGATCTTGATGCCATGATTACCTGAAATGTTTTAACTGTTCAATATCTAAGACCTTGTTGACTGTCTAAAGTATTGCTGATGTTTACTAGTTATTATTGATCCTTATCATTGCTTGTAACTGGACTGCTTATGTTGTAAATTCCATTGCTGCTGTTGATAAATATATGAATTGTATTGCTTCGTGGGCGCTTTGCACCATATTATTTTCTTACTACCATAGTGGTACTGAAAGATGGGTGTCTCACCTCTTTCCTGTATTTCTGTATTTCTGTTTTATATTTGTATTGGATAAAAGATCGTGAGAAAGATGAAGAGGGACCATACCTTGATTGAGTGGATTGGACGTCTGGACAATATTTCTTCAATTACGTAAGAGTGTAGCCACGTAGGGGCATTGATGTCCGTCGTGTCAACTGGGACACCGAGTGTCACGTACATATAGGGTTGCGGCTTTGTTTGCTGGTAGTACCTATCCCTGGGTTACTTTTTTCCCCTTAGTTTTTTTTTATTCCCGCTGTATTTTATTGGACTCTGTAACTATCATATTCTATGTCATCGGTGATTTGTGTAAGTTGACTATAAAATATATATATATATATATATATATATATATATATATATATATATATATATATATATATATAAGGAATATGATTTTATTTCAGTGGTTGTATTATGGGTTGAATATGTTTATATTTCATTCGAGGCTCGTATTTTCTACTTATGCAAAATTGTCAAAAAAAATAAAATAAATAAATAATACATATAGACTCTTGAGAATTTAAATTACTATTATGATGACTATGACACACTTAGATTTAGTAACTGTGGTGTAATGACGATTGCACCGCGGTTGTTATATTTAGGTGCGTTACACTAGGCGTAGGTAATCTCACCTCTTTGTTATATTGTTTGGTTGGGCTTGTGTTGTTAAAATTATATAGTAGATGAGACGAGTTTCTTAGGCTTGACTGGAGGCAGATATTCTGAGTTCGGTGACAACATCGAGAAGTGACCAACCCAGACTGATTAGTGTACAGATTTGAGAAGGAACAAATATATGGCGCATCAAGAAGAATAGAAGACAGAATAAGTATGTTAAGTTTTCTTGTTAGTGTTTTACCGTGCTATTAAGTAGGACCCATCATAGGGTTTGCTACTTTTAACATTGAGTCTGTAATTTTTATATTTCTTGAATAATTGTTAAATATTAAATGATGTCTGTTATATGAGTTTTAATCAATTTAAATCTATTTTTCAGTATTACTTATAAATATCAGTAAGTTTATATATTCGCAAAAAGAAATTTTGAAACCCACCTTTTATAACTCAAACCTTTTATGAACTTCTTTTCAGATTATGAGTTGGGAGTCAGATATGTGATGCCCTAAGGAGGGTGTTACATTAGTTGGTATCAGAGCACGGTTTGAGTCTTTTGGGGTTTGTGGTTAGGTCTATTTTGCTTGTGTTGTGTTCTTTGTGTTTTTGATTTTCGAAAGGAAACAATGTTTATTTGAAATGGTTACATCTGGTTTCCATTTTATTTTGATTTGTCCATCTTTGAAGAAAGGAAATGACTCCTGGTAGACGTATGCGTGTGGAAGCAAAACATGACACTAACAATATGGTTGCAATTATAGGAGCAATGCAGAGGACAACTGACGTGATAGTACAACAGGAACAGAGGATTGTTGAACAACAGAAATTGGAAGTTGAGGTTCAGGATCTGATAAAAGAGAATCAGTCTTGAAATATAAGATTTAGTAATTTTGGAACCTGGTATTCCTCCTTAGGAATAATGGAAAGGTAAATTGATTTCAGCGGAAAACGTATTTACACCATTGGGAAATCAATTTTAAAGACACGTGTGGAGGAAATGTTTGTAACAGTAAACCCAGTTGGACCGTGACGTCTTTATTATTATGTAAGAGATGTGGAAAAGAGGGCACATAACGAAGGATTGTAAGTCCAAGGAAATAATTTGTTTTAAGTGCGGGAAGTTTGGACACATTTTTAGAGATTGTGTTCCATTGAAAATAAAGTTTTCTATTAGTAAAATCTCAAGTAGTAGGGAGAGTCGATACATCGAATAGAACGGGAGTGTTCCGAGCTAAAGACCTAAACAAAAGAGACTGTGCTGCAAAAGGTGATTCTTTAACCATGTTGTATATTTCTGGGAGTAATCTATTCTTTATGACATATGATTGTGTGAATCAAATTTTTGTGTTAGTTTGATCTGTTTATTTCTTTCATAAATAGATGTGATCTTTGAAACGGATTGGTTATTTTCCAACCATATCCTATGAGATTGTCTCAATAAAGTATTAGTATTCCAGAAAATTCGTTCTTAAAATCGGGTTATATCAAATTCTTTGTTGGATATGTTCGGTAACATATTAGATAGTTTTGCTATCTTTTATAATGTTTTTCATGTATCACAATTTGCAAGAAAGGATATTCCTATTTATATCCATGTCATAGTATCAGAGTGACGTAGCGGAAGCATGGTGGATCCTTCAAAGGTTGAAACAATTTTTCAGTGGGAAAAGTCAAAGACTATGGAAATCCTGGAAAATTTCAAGATCGCAGGACTTCTCACCTAACTTATTAGAAAGAATTAAGCATTTGTAATGACTGAGGCATACAAGGAGAATTTTCAGCATGAATAAAAGAGTTGTAGTGTATGTTTCAAGGAAATTGAAGTTACATAAGAAAAAAAAACTATTCTACATATGAATGGGGGATTGGTAGCCACTGAGTTTATATTAGAAGTATGGAGATACTTTCTTTATGGAGTAACATTCAATATCTTCAGTAATTATAAGAGTCTGAGATATCTGCTTGATCAGGAGAAATTGATCGCTAGACAAAGAGATTTTCATTGGTTAGAATAATATGGAATGATGTAAGTGAAGATGCAACGTGAGAACTGAAAAATAAGATAAAGAGCATTATCCATATTTATTTTGAGGGTGTGAAATCAGGTTTATCAAATTTCGACGACGAAATTTCTTTTTAGAGGGGGAGTATTGTAACACCCCGAATTTCCTATCTATTAGACAGTAATTTTGACAGTTAACAGAATTTTACTGTTTAGTGATTTATATGTACTGTAAAATTATTTTGATTATTCCGTCAGGGTATTTGATCATTTTGAGTGATTTACTTTGTGTCAAGAAATTAATAATTTTCGGGCCGGGAAAAATCTTTATGTATTTATTTCTCTTGATTGTTAATTATTTTTAACAATCTGACTTGATTTTCATACGTTTTCTAATATTTGTGATTTTTGTGGATGGTTATGAAATTTTTATATTTCTCTGATTGTTTTTGGGCTATTTTTGGGCCCAGGTGGCCTTACGTGGGCCTAAGGTCGGTCCCGCAAAGTGAAAATTTTTCTACACATAGAAAAATTTGTACTATTGAGACAGAGACAGGGGATCTTACTAAACCTGAATCCGGAATAGTTTTTAAAATTTTCTTTTACTGTGTTTTGTACTGTAATTAATTATCGGGCGATAAAAATACCATAAAAATATTATTCGAAGGGTAATAGCAGATAGAAAAATAAATATTATACTGCTTAAGTCAACATTGGTGGTTTGGATATCCACCATTGATTTAATCAATGGTGGAGAGTTGATCTTGATTTAATCAACGGTGTAGAATCGGTCTAATAAAATGGCTATGACCATTTATAACCATTGGATTTAGATTTAAATCATGGGTGGAGATTTGGTCTTACAAAGTGGCTAGGACCATTTGTGATCATTGGATTTGGATTTAATCAATGGTGGAGATGGATCATTTATGACCATTGGATGTGGATTTAATCAATGGTGGAGATTTAGTCTTCTAAAATGGCTATGACTAATTATGACCCTTGGATTTAAAGTATGAAAGAGTAATCTTGACCCTTCATTTTTGGAGATGCATCTAATGGCTAGGATTTCAAGGAGAAAGATCCAATGGCCTAGATTAAGTCTTCTAACCTAAAGCTAAACCTAGAATCTACATTAATCATAACCATTGATCTAATCAATGGTTAAGGTTGCTCTAAAAGGTGGCTAGCAATAATGGTCACTCAAGGAGAGTGCATGTAGATGGGGGGACAGTTTTTGTGCTTGTTTAGCAGCTAAAGGAAAGTTAAAGACCATTATTAGTTGTCTTGGTCACTTATTGATCATTCTTGATCATTTCCTTCAAGCAAGCTCTTCAAAATTTTCTCTCCTTCCTTCTCCAAGCTAGATTCGGCCAAGCACCATAGAACCACCTTCCATCACTCTTTAATTTCAAACAACCACATATCTTGAATCCTTACTTCAATTCAAGAACCTCTGTAGTTTACACCAAGTTCTAAATCTTTCATCTTCAAGGAGTTTTTCTAAGAGCAAAGTTATAGCGTATTTGAGGTGAAGTGTAAGGAAACTTCATTTCTTCTCTCTTTTTCATGTTCTAAGCCATGTTTGATCCATGGTTCCTCTTGTTCAAGCTTGATATGCTAATAAATATATGTTTTGTTTTGTATTTAAGAAACCTTTGGTGGTGAAGGACTTAGAAAAAGAAGCAAACCAAGGAGCTTTTGAGGTTCTTCAAGAGTTAAGAGGGAGATTCATCTCACCAACCAAGTATAGTAGTGAGAGATGGTTTTGTATTTGATGGATGGTGAATCCACGTGAGGATTCATATCCATGGTTGTGTAATTATTTGTGGGTGTTTATGTTGTTTATGTGCTTTGCATGGTTTATTTGTGCTTACATGCTTAGTATGATTTATTGTTTTGATTATGGCATGCTTGTGGTATTTATGATGAAATATGTATATGTATGCCATGATTTGATGATGAAAAGGAAAACAATTTTGGTTCCAAAGAACCATAGAGGCACACGACCTCAAGAGTGATTTTTCAGTAAAAAGATTCTAAGTATCTTACAAATCATGAGTTTTAAATGAAAAGAGCAATGAGTTGTTGATTTTAGGGATTTGCAAAGAAAGTGAACATGAAAATGAACAAATGAATGGGTTTTGGGGACAATGAATCTCACGATTTTTGTGAAGAATTTTTAATGATTTTGTTTGTGTAAAACCATATTGACTTAGAAGGAAAAATATTTGATGGTTTCAATGGCCAAGTACCACGGTTTTTGAAGGCTTGTGAATGCCTTGATTTTATGAAACAAAGTGATTTTCAAAGTGGAAATACAATTTGGTTTAGTACAAGGAATTTGGAAAGGGAATCAGAGTGTTTTATCACTTGAAAAATGGAATTTTCGTATGTGAATGGAAAATAGAGGTTGTAAGTGTTTGAACCTCAATTTATTTTAAAAAGGATTGATTTTTAGAATTGATTTGAAATTACAAAGAATATGTTGGTGACTTGAGATTTTCTAACGTGCAACTCATTCTTTGGGTTTTGGAGTGCGTTAGTAAATTTTAAGATGGAAACATTGATTTAAAATCAATGGAAAAGTAATTTTGAGGAATTATTATGAAAAGGATTTTCTTGAGTAAGAAAATGTGGAAAATAATGTGAGAAGTCATATTATTTTGAGGAAAGAATTTCTTAAAGAAGAAATGTGAAAAATGATATTGGAAATGATATTGATTTGTTTCAAAGTCCAAAATAATGTTTAGTATATTGATGAATATTTTACGTGATTGTAAAATGGTGAAAAATGTTTTACGTAACTTAAAAACGTGATTTTTAAGCTACGCGATTTGGAAAGCATTTAAATATTTTAAAAATGATGGAAAATGGTTTACGCGACTTAAAAGAATGATTTTCAAGCTATGTGATTGTGAAAATAAGTGGAAAATTGCTACGCGATTTGAGAAACGTGTAAATATTTTTACGTGATTGAGAAAATGTTGAAAAATCAATATGTAATTTGAAAATACAACAGAAGTGTTGCGGAATTGTGAAAACATAACAGAAATATTGTGCGATTGTGAAAACTTGATGAAAGTGTTTTGTGAGTATGAAAACGCGATAATATGATTTCACTATTGAAAATACAGTATGATTACTATTAAACCAGTGAATGGACACTGTATGAGAAAATGACGAGTTTTGCCTGTGATTGGCATTTGGTGCATTTTACATGCATTGGAAAGATATGCTTGTGATTGACATTTGGTGCATTATACATGCATTGGAAAAATATACGTTGAGACATATGATTAAATTGAACAAATGAAATTGAAAAGAATGACCCTTGTGGTTGGACTTGCACTGATATATTCGTGCATTGTATAAAATATAACTGATAGCTATTATGACCCTTGTGGTTAAAGAGGGATGTATTATGACCCTTGTGGTTGAAGAGAGAATAAGAATTAAAAAGTGAGGTCTATGATGAATCTTGGGGGCGTCAAGGCGCGGTGGTCGACCAGTGGACTGAGATTGGCAAAGACCATGTGCCACTTGGCGATGTAGTTCGTTGCAACGCATTGACGATACCTGACAAGAACACGATTCTTTTCGAAGACTAAAGATTGTCTGTGGGCTAAGTTGGGCATTGTCTGTGGGCTAAGGCTGGGCATTGTCTGTGGGATAAGGCTGGACATTGTCTGTGGGTCAAAGCTGGGCAATTGTCTCTGGGTTTATGCTGGGCAATTAACCAGAGCATTCTTCTCGAATTTTGTGAAAAACCTCCATGGAGTTGTTGAAAAATTGAGTCTTTGTTCACATGCATAATCTGAATATATATATCTGTGTGATATATTGATTGAAGAATATTGGATAATGTAGATGGCATTATCATAATTATCAGTGTGATAATTGAACTGTTGAATAATACTGGATGATGATGATGATAAATAATGTTGGTGGCATTATTGTTATTATCGTGTGAATTAAATAATGTTAATGGCATGATAGTAAATATTATTTATTTTGATAAATAATGTTAAGGACATGATCGTAATTATTGTTTATTACGTCTATATGATAATAATAATGCTGATGACATGATTGTAATTATGGTATGATATACCTGTATGGTGTGCTGTTTATGTATCTCTATGCTACCATGTTGGTATTGGCGTAGGTAATCTCACCTCTTTGTTATATTGTTTGTTTGGGCTTGTGTTGTTAAAATTATATAGTAGATGGGATGAGTTTCTTAGGCTTGACTGGAGGCAGATATTCTGAGTTCGGTGACAACATCAAGAAGTGACCATCCCGGACTGGTTAGTGTACAGATTTGAGAAGGAACAGATATATGGCGCATCAAGAAGAATACAAGACAGAATAAGTATGTTAAGTTTTCTCGTTAGTGTTTTATCGTGCAATTAAGTAGGACCCGTCATCGGGTTTGCTACTGTTTAACATTGAGTCTGTAATTTTTATATTTCTTGAATAATTGTTAAATATTAAATGATGTCTATTATATGAGTTTTAATCAATTTAAATCTATTTTTCAGTATTATTTATAAATATCAGTAAGTTTATATATTCGCAAAAAGAAATTTTGAAACCCATCTTTTATAACTCAGACCTTTTATGAACTTCTTTTCAGATTATGAGTTGGGAGTCGGATATATGATGCCCTAAGGAGGGTGTTACACAATTCAAACACAAAAATAGAAACAAGATCTCAAGAATCCAAATCACAATTTCTTCAATAATCTCTGAATTCATTACATAAGTTTAGCTCTCCATAGTTGTCCCCATGAAGGAGCTTGAGGAAGGAGGAAGAAAAAGAGAGAAAGATCTAGAGAGAAGGTGAGAAGTGCAGAATGAATAGATGCCTTGGATTTCTACCCTCACCCCTTATAACTAACCCCTAATTTGGCCTTACGTCAATAAAAATATTATGGGTACAAAGTTGGGTCATTTATGAGCAGTTGAGCCCAAACCCCATGTTAATTGAAGGCATACAACTCAAGTTATGGATAAATCATTCTCAAAGGGTCTCTGATTCCATTGGTTGACTTCAAGGGATGAAAACTCTATCCAAACGTCATAGTTTGGAAAAAGTGGTCTTCATATGAATTGAAGATATATGTCTTAGCTTTCAAATGTCACCGGTGTCAGGCCCATATCACATCTACAGCCCAAGTTATACCCTGATTAGTGCACACTACTTGGGTTCTAATGACAAAATCCTTGTTCTAACTTCCAAGCCTAATTATCTCTACTAGATGTCTTATTTAGCCCTGGAGCTCTCATGAAAGTTGTAGAACTCTCTCTCATATTTCCTACAAGGTAAAATACATAATTTTTAAACATATAAAACTTAAGATAGACCGAAATATAGAAATAATGTAAAATCTCAATAATGCTGGAAAAGATCAATTAAGCTCAATTTGAGTCCAAACTTACAAAACATGACCAAGCTCAATCAATTAAGTACATAGAGAGTGTAAATGGCTAAAAATGAAGGTTTATTAATGTATAAAATATGTGATTATCACTATCATAGTGATAAGAACCTTGAGTGTCCAAGGGTTGTGAAATGCTATAGGTTAAGTATCTAGGACCTTCAGTAACATGTGGTTGCATTTGATATCACTTGTGAAGTGATGAGGTTGGATTCTAAGTATAAGTAAGCTAAGTTTAGTTGGCTAAGTTATACTATTTCACTTAGTTAGGGTGAACCTTGTGATGAATGTATGGTTTTCAAAATAACATTTGTATGTTTTGTTTTCAAACTTGCTATTTGCTTCTTCCTATGTATTGTAACCTCAGATGGTGTGCACAACCATTTGGCTAGAGAATTATAGGAGATAACCTTGGAGAGATAAGGGATCCTAAACTCTCGTAGCAGGCAAGGCTATTATGGTCAGAGTTACCGGTATGGTGGTGGTAGCAGTACTCTTACTGAGGTAAGGGGAAGGAATCCACTTATTACAAGGTAGTGTTATGGCCTTTGTGCCTATCCTACCCAGTATATACAAGGGAATGCGGTTCTTAGGAATGAGCAAGTAATATGTGTTTTCCCAAGACAAAAATCTGCATTAGCATTGCATAATCATATGATTAGACCATTGTGTGAGCATAACTATAGCATAAAGCATTGCATCTGTTGCCGATGGTATGAATTGTTGTTTAATATTACTATTACTTATATAAGTGAGTTAAGGCCTTGTGAATGTTACATAGAGTTGTATGTATATTCTGTGGATAAATGCCTCTAGTATGTTTTGATTAATGACTAAACTTAACATGATTATTACTTTGATTCACTAACTACTTAATACATCGTGTGTACTGGAGGAAAAATCCCTTAATACATCGATTAGGAATCAATTGATTAATCTGGGTTTATAAATTTCAACCATTCTCTCCAAATCTTTCACTTTCTTAAATCCAAATATCACTCTTACGAACCCTAGTAGAGCTCGAAATCATCTCCAATGGCTCGTGTGAAACAACCTCAACCCTCTACACTTGTTCCCTCTCACTCCACATCTTCTTCCTCAACTCAATCCTCCTCTTTTCACTCTGTTTCACTCATTGCGACCCCTACACGCCCTAAAAGAAAAACAACTGAGAAAGCCCAGTCTTCTCAAAGGATTGACAAGCTTCCAATCCAAAGCTTCAAGAAGATACAAGATAAAGGGAAAAAGGTTGCTGAATCTTCAAGACCAGCACCCACGAAACAAGAGAAGAAGAAGAAAGTGGTGAAGGAAACACCCAAAAAGAAGACTACTCAAAAGAAGAGAAAAAGGACAGAGGAAGAAGAAAACGATGATGAAGGAGTCACTGAGAATGAACTTCTCAAAAGGTATTTTTCTGATGAGGAACATATTATACGTTACAAGAGTGACTTCAAGAATAGGGACATTCATGAGGCTTGGACTGTAGATTTCCATTACTTTGAGGAAAAGAAATTCAAGTTTCACAAGATTTTAGAGGAGTATAATCTGAGTCAATTTCTGCAAATAAGGAGTGACATTTATCCTACATTAATCAAAGCTTTTTACTGTACTTTTGAGATGGATAATGACAGTTTTTCTACTGAAGTGAAGAACACAAAAATTGAGATGACTTTTGTTGAGTTTGCTCAATTTACTGGACTTGATTACAAGGGAAGTAATCATGTTGGCTTGGACCGACAAAGTGTATGGATCAAGAATTTTGATAGGGAAGAAGCAAAGAAGGTGCTTCTAATTGAAAATGCACCAGAAGGAAGACTGATCAACATCAGCTCTATGCACATTCAGCATAGGCTCCTGCAATATGTGCTGAGCAGGATGCTATTACCCAGATCTGGTAATCATACAGTGTTGCAAAATATTGATATGTTGCTACTCTGGGCTATGATACAGAGGAAGCAGATGAGTTGGAGCTTCATAATTGCTAGACACATGCTAGATTGCAAAATCAGTGGGGCTACCCTACCCTATCATGGCTTAGTGGTGAGGTTAGTAGAACATTTTGGAGTCTCTTTGGACAATGAAGAGAAGTTTCAGTCTAGAGAGGCAACTCGCAAGTTTGGTAAAGGAACCATTAGCAAGATGAAGTTTGCTAAAACTAATGGAGAGTGGGTTAGGACAGCTGGTGAAGAACCAAGAGCTGCTGTGGACAACTCTGAGATGGACAGCAAGATAGACAAGCTGCTCCAAATGTTTCAAAGTTTTGAGGCAAGGCAAACCAAACACCATTTAGTGATGAAACAATCTATTGATTATCTGGGTATTAGACTTAATACATTGGAAGGCCAAATGGCCACTCTGCACCAACATTTAGGTATTTCCATCACTGCAACTCCAGAAGTTCATGCAACTTCTAAAGATGTTATGAATATAGCTAGAGAAGCTGCTGCTGCTGCTGCTGTACTTGAAGAGGAAGGCAATCCTGAAGAGCAAGCAACCCAAGCTTCAACACACAATGAAGAACCAAGGACCAATGAAGATGTTTAGATCTTAGGGTGTCTTGTGTGTTTAAAATGATGTTAGCATTTTTTTTGTTTTTGAACAATGATGAATATAATTTTTTTTTTATTATGCTGATATCACTGAATGATCAAATTTCTCATATATTACCTATTTTAAATACTTTAAATCTCCGATACATATTATTTTTGATAATGACAAAAGGGGAGAATGAATACATATACTACTAAATGAGTACCATACTACTAATTAATGATGCAATGATCCTATAGATGTTCAAATGATATAATCTGTCAATTAGACAGGGAGTAAGTGGTAAACAACTGCTGCATTTTTAATTACTTTGATATTTACTCTGATATTTCTAATTACTTCCTAAGATATTTTTGAATGATAAACATGTTATGTATGGTAAGTTTGTCATCAATCAAAAAGGGGGAGTTTATGGATAAATGCTTCTAGTATGTTTTGATTAATGACTAAACTTAACATGATTATTACTTTGATTCACTAACTACTTGCCAAGCCTGATTTTATTAATGAGATTTAATGAAGCAAGAACAGTGGATGCAAAGGATCAAGGATCATGAAGGAAAACTTAAAGAAGGAACATCATGAAGATGGAATTCAATGAAGATCATTAGGAATCTTTTTATAAAGAAAAGAATTTGTTTAATTCTTTGATTAAGCTCTCACAATAAGAAAAAATGGTTTTCAAAAGTAAAAATGGATTAAGAATGAAAAAGGTTAATTAACAAGTTTTTACATCTATGTGTACATCAATGTACTTTCTGTTAATTAACTAACTTTTAATGAAAACCTCAGTGTACATCTATGTATAAATGTTATACATCTATGTATACATCAATTGATTATGAATTTAATGAAAATCTTAGTGTACATTTATGTATAAGTGATTATACATCTATGTATACATCGATTAATTCTGGACTTACTTGATCAGTATAGAATTTTGCATCTTTACATCGATCGATACATCTATGTATAAACCAGAACAGAAGCAAGAACTTTCTGATATAGTTATACAATCGATTTGGTAATCGATGCATAAACTTCTGTGCTGAAAATACGAATGTGTTTCAAGAACAACGTCGATGTACTCATGTGTGTATTAATCAAGAATCAAGAACTTCCAAGAACACAATCGATTAGGCAATCGATGTACACATGTTATAAAAGTGAAATTTTGTTTAATACATCTATGTACTAATCGATTGACTGAGAACAGAATTTTTCAGATAAATCTGTTTTGATCTTAACTAACTTGTAAAGTGTATCCAACGGATCTATTTTGAAATATACCTATATAAGGACATTGGCAAACACTTTCACAATAACAATTGATTCGAAATTGGAGATCAATCACAAAAAACTGTGAGAGCTTTTCATTGAAAGAAAATAGAGTATTCTTTTCTGTAGAACTTCAAATTGTTGTATCTGATTTTAGAATCTGATTCAATCTTTTCATATTTGTAAAAGAGAGATAAGAGTGAAGGTTCTCTTGCTGATGAAATCAAGAGTAGAAGGGACTCTTGGTGCTGTGCAAGAATAGAAGGAATTCTTATGGGAATTGCAAGATTGCTTTAACTTGAAAAGCTGTCATTTGGGTAGAAGGAATCCAGAATTGAAGCTTGTGTAAAGAATCTTGTATATTGATTTTTCAATAGTGGATAAAACTCACAGTGGTGTGAGGACTGGATGTAGGTTACCAGAGGAGGTAGCTGAACCAAGATAAACTCGGTTTGCAATTTTCTCTATCCCTTAACTCTTTATTTGCTTTATTGTAGATTATATGAATCAATCAATACGTTAGGGATGTTTTCATGATTTGATTAGTTTATAATCTTGTTCATATCTGAAATCAATCTTATTGTTAATATTTCTTTTTAAGTTTCAAGTTTTGATCGTAACATATCTTGCAAAAACACATTTTGGTTTGTTAGTTGACAAAATCTTTTTCATGGTTAAAGAAAAGAATCAATTTTTGTAAAAAAAGGAATAAGTTTCGAAAAGTTTTATTACTCAATTCAATCCCCCTTCTTAAGTATTCAGAAGCCACAACCAACAAGTAGTACCAGAGCTTACACTCTTGTGTAAAGCTTAATAGTTTAAGAGGATGGCTTCAAATGACATCTTGGGAGAAGGGGCTTCCTTGGCAAGACCCCCTGCTTTCAATGGCACTGCCTATATGTATTGGAATGAAAGGATGTTAATATTCCTTGAGGCAAGTGGCATTGACGTATTAGATGCTGTTGAGAATGGTCCATACATTCCTCACACTCTTGATGCAAATGGCACCAAGAAAGAAAAACTAAGAAGTGAATGGGATGATGATGACAAAAAGAAAGTAGGTTATAATGCTAAAGCTAAAAATATTATAACTTCTACCTTGAGTTATGATAAATTTTTCAAGGTTTCAAATTGTAAGACAACCAAGCAAATGTAGGATACGCTGCAAATTACTCATGAAGGAACCAATGATGTAAAGAGAGCTAGAATGAACTCACTCATGCACGAGTATGAACTCTTTCACATGAAGAATGGTGAAGACATCAATGATATGCAAAGGAGGTTCACTCACATAGTGAATTAGCTGAATGGACTTGGAAAGAGCATTTCACATGAACAACAAATCAACAAAATCATGAGATGTTTGACAAGAGAATGGCAACCAAAAATTACTGCTATAGCTGAATCAAAGGACTTAGCAACCATGAATATTGCTACACTATTTGGAAAACTTAAAGAGCACGAGATAGAGTTGCATAGATTGAATGATCATGAAGAGAAGGAGAAAAAGAAAAGAGGCTTGTCACTTAAAGCACATGTCTCCAAAGAAAGCCTTGACAGTGATGAAGATGAAGAAGTTGAAGAAGATGGTGAATCTGAAGAGGATATGGGACTGCTAGTTAGAAAGTTCAAGAGATTCCTCAAAAAGAAGAAAACTTTCAACAAAAGGCCCTCAAATTTCTTTTCCAAGAAGAACACTTCAAAAGTTGAAAGTTCTACATCAAATGTGAAGTGCTATGAATGTGGTAGACCTGGACATTATAAGAATGAGTGTCCTAAACTTCAAAAGAAGGACAAGCATGACAATCTTGAGTCCAAGGACAAGAAGAACAGAAAGCCAAGAAAGCATACATAGCATAGGAGGAGAATGATATGGATTCCTCTGAAGATTCTGAGGAAGAAGAGGCCAATCTTTGTCTCATGACTAATCATCAAAGTGATAATGAAGATGAGGTCAATGAAATCCCCCCTACCTTTGATGAACTACAAGATGCTTTTGATGAATTGCGCAATGAATATCTGAAAACTGCTAAGCAATTAATGTCCTCTAGGAAAGTCATTGCTAAACAATGTAATGAATATGCATCTCTTCAAATTAAGATTAAAGAATTAGAAGCTAAGAACAATAATCTAAATGCATCCAGTTCTACATGTTCTAATTGTAATATTCTGGAAAAAGAAATGGAAAAACTGAAAACCACTCTATCTAAATTTACAATGGGAAGAGATAATCTAAATGCTATATTAGGACAGCAAAAAAGAGTGTATGACAAAGCTGGAATAGGCTATAAACCAGCATTGCATGAAAAGATTTTTAAGAAACTCTTTGCTGCACCTAAATCCTCTACTAGTCCTTTTGTTAAATGTTTCTATTGTGCAAGAAAAGGACATACAGCTTCTACATGCTATTTTAGGAATCCTTCAAGGATTAATGTTAAACAAATCTGGGTTCCCAAAGGAACATATGTGATGACTAACACTAAAAGACCCAACAAAACTTGGGTACCTAAGTCAAATGCTTAAAATCCATTTTGTAGGTGTGCTTGAGAGCCAAAAGCTCAAATTGGTATCTTGATAGTGGCTGCTCCAAGCATATGACTGGAGATATTACAAAGTTCTCATCCTTCACTCCCAAACAAGGTGAAAATGTCACCTATGGTGATAACAACAAAGGAAGGATCTTAGGAGTTAGAACAATTGGAAGAACCACAACTACCAAGATAGAAGGTGTACTATATATGGAAGGGCATAAGCACAATCTACTAAGCATTAGCCAACTATGTGATAAAGGTTATAAGGTATTCTTTAACTCTAATAGTTGCATTATAGAAAACAAGCATGATAGTAATGCAAAGCTGATAGGTAATCAATTGAATAACATATACATGATAGATTTAGAGAATATTTCTACTAGTGATGTATGTTGTTTGATATCAAAGGAAGAAGAGAATTGGCTATGGCATAGAAGAATAGGACATATTCATATGGATCATCTAAATAAACTTATTTCCAAAGAATTAGTAATTGGACTTCCTAAAATTAAATTCTCGAAGGATGGTTTATGTGATGCATGCCAAAAGGGCAAGCAAACTAAAGTATCTTTTAATGCTAAGAACATAGTCTCAACTGAAAGACCTTTACAACTACTGCACATGGACTTATTTGGACCCTCTAGGACCAAAAGTTTTGGAGGAAATTTGTATGCATTAGTTATAGTTGATGATTACTCTAGATTTACTTGGACCTTCTTCTTAGCACATAAGAATGAAGCTTTTACAGCCTTTAAGAAAATGGTTAAGTTAGTACAAAATGAAAAAGACATGAAAATAACTTCTATAAGGAGTGATCATGGTGGAGAATTTCAAAATGAAGAATTTGATAATTTTTGTGAAGAGTTAGGAATTCAGCATAATTTTTCTGCTCCAAGAATTCCACAACAAAATGGAGTTGTAGACAGGAAAAATAATATTTAGAAGAAATAGCAAAAACCATGTTGAATGACTCAAACATGCTAAAATATTTTTGGGCAGATGCTGTAAACACAACCTGCTATTTAATGAATAGAGTCTTAATTAGGCCAATTTTGAAAAAGACTCCATATGAACTCTATAAAGGTAGAAAACCAAATGTTTCACATTTCCATGTTTTTGGGTGTAAATGTTTTGTACTAAATAATGGAAAGGACAATTTAGGAAAGTTTGATTCTAAAGCTGATGAAGGAATCTTTCTAGGCTATTCATCATCTAGTAAAGCTTTTAGAATCTTTAATAGAAGAACACAAACAATTGAAGAATCTGTACATATTACATTTGATGAAACTAACCCCAAAAGGTTGGGAATGGAACTTGTTGATGATGTTGTAGAAACTTTAGAAGAGATTCAACTTGAGGAAAAGCAAGACAATGTCAAAGTGGATGAAGCAGTGAAAATTCTAGCAGAAGCTCCACATGAAGATCTACCCAAAGAATGGAAAACTGCAAGAAATCACCCTCTGGACAACATAATTGGTGAAATATCCAAAGGGGTAACCACTAGTCATTCCTTAAGAAATGCATGCAATAATATGGCTTTTGTATCACAAGTAGAACCTAAAACTATAAATGAAGCAATTATTGATGAAAACTGGACTATGGCAATGCAAGAAGAACTTAATCAGTTTGAAAGAAATAAAGTTTGGAAACTTGTTCCAAAACCCAAGAATAAACAAATAATTGGTACAAAATGGGTGCTTAGGAATAAGCTTGATGAAAATGGTATCATAGTAAGGAATAAAGCTAGATTAGTAGCCAAAGGCTATAATCAAGAAGAAGGAATTGACTATGATGAGACATATGCACCTGTGGCTAGATTAGAAGCCATTAGAATGTTATTAGCATATGCATGTATTATGGATTTTAAATTGTATCAAATGCATGTTAAAAGTGCATTCCTAAATGGATATATACAAGAAGAAGTGTATGTTGGTCAACCCCCTAGCTTTGAAATAAATGAACTTCCTAATCATGTGTATAAACTCACTAAAGCTTTATATGGACTTAAACAAGCTACAAGAGCTTGGTATGAAAGGCTAAGTAATTTCTTACTTCAAAAGGATTTTATAAGAGGAAAAGTTGACACAACACTATTCACTAAAAGAAAAGCACAAAACATACTACTTGTTCAAATTTATGTTGATGATATTATATTTGGTGCTACTAATAAATCTTTATGTAAGGAATTTGCCAAATTAATGCAAAATGAGTTTGAAATGTCTATGATGGGAGAGCTTACATTCTCTCTTGGACTACAAATCAAACAATGTGATGATGGGACTTTCATAAGCCAAACTAAGTACTGCAAAGAATTATTGAAGAAGTTTGGAATGGAGAATGCAAAAGAAATGGCTACTCCAATGAGTTCATCATGCTACTTGGACAAAGATGAGAAAGGTAAATTAGTAGATGTTTCCAAGTACAGAGGTATGATTGGTTCTTTACTCTATTTAACTGCAAGTAGACCTGATATAATGTTCAGTGTTTGTATGTGTGCTACATATCAATCTGATCCTAAGGAATCATACTTATCTACTTTAAAAAGAATCATGAAATACTTATTAGGAACTAAAGAAATGGGTTTATAGTATGCTAAAGGATCAACATGTAACTTAGTAGGATATTCTGATTCTGACTTTGCTGGATGCAAGTTAGATAGGAAGAGTACTAGTGGAACTTGTCATCTTCTAGGAAACTCATTAGTTTCCTGGTTTAGTAAGAAATAAACTAGTGTAGCTTTGTCCACCGCTGAAGCAGAATATGTTGCAGCAGGAAGTTGTTGTGCATAAATTCTTTGGATGAAACAACAACTTATGGACTATGGTGTTTTCTTAGAGAAAGTACTAATCAAATGTGATAATACTAGTGCTATAAATCTCACTAAGAATCCCATAATGCATTCAAGAACCAAACACATTGAGATAAGACATCATTTCATAAGGGATCACATTCAAAGTGAAGATATAATAATTGAATATGTAGATACATCTAAGCAATTAGCTAATATTTTCACAAAGCCATTGGCTAAAGAAAGCTTTTTCTACATAAGAAGAGAGTTAGGAATAATTGATCCTACCTATGTTTGATCTTTTGAATGTTAAATGCATTATAATTAGATGTTTGATGCCTGTACATCGATTACACAATCGATTTATTTAGACAAAATGCTTAATCTAAAATGTTGGTATGCAGGTTAGGTAATCTATGTACAAATGTATAAATTCATTTTAAGTATCTTTACATCAATTAAATAATCGATTGATACAAATATTGTTATTTTTAAAATAATTTGAACATCGATTAACTGGACAATTTGGAAAACATGACTCTCTGGAAGTTATTATACATCGATTAGAAAATCGATTCATTTAATGAAATAAATACTGGAAGTTATTATACATCGATTGCTCAATCAATTATTTTGATAAAATAGGTACAAGGTACCTTATACATCGATTGAAACATCGCTTATATAATAGTCTCAAAATTTAGGACTCACTGACTTATCATATACATCGATATGTACATCGATTACTTGAATACTGAAATTGATAGAATTTTTGCAATTACTTATACATCGATATATACATCGATTGTATTTGCTGCAATTGTTTATATATCGATTCACACATCGATTGAGTTTCAAGTGTTCAGAACTTGATACTTTGTCTTAGCTTATACATCGATTAATACATCGATGTATCTGGTATAAAATTAAAATCCTAATGCTAAGTACATTGATTAGCACATGTGTACTGGAGGAAAAATCCCTTAATACATCGATTAGGAAATCGATTGATTAATCTAGGTTTATAAATTTCAACCCTTCCCTCCAAATCTTTCACTTTCTTAAATCCAAATATCACTCCTACGAACCCTAGCAAAGCTCGAAATCGTCTCCAATGGCTCGTGTGAAACAACCTCAACCCTCTACACCTGTTCCCTCTCACTCCACGTCTTCCTCCTCAACTCAATCCTTCTCTTCTCACTCTGTTTCTCTCATTGCAACCCCTACACGCCCTAAAAGAAAAACAACTGAGAAAGCCCAGTCTTCTCAAAGGATTGACAAGCTTCCAATCCAAAGCTTGAAGAAGATACAAGATAAAGGGAAAAAGGTTGTTGAATCTTCAAGACCAGCACCCATGAAACAAGAGAAGAAGAAGAAAGTGGTGAAGGAAACACCCAAAAAGAAGACTACTCAAAAGAAGAGAAAAAGGACAGAGGAAGAGGAAAACTATGATGAAGGAGTCACTAAGAATGAACATCTCAAAAGGTATTTTTCTGAAGAGGAACATATTATACGTTACAAGTGTGACTTCAAGAATAGGGACATTCATGAGGCTAGGACTGTAGATTTCCATTACTTTGAGGAAAATGAATTCAAGTTTCACAAGATTTTAGAGGAGTATAATCTAAGTCAATTTCTGCAAATAAGGAGTGACATTTATCCTACATTAATCAAAGTTTTTTATTGTACTTTTGAGATGGATAATGATGGATTTTCTGCTGAAGTGAAAAACACAAAATTGAGATGACTTTTGTTGAGTTTGCTCAATTTACTGGACTTGATTACAAGGGAAGTAATCATGTTGGCACTGGACCTGACAGTGTATGGATCAAGAATTTTGATAGGGAAGAAGCAAAGAAGGTGCTTCTAATTGAAAATGCACCAGAAGGAAGACTGATCAACATCAGCTCTATGCACATTCAGCATAGGCTCCTGCAATATGTGCTGAGCAGGATGCTATTACCCAGATCTGGTAATCATGCAGTGTTGCAAAATAATGATATTTTGCTACTCTAGGCTATGATACAGAGGAAGCAGATGAGTTGGAGCTTCATAATTGCTAGACACATGCTAGATTGCAAAATCAGTGGAGCTACCCTACCTATCCTGGCTTAGTGGTGAGGTTACTAGAATATTTTGGAGTCTCTTTGGACAATGAAGAGAAGTTTCAGTCTAGAGAGGCAACTCACAAGTTTGGTAAAGGAACTATTAGCAAGATGAAGTTTGCTAAAACTAATGGAGAGTGGGTTAGGACAGCTGGTGAAGAACCAAGAGCTGCTGTGGACAACTCTGAGATGGACAGCAAGATAGACAAGCTGCTCCAAATGTTTCAAAGTTTTGAGGCTAGGCAAACCAAACACCATTTAGTGATGAAACAATATATTGATTATCTGGGTATTAGACTCAATACATTGGAAGGCCAAATGGCCACTCTGCACCAACATTTAGGTATTTCCATCACTGCACCTCCAGAAGTTCATCCAACTTCTGAAGATGTTGTGAATATAGCTAGAGAAGCTGCTGCTGCTGCTGCACCTGAAGAGGAAGGCAATCCTGAAGAGCAAGCAACCCAAGCTTCAACACACAATGAAGAACCAAGGACCAATGAAGATGTTTAGATCTTAGGGTGTCTTGTGTGTTTAAAATGATGTTAGCATTTTTTTTGTTTTTGAACAATGATGAATATAATTTGTTTTGATTATGCTGATATCACTGAATGATCAAATTTCTCATATATTACCTGTTTTAAATACTTTAAATCTCCCATACATATTCTTTTTGATAATGACAAAGGGGGAGAATGAATACATATACTACTAAATGAGTACCATACTACTAATTAATGATGCAATGATCCTATGTAACGTCCCGAAAAGTATCTGTTTAATCATAAATAATCATTTCACAATATTCTTGATTTTTAAGAATTTTTCTGAAACGATGAATATTTTAATATATTTCTCATTTTACGTGCACACTGAGTTGAGAATTGCTGAGATCAGTGTAATGCTCCGAAAATTACTTATTTTACCACAAATAGTCATTTTCTAATATTTGTGATTTATGTGAATTCTTTCAGAATTTTTCGGAAATGACGAATATTTTTATATGTTTCTCGTTTTGCGCAAAACTTGAGCAGTGTCGGGAAAACGACTGTAATGCTTCAAAAATTGAAAATTTTTTGACAAATAGTCGTTTTATAATATTTGCAATTTTTAAGAATTTTCTGGGATTTTTCCAGAAACGTTGAATATTTTAGCATATTCCTCGTTTTGCATGCGCGCTGAGCGGAACGGGAGAAACACGATGTTTTCTCCGTGAACCTTGAACTATGGACATGTCAACGGGAGATCTTACTAAACCCGAGGCTGGACACAGTTTACGAGATTCCACGATTTTCGAGAAATTCTAATAGATAAAATAAAACAATACTGCGAAAAATTTATCTGTCAGATAAATTAAATATTGACTTCTGTCAACTGTAACTATTATCCATTGGATAATAGCATGTAATAAAAATCCTATCACATTATCCAAATGCAATCTACTTTATGTCTAACTAATTCACTTTAATTCAAATTTAATGTAAAATAATCAAAGCTTCTTTGAGAAGTTTTGACCAATTAATGACTAAAGAGCCCTTAGCTTCCAAAGGAAGCCAACACACTCTCCCTCTTCTCTCCCTCATGCACGGTAGCAGCCTCCATTTTGGGGGAAGGAAATTAATTTCACTTAACTAATTTTACATTACACAAATTCATTTTAACCTAAAGCCTTTCTCTCTCTACCTTTCTTCTTCTTTCTCCATTTTCTTCTCCTCCTCCTTCTCTCTACATGCGGTACGGCCAGCCCCTCTCCCTCACCTCAACCTTCACAAAATTTTCTTCCAACCACATTTTCTTAATCCTTTCATCCTTCTAAACATCTTTCTTGCTTGGAGCATCTTGAGATTCCACCATCTTCATCACTTTCCTCAAGCTTCAAGCTTGGAGTTTTTGTGTAAGTTTCAAGACTCTTCTTCTCTTCTCTTCATTTTCGGTTTCAAGAGTCTTCTAATGGCCATTTACATTCCATTTTTCATGTCCATATGCTATTCTAATCAAGTCAAAATTTTTAGGGTTTTTGGAGGTACAATCCGAAATTTCAAGGAGATTTCTTGGAGTTTCTATTGATTTCTTCACTTGGGTAAGAGGAAGACACTCCTCCTCAACCTCTATTAGCATCTAGGAACCTTGGTCATACTTGTTTGTGAGAAAACCCTAATGTGGGGCATTCTTTGAATTAGATGATTTAAATGTTGCATGTTGATTTTATGATGTTTATGATATTGGATTAGTTGGTTGTGTATATTGATGTCTTGGAATGGATGGTATGACTTGAAAATGGAAGAAAAACAATTGAGAACCACTCTAGGGAGGCCACGGTTTTTGGACTTCGTATTTGGTAATTTGTGGAAAATTTGTAACAAGTATAAGACTTAAATTAATCAAGTGATAAAATGAAATCAATGGAAGGAAAAACTTGGAATTGGAACTCCTAGGGTGGCCACGGTTTTGAGCCCAAAATTGGGGTTATTGATGAACCAATGTAACAAGTAAAGGATTAAGTGAATTAAGGGTGTAACCTATAATATGATAAATTGAAAAGAATTGGGAATTGAATCCCTAGAGAGGCCACGGCCTCTAAGGCCTTTTAGGTGTAAATATGTAACTTTGGTAACTTGGAAGCATAAGTAATTATGCAATTAAAAACCTATGTAATGAGGTAGACAACTAATAAAGTGGAAGAATTTAATATAATCAAAGGTTACAAAAGTTTTAAAGGACTAAGGGTGAGATTGTCATAAGACTTAAGGTAATTACAAGTGAGTGAAGAATAAGAGAGTGTGAGGCCTAAGAACTTGAATAATTTACAAATTGTATGAAATTAAATTACCTTGGAAGATTAAACTAATTGTAAGAGTTGAATTGGACATGAACCTTAAAAAGGGGAAACAAATTTTATGTTAGGATTCATAATGGACCTAAGAATGTACCAATTGATTTGATCTTTATATTATAATGTTATGGGTCCATGTGAGTGACCATTTGTATTTTGATGCTTATCTTGGCCAATTATGGCATATTATGGAATTGTATGAAATTGTGAATCATACATGTTCATGCATAGAGTCTTATGTATTGTGAATGTCCTGTGGACTGTTGTACGACCAAGTTGCCTAGGACATTGAACACACCTTAGTGCGGGTGCGAGTAGACTAGTGTAGGTCATGTTTGACCTTGGGGGCGTCGGGGTGCGGCTCCTTCACAATGAGTAGTTGGTAGCTCTTCTACCCGTGGGGCAAACCGATACAAACGAACTAACAATCCAGACCGAGACACTGTCCTATATCGTGATCTAGCGTGGACTGTCTGTATAATGCCTGATGTGCACATAGAAATTATTGATGTATAGCACTTTGGCCGCGGCAGCCGAGTTACAGACATGTCTCCTGATCTTTCTCTCCGACTGTTTGTGTCTAGCTCCATGGAGTAGGAATTTGGGAAAGCATGCATGTGCATCATGAAATAATCTGTCATCGTAAATCATTATTTTCTATAACTGTGAATTGTCTAAACATTACTGTAATGAATGTCTGCCTGGAACTATTTAATTGCTTACTGTTGGACTTACTGCTTATTATTTAGAAATGATGTTCTGAATTGCTATTTAGGCGCGTTGCGCCATTTCGTTTCTGGCTGCTATAATTGGTAATGATGGTGGGATGTCTTACCTCTTTCCTGTGTTTCTGTTATTTGCTGCCTGTGTGTACACTGTGTTGATCGAAGACGACGGTAAGGAGGTGAAAGATCCCGATTTTCCTAGCTTCTAGCCCGAATGGGATTAGCATCTACTGAGGCGATGGCGGCACGCATGCGCAGATTTCTAGGTGATGTGCATCTGACCTTCCTCAGAGGGCCAGAGTGCTGGCATATCAACTTGAATTCCGATCGCTGCGTCTACCTGGGGGACGTGTTGATTGCCCTAGCCTGGAGACGTCATGAGGCGCCGATCCTCACCTGCCATGTCAGCCTATGACTGGAATTCTACTTGCCCATCCGAGAGATGTGGGGTGATCGTTACTACACCCCTTGGGAGGACTCTTTTGATTCTACTGCTCGGGCTCATGCCCGTGGTTTCGTGGTTCCCATGGAGGTTTCCTCTAAAGAGGAGGATCCTGCTGAGGACCCGGATACGGTCCCTCCTCATCTGAGGGACTGATTTTACTGGTAGCTGCTGATGGCTGCCAGTGTTTTATTTTAGGAGCCTGATGTATTATTTTTTGTGGACTGTATATTTTGATATTCTGGGGGATGCATATGTAAAATCCTTAGGCAGGTATAGTTTTGCTTTTTGGGAATTCCCAGGCTTGTATCTAAAATACAGTTGATGTTTAAATATATATATATACATATATATGTCATTCAGGTGTGAATTTTAGTTTCTTTCTCATTCTTTGCTACTGTATAAGCTTCGCCATTTAGTTGGTTAATTAACAAAAAAAAATATACTGCTATTTTACCCACATATTAAAGTATCGAACAAGTTAACTTTAAATTAAATGAATCGGGTCTTAATTGTTCAAAATTTTATTTTCCACATTTTCTTTTATGTTGAATAATGTGACGTTCCCTCTCCAAAAAGGGGCGTTACATTAAGTTGGTATCAGAGCCTCGGTTTGTGTTACTTTGGGTCTTGTGTGTGAGTCTGTCTTGTTTGTGCTATGTTGATCTCTGTGATTGGTGTTTTGAATGGATCTCTCTGACCTTTCCTATGTTTTTCAGCTAATCTGATTCAAGAGAAAGTAAGATGGCGAGAGGCGGTGATATAGAAGCTGCTGTAGAAGCGATGCAGCGGATGGCGGAAGTCATCGCGCAGCAAAATGAGCGTGCTGCGCAACAACAAGAGAGGGCTGCCCAACAGCTCGAGGCGACTGCTGATGCGCAGAACTTAGCAGAGTTTCATCGCCACAACCCTCCACAGTTCAAGGGAGAATTTGATCTAGACAAGGCTAGTTTATGGATCAAAGAACTGGAGAAAGTGTTCCGTGGCATGAACTGCGCCGAGGACAAGAAGGTGAACTATGCTACCTTCATGCTTGTCGGCAACGCCGAAGACTGGTGGAACGGAGCTCAGAGAGCACTGGAAGCCGAAGGAACTGACATCACATGGGACATATTCAAGAACAAGTTCTTGGACAAATATTTTCCTGCAAATGCGAGACATGCGAAAAAGATGGAATTCCTCAACCTGAGACAGGGGAACATGACCATTAGTGAATATGCGGCCAAATTTGAGAACCTAGAGAAGTTCTCAACGCACTACCAACACCAAACCGATGAAGCCTGGAAATGTTGAAAGTTCACTGAGCGACTGAGGTATGAAGTGAAGAAGGCTGTAATCACCCTGAAAATAAAGGTGTTTTCGGAATTGTTGGACACATGCTGTGAAGTTGAGGCCTTGGAACAGGCTAGAGACTCAAGGAGCAAGAACTTTAGGCCTGCGAGGTTCCAAAGAGGTGGAGGCAATGGTTCAAACCGCTTCCAAAAGAAGCCCTATTCCTGACCAACGGGAGGTCAGCAACAAGCCGGTGGAAGTTCTAGTGGAGGTTCTTCTGGGAACCGGACTGGTCAGAATGTGACATATCCTTCCAAATGCCTAAAGTGTGGGAAAGATCATCTCACGAGAGACTGCACGATCAAGGGAATCATTTGCTTCAGATGTGGCAAACTGGGCCATGTGTCCAGAGACTGCAATCAAGCAAAGGCTGAACCTTCAGTCAATGTAACTCGAGCCAAGAAACCGCAAGCCGGAGATCTAGTTTACACCATGAGTGGAGCTGAAGACTATGAATCCGAAGACTTGATTCAAGGAGAAGGCGCCATAGAAGGTAATCTTTTAAAAGTACTGTATGACTCTGGGGCAACCCATTCTTTCATATCATATGACTGTGTACTACGACTTGGCTTACCTGTGTCTGACCTACCCTTTGACTTGACTGTTTCAACCCCTACTAACAAACCAATAGTTACTACCAAAGTCTGCTTGAAGTGTCCCCTAATTGTTGAAGGTCGAATCTTTTCTGTCGATTTAATCTGTCTACCTTTGTCACAATTAGACATAATCCTAGGGATGGACTGGTTGTCTTCCGACCATGTTCTGTTAGATTGCTCTAGAAAAACCATAGTCTTTCCTATGGATGAGGATTCTAGATACTTGACGGCCAACCAAGTGCGAGCTTTCTTAAAAGAAGGAGCTCAAGGATACATGCTACTATCTTCTTTGAAAGTCGAGAGCGAGGCTGATCTGAGCACTATTCCTATGGTGAAGGAGTTTCCTAAGATCTTCCCCGAAGATGTACCTGGTTTACCACCGACCCATGAGATAGAGTTTGCTATTGACCTTGTACCGGGAGCTGGTCCTATGTCTATAGCACCTTACCGGATGTCGCCAACAAAATTGGCAGAACTTAAGAAACAGCTAGAGGAGCTTTTGGAGAAACAGTTCATCAGGCCGAGTGTATGACCCTGGGGAGCGCCAGTGTTGTTAGTTCGAAAGAAGGACGGTACCTCGAGGCTATGTGTGGACTATAGACAGTTAAACAAGTTGACGATCAAGAACAAGTATCCACTCCCAAGAATCGACGACTTGATGGAACAATTGAGGGGAGCAGCGGTATTTTTGAAGATTGATTTGAGATCCGAGTATCATCAGATAAGAGTGAAAATGGAGGATATACCCAAGACTGCTTTTCGTACCCAATACGGTCATTACGAATACCTTGTGATGTCGTTTGGTGTGACGAATGCACTTGCTATCTTCATGGATTACATGAATAGAATCTTTCGTCCGTACTTGGATAAGTTCGTTATCGTCTTCATTGACGATATCTTGATATATTCCCCAAACCGGGAGGATCATGCTGAACACCTCAGCATAGTTCTTCAGATTCTGAAGGAGAAAGAACTGTATGCCAAACTGTCGAAGTGTGAGTTTTGGCTTGATGAGGTAAAGTTTTTAGGCCATGTGATCTCAAAGGAAGGGATTGCAGTGGATCTGTCAAAAGTAGAGGCAGTGCTACAGTGGGAACAACCAAAGTCAGTGACGGAGGTTCGTAGCTTTGTAGGGTTAGCCGGATACTACAGAAGATTCATAGAAGGATTTTCCAAAATTGCTGGACCGTTTACTCAACTGACAAAGAAGGACAAGGCTTTTGAGTGGACTGATAGCTGTGAGCAGAGTTTCCAAGAGTTGAAGAAATGGCTGACTACCTCACCAGTATTGGTGCTACCTGATCCGAATGAGCCATTCGAAGTGTACTGTGACGCTTCATACCAAGGATTGGGATCTGTTCTTATGCAACACAGAAGAGTGGTGGCCTATGCTTTGCGACAGTTGCAAGTGCACGAGAAGAACTACCCGACGCATGATTTGGAGTTAGCAGCTGTGGTTTTTGCTCTGAAGATATGGAGGCATTTCCTCTATGGAGCAACGTTCAACATCTTCAGTGATCACAAGAGCTTGAAGTACTTGTATGACCAGAAGGAACTGAACATGAGGCAATGTAGATGGTTGGAATTCCTGAAGGACTACAACTTTCAACTGTTGTACCACCCTGGCAAGGCGAATGTCGTGGCTGACGCATTGAGTAGAAAGACTATCAGTGCTTCTACCTTGATGATCAAGGAAAGAGAGCTCATCGAATAGTTTAGAGATACTTGGTCATTTGTTAAGTTGGAACCCGGAAAGATTAGTATGAACATGGTTACCATCTCAAGTGAACTAATGGAGGACATACGAGAAAAACAAAAAGTTGACAAATTCTTGCAAGAAGTAAGAGAGTTAATAAAGCAAGGTAAGGAAACAGACTTCGAGGAAGGAATGGATGGAATTCTGAGATTACGGGGTAGAGTCTGTATTCCTCGTGACCAAGAGCTTAAAAGATATATTGTGGATCATGCTCACACCAGCAAGTTGAATATGCACCCGGGCCTAACAAAGATGTACCAAGACTTGAAGAAGTTGTTCTGGTGGCATGGAATGAAAAGCGACGTCACTAGATGCGTATCGACTTGTCTAGTTTGTCAACAAGCCAAAGTGGAACATCAAAGACCTACAGGATTGCTACAATCGTTGTCTATTCCTGAATGGAAATGGGACAGCGTTGCAATGGATTTTGTTGTGGGTTTCCCAAGAACAAGAAGAGGACACGATTCGATTTGGGTAATAGTTCATCGACTCACAAAGTCGGCTTATTTCCTTCCGATCAATATAAGGTACAGTCTAGAGAAGTTGATCCAACTGTACATTAGAGAGATCGTTAGACTGCATGGTGTGCCTACTAGTATTGTTTCGGATAGGGATCCGAGTTTACTTCAAAATTTTGGCAGAGTCTACAGGCATCGTTGGGAACAAAGTTACGTCTGAGTTCAGTGTACCACCCACAAACCGATGGTCAATCTGAAAGGATGATCCAATCTCTAGAAGATTTGCTTAGAGCTTGTACTATAGAACAGACTGGAAGTTGGGATGAAATCTTACCCTTGATAGAATTCACCTACAACAACAGTTACCATTCAAGTATAGGGATGGCACCCTATGAAGCTCTATATGGACGACGGTGTCGGACACCCTTGTGTTGGTACCAAGACGGTGAACGTCTCACGATTGGACCAGATATCATTCAACAGACAACTGAAAAGGTCAAGATGATTCAAGAGAAGATGAAAATCGCTCAGAGCCGGAAAAAGAGTTATGTAGACAAGAGGAGAAAGCCTCTTGAGTTTGAAGAAGGTGAGCATGTGTTCTTGAAAGTCACACCCACGACTGGGGTCGGCCGGGCTTTGAAATCTAGAAAACTCACTCCAAAATTCCTTGGACCTTACCAAATTCTTCGCCGGATAGGTCCAGTAGCTTACCAGATAGCCTTACTCCCTTTTCTTTCCAATATACACAATGTCTTCCATGTGTCACAACTGCGTAAGTATTTACCTGGCCCAAGTCATGTCATAGCACCAGACACAGTACAGTTAAAAGAGAACTTGACCTATGAGGTACCTCCTGTGAGATCGACGGATAAAGCAAATTAGAGGCAAGGAGATTCCATTAATAAAGGTGATCTGGAATGAGACGTGTAACACCCCAATTACTGTTTCTCGATTTCTGCATGAAATACAAATACGTTTATACAGGCTCAAATTTTATTTGGTCTTTTTACGTAATTTATTTCGAGACGGTAAAATAAAATTTTTTTCGAGCTACTGTTTTAATTTTTCTCGAAGATATACAGATAATTAATACTGTCTGTAATTTTATTTGAACTTTTTGGATGATTAGCTACGTTGTGGGAAAAAATGGAAAAATGACCATTACGTCCTGAACTTGCTGTTTGTACTGTTTTTGCTGTTTTTAATTGTTTTCTACTTGATTTAGTGTCCAATATTACTGTCTGTGATTTTATATGGACTTTTTGTGTGATTTGCTACGGGGCAGGAAAATAATATTTTTCTGGACCGGTAAAATCTGTTTTAAATTATTCAGAGGCGGGGGATCTTACTAAACCCAATTCTGAATTAGCCTAAAATTAATCTTTTAATTTTTAGGATTTAACTGTCAAATAAAATAATTTTGTATTATTATAATATTATTTTATTAGTCAATATAACTTAGTAATAATGGACCCGGAAATGTTTTGCGGGACCCACGTTTAGCTAATACAGTTAACTTAGTAGCTTAATTAATCATCATTAGTAAAGGAACTCTCTAGAACATGGTGACTAGCTTAGTGACTAGGTTAGTGTGATGATGAAGCTTAGTGACAAGGCTTAGTGACTAGGTTAGAAGGAACCAATGGGAGACAAGCTTGCTAACCAAGTTTTGATCTTGGCCTTTGATGCATTCTAAGGCTTGGATGAAGCCAAGCCATGGACACCTTGCATGGCTTGAAGTCTACGGCCAAGTGAGGTTTGGAAGATCAAAAATCACTTTGTCTTCAAGCATTTTCTCTCTTCTCTCTCATCCAAGAACCCTAAACACCATTGTTGCTTCCTTTCCCAACCATTCGGCCAAACCTAGTTCTACACCATCCAACCACCTAAAATTCTATCCAACCAAGTTTTCTAAACCTAAACACAATCCTAAGAACATCTCTAGTTGAGAGTTCTTTCAAAATCTTACATTTGAAGCTTGAAAACCTACTTGGAAGTTTGTACCAAGGAGGTGAAATCTCTTGTTTTTCTTTTCTAAATTCTTTTTCAAAGTTCTAAGCCATGATTTATCCATGGTTTAGGTTCTCTTTTAATGGTTAGTAACTTGTAGTTTTGTTTAAGTTTGCTAGGTATTTTGAAGGAGAAAACCGTGACCTAGGAGGAGTGAAAGAAATCCTTTTTGTCTTCATTTAAGGTAAGAGGAAGACAAATCTTATCACCTATGGATGGTGGTAAGAAGATGGAGTTTGATTTTGTGATTGTAGAATCCATAAGGATTCATGTTTGTGCTTGTTAGTAGCTTATTTGATGTGGTTGTGTATTTGTTAGTAGCTTTTCTATTTGTTGTTTGTAATAAATTGCATGTCTACAAGCTTTAAGTTGCATGTCTATAAGCTTTGATAATATTGCATGTGTTAGAATTGCATTATAAAGTATAGAATTGCATGATAATGTATAGGATGTGAATAACATGTCAAGGAAATGCATGTGTGTTCCAAAGAACACCACACCAAGGCTCACTGACCACTAACCAAATGGAGAACCAAAATGTTCTCTTAATTTTCTTAAAAGGTAATTTAATTAACCTAGGAGAATTAAGAAGGTTTCAAGTTGATTAGATCAAAGAAAATGAATTTAGAAATCAAATGGTAAGACTTAGTATTTTCGGCCAACATGCCTAAAATGAATGTGTTGATTTCAAAAACCATTTTCTAAAACAATGGTTAAATGAATTTAGATAATATAATAAGTTTGACATATATTTAGAAGATGAGAAATAATTTAGAAATTAATTTCAAAGGATTTAGGAAATTCGGCCAACATGCCAAACTAGATATTCTTGATTTCTAAAATCAATTCCAAACCATTTTCATTTATAAAGTTGCAATATATGTTAAAAAGAATTTTTCTAAAATAAGTTTTGAAGAAATCAATTGATTAGAATTAAATTAAGGAACTAAAATCAATAATTTTATTGTTATAAAGAAAATACAAGTAATCTTTAAGAATTTCTAAAATATGGCTCATACTATATTTTGAAGCATGTTAGGAGTTTTTAAGAGATTAAATTATCTGGTTTATTTAAATAAACGAGTTTTTACGAAAAAAATTAGGAAACCATTATTATTAATTTTCTAAACAAAATCTTGTCAATTTTTAGTAAAACGGTCAAATAAGATAGAAAAGATGTCCAAAAGACAAGATACGGTATGAAAAATATTACACGTAGTTTAAACGTACTAATTATTATTTGTTTATTTAAATAGTGATTTTAAGGGATTTGGACAAGAATATGATTTAAAAATCCTACGTGATTGAGAAAACGTATTAAAAATTCTACGCGATTTTAAAAATAGAAAAATATATTTACGCGATTTATAAACGTTTGTAAAAACGACGAAATTGTGAAAACACGATAAAATTTCTACGCGATTGACCGTTGCTGTATTTATTTTATGCTGTCGGGAAAATGTGAACTCGTACAGGCTTTCTATTTTTATACCATGAGGGTATTCTGGTAATTTACCAATTTTTGGTGAATTTTGGTTGACGAGGTGAATCACATCATGTTGTCGATGCGATAAACGTAGTGTGGTTCATTGTTCTAATGAACTTGGAGACTTTAGTGTACGGGATTCCATATATGACGATCTTGTCGCTCCCGGGCCGTGGTAACCGATAGCACACTAATGGACTCGACACGCACTATATTTAATCGAGAATTGTAAAGTCTAGTACTACATTTGCCCGTAGTGTCACGACGTGAGACAGTGAACTACCCCACGCCTGGATGGTAAATTCCCGGTGATGTGGAGCTATAGACGCAACGTATGACCCTTGAGAATAGCCGGGCCGGGCAGCCGTGGTACTAATAGATTTTTGCAAGTCATTCCCTCCGATATCGTGGTATCTGTGTTGTTTAGCTCCATGGAGTAGGAACGTGTCATATTTCTTATGAGTATATCCGGAACTTTATTTTATCTTATCCGTCTATTTTATCTGGTTAGTATTATGAGGATTATTTATCTGTTTCTATTATTTTATACGTGATGTTTTATTTTATCTGTGATATTATGTGTCGTTATGATAATTAGATCTTTTTCTTTATCCTGTTACTGATTTCTGTTATAACTTTTCATATTGCATGAATTGTATAACTGTTGTGTGTCATTTTCTTATTGGCCATGTTTATGGTGATTTTAGATTGTCTTACCTCTTTTCTGTATTGTGTATATTTCCTATATATTTATTTTATGCGGTAAAGAGTTTGAGGAAGAAGAAGAGGAACAACCTTTTGAGGTTCTGTACCCCGAGGAGGAGGAAGATCAGCTAGCCGACGACCAGTTTGACGATCAAGAACCATCTGATCATCCATATCCATTGGATTGATTTGATTGGGTATGGCGATACCTGGATTTCTAGGGTTTGTACAGCTGGAGTTTCATGGAGGATCGTTAGCTTGGCATCTGCGAGGAGACCGAGACTCTGTGACGTATGTAGGACGGCTGACTGTGACCTTACGTCAACAGTTTGATGGAGAGCCAGTTATGACTACTACTGTATTTTTACATTTAGAGTTACCTTTATCTCTTAGGCGTCATTTTGGTGGTATGACCACGGAGCCTAGTGAGATTAGTATCGCATCGACTGCGCGATCTCGTTATCGCCAAGTGTCAAGACATCTGGGATATTTGTCTCCTGATGATCATTTTCATGTTGAGAGTGATCCTTCAGAGGATTAAATATGCATGATGTTTTTTTTGGGCGCGTCTGCGTATGGATGTATATATTGACTCTTTTACTATTTTTATTTCTTGTTTTGTTTAAATATTTGTGATTATAGTTGTAAATTATTTGTATAACTTATAACTTGGAACATATGTATATTATGAGTGATGTTGTTCTGTTTATTTTATGTTTTTCGCAATATTTTATTTTTAATAATCTGTTTAACAGGAATTACTTTACGACCCATATTATTATGTAATAAATGTTTTATAACTTAGGTAGATTTTATTTATTTATTTTATTTTTCTTTATATATGTGGCATCCCCAAAGGGTGTTACATTAGTTGGTATCGAGCCCAAGTTAGAGTCTTTTGGGGTTGTGGTTGGGTCTGTTTTTGTTTGTCTTTGTGTGATTCTCAGTGATTTATATCCTTTCGGAAGTATCTAAAAGGATGTATCTAATTTTGTTTTGTTTGTTTGAAGAAAGAAGATGTACGGACGAGGTAGAGGACGTACGAACATGAATCGTGATGTGGACCCTATGATTGCGAATTTCCGGCCGAGGCTATGCGGCGGATGGTCGAAGTGATTACTCAGCAAAATCTGAGAGCAGCTCAACAGCAAGATGCTACTGTTGATGCCCTAAATTTGGCTGAGTTTAGGCGTCATAATCCGCCACAGTTTAGAGGCGAGGTGGATCAAGAGAAAGCAAGTCAGTGGATGCAAGATTTGGAGAGGATCTTTGAAGGAATGAGATGTGCAGATGATAAGAAGGTGATTTATGTTGTTTTCATGCTGAGAGGAGATGCAGAACATTGGTGGAGAGGAACCCGCCGAGTTTTACAAGCTGAGGGGATGGAAATTACTTGGGAGGTGTTTTCTAATGCTTTTCTGGATAAGTATTTTCCTGCGAGTGCTAGGCATGCCAAAGAGATGGAATTCCTTGGTTTGCGACAGGGGAATATGACGGTAAATGAGTATGCCACAAAATTTGAGAATTTGTCTCAATTCTCAGATTATGCTCAAACCCGGCAAGATGATGTGTGGAGATGTCGGATGTTTGAATCAGGTTTAAGAGTGGAACTGAAACGAGGGGTAGTATCCTTGAGAATGACTCAGTTTCATGCTTTGGTGGATGCTTGTGCTCGACTTGAGGAGTTGGAGCCATCTAGAGATCAGAGGAATCGGAACTTTGGGCCGACAAGGTTTCAGAGAGGTGGAGGTAGTAATACGAATCGGTTTCAGCGTAAGCCGTATTCCAGACCAACAGGGACTCAATCTCAACGACCATCGGTTAGTGGAGGTGCAAGTGGTAGTGGAACTGGACAGAAGGTGGTGTTTACGCCGACATGTTTTAAGTGCGGGAAGAAAGGCCATATCTCGCCGGAATGCACGCTTAGAGGTACAGTTTGTTTTAACTGTAAGCAACCTGGGCACATGTCAAAGGATTGTACTCTCAATAGGAAAAGAAACCCGTTGTTCGTTATGTTCGTGCTAGTCGTGAGAAATCAAGGAATACTCAACCGAGATCTGGAGGGCGTGTTTATACCATGAAGGGAACTGAGATTTCTCAATCTGATGATCTTATACAAGGAGAAGGTGACATTGGAGGTAACCATCCGACCGTGTTGTATGACTACGGTGCTACACACTCGTTTATTGCATATGATTGTGTGGAAAGATTGAAGTTACTGTGTCTTCTTTGAATGTTAAGTTGAGTGTTTCTACTCCAACTGCTAAACCTGTGGTTGCATCAAAGATATGTTTGGATTGTCTGTTGCTGTGAAGGGCCGTCTGTTTATGGTCAACTTGATTTGTTTGCCTCTTATTGAGATAGATGTAATATTAGGGATGGACTGGTTATGTTCTAACCATATCCTTATAGATTGTGCAAGTAAAACCATAGTTTTTCCTAAGGAAGAAAAGTCACGGGTTCTTAAGCGTTGTTAAGGTCAAGTCTTTGTTAAGAGATGGAGCGCTTGAGGATATATGGTATTGTCTTCTCTAGAAGTTAAGAATGAGAAGGATGTGAATACTATTCCTGTGTCAACGAGTTTCCCGATGTTTTTCCTGATGACGTACTGGTTTGCCACCCGAGAGGAGATCGAGTTTTCAATTGATTTAGTACCAGGAACAGGTCCTATCTCAATTGCACCGTATCGTATGTCACCAGTGGAATTGGAGGAGCTGAAGAAGCAATTGGTGGAACTGTTGGAGAAAGAGTTTGTGCGACCTAGTGTTTCACCATGGGGTGCGCCAGTGCTTTTGGTCAAGAAGAAGGACGGAACGTCTCGGCTTTGTGTGGATTATCGTCAGCTGAACAAGGTGACTATCAAGAATAAATATCCGCTTCCAAGAATTGACGACTTGATGGATCAGTTGAAAGGAGCTGTCGTATTTTCCAAGATAGATCTGAGATCTGGTTATCATCAGATTCGTGTAAAAGGGGAAGATGTGCCGAAAACTGCTTTCCGAACTCGTTATGGACATTATGAGTATCAAGTAATGCCATTCGGAGTGACAAATGCTCCTGCCATATTTATGGATTATATGAACAGGATTTTTCGTCCTTATTTAGACAGAATTGTTGTTGTCTTTATCGATGACATTCTGATCTATTCTCAATCGAAGGAAGAGCATGCTGAACATCTTGGTGTTGTTTTTCGGATTTTGAGGGAGAAGCAGCTATATGCGAAATTGGCTAAGTGTGAGTTCTGGTTGGAAGAAGTCCAATTTTTAGGTCACGTAATTTCTAAAGAAGGTATTGCGGTGGACCCATCTAAAGTGGAGACTGTTTTACAATGGGAAAGACCTAAGACGGTAACAGAAGTTCGAAGTTTTGTTGGACTTGCTGGTTATTATCGGAGATTTATCGAGGGTTTTTCCAAGATTGCTGGACCACTTACACAGCTTACGAGGAAAAACCAAGCTTTTGAATGGACGGAAGAACGTGAAGCCAGTTTTCAAGAGTTGAAGAAGAGATTAACAACTGCACCGGTGTTGATCCTACCAGATTCGACGAAATCTTTTGATGTGTATTGCGACGCTTCTTATCAAGGGCTAGGATGCGTATTGATGCAAGATCGGAACGTTGTGGCATATGCTTCTCGACAATTGAAGGTTCATGAGAGGAATTATCCAACATATGATTTGGAATTGGCCACTGTGGTTTTTGCTCTAAAGATATGGAGACATTTTCTCTATGGAGCAACGTTCAACATTTTCAGTGATCACAAGAGCTTGAAATACTTGTATGATCAGAAAGAGCTGAACATGAGGCAGCGGAGATGGCTAGAATTCCTGAAAGATTATGATTTTCAATTGTTGTACCACCCTGGTAAGGCGAATGTCGTGGCTGACGCCTTAAGTAGAAAGATTATCAGTGCTTCTGCTCTGATGATCAAGGAAAAGGAACTCATTGAACAGTTTAGAGATGTGTGGTCATTTGTTGAGTTAAAACTGGGGAAGATCTGTATTAACATGGTTACTATCTCGAGCGAGCTGATGGAAGACACAAGGGAAAAACAGAATGCCGATGAATTTTTGCAAGGAATAAGAGAACAAATAAAGCAAGACGAGACAATAGAGTTCAAAGAAGGAACTGATGGAATTCTGAGGTTTCGGGGTAGAGTCTGTGTTCCTCGTGACCGGGAGCTGAGGCGATATATTGTGAAACATGCCCATACTAGTCTATTGAGCATACATCCAGGCATAACAAAGATGTACCAAGACTTGAAGAAGTTATTCTGGTGGCACGGATTGAAGAGTGATGTTATTAGGTGCGTGTCAACTTGTCTAGTCTGTCAAAAGGCGAAAATAGAACATCAAAGACCAGCTAGAATGTTACAACCGTTATCTATTCCAGAATGGAAATGGGATAGTATATCGATGGATTTCGTTACTGGTTTGCCAAAGACGAGGAAAGGTCATGATTCGATATGGGTTATAGTCGATAGACTTACGAAATCGGCTCATTTCCTACCAATTAATATTAAGTATTCATTGGAAAGATTAGCCTAGTTGTACATCAGTGAAATTGTCAGATTACATGGTGTACCTACATGTATAGTTTCTGATCGAGATCTGAGGTTTACGTCACGGTTTTGGCGAAGTCTGTAGGAAGCTATGGGAACTAAGTTACGACTGAGTTCAGCGTATCATCCGCAGACAGATGGTCAGACAGAGAGAACTATACAGTCTTTGGAAGATCTGTTGCGTGCTTGTGTTTTAGAACAACGAGGAAGTTGGGATGAATTTTTATCTCTGATAGAATTCACCTACAACAATAGCTTTCACTCAAGTATAGGGATGGCACCCTATGAGGCATTGTACGGAAGACGATGTCGGACTCCGTTGTGTTGGTATCAAGATGGGGAAAGTATGACTGTTGGACCAGATCTTGTACAACAGACTACGGAAAAGGTAAAGATGATACAAGATAAAATGAGGACAACGCAAAGCAGACAGAAAAGTTATGCGGATAAACGAAGACGACCTCTTGAGTTTGAGGAGGGTGAGCATGTATTTCTAAGAGTTACTCCTACGACTGGTGTCGGAAGAGTTATTAAGTCTAAGAAGCTTACTCCTAAGTTCATTGGACCGTATCAGATTATCCGACGTATAGGTCTTGTAGCGTATCAGATCGCTATCCCGCCGTTTCTGTCAAATCTGCATGACGTATTTCATGTGTCTCAGTTACGAAAGTATATACCAGATCCGACGCATGTTATACAACCAGATGACGTACAGTTGAAGGAGAATTTGACTTACGAGACTTTACCCGTCAGAATTGAGGACATGAAGGTAAAGCAGCTTCGAGGGAAAATGATCGAGCTAGTGAAGGTCATATGGAATGATGTGACGGGTGAAGCTACCTGGGAGCTGGAAGATAAAGTGAAGGATCAGTATCCTCATTTGTTTTGAGGAACAGCAAATTTCGAGGACAAAATTTTTATTTGTTGGGGAGAGTTGTAACACCCCAATTTTTAGAAAATGTACCGAATGTACTGTTTGCTGTTTTTCAAACTTTCGTGTGAATGACCGTTGTGTCCCTATTTTACTCTCGATGAGTTAGTGGATGAGTGGATGAGTGGATTAGTGGATGGATTAGTGGATGGATGAGTGGATTAGTGGATGGATGAGTGGATGGTTGAGGACGAAAATTTCGTGTCTGACTTGGAAGCCAAAAACGACCCACTATACTTCAGAACCACGAAAAGTGTTCTTCATGAAAGTTGTAGATCCTTGTCTTGGCTATAAAATGGATAGCTGGTTCGTCCAATTTGGCTTCCTTAAGCCCAAGATATGTCCCAAATACCGTAGGTTGCTCAAACCCAACTTCAGCACCTCTGTTCCGACTTGCAAGCTCAAAATGACCTACTAGACTTCTTTTTCTCAAAATATGTTCTTCATGAAAGTTGTTTATTTGGATCTTGAATATCCACTGTCCAAATTTCAGCCCATCTCCATTATTACATCTTGAGATATAATTTTATGAGTGCACACTGTTCGGATTCTACTGACAGAACCCGTATTCTGACTTCCATGTAAACTTAGGTCCCTTAGACATCTGAATCAGACTTCGAGATCTTCATAAAAGTTGTAGAGCTTCCTCTTAGCTTTCCTACAAGGTAAAATTCATGTTCATCAGATATTAGGAACTCAAGTTATGGCCAAAATACAGAAACAGTGTCAAATCTCAATAATATTGAAAATATTCAATTAGGACCAATTTGAGCTCAAACTCACAAAATCATACCAAACTCAATCAATTAAGAATATGGAGAGTGTAAATGACTAAACATAAGGGTTTCTTAATGAATAAAATATGTGATTATCAAATTCCCCACACTTAGCTTTTTGCACTCCTGGGCAAAACTCAAGACCAAAATTTTACAATCAAGAAGAACAACCAAAGGTTCAAGGGATCAAAACATTCATGAGTTAACAATTCTCCACATCTCAAACCAACAAACAAGGTATCTTCAACATGAATCGAGAATGATAGATCTTCACAAGATTCCCTCTCAATCTCTCAAGTGTTTAAAGGGTAGGTATTTCACTCAATTCAACCCATGAAAATTGCACTACCATAAGCTTGCTTATCTTCTACTTCTCCACTACTCAAAACACATGCACACACAAATCATGAGGACTTTATTCAAGGTTGTAGTGAGGTCAAGGTAACAGGAGAGGATAAAATGGATATGAGAAGATAAATACTAAAGAGAATAAAAGCAAATGAGAGCTGAGTTCAAATAACAAGCATAAAAGTTCATCCCAACTCTAGTGTATATCCCTTTACATATTCATTTCCCAATCCTTTTTTTTTTTTTAAACACTTGGTTTTTTTTTTCTCTTTTTTTTTCTTTTTTTTTCTTTTTCTTTTATATATATGAACATAACTATATACATACATTTTTTTTTCTTTTTGGGCACTCTTTTCTTTTTCAACAACCATTTTGTACACACACCCCCACTTGTTCAAAAACTCATCCATTAACCAAGCTAATGTTCTTTTATTCCCTAAGGTAAAGTAAGAACACGATTTCTCATTTAAGGCACATAATGAGCTAGAAACAAGGAATGGTCAAATAAGCTCAAAGGGGTTAAGCAAAGGAAAATATACAAGGTTGGCAAGAATCAGAGAATTTTCAAGAAGTCAAAAGAGTGCTTGATATCATATTGAAAACAAGGTTGGCTATTTGGTTAAACTAGCTAATTAAGAAAGAGGGCCTCAATCATGTTCATGCATGCAAGTGAAATATAGCCTAAAAAAGAATCAAAGCAAGTTCTAGAGTGGTCATTAACATGAGTGAAAATTACACAAGAAAGAAGAGAATGGCATAAATGTTAAATCCATCCATTAGGCTCAAAATCTCACAAGGTATGCATCCATCAAACTCAATTCATCAATTCAATCATCCATCTCCAAGCATATCAGTTCAAGAAGGAAGAAAAGTTATTCAATCATGCAATGAACCCTTTCTTTTTTTTTTTTTTTTTAACAAAAAGAAACTTGCTAAAATCTCTCCCCCACACTTAATATAGACATTGTCCTCAATGTGAAAGTGATAAATAAAACGGAAAGAAAAGAGCAACACAACCTGATGAGGAGTGAATCAACGCCAAGCAGAAAAGAAGCACACTGTCAGTTACGCATCAGACCCTGAAAAGAAATCAAACAAGAAAACGTTAGTACTTCCACAATTTAATACTAATTAATTACTACCTAAAAAAAACTCCTTACTCTGCCACCAATTAAGATGCGTCTCAAGAGTAAAATTACTCCTTACTCTGCCATCACTAATTGGTTTAATAAGTCCATGACAATCATATCATACTTTCCAAACAAAACAACAAATTTTTTTTTTAATAAAATCAAACCCATTAAAGAGAAAGTGTCGATCGGGCTTTTGTTTCTTGTTACTTCCTTCGCCGCTCCTCGTTGACCAATCTATCTCGAGCTAATACCTTATCGTGTACATACTCAAAAGCTTCTAATTTATCAATGAGCTCATCAATAGTGGAGGCAGAGATAAGAAGTTGTCTTGCCGAAGGAGTGATAAATTTTCGTTCCACGACTTTGTCAAGAAAAAATAACAAAAGATCAAAGAAATTATTAACATTCAACAAACCAATGGGTTTATGGTGGATGTTGATTTCAAGAGACAATTTGAAAAATCTCTTCCAAAGTACCAAAACCACCAGGTAAGACAAGAAATGCATCAGAATTGTCAACCATTGTTTTCATTCGTCCATGCATAGATGTTACCTGAATTTCTTCTCCAATTGTCCTTCCAGTGATGTTATTTTCAGCTAAAGGTTTAGGAATAACACCTAAAACCTGACTGCCTCCTAAAAAGGCAGCAAGTGATACAGCCCCCATTAACCCACGGCAACCTCCCCCATATACAAGATGAATATTCCTCGCAGCAAGTGATCGACCAAGAGTGCTAGCTGCGTTGCGTTTACAAATTCTAATCCCTTCCCATAACTCGACCCACAAAAAACACAGACATTTTTGAGGTTACGAATAGGAGGTCCCATTCTATACTTTTTCCTCCCTTTGAGTGTTTCTTAGTTGAAGGAAAATAGAGAAAATGGAGTGTTTAAATAGGAAAAAGAATGGAAAGGGGAATAATTGCACCTATGAGGGTAGTTGGTACATTGTCGTTGTCGAAAAAGGTTGAAATTAAGAAACACAAATCTTTTTTTTTTGTTTTTTTTTTTTTTTTTGTTTTTTGTTTTTATTTATTTATTTTTGTTTTTTGTTTTTTTTTTTTTTTTTTTTTTTTGTTTTTTTTTTATTTGATTTGTTTTTTTTTTACTTCAAGAAAACTATCAAGGTAAAGAAGTCTAGAAACCCCTGAACGACCCTGCTCAAAGGATCGTTTGTCCAAAATCAAAATACAACAAAACTATACAAAGATAAAAGAAATAGAAAATGATGACATACCGTATGTATGCGGTTTCCATGGCGTATCTTTACCGCGTCATGAGTGCATGAGACATCACGTCCTTTTTTTTTTTTTTTTTGAAATTGTTAGAAAAACTTGATGAAAGATGAGTGCATACTTACTTAAGATTGGGATGGAGGTAGTCTGCTTTTTTTCGGCTTTGTGCCAAAGCATTGTTGACCAAGATTCGATCCATTCAAGACCAACAGTAACATAGGGCTCCCAAAAGGGACAAGTGGCCATAATACGATGGTGCCTCACATGTGGAATACAATCTACCTTCTTTGTTTTTCAATTAAGAAGGTTGGATCAGATGCATGCATTTCCCCATTCACGGTGTGTGTTACCAAAGCCAACCCTAAGAAGTATACATTTTTTTTTTTTTTTTTTTTTTTTTTTTTTTTTTTTTTTTTTGTTTTTTTTTTTTTAGAGATGACATGAAGAAGAAGAAGATGATGATATGTACAGATTGTTTGTGGATATGGCTCACATCCGCCTCACGGTTTAACGTCCAAGAACGGCTTAAACATCTTCTATGAGTCGAGGATAAGCTTCCCATCCAATTTTCTTATAAATTGGCAAACAGTGGTCTTTTAGAGTCGGATTCCCAAGATCGTAGCGTTTTTCTTCATCCTTGAAGAGATTCCACAAATTAAGAATTTCACCCCGCATCAATCCATAAGAACGCGTCTCAAGAGTCAATAAGATATCATCTAATGACTCCTTACTCGATCCATTCTTAATGAAGGATTTATTTACGGAAATCATCCCCAAAGAACGACATTGTATGCAGTTACAATTCCATCGTCCACATTTGTAACAGACTTGTAACCTTTTTGTTCTTCTCCTTTTAGAATATGAACTTCTTCCAAGTAGGGCATATATGAGTCAAATGAAATTGAGGACTCACCTGTTAATCGGACCTTCGCTTCAATTATCCAACAGACATCTTCGGCATACCTTTGTGCATTAACGGTCTCAATCTTTCACATCGAACTTTGTAGATTTTTCTCGAGCATTTTGAGGAAGAGAAGGAAAATATTTTCTCAGGTTTGAAAGAATGACATCCATTTTGAAGGAGAAGAAGGATTCGGTTATTTTGGGAAACTGAAAAATAAACCGACTTGAGAGTCACGAAAGATCACCGTATCGCCACTTAACCTAAGCAACACAAAGAACTCAAGAACTTGGTTTTCTAGGAATGGTGGAGTCTTTGTCCATTAACTTTAAGCGCATTACCATTCCTAGGATCCTCAATATCTTCGGCCCCAGAGGATACACGTGTTTGACAGCAAAAGAACCGCGCCACCTAGATCTCAATTTTTCAAGGAGTAGGTGCAGATGATAATCTCAAAGCAGAACCTTTTTGACCAATTTCCGCAACTTTTGCAAAAGGTGTAACAGACCTTGAATAAAGTGGGTCAATAAAATCCATACTGCAAGATTTTCGCTGTTGTTGTCGTTGAAGAAAAAGTGACCTCCACTTGCTTCCGAGTGACAAAATTGAATGGCACTACCTTCCTCATTGTCGGGCATACAGCTGTTTTTTTTTTTTTTCTTTTTTTTTTTTTTTTTTCTTTTTTTTTTTTTTTTTCTTTTTTATTCATAATGCGGATGGAGAAGGTTCATCACCTCCACTTCTGCATTCTCTGGAAGTTCATGATACTATTTGAGGCGGTGTCCATTGGTCTTATTAAGTGAGGTTGGTGAAAAGACTCCACCAAGATCCCATTGGTTGAAACGTGATGACCAGGTTATGATTGACACAACATGATAGCTTCCACTACGGTCCCATTGGTTGAAGTGTAACGACCAAGTGAAGCTTGAAGCATGAGGGTTTACATTGGGATCCCATTGGTCTTCCTTGACTTCACCAATGGCATGCAATACGTGTAATTTTGCAATCCTGCTTTCATTGATAATGCTGGACCATGGCCCAAAAACAAAATTCACTTCAGTAGTTACTGTCATATGCTGTCTTTCCTCCTTCTTTGAAAATTCCTCAATGGCCTTCAACTCCACCTCCCTATGTGTTTCAGATTCTGCAATTGCATTGTTGATAGACCCTTCAATATCATTAGATGCTGCATAAACATAATCATCAGCTTTCAAATATGCAGAAATCTCAGCACACATAACACATTTTATATTACCGTCACAATCAGTACATGAGTTGCAATTGATAGAATCATCAAAACCAATAAAATCAGGAAATTCAGCATACAACTCATCATGAGTTTCCTCAACTAAGTCTGCATGTAAATCAATATGACAATTAGAATGCAGGGAGTTGGGAATTGTTTGGGAAGAGAGTTGGTGTGACTCTTGACTTCTCAGTTCATTAATAGTGGTTGTCATCGCTCAATTTGGGTTGTTAAATCTGAATAGTGGCAAGTGAAATTGGGCTTTGGAACTCAATTTGGGTTTTCATCAAGTCCTCCCATGAAGGCTCAAGTTTTGTGGTTGATGGACTTGTTATCTGTTGGAATGATTTGCTCATATTGAAATGATTGTTCTTTGTAGTGATGCCGTATTGCCATATCTCGATCCGGATAGTATTCCCACTAGGGTTGTATGTGTTGAAGAAGGGGTCATAACTCTTCTTTCTTCTTCGCTGGAACCGTGGTTCATCGGGAAAATAACCATTTCTTTGCAACAAATTGATCTGGAAAAACAGAACTACCATACTGAAGTGTAGGGCATGCATATGTGGGGTGAGATGAACAAAAACAAATGTTACACACAAGTGTAGCTTCCTGCAAAGGTGATTGTTGTCTCACTACTATATGTCTTACCAAAGAAGTCAACTCCTCGAGTTTTGACTCCATTATGCATGGTCCATTGTTAGAAAAGTTAATAAAAAGCAAAGGTTAGTAAAAACACTTAAAATGAAAAGATTACACTTACTAATCCCCGGCAACGGCGCCAAAATTTTGACGAGTGCCGAACTCAGTCAAAATTATAACCGAAGTTATTACCTAAGCTTGTAGCACAGTGACAACACCGGATCGTCTCCTCAAGGATCGTAAATGCAATTTGATCAAATCAAGTGAAAGTTAGCAAAAAGGGGGATTTGACAGTTTAAGATCGCACTTAACAAAATTAAAGGAAGAAATGATAAATAAAGAGTAGTCAATTTAGAAACCTATCCAAGATTGGGTGGATTCAATCATAGACCCTTCATAAGACACTTGAAGCGCAATTGAATTGTTAATTTGGATCGAACCGAGATCTCTGCATCAAATCCAGAATTCATACTAGATGATCGTCTAGAATTCAATTAACAAGTGATAAACACAAATCCGCAATCGCACCATTCATGAAAATCTATGTTAATTTCAAGTACCGAATTCAATTAACTTAGGCACAAATTAGTAACCTAACCTCTTCAATTCTGTGATTAATTTAGATCAATCAGTTCTAAGTTTCATCACAAATCTCAATCTTCATTTATGTGATTAGTTTAGATCAATTAGTTCTAAGTTTCATCACAAATCTCAATCTTAAACCAAGATCAAATCATATCAACATAAATAGAATCACCATTCATGCATTCAAGATCAAGAAGAAGAAGAAAGAAGAAGAAGGAAGAAGAAAAGAGGAATTCAATTACAAATCAAATACAATGCATAACCAAGGTCTCAAGAATCCAAACCACAATCTCTTCAAGAGTTCTAAATTGACCCAAAGTAGCTTAGCCCTCCATTACCATGAAGGGGAGCATCAAAATATACAAAACTATGAGAAACTATGAAGAAGCAAGAAGAAACTTAGAGAGAAATGAAGGAGAATTACATGTTGTTCATGATAAATGGTGCCTTTTATAGAAGTCTAAGGTAACAAAATGACAAAGGGAAGTGGGTGGATGAGTGGATGAGTGAGTGGAGTGTTTGAGTGGATGGATTAGTGGGTTGGTTTAGTGGATTGGTTTAGTGGATGAGTGAGTGGAATGGTTGAGTGGTTGAATTAGTGAAAAATGCCAAAGGACTTTTGGTGAGTGGGAAATTATGGACATGAATGGGTGAGTGGATGGATTAGTGGATGAGTGGGTGGAGTGGTTAAGTGGTTGGATTAGTGTATGAGTGGATGAGTGGGTGAGTTAGTGGATGAGTGGATGAGTGGATGGATGAGTGGATTAGTGGATGGATGAGTGGATGGTTGAGGACAAAAATTTCGTGTCTGACTTGGAAGCCAAAAACGACCCACTATACTTCAGAACCACGAAAAGTGTTCTTCATGAAAGTTGTATATCCTTGTCTTGGCTATAAAATGGATAGCTGGTTCGTCCAATTTGGCTTCCTTAAGCCCAAGATATGTCCCAAATACCGTAGGTTGCTCAAACCCAACTTCAGCACCTCTGTTCCGACTTGCAAGCTCAAAATGACCTACTAGACTTCTTTTTCTCAAAATATGTTCTTCATGAAAGTTGTTTATTTGGATCTTGACTATCCACTGTCCAAATTTCAGCCCATCTCCATTATTACATCTTGAGATATAATTTTATGAGTGCACACTGTTCGGATTCTACTGACAGAACCCGTATTCTGACTTCCATGTAAACTTAGGTCCCTTAGACATCTGAATCAGACTTCGAGCTCTTCATAAAAGTTGTAGAGCTTCCTCTTAGCTTTCCTACAAGGTAAAATTCATGTTCATCAGATATTAGGAACTCAAGTTATGGCCAAAATACAGAAACAATGTCAAATCTCAATAATACTAAAAATATTCAATTAGGATCAATTTGAGCTCAAACTCACAAAATCATACCAAACTCAATCAATTAAGAATATGGAGAGTGTAAATGACTAAACATAAGGGTTTCTTAATGAATAAAATATGTGATTATCACTACGTTGTGGGAAAAAAATAAAAAAATGACCATTACGTCCCGAACGTGCTGTTTGTACTGTTTTTGCTGTTTTTAATTATTTTCTACTTGATTTAGTGTCCAATATTACTGTCTGTGATTTTATATGGACTTTTTGTGTGATTTGCTACGGGGCAGGAAAATAATATTTTTCTGGACCGGTAAAATCTGTTTTTAATTATTCAGAGCGGGGGATCTTACTAAACCCATTCCGAATGAGCCTAAAATTAATCTTTTAATTTTTAGGATTTAATCACAAATAAAATAATTTTGTATTATTATAATATTATTTTATTAGTCAATATAACTTAGTGATGATGGACCCGAAAATGTTTTGCGGGACCCACGTTTAGCTAATACAGTTAACTTAGTAGCTTAATTAATCATCATTAGTGAAGGAACTCTCTAGAACATGGTGACTAGCTTAGTGACTAGGTTAGTGTGATGATGAAGCTTAGTGACAAGGCTTAGTGACTAGGTTAGAAGGAACCAATGGGAGACAAGCTTGCTAACCAAGTTTTGATCTTGGCCTTTGATGCATTCTAAGGCTTGGATGAAGCCAAGCCAAGGACACCTTGCATGGCTTGAAGTCTACGGCCAAGTGAGGTTTGGAAGACCAAAAATCACTTTGTCTTCAAGCATTTTCTCTCTTCTCTCTCATCCAAGAACCCTAAACACCATTGTTGCTTCCTTTCCCAACCATTCGGCCAAACCTAGTTCTACACCATCCAACCACCTAAAATTCTATCCAACCAAGTTTTCTAAACCTAAACACAATCCTAAGAACATCTCTAGTTGAGAGTTCTTTCAAAATCTTACATTTGGAGCTTGAAAACCTACTTGGAAGTTTGTACCAAGGAGGTGAAATCTCTTGTTTTTCTTTTCTAAATTCTTTTTCAAAGTTCTAAGCCATGATTTATCCATGGTTTAGGTTCTCTTTTAATGGTTAGTAACTTGTAGTTTTGTTTAAGTTTGCTAGGTATTTTGAAGGAGAAAACCGTGACCTAGGAGGAGTGAAAGAAATCCTTTTTGTCTTCATTTAAGGTAAGAGGAAGACAAATCTTATCACCTATGGATGGTGGTAAGAAGATGGAGTTTGATTTTGTGATTGTAGAATCCATAAGGATTCATGTTTGTGCTTGTTAGTAGCTTATTTGATGTGGTTGTGTATTTGTTAGTAGCTTTTCTATTTGTTGTTTGTAATAAATTGCATGTCTACAAGCTTTAAGTTGCATGTCTATAAGCTTTGATAATATTGCATGTGTTAGAATTGCATGATAAAGTATAGAATTGCATGATAATGTATAGGATGTGAATAACATGTCAAGGAAATGCATGTGTGTTCCAAAGAACACCACACCAAGGCTCACGACCACTAACCAAATGGAGAACCAAAATGTTCTCTTAATTTTCTTAAAAGGTAATTTAATTAACCTAGGAGAATTAAGAAGGTTTCAAGTTGACTAGATCAAAGAAAATGAATTTAGAAATCAAATGGTAAGACTTAGTATTTTCGGCCAACATGCCTAAATTGAATGTGTTGATTTCAAAAACCATTTTCTAAAACAATGGTTAAATGAATTTAGACAATATAATAAGTTTGACATATATTTAGAAGATGAGAAATAATTTAGAAATTAATTTCAAAGGATTTAGGAAATTCGCCAACATGCCAAACTAGATATTCTTGATTTCTAAAATCAATTCCAAACCATTTTCATTTATAAAGTTGCAATATATGTTAAAAAGAATTTTTCTAAAATAAGTTTTGAAGAAATCAATTGATTAGAATTAAATTAAGGAACTAAAATCAATAATTTTATTGTTATAAAGAAAATACAATAATCTTTAAGAATTTCTAACATATGGCTCATACTATATTTTGAAGCATGTTAGGAGTTTTTAAAAGATTAAATTATCTGGTTTATTTAAATGAACAGAGTTTTTACGAAAAAAATTAGGAAACCATTATTATTAATTTTCTAAACAAAATATCTTGTCAATTTTTAGTAAAAACGGTCAAATAAGATAGAAAAGATGTCCAAAAGACAAGATATACGATTATGAAAAATATTACACGTAGTTTAAAGCGTACTAATTATTATTTCGTTTATTTAAACAAGTGATTTTAAGGGATTTGGACAAGAATATGATTTAAAAATCCTACGTGATTGAGAAAACGTATTAAAATTTCTACGCGATTTTAAAAACAGAAAAATATATTTACGCGATTTATAAACGTTTGTAAAAACGATGGAATTGTGAAAACGTGATAAAATTTCTACGTGATTGACCGTTGCTGTATTTATTTTATGCTATCGGGAAAATGTGAACCCGTACAGGCTTTCTATTTTTATACCATGAGGGTATTCTGGTAATTTACTAATTTTTGGTGAATTTTGGTTGACGAGGTGAATCACACCGTGTTGTCGATGCGATAAACGTAGTGTGGTTCATTGTTCTAATGAACTTGGAGACTTTAGTGTACGGGATTCCATATATGGACGATCGGCCGCTTCTATTTGGGCCGTGGTAACCGATAGCACACTAATGGACTCGACACGCACTATATTTAATCGAGATTTGTAAAGTCTAGTAGTACATTTGCCCGTAGTGTCACGACGTGAGACGGTTGAACTACCCCACGCCCTGGATGGTAAATTCCCGGTGATGTGGAGCTATAGACGCAACGTATGACCGCGAAATAGTTGGTCGGGCAGCCGTGGTACTAATAGATTTTTGCAAGTCATTCCCTCCGATATCCGTGGTATCTGTGTTGTTTAGCTCCATGGAGTAGGAACGTGTCATATTTCTTATGAGTATATCCGGAACTTTATTTTATCTTATCGTCTATTTTATCTGGTTAGTATTATGAGGATTATTTATCTGTTCTATTATTTTATCTCGTGATGTTTTATTTTATCGTGATATTATGTGTCGTTATGATAATTAGATCTTTTTCTTTATTCTGTTACTGATTTCTGTTATAGCTTTTCATATTGCATGAATTGTATAACTGTTGTGTGTCGTTTTCTTATTGGCCATGTTTATGGTGATTTTAGATTGTCTTACCTCTTTTCTGTATTGTGTATGTTTCCTGTATATTTATTTTATGCGGTAAAGAGTTTGAGGAAGAAGAAGAGGAACAACCTCTTGAGGTTCTGTACCCCGAGGAGGAGGAAGATCAGCTAGCCGACGACCAGTTTGACGATCAAGAACCATCTGATCATCCATGTCCATTGGATTGATTTGATTGGGTATGGCGATACCTGGATTTCTAGGGTTTGTACAGCCTGGAGTTTCATGGAGGATCGTTAGCTTGGCATCTGCGAGGAGACCGAGACTCGTGTGACGTATGTAGGGACGGCCGACCGTGACCTTACGTCAACGTTTGATGGAGAGCCGATTATGACTACTACGTATTTTTACATTTAGAGTTACCTTTATCTCTTAGGCGTCATTTTGGTGGTATGACCACGAGCCTAGTGAGATTAGTATCGTATCGACGGCGCGCGATCTCGTTATCGCAAGTGTCGAGACATCCGGATATTTGTCTCCGATGATCATTTTCATGTTGAGAGTGATCCTTCGAGAGGATTAAATATGCATGATGTTTTTTTTGAAGCGCGTCTGCGTATGGATGTATATATTGACTCTTTTACTATTTTTATTTATGTTTCGTTTAAATATTTGTAATTATAGTTGTAAATTATTTGTATAACTTATAACTTGGAACATATGTATATTATGAGTGATGTTGTTCTGTTTATTTTATGTTTTTCGCAATATTTTATTTTTAATAATCTGTTTAATAGGAATTACTTTACGACCCATATTATTATGTAATAAATGTTTTATAACTTGGGTAGATTTTATTTATTTATTTTATTTTTCTTTATATATGTGGCATCCCCAAAAGGGTGTTACAAGACGACTGGTGATGCAACTTGGGAACTGGAAGACAAGATGAAGGAGCAACATCCAGAACTATTTTGAGGTACGTAAATTTCGAGGATGAAATTCCTTTTTAGTAGGGGAGTGTTGTAACATCCCGAAAAGTATCTGTTTAATCATAAATAATCATTTCACAATATTCTTAATTTTTAGGAATTTTTTTGGAATTTTTCAGAAATGACGAATATTTTAATATATTCATCGTTTTATGTGTACACTGAGCTGAGAATTGCTGAGGTCAGTGTAACGCTCCAGAAATTACTTATTTTACCACAAATAGTCATTTTCTAATATTTGTGATTTATGTGAATTCTTTCGGAATTTTTCGGAAACGACGAATATTTTAATATATTTCTCGTTTTACGCAAAACTTGAGCAGAGTCAGGAAAATGACAGTAACGCTTCAAAAATTTAAAAATTTTATGACGAATAGTCGTTTTATAATATTTACAATTTTTGAGAATTTTCTGGGATTTTTATGGAAACGTCGAATATTTTAGTATATTTCTCGTTTTACGTGCACACTGAGCGGAACAGGAGAAACGCGATGTTTTCTCCGTGAACCTTGAACTATGGACATGTTGACGGGGGATCTTACTAAACTCGAGGCTGGACACAGTTTACGAGATTTCATGATTTTTAAGAAATTCTAACAGATAAAATAAAACAATACTGCGAAAAATTTATCTGTCAGATAAATTAAATATTGACTTCTGTCAACTGTAACTATTATCCATTGGATAATAGCATGTAATAAAAATCCTATCACATTATCCAAATACAATCTACTTTATGTCTAACCAATTCACTTTAATTCAAATTTAATGTAAAATAATCAAAGCTTCTTTGAGAAGCTTTGATCAATTAATGACTAAAGAGCCCTTAGCTTCCAAAGGAAGCCAACACACTCTCCCTCTTCTCTCTCTCATGCATGGCAGCAGCCTCCATTTTGGGGGAAGGAAATTAATTTCACTTAACTAATTTTACATTGCACAAATTCATTTTAACCTAAAGCCTTTCTCTCTCTACCTTTCTTCTTCTTTCTCCATTTTCTTCCCCTCCTCCTTCTCTCTACATGTGGTACGGCCAGCCCTTCTCCCTCACCTCAACCTTCACAAAATTTTCTTCCAACCACATTTTCTTAATCCTTTCATCCTTCTAAACATCTTTCTTGCTTGGAGCATCTTGAGATTCCACCATCGTCATCACTTTCCTCAAGCTTCAAGCTTGAAGTTTTTGTGTAAGTTTCAAGACTCTTCTTCTCTTCTCTTCATTTTCGGTTTCAAGAGTCTTCTAATGGCCATTTACATTCCATTTTTCATGTCCATATGCTATTCTAATCAAGTCAAATTTTTTAGGGTTTTTGGAGGTGCAATCCGAAATTTCAAGGAGATTTCTTGGAGTTTCTATTGATTTCTTCACTTGGGTAAGAGGAAGACACTCCTCCTCAACCTCTATTAGCATCTAGGAACCTTGGTCATACTTGTTTATGAGAAAACCCTAATGTGGGGTATTCTTTGAATTAGATGATTTATATGTTGCATGTTGATTTTATGATGTTTATGATATTGGATTGGTTGGTTGTGTATATTGATGTCTTGGAATGGATGGTATGACTTGAAAATGGAAGAAAAACAATTGAGAACCACTCTAGGGAGGCCACGGTTTTTGGACTTAGTATTTGGTAATTTGTGGAAAATTTGTAACAAGTATAAGACTTAAATTAATCAAGTGATAAAATGAAATCAATGGAAGGAAAAACTTGGAATTGGAACTCCTAGGGTGGCCACGGTTTTGAGCCCAAAATTGGGGTTATTGATGAACCAATGTAACAAGTAAAGAATTAAGTGAATTAAGGGTGTAACCTATAATATGATAAATTGAAAAGAATTGGGAATTGAATCCCTAGAGAGGCCACGACCTCTAAGGCCTTTTAGGTGTAAATATGTAACTTTGGTAACTTGGAAGCATAAGTAATTGTGCAATTAAAAACCTATGTAATGAGGTAGACAACTAATAAAGTGGAAGAATTTAATATAATCAAAGGTTACATAAGTTTTAAAGGACTAAGGATGAGATTGTCATAAGACTTAAGGTAATTACAAGTGAGTGAAGAACAAGAGAGTGTGAGGCTTAAGAACTTGAATAATTTACAAATTGTATGAAATTAAATTACCTTGGAAGATTAAACTAATTGTAAGAGTTGAATTGGACATGAACCTTAAAAGGGGGAAACAAATTCTAAGTTAGGATTCATAATAGACCTAAGAATGTACCAATTGATTTGATCTTTATATTATAATGTTATGGGTCCATGTGAGTGACCCTTTGTATTTTGATGCTTATCTTAGCCAATTGTGGCATATTATGGAATTGTGAATCATACATGTTCATGCATAGAGTCTTATGCATTGTGAATATCATGTGGACTATTGTAAGGCCAAGTTGCCTAGGAGATTGAACACACCTTAGTGCGGGTGCGAGTAGACTAGTGTAGGTCATGTTTGACCTTGGGGGCGTCGGGGTGCGGGTCCTTCACAATTGGTAGTTGGTAGCTCTTCTACCCGTGGGGCAAACGGATGCAAATGCACTGACGATCCGGACCGAGACACTGTCTTATATCGTGATCTAGCGTGGACTGTCTATACAATGCCTGATGTGCACATAGAAATTATTGATGTATAGCACTTTGGCTGCAGTAGCCGAGTTACAGACATGTCTCCTGATCTTTCTCTCTGACTGTTTGTGTCTAGCTCTATAGAGTAGGAATTTGGGAAAGCATGCATGTGCATCATGAAATAATCTGTCATCGTAAATCATTATTTTTTGTAACTGTGAATTGTCTGAACATTACTGTAATGAATGTCTGCCTAGAACTGTTTAATTGCTTACTGTTGGACTTACTGCTTATTATTTGGAAATGATGTTCTGAATTGCTATTTGGGCGCGTTGCGCCATTTCGTTTCTAGCTGCTATAATTGGTAATGATGGTAGGATGTCTTACCTCTTTATTATTTGCTGCCTGTGTGTACACTGTGTTGATCGAAGACGACGGTAAGGAGGCGGAAGATCCTAATTTTCCTGGCTTCTGGCCCGAACGGGATTAGCATCTACTGAGGCGATGGCGGCACGCATGCGCGGATTTCTAGGTGATGTGCATCTGACCTTCCTCGAAGGGCCAAAGTGCTAGCATATCAACTTAAATTCCGATCGCTGCGTCTACCTAGGGGATGTGTTGATTGCCCTAGCCTGGAGACGTCATGAGGCGTCGATCCTCACCTGCCATGCCAGCCTGCGACTGGAATTCTACTTGCCCATCCGAGAGATATGGGGTGATCGTTACTACACCCTTTGGGAGGACTCTTTTGATTCTACTGCTCGGGCTCCTACGCGTGGTTCCATGGTTCCCATGGAGGTTTCCTCTGAAGAGGAGGATCCTGCTGAGGACCCGGATACGATCCCTCCTCATCTGAGGGACTGATTTTACTGGTAGCTGCTGATGGTGGCAAGTGTTTTATTTTGGGGGCCTGATATATTATTTTTGGTGGGTTGTATATTTTGATATTCTGGGGGATGCAAATGTAAAATCCTTAGGCATGTATAGTTTTGCTTTTTAGGAATTCCCAGGCTTGTATCTAAAGTACAGTTGATGTTTAAATATATATATACATATGTATGTCATTCAGGTGTGAATTTTAGTTTCCTTCTCATTCTTTGCTGCTACATAAGCTTCGCCATTTAGTTGGTTAATTAACAAAAAAAAAATATACTGCTATTTTACCCACGTATTAAAGTATTGAACAAGTCAACTTTAAATTAAATGAACCGGGTCCAGAGGGTGGGTACAGAGGAATGGAGAAGTCATAGGTGGAGATTTGTAGGCACTACGCCAGCCATCGAATGCTCTCAACAGTGTATGCTTGCATAATGACAATCTGGCGAAGCTCGACACTTGCATCGGCAGCCTCATGGGGAATTTGGGGCTCTAGGGCCGCTTTCTGAGCTCTCCTCTATGCTCGGCGGGGGACTGTTGCCTCTGGAGGAGTTGCTCCGACCCTTCTAATGAAGTACTTATATAGAGGCTGTTTAACCTCTGAAAACTCCTCATGCGAATCGGTGAGTACACCACGTCTCTGGCATAGCTTGTGGATGAGGGAGGGGAAGAAAAGACTACGTGGCTCTATGGTTGTCCCCTGCAGCTGCATGTATAGGATGTCAGCAACATCGATGGAGCATCTCTACAGGATGGCGTAGATGAGGATGGCTCGGTCGTGCGTAACCTCTGAGAGGTTGTTGGAGGGCAGGATCTTAGTACTAACAAAATGGTACCAAACCTTTGCCTCTGGGGTCAAGCAAAAACGGGGGAAGAAACGTGAATGACTTTGCTAAGACAAGGTCTATGGCACCGATTATAACTCTGGTATACAAATGTGCCTGGTGACTGTCTGTAAATCAATCCCCTCCGCCGGCTCCCATTTAATGAACTCCTAGTAATCACAATGCAGTGGAGTGGGAGGCAAGGTTAAAGCCACTCGGATGGACTCTGGAGAAAATGACACTCGACACCTCCACACGCCAACAGTGGTGGAGTTCTGGTGCATGAATGCTAGCTTCGCGTAGAACTCGCGAACCATAGGAGCTGGGGCCCGGCTAGGGTGTTTAGCGAACTCCCCCCACTGGTAGTGCCGAATGGTAGCCTCTATGTCAGGCTGTATGGAGTTCTTGAAGTTGAAGCCCTTCTCAACAATGATCTTCTTTGAGACTAGGGTCCCAAAGCATTCCTGCGTAGCCGCAGAAACAAATATGGCGTCGTCATATTGTCTAGAGGGAGATGGCTCCCTACACTGCTTGTTGCTCTCTCCTCTAAGTTGTTTGGGTGCCATATGCCTGAAAAAGAAGGAAGCAGATCAGAATTGAACAAGAAAATGAATAAGACAACTAAAACACTTAATTAGCTGGAAAAACAGGGGTAACACACCGCGACATTGATGCCAGCACCACAACATTCAAGGACATTCTCATAGCACCGCGATGTTCTAACCCGCACTGCCGCATTCATTTAGTTCATACCAATACTGCGGCATTATGAACATATGCCGTGACATTAAAAAAAATTAAGCTTACACTGTGGCATAAACAAGAGACACCGCGACATTCATGAACAGGAAAAACAGAACCTCGCAGCCCACAACAACCCTAAGCCCAAATCTAAGTAAATAGTAGTAAGCATGAACTAACTAGGAAATAACATGCATAATTACTAGGCTAAAAACTACTGAGAAGGACCTAAAAACAAAGATTCACTAAAACATAAGAAAAAAATACAAAAATAACAATAGAAGAGAGGGGAAATTTGTATACCTTCAAGTGAAAATGGGAATGAGATGCTCAAGATGCATAAGAAAACACAAAACAAAAAGATTTATGGGAGAAGGGTGAGGGAAAATATGAAAGAAAATACAGAAACTTGAAGGGTTTGCATTGCGATGTAAACCCTATTATGATTTAACTTAATTAAGCACAGAACAGTGCGGCGGTGTTTGCGCGCAGACGTTTCAATTTTCAAATATTTTTTATTTTTTTATTTTTTATTTATTTTATAACTGGACACCGCGACGTTATCAACTCATGTCGTGGCATTGTGCTCTATGTCTCATAACCCTGATAGGGGCAGAGACCATAATGCCACGATGCAACAAAGCCAATGCTGCAGTGTGAGAGGCCTGACTGTAGAATTTTGCAGCAAACTCCACACAATAGCCACTTTGGCCTCAATGAGGCCCCAATCACTAATAAAAACTGTCTAGCATATTTAACATATGCATACAATAACAAAATAGCATGAATTATCAAAATCAAATGCATTACATACTAGACTTTAAAACTTAAGAAATTAACACAAAAAGTTGGATACATCCAAAAAGGTGCCTTTTTTATAGTCTAGGCAGGACTTTTTCTGCTTCTTTAACTTGGGGGAGCATGTTTGAGAGAGACCTCCCTGTCATCACTTGAAGAAGTCCTCAGGGGCCTATTGTTTGTGGCATTGGCTAGCTGCCCCACTTGAGTCTCAAGAGCCCTGATTGAAGATGATTGACTCTGAAGAATAGAATCATTTTTTGTCAGATAAGCATCGATTTTAGTCATGTATGAATCAGATTTGACCATAAATTGCATGAACATGTCTTCTAATACTGGTTTTCTTTCTTGCGTAGGTGGCCTTGCTTGCGATGAGAAACCAGAAGGATAAGAGGGTCTCTCATTGCCAGTAGATGAAGATGCTTGGCCTTGATTGTCCCTCCACGGGTTGTTCTGAGGTGGACGATAGTTTCTCGCATATTGAACACTCTCCAAAATGGATAGGCAACTATCGCTGGAATGATTATTCCCACACTGATCACATAATACGAAGTGGCTTTGATTAGGGTCTGTACCCAAACTGTCGAACTTGTTTGCTAATGCTGCCACTTGAGCAGACAAAGATGTGAGTGCGTCAATGTCATGAATTCCAGTTACTTTCCTTTGAGTGTTTCTTGTTGAGGGCCATTGGTAGTTATTGGCGGCCAATTCTTCTAACAGTTGGTGTGCTTCATCAAAAGATTTACTCAATAATGAACCACCTGCAGCTGCATCCACAATTGGACGATGAAGAGGTAGCAATCCTTTGTGAAAGGAGTAAATTTGGTGCCACGAAGGAATTTCATGATGTGGGCACCTTCTAAGCAGATCCTTGTACCTCTCCCAGGCTTCGTACAAGGATTCAGATTCAGATTGCGTGAATAAAGTGATGTCATTCACCAATCTAGCAGTCTTGGCAAGAGGAAAGTACTTGTTCAGAAACTTTTCACACACCTCTTCCTAAGTAGTTATAGATCCCGCAAGTAGAGACTGCAACCAACTCTTGGCTCGATCCCTGAAAGAGAAGGGAAAGAGCTTGAGACGAATGATGTCTTCTGAGACACTAGTGTGCTCGAAGGTGTCACAGATCTCTAGAAAGTTTGTTAAATGAGCATTGAGATCTTCATTATGCAAACTGCCAAATTGTACAGATGTATGAATCATTTGGATAATGACTAGTTTGATTTCAAAATTATTGGCATGGATGGGAGGCCATCTGATACTTGATTGAAGATTTTCCATTTGAGGATTACCAAATTCCCTCAGAGGCCTCATATGATCGTTGTTTTCTTCAATTGATGGTACCTTATTCACAAGATAATGAAATATTAAATCAAAATATAATAAAAGAAAATACTTGAATTAGAACTAACAAAGCTCAATATCAATATTAGAAATACAAAAATTAACTATAGTCCCCGGCAACGGCACCAAAAACTTGCTAAGTCGGAAACCAACCGCTCTTTTGCTAACTGCAAGTGCACAGGTCACTCAAGTAGTAAGAATGATAAGTAATATCATCTCCACAGGGACTATGGTAATTTTCAAAGCTAAATATTAATCTACAGCTTAATTAATTCTATTCAAGCAAACATAAAGTGGAAAAGAGGTTGATAAATAAATTACAAAACATAAAGAAAAGTAATGATAGGTTAAAAACAAGAAGAATCCTTTTTCACTTCCCATTTCAACTGATAACATGCAATCCTTATGAGCATACAAATGATTAGATTAGGTTAGCATGAGAAACTAACATACTGAAAAGCTTATGTCTAGGACAACTAACCCTATGCTATTTACCTAGTTTACTATGCGTCTATGAGAACCAAAGCAAACAACAAACATTAAGATTGATTCTTAACTAAGGCTATGAATGACTAATAGGTATATGTCTATCCTATTAACGAATCAACTCATTCTGCCATTGGAATGAATTCGAACATGCATCTACCATACAAATGATCTAAAACCTAAAGTCCTATGTCTAGGCTCAATAGATTTCAACAAATCACCCACAAGTTGATCAGGCAAATAAGAGCATTAAGTGCAATATGATATAACAAAATCGAAATCATTCATATAAACTCAAAAGGGTACAAATCGATCAATATTTATAGGAAGATTCAAAGAATACTCTAAACACAGCTAGCTACACAATGAATATAAAAATGTCATACAAAAATCTGTATTCAAGATAAATAGGAGAGAGAGAGAAGAAGAAACATAAGAAGAAGCCCCAATAGGTTAAGCCTTGAAGCTTGAATCTTGCTCCTTCAACCCTTTTTCAACCCCACAATGCCTTCCTAGCTGCTGGATTCTCCAATGGGCAAAAGCTCCAAAATGTTATAAGAGAGGTGAAGAAGGAACACTGCGAAAATGAGAGAGAGAGCGAGGCCCCGTCAAAATATATGTTCCACATATTTATAGATGCACATATTTAACGCATCATGTAGCGGCGTTACACAACACGTGCCACGACGTGCAAAACTTGTGGTACCAGTGCCATGACATTTACTTCCTTTCATCGCGACGTGACAACCTTGGGTTGACAGGATGTACTGGCAGAGAGCAGGATGCTGTGGCGTGATGTTCTGGAGCTTTCCTTGTGATTCTTCTTTCAATGCAAGGCCTTGGTTTTCATCAATTTGGCTCTTTTGGGACCATCCTACAATTAAGAAATCAACTAGTCAATAAAACTCAATCCAATCAAAGATTAGGAAAGATTTAAACAAGATTGATAAAGAAGACCTCAACATGGATTTTACATGAAATTGAGGCTAAAGTCTTCCAACAATACATCACAACAAGGATAAAGCCATCAATAATGCATAGAGATAGGGCACAGATAACTACATTTTATGAAATTATCAATTCTCTCCAATAAGAGGAAGCTTGCAGATTATGGAACTATTGCCTTAACAGAAGAATGTAGTGCAATAATTTAAAACAAGCTTTCTCGTAAGCTTAAAATTCCAAGTAGCTTCTCAATTTCATGCTCAATTGGGGACATGCATATCAGCAAGGCTTTGTGTGATCTTGGGGCAAGTGTGAGTTTGATGCCCCTTTCTCTAAGTAAGAAACTTGATATTGGGGAGCTCAAACCAACCACTATCTTTCTCCAACTGGCTGATAGGTCGATTAAACGTCCTATTGGCATTCTAGAGAATGTTCCCTTGAAGGTGAGAAAGTTTTATTTTCTAGTTGACTTTGTTATACTTGATATGGAGGCATATATTCAGATCCCAATCATTCTTGGTTGTTCATTCCTCACCACTGGAAGGGCTATTATTGATGTCCACGAAGGAAAAATGACTTTGCGATTGAATAATGAAGAAGTAGTTTTTAATGTTTTTAATTCTGAAAACAATCCTAATTCCTTTAATTCATATAATCGCATTGATGCTACTAATGTTGTGGATAGAGTTACACTTTCAGATATATAGGAATCTGTGGCTGAAGATGTGCTAGAGAAAACCTTGCCCAAGGATGCCATAAACTTTGATAAGGCCAAGCCCTGTAAGAAAGGACCAAAGGAGAGGAATGACAAGCGTGTCAAGAAGCGTGAATTTAAGCTTGGAGATAAAGTTCTTGTGGATAACTTGCTTCTACATTTCTGTCCTGGTAAGTTGTGGTCAAAATGGTCTGGACCATATGAGATTGATCAGGTTTTATCCTACGGTGTGCTTGAGGTGAAGAAAGAAGGCCATAAGACATTTATGATAAATGACCAGAGAGTGAAATACTGTGAAGATAGAGTGAAGACTGAGCACCACTCCATTGACGTTGCCTGAGCATAGACCCAACCCATAGTCAAGCTAATGACTATAACTTAGCGCTTCTTGGGAGGCAACCCAAAATTTTCTCTTTTTTTATCTACTCTCTTATTTTTTATTTTGTTCTTATTTTGTTATTACTTATTGATTATCATTCTTTTGTTTTTGTTTCGTAGTTAGCTATTGTTGAGTCGACTTAGGTGCCTCTTTGAGTTTGGAACCTTTGTAGGGGGAAGTATATAGTTGTCGACCGTCAAAAAATTTTTTCTTCTTTCTTTTAGTTTTTCTTTACTTTCGCATTTAGTTATTACATTTTGCTTTTCAATTTTTGCTTTGTTTTTCTTGTGTAGATGTTCAAGTTCATGGCTATACACCTCTCACTCCCACCCTCTCCCATAACCTTCGTGATCTTGAGTTTCCTTTTTCAAGGAAGTTTCGTTGTCCTTTGTTTTATTTCTTTTCTTATTTAAACATTGAGGACAATATTTATTTCAAGTGTGGGGGGGAAATCAATGAACACTTGAATATTGCATCGAATCAAGTGGGAATTGTGTTGATTTCTTGATTATTTCTGAGTTGATAAAATTTGTTTGAGAGGGGAATCCACTAATCATGACTTGTTTTTGTGCATGGTAATCCTTTTCAATTGAGCATTGAAAATTTTAGCATTTTATTTGGGAAACTCGCCATGTCTACTTGCAATTTATTCTCTTTACTAACTTAAGTCAAAGCGTGAATTTTGAGCCTTTATTGATTGTATTTATCATAAACTAAATCATATTTTTCTTCTAGAGTGAGTTTTCTCTTGATTTTTGTGTACTAGAACTTGGTTTGATATCTTGTTGAGATTTTAATGATTCACAAACATACTTGGACATGATTAAGGCAATTAGGCTTAGTTCTTTCTTGACTTCTAGAGTTGCATTGAGAAAATAATCCATTAATTGCTCTTTTTGAGCTTGAAATTGATTTCTTTGAATACCCAATTGAATAATCATGTTGGATTCTTTGGAGCTTCTAATGTGTTGATTGAAAGGTCTTGAAAGTTTACTTTTGTCTACCATGGTTAAAAGAAAAGAAAAAGTAAATAAAAAAAGAAAGAAAGAGATTATTGGTAAAGAATAATGAAAATATAGGGTTGAAAGTATGACTTGGTTATATCCTTATGCATTATGCTCTATTGATCATCCTCTCAACCTGATTCTAATTTGCATAACTTTATCCATAATCATTCTTTACCTTTATTTATCTTTTTCCTACCATTGATTGCACCCTTGACCCCATTACAACCAGAAGAAGTCATTTTGATTCTTGTTATGTATGTGAACTTAGAAGTGGAGATGAGATCGATAACCAAGCCTATGGTCATGCATTTGTTAAGAGAAATTTGAGTGATCTCTTTGCCTTTAAACACTTAGGAGATGGAAAGATGAGTGACCTCAATGGTTTGGTAGAGAGAATAGGTGCAAGCTAGACTCCAGCTTTTAATTACATTAAGTTCTAAACTATCTTGCTTGATTGGATTTGATTGCTGAGCTTAAATTTTTAAACTGTGGAATTTCCCTTGACTCATATTTCTTGATGTTCAATTTGATCTTGACTTTGATTCATATTCTTTGCTTGAGGACAAGCAAAGTTCAAGTGTGGGAAAATTTGATAAGTCTGTATCTTATAGCCATAAAATGGATAAATTGTGATACTTTGTTTATTATTATTGATGGATTTTATATGGTTCCTCATCAATTATCTTCGTTTCTGTAGATTATGAGATATTTAACATATTCAGAGTGAAAGCAGGCGAAGATATATCGTTTTCAGAGCAAAAGAGGATTATTTTGGCTTAGACAAGGCCTTGTGTCAACTCAGAAGCAATTTAGGAGTTAGACACGACCCTGTTTAACTTGAAGAAAGCTTCTGACTAGAAGACACGGCCGTGTCTCTTGGTCACATGGTTGTGTCTCTCTACCAACGTTGAATTTATGCAATCCTGGCAACAAACACGACCCTGTCTTAATGAACTGAAGCTTCTAAGTTGGAGACACGGCCGTGTCTATGGGACACACGACCGTGTCTCACTTAAAGTACATAACGTGATTTTCAATAGACACGGCCGTGTTGAAGGGAGACACGGCTGTGTCGAAGGGAGACACGGTTGTACGAGGCTTCCTAATGTGAAAAAGAGGTTTTTTCCCCCCAAATCTTTATAAGTAGATGCAAACCCTCAAACCTAAAGATGGACAGAAGGTACAGGAAAATTTGAGAGGCACAAGGAATGGAGTCTAGGGTTCAGAAAACAAGAGCAAGAGTATTGATCAACTATTGAAGACATCTTCTCCATCTTCATCTTCTTTATCTTCTCTTTTTATTTTGGAATCATGGTTGTTTCTTTAACCTTTGTTCTTGTTTATGCTTCAATTGCCATGAGTGGCTAAGTCCCTTTTTCTAGGATTGGGATGGAACTTTCTATTTCTTTATGTTAATTTATTGATTTGATTCTTTGTTAATAAAATTACTATTATTGATTCATTCTTAGTGTTCTTAATGCTTGTGGTATTGTAACACCCCAAATTTTATTTATTTTATGATAAATATTCATTTTCTAATATTTGTGATTTTTGAGAATTTTTCTGGATTTTTTCTGAGAATGCAGAATATTTTAATATTATTTCTCATTTTTGCGTGCAAACTGAGCGGGCCCGAGAAAATGAGATATTTTTCCCAAGAATCTTGATCTGTGGAAACGTCGACGGGGGATCTTACAAACCCAAGGCTAGACAAAATTTTTGAGGTTTCATGTTTTTTAAGAAATTTTAACAAATAAAATAATAAAACGCTGTGTAAATTTTATCTCTCAGATAAATTAATATTGACTTCTGTCGACTGTAGTAATTGTCCATCAGATAATAACATGTATTAAAAATCCTATCATATTATCCTAATGTAATCTACTTTAAGTCTAATCAAACTTACTTTAAGTCTAATCAAACTCACTTTAACTCAAATTTAATGTATTTTAATCAGAGCTTCTTTAAGAAGCTTCGACCACCAAAGGTCAAGAATGCGCTTGACTTGTTGGGGAAGCCAAAACTTCCCCCTTCTCTCTCTCCATTGCCGCAGCTACCATTGCCCAAGGGAGGCAAAAATTTGCCTCCTCACTTAATATATTTTCAATAAAAAACATTACATTTCCTACAACACTTTCTCTCTCTAGTTCTTCTTCTTCATTTTTCTCTTCCTTCTCTCTTCTTCTCCCTTCTCCCATCCAAAAATTGCAGCCCCCATTTGTGACCACTTCTCTTCATTTTTCTCTTCATCAACACCATTTCCGTACTCACCTTAACCTCATCTACCTTTTCTATTTAGAACTTTTCTTCAAAATCTAACCTTTCCTCCATTGTCATCCAAGACAAAGCTTCAAGCTTTAAGGTAAAGTTTTCATTTTTCTTCTTCTTTCTCTTCATTTTTGTGCTCCATGGTCTCTTTGATGACCATGGATCTCTTCTCTTTCAACCCTTGATGTTGATTCATTGTCTTGAAATTCCTAGGGTTTTGGAAGCTCAAAACCGAACCCACCAAAGAGCACCTAGGAAGCCATTTTCGTGATTCTCCTTTAGGTAAGAGGGAGACTACTCACTTCAACCATTTTTAGTGGTGAGGGAACCTTTGTATGCTTACTTTGTTTTGGTGATTTTGTATGTTCATGTATTCTTGAATTGGATTAATGTTTGAATGGTAATCTTGAATGTTTTGGATGTGTTGAAATGCTTGATCATGTTAAAGTTGTTAAATGGAAAATTTGGAGTTTCCTACCCGAATGTGATGCCACGGTTTTGACTAAAAATTAGGAACATAAATTGGTTTTTGTGTACAATACAATGAAGCTTATGTGATTAAATATTGAATGATAATATTAAAATTGATGAATGAAAAATTTTAAGGGTTTAATACCCTAAAGTGATGCCACGATTTTGGCTAGGAATTTAGGGAAATTGGAGTGATTTTGTGTGCACTAAAATTTAAGTGATTAGATATCAAAAGACTAATGCATAAGATGTAAAGAAATTGGAATTGATGACCTAGTGAGGTCACAGTTTTTAGAGAAGAAAATTAGGGGTTAAATGATGCCTTAATGAATTTTTGGAGATTAAGAATTAAGAGACATGCATAATCCATAATCAAGTGGAAGAATTAAATTAAGAAATAACTCTTGAGAGTGTTACGGTTTTGAAGGGTTACTTAACCTAAAAATTGTCATAATTGACCTAAGTTTAAGACTTTGAAAATATGGACTTGTGATAATACATGAACCCTAAATACATATTGATGTTGAGGATTGATTCTATGTTGTTGTGATCCCCTATGTGGGACTAAGCAATTGATAATATGTATTTGATGGACTGATGACAAGTTGATGATGAATATATATATATATATGCCATTGTGGTATGCTTATGATGAATGCATCATTGATAAACATGTATGATGTACATTGTGTCGTCATGCATATGTGTTGTCCATTGGACATTGTTGGAAAGGCTATGTATGCCTAGGAGTTTGAATAACACCTATGTGCGAGTGCGAATAGACTAAGCGTAGGGTCATAGTGGTTGACCCTAGGGGTGTCGGGGTGCAGGTGTCTCACAACGGACAGTGGTAGCTCCATTTGGGCCGTGGGATAGACCGATGCAAACACACTGACGATCCATACTGAGACGTTGTCCTATATCGCAATCAACTATTGAGGTGCCATGTATAAGCCGTATGCGCAAATGTTTTTATGAGATGAGCACACTAATTATTTTGGCTAATGAGATACTGGCATTACTCCTTGATCATTCACTCCAAAAATGTTTATGTCTAGCTCCATGGAGTAGGAATTTTGGTACCATTTGCATTGTGAACTATCAGTCTCATAACACATTGAGCATGAGTATCTATTAATGTGAAAATTATTTATTATTATCACTGCAATGATTATTTAATTGCTTGGACTGTTGAATATTGGAAATGTTGTTGCTGTCTGCCTGTTATTGATAATGTTTATTGTTATTTATTATTGTTCTGCTCTTACTTTAAATTTTAATTATCATTGTATTTATATGTGGGCGTCTAGCCCCGTTTTGTTTTCTTACTGCCATTTTGGTATTGAAAGCTGGGTGTCTCACCTCTTTCTGTATTTCGATACTTTCTGTTTATTTATATGATTTTGAGAAGACGTTCGTGAGGAAGAGAAGGAAACACCTGAGTTTCCGGGCTTTTGGCTGCACTACGACTAGAGTTGTTAAGGATGTCATCACACCCACGCCACTTTTTGGGGTACGTGAAGTTGACCTTCCATGGAGGACCAGATTACTGGCACCTACATGTGCAGACTGATCGATGTGTCTACTGCGGGGAGCTGACGGTGTCTTTATCTTGGGGTCGTTATGACGCCCCTATCTTTGATTTTTCAGCTTTTCTTATTTTATAATTTTACCTACCCGTAAGCGATATGTGGACTGATATGTTCTACACCCCTTAAGAGGATTCTTTCCTCTCCACTGCTCTGGCTTCCGCCCGAAATTCGGTCGCTCCGATGGTGATTTCATCAAATGAAGAGGACCCTGAGGAGGACCCGACTATGGTCCCTTCTCGTCAGTCTTAAGGGCTAATACTATAGGTGGCTACTGATGGCTAACCGTTTATCTTTTTGGGGAAGCCTGATGTTTTGCTAGTTTATGGGTGTAAATTTGTAACTATCTTGGGTGAGTAAAGCCTTTACTTTTGTATATTTTGTGATGTAACTAAACAAACTAATGCATATAATATATATATATTGTGAATGCATGATTTTAAATTCTGTTTCGATTCTATTGTATTTATAATTATTATTTCCTTACTGTTATAAAAAAAATGTGTACAGATAGTTCAATACTCGATTATTTTATCATCCAAGGATACAAACTATTTAATCTGGTGTTAATAATGAACCAGGTCTTAATTAATCAACGCAATTATTATTTTTTGCAAACTTTATATTACGTTTTGTTTCTTTAGTATTATGGTGTGACGTTCCTTCTTCACAGTATTAAGAAAAAAGGGCCGTTACAGGTATGTTGCGCGCCATATTTACATGATCTTAGGCTTTAGGTGAAGTATCGAAAGAAGAAATCTAATTGCTTGATAATCTAAGAATTGAACTTAGGAATTGAGACCTAAACATAGGCTTAAATCTTTCAAGGGTTGAACGATTGTCATGAATCTTAATGGTTAGAACTTGGATTAATTGTCATGAGAATGAGATTGATAAAGTTTTAACACGTTTTTAGTGCTAAGAAATTGGGCTTTAAATAATTTAGGACAAATTGTCTTCAAGAGCATAATTGAACATTAACAAAGATAGGATTACAATTTAGCCTAAAGGGTGGTGTAGTGGATTCTCAGTCCTAGGCCTTTAAACCTCAGTTAAATCTTAATCTTTCTTGATATTATTTGTCATTTAATTGCTTTAGTTTTATTTTGATTTAAATTCAGCTTTCAACATTGATTATATTTGCTTAAATAATTAAAGTAACTATAAGAGTTAGCAATTAATCGATCCTCATGGGAATGATCTTTATTTTACTACTTGTACGATCTGTGCACTTGCGAAAAATTGACAACACTTTGGCACTGGAGAGTGAGCGCCAAGGCGCCCAGAGCAGATTTTTCCTAGGATAATTATTTTGATAAAATGGAGTCCCCTAATTGTTGGATTTGTTTATATATGCTTTTTAAAGAGTGTTAAGACACTAGGATTTGTGAAATTCTAATTATGAAATGATATGATGAATTATCCTACTGTATGTTTGATGAAATATTAAGGCTTTATGCTAAGAAGTAAAATGATATGATGAGATTTTCTATTGCATGTTTGATGAGATAATGATGCTTATGCTATGAAATGAAATGATATAATGAAATATCTTAAAATATGCATGATAAGATTAAGAGTTGAGATGATCAACATATGGATAATGATTGATTTTCATGAGTAACCCGTTATCTAGGATATCCTTGGTCCTTGGGTGAGACTTGGAAATGGTGGTTGAGGATGGACATTCACTTATCACCTGAGTAATTGAGGTTGAGGATGGACATCCACTTATCACCAGAGTAATTGAGGTTGAGGATGGACATTCACTCCCTCTTTACTTGAATTCTCCCTGGATGAAATGTTTTTGAGGATGAACATTCCCTCTCTACTTGAGGCATTCTTGGATTAGAGATAATATGAGGAAGAATGATACCCTCCCTATCAAAGTAGTTAAGGTCGGATAATTCCCTAATTTGTTATGGATTGATTGGGTTACTCGGAATAGTTCTGTGTAACGCAAAAGACCATTATAAATAAGTTGATGTGCACCAACCTTAAAAGCAGACTACTACCAAGTGAACGGTATTGTCAGGATGGACATTCCCTCCATACCAATTTGATAAAAGACAAATGATGATTATTGATGATTGATAAATGACGATTATTGATGGATGACCATTATGAGATAACTTAATGCATAAGTCTATCATGGATGGATTTCTTGATATGATTTTGAGATTTTGATAAGATTTGATGATTCATTTGATTATTCAAATGATTTTTGATAAATGATATAAAATGAACGTTTGTTTCGGGAAGAGAAATGACTTGATTTGACTTTAGCCACCTTTCTAATGATTATATACTAATGATTTGAAATTATTATTTTTTCAATATGGCTAGAATAATTATAATGACACATTTTTATAAATATTAATGAGAATTGTGAGATTCTCATCCTATTTCCTTGATTTCCATAATGATTCTAGGACAACCTCTTGCTGATAATAAAGAAGAAGAAGAATTTGATCTTGAAGAAGATTTGTCGCTTTTTGTTTTGATAACTATATATGTTTATATATGATTTTGTGCCATAATGGCCAATGATGTACCTTGATGTACAATTTGTATAGAATATTATTCTTTTGTTATGTAATATGTACTTCCGCTTCAAGCTCATATTTTGTATATTAATTGTGTACTTCTTCAAAAAAATTGATATTGATCTAAGTGACGTGCTCTAATACGATTGCTAATGCATAATTCCAGATATGTCATTAGTTTAAATATTAGGACGTTACAACAAATAAGAATGTCAAGAAAATTATTGCTAATATGGTAGTGAACTATAAAGACTGACATGAGATGTTACCCTATGCTTTGCACATGTATCACACCAATATACGATCAAGCATTGGGGCAACACCTTTCTCTTTGATGATGGGATAAAGGTTGTTTCTCCCATAGAAATTAAGATTCCTTCTCTAAGGGTTTTGATGGAAGCAAAGTTGAAGGAATCCGAATAGGTGAAGACTCGATATAAAGAGTTGAATATGATAAAAAAGAAAAGACTAACAGCTATTTGTCATGGACAATTGTATCAAAGCAGAATGGATAAAGCCTTTAACAAGAAAGTTCATCCCAGAGAATTTTGTTCAGGAGATTTGGTTTTAAATAAGATTCTCCATAATTAAGAGCATGCTAGAAGAAAATAGGCTTCGAGTTATGAAGCCCCTTACATAGTTAAGCAGACATTTTCAGAAGAAGCATTAATTTTGCATAATATGGATGGAGAATAATTGCTAAGGCCCGTAAACACTAATGTTGTCAAGAGATTCTATGCCTAAAGAGAAAAAAAAAAAGAAAAAAGCTCATTAGGTTGAAAACCCGAAAGGGTGGCCTACACAAAAGTCAGAGCAATAAAAAAAAAGCTAGTTAGGTTGAAAACCCAAAAGGACAGCCAAAACAAAAGTTAAGGCAAATAAATAGACAAAATTGCAAAGAAAAATGACCTAAAACTCCTTGAAAGGTTCACCAAACTAGGGGCAATTTTTAGTTACATTCGATTGGCTACACATGGGTAACTTTGTTTGCATTCAATTGGTTATACTAGGGCAAAATTTCTAAAGGATTAAAGGAGAAGATGTGTTGAAGAAAGTAGTAATAGAGACAGCGGTTGAGTTATCAAGCAGTTGCAAGGAATTAACTGGATGAGGGGTAAAGAACTAATACTGGGGCAAATTGTTTTCTTTTGTTTCTATGCTTTCATTTTTCAAGTATTTGCCTTACCAAAAGTTCATGTACGATTAGATTACCAAAGCAATGAAAAGAAGTTTGTTCATTCAACAAATTTATGTCCATTCATGAATGCATGTTTAATGCTTACTCATTAAGTTATGTCTCAAATAAGATAAATTTAAGTTTAACAATTGATTTGACAATTCTACAACAATCCTTCAATGATTGGGTTGGACTAAAAGATCTCTGTAGCTTAAAGTACAGATTGGAATGCGGCGTTTGTTGGAAATGATTGCAATACAAGCCACATAAGCTTTCATTGCCAAGAAGAAAAAAGGAGGGGTGGGGCGAAGTAAAAAAACATTGTTAAAAAAATTGAAGAAGGGAAAAGAGCAAGTCAAGAGGATTCCAAGTCAACCGAATGGTCTAATGAAGAAAAGCCCGTGAACAAAGGATTTGATTGGTCAAGGTTTTCTAGAGTTGTCATTGGTTCAAATGTTTTTTTAATTCCATGTCTAATTGACACAAATGGTTTCAGGTCATTCATTTTGAGCGCATCAGTTCCTTGTATTTTATATTCATATCATTTATTTTGAGCGCATCAACTCCATGCATTTTAATTTTTTGTCAATACTTTTGAGTGCGTCGATTCCCTGCATTTTAAATTCTTTTGAGCACATCGGCACCTTGCATTTTAAATTCTTTTAAGTGCATTAGCTTCATGCATTTTAAATTTCTGTCATTTACTTTTGAGCGCATCAACTCTTTACATTCTAAATTCTTGTCATTTACTTTTGAGCGCATCAGCTCTTTACATTCTAAATTCTTGTCATTTACTTTTGAGCTCATCGCATTTTATTGTTCTCGCATTTTTTTTTGTATAATCTTATGCATTCTTGAACAAAATTCGAATTCATGTCTTTACTCGTTCCTTACAATAATAAAATAAAAAATTGCGGTTAATCTTGTTTATCTAGTAAGAAACAAGTAAAGAGGGACAATTGTGAATACCCAATTTTGTCTAGGTCATTAAGACTTTTACATTCATAAAAAAATTTAAAAAAAGTATATAAAAGGAAGAGAAAAAAAAATAAAAAAAAAAAAAATAAAAATAAAATATAAAAAATAAATAAATATGACCTAATTTTCTTGCATAAACTCAAGTCTCATAACCTGACCCATCAACTTATTATCCAATTCATGACTCATATGCTACTAAACACCCAAAGAAACCCTAGCAGTGACCATTAGATCCATCTCTCATTTGAATCCCTAGCCACCATCACTCTCCAAACCTTAATCCCCTCCTATAAAAACCCATAACCTAGGTAGAAATTCAAACAAATACAGAAACAAGTTCACACTCACAGCTAATACCCTAGTCACATTTTTTTCCTTCATTCACGTAGTTTTCATCATCACAACCCAACCACACAACCTCCATAACCACCACCTCACCTCACCTTCATCATCAACATCCAAACTACCATCCAAACCACCCAA